>CM048746.1:231401055-232651055 GCA_026315105.1 Locusta migratoria | reverse complement strand
AATGTTGATGATTTCTTTTCTGTTGAACCTTTCTAATCTCTCACAGCTCCAGGTGAGGACTCTGAGATACAGTACCTTAATGATGACATCTCCACTGTCTTCCACCTTACAAAAGCTGATTTCTCCAGCATCGCAGGCGAGGTCTGGTGTGATGACTACACTGGAACATTGCAACCAATGTTGCCAGACCCTCTGAGGCAAGCTGATATCCACACTATTCATAACTTTGCCTATCCTCGGGTCAAGGCTACCACCTGCCTACTCATGGAAAATTTTGTCCCCCCCCCCCCCCCCCGCCACTTGAGTTGTTTGCCCCACCTGCTCATAGGTTCACTCACAGTCACAACATTGTTGGCTGCCTTCCCCCTCCTGCCGGCCAGTGCTATTTACTCACTGTGATAAAACACACCAAGTGCTGGGCAGAAGTGACCCCCATGATAAAAATTATGGCTGAAACAGTCACAAAGACGTTCACTGCAAAGACTGTTCACACCACAAAACAGAACCAGCAGTTTGAATCAGAAATCTTTTTAAACATCTGCCTGCTCTGAGGGTTTAAAAAATTAACACTACAGCATATCACACACATCCCCAACAGTTGCCCCCCCCCCTGACCAACAGCTCTCCAAATAACACTCTTGCCTCTTGCCCCTTTGCCCAATGGCCCATTTGTCAACCCAACTACCGCAGCCCACCTGAGGTTATCACACTACTGTCCATTGTTGTATGTGACACCTAATTTTATATACTACTGGTTGATTCATGTGATGCTTGTCCTCCCTCATGCCCTCCTGCAGCCACGTCGTGAAGTTCTTCCCGCCCCCATTGAGTATAATCATGTGTGACATCTGCTTTCACATGCATGTTAGGTACAGTGTTGATCCATGTGCTGTGTGCACAGGCACTTCCTCCACAATTTAGGACTGGCTGCCCCAAAGACAAGCTGACAACAGAGCTCCCATAACCTTTTGGTTACCTTTCAGTTTCTAAATGTTTTCCTGTCATTAAACATTCTCTACACTTCCAAATTTCATCATGTTCTACTGTTTCTTTGTACAAAAATTTAAAAAAGTCTTTCTATCTCTTATAAATGTAGAAGCAGACATTTAATAATAAACTCTTAATTTCATATCCAATAATAATAATATTTACATCAAATATCAGTTTATACTTACATAATATGGCTTGCACCATGCACCATGTATAAGTGTGGAAAAGAGTAATTCCTACACACAATTTTAAATGTTCAAACATAAGTCTGCCATCGTTGGCCCGTCTGAAGAACACCATTCCAAGGAGGAGAGCACATCCCAAATGGTGACATATCTGTATTGTGAGGGCTACCTGAAATAAGCAGATGGCAGTATAAGATAAATATATAAATACGTAAGATACAGCACATGAGTTAAAACAATTGGTGTGTGCCAATACAGAACAATTTATCATCTTCTATTACATTGTTACACACATTTTGTGATCACTTTAAAACAGTGTTAACATACTAGTGGTGGGTGGGCTTCTATTGTCTTGTTTATAGAGCTACTGCAGTAGCTTGATCAACTAGTGCTCCACAAATAATTCCTGTTAATATCAATAAGAAACCAACACAGCTGTATTTATACATGCCTATCATGTTGTGATATGTCTCATTCAAAAGGACATTGGGTTACTGGCAGTGGAACAAAACAAAACTTGGAAGAAAATCAATAGTAATTTACAGAAATAAATGATATGCAGGTGGCACTGTCAGCATTCTTCATATTAAATATCAATTGGATTGTGCCAGTATCACTACTTAATGCTTCTGAGACTGTTTAAAATTTGTTATTTTTTATTATTTTATTTTTTCAACTTAAATAAATTTTAGAATTTTATGAACAAAATTTTAGGGTAAAATTTAACTGCACATGACAAGCTGCTTAAAAACCAACTAAAGAACTATATGTGTGGCCACACCTGCCTTTCAGTTGCTTTCACATGTCAAATATCTCTATTAGACTCCTCTCTGAGGGGAAAAAAAGAACTATAATACTTGCAGTATTAGAAGCAGTGCACCTATATATAGGGACCTAAGTGACAACAAACTGTTCCCATGGTGCTAAAATGGGAAGACAAAAAATATTTCAACCATTGGTATGGTAACGTTTGCTGAAAACAGTGTTTGTTAGATTGATAAATACTACCTAATACAGTCATCATATACAACAAGATCAGACATAAATGTGTCCTAAATCTTTTTGTTCAATCTCTGATTTCACTTACTTTTTCAATATGACCACTTCTCCCTCTGTAAGTGGGGGTCAACAAAATATTTCTGCATTTGAAAGACAAACCTGGTGATTCAAATTTTGTACATAGATCTTGCCACAAAGAAATTTGCTTTTGTTTATATGATTGCCACCCTAGTTTGCATATCACATCTGTGACACTCTCTCTCTTATTGCATGATGATACAAAAGAACAGCCCTTCTTTGTACCATCTATGTGTCCTCTGTCAGTCCTGTCTGGTATGTATCCCACACAGTGCAGCAGTATTTCAGCAGAGTAAGGAAACATGTAATGCAGGCTCTCTCTTAAGTCAATTCGTTGCACTTTTAAATGTTATGCCAACAATGCACAGTCTTTGGTTCACCTTCCCCCCAGTATTATTTTTTAGGTTCTTTCAAGTTAAATTTGTTCATAGTTGTAGTTCCTAGACAATTGGTTGAGTTTTCATGTAACTGTTAGTAATCATGTGGATGATATCACACTATTCTTCATTTAGGGTCAATTGCACTTTCTGCACTATACAGATACAGTATCATGTGTACATCATTCTGTAATTGGTATTGATGTTCTGATGACTTTACTAGGTAGCCTAAGACAACTGCTCAGTTTGATTGAGTAGGGCCCTCAACAATTAGGTTTACAGTGCCCAGATGTAGTGAATCAGAGATGGGTGTTAGGAAAGTACTTTACAACAGGAGTATACAGAGTAATAAATGCAAAATGTGACCAAAGTGAGACAGAATGTACATGCAACATGAGATAATAAAAAGGATGTTGTGTCTCAAGATTTTGGGTGTGAATGATATCTATGGTGCACCAAAAGAAGTTAAAATGACATAGCAGATGGTCAGGATTAACCTTAACTGTCCAGGCACCCCGGGTGAGTCTCCCACTTGGTGCCATTTAGTATGTAAACAATGAACCTGACAGTGCTTGCAACAGTTATTTGAATGTTTTCTATAAATCTTCTTAAATGGTTAAATATGTCATCTTATAACATTATTTTTCATATTGAATTTGAGGATTTATAAAATAAAAGAAAGGAACTAAAGAATGGAAATGACCCGGGTTCGATTCCCGGTCCATCTCTAGAAGACCAACTGAAGTTGGAAAATTTAGCAATTTATGAAAGTTTGCAATCACTTCGTGCATTTATTTCTTTGCAGGTCATTTTGATCTTGTTTTACTTAACTGTTAATAATCATGCACTGCAACTGGAAACATTTAAAGTTTTATTATATACTGATTAGTGAGCTGATGTTTACATTTGCAAAACAGATGTTCACAATATGACACGCTAACGATTTGTATCTAAACTCTTTTTTTCTTCTGATGTATTTGCTGAAGGAGCAAATTTCATGTTGGACTCCAGTTTTAATATTTACACTAGTGATGCAGTACTTGAATATACTGGGTGTTCCATTTCTCTTATGGCTACATGTGCAGGTTGTGTTTCTCCGTCACTGGAATCATGCAGGCCGTTCAAATGAGCGCCACATCTCCCTGCTAATAACACACTGTGTGCCTTTTCCACCATTGTTGTTCAAACAGTGAAACAACGGATGTTGAATGAGACTGATCAATATATTAGTTTCGAAAAGTTTGCCAGTGTATACTGTAATACAGATTTTATAGTGCCAGATGTTATTTTTATTTATTTATTGGTGTACACGGCGCCACTGGATTTTGGTGACCTGAGCAACCACCCCACCCTAAAGCCGGCACTGCAGATAGTTATAGCTGACTGATCACAGGCCTTGCGGTAATGGCTGAGTGGTCTATGGCACCTTGCAACAAATTTCATGGCTGTTCCCCATTGGAGGTTTGAGTCCTCCCTTGGGTGGTGTGTGTGTGTGTGTGTGTGTGTGTGTGTGTGTGTGTGTGTGTTGTCACAAGTGTACATTAGTATATGTTAGTGTAAGTCTAGGGACTGACGACATTAGCAGTTTGGTCCCTTAGAATTACAAACATTAGAACATTTTGAACTGATTGTAGGAATAAAACCTACAGACTAAAACTTTAGGCCAGAGTTCAGACAAATCACAAAACTTTGACAACTCTTGCCTAATTATTAACTAAAATAGAGGGCAGATCTACTCAAAATTCTGGTTCCACCATCTCAAAACGATATAATTGCACTTTATTAAAATGAGGCATACAGAAACTTATATGCCACAGGCATAACAGAAGGGAGGCTCCTTATTCCAGAGCAAAAAGCCATGTGTATATGGGTAGTGTCCAATGCAGAGGTGTTTAGGGCTACTTTAGTTCTCCTGAGTGACCAGCAGCAGATGCATCACAGTCGGACTCTTGGTTTCACCAACTGCAGCTTATTACCTGACACTCACAACCACTAATCTTCCCACAACTTTTGTCACAACATGAAGAGGACATCCAGCAGAGGAATAGCACACTTTGTGACATAATGTTGTCTGCAGGCTTCCTCTGCAGCATAACAAACCACTTCGTTTTTCCCCAAATGCCCAAATGCTCTGCTGCTCAGGTTATCTGCTAGATCACTTACATAGATTAGGAACAGCAGCAGAGGGACTATGATCTGTCAACACTTCTAATGAAGACAATTGAGCAGTAAGTGGTAGTCATAAGCACAGGAATCGACTTGATACAATACTGGTTTCGAAAAATGCGATGTCATATAATGCTTGGAAAAACATGAGAACTATATAGGAAAGTAACAGAAGCATTGTAAAATGTCAATAAAAACGTTTCAGCATCATAAATATTTTTTTTATTAAATAGGGGAATTCCGGTATCATCTAGAAAATTAAGCTTGTTTGCTTCCTACTGTAGGCCTGCTGTATCCACAAAGTCAGTGAAATTTCTTTCATTCCCATCCTTCTTTCTTTTTGTTTCAGCTTTAATGGTCAGCAGTGCATTACCAGCACTTCTGAGAGATCTCACCTTGTTTCTACAGATTTGGATCAGCATCCGCCGGCATAAGATTGCAAACTGGAGCCACGTTGAAATCGTACGGTCAGCTGTGTGTGACCGCAGTTTCTTGCTGCTTGATGTAGACACTAGTTGCTGGTCATTCTCCGATGACCCGCTGTCGCTGTATGAGTCGCTGCCAGATCTCCCATTGCAGACATCTGGAAATTGAAATACTGAGTTGTAAGGAATACGACTATCTCTGGTATATAATGAAGTGATATCATACTTCTTACTTATCGGTGCTCTTAGTAATTTTTCAAAGCTGAGCGCGTTTTTCATTGGAGGAAGGACTGTATTTTGAGAAGGTCAACAATGCCCACGTGCTAACAAACGTGCGCCATAAATAGTGTGCGGAGGAAGCTGAATGGGAGGTGAAATATTATGGATAACTTTTAGAAACCGTTCATTTGAGAGTTAACGAAGTTATTCTCCTACCTTAGGATAAAAAAAGAAGGAAGATTAGGGCTTAACATTCCATAAATAGAGTGGTCATTAGAGTTGGGGGACAAACTGGAATCAGTTTTGTTACGGTAAGGATGGCGAAGGAAATTCGCCGTGTCCTCTCCAAGGAACCATCCCGACATTTGCCTGGAGTGATTAGGAAAATCACGGAAAGCCCAAATTTGGATGGCCGGAAGCGGATTTGTAGCAACGTCCTCTCGAATTTGAGTCCAGTATGTTAAACCACTTCGCCACCTCGCTCGGTCTTAAAGTGTGTGTGTCTCCGATTTACCTGCAGAGAGATGCGGCATTAATCACAACATTGAAGAGGAAGCAATATGGTGGTGTTAGTTAGCAACCTTCTTCGTTAAACAAATGGAAATCAGTATCTTGATCGGAGTATGGCTACTGTGTACAGTAATTATGAGCTTAGTTGTTGTCAAACTAAAAGCGGCAGTGGTTTTCTTCAGTATGACTGAAAATTGAGAATAATTATTTGGACAAGCATAAATGAGATCAGACACTGTTAGGAAAGTGTGTTACATGCCAAAGGAACAATAAAATATGTCAAATAAACCGTTGTTTTATCATTTCAACCATTTCAAATTAAGAAACTTTATTTGTCTAACGCCCGTCTTCATTTGAGGCTACCGTGCATTTTCATTCAGACACCTCACTTCATTTAAATTGTAATGATTTTAAGTTTGAAGTAGAATTAGTTGAGCAATTGTTATTAAACAACTTCATAGAGGCGGATGGCGGATTTCCCATTTCTAGACATTTATTATATGCTTTTTTTTTTTTTTTTTTTTTTTTTTTTTTTTTTTTTTTTTTTTTTTTTTTACGGACTAATACATTTATTAGTACATGTCTGTCTGGTCATGACTTTTTGTAAGAACTAAATGAATTTAACAAAAGGGCAACAATGAACAAAGCACAGAACTTCGAAACACAGAATATTTATCTTGGTGCTTCTCATTCTCCTTTGGACCACAGCTTTTATATGATTTTGCAGCTCAAATACTGTGGAACGTGCACAGAGTTACCTGGGCAATATCTGGTCTCAGGTTGTTTAATATCCCCCAAAATAAACTATTTGTCTATCTTGAGTCGAGCTTGAGAGGGAAAAATTTAACATGTTTCACATCCACGAGGATCTCCTCAACATGGATCTATAGAAACAACAACTAATCTAATGCAATGAACCATGTTAACTATAAATTTTCAGTAAGTATCGGGACGTACTGTCAATGTAAAGTTTCCCCGAACACCAATTTGACAGCCGTAAGAAGAATAAACAGAATTATTCTTACCTAGAACAATAGGGAAACTATACGAAGTACACGTGATTCCAGGGTCTCTCATTTATCTATTTTTCGCAGTTTTCTGCTTCTAGTTTTGAGAATAGTAATTTCTGCAACACAATTAATTTCAGAACTAGATATGTTCTTTGCGAACAAAGAAGCGCGGTGGACAGTTTGTATGAAAAGCTAATTTGGTAAAACATTTAACAGTTATTTACAAAATTTACTTATGTCATTCAGCGACATTTATATATTTACTCCATGAATCATACTTAAATGCCTGACAGAGAGTTCATCGACTCGCTTTGTAATATTTCTCCACCGTTCAATTTTCTAATAGAGCGCAGGAGAAAGGAACAAATCAATCTTTCCGCTTTCGATCTGGTGCCTCTTGTTTCATTATGAGATGATGTCTCCCTACAAAGGAGGGTGCTAACAAAATGCGAGGGTTGGAACTTAAATAGTGGCAACACTGCTGTGGAGACACTATGCAATGGAATTTACTATTGTCGCTGACAGCACACGTTGTTGACATACCAGCCTTACCTCCGAGCAAATAGTCTCGCCCATTCCACGTCACTGGCATGCTCACAATCGAAGGAAACACAATCACTTCTGAGGGAGCGGTCGAATGAAACAGTGTCACTAGTTTTCGAAACAGGAACAATGGAGTTGGATCAAGATTAAATGTGCCAGAGTCTCTACAGCACTACAGTCATCAAGGTCTTCAAGAGGTCCAGTATGGTGAAAGTTATAGTTATTCGCCTGTATGACAGTGATAGTGTATCCAAACGCATTACATTCCTCCACGACAGACAGTCAATGCGCAGTTTTACTGGACGTTTTTGGAGCATCACGTGCGACCAGCTTCGCGAAAGAAGCGGCAACATTTTCTGCATTTTGCATGACATTACGCGGACGCATACAGCGCAAGCTGTAGCTGCTCTGTTCGGTCGATGGGATGGGAAGTACTAAATCAACCAGCGTACTCACCGAACGTAAGTCCTTGTGACTTTGTTTTGATTCCGAAAACGAAGGAACAACTTCGTGGCATCCGCTTCAGAATGGGTTCAGAGATTCGACAGGCAGCAGGCCGGTCCATTCGCACCAACAACAGAACAGGCTCTGCTAATGGTATACTACGTCTTCACTCTTCAACATCGCTCGCAACGGGTTCTACACAACACTAGTGACTTGTTTGAAAGACAGCAACAGCTGCAAACATGTAACGCTTTTGTATCGATTGTGAATAGATAGTTGCCACTATTCAAGTTAACCCTCGTATGCAGGGCCGGATCTAGGATATTTGCCAAAGGGGGGCAAGCTTTTTGCCGGCCGCGGAGGCCGCGGGGACTGAGGCGCTCCAGTCACGGTCTGCACGGCCACTACGGTCGGGGGTTCGAATCCCCCCTCGGGCATGGATATTTGTGCCGTCTTAGTTCGTAAGTAGTTCATAAGTAGTTTGTAAGTTTAGGGACTGATGACCCCGTAGTTAAGTCCCATAAGCTTAACAAACATTTGAACATTTTTGGCGGCAAGCTTAAATTTGCCGCCCCTTCTTTCAACCCCCTCCCCCTTTTTTTGACGCTAATTGGGTTACATATTTCTAAATAAATGTCAAAATCTCACATCATGAACTTATTTTATTGACTGAATTAAGATCAAAGGAAAACAGAACAATTTTAATACATACAAAAATATTACAAGATTACTCATTGTACAAAAATCAATTCAAAATTTCGCTTTTAGAGTTTTTTTGCTGCAAAACTGCTTTTGATATCATCATAGTTTAGAGAACTATTTGTCTATCTTGAGTCGGGCTTGAGGGGAAACTATTGTCTATCGTTTGTGCTCTGTGGATATTATACTCAGATTTGTTAAGCAGACGTGCTCCTCAAGTGTATTTAATTAGTTTCAGCTTGCTGAAACTTCTTTCTCCAGACGAAACAGAAACCAGAATGGTACGATATATTTTAACGCTGTAGTAAGGTTTAGATACATCTCTACCAATTTATTTTTATAAATTAAACTTAATGTTGATGATGCAGTGGAATGCCGGCCGCGGTGGCCGAGGGGACTGAGGCGCTCCAGTCACGGTCTGCACGACCACTACGGTCGGGGGTTCGAATCCCACCTCGGGCATGGATATTTGTGCCGTCCTTAGTCTTAGCTAGTTCATAGGAAATTTGTAAGCTTAGGGACTGATGACCCCGTAGTTAAGTCCCATAAGTTCTACAAACATTTGAACATTTTTGATGCAGTGGAATCTTGCAAGGTTCTGTCTACTGCCAGCTCATGTTGTCTGAAACTTTCAACTTCTTCCTCGCTAAGATCTTCTGCCAGTTCCGCTGCTTTGGCCTTCAAGTCCTCCACTTACATTTCTCGAATTTGCACACCGCACAGAAAAGTAGCCTAATTTTTGCACCAATTTTCTCAAGTGCGGTAAACCTGGTACTAAGCTCTGTCAATTATTCCTTATTTTTTCTGTGAATGTTGGATACTTCAGCCTCACAAAGCTCATCGGTCTTTTTCTTCTTTCTTCGAATCCTTTTTTCGGAGAATACCGTTGATACCTCATTATCTTCTGCTAGCACTTTGGCCTCAGAAATAGCTTCAGAGGTACAAGAATCCCGGGAAGTTTTGAGAAAGCCAAAAAGTCCTTGAATGTTTCCAACAGCTTTATTAATTGTAAAGTATTAACTTCGCTGATTAACATGAGCAATTTATGTTAATATTGCATACCAGAAACAAGTTGAAGTAATGAATTTGAGTTTTACAAGTTGATGTAATGAATTTGAGTTTTAAAAATAGATCTTGTTTCTGGTGTTGACAATTTATAAGTTTCAGTTTCTTCCAAGGCCTTCAAAACTTTATGAAAATGCTTTTAAACAGCTTCAACCGCATCTACTCTTGCAGATCACCTATTCTTGCTGAATATATGCTGAATTTGCTCCTACTAAACTTAAAGAGTGAGCAGCACATGGTACGAAATAGGCCAGTTCATTCTTCTGAAGTATTCTTGACTGGGCCCCTTTGTACTTTCCAGCCCTGTTTGCCCTATTGTCACGAGACTGCCCCCTGCAGTACTTCAACCGATCTTGTGCCAATTTTTGCAGTATCTCATGACTAAGGCCTTCTCCTGTTTTGTCTGTAACTGTAAAAAAGTCAGTAAAACTTTCCACAAAGTCTGAGTCATTCGACTTGACATATCGAATTTCTTGTGTCATCTGCGCATTGTGGCTGATATCTGGAGTGCAGTCAAACATGAGTGAAAAGTATTTACCAGCTAAAATATCTTTAATTATATCTTGTTTTATTTTGTCAGCAATCAAGTCACGGAACTCATCTTGTATATTTTTGTAAAAATAGCTAATTTGCCCTTTCTTGTGGCTTTCAATACGCAGACGAAGGGGGACACTATAGTATGATATGAGATCAATTATATTTAGAAATTTGACGCTATGTGGATCACCAAAATCACCATCTTCTTTTGTTCCTCTAAAAGTACTTCCTTGCTTAGCTAGAAAAAGGACAGCATCGATAATACAGCGAGATTCCTTGCTGCCCAGTGTGCGATACTTATCAGGTGGGTTTGTCGGAAGACACAGAAAGAGTCGAAAGAAGGGCAGCTTGTTTTGTATTGTCGTGATACAGGGGAGACAGCGTCACGGAAATGATACAGGATCTGGGATGGGAATCATTAGAACAAAGGCGTTTATCGCTGCGACGTGGGCTACTTACGAAACTACAATAGTCAACATTCTCCCCCGAATGCGAAAATATATTGTTGACTGCCACTTACATAGGTAGAAATGATCATCAGAATAAAATACAAGAAATCAGAGTTCGAACGGAGAGATTCAGGTGTTCTTTCTTCCCGCGCGCTATTCTAGAATGGCTTGAGAGATAAATAGTATAACGGTGGTCCGATGAACCCTCTGCCAGGCACTCGAATGTGATTTGCATCTCGGGATGATTAGCTACAAACCGCTACTCGTCTATTCATTTCCGGCCGCAGTGACCGAGCGGTCTGCGGCGCGCCAGTCACAGTCTGCACGGCCGCTACGGCCGGGGGATTCGAATCCCCCCTCCCCGGGCAAGGATGTTTGTATCGTCTTTAGTATAAGGTATTTCATAAGTAGTTTGTAAGTTTAGGGACTGATGACCCCGCAGTTAAGTCCCTTAAGCTTAACTAACATCTGAACATTTGTCTATTCGTTAAATTGTTACTAGCAAAATTCTGAAGTGTCAAACAGACATTTTGACTTGCGTCTTGTCTCTTTCCTGTTGCTCTACCTATGTAATGGGGAATTCATCACTCATGGAATCGCAGCGCAACAGCATAATAAACTGCATTGCGAGTGCACGAGGGTTCGTCGCTCACGACAAATTTGTCGCCCCCAAATTCGAGTCCCCTAGGCAATTGCCTAGTTTGCCTATATGGACGGGTCGGCCCTGAACGCAGACCATCCAGTCTACCCGTGCGAAGCAGCATTAATTAAGCTAATTATTTGATGTTATTTATGTCGCAAAAATCGCAAAACCAGTGCGATTTCTTGCAGATCTTTTGGCGTCCTGTGAGGATACAGGGTTTTAGCTTAGTAACCTCTTTGGTCGAACGAGAGTTATCGTTGGCGTGCAGCGATAGCTGCTGGGCGACAATGCTTAGGTTGGAATGTTTTTTTGTTTGTTGGACGGTGTGCGGTAGTCTCCCGCCGACCAGAGATGCCAACTTAGCCACTTTATGGCTATATCTGGCCATTTTGAAGTGGCGTATAGCCACTGTTTTTGAAAAAAAAAAAAAAGCTACTGCTGGCATTCCTAGCCATTTTGGTGATATTATATAGCCATTTCTAGCCATTTTCATTATTTGATAATTTTCACAACAAAAATCACGAATAGAAATGTATTTATTGATTTATTATTTTTAATGTTCCTCCAAAGTATGACAAATAAAACAGCACTGTATCGAAACAGCGGTACCTGAAAGTTTCGAGACAATGAAACAGTTCCGCATATCGATTCATTGTTTTGAAACATACAAACAATGGCCAACACTATGTAGTTGCACTTGCTTGGAAACGCTGTACAAGTTACAATAGTGTGAGGTGAAGTGTCTCTTTTTTAACGTGTGTTAACTTTGAGTGTTGGAAGAATACCATGTGCTTTACCAGTGTTTTGTGACTGTGATAGATAATTATCTAGCCATGCCGAAATCGCAGTATACACAAACTTACAGGAAGGAATGGGAAAATATGTCTGACTTCAAGGAATGGGTACAGTCAGTTTCAACAGACAAAACTAAAGCATTTTGCAGATTTTGCAAAACTGAGATAAGGTCAAAATTGTATGATTTAAAGCATAATTTAAATTCTAAAAAACACATTTTAGCATGTGCTCCATTTAGCAGCAGCCGTCAAACAAAAATCACTTTTAAACGAGTTGAGGAAATTACTAGTAGTAAAAAGGCCGAAGCAAGATTAGCTTTGTACATTGCAATACATTCCGCAATAATGAATATTGATCATTTGTCACAGTTATGCAATGACACATTTTCTTTGAGTGACAAACCAGCCGATCTTCGTCTGCATCTGACAAAATGTAAGGGAATAATTATGAGTAAACTTGCACCCCACTTCACTGATCTGTTAGTGAGAGATATAGGCGAACAAAAAATTCAGTCTTATTATAGATGAATCGACAGATATTTCAGTGTCCAAATTATTAGCAGTTGCGCTGCGATATTACAAATGAACGAAATCGTGTCCACATTTTTGGGCATTGTTGAACTAGAAAAATGTGACGCTGCAAGTATAGTTTCAGGAATAAAACAACTTTTGCTGAATCTGAAACTTGATCCTAAAAAAGAAAATGAGGATGAGGACGATGATAATTATTTTTGCTAGGTGAGTGTTTTTCACGTTTTAATTTTTATGCATAAAACATATAAATTATAATTTAGCCATTTCTGGCCATTTTTGTTGGACTGTTTTGCCATTTTCTCTGACTGATAGTTGGCAACACTGCAGCCGACAGCAGAGAGAGGCAGTAGCATGTTGAAAGTGCGTCCGTAACCCGTGTTTAGCGGTGGCTAAGGTTTTTGCCCTTCAGTCGTGTCGCATATGAGTTTCGGTTGCAGTTGCGTATTGAAATGTTTCAGTGTGGACTTGTAGACATTCATCGTTATTTAAATCAGTGTATTTAAAGGAAGAGTTTTTAACATTTGTCGTTCCATAATAAAGGAAGTTAATAAAGTTTATTGTTATGGATCAACCTAGTAATTGTCCGCATCCCATACCGTCAAATCATTGGAACAATTATTAGATGATTAAGCAGCAAATAGAATATAACGGCAACTTCGCCCATCGAGGATTAGGTGGACGCAGCTGTGACGTTACAGTCCCTCTGCGAATGCCGTCGGGGACAGACAGTCCGGTTTGTCTCCCTGGACTGGACACTGTCGTCCTTCACGAGAGTCTGCAGCACGCGCCGCCTACCCTGAGTGCACAGCTGGAGCGTCGCCATGCGTTAACAGGCCGTCGCACACTGTGCGGTGACGCCGCTGGTCCCGGAGGCGGCTACCGGAGCGGCGCAGCGCGCTACATTTAACAGACTGCGTCCGGAAGACGCGCTCGGCTGCGTGGCTGGCCGAGCCCGAGGCGCAACAGCCAAACGGACAGCGCTGAGAACGAGGGCACCACAGACATATACCACTAGACTGGCAATGACATATATCTTTGGTGTCAGTGAAGTCTCGCCGCCATATTTCTATACTATAAACGAAGAGGCGTTATGCATAGCAGTTTCAACTGGCACCGGGAGACCTGATTGGTTGTTGGTAGCCAATGAGATGCTGCGTGTTTCTTAACCGAAGATTCGGGCGCTACGTGCCCTCACGTACTGAAACAAAAAACAGAAAAAAAAGTTTTGTTGTGTAACCTATACCTAATATAACTTTCACTTAAAAAAAAGTTATCTCTAGCGTAGCCTTAAGTAGGATAGGTGTAGGTTATACGAGAAGTTTTATTTATTTATTTATTTTTTTTTTTTATGTGAGGGCGCATTGCGCCCGAATCTTCGGTTAAAAAACACGCAGCATCTCATTGGCTGATGGCTCCTACCAACAACCAATTAGGTCTCTCGGTGCTAGTTGAAACTGCTATACATAACGCCTCGTCTATAAACGTGTGAGCAATCGTTTACGTTATTACGGAAAACAGTTGAAAAATACCGATGAACTGACGTAACTACGGTGTCTTTAGACTTTTGACATATGGTGTTGTATGTGGCTATAATTTTTTCAGCTGGAGTAAACTTTGGCACATGCCGTAGAGTAATGGGTTGTGTTGATTTGCTGTTATTATTAATCTGTACAAACTTCATTGAACTTCGGAGTTTCTTTCAGTAGTATGGTCATCTAAAAGTGTTGTTTATTGTGGATAACACGCATTCTTCTTCCTTTGAGAGTTCTTAAGAAATCTACAGTCTGCTTTGACACATACACTAATGAGTCACATTTCCTGTTTTTCTTCATCGGTTACTAGTTTCGATCAATTACGGTTTTTTAATAGTATGGCTGTTATAAATGTGATATTTGTGGTGGATAACACATATCTTTGCCGGCCGCGGTGGCCAAGGGGACTGAGGCGCTTCAGTCACGGTCTGCACGGCCACTGCGGTCGTGGGTTCGAATCCCCCCTCGGGCATGGATGTTTGTGCCGTCCTAGTTCGTAAGTAGTTCATAAGTAGTTTGTAAGTTTAGGGACTGATGACCCCGTAGTTAAGTCCCATAAGCTTTACAAACATTTGAACATTTGAACACATATCTTTATTCTTCTTTGTGTTTTTTCAGATAAGTACAGTCTGCTTTAACTGTACGTAACAGTAAAATTTTACTTATCGTCTCAGCGGCCTCACATGATTACGTTGGCAACATCAACAAGATGTTAATATTCTTAGAAATCCACAGACACTAACTTGATTAGTGTTTCGTACAGACTATAAATAAATAATGTTGTTTCTGCTCCATGGTAGACAGGTTCTTGTATGTACCCTCAATCATTCAGTAAAATTAATTGCCCTCGTAAGCGAAGACTTCATGACGAAACATTTGCGTTGTTATGCGATTGGCTAATGCCAACGTCACATGATCGACAACATAATCACTCGAGGCCGCCAGGACGCTAAGTAAAATTTAACCGTACGTAACACATTCTTCTCATAACAAGATTCGACAGTGTACGCTTATGAGTTAGACTAAATTATTGCGGAAGTATTAGCCCAAACGCAAATCATGTTCAAACCAATTACTAAATCTTACAATGTCATATCGTATCAGAAGATCACAGTAGTATCGTACGAAAACTTTTTGACGTTAGGTGAGGCAAGATGGCGGCGTCAGACTTCAGTCACAGAGGGACGTTTGCCAGTCTAGTAATGAATGTCTGTGGGGGGGGGGGGGGGGGGGCACGCGGCCCTATGCAGAGACTTTAGCGCAAAGCACTCGAGTTATACAGAAGTAAGCAATTCGCACTCGTTTTGGTTTCCGCGAATGGGCTCTTAGGCCGTGGTCACAATGGCTCCGGCATCGGTGGGTTTTACCGATGACCGGCATTGAAGGAAGACGGCCAATCGTTTCAAATCAGTATTCCACTGTGGGAACGGTCACAGTGTAGCCGATCTAATCGCACGAACGTAGAGACTTCGGACGAGCTTCGGTGGAATTCGAATCAGTATAAATGGCTGTTGTAAGGTTATTAATTTTTGCTGACAGAACTTTCGGGTTATAAGACCGTGGTCCATAAAACTTTTCAGTTTTTCCTAACGTTTCCTCCAGAGCTGCGCCGGACATCTTCGGCGGTCTTCTTACTTCCGTTGAATCTTGTTGACTCAACTGAAGTAAGAAGACCTCCGAAGATGTCCGGCGCAGCTCTGGACGAAACGTTAGGAAAAACTGAAAAGTTTTATGGACCACGGCCTTATAACCCGGAAGTTCTGCCAGCAACTATGACATCCGGTAGTGAAAGCCTTCACTGCATTATTAATTTTTCATACATAACAGAGGCAATACCTAGTTTTGACACCTGTATAACTGGAAAGCTTGTGCAAATATTCATATAAATAGAGTAAATATATAGAGTAAATATGTAGAGTAATCAATACATAACACTGATCTGCAACTGCTTTGCTTTGTAGACGACTGAGACAAAGTTAATTTTTTAAAATACTTTCTAATATGAAACTTCCTGGCAGATTAAAATTGCGTTTCGGTATCGTTACTCGAATCTGGGACCTTTGCCTTTCGCGGGCAAGCGCTCTACCACTGAGCTATCCGGACACGACTCACGATCCGTCCTCACAATTTTAATTCTGCCAGTACCTCGACTAATATCTTAGTCCTCTGGTTCTTTTTTTTTTCTCCTCAGACGAATTTGTTTTACACCATGATGCATATGATTAGAATATTTACTCGCATTTGTGTGCTTTGTGCATAACTTGAAAATTGTTGACAGTGACAACATACTCACTCCTATATATATATATATATATATATATATATATATATATATATAGAGAGAGAGAGAGAGAGAGAGAGAGAGATCACACTGTTACATCTAACTAACGTCAAATATTACTTAGTATTCAGTTAGATACAAAAAAGTCCCAGAATGTTTTAGAAATGCGGAGAAGAAATACAAAATACTGCATTAACAATCTATCGAGGCTCAAATCTACTTCCTTCTGCTTCACAATGTCATGGACTTAAGCACAAAACTAGAAAACTCGCCGTGTATCAAGATGTTCAAAAGTCTGTAAATCTATTAGATTTAACTACTGTGGTAATCAGTCCCTAGTCTTACTACTTCAACCAACTTAAGGACAACACACACACACACACACACACACACACACACACACACACACACACACACACACACAAACAAACACACGCCTGAGGTAGGACTCGAACCTCAGACGGGGAGCAACCGCGCGCTCCGCAGCAAAGCGCCTTGGAGCGCTCGGCCATTCCGTCGTGGCCCCTTGTATCCACCCCTAAATTACTGCTTCTGATTACACTTTTATTTTCTCATTGACCCTTTACTACATTAAATCGTACCTATAATTACGTGTTACTGATAAGCTTCAGTGTGCTGTTGCCTTGCAAAGACATTCTTTGATACGGAAAATAAATCCAATATGGCGGTTCCAAATGTAAACAGTAGTCACAGGGGTCGATCACATGACTTTGGAAAAGTCGATAGCCGAAATAGTAGTTAGTTCACGACTGTGAAAAGTTATGTGGAGACAGAAAGCAGTGCGTGGCGAGGCCCACGCGGCAGCTACCGTAATCACGGGCTAGCCCTAGAGGCTAACTTGAGCCCAAAACAGGAAAAAATGTTATTTGGTTCTCTGCGCACTCTCAACATCAGTATAACGACGTATTTTACTGCCGCACTGGTAGGCGGCAGCGCGAAGGAGACCATAGAGTGAGTTTAGGAGGTTTGGGAAGTCGCTACTTGTAGCAGCAATGGTTATGTGTCTACACACGTGTTTGTTACTTATTTCACTCTGCAAACTTTCGTCTGTACAGATATCAGGAATAACCTAAAACTGGTGGTAAGTGCATGTATTTCATATTTAGTTTATCATCGAAGCTAATTGACGGCTGTTCATGTTCTGAATAACTCATTAATTATACAATATGTGGTTAAGTACAACTGGTACACTTTACCTGCAAATACGGTTACTTGAGCCCATGAGCCATTGACCGTTGGAAGCAATCAGATGCTGGTAAAAGAATAGTGTGTTTCCAAAAGATCAGATTCCAATGCTGTTGCGAACTGTTTTAGAAGAAATTGGTCCAAACATGAAAAGCAACCTAAATGCAGATTTCTAGAAAGCTAGATTTGTGCGTCTAGATGAAAATCAAATCATACGCGGTTTACCAAATCAAATCCAAGGCAAATGTACACTTTTCCGTGATTGGGGATGCATTTCTTCAACGACTTCAAGAGAAGAGAGTCGTGTTTGTTACAGGTCACTCTACTGAGAAGAAAAAACTCCAAGTGCCACCTAGACAGAGTCTGATTTCTGCTCTGCTAGTAATACCAGTTTGAGGTCAGGAGGTGACAGCGACATCAGCCTCCACAATAGTGATGAGGAACATATAGGACACTTGTCTATGACTTTTTGCCAAGCCAAAGCGAAATCAACACCATCACCAGCGCCTGTAACCAAAGATGACCTAGAAACAGGTAAGTTTGTTCTGGTAAAATGGAACGTGAAGAAATACCCATGAGTTATCCTCGCTATAGAAGCAGAAGGCGTTACAGTCGACTGATGGAGCCTACACTCAAAGCCTGGAGGTGTCCCAAAAATAAGGATGTCTTGTACAAATTTGAAGATATGGTAATGACAATAGAAGCCCCAAAATTAATAAAAAGAGATTTGTTTTGTATAACTGGACTCTTAAACATTGTAATATCTCTACATTCTATTTTTTGTAGAATATCTAAAAAAAATTAATGTTCAAAGTTAATATTTATCCGTAAAATTATGTTATTCAAATAACGATCAACGTACTTGGACCCAAACTGCCTGCAAATGGTAGTATCAGTGGGAATTACAGTCTGGGTACAAGTAACCCAATCCTAAGGTTTAGCCCAAATAAAATAGCAAAATAAAAATATTTACTACGTCACAAACAATGCGTACTGCACGGTAAAGTATCCATAATCTCTTATATCTAACTACATAAAAGCGAAAGGACACACACCCACCCACTCACTCACTCACTGACTAAACACGAAATCTCGACAACTACTTCACCTATAAAGCTGGAATTTGGCAGGGATGTAGTTTACAGGTAGAAGACATCAGCTAAGAAAGAATTTTGCGATAGGGCCGATAGTTCAGGAGATATGACGCCATAAACAATGAAAACTTCCCCGTCTTGCGACACTTGATAGTGTGACTGTCTCAGTCCACTATTTGAGGAGGAGAGTACTTGGCGACTTGCAAACAACTTCAAACATAATCTCAAACATTTAAATAACTTTTTCTCTCTGACAACCCCAGAAAAATAATGATAGGAAAAAAGTTTGTTGCTTACTACTTTTTTGCCGTTTATGCTGTAAACTAATGGTATTTGGCATGACGTTACAATTTATTACTCGTGCACTATTAATTGTATTCGCGAGAAATGTTACAGACAATATAGACACATACCACTGAATGTACGTTAGAAATTTTATCATAGAGCGACAAAGTTCATGAGACATGGCGTCATAAACAATGAGATGCGAGAAAAACTGATACATCACGCGACAATATTGCACATTTCCTCCTAACCCACTGGACCGATTTCAACCAAATTTGATACAAAATTCCTAATAGTGAGGTAACAGTTCCTGCGGGGTAACAATCACATACGACACATAATTCAGGAGATATGACGTCATACGCAATAGGAATCGCAAAAAAACCTGTCGCATAATACGACGAAATTTATTCACACACTGTATGAGAATGACAGTGCTAAGCGACTTGCAACAAACTTTAAATATAATTTCAAACCTTTATTGTATTTTTCTCGCTACAACCACAATAAAATGATAAAAGAAAAAACATTCTTGCTTACTACTATTCCGCTGTCATGGACTAAAACTACGGCTCGGTATGACATTACAATTTATAATTTCTATACTACAATTTGTAGCCGCAGGAAATTTTACAGTCGGTATACGCACATTTAGCTAAATGTATCACAGTACGACACGTAGTTCATGTGATATGAGCACATAAACAGCAACGTTCATGGAAAACCACCCCATCACGCACCAATCAAAAATTTTTATCTGCCAGGTAGTTTCATATAAGCGCACACTCCGCAGCAGAGTGAAAGTTTCATTCTGGAACCAAACAGCAGTTTCCACTTTTCGCTAACGAACTGTTTTCGATCCACATATAAAAACAAATTGTATATATCTATCTTTACAGACCACTGAAGATTTTTTATATCAATAAAACGAAACGTGTCTAGTAACAAAAAAGTCGCCCATTATTTATAGTTGCATAGAAGGGGAAACATCACCATTACAATTTTATAAGCAACTACGGACGTCATGGCAACACAAATTAAGAAATGAATATATACCTGAGAAATTATACACTTGTACAACATGTAACTCAATAAGTATGAGATCGTACGAATTTTAAATGTCATTCGTATTTTGACTACTATATTCCTTTGCTTGCGTACTGCATCTATAAAGTTGTACATTATGGAAGACAGTCTTATTTCTTAAAATATTATCCCATAAATATAAGCTACGGAGCGCGCGGTTGCTCGCCGTCGGAGGTTCGAGTCCTCCCTGGGGCATGGTGTGTGTGTGTATGTGTGTGTGTGTGTGTGGGTGTGTGTGTGTTTTGTCCTTAGGTTAGTTTACCTTAGTTTAAGTAGTTTGTAAGCTACGGACCGATGACCACGCAGTTTGGTCCGATAGATTTACAAACATGTGAGCATTTTTTGAACGTAAATATAACTTGCTTTTAGAAGAAAAAAGAGATTCACACACAGAGAGAAAGGAGGGATAGGAGAAATACTAACTCAAGGCTGGAATAAATAAATATCCGGGCAGCGCCGGGTTTTCAGCTAGTAAACTATAGTTTAATAATATAAGGTAAGTATGTTGGTGAAAAAAATCTGTTGTACTCAATTTTAAATATAATATATTTTTGGAAACATTTTTGTTTCATTTATTGGGCAACAGCACTCTTATTTAAATTTATATATAAAGAACAGTCTAGAGAGCAAAAAAATTTTTTTTCCGACTAGTTTCGGTCTTCTTTTACACCATCTTCAGGGAATTTATCTCCACAACAGCAATGGCGCTAAATTTCCTGAAGAGGGTCTAAAAGAAGACCGAAACAAGGCGGAAAAAATTGCGCTCTACACTGTTCTTTATATAGAAATTTAAACATAAAGTAAGAAGTTTCCAAATGTGGGCTCAAGTAGCTGTTTTTACGGTATATGTGAGGCGGCGCGGAGACCCGACGCGCGCCTCTAGTGCCGGCCAGCGACTACTGACTGACTCGTACACAGTGGCGAGATAAGTCACGCTGCGACCGGCGCGGTTGCAGCCCTGCAGGGGCCGACGCCGCTGCACTACTCCACGCCGTACACACTTGCCCCGGAGCGCCGGCTGTCTCGACGGGGCATACTCTCCGCGCCTGTGTCCGGCGGAAACCGGTTCTCCCGATCCGCTTTTCTCCCGACCACCTTAGCCTTGAAGACGGCTGCCCTTATTCTAGGTCGTTAGTCCGTAGGCGGACGTCTGGCTCAGGCGGCGGATCTCGCATCCGGTGGCCGAGGCGGAAACGGTGTCACCGCGCTAAAGGCGGCACTGTTTGTCTTGAGAACGCCCGCAAGCAATTAAATCCACTGTTCGTAAGACTATTGGACCAAACTGCCGTGGCCATCAGATCCTAGACTTACAAACCTTGTAACGTCACCGCTGCGTCCACCTAATCCTCGATGGGCGAAGTTGCCGTTACATTCTATTTTATGCTTAATCATTTAATGATTGTTCCAACGATTTGACGGTATGGGATGCGGACAATTACTAGGTTGATCCATAACAATAAACTTTGTTAACTTCCTTTATTATGGAACGACAAATGTTAAAAACTCTTCCCTTTAAATACACCGATTAAATAACTGCGTGCCACTACGATGAATGTCTACAAGTCCACACTGCAACATTTCAATATGCAACTGCAACCCATATGCGATACGACGGAATGGCAAAATCTTTAACCACCGCTAAACGCAGGTTACGAAATCACTGCCGACATGCTACCGCCTCACTCTGCGGTCGGCGGGAGACTGCCGCACCCCGGCCAACAAATAAAGAACATTCCAACCTAAGCATTGTTGCCAGCAGCTCTCACTGCACACCAACGATAACTATCGTTCGACCAAAACGTACTAAAGAGGTTACTAAGCTAAAACCCTGTATCCTCACATACTAGACTTACAAACCTCCAGCTGTCGACTATTACGTCCATCGTCTTTGTCAGGAGCAACTGACTGTGTATCCAGGTACTGTGGTGGCCTTAAATAGCCCATGAAGTGCTACCTATGACGTCAGCACCTACGTCACAGATGGTATCGACTTTTGCACTGATGGCGCCACCGCATCCGTAGTATCGTTGACGCTATGAGGGTGCTTCTCTGTATCGAGTTCAAATGTTCAAATGTTTGTATAGCTAATGGGACTTAACTACGGGGTCATCAGTTCCTAAACTTACCAACTACTTATGAACTAGCTAATACTAAGGACGGCACAAATATCCATGCCCGAGGGGGGGATTCGAACCCCCGACCGTAGTAGCCGTGCAGACTGTGACTGGCGCGCCGCAGTCCCCTCGGCCACCGCGGCCGGCTAGGCTTTATGAAAGCAGTTGTTAGAACACACCAACAACAGATGAAACCCATGGTCGTGATTGTTCGTCATAACAAGTAATACTGTATGTTTCGCAGCTTGTTTAGACCACGCACTTGCATTATATATAGTTTGTAAATCTATCGGACCAAACTGCGTGGTCATCAGTCCGTAGCTTACAAACTAGTTAAACTAAGGTAAACTAATCTAAGGACAACACACACAGCCGGCCGCGGTGGCCGAGGGGACTAAGGCGCTCCAGTCACGGCCTGCACGGCCACTACGGTCGGGGGTTCGAATCCCCCTCGGGCATGGATATTTGTGCCGTCCTAGTTCGTAAGTAGTTCATAAGTAGTTTGTAAGTTTAGGGACTGATGACCCCATAGTCAAGTCCCATAGACTATACAAACATTAGATCATTTGAATTTGAACAACACACACACCTGTGCCCTAGGGAGGACTCGAACCTCCGAAGGCGAGCAACCGCGCTCTCCGCAGTGAGGCGCCTTAGACCGCTCGGCTACTCCACCGCGGCAACGTTATAATAAATACAAATATTTTTCACAGCGGCTCTTCTGTTGTTATTGCAAAACACATCTAATTGTTATACTTCCTAGCAGGCTGTATTACTGACCGATTCGTGATACTTCATTTCCCGCTTTTTAGAAAATATACTACCAGGCTCGTCAATTTGCAGCTTTGCAAAAGTCTGACCGGACTTGATGCACATCTGTATTCAATAGTCAATCTTTATTTAAAACGTGGAACTGTAAATAGGTACAATTCTCGAGTGGGTGTGGCATAAGAGCTGTCAGTCGATACCCCAAATAACATGCCGGACGGCAATTTAATTCGCCTCAAACATGGCGGAGCTATCGCCATTCTATGAAATTTAAGCTCATTGCCCCCACCTCTCCTTCTCCCTCCTTCTCGCGTCTCCTTTACCACCCGCTTCCCCTCCTGCGGGGGCCCCGACATATCCATTTTTAACGTGTGTTTCTGTGTTCGGTGCATCGTCCAACGAATTACAACCGCAGAACAAGCGTTGCCAGTGTCTTTTTAACTAATGTCTCCCATCTCGTCTCATCGTGTCCAGTGTCAGTGTCTATCTGCGTGTCACCGTGGCCTTTTTAAGCTCTGCATAATGTTTGTAATTTAATTTGTGGATTCTAAATTCTCCATTGCCTCCTTGTGCATTTTAAATTCATGTATTTTTATCTCCATATTTCATTATTTTTCTCTCATCAACTGTAAATTATGTTGGCCGAAGAGCGGCGTACCATGCCGCTGCCAGCCTGCCCCTCTAGGGGCTTTAAAAGTACAAAAAAGGAAAAAAAAAAAGAACAGTATATGCTGTCAGTTGCTTCCTCACGAAGCAGATGGCGGTAAACGTCAAAAGCTTCAAGTTTTATGAAGAATTGACTTGGCAAGAAGACAGGGAATGTTTTATCAAAGATTATGGACAATTACAACTTTGAACATCGCTGATTAACAGCAACCTTAATCCAATTTCTTTTAACAATATCGTATATTAGCCAACCGGCTGTGTAATTTTTAGATGCTCGACCTAGGTTTCGTTGCCACTAGGGACAACTTCATCAGAAGAATAAAAACAGTTACATGAAACACATGAAGTCAAAAATATTACGAGCAGGTTTGTTTCATGTAACTTTTTATTCTTCTGATGAAGCAACGAAACCTAGGAGAAGCACCTAAAAATTAAGCAGCCGGTTAGCTGATATACAAAATAGATTAATTTTTTTTTTTTTTTTTTTTTTTTTTTTTTTTTTTTTTGGATTGTGGACAATTCTTGCGAATGATTTGGCTATCCAGATTACCCGACATGAATCCAACTGAAAATCGTGTGCCGGCAACACTTTGGCTATTATGGAAGACTGTAGGGCAGCAAGGCTCAGTATTCAACACGCTTCCGCCATTTGCCCGTTTAAAATTTGTTATTAATTTATACGATTTGTGATTTCGGCTGTTTGGCCATTATGTTCAAAAATGTTCAAATGATTGTAATGCTTATGGGACTTAATTGTGGAGTTATCAGTCCCTAACCTTACAAACTACTTATGAACTACCTTATACTAAAGATAACACAAACATCCATGCCCGAGGGAGGATTCGAACCTCCGATGCGGGAGGCCAAGCGATCCGCAACGTGGCGCTCCAGACCGCTCGGCTACTCCCGCGCGGCTGGCTATTATGAAGTCACATAATGATAACATACGATCTGAATTCTAGATTAGATTAAATTAACTTTTCGTTCCAGTAGATCCAATTTGATGAAATCCTCTTGGATGTAGAACATGTCAGAACAAAATACACAATAAATACTTACAAAATGAGAGCATATTTGTTAATATACCCTTCACAGATCCCAAATTCAATTGCCCTCGTGAATGTGGAATTCGAAAGAAAAAAAATTATCTTAAGAATATTTACATTTTAAAGGACATAAAAATTATTACTACATACTAAATGTTGAATATACTAGATGCATATTATAATTCTTAGGATTTTTTACAACACTTACTTACAATGATCACATTACTGCACAAAATTAGTACTGAAGTCGGACTGAACACATTATTCACATTTGTGAATGTTATATACAATAATGTACTTAAATCACTTCTGCTAAGAAATTCCATAACGGAGTTGGCCACCAAAAAATTCTTTAGACTCTTTTCAAACGGACATTAATTGTGAGTTAAATTTCTTATGACTGCCGGCATGTTATGGGAAAATGTGTATTGCTGAATAGTGGACACCTTTCTCGTGTACGACTGTGATGGTGTTATCATAATGCATTACGGTACGTTCCCCCACGGCCGAATATCAATGCGCAGTATTACTATTCGATTTGGGTGCATCAACTGCAACCAGCTTCGCGAAAGAAGCGGTAACACTTTCTGCGCACTACACCCATCATTTTGCATGATATCTCGCGGACGCATACAGCGCAAGCTGTACCTGCTCTGTTCGGTCTATGGGACTGGCAAGCACTAAACGAACCACCACACTCACCGGAAGTAAGTGCTCGAGACTGATTTGATTCCGAAGATGAAGGAACTACTTCTTGGCATTCGATTCAGAACTGTTCCAGAGATTCGATAGGCAGTTGACGACTCCATTCGCACAATCAACAGAACAGGCTCTGCTAACGGTATACTACGCCTTCCACAACACTGGCAACAGGTTCTACACAAAGCTGATGAATACTTTGAAGGGCAGTAATGGGTGCATACATATAACGCTATTGTATCTGTTGTGACTAAATAGTTACCACTATTTAAGTTCCAACCCTCGTATTAACAACGTTCAAGTACGGATCTATGAAAACCTAAAAGTTATCTATAATGGGAATAAACAACACGTATCTAATAAAACAAGAATACCGTTTACTTGGCTTCAATTAATTTGGATAAATGAATCGAAGTGCTACTTTCTTGTTCCTCAAATGCGAAATCCGAGCTCATCTTCTCCTTTTGTTATTTAAATAAAACTACTCAGAACTGATTTTTTTTTTGTGCAATAGAAGCAAAGTGCGTCGAAGCACAATGAAAAAAATAAAATCAGAAAAACAAAAGTCATCCAACTGTTCGCTGTATTTCATACTGAAAAATGAAATGGACTGCTGCCTCATTGCGCTTCAACTACTGCCTTTTAACGTACAGAGTTCCCTCTGCGAGAGAACTTCCAGTGGTTGACGTAAAAAAATACAGAGGTTTGTTTACAAAGGAAACGAAAGTCAAAAGGATCTCTAGATGCACACTCCCGACAGTTATAAGAAGCGAAGTTCGCGAGCGTCCTGAATAAACGGTATTTTGTAATTTCGGCTGGCTTCGGGCGAATACAAACATTTATACACCGCCTGCCCGCCCGCCCACGCCAAACATTGATTCAGTACCAACTAAAACACATTCAACTGGCATTTGACTCGATAATGACGAGGGTAGAAATCGTTTATTCCCATCGAAATTTTGCAACGGATTAAATTATTTACCTAATTTTTTGGTCCAAATATTGCACTGCAAGTGTCTGTCAATATTTGACGTTAACTTTTACACTCGCATATACTAGTATTTGCTGCTTCCGTGAAGAGGTTAGAAGAGAGCAGCAACCTTACTTTTCATTGCCTGTGAAGGAATGACCAAATATGAATGAATATTTACTTGCAAATTATTAGCCCTGTGCTTTGAGAAAAGAGCTACAGAAAACTTTCTGTGTGCATTCTTGAGGTATATAAAGAATATGAACGGATTAACAAGTCGTTCTAAGCCTTTTCAATAGCAGATATTTCTATTGTCAGGTAAAGAAAGGTACCTCAATGTCTACAAGCACATTGTAAGAAACAGGAACAATTTGTTCCGAAAAGAAGAACACAAGTTATACTAAACGAAACTGTAAAATTTCATATATGTCGTTAATCTCTTTTAACGCACCCTCCTCCAAAACTTCTTAACGAATTTCTAAAGTGTTTTCACAGGTAATTTGAGCGAAGAATGAGTAACCCCAAGAAAATATCGTAATTTAAAATATTATCTGCAGTGGTAGTGTGTCTGCCTGTTTGTAGGGGATAATGTTCAAATGTTCAAATGTTTGTATAGCTTATGGGACTTAACTACAGGGTCATCAGTCCCTAAACTTACAAACTGCTTATGAACTAGCTAAGACTAAGGACGGCACAAATATCCATGCCCGAGGGGGGATTCGAACCCCGACCATAGTGGCCGTGCAGACCGTGACTGGAGCGCCTCAGTCCCCTCGGCCACCGCGGCCGGCAGGGGATCATGTGAGATATCACGTACAGTATACATATGATAACGTATTTCATTCAGTTGTTGGCTACAATTGTAATTTTTGTGGGATACAGTACTATTTTTTTACTGTCTCAGCTATTTACGTTTATTTGGTGTTTACATAGAGCGACGTATCACGGGGCTACCATAATAATGAGAAAGTAATTATCAAAATATTTTTTTGTAATGCTATGGGACTAAACTACGTTGATCATCAGTTCCTAGTCTTACAAACTACTTAAATTAACCTAAGGATAACACGTACATCCATACCCGAGGGAGGATTCGAACCTCCGACCCGCGAGGCTGCACGGTCCGCAACGTGGCGCTCCAGACCTCGTTGACCACTAATATGGTGTGTGATCACCTCGGGCGGCTAGAACATTTGCATGACATGGACATTATGAGGTTGTCAATCAGCTATTGAGGGCTATTTGGCCATTCTTTCATCAGTGCAATATTCAGCTCTGCAATCAAAGAGGGAGGTGCTGAGCTAGCTGCAACGCGTCTTCCAAGTGCATCCCAGATATGCTCAGTTGAGTTGAAGTCCCCTGAATAAGCTGGCTTATCCATTCGTTCAGTTCCTTCAGCTTCAAGCATGTTGACCGCCAGTGCTGTGGGGACGAGTGTTACCGTCTACCAGAAGGAATCCATCTCCTGTGGCACCAGCGTAGGGCACAATAAAAAATCGAACGATCTCGTCTCTATAGGTCTGAGAAGTCCAGTGCCATTCAGAACGTCATAGAGGTCCGCTAATGCTGACTCCTGCCCACACAGTTAGTCCTCCACCACGATATGGTGACATTTCTTGCACATAAGCAGTATTGTTCCGAGTTTCACGCTCTCTTCATATGAGGAATGATGATCTTCATTCATCTGTGTACAGAATCCAGCGCCATTGTTACGACTCCAATCCTTATCTTGCTCCGTGCTGTTTATATGGGCTAAGCGGTGTTGTGGTTTTAATGGGACACCCACCATAGGCCTCCGTGCGTAGAGACCGCATTCCCGATGGCGATTTCGGCCTGTTTCTGTTGATACTGCACGTCCTGTTGCTGCCTGGAGGACGTGTACCAGCTGAGATGAGTTTAGCCTCTATCTTGGTGGGCTGTTGACCAAAGATAACGCTCGTCTCTTGCTGCTGTTACCCGTGGATGGCTCTGACCTTGCTTCTTTTAACGGTTTCTGTTCTCTGAAATCTTGGCCAGGTTCTGAAAATTACACTTAGAGATATTCCAATAGCTGCAGCCACCCCCATCTGTGTCTGTCCAGCTTCCAACCTTCCTATGGCTCTCCATGCCACAGCTTCGGGTAAGTCGCGTTGTTGCTTTGCACTACCTGCTCACTACACTATGTGAACCCAACTGTTTGTGTAATTCTATTGGTAGAGTAAAGACAACAGCAAACCTCCTGCAGCAACTTTCTGTTATTACCACTATCTTGGTTACCGTAATGTTGTTGTCTCCACTTCGTAGAACAGACGAAAAGACGTCGAACCATTTTAGTTCATTCTGCCGATGACAATACTTCAGAACCTAGATATCTCAAGTGATCCCCTAATTAATTAGACCAATCTAGTTTAATGTCTTTTATCTAAAGCCGTTATGTCTACCTATCAATTTGAAAAACGCTCAACTGCAAAAATACGAAAAGATTAATATTCACAGAGTTTTTACATGTAAAATGAGCGAGTCTTGAGAACACACAAACAGAATTTACACTCCTGGCCATTGAAATAGCTACACCACAAAGATGACATGCTACAGACGGGAAATTTAACCGACAGGGAGAAGATGCTGTGATATGCAAATGATTACCTTTTCAGAGCATTGACAGAATGTTGGCGCCGGTGGCGACACCTACAACGTGCTGACATGAGGAAAGTTTCAAACCGATTTCTCATACACAAACAGCAGTTAACCGGCGTTGTCTGGCGAAACGTTGTTGTGATGCCTCGTGTAAGGAGGAGAATTGCGTGCCATCACGTTTGCGACTTTGATAAAGGTCGGATTGTAACCTATCGCGAATGCGGTTTATCGTATCGCGACACTGCTGCTCGCGTTGGTCGTGATCTAATGACTATTAGCAGACTGTGGAATCGGTGGGTTCAGGAGAGCTGGATTCCAATGGCGTCGTATCACTAGCAATCGAGATGACAGGCATCTTATCCGCATGGTTCTAACGGATCGTGCAGCCACGTCTCGATCCCTGAGTCACCAGATGGGGACGTTTGCAAGACAACAACCATCTGCACGAACACATGTTCAAACATTTGAAGAGATTAAGAACTTAACTACGGGTCATCAGTCCCTAAACTTAGAAACTTTTTATGAACTAGCTTATACTAAGGACGGCACAAAAATCCTTCACGAACAGTTTGACAACGTTTGCAGCAGCATTGACTATCAGCTCGGAGACAATGGCTGCGGTTACCCTTGACACTACATCACAGACAGAAACGCCTGCGATGGTGTTTGCAACGACGAACTTGGGTGCACGAATGGCAAAACTTTTTTTTCTTCTTTTTCGGATGAATCCAGGTTATGTTTACAGCATCATGATGGTCGCATCCGTGTTTGACGACATCGCGGTGAACGCACATTACAAGCATGTATTCGTCATCGCCATACTGGCGTATCACCCTGCGTGACGGTATGGGGTGCCATTGGTTACACGTCTCGGTCACGTCTTGTTCGCAACGACGGCAATTTGAACAGTTGTCGTTACATTTCAGATGTGTTACGACCCGCGGCTCTACCCTTCATTCGATCCCCGTGAAACCCTACATTTCAGCAGGATAATTCATGACCGCATGTTGCAGGTCATGTACGGGTCTTTCTGGACACGGAAAATGTTCGACTGCTGCCTTGGCCAACACATTCTCCAGATCTCTCACCAATTGAAAACGTCTGGTGAATGGTGGCCGAGCAACTGGTTCGTTTCAATACGCCAGTCACTACTCTTGATGAACTGTGGTACCGTGTTGAAGCTGCATGGGCATCTGTACCTGTACACGCCATCCAAGCTCTGTTTGACTCAATGCCCAAGCGTATCAAGGCCGTTATTACGGCCAGAAGTGGTTGTTCTGGGTACTGATTACTCAGGATCTATGCACCCAAATTGCGTGAAAGTGTGATCACATGTCAGTTCTAGTATAATATATTTGTCCAATGAATACCCGTTTATTATCTGGATTTCTTCCTGGTGTAGCAATTTTAATGGCCAGTAGTGTATTTCTTCACCAGGGAAAGAAAAGTTAACGTTATCTCAAGTTATCATAATACGCTTTATTATATTCTCCACTTGTGAACTGGATAACGGAGGTATTACACAATGAAAGTATTTGATGATCGGTAATACCACGTCCTGGTAAAATGAACAAGGAACATCAGCGAACGCTCTGAAACGATATAAAACAGAGCTTTGCGACCTGTAAAGCATTATAAGTAGACATACAGTGGTTTTTGACGCCTGAGTGATGTGGCAAGTGTCGGGGTATGTGACCTGTCACCAGTCACCCTAGTAACTTCGGCTGAGCACACCGTAGCAGTCTAAGGGGTAGCAATTTCGCATACAGGTCAGGTGCAGCGCGGCCGAGACGCGTGGCGTACCACGTGGGAACTGCTGGCAGTTTACCATCGCCTCTGCTCCAGTTATGCGGTTTTCTCTGTACCTAGCAGAATGAGAAACGACTGTAACTATGTTCGTAAGTCATTTCTGTTAATATAGTGAAAAAATATGTTTATTTCGAGTCACAGGAGGAAAGTTCGTAAAAAAAAAAAAAAAACAAAAAAAAAAAAAACGGAAAGATAAAGTCATTAGCATTTATTTGTTTCTCTAAGAGAAAACAGACGAATGGAAAAACTTGTCGAATTCGACCTCAGGGAAGATCAGTTTGGATTTAGGAGAAATGTAGGAACACGGGAGGCAATACTCACATGACGACTTATCTTAGAAGGTAGGCTAAGGAAAGGAAAACCTATGTTTTTATCGTTTGTCGATTTGGAGAAAGCTTTTGACAATGTGGACTGGAATACACTTTTCCAAATTCTGAAGATAGCAGGGGTAAAATATAGGAAGCGAAGAGTTATATTCAACCTATACAAAAAAAAAAAAAAAAAAAAAAAAAAAAAAAAAAAAAAAAAAAAAAAAAAAAAGCAGACAGCGGTTATTAGAGTCGAATGGCGAGAAAGGTACGCAGAGGTTGGGAAGGGAGTAAGACAGGGTTGTAGCCTGTCCCCAATGTTGTTCAATCTGAACATTGAGCAGGCAGTGAAGTAATGGAAGGAGAAATTTGGAGAGGGCATTAAAGTGCAGGGAAAAGAAATAAAAACATTGCGGTTTGCCGATGACATAGTAATTCTATCAGAGACCGCAAAAGATCTGGAAGACCAATTGAATGGAACGGACAGTGTCTTGAAAGAAAGATATAAGATGAACATTAACAAGAGTAAAACGAAGGTATTGGAATGTAATGTCAGAAATTCAGGCGATGCTGAAGGAATTAGGCCAGCCGCGGTGACCGATGAGACTGCAGTCACGGTCTGCACTGCCACTACGGTCGGGGGTTCGAATCCCCCCTCGGGCATGAATATTTGTACCGTCCTTAGTATTAGCTAGTTCCTAAGTAGTTTGTAGGTTTAGGGACTGATGACCCCGTAGTTAAGTCCCATAAGCTTAACAAACATTTGAACATTTTTTTAAGGAATTAGATTAGGTAATGAGACAATAAAAGTAGTAGATGAATTTTGTTATTTGGGTAGCAAGATAACTTCTGATGGCCGAAGTAAAGAAGATATAAAATGCAGAATGGCTATGCGAAGAAAAGCGTTTCTAAGGAAGCGAAACTTGTTAACATCCAATATAAATTTAAATGTTAGGAAGTCCTTTCTGAAAGCATTCGTCTGTAGTGTAGCATTGTATGGGAGTGAAACGTGGACGATAAGGAGTTCAGATAAAAAGTTGATAGAAGCTTTTGAAATGTTGTGCTACAGACGAATATTGAAAATTAGATGGGTAGATCACGTAACTAATGAGGAGGTGCTTAACCGAATCGGGGAGAAAAGGAGTTTCTGGCATATCCTGACTAAGAGAAGGGATAGATAGGTTGGGCACATTCTCAGACATCAAGGAATTGTCAACTTAGCATTAGAAGGAAGCGTGTGGGGTAAAAATCGTAGAGGGAGAACGGGGGACGAATATAGTAAGCAGATTCAAAAGGATGTAGGTTGCCGAACGTATTCTCAGATGAAGAGACTTGCACAGGACCGGGTAGCGTGGAGAGCTGCATCAAACCAGTCTGCGGACTGAAGACCACTACAACAACAACAAGAGAAAACATACATAGAATAAAAAAAAAAAAAAAAAAAAAAAAAAAAAAATTAGGCAGCGCATGCGTGGTTCGCAGGTGAAGTGTCGAATTACAAATGTAAAGATCATAAGATTGGTCAGTGACCGTGTACATGGACAAGGTGTGAGGCTCACCTGGAGACGCGACGAAGGCGGTGTCGACGTCCGCGCTGTCGTAGTCGTCGCCCGCGGTGACGGGCAGCGGCTGCTGCCAGCGGTTGCGGCCGTTGTCGATGGCCGCGGACAGCCGCTCCACCACCAGCTCGTCCTCCTCGTCCGGCATCTCCGTCACCTCCACCACTGCAACACGGGACAGGCCACGCTCAACACTCGCTCACCCATCACTAAGCACACAGACTTTCTCTTACATAGAGGGAAAGAAAATAATAATAATAATAATAATAAAACACTTTCTGTTATTTCTACATCTACATAGATACTCTGCAAATCACATTTAAGTGCCTGGCAGAGGGTTCATTAACCACTTTCATAACCTTTCTCTATCGTTCCATTCTCTAATAGCGCGCGGGAAGAAAGAACACCTAAATCGTTCCGTTTTCGATCTGATTTCTCTTATTTTATTGGGATGGTCATGTCTCCCTAAGTAGGTGGGTGCTAGCAAAATATTTTCACATTCAGAACTAAAATTCGGTGATTGAAACTTCGCAAACAGATCACGCCGCAATGAATAACGTCTTTCTTTTAATGATTTCCACCCCAATTCGTGCTACATTTCCGTGACGTTTCCCCCCCCCCCCCCCGTAACGTGATAGAACAAAACGAGCTGCCCTTCTCTGAACCTTCTCAATATCTTCCGTCAGTCCTACCCGGTGAGCGTCCCACAATCGGCAACAGTACTCCAGGAGAGGGCGCACAAGTGTGATGTAGGCAGTCTCTTTGGTGGAGCTGGTGCATCTTCTAAGCGTTCTGCCAATGAAACGTAACCTTTGGTTCGCCTTCCCCACAATATTTTCTATGTGTTCTCTCCAGTCAAAGTTGTTCGTAATTGTAACTCCTAGGTATTTCGTAGAATTTACGACCTTAAGGTTTGACTGATTTATCGCGTAATTGAAGTTCAGTGGATTTCTTTTAGTGGTCATGTGTATTACTTCACACTTTTCTTTATTTAGTGTCAATTGCCAATTTTCGCACAAAGTAGAAATTTTGTCTAAATCGTTTTGCAGTTGCTTTTGATTCTCTGTTCACTTCACTAACCGATAAACGACAGCATCATCCGCGAACAGTCTAAGGGAGCTATTCAGATTATCTCCTAAATCGTTTATAAACACGAGGAAAAGTAGGGGACCTATAACGCTTCCCTGTGGAACGCCAGATATCACTTCTGTTTTACTCGATGACTTACCGTCAGCCGGCCGCGGTGGCCGAGGAGACTGAGGCGCTCCAGTCACAGTCTGCACGGCCACTACGGTCGGGGGTTCGAATCCCCCCTCGTGCATGGATTTTTGTGCCGTCCTAGTTCGTAAGTAGTTCATAAGTAGTTTGTAAGTTTAGGGACTGATGACCCCGTAGTTAAGTCCCTTAAGCTTAAAAAACATTTGAACATTTGAACTTACCGTCAATTACAACGAACTGTGTCCTTTCTGATAGGAAATCGTGATTCCAATCGCACAATTGAGGAGATATTCCATAAGCACGCAATTTCATTTAAGATCCATTTCATAAATTGAGGGAAAATCAGACTCAGAAATTAATAAGAGAATTAACATTGGACGATCACTGCCATCAGGGCATGTGTGGAGGAGAATTTGCGTAGGGGCTACAAAGATCGTACTATCTATATCTATCCAGACAGCCAGGCAACCCTGAGATCACTGGCAGCTCCTGCAACAAGGTCTAAAATTGTTGCAGAATGTCACAGGGTTCTGGTGGAGCTAGGGGAAAGCAATAGAGTAAACCTATTGTGGGTCCCTGGCCACTCGGGGATCAGTGGCAACGAACATGCCGACAGATTAGCCAGGATGGACCGGATTATTGGACCGGAACCTGTCATAACAATCACCAAGGCAATGATCAAATTGGAGCTACGTAACTGGCTCAGAAGACAGCACGTAGAATATTGGACCAAAGACAACAAAAAAAAAAAAAAAAAAAAAAAAAAAAACCATGGCAAGGTAATGATGCCAAAGCCACGTTTTAAAAGAAGCTCTGCAATCCCGGGCCTGAACAGGAGAGAGAGATTAGACTCATGGTTGGATTGCTGACAGGCCGTGGGAATTTCAAAAAATACCTACATACAATGGGTATAACAGAAGAGGACCCTACATGTAGGATCTGTGATGACGGTGATGAAACTGCATCACATCTAATCTTCGAATGCATTGCATTGGAGAGTAAAAGGCACAGAACATTTGGGACAACCAGACCCGAAGAAATTGTGTCTAATAAAGAACTGGTAAAGGGACTCCTTGCACTGTTCAAGGGCATTGGTTGGCTTTACTAGATATACAGGGAGTTTTACCGCACAATAAACTTAGTTTCGGTACGGGCAGTGGCTGGTTGGACCAAGACTGTTTTGGCTTCTCTGAAAAAATCAAATCAAATCAACAGTGGACGAAAGGTCATTGGGATGCTCAATTCAGTCCTATGGAGCAGAAATGTTTTAAAGTTTGTAAGAGACGGTACACAGGCGGCGAACTCATTAGTCTGCAAACTAACAGCGAGCTATTAACCTGCGAAAGTTATGGTCTTTGCCATCTACTTTGCCTCAAGCAGTTGAGTAAGAAATCTTTTGTATGTGGGAACTCGCCTCTTCAGGCCCACTCTATCTCTCATTATATGTTTCTGCAGTCTTATCTTTCATCTTCAGAATTATCCATAGCGCGGAAGATGGCATCGTGAAACTTTTCGCTACATTCTTCCTTTATTTTACTCCACCTTTCATGGCTTATTTCGAGGCAAAATCTAACTCTTGTAATTCTACGTTTGTTTTATGCACTGTAATAAGTTATACAATTAACAATGACGTTTTCTATTTAGACCCAGAGAACTTAAGCTTTCCATGACCGCAATGTTACTTTCATCAATGACAGTTATTTACATGACTTTCAGGCAAAAACTGACTTTGCTCCAGAAATCCTACGCAGTTACACGTGTTCTGCACTGCCGAGAAAATAAACGAATCTCGGCAAGAGATGAATGCCGAAAGAAGTACCTGAACTGTTGGCGTAATATTTCGAGTTACCGAGTGACGTCGCTTACTTGGAATTATAAAGCTTTGACGGAGGAGCCCTAATCTCATGAATATCGCTTCGATTTATAGAAGCGAGGTTTTTCGAGGGAATTGACGAAAAATTAGATTTATCGAGAAAGTCGATTTATAGAGATTCACATTAACGAGAGTTGAATGCACTATTTGGTAAGTGATCTTGAATCGAATCACAGATTACATACGATATTTTGGTACGTGCTTTATATACCATGTTGTAATGTACAACAGCATCGAATCTTTTAGGCAGTCAGAAACACAAACTTTTCGTTCTGCTGATGACAGCCTTTTGGTTTTCAGGAACGAAAAGAACGAGCTGGCTTCCGATCGCTGTTTGCGGAATCTGTGTTGTTTATTTCATGCAGGCATAGCCACGACTGCAGTTGGAAGAATAAAGTTTATTGCAGTACAGAAAAGAAAAAGGATAACCTCGCGCCGCGGCGGAGTGGCCTAGCGCATTGAGGCGCCATGTTCCAATGCATGAGGCAGTTCCTTGTCGAGAGTTCGAATCCCCCATCGGGCGTGGATGTTTGTGCCGTCTTTAGTATAAGGTAATTCATGAATAGTTTGTAAGTTTAGGGTCTGATGAGCCATCAATTACGCCCCTTAAGCTTCACAAACATTTGAACATTTTTGTTTGATGACCTCGCGAACTGTTACATGGTTACACAGACTCCACTGTAAGGTCAATATCGAGGTCGCCTGTCTGCAGATGAGCTACTAAAAATAGTTGTAGAGTCACAACTGATAAAGGCATAAAATTAGTTTGATAGCTTTCACCAGCTGTTATTTCTGTTGCCGTTTATTACTACCCAATTATTCCGTCACAAGAAAAGACATCATGCGTGAAGATAGGGCATAATCCATGAAAGCGAACTGACGTAACCGTAACTTGAAACGTGATACGTTCAGGACTTATTCTTACAAGGAAAGGTACTTGGGCTCGTACAAACACAAATACACTAAAACGTCTGTTTTGTGGAAGGCATCATATAAATTGTTCAGACAGTAGTCTTTCGTGATGCTATAATAGATCTTAGTTAATAGTTTCCTGTGATCGACTGCGCCGTATGCGGCAGTGTGATGGACAACAGCAACACCGGTGACCTGCCGTCGCTCATATACATCTTCTGTGTATTGTGTCAGATTAGCTATTTGCCCCCTATGTGGGACGAAAAAGCCATGAGGCGTTGCTACTGACAAGGAGACGCATGACCGTGGGGTCGGGGATTTGTCCGAAATTTTGTGTGGTGAAAGAGGACCACTAACACCTCAAGTGGTTAAAATATTGGGACGCACTACTCGGAAAATCCCGAGAAAAATCGATCCGCAGTTTCTTAGGTGCCTTATGAGTATAAAAACGCCGGGCGCCGTGGCTCAGCGCGCCCGGTCAGAGGGCTCAACGCTCTCTGTAATTAAAAAAAAAAAAAAAAAAAGAAGCTGAGCCAACAACAAATCGAACAAGAACGTAGAAAAACGATCAGCGTCCGCACCAAAGAGAAATATCCATAAAAAAAAAAAAAAAAATAAATAAATAAAAAATAAAAAAAAAAAAATAGATGGTTAGGGCTCGGTCTCTTACGTCAGAGATGTCGGTTCGATTCCTCCTCCGGCACTTTTTTTCTTCTGTTTCATTTTATTTTGTTATTCCATCAATTATTCAAAAAGTTTCTCAAACCTATATTATATTTAAAACATTATTTTAGCAAAAATTATTGCTTTGTTTGTTTTTACGATAATTACCACTGCGGTTCTTGTTTATAATTATTATATGTATAAAATTGAACGTTTCCCAATCGACTTTGTTATTCTGATTAAAAATCCAATGTTTCTCCTCATATACGTTACAATGAAAAATGGTAAACTCACCGCCATGAATTGTACTGTAGGACAAAAAATAATTTTTATTCAATAATGTAACTGATTTGTTAAAGATAATGTAGGTTTGGGAAACTTTCTGAATCCAGAATGAAACTTTCACTCTGCAGCGGAGTGTGCGCTGATATGAAACTTCCCGGCAGATTAAAATTGTATGCCGGAACCGGGACTCGAACCTGGGACCTTTGCCTTTCGCGGGCAAGCGCTCTACTACTGAGCTACCCCGACACGATTCAGGGCACCGCCCCACAACTTTACTTCTGCCAGTACCTCGCCTCCTAGTTTCCAAACTTCACAGAAGTTCTCCTGCGAAACGTGCAAGGATATGGTGGAGACATGGCTTAGCCACAGCCTAAGGGATGTTTCCAGAATGAAATAGCACAGTCGGTAGTGCGCTTGCCCGCGAAAGGCAAAGGTCCCAAGTTCGAGTCCCGGTTCCGGCACACAATTTTAATCTGCCAGGAAGTTTCAACTTTCTGAATGATTGGTGGAATAACAAAAGAAAATGAAACAGAAGAAAAAAAAGTGCCGGAGGAGGAATCGAACTCGAGACTTCTGGCGAAATGTCCGAGTCCTAACCATCTAGGCCAGACTGCCCCTCGGCGATGAACTAACTTTTACATTCATAAGGCACCTAAGAAACTTTAGATCGATTTTTCTCGGGATTTTCCGAGTAGTGCGTCCTAATATTTTAACCACGAGAGGAGTTAGGAGTCTTCTTTCACCACACAAAATTTCGGACAAATCCCCGACTCCACGGTGGTGCCGTCTCCTTGTGAGACGTTGACGAAATCGCGTTACGTTACTGGTCGAGGCAGGCGTGAAAAACTGCTGCGACTCTCCCACTGGAGCTATCTGGGATTAACTTATGCCAACTGTGTTACAGAAAAATGGAGCAGTAAAATGAATATCTTAAAGCCTTGGCGTGGCGTAATATGACACGTTTCGGCGTGTTTTTTTCAAATTGAGAGCAGCGACTGTAAGCTGCCCACAGTTCCAAGCTTCTGGCAGCACTAAAATATACTATGAAAATAAGAAACTGACGTTTAATATGTTTTCATAGTGTTATGAATGACTTAGAGAAGCGAACCGATATACATTACTTCTCGGAAAGTCGCTGTTTCAAGGATTACTTTGCTTTGCTTCAGTTTTCACTTCTGGATTCTGCTTTTCAATATCGTGTTTCTGAACTATGCAATAAATAATACAATCCTCAATTGTAACGAAATTCCTTGGGTACTGCAAACACAAAATAAAAGTTACCGTCGAAGCAGGTTCATTAGCAGAGCTGTTATTTTTACTTTATTAATTCATGTGAATCGTTTTCCGACGTGATTATAGGAATTGACAGACTTAACACGCGGAATTGTTGTTGGAGCTAAACACAAGGTTGTTGTTAAAATCTACACATGTTTGTAGAGCTTATGGGACTTAATTACGGGATCATCAGTCCCTAAAATTACAAACTACTTATGAACTAGCTTATTCTAAAGACGGCAAAAACATCCATGCCCGAGGGGGGATTATAACCCCCGACCGCAACGGCCGTGCAGACCGTGACTGGCATGCCGCAGACCGCTCGGCCACTGCTGCCGGCTCAAGGTTGTTGTTGTGGTTTTCAGTCCACAGACTGGTTTGATGCAGGTCTCCACGCTACCCTGTCCTGTGCAAGCCTCTTCATCTCCGAATAAGAACATCCCTTTGAATCTGCTTAATGTATTCGTCTCTCGATCGCCCTTTAAGATTTGTAATCCAATCACTTCCTTCTGATACTAAGTTGACGATTCCTTGATGCCTTAGAACGTGTCCCACCAACCTATCTCTTAGTCAGGATATGCCAGAAACTCCTTTTCTCCCAATTCTGTTGAGCACCTCCTCATTAGTTGCGTGATCTACCCATCTAATGTTCATCATTCGTCTGTAGCACCACATTTCAAAAGGTTCTATCATTTTTTTTTTTGTCTGAACTCGTTATCGTCCACGTTTCACTCCCATACAACGGTACATTCTAAACATATATTTTTAGAAAGAACATTTTAATATTACTATCGTCACTCACCCGTTGCACAGATAAAACTTGCGTTGCGCTGTCAGCCTACTGTGCAACGGGTGAATGACGATAGTAATGAAGAGGCACCTAAATATATGGCCTTACGCAGGAAGAATTTCCAACAAGATTGGTCGTATTTTGCGGAAATATTATGTGAAACGTGTTTTTAGACCACCTTCTAAGAAAAAGGTCCTGTTGGGGTCCGTACAGGATGATTTGGTTTGCGTAAGGCAGGTGTATATCGTATTCCTTGCAGTTGTGGCATGTCATATATTGGTCAGACAATCAGGATTGTGGAAGACCAGTGTGTTGAACACAATCGTTACACACGCTTACAAACAGCTAAACAAATCCGCTGTTTCAGAACACTGTCTTGCCACCGGTCATCCTAAGGAATACAACAACAAAGAGATTGTGGCATGCACTTCCCCCTATTGGGTTAGTGTTATTGAGGAAGCTTTTGAAATTAAACTAGCAAGCGACTTTATAAACAGAGATGGTTGTTTTTGTTTAAATTCTGCTTGGAATCCGGCACTGTCTCTCATCAAAAAACAGAGGGACAAAATTAATGCTGCCTCACCTGTTGATTAAGTCACTATCGATATTTTGATGTTTGGTCATCCTTGGTTGTGTTGTCTCTGCAGTGACTTTACTGTGTGTGTTACCTTCCTTGTTTACCCTTTGCAAACCGAGGTATTAAACACGCTTGCACATTGCTTCCTTAAGTGCAGTTGTGCCTTGAGTATGGCAGGGTGTTCTCTTGCCAAAATATCGGCGGTTGTCGACGACATCACCCGGCAACATACCCGTAAGTTGTTTGAACATTCATTACGCCGGGAAAAGTTAAGGTCTCACATTAGTTCCACTGCCCTGTCTCCCAAGATACAGACAGTGAAAAGCCTGCAGCAGATGGGATTTGTTTCACAGTACCGAAGATGAAGTTCTCCATGTTCACACGACGTTATTTATTTATTTTATTTTTTTTTTATTCGACTGAACTTTCTTGTCATCCCTTAATATTGACCATTCCTCTTGATGTACGAACTCACTGCTTCGTTATTGTCCGTTAATTTTTGCACGAAAAGCTTACGTTTAGGTGGACTGAACAAATGGCTCGCTTCGTTGACTGCTACGGTCAAGTGACTTAAGACAATTCCTCCACGGTCATTTTGCATCGAATCAAAGAAACAGATCCACAGGAATGGAGATACATATTTGTTGAAATACGAGGCGCGTCCAGAAAGTAAGTTCCGTTTGGTAATAAAATGAAATTGTACCCAGATACAGAAGAAATTTTTATTGCACAAAATTCTACAACCCTTAAACTACTTTTCCACATAACTGCCGACATTTTGTAGGCACTTGTCATAGCGTGCCATAAGTTTTTGCGTGCATCATTCACAGAAGGTTGTCGCCTGTGTATTCAACCATGTGGTAACAGCTCTATATCATCATTGAAGTGTTGACCACCAAGGACAGATTTTAGGTGTAAGAAGAGATGAAAGTCGCTAGGAGAGAGGTCCGAGCTGTATGTAGGATGATCAAACAGGTCCCATTGAAATTACCGTAAGAATTGTTTGGTCACATTCGGTGTGTGAGGTCAGGCATTATCGTGAAAAAAAAAATCTTTTGACAGTATCCTCTTCTTACAGCTAAAATCTGTCCTTGGTGGACAATACTTCAATGATGATGACGAGATGAAAGAACATGTTACCACATGGTTGAATACACAGGCGGCAACATTCTACGAAAAAGGCGCACAAAACCTTGTGCCATGCTATGACAATTGCTTACAAAATTTCGGAAGATATGTATAAAAGTAGTTTAAAACTTGTAGATTTTTGTACAATCAATATTTTTTCTGTATCTGTACCCGTTCGTTTTATATAACCAAACGGAACTTACTTTCTGTACGCGCCTCGTACAATTGCCGTGGTGCGCTCATCGCGAGAATCTGAATATTGACCGAACGTTGCCTAGGCATTGACACTATGAGTTATTTTGCCTCATGTAGAAAAGCAGTCATTATTTTTCGGTACATATGTTAAGATAATTTATTGATTACAAGATGTTTGGTGACGATTTTTTGCGCCGCTCTTATAATCAAGAGCTAAGTGGCGCCATCACGTAACTACTTACTAAAATTTATATAACGTAATTAGGAAAGAGCTCGACGCCTGTAGTGTTACATCACCTGCTGGGAGTTCCTCGCCGCTTAAAGAGAAGTCCCCGAGGAATGTGCGAACATTCTGGGCGGTGGCTGGGGTCAATACTTTCTAACAGCGCCACGTGCGAGATTTCTCTCACAGCCAGTGAGAGTGGAGGCTGCCGCTAGCTCTCTCCGCTGAGGTAACCTATCCCACACTCATTCATAACTCGGCGCGATCTATCCTCAGTGGCATGCAGCATCCGACACAGAACTGGGCCATATCCTAGAAGATGTTACTTGAAGTCTTTCTGCCTATCTCCCGTGTAAGTTTTCAGCGGAACAGTGCTACACACATGCAAGTGGTGCAAGTGGCAGGCTATTTCTTGCGTACTTCGACAGCTCGTTATGGAGGACACACTAACGGACACTGCCTATTTAAGCATGGCTGATCATCGTGCGTTACTCGATGTCTTTATGTTAGAGTTGTGGCGATTCGTGAATGAGTCGTTCAGTTGAACGAATACAAATAAAAGAATCGTAAGAATCGAATCGTGATCCGGACGAATCGTCGTTCAAAAGAGTCGTCTGCCCCGCAACGATTCCAAGATCCAACGATTCAGGATTCGAAAGCTAGTGGCGAATCGTGCCGAATGATTACGAAAGTCAGAATGCGTATGAACAAAGGAAACACAGAAACGAAAGATCGTGAGCCGTTAATTATTAGCCTCTTCACGAATTACAGATGACAGAAACAAAACGCAGCGAAATACACAGCTTCCAATACATATGACTACACGTCTTTTATACGGTTTACATATTATATATTTAAACGAGCAATTGTTAGTTGTTACACATTTATATTTCGCGTATCCCGGAAATGTCTGTAAAGATTTCGATTATATTTTCGTGTTTAGTGAGGTTTCAGCTTTTTGAGTTCATCTACATAGTTGTAGTTTTTGTAAGAACTCAATTTTACAAATATATTCTTTTTATATAAAAACGCTTTTTAAAATGTTTTTAAAACCACCTCAAAAATGTCTTTAACCATTTTGGTTTTTATGTTCAGCTTTCCTGAAAGAAACCTATTTTACAAAAAAGAAACAATTTAATAAACGCGAATTTGTTGTATCTTGAAAGAAATGTAATATTTAGATTTTTAATGTTTATTTATATAGATGTGTTTTCTTAAACGAATTGATTTTGCATAATACATATTTCATATCGTTAGATATGTGTTAATTACCATAGTTTTAATGAAATTTATATTTAAATGGCCGAAGTATTCAAACAGAACGAAAAAAAAAAAAAAATTATAAGGTAACAGCAGGATGCGAAATAAATGACCAACGTTCACCAAACCTACTACGCTACTAAATGAGGTATGATGACAGCAGAGATGGTTGGTAGTATAATATGTATTTATATCCGCTTGAAATACTTCAAAGAGTATTTTCTCGAGAATTTTTGAGAGCTGAATCGAATCTCTTTGCCTCATTATTATTTTAAGTTTGAACTTTATACACCATAAATATTAAAAAATCCGATACCCATATTGTCTCCTTTCTGGCATTCTGTAAGATTCGTGCCGTCGCAGACCAGAAAGAATCGTGAACGAATCGTAGGAATCGATTCACGGTGTGGGATTGAATCGCAAGAATCTATTCATAAAAAAGAATCGTGTTCCCAACTCTATGGCTTCATATGTTTGTAGAGCTTATGGGTCATCAGTCCCTAATCTTACAAACTACATATAAACTAGCTTAAACTAAAGAGGGCACAAATATCCATGCCCGAGGGGGGATTCGAACCCCCGATCGCAGCGGCCGTGCAGACCGTGACTGAAGCGCCGCAGACCACTCTGCCAACGTGTGACATCACGTTCACATTCTCCCTCCTTTGAATTTCGAGTAGAAGTTTCTTCAAAAGACAAATCTGCAGGGAAGACCATTATCATCCTCATCACAGTCGCACCACAGGTCTATGTGATAGTTAATATGCACGGCGAATAAAGAACTGCGAGTTTCAAAATATTTTGTGCAGGTGAGCGAAATATTCTTACATTTCATTCCATTCCATGATGGTGGTGGTGGCGGCTGGTGCAGCAACAGTGTTGAATAATTAAAAATGTTCAGTCTCTGTTGCAATATTTTATTATCCAATGACGCGTTTCGCGCTGTTAGCGCATCGTCAAATTGGGCGGAGATGGAGCCACAGAGCTATCTATAGCTGTGTAGGAGGAATCTTAACAATTGTTGTCATTGGGCTCCATAGCAGCAGAGGAGTCGCTGTCGCGGCAGGTCCACGTTTACAACTTATTCTTAAACGTTTTTCTTTCTTTCTTCTTCCTTTCTTTTTAGCCATGTTCCCGCATATGCAAGGTCGATTTAGTTAAAACCGGATTTGGCGTTTCGGTATTTACGAGGTGGCTGGATGATTCTTAAACGTCTTTATTTTACTTAATCCTGCGTTAAATTTGTCGCGGCTGTTTTGGAAATATTTTTACCGGCTAGCTCGATCAAAAGTTAGGCCAGAAACTTTAATTGCAAGTGACAATAAAATTGTGGATACTGAGCATTCAGTTCTGAAATTTAATGAAGTAGGACTATTTAATATTGTGGCCAAAAACTTTCAGAACGCTTCCTCATTTATAATTTTGATTAAACCAGAATCATGGAAAGAATTACTTTCTAATTGAAATATTCCCTTTAGAGACATTTAATAAGTGTACCATCATTTTTACATTTTCTCGTCAGAGAAGTTCGTCGTCTCGATGATAAGAAATGAACTGCAATTACTCGATATGCAGAATTATGATCCAGTATTTTGTATTTTCTCACACAAATTTGAATGAAAATGTAATAAATAGGGCGGCTTAGAAGTCTATCTGTCTCAACAATTGAGCACAAATGAGAGCGAGTGAAGATTGTTCATGTCACATAAAGTATGAAACACAGCATAGTATGATGGTTTGATTTCTTAGTCCTTCAGGTGTTTTGGTGTGCGACCTATTTTTATGTAAATATGTCACATAATTTCCTATTATTTTCCCTTTTAACGAAATAAGAAACGGCCAAACCATGATTTTCTGTGAATTTTAAAATACCCGTCGAAGCGAGAGAGAGGCTACAAAGAATCTGGTGTAACGTTCGGGCTACTGCTGCAACTTGACTAACCTTGTCCTCTTCGCCTTTCTCCTGCCGAGAAAATCGCGTTTCTTACGACTTGACTCTTTCGTTGCGGCTACAGAAGCAGGGAATCCCTCATTACAGCTGACTGTTTCTGTACAAGGCATACGCCACTGCTTGTAGGCTTATTTTAGGTTATCGTTTCCTGGTACTACGTTTTCCGATTAATGATTAAAAACAATACCTGTTCTATTTAATAACGCCATTTTTGAAGATGCCAGCATATTCAACCCATCAGTTGAAAATTAGCCATTTGGTAAGTATAGTTGTGTGCTGAATACTACACTGCTACGCAAAGGACCCTGTCCAAGGTGCAAACGTTCGTAATCACTTTTCTTGTCTGTATTTATTACCTATACCTAATACCACGTACACGATGGAGACTAGTTTTCAGTGATACTAGTGTTGTTTCGTGTTAAAAGCGTAAGGAAGTAGACCCAAATATACTCTGTTCGTGTTATGCTTAAAGAATGCATACAACAGAGAGAGAGAGAGCTGAACATCCAAAGTGTGGAGCTTTGCAAGGAACGTCAATACGTTGCTCGTCGCTCTGCTAACTGCTTTCGACCGTGATATGTGTGGGTATCAACAGAAGGGTCTTTATGGTCCTTATGTTACCTCATCAGGCCATTCCATCTCGATTGTGAGCGGCAGCGTGTCTGAAAAAGTTTCCTGGGCCACATTTTAAGAACACCGAGTCATTTGAATTCTGCGCGTAGCAATTCACACCTCCATTGCTGAGACGTCAAAACAAGGCTTGCACTGTGCACTGAGCCTTCTGTGATCCGGGCAAGGATTCCAACTCAGGACCTTTGCCTTTCCCAGTCAACGTTCGCAGCAGGAAGTTTCAAAAATGTTCAAATGTTTGTTAAGCTTAAGGGACTTAACTGCGGGGTCATCAGTCCCTAAACTTACAAACTACTTATGAACTACCTTATACTAAAAACGACACAAATATCCATTCCCGAGGGGGAATTCGAGCCTCCGACCCTAGTGGCCGTGCAGACTGTGACTGGCGCGCCGCAGACCGCTCGGCCACTGCGGCCGGCCCAGGAAGTTTCGTATCAGCGCACACTCCGCTGTGGAGTGAAAATATCGTTCTGGTAACATAGCCCAGGCTATGGCTAAGCCACGTCTTCACAATATCGTTTCTTCTAGGAGCGCTAGTCCTGTAAGGTTCTTAGGAGAACTTTTGTGAAGCTTGGAAGGTAGGAGGCGACGAACTTTCAGATGTAAAGGTAAGGACGTGACATGAGACCTTTTCTTAACGTATCTTCTATGAGAATTTATAGCTTCAGTACTGCCCCTCATGTTCCTAGATTTCTCCTCGATTGAAACTGATATTTCCCAAGATCAGTTTCTACAAGCTTCTTTTGTAAGAAAGTTGTGTTAATACAAGCATTTTGCAACTTTTCATACTAATATATTGGGGATATTTACACTTGTTCACATCTGAATTCTTCGGAATTAAAAATATTACATTATCTTGAAGTCTGAGGGTATTTCACCTTTTCCATACATCTTGAAGACCATCTAGAGTTGTTTTTATCGTGGCTGGATATCCCAGTGATATTAGCTCTGATGGCATGTCATCTATTCCCGGGGCCTTGTTTCGACTTATGACTTTCAGTGCTATTGATTCCAAATTCGTGCGACAATTGTGGTATCTCTATCAACACCAGCATGAATACTACGAAACTATAAACCACTGTTTTTTCCATAAAATCTCGGGCGAACTGCCGGATGTCCGTAACTTCTTGCGACGATATTTCGGCGCACAGTCTTCTGGCCATCTTCAGGTGAGTACCGCCGAAGTACTGGCGAAGACGCACTTAGCTGTGCTATTTATGCCCAATTCAGCCGACATTGCGCATGCGCGTACTTAGCGTGCGCGTTCACTACAGCTACGTACGCTTCTCCGAGCGCCCTCCGTGGTGGAGGCTTGCCGCTTCGATATCAGATCGATTCTCATCGTCATTCAGTTGCAGGAAACTACGTCGACTACGGAGTTTTTCAATGACAGGATTCCATGCAGCATTTATTTGGAAATCGCTGTCTCGATTGATAAGTGTCTCACTGTCAGACAATCTTATTTCCACAGCTTCATTAATAATTGAGCTCCAAAAGTTCAATGTATGGGCCACAATTTTCGTTTCATTGTAGTTCATTGAATGACCTGTGGAAATACAATGTTCGGCGATTGCGGATTTGGTGGGTTGGAGTAGCCGAGTATGACGCTGATGTTCCACAATGCGGTCCTTATACACAGACTGAAGATGGTCTCACTCGTACCCACCCGGTGCGGTTGGGCTGACATGTCATTTGCATACCTAAGTACGTGTCGGAGTTTATGGTAGTTTCACCGTGAGTTTACGGTGTTGCTGTTTCAATGGCCAGGAGTGTGTTTCTCCCACTACAGGCTCAGTGCGTCAAATTTGACGACTACAGTACTTGGGCGGTACGTGAGTATACATTGTGTTCATTTATAAATTTTTATTCTCTGATAGCCGCGGTGGAGTGGCCGAGCGTTCGAAGGCGCCTGGCTGCGGAGCGCGCCGCTGCTCGCCGTCGGAGGTTCGAGTCCTCCCACGGGCATGGGTGTATTTGTTGACCATAGCATAAGTTAAAGTAGTTTGTAAGCCTTGGGGGTGATGACCAGCGGAGTTAAGTCCCAAAGATTTACAAACATTTTAAACGTAGTCTGATATATTTTGGAGTGAAAATCGACTGCTTTATAAATAAGCCAACACGAAAATTGAAGAACCGATTTTTAATATTAATTGTACAAGGAGGCCTATGATATATAATTCGAAACGGGCTTTGCCATAGATGTGCACGAAACAAAAATCTTGTGTGTACGAAGTCGTTAATGGTGGTTAAAAGATGTTTTAATGTCTAAAGGGAGGAATTTAGACAACCGTACGTATCGAAAGGCACAGCTCTTTCGCCAGAGCCATCCAACGGTAGACAGGATGGAAACTTCCTGTTATCAAAATGGAAATCTCCTGATGTTCTGCAAAATTATTTATTGAGTTACTAACTGGCTTTCGGCTTCTTAGGCCATCATTAGGTACCAACTGAATGTCGATAACTTTTCGTTACAGATGTGTGTTGCGAATTTAAATGTTTCAGAAATGTGCCCAATTGTCTAGTGGTACCAGCCGCAACACAACAAAATGAAATTCACAGTAGAACTAGGAGGAGCTTCTATAAATTTCTAGGACCTTGCTATTAATATCAGTACAAAAACATTTATTAGTATTTACAGAAAACCAGTAGAACTAATACAGTTATCCCTGTTAGTTCACAACACCCACACAGTCATAAACATGTGGCCTTCTGTTCAATGGTGAATCGCCTCATATCAGTTCCATTATCTGATTCTGCATTTCAAAAGAACTAAACACCATCAAATATATAGCATCCTGACCTGATTGACAATATACTACATAAGAAGAAAATGAGAAAAATTACACCACTTTCGTATTCTGGCCCACAAGAGCAAGTCAATAGTCAGAAAAACTGGTACATCATCCCATATTTACGCAAAATTTCAGATTGCTAAAAAGTTAAAACCACGAAATTACAGACCTGTATTTTATAACAAACAGCAAGCAGTTCAAAATATTTATTCAACTATAAGGTCAAAATTCAAACCCTAACACAGAGTGGTGTGTACAAGATCACATGCAGACATTGTCGAAAAGTGTATATTGGTCAGTCTGGCAGACCTTGAGAGAAGCTGGAAGTTGAAAAAGGAAGATTCAACCTTTGCCGAACATCTGCTCACAGAAAACCATACTTATGACGTAAACTGTAAAATCTTGCATTCCCTCAAGAAAAGCAAAGAGATCACACAATTGGAAATACTGAAAATCAATAAACATATGACAGAGGATGCCAGTATAGTATGCCAGAGGATGCCAGCCCTCCACAATATTGCAATAAAATAAGAAGTTTCACCTTGGTGGGTATATGAAATATTTATTTTGCAAAAGATTACATATCGATTTCGTTCTCGTGATGGAGCATCAACAGTGCAGATTGTAAATCATGATGACTTATGTACTCTTCACAAAACATTTGATGATAAGATCCATAAAATAACTAAAATGGACTTTCTACTACACGTCACAAGTGGGGCAGACGTCATATAATATAAACGCATGTACTGTGTTAAAATCGGACATTACGGATGCAAACAGATTTCAGTTCTTAATAAAAGCGCAACGAAACGTTTCACAAGAATTGTTGAGCAATCGTAAGAAAACTGACGCTGTTTGTCAAACTATTTCGTCTTCTACGCCTGTCTAAGCTGCAAACTAAGACTCACAGTTAAATAAAACTTGCTTAAAAGATGCAGTTCTGCTGCTTTTAAAAGGAACCCCAGCTTGCCCTTTTCCCTCATGGCATCTTCCATGCTTTGGTTAAAGGGAAATAGGCAGCCTGCATATTTCTTGATTTTCGAAAGGTGTTTGACATGGTACCGTACTACGTAAATATGTGAGTGTCTCGAAGACTACTTAAGGGTTGGAACCCACTATGTTGTACTCGATTGCGAGTGTTCATTAGGGACTACGGTATCGTCAGCGGTGACACAGGGAAGTGTAATAGGACCGCTATTGTTTTCTATCTATGTTTAAATGATCTGATCGACAGAGTGACTTGCAATCTGCGGTGTGCAGGAGGGTGTCGGCAATGAATGATTGTACGTAGTAGGATGCAGGGTGACTTGGAACAAATTTCTAGGCGGTGTGTGGAATGGCAACTAGCGCTAAATGTAGAAAAATGTAAGGTGATGCAGATGAGTAGGAGAAACAATCCCGTAACGTTCGAATACAGCATTAGAAGTGTGTTGCTTGAGAGAGTCGCGTCAATTAAATATCTGGGCCAGAGGTGGGCAATGAGCGAACCGCACTCTCTGAGCCCCCTGCCTGAGCGGGAGCAGAGCTGCAAGCAGCTGGCGTCCATCACGTAGTTCCTACTGAAAAGACTAGATGGCGTTATGCGCAGCCAACGCGCTAACGTAGCCGCAGAAATGCACCTGGCTGAGTGCATTATAAAACAACTTATTAAGATAATAGTGCAACTCGAATGAACAGATTACTCTGCTAGGGGTATCTCATGAAAAATGTTATTATGTTTATAAGTAAGTAACTTATAAACATAATACTGGAAACTCTTCTCTAAAACGTCCAGCGCGTTCAGTCGAGCCGGCAACTATCTAATAAAGATAAGAGCGATTTTTTTTCAGAAGACACCGCTAACAGTGCCATCTGTTAGTTCGAATTTTGTACTTCAGGGTTTTCGTTATAATCTATGATATTACATTATGGTTCAGTACGCTGTGGAGTTGAAATGGCTAGTCAAATAGGCGCGGTAAAGCGGAGTTCTATTTTCCAGTAGTTGGGAGTGTGATTACTTGTTCACTGAAAGCGAAGGAGGATTAAAATGTTTGGTATGTGGTAAAATACTAGACATAAAAAAGTACAATTTAGAACGCCACTATAGAACACATCACTTCAACCAGTATGGAAGTGTATAAGGTGAAATGCGACTTAATCTTCTTAATAATCTACGCGACGAAGGAAGTAAAGTAGAGGTATGTATTATAACTCTGTACATACTTACGAGATAAATTAATCACAGTGTTTTGTTTAATAAAACCAAAATGTTCAAATATTTGTTAATCTTATGGGACTTAACTACTTATCAACTACTTATATACTATCTTATACTAAGGACGGCACAAATATCCATGCCCGAGGGGGGATTCGAACCCCCGACCGTAGTGGCCGTGCAGACCGTGACTGGAGCGCCTCAGTCCCCTCGGCCACCGCGGCCGGCTTAATAAAACCAATTTTCGTTTGAAATGACAACTCTGTTAATTTCTTACACAGGAATGTGATGCCTCATCCTCCGATGCACTTGTTCGTGCTAGTTACAGAATAGCTTTGCTGATAGCCCGTACTTCCCGACCATTTGTGACGGTGAATTTGTGAAGCAGAGTTTGGAAGTCGTAGCAGACGAACTATGTTCACAGTTATCACGTTCTTTCGCGGCGTACTATAACGCGCCGTATCAAACGTTTGTCAGGTGCGCTAGCAAGCATACAGACCTGTAGCGGCAACTAGGATAACTACCGGCCGAGCGCGAACGCTGCTCTTTTCCCGGCCTGAGCCGGAGCGCTGCTCATTGAGCCGATTTGTGCCCACCTCTGATCTAGGCGTGACCGCTGCACAGCGACATGAAATGGAACGAGCATGTAAGGACTGTCGTGGGGAAGGCGAATGGTCGATTCGCTTTATTGGGAGAATTTTGTGGAGGTGTGATTCGTCTATAAAGGAGATCGCAAATGAAACTCTTGCACGACCCCTCTTGAATATTGCTAAGTGTTTGGGATCCCCGCCAGATGGGTTTAGAGGAGGACACAGAGACAGTTCAGAGGCGGCCAGCTAGCTTTGTAACTGGTAGATTCGATCAATGCGCGAGTGTTACCGAAATGCTACGGGAACTCAAATGGGAGTCGCTGGAGTGAAGGCGACGTTCTTTTCGAGAAGCACTGTTAAAGAAATTTAGAGGGCCGGAATTTGAGGAGGACTGCAGAACGATTCTACTGCCGCCAACAAACATTTCGCGTAAAGACCACAAAGATAAAATCAGAGAGATTAGGGCTCGTACGGATGCATAGAATCATTCGTTTTTTCCGAAGTTCTATATGGGAGTGGAACACTTATTCAAACGTTTTTATAGTCTATGGGACTTGCCCTGAGTCACGTGGCTTAAGTGTTGGTTTCAGTGTAATGAGGTCACGTGCAGTCTATGTGATCTTTGGTCTACGATACAAGGCTTGTTGATACCCAGCTGACTACTGCGATGCTCCCAATATCTGGCGCAATTAGTTATACTTTAATTCAGTGTCTTCCGGTACTAACTGGTTTTGTGCCTCCTGACCTACTCAGATCTACACCCGTTATGAGGAAACTAGATCTTTGGGTATTCCACTCCCCACGCTCAGTGACCTGCTAACTGTGAATAACACATAACTGATCGCAGGGTTCGTACTGAATTTACAAAATAAAAATTAAGGACTTTTAATCACCATTTTTCCTGACAGTAGTTTCATTTGTTGCTGTATTTTGAGGGCAAGACCACAATAAACAGGCAAAAAAAGAAAATAACATATTTACGTTGCTTACAGTGGCCATTTGAGCAGCAGCTGAATTGTATATCACTGTAATGTTTTTAAAGTAAACGCCTTTTGCTACTGCGAGTGAAGGGTTTTATTTTTATATTTATAAGTTACCCATACGCGTTTCGCCTTTGTCTCAAGGCATCATCAGTGGGTGTCAGCACTTGCTACTCCATGTCAGTCTCTTTCTGGCAACCAGGTCGAAAGCTTACACTGTTTTCTGGACAACAGTAGACACAGTATGGCAGCAGGTGACAGTGGAACCAGAAAACTGCAATGTGTTCCAGAAAACAGTGTAACCTTTCGACGTGGTTGCCAGAAAGAGACTGACATGGAGTAGCAAGTGCTGACACCCACTGATGATGCCTTGAGACAAAGGCGAAACGCGTATGGGTGACTTATAAATATAAAAATAAAACCCTTCACTCGCAGTAGCAAAAGGCGTTTACTTTAAAAACATTATAGTGAAATAACATATATATTTCAACAGTATCAGCTTAATAGAAATAATGCATATCTTTAAAAGCTTACCAAGAATATCCTATAATGAATGGTCGGGAAATTACGACTTTTGTAATATAGGCCTAATTTTCGAGTGTAGCACGCCGTTAAATGTAATCTACAGTTATCTTTGCTTCTTTTGATTGCAAAATATTTCATCTTTCAAAATGTTCAAATGTTTGTATAGTCAATGGGACTTAACTACGGGGTCATCAGTCCCTAAACCTACAAACTACTTATGAACTACTTACGAACTAGGACGGCACAAATATCCATGCCCGAGGGGGGATTCGAACCCCCGACCGTAGTGGCCGCGCAGACCGTGACTGGAGCGCCTTAGTCCCCTCGGCCACCGCGGCCGGCATTTCATCTTTACAATAAATTTTCACTCTTCCTAGCGAACGTAATTGCACACTTATCTTTTACAGTTTATTTATATCTCGTACTTCCGATAAATTTTACTCCCTTTATAAACAGTTATTAACCGAGTAGGTACATATGAAATTTATTAACAACTGATTCACGATTTAATGTATATCACGCGTAATTTAAGAACGTCAAGTCATTCTAATCAAGTTAAAAATAACTTTAAATAACTCTTACCTTTCATATGGACTTTTAATGCTGCTTCTCCCATCGTAGCTATGTCGATGTCCTTAACACCAATCTTACACTTTGCTTTGTGTATGTCTTTAGATGGCAATAACCATGATTTATATTCATCTTTTCGCAACCACAGTTGACTAAATGCACACTTCCCAGGCATTTTTCAAGCAATTTTAAACACACAACTCTTCTGCGACGTTTCCACCAAACTCACAAATATAGCAATGGCCGGTGAGACGCTGAATGATTCTTGTCACGTGTTTATTAGGTTAAAGTTCGCGCGCGTCTTTACACTGCTGCCAACGTATGCTGAAGACTCTCTACACGCCATTGTTTGAACAAATTTAGTTCTTTTTTTCTCGGCTTCTTAACTTCGTCAAGTTAATTAATTTATAATTGAATATAATTGCCGAGACAAAAATTAAGGACTTTTAAGGACCGTTATTCAAAAATAAGCACTTTTAAGAACTTATGAGGCACAGTATGAAAATTAAGCACTTATAAGAAACGTAAGAACCCTGGATCGGGTTTTGCAGACGATATACTACTGTAAAAGGCAGCTGGGATAGATATGTTCCGTCTGGTAAACTGGTACCGACCACTACAGAGGTCGTCCACTTCCCAGCCGATTTTCACAGCAGTCCACCTCTGCGAAGCTAGATTATGGTGGTCTTCTATAGCAATCAGGTGTAATGAAAGTGTTAAAAGACCAAAATCGCGCCACCCGACCTATTCATGAATGTAAAGATCGACGAGAACCTGTAACAAATGTCAGCCTACACAAAATCTCATATCTACTTGACTTCCAAGTGGATCGCGCCTACCATGTGAGAGCCAGACTGTCCTGTACAAAATCGTAACGGGCAACGATCGGCACCACACGGTTCAGCACAAAGTCAAGAGACTGCAAGGTCCTGGATATCACAGTGATGAACAGGACTTCCTGTTGGCAACTCCTGGTATTGTGCGCCTGATTGAACGACTGGATGTCAAACTGTGAAGTGCAAACATGTTTAATATCTGTAAATATGTAACTTCTGATATTTCTCTAATTGCCGTATCATATAAATATTTGTTTGTTTGTTTGTTAGTATTTTATGCGCTTGCCGTACCGTTCATCCGATTGCGATGAAACTTTTGTCAACAAATTGTTTGCTCTTTCGCGCACGTTCTAGACTAATTATATCACTGTACGACACGTAGTTCAGCAGATATGATGGGCGACGGATTAGCCGTGCGCACTGGGGCGCAGTGCTGTGGTGCGCGAGGCCGTTCGCCGTATGGGGGTTGGAGTCCCCCCTCGGGCATGGGTGTTTGTGTTGTCCTTAGTTTATTACTTCTTCGCTACTAGATGTATTCAAAAAATATTTTGCAAACAATATCCAATTGTGCCAAAGAATGTACCTACAAAATTATTTCACTGTTAAAATTATAATTTCAGAGGATGAAGTCATAAACGCTGATACGCGTGGGAAACCGCTGCATGGCGGAACGTACTTATAAACTACGAAAAAATCCAGTTTTGTTCAGAACTTGATGAAATTTTGGAGACTTGAATTTTCAAAACATGAGAAAGGTCACAATCTATATTAAGCTCTGTATGGTTCGTGGTAGAGAGTACACTATTACGGACTTCGACATCAATATTTTTATTCCGATATTGATTAAATTTTACACACTTGACCTTCGGCGCTCGGAAATAATCGTGCGCTCTAAGGCTCCTTGTTGCGGAGTGCGCAGTTGTTCCCCATTGGAGGTTCGAGTCCTCCCTCGGGCGTAAGTTAAGAAGATTGTAAGCTTAGGGATCGACGACCAGTGCAGTTAGGTCCATAGCTTTACAAACATTTGAACTTTTGAAACTTGACCTTCAAAACAAGATGACGCTCACAGTCCAGAAAATTCCGTATTGTGCAAGGCGGAGGGTACTTTACTTAAATACTACGACACTAACCTACAGATTCATTCCGATCACGAAAAAATTTTGCTCACTTGACCGTCAAAACAAGAGGAAGGTCATGGCGTAAGTAATATGTCTTACGCTGCACGGTAGAGGGTACCATATGATAGTCTGACACACTTTTACCAATTACCATGAAAGTTGTCTCATTTACGTTCCTTTTCATGGGAAAAGGTTTTATACTCCCCAAGCTACCGCATGAGGCATTGCAGTGGGTACCTTGGAATAACCTTTAGTTACACTGATCACGATGAAAATCAATGCAAAGGAAACAAAATGCAACTGCGTTCAAATCACAAAGAAAAGATAAAGCTGAGAGGGGAGTAATTAGAACAAGTGCAAAGCTATAAATATCTTGGAAGCAGAAAGAGAAACTGACTGGAAGAGCAGCACAGAAATTAAAACCAGAATAGCATTTTATAGAAAAAAAAGTCCGCCCCCGTAGCTCAGTTCCAGCGTCGCTGACCGCCGAAGCAAGGGACCTGGATTCGATTCCCGGTTGGGGACTGTGAGTTGTATGTTTGTCCTTATCATTACTTTCAACATCATAATCGACAGCAAGTCGTCGCAGTGTCATCAATAGAAGGACTTGCAGTAGGCGGCCGAACCTGTCTGGGGATATTCCGCCCACAAAAAGCCATACGTTTATTTCATTTTTCAAAGAAGAAGAAGAAGAAGAATTTTCTGCAGCAATAAGAACAAAGGTCTAAGAAAAAGATTAATAAAATGTTTCGTATGGAGTTTTCTTCTGTATGGTGATGAAACGTGGACGCTGAGGCAGGAAGACAAGGCAAGACTGGAGGCTTTTGAAATGTGATCATGGCGGAGTATGGAAACAATAAAGTGGATGGACAGAGTGAAAAATAAGGAGGTACTGAAAAGAGTGGGAGAACAAACTCAATTATTGGATGTAATAACAAGTAGGAAACGGAACTGGATTGGACATATGTTAAGAAAGAAGGAGGGGCTTGTGAAAACAGTGTTAGAGGGCTATGTGGAAGGGAAGAGAAGATGAGTAAGGAAGAGATTTTAGATCCTGAATGATGTGATGGATGACAGTACCTGCAGCAAAACTAAGAGGGAAGCAATGGATCGTAGAAAATGGAGGTGCAAACGACCTGCTACGAGGGGTGTTCAAATGAAAAGGTACGAAAAGTCCTAACAACCAAACCGGTTGAAATTTGTATACGCTAATTTGGGATAACGTAGTGAGACATCAGGGAACGCGAATGAACTATCTGGCCTCGTTGTTCGTATACTCGGCGCCCGCAGATGCTGCAGGAGAGAAGCAGGTAGTTTTGTTGTCTGCCTTATTAATACGGCAGTGTATTTAGGGACATCACGGCGTTCATATTGAGGTGTTATCAAATTTCTGACTGAAGAAGGTATTCAACCGGCCAGTATTCATCGCCGGATGGTGGCCGTGTACTGGGGAGACTTTTGTGTCGTACAAGTCAGTGAGAAATTGGAGTGGAGTGAAATGAGGAATGACCAGAGACTAGGTCAGGCAAAGACGGTAATCACGGTCGACATCACAGACCAAGTGAACGACTTGGTGAGAAACGATTGGCGCATGACATTGCGAATGTTGGCACTGAAGGTGGGGGCCAGCATTGGAACAGTGTGGACAGTTCTGCGCGAGAGGATGGGTTACCAGAAGGTGTGTGCGCAATGGATTCTGAAGAAGCCGAGTGAACCGCAAAAGGAACTGCACTATAACACCTATTACGATGCCATGAAGAGCCTGCTTTCCTCGAGCGGACTGTCACCGGTTATGACAGATGGTGCCAGCACTCCGAGTCAGAGACACATTGGGACAGCATGAAATGCAGGCATGCGTTGTCATCACCCCCTAAAAAGTTCCAGCCTGTGCCCTCCGCAGACAAGGTGATGCTCATCGTCTTTTTCGATGTCCGAGGTCCGAAACTCATCGAATTCCTAGAGCACGGGAAACCCATTAACGGCGATGTATACTGTGAGACACACCGCAGCCTTCGGAAGTCCATCAAGAGCAAACGACCGGGGCTGCTCACGGAAGATTTGCTCCGGGATAACGCGCATTCACATAAAGTGTACTGACAAAGTTCAAGTTGGAGCAGCATGAGCATCCGTCCTACATTCCGGACATGTCGCCCTGTGATTTCCACCTGTTTGGTTCGCTAAAAAACATATCAAAGGGAAGCACATCAACTCGGACGACGAACTAAGGACACAGGAAAGGACCGGCTCTTGTCACAGCTACAGGAATTCTGGGAAGAGGGAATCCTTCGAATCGTTAAACAGTGGGATAGTTGTGCTCAGGACTCTGGTGAATACTTTTGAGTAAATACGTCGATTAAACCCACAATGTAATTTCATACCACTAGTAATAAAGTAGAAAATTAAACGATGACGAAACTGATCACGAAATTGTATATAACTAAAATAACTCCACTCCATGTTTTATGGCGCTGGCACAGCAACCGTAATTGATATTTTTGGTAAAAAAAGTCTTGGTTGCATAAACTTGATGTTTTATTTATTTAAACATGACGCGGTTCGCCTCTTCTGGGCATCAGACGTTGAAAGGGGAGGGGGGAGGGGCGAAGATTTACAAACTTGTTTAAAACACAACTAAAAATATGTTAAATCTTTCATAAGCCAGATATATTACAAAAGGGAGGGTGCAGACTGAAACAAACAGCAGGCAACATAACCACACTCACGTATTTGACGTGGTGGGATGGTTATTGAGCAACAATTACATCTGTTTTTATTGAATTTTAATAGTTTGACGCTCTGCAGCTTCAGGGTTAAATAATTTTATTTCTTAAGTTTTCCTCGTTAGCGATATTTTATTAGTTCAATTTTCACCCCCCCCCCCCACGTCAAAAACGTGAATGTGGTTATGTGGCCTGCTATTTTTTGCAGTCTGCACCCTCCCTATTGTAATATTTCTTGTTTAGAAAAGATTTAACATATTTTTAGTTGTGTTTCAATCAAGTTTGTAACCCCCCCCCCCCCCCCCCCCCCCATTTTCAACGTCGATGATGCCAAGAAGAGGCGAAACGCATGTTTAAATAAATAAAACATCAAGTTTATACGAGGCGCGTTCAGAAAGTAAGTTCCGTTTGGTAATAAAATGAAATTGTACACAAATACAGAAGAAATTTTTATTGCACAGAATTCTACAACTCTTAAACTACTTTTCCACATAACTGCCGAAATTTTTCAGGCATTTGTCATAGCGTGGCACCAGGTTTTGTATACCTTCTTCATAGAAATCTGCCGCCTGTGTCTTCAACCAGTTGGAAACAGTTTCTTTCAGCTCGTCATCATTGGTGAAGTGAAGACTGCCAAGGAAAGACTTGAGATGTTTTCCTGGCTCTTGTCATCAACCACGTGAACCAGTTCTTCTGTAACGAAAGGTGGACGCCCACTTCGTTCTTCATCGTGCACATCACTACGCCCGCCATTGAACTGTCGGACCCATCTTCGCACCATCGAATCACTCATCGCATTTGGTCCGTATAAATCGCAAATTTGCCGATAAATTTCACTGGTTTTCACTTTCATCGCACTCAGAAACCGAATCACCGACCTGATTTCACAGGCGGCGGGATTTTCAATCAATGCCGACATTTCAAACAAGCACAACAAAGCGTACGTAACTGACAGTGATCTCCAAATGGCGCACGTTCTTCTCCTTGATACACATCGCCTACAGCGCACGTGCGGAACTGCAATCGCAGCGCTGCAGCGGAGGTAAATTGAAACGGAACTTACTTTCTGGACGCGCCTCGTTCAACCAAGACTGTTTAATATATATATATATATATATATATGATTTTTCACAGTGAGGAGAGGAGGACATGCACAGGAAGGGAATCTTGCCACTCCTTAAAATTATCCAAGCCAATAGTCAACCACAGCAATACTGTCCAAGCGAGAAATGAGGAAGGAGCAGATGGACAGAGTGAGGGGAGACGAAGAGATGGACAAAGAGGGAGTGGAGGGGAGAGGAGATGGACTGAATAGAGTAGTGCTAAATACATAAAGTAATAACCGATTTTATGTTGCGTTTAACAGTAATCAAAAAAAGTAATAAATAAATCCGCAAATCCGGAAGTGAAGGTGTTCGACTGCTCTTGTACTGTGACACGGTAGCCGCTAATAGCCGTGACGCTGTCAGGAGGGCCAACATACATCAGTCATAGCATGGCGGCTTCCTCCCACCACCACGGGTCGCCGCAACGAGCCAACGCGTTACGGTTAGGTGCTGAGGCTGGGTTTGGGGTTGGCTCTGCGGTGCGGTAAGGGTGGGTGGGGGCGGCAGCGCCCTGATGAGGCCGGGGGGTGTGGCGCGCGCGCTGCTGGGCGAGCCGCCCCCGGAATGGCAACCACGCCGCGCACTCTAATCTGGCAAACGGCGCCGCAGGCGGAATCCACAACAGCGCGCCCTGGCTGCGGGCGCAGGTCGCCGCGTGTCCTCGCCGCGTCTGAATCTGCCTACACCACTGGCGACATAACTCATTCTTCTGGGGGCGGCGGCAGCGCAGGGGAGGTAACATTCAGTCGCAGATACACGATCGTGACAGTCACTGTTGTAAAAGTTGTTACCAGCTGACAGTAGCAACGAGGCCAGCACTCCTAGTGATGGGTAAGAAGCCGTAAGAGTAATGTTTGTTAGTAATTATTTTTCTATGTACACTCCTGGCCATTAAAATTGCTACACTATGAAGATGACGTGCTAAAGGCGCGAAATGTAACCGACAGAAAGAAGATGCTGTGATATGCAAATGATTAGCTTTCCAGAGCATTCACGCAAGGTTGGCGCTGGTGGCGACACCTACAACGTGCTGACATGAGGAAAGTTTCCAACCGATTTCTCAAACACAAACAGCAGTTGACCGGGTTTGCCTGCTGAAACGTTGTTGTGATGCCTCGTTTAAAGAGAAGAAATGCCTACCATCAGGTTTCCAACTTTCATAAAGGTCGGATTGTACCCTATGGCGATGGCGGTTTATCATTTCGCTACATTGCTGCTCGCCTTGGTCGCGATCCAATGACTGTTAGCAGAATATGGAATCTGTAGGTTCAGGAGGGCACTACGGAACGCCGTGCTGGATCCCAATGGCCTCGTATCACTAGCAGTCGACATGACAGGCATCTTATCTGCATGACTGTAATAGATCTTGCAGCCACGTCTCGATCCCTGAGTCAACAGATTGGGACGTTTGGAAGACAACAACCATCTGCACAAACAGTTTGACGAAGTTTGGAGCAGCATGGACTATCAGCTCGGAGACCATGGCTGTGGTTACCCTTGACACTGCAGCACAGAACAGGAGCACCTGCGATGATGTACGCAACGACGAACCTGGGTGCACGAATGGCAAAAAGTCATTTTTTTTATGAATCCAGGTTCTGTTTACAGCATCATGAAGGTCGCACGCGTGTTTGGCGACATCGCGGTGAACGCACATTGGAAGCGTGTATTCAGCATCGCCATACTGGCGATTCAACCCGGCGTGATGGTATGGGGTGCCATTGGTTACACGTCTCGGTCACTTCTTGTTCGCATCGACGGCACTTTGAACAGTGGCTGCTACATTTCTGATGTGTTACGACCCGTGGCTCTACCCTTCATTCAGTCCCTGTAAAACCCTACATTTCAGCAGGATAAGCACGGTAGCATATTGCAGGTCCTGCATGGGCCTTTCTGGACACGGAAAATATTCGACTACTGCCCTGGCCAGCACATTCTCCAGATTTCTCACCAATTCAAAATGTCTGGTCAATTGTGGCCGAGCAACTGGCTCTTCACAATACGCAAGTCACTACTCTCGACGAATTGTGGTATCGTGTTGAAGCTGCATGGGCATCTGTACCTGTACACTCCATCCAAGCTCTGTTTGACTCAATGCCCAGGGGTATCATGGCCGTTATTATGGCCAGAGGTGGTTGTTCTAGGTACTGATTTTTCAGGATTATGCATCCAAATTGCATGAAAATGTAATCACACGTCAGTTCTAGTATAATATATTTGTCCAATGGATACCGATTTACCATCTCCATTTCTTCTTGATGTAGTAATTTTAATCGCTAGTAGTGTAATTAACCAAATTGTTCCTGTAATTTTTGAGTTGCCGTTCAAAATCATGTAGTATCTCCTAAGGGTGCGGGTTTTACATACATGCATTGCCACAGGCATAATCATACTTTGATCTTAAATCTTCTAGAGAGGGGTATTCTTTTCAATCTTGAAGGCTAATGTATGTTTCATTGGCTCCAGAAATAGTTGCATTTACCTTACTTTCTTAGCGGTTCTGATCACTGAAAAGGGTACCATGGTTTTTGAAAGTAGTTGTTCTTTTTAAACAGAAACTGTCCACTGTGAGTGGGTTCCCATCATTTGCTGCCTTACTCAGGATCATGTATTGCGTCTTCATTGACTTGCAGATCTGCCATACTAGCTTGCAGTACGAGCTTGCCATTCTTCTGAGCTGCTTTCTACTACCGCTGATGAGGAGTATTTCATCTGCAAAGGCCAGTCGAGTCAGTTACTTGTTGTCTATTGGTAATCCAATGGGATCAGAAAAAATAGACCGGGAGGTTATGAAAACTAATACTAGATTGAATAATATAGGAGAGAGGGAGTCACCCTGCCTGGGACCATTTTATGATCTGTTTTCTACTACCGCTGATAAGAATTATATCATCAGTATTTTTATGTTATATTATATTTTTATTATTATTTATGTTTATTAAGATATTTATTATATTTATTTATTTATTTATTTTTATATCAGTATATTTTATATCTGACAAAAATGTTCAAATGTTTGTACAGCTTATGGGACTTAACTACGGGGTCATCAGTCCCTAAACTTACAAACTACTTACGAACTAGGACGGCACAAATATCCATGCCCGAGGGGGGATTTGAACCCCCGACCGTAGTGGCCGTGCAGACCGTGACTGGAGCGCCTCAGTCTTCTCGGCCACCGCGGCTGGCTTATATCTGACATCTAGCAGAGATATTCCCCTATAATTGTCGCATAGCAGAGGGTCATTCGTTTTCAGCAATGGACAAATGATAGCCGTTTCTTGCAAGGGCATGTCCTCCATTTTTTTAGCTCTGCAATAATTTTCTCTTTGTCTGCTGCTTTGTTATTTTTTAATTTTTTTGAGTATTTGTGTTACTTTGTCTTCAGTACAAGTAGTCACATCTGTATCTACAGTTTGTGGGGTGTACCAACGAATATGTGTATATTTTGCAGCCTACTCTGCTGAAAATATGAGGGACACTATAGTTGACGTCTAAAAATTCGATATGGAGTCTTAATTATTCCAACATTTTTTCACTTCACTCGTCTTTGCTACAAACGCAGAAACTTTTGAATGTAATTACTTTTGCTTATAAAACGAAAGTTTTGAATATTCCTGCCGTTTGGAGTTTAGTTGTAGCAACAATTGTGGAATTTGTTTCTGCTTTGTTGGGATTTTTTTGTCATGTTTGTGTAGATTTTTCTTCGCTTACAACTGTGGTTGCTATGCTGGTACATTAAATAATATAGGTATTACATTCAATATACGTTTCTTACGTTCAACACTTATTTCACTGGAATTGTAGTGAAGAGACCTTGACGTTTATTAGTCGAAAACCGACGTCTTTCTACAGAAAGCTGGATCGTTATTGGGCGCTGTTGCAAATATTCATCGCGATCAATCACGGAAGCGACACTACCGCCCCAACCGACAACACTGTAGTTACAGAAGAATGGCGGTTGGCTCTTTCTGCACTATGAGTGCTACTGTCGTTCCAAATGCTAGACGTTAACTTTTACGTATCTGTTAATAAATATCTTGATCCGATCGGTACCAAACTTCACAAGATCACGCGCTCGGCTAATCTGAAGATTTCCTGAAAATTTAATCAAAATTGCTTCAGCCGTCTTGAGGTATACAGGGAACAAGCATACGCACATCCAAACATCCACACATCCATTAATATAGGTAAGATATTTGTTTGTAAATCTATCGGACCAAACAGCGTGGTCATCAGTCCGTAGCTTACAAATTACTTAACCTAAGGTAAACTAACCTGAGGACAAACACACACACACACACACACACACACACACACACACACACACACCCATGCCCCAAGGAGGACTCGAACCTCCGACGGCGAGCAACCGCGCGCTCCGCAGCTAGGTGCCTTAGACCGCTCGGCTACTCCACCGTGGCAATATAGGTAAGATGTGTGCTGTGTAAGGCACATGAGTAGATTGGATACCCTGTCATCGATTTCGGCGTTGGCTTTCTTCCGCAAATACCAACTCTGATGGAGGAAAATGGGGATCTTTGGCGGTGGATTGGTCTGTGGACAGTCGGTTACGGGGCGAGCGAGAAGGAAGTGTCTTCCTGTGACAGCGTGGAGAAGGTTGTTGCTGTTCGCTGTTACACTGAGTACCGACACTAGTCAGTACGGGCATGTGCAGGAGGTTGCACTTGCTGATTGTGTCGGAAGACTGTACTGTCTTTCGTTTCCGGGGAGGAACTGCACGAAGACAAGTTTGGCCAAATCATACAGTGTATGTTGTCGGCGTGTATATTAAGGTCACGTCGGCGAATGGGGCATTGACGTGTGGCAAGTGCAAGTGCCCCATGATATGGCATACAACAATGCAGGTACTTTGATTGTGTTCGCTGCTTGAAATCGGCCCGAGCGATATCAAGTGTAACTTGCTGTGAGATGCGGTGGACATTTCTATATGGCTGAGCCACATTATGACTTTTAATGTCTGTTAAACTGTCGCCGGCCGCGGTGGCCGAGGGGACTGAGGCGCTCCAGTGACGGTCCGCACGGCCACTACGGTCGGGGGTTCGAATCCCCCCTCGGGCATGGATATTTGTGCCGTACTTAGTATTAGTTAGTTCATAAGTAGTTTGTAAGTTTAGGGACTGATGACCCCTTAAGCTGTACAAACATTTGAACATTGTTAAACTATATGAACTGCTTGACATTTGTAATTTATTTTGTTTGTCTGTTGCAGGTACGTCATCTTGGAATATGTTGTTACAGTATATGGCAGGAAGCTCACTGTATTTACTGAACTGAGTTATGAGGTCACCAAGGAGCTGGATAAGACTACAAAGGAAGCATACGTTTCTGGAATCCTGTTTTCTGACCTGGATAAAATTCTGAGAGGGAAGCATACATTTGTTTGAATTTAATAATTGTTTTAATTTTGATATTCTTCTATTATTGCTGTAGTGTATACTAGATTTGGAATTTGTTCAGTTGCAGGTTGGCGCCACATTATTGAATTATTTGTAAATTTATTCGAATAAATAATCCCTGAGACGGATTTACGTCTCAAATATGTCAGACATTATTGATAGAACTGAAGCATTGAATTTAAAATATGTGATGCGGCCGGGAATCGTACCCGGACCTCCATGCTTACTAGGCAGACGTCTTAACCGTTAGACTACCACACCACTAACGATTAAGGCGCCTTGGAATAGTCTGTGTACGATTTCCCTCCACAACACAAACTTTAATTCAGCTTCTTTGTTCCAAAGATAATTGCCACTACTGCCAAGGCTCTCCATGCAGCGGAATAGCACCTCAGCAATGGACATGGTGGAACAATCCTGTTATGGTGATATAAATATCAATTAATTCGAATAAATAATCCCTGAGACGGATTTACGTCTCAAATATGTCAAAGACATTATTGATAGAACTGAAGCATTGAATTAAAATTTGTGATGCGGCCGGGTAAGTAAGCATGGAGGTCCGGGTTCGATTCCCGGCCGCATCACAAATTTTAATTCAATGCTTCAGTTCTATCAATAATGTATTTGTAAATTATCAAATGTTACATGGTCAGTTTTTAAATTAACATTGAAAGTGGTTAAGTAACGTGTTAACGTCAAACGACTTGATGAACAGTATCATTGCAGAGAAGTTTTCTAATTTGTTTTCAATTTAACTATCAATAAATGTTATTAATTGTGGAAGACTGTAACTGAATCAATAGTTCCCACCTTTAACCCTGGCCCACATGATCTGCCATCACAGATGACTCTCTGATGATCTATTAAAGTCAGCTCAACCAATTCAGAAGTAGCTAGTAGAATGTTCCAGAACTTATATAAGCACACTAACACACAACTGAATTCCACAAATGTATGTATGGGACTTCATAATTTATTATTAGTTGCGAGTAGCAGCTAACAGGCACTGACCTGTATGTATTTGTAAATGGTATTTATGGGCAGGTAAACAGTGCAATTGCAAAGGACGTGATATATTTTCGTAGCTAAGTGGGTCTGTTCATCATCTGGCTGACAGGCTGGAATGGGGGACGAAGGGACAAGGTGCATTCTATTCAAAGCGTTGGCGCTAGTGAACGCCATCAAGCTGAGTTACGACCGACAGTTAATCATAGAGGGGACGCCGCATCTCCTTACGACTCTGAGCTCGCGTAAGGAGGGCACATCAGGGAGACAGGAACATGGCGTGAGTCTGCGAGAATGTGGCACAACGGGTCGCGAACGGCGGCAGCATTCCTTTTGTAGACATGCGCAGTCGCGAACGGAAATATTCACTGGCGGGTGGACGCCAAACGCTGAAGGATAATCACAGCTGTGCGAACCAAAAATATATACTAAATTCTTATTGCAGAATAATAAAGTTAATTAACCCACTACTACAGGTGTTTATATCATCAGAAAGCTTCGATTCCTCGTTCTATTCCCGACAATAAATGGAACACTTCTTGATTGTAGCAAAGATACCGCAGCACCCCATAGGTTTAAAAATTAATATTTTTTCCCTTTCAATTAAAAATAATTTATAAAATCAGTCTAGATCGCAATTATTTCTTTTGGTAAACGGTTGCGATCTGGGTACAAGGTCTTTTTCAGAATTACAAGAGTAACACAAAATTTTAAATTACAGGGATAAGCTTACATTAGCTAGAAATTAAAATTAAACAGCAGGCGACACTGGAAATGGGATAATCAACTACTAAAAAGACTAGCCCAGCTATTTATTAAATAGGGGAGGCTCCGCCTACAGTTAGTTAACTGATATCAGCGTCAGCCAATCAGGTACAACTTAGATGAATTAAGTATAAAAAGAGGTATTTGTTAGTCAAAGTTATGTAAAGTAACTTCATAAGTGGTGAGAATTAGCTGGTGAATACAGCTATTTTCGAAATATAGGTATTAGAAACTTTTGAAATGAAACAAATAAACATTGTATTTTACACGTTGTCCTGGAAAAGCTATTGGTTTCCATGGAGATAAATGTTGTTGTTGCAAAGATGGAGTGTCGCGATAAGTACCAAAGAGATGGCTAAAAGGATCGTTCTATGACGTCTAGCAGACGACATACCATAGATGTACACCGTGGTAGGTTGTTTCATGGGGTTAACGCTACTCAACGCTCCCCTCCAGTTTTTACGATAATATTCAAGCTTAGAAGCACAACATATAACATCAACCTGTTTTAATATTTTTATTCATTAACAATGTAATTCACTGCCATAAAAATGTGATTGTTAGGAGTTGTAGGGGACCAAACATAAAAATGTAGCACTTTTCTGTGAACATGTGAATTTGTATTATCTGTAATTTAATAACATCTTTGTAAGTGATGTATCTGTGAATAAATGTCAGCGACATTCATTTGTTACTTGTTGATGGGCTAAGAAGCCGAAAGCCTGTTTGTAACCAAATAAATTTTGCTCAACATCAGGAATTTTTCCTTTTTCATTTTTCATAAAACTGATGGTTGTGATAGAACATGACGTTCCACAGATGTATGAGGTAGTTAGTTACTGTGGAAATCAAGAGTTATTTCCATTGCAGTGGCTATAGTCGTAAATAAATCCAGCATTAATTAGAATGTTCTGTAGGTGCGGTATAGAAAGTAAATAGACAAGTAACTATTACTGCATGTATTATCCATAGCAAAACAACAATAAGGGCGTTGTAAGGAGTATCACATTGTGTGCCAATATTCTATAAAAATTTCTTTATGACAGTCACTAAAAATTAAAATTAAAGATGCAGTTCTACCTTTATTTTACATTGCCACTTGCAGCGTGCTGCTTTTCATACATATATGCTGACAGACATTTTTATCTACGCTACAAAGCACTTTGAACTATGTGGCAGAGAGTACTTTTACTGTGCATATAAATGAGATTATTCAGCCGCCTATACAGCTGTTTTATCCAACTTGTGTACCTCCCTGCTTCTTAGATTACGAATAGATTAGAGTAATAATAAGTCAGTTCGTTGTTTAGTACATTATTTTCTTCCCTGTTACCAAGTTTCAAGCATTAATTTCGCTGTTCGTAAGGCCGGTTTTACACTATCAAATTATCGGACAAAGAATTGGACAAAGAAAAATATTCTAATGGAAATGTCGTCCAATATTTCATCAAAGGCCTAGGCTTAGATTTGATCAAAGAAATCGATCGTCTTTTATTTTCTGCAGTGAGAAATGTGAGCGCTCGGAGCGTTTGTAGTAGTAGTACAGCCTCCTTGCCACTACAGCTGTTTTATTTGGAGGCTATGTTTTACATAGCGTTCGTATTTATAAACACGGCTACTAGTGCCAAGTTTTTGTAGTGTTTTCCAGCAACAACAAAATTGATAGGAATGTATAAATCAGATGGGGCGTTGTATAACACCCGACAAGGCCAATTCATATTGGCCGCCTTGTTAATTCGCTTAGCCCAATACCCTGCGGTGAAAGTGAGATTATGATTTACAATCAGTGATGAAAAAAGACGTAATATACTATCGTAATTGAACAAGTAACATCCACAAATCTTATTTATGGCCAAAGCAGACTTTATAATGGATGATTTCTGGCAACTTGGTGTCTTTAGTGCTGAGAAGTGAAACAACATTCAATACATCGACATTTATTTGCAAGCGAAAATGTGTACATATAACACGTCACTCACTTTTTGTAAGGACATAAATAGAGCTTATTTACTTTATCAGTTACGTCCCCCCTTCTTACATTGTTAATAACGTCATAAACAACTTAGATTTTCCTCTATGTCCGTGCTGACGTTTTCCATTTAAAACGTTATATATTGAAACTTGCTTTATCAACTTACAATCTTGTTCATATACACTGTAGAGAAGCAGCTGAGAGAGCAAAATACGAATAAGTCTGATGGTCCGGATGGAATACCAGTTCGGTTTTACAAAGACTATTCTGCGGCATTGGCCCCCTACTTAGCTTGCATTTATAGCGAATCTTTAATTCAGCGCAAAGTTCCTAGTGATTAGAAAAAAGCGCAGGTGACTCTCGTGTATAAGAAAGGAAAGAGAACTGACCCATACAATTACAGGACAATATCGTTGACATCAGTTTCATGTAGAATTTTGGAGCATATTGTCAGTTCGAATATAGTAAATTTCCTTGAAACGGAAAAGCTTCTTTCCATGAATCAGCACGGGTTTAGGAAACAGTTCATGTGAAACTCAGCTTGCCCTTTTCTCACATGACATCTTGCGAGCCATGGACGAAGGGCAACAGGCGGATTGTGTTTTTGTCGACTTCAAAAAGGCGTTCGACGCGGTGCCACACTGCAGACTGCTAACGAAGATACGAGCTTATGGAATAGGTTCACAGATTTGTGACTGGCTGGAAGACTTCCTAAGTAATAGAACGCAGTACGTTGTTCTCGACGGCGAGTGTTCATCAGAGACGAGTGTATCGTCAGGCGTGCCCCAGGGGAGTGTGATAGGACCGCTATTATTTTCTATCTATATAAATGATCTGATGGACAGAGTAAGTTGTAATTTGCGGCTGTTTGCTGATGATGCTGTGGTGTATGGTAGGGTGTCCTCTGTAACTGTAATAGCATACAGGTTGACTTAGACAAAATTTCTAGTTGGTGCGAAGAATGGCAGCTAGCTCTCAATGTAGAAAAATGTAAGGTGATGCGCATGAGTAGAAAAAACAATCCTATAATGTTCGAATACAGCATTAGTAGTGAGCTTCTTATGCTGTCGCGTCGTTCAAATATCTAGACGTAACATTGCAGAGCGATATGAAATGGAACGAGCATGTAAGGACAGTTGTGAGTAAGGCAGACAGCCGACTTCGGTTTATTGGGAGAATTTTGGGAAGATGTAATTCACCTGTAAAGGACCACGCCTTGAGTATTGCGCAAGTATTTGGGACCCGCAGCAGATCGGTTTGAAGGAAGACATAGAGGCGGTTCAGAGGCGAGCAGCTAGATTTGTTACCGGTAGGTTCGACCAATGCGCGAGTGTCACGGAAATGCTCCGGCAACTCAATTGGGGATCGCTGGAAGAAAGACGACGTTCTTTTCGTGAATTTCTGTTAAGTAAATTTAGAGGGTCGGAATTTGAAGCTGAGTGTAGTACGATCTTGCTGCCGCCTACTTACATTTCGCGTAAAGATCACAAAGACAAGATAAGAGAAATTAGGGCTCGTACGGAGGCATATAGGCATTCTTTTTTTCCTCGTTCAATTTGGGAGTGGAATAGGAAAGGAAATGCCTAGTAGTGGTGCAGTGTACCCTCCGCCACGCACCTTACGGTGAATTGCCGAGTATGTATGTAGATGTAGATGTAGATGTAACCTACACGTACACAGCTTAATGTTATTCCATCTGATGATGGGAGCTTAAACCGTCCAAACGCGTTGTGAGTACAATAAAACAAAGTGACTGGTAACAGTAATACCTTATGTTTAAATCTTTTTCACACAACACTCACGGTAAAGCCTATAACAAAATGTTTTCGCTGTGACACCCACGGTCTCAACCATGTACGTTTCCTTTTATTTTTCCCTCCTCCTATTCTAAATGCAAACACAACGCAACTGTAGTATAAACAACAGCTGAGAATAACGCCACCATTTTGAAGCAACTTTAACAAAATATTGAATGATAGTGTAATACCCCAAAGTGTATTACCCCTTTGAAGCGTCTGACCTTAAGCTTTAGTATGTTCATAGCGACGGCTACTTTTATTGGGAATTGTGTTCTTATCATTTGGAAACGCATGGCTGGATCAGATGGTATGAGGTTAATGCGGATTATTAGCACAGTTTTATCGCAGTCACTGAATTTAGCAGTGAAGATGTACTCGCCTAAGTGAGTCACCACTAATCTTGCACCATTAATTAATCCCCGATTAGCGTTAAAATATCTAATTAATATACTCCGCGCGGTGGTTGATGGGAGCAACCGTAAATACATGTCCCATTTACGACTGTTCGCCAGTAGAAAGGTTTTCAAAATGGAGTTTTTTTGTGAAAACAATAACTTTAAATTATCTGTGTATTTTTCGTCATTAGTGGAGAGCGAAACCTTGAAACTGGTACCTTAATCATTAATTTTGGATAAGAAATACGGGAGATATGGCGTAGCCACAAAAAAAATACCGATGAGAAATAATATATGTATTAGGATGATAGGATACTGTGTCTAAAGTATTCACCCTATGATGTGGAATACTGTACTTTTTTTTTTTTTTACAAGAATGTTTTGTCAACAGGATAAAATATAAAATCCGCTGTCTTCGGATACACACATAATTGTATTACAGTACGATGACCGCGGGGTGGGGGAGGGTATCGCCAGAATATTTTTGCCTGAGAAATGGGTCGTGAACTAAGAGAGATTGAAAACCACTGCTCTGATCTATTCGCAATACATGCAATGTTGTGCGATGCTTAGCGTGGTTGCATACAGTGACTGTGGTAGGGGCAGCTGGCTCACTGTGTGTATGTTTGTTTCTTGCCATTCCATTCTCGAATGTAACGAGGGAAGAATGTTTAGATGCCTCAGTGTTTTCCGAGATATGTGAGTTATAATGGGAGATTTTTCAACACATATAGCCGAACCCTAGTTGCTAGGTTACTAGGAGCGGTGCAGCTTGTGACGCTCCAGCCAAAAGCGACTCTCTGTCGCGTCTGTCTGCAACGCACAGTTCAGAGTGCGTGTAGAACATCTAAGATATTATTCATGTTAGTATTCATATAGTATGGGTAGTTATCTACTACAATGGTGGCTACTGAATATGCAACACCAAGAAGACCACAGATATTACAGCAGATTATATGTGCACGATAACATGCTGTTGCTCTCCGTCACACGTTATGACAACCAGTTGCGAAGGTTATTCTGATAGCATGACATTGTGAGTTTGGTGACGACGCTGTTAACTTTTCGTTCTTAGTCCAGCAGTCAAGTACTTTTACCTGCAAAGTATTCCGAACTTAATGAACTTTTAGTATGTTGTGTGCAGGTACTCTGAGGAGTAGAATCTGAGTTTTCGACTCCGAGGACCCTGTCCTAAATTTGCAGGGGGCGGAAAACCTCGACATTTTTGGCCTTTTTCCACTATTTTGCTTATAACTTCTAAACCATGCGTTTTTCGCGAAACATACCTCTGAACAATGTTGAAGAGCATAAAATGTCCTACATATATCACTAGTCAAAAATGTTTTTTTGGACCCACTAATGACTGAGATACAGATGTTCAAAACAACAGTAATTTTCTAAAATTACAAATTACATACTAAAATTTCATTAAGTTCGGAATACTTTCCAGTTAACCCCCTTTTTTACGACCTGTCGCCTGGGCTATCTCCACAATTATTTTTGAATTGTGTTTGAGAGAACAGTTCTCTTCGAACTTTTGAAACATATACAGGACGTAAATTAAACTAAATAGCTAAGAATAACTATTACGAACTACGTAAATTGGAGAGAACACACAGAAAACATTGTAGGATAGGCGAACCAAGGCAACGTTTCATAGGCAGATCTCTTGGAAGGTATAACAGCTCTACTAAAGAAACTGCCTATGCTAGTGCGATCTACTTTGGAGTATTGCTGCGCATTATGGCATCCCCATGAAATGGGACTGACGGAGGATAAAGAGAAAGTTCAGTGAACGGCGGCTCATGTAGAATTTTCGCGATACAACGAAGTTTTGGGGAAATGATACAGGAGTCGGGCTGGAAATCCTTAAAAGGAAGGCGTTATTCGTTGCTGCGAAATTTATTTACGAAATTTCTTTCACCGACTTTCTCTTCAGAATGCGAACATATTTTGTTGGCAACCACCTCTATAGGGAGACATGATCATCTTAATAAAATAAGAGAAATCAGCTCTAAAATCGAAAGATTTAGTTATTTATTTTTCCCGCACGCTATTACAGAATGGAACGGTAGAGAGATATAAAAGTGGTTCGATGAATCGTCTGCCATACACTTCAGTGTGTTTTGCAAAGTATGTATGTAGATAGGCAGTGAACAGATAGAATTATTTGTCTTGGTTTTACTGAATGAATAATCATTCAGGAGATTTTTTGCAAGTGTAGTAACTAATTAAATAAGCCCTAGTAATAGTATAGCTCCTTTTCCATAACTAAAAACTAGTAGTGTACTCGTAACGATAAATATAAAAAGGTACCTAATATTAGGGCACTTTTCCCCATCCTCTCTACTTTTGCCAGCATCAGTTATTAAACTGATCAAATAGAAAAACCTATCTACTACATCACTAAACAAACACACTGCACAGAATAGAAACGTCTATAATAATACAACAAAAGACTGAGCTGAACTCGATTACAGACAAAATATCAGCTTATGAATAGCAAGCCTACAGCTTTCCTCTTAAACAATACACTTATACTAATATATCTGAAAATATCCTCTCTTAAAATAATACGCACTACCTTCATGCCGGTTCACGTGGAACATTTATTCTCTTTTTGTGTATAAATAAATGACCAAGAAATAGAAAATGAATAAGTAAAAAATTGTTCCATTGTGGGTAGGCTACATGTTTTCTCAGGTCATTTTGGAACTATTTGAAACAGCGCATATAATGGAGCCGGGTTTCAATCTCCCCTTACTCTACGGACAACACACGTTATACGTCCTCCCCACAGTCGCCTATTTTAAACAACCACAGTTAATACGAGTAACACGCCAGCTGCCGAAACAGCCCAACTGAAAGTGTCAATAGTTGACCGCATGAATGAACTAAGAATTAAATCTCTCCAGACAAATACCGGGATGATTCCTTTGAAAGGGCACGGCTAATTTCCTTCTCCGTCCTTAACAAACACAATCCGAGTTTGTGCTCCGTCTCACATTCTCGGCTGGACGTTAAAACGATGATCTTTCTTCCTTCCTCTGAACTAAGACTTACTAGACGAAGAGGAACTACGAAGACGTAAATTTTGCTCTTCCCCGATCTTTGCAGTCACTTTTGAAGTCCTGTTTCCTCCAATTTTTCACCATTTTCTTACTCATTTGATAATTACGTAGTACTTTTACTATAGTTTCAATAAATGATGAAGCACAATTTGCAGCAATTTATCGAGAATCATCTGCTGCTATTAAAATCGTTATTATTGCTGGCATTTTCGATTGTCACTAACGATGACCAGGTAGAAGTTTTTCAATCACACTCCTACATACGCACTATAATTGAAGAATGTCTTGTGCCTGATGGCCACAAAATACAAGCTGGACTGAGTCAATAATACAGGTTTTAGCAGCTGAAGATGCTACATGATTTTCGATAAGCCTTTACTGCAAAGGAAATACGTTTCGTCTCTCTTAAAACACTAACGTTCTTCAGTCTGATACAAAAAAAAAAAAAAAAAAAAAAAAAAAAAAAAAAAAAAAAAAAAAAAAACATAATATTTCATCATTCGTGATGACCAAGCAAAGCTTTTTTGAAAGCTGATAATTCTGCGAACTAAAATTCAGCTTTCCTGCCGTTAATTCATGGAACGAGTGGACTGGTAAGGCTTTTGCCTAAACCGAAACTTCCATCACTACGGTTGAAAATAAGGTTTTTTTTTTTTCGCAAATCTGTACATCTGAAGGTGAAGGGGAGCTCGTAATCCGTATATAAATCTTGGTTACGGCTGCCGATGGCACTTCACGTCGCTGCTGGACGAATCTTCGAACTAAAGTGAGGCAGTAAAACAAGGCAGTAAACCCACTATACCAGCGAGCTACACAAAACAACTGTAGTATATCATCCAAATTTATGAGAAGGGGGAAAATACGCAATAAAATGAGGTGAAACCAAAAAGCGAAAGGAAAAAGGGAGCAGAGAGTTAGAATCTCGCCGCTGACGACCGTGTTCTGGAAGAGAAGCTGAGTTACCTCTATGCGTTGAGTCTAGTTTTATATTTAGTACTGGGGAATTGTATCACAGAGCAAATGGTTTTATAGCCTTACTCCTGCAATAAGGAAAGACATTGAGTAAATGATCATTTACTGTCTGGGTTGTTGTCAATGTAACTTTCAATAATTTCAGTATAAATATTTAAGATTGTATTTGGTAAGGTCACATGGTAAGGACACATGGCTCACGCAACGCGCATTTCAGAAGCTGTATGTTAACAAGCAATAATGTGATCATGCAGCAGTGAGACGGCAAATAAAGGAACTTAGGGTTTATTGTCTGGTGGACGACAATGAGGTTGGGAGAGATCTAACACAAACTCGATAAGAAATCAAAAGCACGCTTGTTATGGAAGGCACAAAAATGGAACATGAATTACTGGGCAGAAATTTGGATCCCGGTTCTACGGAATACGTACCCATTGTGTTAACGACTGTACCAATCAACCAATCCTCAAAATAAAGACAACCTATCCAATACTTAACTTGGTCTTATTGTTAGGGTCACAGAAGTTAAAGCAACTAAAGAATCACAACATTCTGTGTCCCATTCTAGAACATTTACGATGTTTTATTTTTGTAAGACTGAAACGCACACAGAATGTTACTAACCTTGCTGGTAGAAATCATGTAACTGGTGGAGTATCCTGAATATTCGTTGTATGGACTCATTGACCAGTAACAAATATTACAGACAATACGTGATGAGAACATTGTTTTGTGTGATTGGGAGTACATTATGTCTTAGGTAACTTTATTTGAACTTAGGTAGATATTGTTGGTGCTCGTATAGTGCGCCGAGTCTAATGACCACGCTGTCGACGGATCGATAAACTCTGATCTTCCTTTCTTTCAAAATGTTCAAATGTCTGAAAATCTATCGGACCAAACTGCGTGGTCATCAGTCCTTAGCTTACAAACTACTTAAACTTCGGTAAACTAACCTAAGGACAACACATACACCCATGCCCCAGGGAGGACTCGAACCTCCACGGCGAGCAACCGCGCGCTCCGCAGCGAGGCGCTTTAGACCGCTCGGCTACTCCACCGCGGCTTCCTTTCTTTCGTTGTATAGTGGAAGCTTTTGCAATCAATGTAGCCGAAGAGTTTGTTGTTTCAAGGGCACCGAGCATTTATACCGCATTCAGGGAAAGCGGAGAAACGTCACCCGCAAAGTCACAACGTAGACGAAACTGTGTGAGGAATGATCCTGAGAGACAGTCATTAACTCTTTCAGTCTTGGTGTTTAGTGTTACTAAGCACCTCTTTTCGATCACGGTGCTTCTATTCCACGCCATCTAGCGATAAACGGTTGAATTGCAACGAAGCATGTTGGGATTTAGTCCCATCTGCTTGCATTACTGAATCTCACGATACTAGTGTTGCATAATAATAAATGTTCAAATATTTGTATAGCTTATGGCACTTAACTACGGGGTCATCAGTCCCTAAGCTTACAAATTACTTATGAACTAGCTAAGACTAAGGACGGCACAAATATCCATGCCCGAGGTGGGATTCGAACCCCCGACCGTAGTGGTCGTGCAGACCGTGACTGGAGCGCCTCAGTCCTCTCGGCCACCGCGGCCGGCAAAAGTTTCAAATGTTTGTGTAGCTGATGGGACTTAACTACGGGGTCATCAGTCCGTAAACTTACAAACTACTTACGAACTATTTAATACTAAGGACGGCACAAACATCCATGCCAGAGGGGGATTCGAACCCCCGACCATGAATTAGTATGTCCGTTTGGACTGTGCTTCAAAAGAAATGACAGATTCCGGGTACATTGCATGGAATGTTAGTGCATACCAGTTGCATTGAATATAGCGCTAACGTACCTTCTCTCGAGTGTCTGATAAAAACATCAATACAACGAGTACAACGCAGTCCACGCCCAGACCTCGACAATCTGATTCTGAAAGACTTCCGGGGAGAAGTATATCGGGGGCCTACTGGCACCAGCATATGTCAGAGACAAACACAGGCCGGATTCAGTGAACAGCAGCCGTAATTCCGCGGCCTCATCTCCAGGACCTGCATTTATAAAACGCCACAAACCTACAGTCCCGCAGGAAATTCGTCTAGAATCCAGTCGCCATCAACCTGAAAGAAGCACATAAAGAAGATGCTGCAATTGTAGTGTACTGCATGGCAGTGTAGTACATGTAAAGTGCCTCTTTGCTTACGCAAAGGTAAAACATGTTTTGCAGATTTTCATAAAAAATAATTTGTTTTTGTTAGTTTTGTAGGTTTATAATGATGATTCGTCTAATAAATAACGTTCACAATCACTGAATACCTTATATTATGTTTCCTTTATTGTCTGTGATATTTCAGTTGTAACAGTTGGTTCAATGAACAGACATTGATAATTATGTTCCTACTGTACAAGTGTGAACAGACATTGGTAATTATGTTCCTATTGTAAAAGTGTGACTGAAAGAGTTAAAAGGGGTTGTGACGAAAAAGAGGTCGATATAGCAAAAGTTGTTAAAGAACTGAATGTTGAGGTTGCGCACAATCTCAGCATTAAAAAAAATTGAATTTAGCAAAAGAAAAACCTTCCGCCGTTATTTTTTAAAATTGTTTAATCAATTACATGTTTCGAGAATCCAATAATCTCATCTTCAGACCCATATAAGATCCATGCAGTAATATGAGAACTAGCCATCCATTTATAATCCTGCGTATACCCGTTCACTCCACGATGTAGCTGGCAACATCCGGTCTGATAGCACAATGGGCCTCGTTAATCCGCCTGACGGATTCAGCCGTGCCCGACGCTCCTCCATCTCTCCAGCAAGCAGGCGCTTTAACGCGCTCCGCTACCATGCGGATCCCCAGCAGCCGTTAATCCGCTGCGAGATTTTGAAGCGCATGTGTCTTGCAAGTTATCGCGCTCTACGTTAAAAGCTATATGAGGACCTCAGTTCGCACAGTGTTATACAATAACGTAGGGAAGAGTAGGGGACTGGCGAACACTTAAGGCATTTAATTTTTCCTCCCAAATGGCTTGCCCTAACTTTAATTAAATTAGTGCCAATGAAAGTACGTCTAATGTACTACCAATACATATACAGGGTGTTTTACTAAGTGTGTTTGCCTCTGTAACTTATAAAATAATAGGTGACGGGAAATTTTAATGCGGTAGGTCAACACAAGAAATGTTACACTTTCTGCAGAGCTATGAACATAATTTATTGTATCATTTTCCAAAGAGTTACACCACAAAGATATAATTTTTTTAAATGGAACACTAGTTTTTTCCATTGTGTATTGGATTCGTTGAAACCAGCTGCGTCCAAATCAATTTAAACTACATTCCTAGCACTGTTAGTTTGGGAGCTACAACGCTTCAAAGTTCCGAGGGCGAAGGCTGCGATAGCGTAGCTGACTGGCCGAGTGGCTATCCCCTGGGGCAAGGCCCACTGTCTCATGACCACCAGCCAGTCAACTACGCTGTCGTAGCCTCCGCCCCCTAAACTTTGAAGGGTTGTAGCTCCCAAACTAACAGTGATAGGAATGTAGTTTAAATTGATTTGGACGCAGCTGGTTTCAACGAATCCAATGCACGATAGAAAAAACTATTGTTCCATTTAAAAAATTATACCTTTGTGGTGTAACTCTTTGGAAAATGATACAATAAACTATGTTCACAGCCCCCCCCCCCCCCCCAGAAAGTGTAACATTTCTTGTGTTGATCTACCGCATTAAAATTTCCCGTCACCTATTAGTTACAGAGGCAAACACACTTAGTGTAACACCCTGTATATATGTATAGTTCGTGAGTACTGCCGACCGCGGTGGCCGAGGAGACTAAGGCGGTCCAGTCACGGTCTGCACGGCAACTACGATCGGGGGTTCGAATCCCCCCTCGGGCATGGATATTTGTACCGTCCTAGTTCGTAAGTAGTTCATAAGTACTTTGTAAGTTTAGGGACTGATGACCCTGTAGTTAAGTCCCATAGACTATACAAACATTTGAACATTCGTGAGTACTATGTTTCATTAATTTATATATTTTTAACCTCTAACTCTTGGCAGTGTTCGGCATTGCCCTCCACGTCGGGTAATGGCGAACACATTTATTCCAATACAAATAACTATGGAAATTAATAATCCTCACAACATTTCAAAAGTAATACCTGGTTTATTAAATATTTAGACAAATTTAGTAGAGAATATTAGTAGAGCTCTATTTTAAGGAGAATTAGGATATGTATTAATAAAAAAATATAAACATAAGTTTTTTCTCTCTGGATAAGGAAACCATATCAGTCTTACAAATCACAAGTGCCACTTATTTTTTTTACGCAACTATCACACTGGTACCCAGCCAAAGCACAAAGGATGTTCCCACATTTCACATGAAGTGCACTTGTACCTGGCAAAAGTCATCAAAGACAAAACACTTTTCTTTGTCGGTCTCCATATCGTGAAATTCATCATCACACAAATCGACGTCACTTAAATCTTCCGATGAGGATTAAAATTCCTTGAGGAGTTTTTTCTTAGCCTTTGGCTCGACTTTCATTGGTAATTTCTCTCCAGTGTTTCTTTAGACCACTTAGCTTTATTTGTTGTACGTTTGCGATTGCTTGGCAGCTGGAACAATTCAATCCCACTATAAAACATGTAGAGTAAGCGACAAGTATGAGGAGGGTAATGCCGAACAAACCGCGGGGAATACCGAATAGTGTACAACAGAACCCGAAACTAGGACTCCATTTAAAAAAAAAAATATTTTGTGAAGAAACGGTTGCCTATATACTTCAATCATAACTATATTCGTATAAAATATGTGTTGAGCAATCTATGAACATACTATTAAAACATCAACAGTGACCGATAACATATACATACATCATAAAGTGATGTTCTTAGATCACAAACAATGAAAACGCAATTTCGTCATCCAGTAACTCAACTGAACTGGTAGACGGGCGTGGTTGGCGCTGCGGTTTCGCATTGTTCCCACTAGATTGCAGCACCTCACGGAACTAAGAAATTATACCTCTGAAGAGAGAAGTATAAGTGTCCGATATTGCCCACTGTTCGTCATTAACCGGTTCTTCTTTACAGTGAGGAACAGAAATGGGTTTATAACTTGTTATTATATCGCTGTTATGTCGACGCCGACCCTGCAGCGTTAACTACAGTACAAGCTGTAAATCCATCCACTATTGCAGTGGTTCCTTGTCGGGCGCATGGGAGGGGTAAAATGAATTTTTAAAAGGGTAAAAGTTATTGGCTCAGTTGTGTTTCACTCATGAAACTAGAATATGTTTATAAAGTTGTTATTATGATCATTAAAACTGCCAGGTTATTAGTGCGTTTTAAGTGCCACTTTTTACAACTTGCTGGCCTTGGTTCCAGCATCAGTGCGATTTTTAAGCGGTTTTCCACATTCTCGCGAAATTCCTTCACGAAAGAAGACGAAGCAAATACTCCAGAATTCGTATCAAAAGCAGCTGCCAGTATGCTTAGTTTAGAAGCTGATATTCCTGGTATATTAAAGAAACTTAAATCACTCTACAAAAGTCTCCCGGTCCTGACTATATACCAATTAGCTTCTTTCAGAGTATGCTGATGCAATAGCTCCATACCTAGTTGTCATACTCTGCGAACGTTTCGTACCCAAAGACTGGAAAGTTGCACAGGTTACGCCATTATTCCAAACAGGCAATAGGAGTGATCCGCAAAATTACAGGCCTATATCATTGACGTCGGTTTGCAGCAGGATTTTAGAACATATACTTTCCTCGAATGTTATGAACTACCTCGAACAGAACGACTTATTGACCCACGTCAAAACGAAGTATCATACTTGTGCAACACAGCTAGCTCTTTACTGACATGAAGTTATGAGTGCTATAGACAAGGGATGTCTAATAGATACCGTATTTCTAGATTTCTGGAAGGCTTTCGACACTGTACCTCACAACCAAATGTTCAAATGTTTGTTAAGCTTAAGGGACTTAACTACGGGATCATCAGTCCCTAAACTTACAAACTACTTATGCCCGAGGGGGGATTCCAGTCCCCGACCGTAGTGGCCGTGCAGACCGTGACTGAAGCGCCTCAGTCCCCTCGGCCACCGCGGCCGGCACCTCACAACCGTCTTCTAATCAAACTGCTTGCTTATGGAATACCGTCACAATTGTGCGATGGGAATCGTGATCTCCTGTCAGACAGGACACAGTATGTTGTAATCGACGGAAAGTCATCGAGTACAACTGAAGTCACTTCTGGCGTTCTCCAGGGAAGTGTTGTATGGTCCCTACAATTCCTTATTTTTATAAACGGTTTAAGAGACAATCTACGTAGCTCTCTTAGGTTGTTCGTGCATGATGCTGTCAATTATCGTTTAGCAAAGTCACCAGAAGATCAAAAGCAACTACAAAATATTTTGATAAGATATCGGCATTGTGGAAAAATTGGCAACTGACCCTTAATAATGAGAAGTGTGAAGTCATCCATATGACCACCAACAGAAGCCCGTTATACTTCATTTACACGATAAATGTCAAAACTACAGGCCATAAATTCAACTAAATACCTAGGAGTAACAACTGCAAACAACTTAAATTGGAAAGAACATATAGATAATATTGTAGGGAAAATGAATCAAAGACTTCATGTCGTTAGCACAACTCTTAGAAGATGCAACAGTTACACTAAAGAAACTAAGTACACTACACTTGTACGTCCTATTTTGGAGTATAGCTGCGGATTGTGGGATCCCCAACAAGTGGGGACTGACTGACGATTTAGAGGAAGTTCAGAGAAGGGCAGCTCGTTTTGTTCTATCGCGATATAGAGGAGAGAATGTCACAGAAACGATGTACGCGTTAGGGTTGAAATCGTTATAAGAAAGGGGTTATTTGTTGCGACGAGATCTATTTGCGAAATTTCTTTCACCAACTTTCTATTCCGAATGCGAACATATTTTGTTAAACACACCTACAACAACAAAAAAAAAAAAAAAAAAAAAAAAAAAGACGGTACAAAAATCCATGCCCAAGGGAGGGGGGGGATTCGATCCCCCGACCGCAGCGGCCTTGCAGACCGTGACTGGCACGCTGCGGACCGCTCGGCCATTGCGGCCGGCAAAACCGACCTACATAGGAAGACATAATCGTGAGAATAAAATAAGGGAAATCTGAAAGATTTAGGTGTTCCTTTTTCCCGAGAGCTATTAAAGAATGGAACTGTAGAGAAACATCGCAAAAGCGGTTCGATGTACACTCTGCCATGCGCTTCAATGTGTTTTGCGGAGTATTTATGTAGATGTAGATTTTCTCCTGTTCCGCCTCACCTGCACTCTGTCGACAACTGCTGCGCAAACAATTTCTCCTTGTTCATACTCTCCACGATTTTCACTGCACGCAGACATTTGACCTATACGTCTGAGTTCTGTCCCGAGGAACGCATCGTACATTGCCCGTCTGGATCTGTGCCGAACAATGAGTATATTCGCTGCAAACAGTTGCTACACTCATAGCTAGATCGCAGAATTCAGACGAGGGACATTCATATCCCTGTGAACTCCGGGCTGGGATTCGAATTCGGAACTTGCTGCTCATTAGGAAGACGCTTTAGACCGCTTTTTAGCTTTTTATTTTTCTTCTTCTTCTTCTTCTTCTTCAGGTAGATCTTTGGTTTGAGGTCTTTGATTCAGTTCGTTCTTGGTTGTTCGATGAATATTTGGCTCAGCTTTTTTATTACAGAGGGCATTTAACCCCCTGAGGGGCGCGCTGAGCCACGGGCCCGGCAGACCGCGCAGCTAACACAGCGTTACGTACAAACCGACTGCTCGAACTGTCTTCAAGGACGTCTCCTTCCACACCACATACTTTTATTCTGCCTCGATGTTCCCTGTGAAATACGTATCATATTGCATATATTGGAATAGCACCCCAGCATAGAACGTGGAGGGGAACAATTCCGCCTTGTTCCTTTGGCAGAGGTGATATAAATATCAACAATAATCATCGATCTCTGTACTACCTGGATGATGAACCACAGATATCTGAGCGTGCCAGCCAAAGATGTTCATAGTCTGTTTTTTGCCTAATAACAACATGGCTAGTATGAAGTATTACAAGAAAGCTAAAAGAAATACATTTCAAATCCGCTCCGATACCAGCCTGTCATATCGAATGTTGACGCAAATTTCAAAACAAGCTATCAAGAAATTCTTTTTCATGTACTAACTGATGGAAATTCGTTTGACTAATTACAATATAGCAGGCAATGTCAAATCGTATGCAGATCTAAAATGTTTGTTCAAATATTTGTAAATGTATCGGTCTCAAATACGTGGTCATTAGTCCACACCTTACAAACTACTTAATCTAAGGTAAACTAAGCTAAGGACAACACAAACACCATGCCCGAGGGAGGACTCGAACCCCCGACAGCGTATGCAGATCTTTGCTCAGGGACAAGAGTTATACATCCATTTTATTTTGAGACAAAGATTGTCACATTGTACCATAGGTTCTAAATATAACGAGAGGCACTGAATTAAAATTTGTACTGTGGCCAGGATTCGAACACACGACCTCATGATTACTGTGAATGGGATTGTTCCCATTCATGTTCTTTGGTAGGGTGCTATTCCAATATAGAAGATATTTGGGAATTTGATACGTATTTCACAGGGAACATTAAGGCCGAATTAAAGTATGTGGTGTGGAGGGAGACGTGCTTGAAGACAGTCTGTATAGTCACATTGTTTGTAACTCTGTGTTAGCTGAGCTGTCTAAAGTGCATGGTTAGTAAACAGGAAATCCCAGGTTCGAACCATATCCGACATAAATTTTAATTCAGTGCCTCTCCTTATATTTGATATCTTTGGTAAACGAATCAGTGTTTGTCTCAAGGAACTGAATTATTGTTGATATTTATATCACCGTAAGGCAAATAAATTTTTACGTGCAACAGTATGTCTAGCTAGTCACGCAAGGGTAATTCTAGTTAATTGGTCGCTAATGTTATGATGTAGGCAGTGTGGTACCCGTGGGTGGGGTAGGGGGAGGATTTAAAAAAGGGTTGAAATGTTTGTAAATCTATGAAACTGAACTGCTCGGTAATTAGTTCGTAGCTTACAAACTACTTAAAGTAAGTTAAAATAACCTAAGGACAACACATACACCCATGACCGAGGGAGGACTCGAACCTTCGACGACGAAAGGCCGCAAGCACTGCAATACGGCGCCTCAGTGCGCACGGCTATTCCGCCGCGGCGCTAGGCAATAGCTAACATACCTTTGCAATCAGCGTTAATGGTGGCAGGAAGGTCGGATACTATTGTGATGAAGAGAGAGAGTTGCAGAGGGCAAGAATTGTCGAACATAGGCCCAAGAATATGTAGACAGCGTATCACATTATACTGAAGGTAACATCTAAATTCAAATCTCCAAATGTTTGTAAATTTATGGGACTTAACTACTACGGTTATCAGTCTTCACTCTTACAAACTAATGAAACTTACCTCAGAACAAGTCGCACACACCCATGCCCGAGGGAGGCCTTGCAGCTCTCGGGCTATTCCACCGCGGTTACAACTAAGTCAGTGACACGAAGCACAATGTCGTTTTCGTCACTACGAGCGATGTGAATTGGAGCTGGCAGTAGTACTTTTTCCTCATTTATAGCTGTAATAAAGCGCAGATTATGGCATTCTTATTACACATTTAGTAGTACAGTCAAGCTTACTTCTTCACAGTTCATAACATTAATTCGATGGTTACAGCTTTGATATGTGCCTGTTTGAAACGAAACTTCGTTTTACGAGTAACAATACTGCATTTCTTAAATGAATACTTGTCTTTTGTTGCACTGCGACTGCTTTACTTCGCAGCTTTCACAGCAATACGCGTGAAGACTTTTGTCGTGCTTTTATAAGATTTGCAATCGTCTTGCATCTATAATGTCTGATTTTTACACAATACAGGCGTTTATATGTTGTATTTCTTTCTTCACGTACAGTGATATCAATACGTACCAGAAGTAAACTAATGGATATTTACACTGCAATACTGTTATAGGTGAACATAAACGGTACAGGCGAGTAGTAGAATTTATTTCATAGGTGTATGAATATCTACTACAAGGAGATTTGCAACAGAAATAACTTACTTGCTGACATAAATGAAGACTAGCTGGAATAGCCCTCTTGTCGATTATGACATGCATCAGTTGAAAAGAAAAATAGAGCTACTACGCTATAATTCTTTTTCTTGTAAAATGAACTGTCAATACTTTTCGCCTAGTCACCTGTATTAACGATACTTAGCGCATTATTATGTTTTTCCAGAATTGTTGCCTTTACTGCTAATAGTCGTTTTTAAAGTCTGCGTTTGATTTCAGCTGCAAATGAGAAAAATGTTGCTCTTGATGACGTAAAGTCACTCAGAAGTATTCATGAAAATCAAATGTTTGTAGAGCTTATGGGACTTAACTACGGGGTCATCAGTCCCTAAACTTACAAACTACTTATGAACTAGCTAATACTAAGGACGGCACAAATATCCATGCCCGAGGAGGGATTCGAACCCCCGGCCGTAGTGGCCATGCAGACCGTGACTGGTGCGCCTCAGTCCCCTCGGCCACCGCGGCCGTCTATTCATCCCTAGATGAAATATCAGTCTCAAACCATTCTTCGAACCTCCAGATTAGATTAGATTAGATTGGATTGATACTTGTTCCATAGACCATGAATACGACACTCCGTAATGATGTGGAACGTGTCAGGTTAAATGACTTAAATGACATGCAGCGAATGAATATTACGGTAGACAATTATGAAGAATTATATTTTCATACGTGTGTACCATCTTTCAGAGCGAAAATATCGAAAAACATTTTCAAACAAATGTTAGTTGATAATAAATTCTGAACATCATGTACTACAATTTATTTTCGATCTTACGCCCAATAGCCCTGACAGGGCAAAGGAATGCTCTCTAGCGCCACCTAGTTGTGAAGCCTGAGGAATGTTCTGGTAGCCGGCGGTCGAAAAATACGTCTGTAAAATTTGTCCCGCGCGGGATTCAAATGTTCAAATGTTTGTATAGTCTATGGGACTTAACTTCGGGGTCATCAGGCCCTAAACTTACAAACTACTTATGAACTAACTAAGACTAAGGACGGCACAAATATCCATGCCCGAGGGGGGATTCGAACCCCCGACCGTAGTGGCCGTGCAGACCGTGACTGGAGCGCCTCAGTCTCCTCGGCCACCGCGCGGGATTCCGCGTGGTTTAAGGCATCATTCCAAGGACTAATCAAGGTGTTCAAAAGTCTCATCAAGTTTCGTTGGGTCAGGAATATCGTGAAATCTCTTTCAACGCTAGTTTGATTGCAAGAAGTCTGGTGGATTGAGATCCGTTGGGTAACGTGGATGTTCAAGTTGCATTTTCGCCCAGAAACAGCCAAAATGGTCAAACAGTTCCTGGCAAAAAAGGGTGTGGAGCACATTGACCATCCACCATACTCGCCGGATCTCAATCCTGCAGATTTGTCCTATTTCCTCGACTCAAATTCGCTTTGAAAGGATAGAGATTTGACAATATTCCTCACATCCGACGAAACGTGACGAGGTTTTTGAACACCATCTCTGAGGAAGACTTCGTGCAAAGTTTCCAGGACATGAATCGCAGAGCTCATCGGTGCATAGTTATGAGATGTCACTATTTCTAAGGACAGTAAGGTAGCTGTAGTTCATAGTACATCCACGTTCATGTTACGGGGACTATTCACCGAATTCTGTTGTCAGAAATTTATTTCTCTACTGTTCCATTGCCTAATAGAGCGCGGGAAAGGGGAACACTGAAAGCTTTCAGTTTTCGATCTCTTTTATTGTTTATGATGATTATGTCTCCCTAAGGGTTCTAACAAAATATATTCTCATTCGGAAGAGGAAGTTGGTGAATAAAATTTCGCAAATAAATCTCGCCGCAACGAAAGCCGCCTATCTTTTAATGATTTCCTCCCAAGTCGTGCATCATTTTCGTGACATTCTCTCCCCTATATCGTGATAGTACAAAACGAACCGCCCTTCTCTGAAATTCCTCTATTTCCTCCGTCACAACCACTTGGTGGGGATTCCACAGTGCGCAACAGTATTCCAAAATAGGACGCATAGGTGTATTACAGGCAGTTTCTTTAGTAGTACTCTTGTATCTTCCAACTGTACAATTTGCCAAGGTAACGTAGCCTTTGGTTCGCCTTTCCTACTATATTTTGTATTTGTTTTTTCCCCTTTAGTCTATTTAGTGTTAAAAACCTAAAGTGGGCCAAAGAAAAAAGTTAAAAAAATAATAATAGTAGCAATAATAATAAAAAGAGAAAAGGAAACAACGACACGGAAATAAAAGGACCGATTAGTAGAAAATTGTAATTGTTGATGCTCTGCACGGATTTGCTGCCAGATTTCATCGATCGTCTAACGCGATATTTCAGCGCAACCCCTCCCCGCCATCTTCATGTGAGATTGGTGTACAATCACGCTGGTACTGAGAAGACAAAACAATGTTTAAATGTTTGTAAATCTATGGGAATTAACTACTGTGGTCCCTAGGCTTACAAACTACTTAAACTAACAGAAGGACATAATGGCCAAGCTGTCGACGAGACGTTAAACCATAAGCTTCCTTACTTTTAAAAGAAGGAGAAAACACACACACACACACACACACACACACACACAAACATACACAAGCCCACGCCCCCGAGGACCGCGATGAAGTGGCCGAGCGGCCTAAGGTCTCTCGCAACGGAATACGTGGTTTCTCGCCGTCGGAGGTTGAAGTCCTCCTTGAGGCATGTGTGTGTGTGTGTGTGTGTGTGTGTGTGTGTTTATCCTTAGGCTGGTTTAGTTAAATTAGCTTGTAAGTCTAGCGACTGATAAACAGAGTAGTTAAGTCCAATAGATTTACAAACATTTGAATTTCTGAACATGCCCATGGGAGGGCTCGAACCACCGACAGAAAGCAACCGCGCGCGACCATTCCCCTGAGGCAACACAAGAGACATCATATACGCCGCCGTCGCATTGATTGTGCACCTATCTCACCTGAAGATGGCGGTTAGATGGACTGCTGAAATATCGTTTCCAGTGGCGAATATAGGATATATTTCTGGGGGCAGGGGTGAGGGGTGCAAGACTAATCTAAAGGTAAGACACCCCACAGTGGAACTCCAGGATTTTGGTCTGGGGGGGGGGGGGCTGAGCTCCCAGAAATGTTGTCACCGATCTTTTTTTTTCTTTACGTTCCTTATTTCGGGGGAATGGGGGACAGGTCCCCCGGTATTCCCCGAGCTCTTACACACGCCAGTGACGGTGTCAGATGAAATCCGGCCGCAAACCCGTGAAGAGCATCAGCAGTAGAAAACGTTGGTCGGCGGTAATGAGGCAACCGGCCAGGGACTTTCTTGGCTGTTGGTACACGGAACGCTGCTCTCGCGCCGTTCCGGGAAGTGGCTTACGAGAGCTTCCGCTGTGCTAGCCACTAGCACGCCGTGACGCCCGGAGCGGTGAGTCAGCGCATGGCGCGTCGGTAGCACCTGCGCTGACCCTGCGAGCAAAACTGTGCGCACCTGTCTAAAGCCGATTACAACGCCACGCGCTCCCAATGCTCGGCCAACGTTAATCTTATTATCGGCGCCGAGTGGCTGTTCTCCTGCGTTAAACACCGGCCTGTGGGGGAAGCGCTAAACTCCGACTTTAGTAACCGTGGAAACGAGTACAGTCGCGAAAAAATGTTTCATACGGTGTTACCATAAAGCAGTGGTTCCCTGACTTTCTGAAGAAATTACACTGAGTACAACCGGATATTAACAAGTGAGCGAAAACTTTGATGTTACTCATTATCGCCAAAGTTAACTTTAAAATGTAAACAAATGCCCTTGAATATTGTTTAGCTTTTGTAGATTTTATTAACACGTGCGACACTGCTGTCTCTCCCATTTAACTCCGAGCTATTAGAGAATGAAGCAGCAGAGAAGTATCATAAAACTGGCTCGATGAACCCTTTGCCGTGCACTTCAATGCGACTTGCAGAGTATCTATGTAGATGTAGAAGATCATAATTCCAGGTCAGCCGGAAGTTTGAGGGGAAAAAACGAATTGATGACTTGAATTTTCAACATGTTTTGATTGCATTGACTTACAGACTTCAATATTTTGATCAGCAGGAAGAATGTGCATACCGAGAATGTGACCATTTTTGTCGCGGTATGTTAACACGTCCCTCAGTAAAAAGGCGATTTAAAAGTAGGACGGATAGAGAGAAAGACGGACAACAAAATGGCCCTACGACGCTTCCTATTTTATTGACTGAAATAGGGAGCACTAAAGAAGGGCTTAATATCAATACACAAAATTAGAATTTGCTGTATCTGTATTATGTTGTGCATTGAAGTTTTATTGCTACAAACTATGCGACGCAACTAGACCTGTTTGACGATACGATACCTTCACGATACCTAGATAACATTACTTTTGTCTCTCGAGTCAGTATCACCTCGTTCCTTAATAATAAACAAGCCTGTTTCATCACATTATCCTTCTTCTTCTATATATAAAAGGCAATGTCCCGTCTGACTGACTGACTGACTGACTTAAGGCCCTCAGCCAAAATAGAAATGTAACAAATGTATCAGGAAACCATACATTTAGACTATTCATTTAGCAAACCTTCAGCCAAAAAGAGCAAACTTACAACAACAAAGAGTCACAAAACCAAAAACAATCAGTACGACAACCCAGTGACAATTAGCTGAATCAAAACAACAAAGAAAAAGAAAAGAAATGTAAAATATCAACAAAAGGAGGAGGATTGGCGGACAAAATGTCCGATCAAATTAACAATCCCTACCTTCCCCTCCTCCAAAAGTGAAATAAAAAGTGCTCCAACAGCACAACCAAACTATACACAGACACCAATACACGGAAAATTGGCAAATCCGATGAGGCCTCTGTAACACTATGACACACACATACACACACACACACACACACACACACACACAAAACTGACTGACTGACTGACTCATCGTCGCCCAGCCTAAACCACTGAAGGTAGGAACTTGAAATTTGTAGAGGGTTTTGATCTTACTCTGTAGGCGTCATTTAAGAAGCGATGTTTGTATATTCCGTCCATAAGGGGATGAAACAGGGTATGAAACGTTTTTTTGAAAACACGTTGCTGTTCAGACAATTTTGAAGATAGAGCTACAAAAATGGCGCCTCAATACGCATGCTACCGCGTCTGCAAGTAGTATCACAACATTTCATTATGATAGTGGTTAAGCTGTATCCATGAAAATTTGTATTAAGAGGGAGAAACAACTGGTGGAGAACAACCAGCCTACGCATGCGAAGCAGCGGGCGTTAAGCTAGTCTTCTATATTTCCAAGTCGCGTACTTCATTAGGTTTCTTCGCTTCTTAATCTACAAATAATTTTTACTTATAGCGCTGTTAGTTAAAAAACTTACGAAATAAAATTACATCGTATAATTGAGCTTGTCAGGTGCACCGCTTGAGAACTCGCTGAGGGTAAAAATCCGCAGCCGCCGGTGTGACGTGGAGGAAAACCAAACGGTAATTAAGCACGCAGTTACGGTTGTCGCACACATTAGCAGCACCTGTTCACGGCCCCCACTAGTTCAAATAACAGTCTTTGATGTACCACAACTACAAATTGTTTCTCCGCGTGTCTTAATGAATACTTGTAAGAAATGAGTCCCCAAGGCTGGGAGAATGTTCTCAGAGTAATGCAATTACGAAACAATTTGAGGTCACGAGCCTTTATAGAACATCTGTTCATGACCTTTAGATGGTGACCTAGTTTTGGAGATTGAATTGCACTGAATGGAGACCAGGAAGACAGAAAAAGCAATCAACTATCGCCCCACAGCAAACGGTAGCGAGCCTTAGGTTTATTAATTGGTAGTGCTGCCAATAAGCTGGCTGTGTCGAAATTTTCTTCATTACCAAAAAAAAAAAAAAAAAAAAAAAAAATAAAAAAAAAAAAAAAAAAAAAAAAAATTGTTCAAATGTTTGTAAATCTATCGGACCTGTCGGACCAAACTGCGTGGTCATCAGTCCGTAGCTTACAAACTACTTAAACCTAGGTAAACTAACCTAAGGACAACACACACACCCATGCCCCAGGGAGGACTCGAACCTCCACCGCGCGCTCCGCAGCGAGACGCTTTACACCGCTCGGCTACCCCACCGCGGCTTCTTTATTACTGGTCACACTTCAAATAATAGCATGACTTGAATGAAGCGTTTGCCGGCCGCGGTGGCCGAGGTGACTGAGGCGCTCCAGTCACGGTCAGCACGGCCACTACGGTCGGGGGTTCGAATCCCCCCTCGGGCATGGATATTTGTGTCGTCTGTAGTCTTAGCTAGTTCATAAGTAGTTTGTAAGCTTAGGGACTGATGACCCTGTAGTTAAGTCCCATAAGTTGTACAAACATTTGAACATGTTTTTTTGAATGAAGCGTTTCCGACATGTCCATCATCAGATTTGTATCTGTTTTGTGACACAGTCACAGGTACGCAGATACATGGATTTTCAAAATGTTCTTTCTTATAGAGACATATGAAGCCTATATTAGTCTGTATATATGTGTAAAACAAACAAAATCCACAAAATCCACGTATCTGCATAAGTGTGGCTATCGTCACACAACAGATACAAATCTGATGAGGGACGTGTCCGAAACGCGTCTTTAAAATCATGCTGTACTTTAAGTGAACTGTAATAAAAAAAACTTTTCGACCTAACCTAATTATCGCCAGCAATACCAATTAAAGTCATCATAATCGCCTGCCTCTTCCGCCACTTCATGCCACACTTACCTCGGGTTTCTAGTCACTCGAAGTACGTAGCGATTTCTCGCTCCCCATCTGTCCTCATCAGGCTAAAAGGTTTTTGTGCAGTTTGGTAGTCCTCAACCCTTCACCCCCCTGCCCGCACAACCTCCCTGGACTGAAGAAATATGTGAGGTGTGTACCATAAATTAAGACTCCTATAAACCCCAGCTGAACTGTCCGCCATTTTTTCCCCAAGCAGTAGGAGTTGCCACGTTCCGAACGAAGTTCACGCGTTATCTTGCGCTTCATTCAACTTGCTCACACTTGCAAATTACTCATTGTATGAACTTTCATAAATTTTAGTTTTATTTGCGGCAATAATTTATTAAGAGGATGTACGGACATCAGGCTTGATTCCATGGTGGCATTTGTGCTCAACGACTGCTCTACATCTACATCTACTCTCCGAATCACATTTAAGTGCCTGGCACAGGGTTCATCGAACCACCTTTACATTACATATCTCTCAGTTCGAGTTCTAATTTCTCGTATTTTATTCTGAAGATCTTTTATACCTATGTAGGTGGCAGTCAACAATATATTTTCGCATTCGGAGGAGATTGTTGGCGACTGGAATTTCGCAAGTAGCCCATGTCGCAGCGATAAACGTAGTTGTTGTAATGATTCCAATCCCAGATCCTGTATCATTTCCGTAACGCTGTCTGCCCTGTATCGTGACAACACAAAACGAGCTGCCCTTTTTTTTGGGCTCTTTCTATGTCCTCCGTGAAACCCACCCGATAAGAATCCCACACTGGGCAGCAATACTACAGGAAAGGACGGACAAGCGTAGTGTATGCAGTCTCTTTAGTACTTCTGTTGCATCTTTTAAGGGTTCTGCCAATAAAACGAAGTCTCTGGTTCGTCTTTACACGACATTATCTACGTATTCTTTCCAGTTTAAGTCTGAAGTAATAGTAATGCCTAGGTATTTTGTGAAGTTTACGACCTCCACTGTTTATTTGATTTGCAGAACTTTGTCAGCAATGAGTCGTAAATGTTAATTTATTCAGATCTAGATTTCTATCACTGTGTGGTAATTATCAATGCTTAAAACAAAACGCTTAAAACACGTAAGAGATTTAGTATGAACGTAACTTCCAATATGGAGGTCGAAATGTTTTACGTGTTTTAACCGTTTTGTTTGATAATAACTACACAGTGGTCGAAATCTAGATCTGAAAAAGATTAATATTTACAACTGATTGCTGATAAATTTCTACAAAAGTTGTACCGACAGTTTCTGAACATGCTCTTTCTAACGACATTACGGAATTTTCGGTAAGCGAGGAATTTTTTTCAATTGATGTCAGGTGAACACAATAAGTGAATGAAATGTTCAAAATAAATCAAATTTTCATCCATTCTAAATAGGAACCCTCGTGAGAAATTTATAACTTGACACAATGTCAGTTAAATATGATGCACTGGGATCCGCTCGCCCTTCTAGTACTAAGTCGTCTTCAGTATTAGAGCTCATGATAATTAGGGACAGGTTGTTACTGCATAACACCCATATTTATAGATACTAGTACCGATTTTTTAACCCATTAAATTTCATACAAAAGTGCAGTATCTACATTTCTGTGTAAATTCAATTTCAATTTTTCAGTTATATAATAAGGACATTCTAAATATATCGATGTAGAATGTTTTTTTATGTGAAGAAATGAGAAAGTCAGTCCATTAGCTAGTGAAGAGATCCTTGGTAACTATCATTTTGTAGTATTCTCATATTAAATCCTCGTTAAATCTAGTAACTTTCGTTCTGTTAGTGCTAGGCAATAAACTAAAGGAAATGTAACTCCTCTTACGTTTTGGAAATAGAGTTGTAGCTCCGAAACGCGTTGGACAACAAATATAGGAATAAACATTAGTAACAGATGAAGAAATACCTGAACATCAATTGCATTAAATCTCTAACTTTATTTGATTTGTGCTGGGCCCGTAGTGTTGTGTCTTTTAATGACACATTAAAGTTTTAAGCCAAGATACTGGTATTAAATATTGATAGCTTTTATTGGCTCATTGTTATCGGCACAATAAGCGTATTTCGGATATTAAACACCATCATAAAAAAAAAAAAAATGTTCAAATGTTTGTAAATCTTATGGGACTTAACTACGGGGTCATCAGTCCCTAAGCTTACAAACTACTTATGAACTACTTACGAACTAGGACGGCACAAATATCCATGCCCAAGGGGGGATTCGAACCCCCGACCGTAGTGGCCGTGCAGACCGTGACTGAAGCGCTTCAGTCCCCTCGGCCACCGCGGCCGGCAAACAACATCATCAGGTGTTGTGAGATTTTCTTCGATTCCGTTCAATATCGTTGGATATCGATCTGTCGAAATGTCGTACACTGTTCTTCTGTTTTATAAATCGTTTATTTACGAGTGGATCTTGATTTGACGGTTGTGTCAACGATATTGAACGTTTACGTAATGTTTCCTTATTTTCAGTCAAAAAATCTACACTTCCTTGAATAACGCGATAATCAATGAAGTTTTGCGTAGTAACCTAATGGAAAAAATACGCCCCTCTTCGCATGCTATCACTTGCCAAAATATTTTGATATCTCTAACCGTGTATGAGATACGCGATACTTCATTCTGGGAATATCGGCATCGGAAACGATTCGCTACAAAAAATAAATGGTGAATAAAAATATTGGTGACAGGTAGAGTTCTCTTCCTAAGTCGAAAATAAAATTGCCGGCCGCGGTGGCTGAGCGTTCTGCGGCTCGCCAGTTACAGTCTGCACGGCCACTACGGTCGGGGGTTCGAATCCCCCCTCGGACATTAGTATTACCTAGTTCATAAGTAGTTTGTAAGTTTAGGGACTGATGACCCCGTAGTTAAGTCCCATAAGCTCTACAAACATTTGAACATTTGAATTGAAAATAAAATTCAATACGTTAAGAAAATATCGTATGCAGCCACATATAGTGTAATTTGCACCAAAAGGAATATCTTAACAGCCCCTACTTATTAGTTCAAACTTATCCTAATTTAGCGCAGTATCTTTCTTCAAATCTAATATCTTACTAACTGTGACTATTAACAAAATATGCGCACTTCGGCGCAATATTGACATATATAGATTTAAGTAACGTAAAAATTAAATTTTTCTATCGATTTTTGTGAAATCGTTAGAGAAAAATGGAGGGGCATGCACCTCTATGCTGTACAGCTTGATTCCAACCATGTTGGGGAAACTCGGCGGACTATTCAGCCTGGGTATTTAGGAGCTGTATCCTAAACGTCTGTGTATAATGGAAACTGTACATTGTGTGACAGGAGAAATTTTCTTGCGTTGCCGACATAATGTAACTGAGTCGGAACAAGTGAAGCAGCCCGCATTCACCGACGAATATGGAAATCGGCCTAAAATCCACACTTAAGCTGACCGGCACACTAAGCACGTCGTTAATCCCTCGGACTGATTCGATTAGGGACCGCCACACTCCCCCTACACGGAAAACGGATCTTAAGCCAGCGGACTTACTGAAATCTCCACTGAGCACAGTGGAGTAGAATATTTCATATCGGAAATCATTTTCAACACCAGTACCTGATAACACGGCTCACAGAGAGAGAGGGGGGGCGGGGAGTGGGGGGGGGAGGGTTTGAAGGAAGAGGGAGAGTAGTGAATGTGACAATATTAATCGCGAACCGTTCGGTAGCACTTGTCGTGCAGGCACCTGGCAAAACATCTCGTTATCAGAAACCATACATGACACTAAATTCCACTCTCACCCATTAATATTTAAATTACGTTCAAAGTTTATTACAAGTCGCTACGTGCTCTCATTGTCAAATAACTGACGAATAAAATCACGCTATCACGCCCCGCAAGCTGGGAAAGTTTTCATAGTTTATGACATGATATCGTATGAACCATGTATCGTAGGTGGTTTTTAGAACCATAGCAAATGATTCATGACCGTAAAGCATATTTGTACCAAATGTGGTTGAAATCTGTCTATTAGTTTAGGAGCAGATATAGAATATTATCGCACGATGCGGCTGTTTTTCATGACATTGTTTACGGCGACATATCTCTTTACGTATGAGTCTGATAGTAAGTAGCATGTGTACCAAGTTTAGTCAAAATCGGTCTAGTAGTTTAGGAGATGTGGAACATACATACATACATACACACCTGCAGCCTATTTTATAAGATGTATAGATTACCTTCAAAATAGCGATCATTTAGAATTAAACGTAACGTGCTCCGTTAGAACCTACAAAATATTTTAAACACTGTGAGATGACTCTGTAGACCAACAACCAAACAATAAAGAGATAAATAAAACCTTGAGTATATTTAGAACAGGGAGACCAGACGCAGTAATTGAAACCCAGCGTGTATTTAACAGCTGTGAAACCCTTCACATCGTTAAACACCGTAGAGAAACTCGAAAGTTAATGCAGTGAATCAACACAAACACAGTGATCAAAGAAAAGGGAGATAACTTACTTTAAATGGCTTACAGACAGGAACCGCGTTTGCCCATTTATCTTGAATGGGCAGTCGTTTTGCGTTAAAAATCACCTGTCGTCTCGGGCGTCTTAAAGAAATAACGAAGTTGAAATCTGGGTAGATGGAACGATAGTGAATTGCAATCCTGCGGTATATGATATGTACTTTCAACAAAACTTATTCAACAGCACGTTTGCAGCCAAGATCGCTTATTTTTTCATTTAATTACATTGACGGTTTCGGCGTGCTAGACGCCATCTTCAGACCTGTAGTAATTTACAATGAGTTCACTCCTATTACAGCAATTTTTTACGAAGTAAAACGGTGCACATCCACATTGATGTGTCATCAACATAAAATTTACGAGTCAACAATAAAACGTCTGAACCCATCTTTCTAATGGTCTTAACCAGAGGCACTTCAGGGATTGTGGAGTGCCTCTGGTTAAGACCATTAGAAAGATGGGTTCAGACGTTTTATTGTCGACTTGTAAATTTTATGTTGATGACACATCGATGTGGATGTGCACCGTTTTAGTATTAAAAATTGTTGTAATAGCGGTGAATTAATGTAAAATTACTACAGGTCAGAAGATGGCGTCTAACACGCCGAAAACGGTAATGTAATTAAATGAAAAAATTAGCGATCTTAACTGCAAACCTGTTATTAAACAATTCTAGATAGCCCCAATAATGAGTTCCTTATAAAACTTATTCAGGAGTGGGTACTATTGCAACGAAGCATATTGAAATTAAGTCCCACCTGCTTGCATTACTGAACCTCACGATACCAGTGTTGCATGATAATAGATATGAATATAATTAGGCTATTATCATTTTCTTTTCCAAAACTTTTATTATTCTTTTTTCTAACGCGACTAGCTGAAGTTATTTTCTATTATTTGACTTCACAGAAGTTTGTTTAATTAGCAAATATTAATTAGTTGATGCCAGAGGCGTATTGTTATATTTCAGATAGTATTTCTGATAAAACTAAGTAAATTCTTTTCTCATAATATTAAAGTATGTATTATTTGGTTTTACAAATAATGTTTGGAGAGTTCTACTCTCGTTAGTTTCTTTATAATTACCGTTTATTACGAAGTAATTGCTTAAAAAACCTATTTAGATATATTTGAAAATGAGGCAATATTAATTTAAGAGATTTTCAATTTATTCAGTATTATTTACGCTACCTTTTACTATAGCCAGTTGTATGTAATTGTTTACTTTTCCGTTATAATTAATTTAATGTATATAATCAAAATACGTACACAATTCTTCTTTGTGTTTTTGGCCTCCTTTCTCCGCAGTTGCTGCAACGCCTGCCAGGCCACAGAAAAGGCGATTTTTCAAAAATTTTTATAAGAAAGTAATTGAACACTGAAGATACTTTAAAATAACAAAACGCGTGTGGTCTAAATTAGACTAATTTACGGTTGCATAAAACGGTCTCCTAACACACACACACACACTAGTCTAATTTAGACGAGACGCGTTTCGGTTTATTTTAAAGCATCTTCAGTGTTCAAGTGTTGTTGTCCTCTTTATGTGTGTTTTGTAGCACATTGCCACTTGATGTCACAGTTTATATTTACAATTACACTTCCTTATAAATATACACTGCGGATAAAGGAGGCCAAAAACACAAAGAAGAATTATGCACGTAATTTTGATTATATACCGTAAAGAGCAAAGAAAACGTGATTTCCGGTACCACTGTTTGGATGATATAAATAGGATGTAAAAGAGTCTTGTTACATCCTTGATTTGAGGCATAATCGACGCCAGTTCCGAGTATTGTTTCCAGTCATGTTTCATGTTGTTTCTGAGACACAACCCACGTCACTTTGAACTTTAATTTTGAACAATTATGTAAAAGTTCTTCAACGTTAGGTGTGTAGAAAGTGTATCTACAGTGATTAATCCTTCATATTTGTACCACATTCAAACATACACCTCGGAATTTAGTATTCCACATACGAAATGTGTAAATTTGTATCATTGATGTGTGGTGTGTGCGTACCTGGAACGTTACACTACTTATCCTTTCGTAGACTGTTTCTGAGCATTTACTCAAGTACATGGTTCAGTCCATCACTTGATAAGTTTTCTCGACGGGCTACAGTTAGTGATCTGTACTACACCCAACAACTGCGAAGACACAGTGAAGTTCCTGACAGTTGCCACTGCCGCTCGTTAATCATGCTGGTTGCGTGAGGCGCCTCAATAATCTTAACCGCGGCAAGAAGTTTGGAGCAATGTGTCACTCTGGTGACGAATGGCTTTTTATCAGATGTAAACTGCTTAGAAATACTGTTTCACAATGAATGCCCCGTAGTCGATATTTAGATGTCAGCGTTACACCTGCGGCATCGTATGATCATTAACCGCATTTTTATAAAATCGCCTTCTAGTAAATTCCAATGCTTCTCTGAGTATCCGTAAACATGACAAGAGAGACTGTCGACAGTAAGTTATGGGATAATTTGATCTGACGTTTCTGTCTAAGCTGCGGACAGCCATCATGACATCAAACCTTGCATAACATGTAAAAGCTTTAAATGTTTTTATTGTAATTTTTTTGAAAGAACCATATCTAGTGGCTTCACCGGAATGAAATTTAATGGATATTTTTGAAGCCATGTTATATGCGGTTCACTATCATTGGTATAGATCAAGGACATTTGTATCCACTTTTTGAACAAAATCTAAAAGCTTTAACCTATCAGCTCTTATGTAGAGGAGTAATTTGCGTGGATAAGATTCTGAAGATGGGTAATTAGCAGCGGAACATGCCATGAAGTCTAGACACACAATTCAGAAAGTTGACCAGCACTTCAAATGCTGTACGAATTTGATAACACCATTATACCAGAAGATGATACCACAGCGCCAGAAACAGGTCGTCGTCGTTGGCAGTTTAGAGGCAAGCAGCTAGGTTTGTTACTGGTAGGTTCGACCAATGCGCGAGTGTCACGGAAATGCTCCGGCAACTCAATTGGGGATCGCTGGAGGAAAGACGACGTTCTTTTCGTGAATTTATGTTGAGGAAATTTAGAGGGCCGGAATTTGGAGCTGAGTGTAGTACGATCTTGCTGTCGCCTACTTACATTTCGCGTGGTGATCACAAAGACAATATAAGAGAAATTAGGGCTCGTACGGAGGCATATAAGTATTCTTTTTTTCCTTGTTCTATTTAGGAGTGGAATAGGAAAGGAAATGCCTAGTAGTGGTACAGTGTACCCTCCGCCACGCACCTTACGGTGAATTGCGGAGTATGTATGTAGATGTAGAAACATTAAAATACAAATATAAAAAGGAACAACCTGATGTCCTGCAGAACTTATTTATTCGTCACAAACCGGATTTCGGCTTCTTAGGCCATCATCAGGTGACAACTGACGGTAGTATACATGTTTTCAAAGATGGTATAAAAATGTTTCGATTTACAAAGATGTTATCACAGAAAATCGACTTTTTTATCAAAGTTTTTAAAGAGTCAATTTGTAGAGATCCACTTAATAATTTTCTGAAAGTCATTATTTACAATTTAATCAGTTAATTCCTGTTTATCAGACGTGATTGCTACGCTTGTATAGCCAGCAAAAAGTCTAGCTTAGCATCTTTATGGAACGGTAAGTCATTAATATAAGAACAGCAAAGGACCCAAGACCGAACCTTGTGGGACCCATTTTTATAGCACCACAGTTAGAGGAATTATCTGTTTCTTGCATATTATGTGAAATTCTTATTTCAACTTTCTGCATTCGTCCTGTTAAGTATGATTTATTTGGCAACGTTGCCCTCAATCAAAATCGAAATTTAGCGTGGTTTCCTGCTACATGTTTTAATTTTCGTCCCTGGATGGACAATAGTGGTTGAAAGCAACATTAAAGCTCTCAAACTGAACGATGTTTCATTGTCTTCTGCGAAAAGTTACGCAGTAGTTAGCAGACAATACGACCATTAGTTAGCGGGTTACTAGTTTAATTCCATTTTGTGACGATTTTTTTTCTGATGTATGGAAAACTGCTTATCAAGGGAAAGAGGAAGCCTTGAAGGTGATTTCTTATGCACAAGTTTTGGCGAATTCTTCTGTGGAACACTGCAAATGGACTGATGTTTATTGGGAAGCAGAGGCCACTACTAAATTCGAAGAAGAAGGAAGCCGCACCTTCTGTACCAGTGAATGATGTATGATGTGACAGATTATTGCCACTTGCCAGATTATGGGCCACAATAAATATACAGGTTTTGTATACATGTGTACTTGACTGTGAAACATAGAAATCGTGGGATTGTCCTGGATTTTGTAGTAAAAAAGGACTTGTTTTCAAACATTTAACATGAAATTGTAGAAAATACAGTACTTTCTACAGTCATAAGAACAACACAGTAGTGTTTATAGAGTATCACCCACGCGCTTTTTTGGGCATTCTTACTTAAAGGCGGGAAACTATATTTTAAAACAATTCATATAAAATTGGTCACATCGCCCTAACGTCTAATTTAAGTCACTTATTATTTTTTCTTCGCGTAATTTCTATGAGTGCCAAATGAAGGGTTAAGCCATTTGTGCACTGTCCCACTTATCTAGAATAATTCCAATTCCTTGTCGGACTTTCTTTCTGGACTAGTGTAGATCCCGGTCATTAATCGTAACTAGAGGGGGCGTGGGTTCGATTCCCAACAGGGGACCGTGTGTCGTGTCCTTTCCTCCATAATCATCATAATACCATAAACCGAGGGGGAACAAGTTGAAACATCTACTTGGAGAGAACAAAAATTAAATCATTTTCCTACTTTCAGAACCTTGGAAGTATTTTCTCCAAGGACAACACCATCTGGCAAGAAATCCTCAACAGAACAGAAAAAAAGCATCAAACTTCTACATGCAAGTTCAGAATCTACTCTGGGACAAAAAAGTACCCTAGGCAGCAAAGTTAACTTTGTATAATACTTACTTCACTCCAATCATTATATATGGCATGTAAACATGTACATTGTTAAAAAAGGATTACAGCAAAATCCAAGCAACAGAAATGAGATTTATCAGGACTATGAATCAAAGTACCAGGAGACACAAGATCAGAAATGAGGTACACAGAGAAACAGCTGGTATCAGGGTCCCTATTGCGAACATCTTGGAGAAACGAAGACTGCAGTGGTATGGCCATGTAAAGAGAATGGATAGCACAAGAACAGCTAAAAAAATACTTCAGAGTGGAAGAGGGAGGAAGAAGACCAAGAGTAAGGCCAAGGAGACGATGGATAGAGGCAGTTAAATCAGGCATAGAGAAGAACGGTTTTAACTGGGATGATGTCCAAGACCAAATGGTATATCAAGATCGGATGGCATGGAGAGCGCTTGTTAGCCACACCCGTGAAACTGGAGATGAAAAAGATGATGATGATGACTATGGTGTCGCACAAGTCCAAAGTGCGCGCCATTTACTTTCGCCGCGCGCCGCCATGCACGCACGGCACGGCGTTCTTACGACGTCAGCCACGAGCGCCCTCTGCTGCAACTCCGCTCGTGGACACCACTGAACGATATCGTTCACTAGGGACTGAGATAGGAACCAGTTAACACTTCAGAATCAGATAGGCACCAGTGAAGACTTGGCTATCGGACAGGCACTAGGCAGGCGTCTAGCTCAACTATGTACCAGCCTTCTGCAGTACTGAGCTATGTAAAAGTTAAGTATTGTATAAATTCTGTGCAATATATATCTCGTTCTAATTTACTCTAGTGTTTCTAGTTTCTGCTGTCCCACTGGCTGGTCACCTCCTACCTGCACAAGCGTGCATCCTTTATTCTTGTGTCGGTCTTTCTACTCGGCCACCGACACCTACCGGACGAGACACAAAAGAGGCGACGAGGCTGGGACACAAAAATGACGTACACTGGATACGAAGAAGCAGGCGAGCGCGCAGTGACAGTGGTACTCACGGTAGTCGACGGGGTTGTAGTGCGTGGGGCAGTGCAGGCCGGAGGCGGCGAGGAAAGAGACGACGCCGCCGCTGGGCCCCTGGTAGACGCAGCGGCCGCGCGCGATGGCGTACACGTCGTCCAGCAGCGCCACCAGCGAGGCGGAGGGCGTGTGCAGCGTGCACACCACGGCGCGGCCCTGCCGCGACACCTCGCGCAGCAGCCGCAGGCACAGCTTGGCCGACACCTCGTCCAGCCCGCTGACAACACACAGGCCAACACCTTACTGACCAAACGCAATCCTGGATGCTCCTACTAGAGTAGTAAGGGTACTAAACATTTAATATGCTGCCAACCAATGTCGAATTATTAATTTATCTTTTACTAAAAATGGAAACCAGCAGCCCCACAAGTTGCTTTCTACCAGGGGTGGGCTAATAGGCTAAAGGCTAGTTTACTTTGGCGAAACTGATTGCGCGTGTTTGTAGGTTAGGTTATAACCAAAACAGAACAAAATATAACATAAATGGGGGAAGGGAAGAAATAGGCATGGGTGTTTGTGGGATTTTAACGATGAAAATTTCAGGAATAAGCAGCGGTGTGTTGGTGCGCTTGAAGCAATTATTTGTGAATTAAATATTGATAGATTAACGAATAGTGAATTGCAGATTAAAATACATTCAATTCGAAATACTTATACAAACTAACTATGGCAATTGTGGATTTAGTAACACGGTACAGGTACAGCATAGACCAATATGAATGTATACGTGACAAGAAACGTAATGCAGTTTGTAATTTCAGTTCTGGTAACAATACTTCACGCATAACAGTGTCTTGTTCCTTTATTGCATTACTAACGCTGTTTAAAAGGAACGTGAACTGCTGTGATGACATTCTAACTTAATTAAAATAACATCTAGGGTCTTCAACCACAATTTCTTTGAGCAAGGTCGCTGAGCAACCGAGCTGACGTCTTTTTTATAAGCCAGTCACGAACCCAAACACGTTTCTTATTCTTTTCGTGTTTAGTCTTATGTAGCGACTTCACACAGAGAAACAGTAGCTCCGCCACAACTCTTACAGCTACCAAAACTTTCATTATATGGCGACTACTTCACAAAACTTCGAAACTAACGTCCATAGTATTGGCGTCGTGTCCACAGACATACACGAAACCAGTTGCGCGCAACTCATTTCACGCAACGAGTGTCGCAACCTGTTGTCGTCGTGTAGACTAGCCTTGATATCAACATGGGTCAACATATTCATTTTGAAAATCTGAATTGCTCCTCAGCCACACCGAAAACACAAAGACCATGAACTATAAATGTTCGTTTTGCTGGCGATGTTAGCGGAGAGCTGGACGGGGGACTTCCCGCGGGCAAGCACTGTGAGCACTCGCGAGCGCCCGCGCTCTCGTTAAGGCTAGTCTACACGACGACACCAGGTTGCGACACTCGTTTCATGAAATGAGTTGCGCGCAACTGGTTTCGTGTGTGTCTGTAGACACGGCGCCAATACTATACACTTCAGTTTCGTTGTTTTGTGGATGATGCAGACGCTGTAGAATGAAAGTTTTGGTAGCTGTAAGAGTTGTGGCGGAGCTATTGCTTCTCTGTGTGATGTCGCTGCTAAACATAAAAAGAATAATAAACGTGTTTGGGTTAGTGACTGGCTTAAAAAAAAGACGACAAATCGGTTGCTGAAAAAAATTGTGATCGAAGACCCTACAAGTTATTTTAATCAATCCAGAATGTCACCAGAGCAGTTTACGTTTCTTTTAAACAGAGATAGTAATGCAATAAAGAAACAAGATACTGTTATGCGTGAAGCATTGTCATCAGAACTGAAATTACAAATTGCATTACGTTTCTTGTCAAACAGATATCTCTACAATACCTGTACCGTGTTCTCAAATCCACAATTGCCATAGTTCGTTTGTACAGGTATTTGGAATTGAATGTACTTTAGTCTGCAATTCACTAATCGTCAACCCATCAATATTTAATTCACGAATAATTGCTTCAAAAAATGTTCAAATGTTTGTTAAGCTTATGGGACTTAACTACGGGGTCATCAGTCCCTAAACTTACAAACTACTTATGAACTACTTACGAACTAGGACGGCACAAATATCCATGCCCGAGGGGGGATTCGAACCGTAGTGGCCGTGCTGACCGTGACTGGAGCGCCTCAGTCACCTCGGCCACCGCGGCCGGCAATAATTGCTTCAAGAGCACTAACACGCCGCTGCTTATCCCTGAAACTTTCATCGTTAAAATGGCACAAACACATTTTCATCGCATATATGTTCAAAAACCGTATTATTTCTTCCTTGCCCCCCTTTATGTTGAGCTTTGTTCTGTATTGGTTATCACCTAACCTAAAAACACGCACAATCAGTTTCACCAAAGTTGGAAGGTTACGAAACTGTTGCGCGAACGCCTGCCGCGCATGCGCACTGGCCAGTAGCTCAGTTTCATGAAACCTAGTGTCGTCGTGTAAACTAGCCTCTCGAGTCTGCATTTATATTGACCTTACAACGGACATGAATGTTTTCAGTGCGATTTTGCTGATGTACTCGTCAACAAATTGCGGATCTTTTTCATACTGTTTTGGGCTTTAAAAGAATATAACAACTTTCAGGGAGAACATTCGCGCGTTTCTCGAGTAATGAACAAATTATAAATGAAATAACTCTTGATAAGGAGACATTGCACGAAAAGTTTGATGAATTTGTTGCACTCTTGCACGCTTTGTGTAATATAGTATTAGTAGCCATATTCCTCAGTTGATAATTCAGTTTGGTATGTTTTAGAATAAGGAAGCTTTTATTCTTAAATAACATTATAAGAAATTCTAGTCTTTTTGGAATTGATTTTATTTTTAGTCTTCAATAACAATTGATCTGTAAAAGGGGAGGGGCAGTTTCTATCTTTATGATAAGCTTTTATTCTGAACTAACATTATGAGAAATTCTAGTCTTTTTGGAACAGTTTTTTTTTTCTTTTATTCTTCAATATCAATTGATCTGCAAAGGGGGGGGGGGGAGAGAGGGGAGTTTCTTATCCTTATGATAAAACATACCAAAAAGACCTTTTTTCGTGCGTGTTCAAAGTGCAGCTCCTGAAATTCAGCATCTAAGATTTAACCGACCTGAAGAGGACCACAGCATAACCCGCTAGGTTAGCCGTGTGGTCTAACGCTCCGCTTTCCGAGTCGCGAAGGCGTACCGTCCCTGGTTCGAATCCACCCGGCGGATTAACGAAGGGGGTCGGAGTGCCGGCCAGACTGAATGTGGTTTTAGGCGGTTTTCCATATCCCCCTAGGTGAATACCGGGCTGGTCTCCAAGTGTTTTAAAAATGACACAGTCTTATATCCAGAATTGTTTTATTCAAAACTTGATGTTATTTTATACTACTTGAGCTCTATATCCTCTAATTTCTTTTACTTCTGATGAAGACACCCTTGGATGGTGTGGAAATCTCGATACAGTGTATTTACTACAAAACAACTTGTGGGACTGCTTGTTTCTATTTACATTATTAATAATTAATATGCACTGCTGGAAAACAGTGCACCTAGAAAGACGACGTCGATTGATATTCGATAACGCTCAGCGAACGTTTCTGTCCAAAGACTGGAAACTTGCACAGGTTATGTCAATATCAAGAATGGCAATAGGAGTGATCCGCAGAATTACAGGCTTACATCACTGACCTCGGTTTTCAGCAGGATTTTCGAACATATACTTTCCTGAAATATTATGAACTTCCTGCAGGGAACGACTTGTTAACCCATAGTCAAAACGGATTAAGAAAGTATCATTCTTGTGAAACACGGCCAGATCTTTATCACATTGTGTGATGAGTGCTGTCGAAAAGGGATGTCAGATTCCGTGTTTCTAGATTCCCGAAAGGTTTTCGACACTGTACCTCACAAGCGTTCTCGAATCAAACTGCGTGCTTATGGAATGTCGGCACAATTGTGCGATTGGATTCGTGATTTCAGAAAGCATACAGTACGTTGTAACTGACGGGCAGTCCTCGAGTAGAACTGAAGTGACATCTGCCGTTCCTCAGGGAAGTGTTGTAGGGCCCCTACTGTTCCTGTTTTTTACAAACGATTTAGGAGACAATCTGAGTAGCTCTCTTAGGTTGTTCGTGCATGATACTGCCACTTATCGGTTAGTAAAGTCACCAGAAGATCAAAATCAACTGCAAAATATTTTGATAAGATATCTGGATGGTGAAAAAATTGGCAATTGACCCTTAATAGCCGGCCGCAGTGGTCGAGAGGAGTGCGGCGCTTGAGTCACGGTCTGCACGACCACTACGGTCGGGGGTTCGAATCCCCCCTCAGGCATGGATATTTGTGCCGTCCTTAGTTGTAGCTAGTTCATAAGTAGTTTGTAAGTTTAGGGACTGATGACCCCGTAGTTAAGTCCCATAAGCTCTACCAACATTTGAATATTTGACCCTTAATAATGGGAAGTGTGAAGTCATCCATTTGACCACTAAAAGAAGCCCATTAAACTTCATTTACACGATAAATCATTCAAAATTACAGGCCGTAAAATCAACGAAGTACCTGGGAGTAACAATTACAAACAACGTAAATTGGAAAGAACACTTAGAAAATATTGTATGGAAAGTGATTCAAAGACTATGTTTCGTTGGCAGAACACTTAGAAGATGCAACAGGTATTTAATGAAGCTCCCTACACCACACATGTGCGGCCTATTTTGGAATATTGTTGCGTATTGTGGAATCCCCACCAAGTGGGACTGACAGACGATTTAGAGAAAGTTCAGCTCGTTTTGTTCTATCGCTATATAGGGGAGAGAGTGTCACGGAAATGATGCACGATCTGGGATGGAAATTATTAAAACAAAGGCGTTATTCGTTGCGAGGAAATGTATTTGCGAAATTTCTTTCACCAACTTTCTCTTCCGAATGCGAACATATTTTGAAGGCACCCAACTACATAGGAAGACATCACCATGAAAATATAAGAAAAATCAGGTCGAAAATGGAAAGATTTAGGTGTTCCTTTTTCCCGCTAGCTATTAGAGAATGGCGCTATAGAGTAACATCATAAAAGCGATCCGATGAACCCTCTGCCATGCACTTAAATGAGACTTGCAGAGTATTTATGTAATGTAGATGTAGAACATGGTATAGGTTATTTTGTATTTATACGTGCAGAACAAGCACTTACCTCATCGAGAAAGAAGTGGTAATCACTTCCGGAGAAGCTTACATCAAATTAAATTCCATTACACATCACCAGCTATATCGTAAGTATTGTGCGTCATCTGTGTTACGTGTGGTTCGCTGTTGGACTGTGCGATGAAATAAGCTGTATTCAGAATGTCAGAGAGGTTTATTTTCTATAGAGACATAAAAAAAAATGTTACCGCGAAAAGGTGGCGTTTATAATATGCGCACGATGCGATCAAAATTACTGCTTCCCTTGTTTTTTCGATGAATACAACCCTGGTACATATAATTCAACAACTGCAAAAGAATGGAAGTATCTATTTACGTAAACGACGTTCCTGCATAAGCATTAAGTACAATTCCTTTTTTAATGTTTGCAATCCAGAATTTCATCCTATACTTATTCTTTTTGTGCTTATATAAATTAATAAAACAACTTATATGATGATTTGGTAAATAGCGACGTCTGTACTGTAAGCATTGCCAAGGAGCTCAAAAATATTTTTCTGCACGCAAATGATGGTCGTTTGTGCTTATGACGTAGACTTGGAGAGCACTATCTCGTATACTGCATTCGTCCAATACACACTGCTTAGCAGCACCAGGAACGAAATACAGCTCTCACCCACGTATTCAGCTATGAAGTTCATAGGTGATATACGGGCCATAACTTTAACATCACTGAGAAATTTGTCAACTTGAGCTCGGTGCCATCGTAAACGGTGTGAACGACGACCACATTATTGCAAACAAGTAAATTAGCAGCAAATGGTAAAGCAGTCAACACTCCGAAGATTGGTTTGAACACCACAGTGCTTTACTAGGCATGGTCCTGTCTGGAGGTGGTATGCCGTTGCCTTCCTCAGACCTTCGAACTGACTGACCCAGCCAGATATAGGGGGACCTACAGTTTAACGTGGATTCCGGACCACGGTGCTGCTCGATAATTTTTCACATCAGCAACATTGCCAGAGGTGAAAGAAGTGGAAAGGACTTGGCGGGGATCGAACCCGCGACGTTTGGATTTATAGTCTGGCACTCTACCACTGTGCTACGGAGCAGTATCAGTCGTAAAAGTTTTGAAATCGTTTATTGTAGCACATAGACTGCAGTCACTATCTTCAGCGGAAATATTAAAGTCTAGAAGACTCAAATCATATTAGCACATATTTTAATTACAGCCGGCCGCGGTGGCCGAGGGGACTGAGGCGCTCCAGTCACGGTCTGAACGGCCACTACGGTCGGGGGTTCGAATCCCTCCTCGGGCATGGATATTTGTGCCGTTCTTAGTCCTAGTTAGTTCATAAGTAGTTTGTAAGTTTAGGGACTGATGACCCACTAGATAAGTCCCATAGACTCTACAAACATTTGAACATTTGATTTTTTAATTACAACAAGTCATAAAATGTCAGACCAGTTTCGCTGTTTGTGCACACGATACGGAACCTGCAGCACACACCTGAAACGAACGACATAATCCAACAATGCTGCTACTTTGTTTGTTTAAAATAATGGCGGGTCTCCACTCATCATATCACTTTTCATGATGTGAGAAACGGAGTAGTGCTATTGGAGATGGCATCTTCTCTAACCGGCTTTCCCGTTTTTGCCTTTTCAAGGCGATGCAAGGGTCAGTACCCACTGATTTAGTTCCAATCATTAACTGCACAATTTATGTTCTGGTCCTTTCTGGATGTAAATCTTAGCTGTAGGACTGAGAAAAAAGTTTTTCTCGTTGAAACGTATAACAACATTTGCGGTTTTGACACGTTATGAAACGGAGGTGTATGGATGGTGAGGGGTACGGGAGGAGAGGAGAAAGGAAGGGAGGAAAGACACGTAATCTTCGCGTGACATAAGATCAGCCGCTTCGTAATGTGAACACGAATGACCTCGCAGTCGCTGCCAGACCGTTGAACTTGAAACGCGTTCCTGCCCCCGTTTCCCCTTTGGATGAAATAAACTTCTTTTCACCTTGACATTCACGGAAGCACTTGTCCCTTCTAGCGGCGCAAACGTATTAGAGTTTAACGGCTGTCCTGATGTGATGGAAAATCACCGCTGGCATTTGTATCAGACCACTTATTACCTCCAGACTTTTATGTTCGACCCTTTACACGTCCGACACACCATATTTTCCTGGCTCTTGTTATTTTCTTTTCAGCAATATTGCGAGTTTAACATCTCAATACCAGCGAATTAAATTAATCCCCGTGTGGTGTGGTTTCTTAATGGTCTCACCTTCCGACCTTGCAGTATTACAAAAAGTGTTATGGCCTTTCAGATTTTTGCTTCTCGTACTTTCTGTACGATGCCGTGGTAGTTATTTTGGAAACACAGCCACAATTTTCTCCCATACGCCTGACCAGTAGAAAATTGTGCTCTCTCTCCAGTGCCTTAGGCGCAGTCCAGTCCGAATAACATGTTCATTTAAAGCTACCGTAACCACCCGTTTAACAAAATGCTTGGTCAGGCGTTACGTGTATTGCGATTATAACTTCAAAATCAGGCAGTTGCTGTATTACGTCATTGCGGGGACCTGCGAGTAACATACCAAGTAAAAAGTAAATTAGCGCTCTACCATGCAGCAGACAAAGGTTTTTAATTTGCTAAAATTACTTGAATGGTTTTCTTGTGGAAGGCTGTCTAGAACTAATCATTTTTGCGTTGCATGAGATGGAACGCAGATTATTAAATTATTGTATTTTTGGTATAAAATTAATGCTCATCTTCATATGTATTGCTTTATGAACAAATGTTAAATGTGCAAAAGTGTTGTATGAAGGGATCGTTCCAGGTAAAATCGCCTAATTTACAAACATTTTCCCACTAGATCATCACTGATTTCGATGAAACTTTATGTGAACATTCGTAAATGTTCCCGATGAAAATTGGTAAAGGTTAGGGCTTGTCGAAGCAATAGTGGCCGAGATGAGGTTACCTCTTTGACTCAAAACTTGACTTTGGTCAGAGCGCCGCAAATGTATGTCGAAAGTAATATAATTGGACCATCTTGACAATCTGTAGGCATGCTCGTAAGAATAATAATAAAACGTATTGCGCAACCCATATTCATCCAGAAATTTTTTGGAAAATCGCTAAAAACTCAGGAAAAAATCTGTGGTGTATCTCAGGAATTAAAAGTATGAAGAACTTCAAACTTGGAATGTTGTAATCTAATAGCATAACGTCCTCAAATATAAAGTTTAATTTATGTAACACTTTCCAATACTGGAAAAAATTGTGGACGAATTTGAAGAGGCCGTAAAGGTGGAGCATTTTCTAGATGATTATCCAAAGAAGTGTGTCCTATAAAAATTTGCAAACTTGGTTCATTAGAAATATCTTTGTTTTCGACCAAGAAACAAATTATTTTGTTATCCAAGGCGGATAATTGATCACACTTGGGCGTAAAAAAAACTGAACGAAAGAAAAGTAAAATTTTGATTCTCATACCTTGTTCAATATAGGCATGTTGAACACGAAATTTAATACCCTACTGCTCGGTATCATAAGGATGTTGAATACAAAGTTTATCACCTACTGTTTCAGTAGTCTAAAAATGTAACGGAAATCTGATGATTTTTGTGAAAAGATGAAAACAAAATATCTTCGCTACTTCTTTTAAAAATACTGTTTTCCATTACAGCACATAATCAGTCTCATTCGGAAGTGTTTTGAAACCTCCTATAGTATTGGATATAATTTACAGCATTGCCAAACAACGACACACAACGTGAGGTAAAGAAGCTGAAAAAAATTGAACTGCAAATAAAGTTGAAACTTAGTCTTTTTACAATATCTCGTTGATTAAGGGCATAACAGACATTAAACTTTGTTCACAACAACTTAAGAAAAAAGTTTCCAGCAAGTAATAACATTCACAAACTATTTCGCAGATTTGAATAAAATCAGTTTTCACAGAGAGAAAAATACATTAATTTGGTTTTGGACTAGCAGTTTAATTTCAATGCAATAAGAGTCTGAAAGAGCATTAACTTAAAGCATGCAGGAAAATCACTTTATATTTCCCAGTGTGCACTAGCAATACGTGAAAATGACAGGCGTCAATGGACTATATCTCAACAATCTATTGAGCGCTTTCGTTGCATGTGTTTTTTATTTGTACACTGACAGGTTGTAACTATATTACGCTGGGGAACTGTGTCATTGTTTCCGCCGTGATCGTATCTTGTATGCTGCCTGATACTCTGAAATTCTACTGTCCTTACAGGATTTTAAATCTTGATTTGATGTTCATATCTTGTGTTTTATATTGGAGTTATTTTCATTTTATGTAGTACTTATTGTAGTCGTTAAGTTAGGTAGAACAGCTTAAGAGCTGTAGTTGTCGACTGTCTACTATTTTGAAGAGCCCGTCCTAAGTGTAACGCGCTGCAAATATTTGAGGATGTCGAGTTCATTGTCTCCGTTATAACTGCCTGGAATACGTTTCACAGCGTGAAGGGTATCAAATGCATCGTCTCAGCTTAAGTTATCTCCAAATCTGAAAAAACTTAGCAGGCTTAAATTGCACCCTCCTCCGACAAAAAGGGGTGTTAAAGTCAAGCAATGCATGACATCAGATTACAGTTGTAGCCTTCATCATGATCACTCTCATTGCGTCACACGTATCTGTGGCTCCACCCGGAACAGTCCATTCTAAATGTGGCATCAATGCCAGAATGTAAAATATGTTTTCAGCTACCAGCGCCACAGTTAATGGAGAGAGAACTAGCTGGCCATTTTTTAATTGAACATTTAGTGCTTATGACACAATTACATTGCTTTTGAAACGCTATCGACGATAAAAAGCAGCAAGGTGTCTCTTATACATATATATATAAACACTAAATAGGTCATTGACAACATCGCACTTACAAATTAAACAGTTGTCAGTCATTGTTTCTGCAAACGTATTATACATAAAACGTCGACATCTGCACAATAATAAAATGATAAGAATTAGACTCTATGAAGACCGAATCATTTGAAGTTATTTAGTATATTGACATGAGAGGACTGGACAGGAAATACTGGCGAGTTCTGGTTTACCCGTAAACTGAAAACTTAATTCCGCTCGTAGTGGGGACGTCGTATTTTTAGGAAGAGTGTTATACCTGTAAAACAGAATGACTAACAATGAAATTCACCTCGAGCAATGTAAAACAGTGCAAAGATTTTCGTAGATTTTTGCCCATATGAATTATTTGCCTTAGTTTAAAGTGTAAAACTGCTCAAGAGTTGTCGACTTCTACAAGAGCCAGTCCTAAGTGTAACATGAAGCAGCGCGGGAGTAGCCGAGCGATCTGGAACGACACGTTTTTTATGGACCACGCGGCCTCTCGCGTCGGGGGTTCGAATTCCCCCTCAGGCATGGATATGTGTGTTGTCCTTAGGTTAGTTTAACTTACTTTAAGTAGTCAAAATATCCACGGCTGTACTGCCGGTCTATAGTGTCCAACGGGCAACGAAGGTATTTAAATCGCCCGCTACCGGGCTAGAACCCAGTTCCCTGCGAGCAGCCGTAGCGTGCGGATCTCCGTGCCGGCGCATTTCCAGGAGCTCAGTCCGTCAGTTCACCTGATGATGACGACATGTATGATCGCCGAAATATTGTGCCTGTTGGACACTACAGACCGGCAGTACACCCGTGGATATTTTGATTATCAAATACGCCGGGAGAAACTGAAGAATTACTTTAAGTAGTTTGTAAGTCTAGGGACTTATGATCAAAGTAGTTTGGTTCCATAGAATTACAATCATTTGAACATTTTTGTAAAAAAATGCTGTTGACGGATTTATTGGTAAATAAACACATCCGAACATGAAACTTCCTGGCAGATTAAAATTGTGTGCCGGATCGGGACTCGAACCTGGGACCTTTGCCTTTCGCGGACAAGCGCTCTACCACTGAGCTATCCCGACACGACTCACGGTGCCGCTCCACAACTTCAATTCTGCCAGTTTGGAAAGTAGGAGGGGAGGTACTGGCAGAATTGAAGTTGTGGAGCGGCACCGTGGGTAATGTCGGGATAGCTCAGTGGTTGAGCTCTTACCCGCGAAAGGCTAAGGTCCAAGGTTCGAGTTCCGGTCCTGGCACACAATTTTGATCTGCCAGGAAGTTTCATATCAGCGCACCCTCCGCTGCAGAGTGAAACTTTCATTCTGGACATCCGGACATGTTTACCCACTGCGTCATCCATGCTTCATAAGGCGTACTGTTGAAGATCGGTATAGCTTCGTGAAACGCATTATAATTGATCGGTAGTGCTGCAAAGAAGCTAGATAGGTCGCAGTAATTACAGGAAACACTTCATGACTTTAATATGTGACGCTTCGGAAGTATTTCCATCATCAGATATGTGTCTGTCTTGTGAGCAACAGTACGTAGAGAGATGTAGGTACATAGATATAAAAGAAAGGGTTCACTGCACAGACATTTGCAGACTACGTGTACCTACATCTGTCTACGTGTAGCCGTCGCTCACAAACAGATGAATATCTGATGATGGAAATATATCCGATACGCGTCATATTAAAACCATGCTGTGACGGAAGTGTGACTTGTAATAATTGCGACCTATACAGTCCCAGCAGACTGCCTCCTACGCAACTTTATGTCGCATTTGCAAATGCTTCTTGTGAAGTGGTGGGGTAGATAAACTGATCCATTTTCAATATACAGGTCTAGGAAAATGGCTGACCTCAATTCGACGACCTATTTTCCAGCGTAGTTAATGAAAACCCGGCGTCGACAGGGTATTTATTATTCTACTCGTAAGGTTATTTGTCTCTCCTTACCTTCTCTCACTATCCACCTTCTTTATCCTTATTTCTCTGTCCATCTCCTCATCCTCTATATATCTCTCTCTTTCTCTGAACTCCCTCTCTCTACGTTCATCTTCTCCTATACGACCACCTTCCCTCTCGTTTTGCTAACCTCCTCGTCTCTCTGTCGAATTCCTCCTCATCCTCCCGATTCCACTGCCTCCTGTATCTGTGAATTTCACTAATCACCGTGAAGTGGTATCTACGTTTATTCAAGATACCCTCCGCCATGCAACGTATGAAATCTTAGGTAGATGACGATGTTGTTATTGTTTTGAAGGTTCAGTGTGCAAAATTTCATCAAGATCGGAATAAAATCGTAGATTTTGGCGAGGTTCGTAGGTAAAGTATCTTCTGTCATGCACAATACAAAATTTGCAGATCAAGTGTGCGAAGTTTTATCGAAACCGCTTGAGCGGTATGGCAGCGCATAAAATATGAACAAACATGACGCGGCAGTTTACCTCACGTCTTGGTATTTATGACGCCATATCTCCTAAACTATTAGTTATACAATGAAATAATTTTGTAACCGCGTAGACTTTCCCGGCGTAATAATTCATGATACTCTTCACGGGTTTTCTGCCGGATGATGACGGCAACTTGACACAATATTTCAGCCGTCCATCTGGCTTCCATCTTGAGCTGAGTGTTCAGATGACTTCATTATCCGAAAAAAAAAAAACACGTGAAGAGTATGAAATAATTTTGTAGTTACATGCATTGGCATAAATGATTTCTGTCTGTAAAATGTGTTGCGAATACACTAAATAGCGCCGCGGAGGATTAGCCGTGCTTATTGACGTTCTGTGCTGGGGTGCGCGCGGCTGTTCGCTGTCGGAGGTTCGAGTCCCTTCTTGGACAAAGGTGTTTGTTTATATGTAAATAACAGTCTAGAGTGCAAAAATTTTTATTTTTTTCGACTAGTTTCGGTCTTATTTTAGACCATCTTCAGGAAATTAAGCTCCATTGATGATGTGGAGCTGGCAGGAAACTTGGAGTGTGACGCACTAGAAGTCTCCAAGTTTCTTGCCAGCTCAACAACATAAATGGAGCTTAATTTCCTGAAGATGGTCTAAAATAAGACCTAAACTAGTCGAAAAAATTAATTTTTTTTTTGCTCTCTAGACTGTTCTTTATATATAAATTTAAATAAGAGTGCTGTTTCCCATAAGTGAAACAAAAATGTTTCCAAAAATATGTAAGGGTGTTTGTGTTGTCCTTAGATTAGTTTACCTTAGTTTAAGTAGTTTGTAAGCTACGGACTAATAACCCCGCAGTTGTGTCCGATAGATTTACAAACATTGGAACACCTAATAGCAAAACAGTAATAAATTTAAACGTCAGTATTCATATTTCAAACAATATGTTGACAAAGTTTCATCGCAATCGTATAAAATACGAACTAACACACATACAAACATTCATTTTTTTGGATGTTGGATATAGCTCTACGTAGTAGACTTATTTCTCTCGCCTCACGTGAGACAAGTATTAATTTTATTCTGGCAAAACAATTTTTTTAAAAACCTTGATATAGGTATGCCTTGAGGAATAATCAATAGCATCATTTTTTGTTACGTTTTACGGAATTTTATGTCGTTTAATGTAGTACCGAAAACATTGTCGATAGAAACTGCTGTTTTCCAGTCATTCCAGATAAATATGGGACACTAACTTTTAACGTCGACGTTCCTCAACGCTTACACCCCATCTGTCAAGATTTCTACTTTGTTGTTCATCATAAACCGTCCTAGCACTGTGCAAAAAATTGCGACTATACGATTTTTCTTCCCCCATTTATCCTTCGCTGACTAAAATATTATTTTAACTTTGTGTTCAGAGTCTCTTCCAGTCAACACTTATAAAAGAGAGAAATCAGTTTGTGAAACACGTAAAATTTTGTTCTGCTTGTGTATGCTAAAGGTTACAGCAGCACATTAAGCAAGTGCATTGTCAAAGTGGTGACAATACTGCGGACGAAATCTACGTGGAATATTACTTGCTGACAGAGTAGTGAATAAATTTTTGGGGAAAATTTTTTATCTAATCAAGAGTACGATGAATTTGACTTTACCGGTACATACGGATCCCGGCACTAGATACTGAGGGCCTCTGACTTACGAAACACGGTGAGAGGACATACTCAGCAGTTCCCTGCGACCAAAAAATGTGCGTCACACAATATAATCGTGTTTTTGCAAGCTGACGTTTCGTTTTCGCGCAAAACTCTCATGTAACATGATTACGTAGTTTCGATTGACAGCCACATCGAGCTTTGTTATAATTTCCAGGAAGAGGCATTTTGCATCTCTTGAAAAGATTTAGTAACTGTTTACCGCGAAATTATTTAAATTATAGCTGGAGAACCTAAAAGTTGTTAGTTTCGAGGAAAATAATTTATTGTAGCGCGAAAAGCCGCCTGGTGTGTTCTGCCGTGATGTGATTTACGGCACATAATCCCCCACGGATTCCAAGACGAAAAAAGGTTTCAATAATTTGAATAAGAGCCTTGATTTAAAGGACCTGAAATACCTGGAAAATTACCAACAAAGGAAATGCAAAATATCCATAAAATGATATGAAATATAAAACAAAGGTCCGACAACGATCCCTATATCTCCTAATTTTACAGCAATGTTAACGGGTTATGGGAAACTGAAAGCCTATTATCAACGGATCAGAATAAGTGAAGTCGAAACGTGCACATGTGACATATTCGAACAATTGACCACCTGCTTTTCGACTGCTGCAACTTAATGAAAGAGAGGGGCCACATCAGAAAAAAAAATATGACAAAGGAGGAGGATGGCTCGTCAGTAAATTCGGTTTGGTACATAAATTCATTACAGACTTTTACAATTTCTGTAATTCAATAAGATTTCCTAACGTGTAAAATCGTTTGGTTTCTTTATGTAAAGCGATAAATAATGTACAGTCAAAACGATTTCTTTTATAAATCCTTTAATCTTATGTACTGTATTTGTGTTTGCTAAAGTACCTGATGTAACCGCCTGAATTTAACCATCAAACATATAATATTACTATGTGATGGGGCATTTCAAATAACAAAAATAATAATCACGGTTCCATTTTAAAAACCTACTTGCATCAATATCCTTCTTGATACCAGCGCAAAAAAACATTAACAAAACAAAAAATACACAATCCTCGACGCTTGTCAAAACCGCGTATCGATATGTTAACCTTCACGAAATAGTGCCGTATTACGTTTGACGTGACTTAGCATGTATATTATTCGCTTTAGATGCCGGTAAAAAATAACAAACCTGAAAAAAATTAATATGTTGACATAGTGAACAGTATACGGTGTATAACACTCCCTATTCTACATCTACATGGGAAACTCTGCAAATCACATTTAGCTGCCTGGCAGAGGGTTAATCGAATCACCTTTATACTATTTGTCTCCCATTCCATTATCGAATAGCGCGCAGGAAGAAAGAAAACCCGAATCTCTCCGTTCGAGCTCTGATTTCTCGTACTTTATTCTGATGCTCTTTTCTACCCATGTAAGTGGGAGTCAACAATACATTTTCGCATTCGGAGAAGAATGTTGGTGTTTGGAGTAGACCATGCCGCAGTGATAAATGTCGTTGTTGTAATGATTCCTTTCCTAGATCCTGTATCATTTCCGTGACGCTGTCTCCCCTGTATCGTGACAATACAAAACGAGCTTCCATTCTTTGGACTCTTTCGATGTCCTCCGTCAAACCCGCCTGATAAGGATCCCACACTGTGCACCAATACTCCAAAAAATGACGGTAAGCGTAGTGTATGCAGTTTTAGTAGTTCTGTTGCATCTTTTAAGGGTTCTGCCAACAAAACGCAGTCTCTGGTTCGCCTTTCCCTCGACATTATCTACGCGTCATTTCCTGTTTAAATCTGAAGTAATACACTCCTGGCCCATTAAAATTGCTACACCACGAACATGACGTGTTACAGACGCGAAATTTAACCGACAGGAAGAAGATGCTATGATATGCAAATGATTAGCTTTTCAGATCATTCACCCAAGATTGGCGCCGGTGGCGACACCGACAACGTGCTGACATGAGGAAAGTTTCCAATCGATTTATCATACACAAACAGCAGTTGACCGCTGGTGAACCGTTGTAAGGAAGAGAAATTCGTACCATCACGTTTCCGACTTTGATGAAGGTCGTATTGTAGCCTATCGCGATTGCAGTTAATCGTATCGCGACATTGCTACTCGCGTTGGTTGCGATCCAATGATTGTTAGCAGAATATGGAATCGGTGGGTTCAGGAGGGCAATACGGAACACCGTGCTGGATCGCAACGGTCTCGTATCACTAGCAGTCGAGATGACAGGCATCTTATCCGCATGGCTGTAATAGATCGTACAGCCACGTCTCGATCCCTGAGTCAACAGATGGGGACGTTTGCAAGACAACAACCATCTGCACGAACAGTTCGACGACGTTTGCAGCAGCATGGACTATCAGCTCGGAGACAATGGCTGCGGTTACCCTCGACGCTGCATCACAGACAGGAGTGCCTGCGTAGGTGTATGCAGCGACGAACTTTGGTGCACGAATGGCAAAACATCATTTTTTTTTCCGGATGAATCCAGGTTCTGTTTACAGCTCCATGATGGTCGCATCCGTGTTTGGTGACATCGCGGTGAACGCACATTGGAAGCGTGTATTCGTCATCGCCATACTGGCGTATCACCCGGCTTTATGGTATGGGGTGCCATTGATTACACGACTCGGTCACTCTTGTTCACATCGAAACACTTTGAACAGTGGCCGTTACATTTCAGATGTGTTACGACCCGTGACTCTATCCTTCATTCGATCCCTGTGAAACCCTACATTTCAGCAGGATAATGCACGACCGCATGTTGCAGGTCCTGTACGGGCCTTTCTGTATACGGAAAATGCTGCCCTGGCAAGCACATTCTCCAGATCTCTCACCAATCCAGAACGTCTGGTCAATGGTGGCCGAGCAACTGGCTCGTCACAATACTCCAGTCACTACTCTTGATGAATTGTAGTATCTTGTTGAAGCTGCATGGGCATATGTACCTGCACACCCCATCCAAGCTCTGTTTAACTCAATCCCAGGCGTATCAAGGCCGTTATTACGGCCAGAGGTGGTTGTTCTGGGTACTGATTTCTCAGGATCTATGCACCCAAATTGCGTGAACATGTAATCACATGTAAGTTCTAGTATATTTATGTAATGAATACCCGTTTATCACATGAATTTCTTTTTGGTGTAGCAATTTTAATGGCCAGTACTGTAGTAATTCCTAGTTATTTAGTCTAATTTACGACCTTCACTTTTGATTGATTTATCTTGTAAACAAACTTTAACCGCTTTCTTTTCGTACTCATGTGGACGAATTCACACTTCTCATTATTTAGAGTGAATTGCCAATTTTTACACCATACTGATATAGTATTTAGACGTTCTGCAGTTGGTTTTGATCTTCAGATGATTTTACTAGACTGTAAATGACTGCGTCATCTGCAAACAAACTAAGAGAGCTGCTTAGATTTTCTCCCAAATCGTTTATGTAAATAAGGAACAGCAGAGGACCAATAACACTACTCTGGGGAAGCCCGATATCACCTCTGTTTTAGTCGATGCCTTACTATCGATTACTACAAACTGTGTCCTCTCTGACAAGAAATTTCCTGTTGTTGTTGTGGTCTTTAATCCCGAGACTGGTTTGATGAAGTTCTCCACCCTATCCTGAGCAGGCATCTTTTTATAAGAACGGCATCCTACATCCATTTGAATTTGCTTACTATATTCATCTCTTGATCTCCCTCTGCGACTTTTACCCTACAAACTCCCCCTCCAACGCAAAATTCACAATTCCTTGATGTTTTCTATGATGACATGTGTCCTACCAATCGATCCCTTCTTTTAGTTAGCGATCCACCCATCTAAGCTTCAGCATTTTTCTGTTGCACCACATTTCAAAAGCCTCTATCCTCTTTCTATCCGCACTGTTTATCGTCCATGTTTCACTCCCATACAAGGCAACGCTCCACACAAATGCCTTCAGAAAGAACTTCTGTATGTTTAAATTAATATTCGATGTTAACAATTTTTTTTCAGGAACGCTTTTCTTCCCATTGCCATTCTGCATTTTATATCCTGTGTATCATCATATGTTATTTTACTGTAACAAAACTCATTTACCACCTTTATTGATTCGTTGCCTAATTTAATTAATTGAGAATCGCATGATTTCTAAGACTACATTCCATTACCCTTGTTTTGCTCTTGTTAATGTTCATCTTATATGCTCCTTTCAAAACACAGTCCATTCCGTTCAATTGCTCTTCCAAGTGCTTTGCTGTCTCTGACAGAATTACAATGTCATCGGCAAAACGCAAGGTTTCTATTTCTTCACCCGGAACTTTAATTTCTTCTCCAAATTTCTCCTTGCTTTCCTTTATAGCTTGCTCAAAGTACAAATTGAATAACATTGGGGAAAGTCTACAACCCTGTCTTACACCCTTCCCGATCCCTGCATCCCTTTCATCCTGTTTTCCTCTTTCATCTTCATACCTTACCCAGTCGCAAATTTGGGGCGATATACCATAACCACGCAATTTGACTAAAAGGTCATTCATGGAAATTACGTAGTGTAATGTAGTTAAGGTGTTATCTTGATTAGGCCGACGACATTTTATTTTTCAGATAAATCATACACAGTGAATATTTATGGCATCTGTCTACACTATTGACAAATGCGGTTACTATCTGAAAATAACGTTTTTTATAAATATAATGTACGAGGATTTTGCGACACTTTTTGTTTTCATGGCCCAGCGATGACAACCTTCCCCTGAAAATATACCGGTATCGCGAAATAAGCACAACGAGATAATGGGAAAAAAATTAGAGGTGATAAGGTCGTTTGACGTTCTTACTACACAATATCATCGATCGGAACAAAGAGGAAAATAAGCCATTGCATCAGAAGCACTCTACATCATACAAGGTGTAGATGAAGCAATATCTATTATATGAAGTTAAATTGCGTCCCGTCTGTTTCTTGACTTGTACTTGAATGATGCGACCATTGTATGAGACTCTTGATTATGGGGTGCTGTCAGGAAACATGAGTGAATTTACGCAGGGAAATTTGTTTGGTCGGATTCCACGCTGATTAAATGACCTCTTGCAAGCAGATCGCAATACTGCGTTGTAAACACGCCCGAGTCCGTCTCCTGCCATCGTTGTTTGTCGCCAAAAGTCGTGTTGCAACACCGAAGAACAGAACCGGTCTGGAAACTAGGTTTCCAATAAACATTTTCCACGCCCCACCCAAGTATAACATCGCATCGTGTTACACATTAAAGATCGATTGTGTCATTACCTAGATGAGATCGTGTCTATTCTAGGTTTATGTTCGAGGACACTGGCATATAGGTGTAGTGAAATGGAAATTTGGAACTGCGTATTTATGTAAGACAGTGTCGATACTAGTTGTGTACGGAAAACTTCAGTAGGCAAGAGGTAATGGGTCCATTTGTACTTGTTATCTGTTTCAGGTTTATTCATGAGTCTTTGAAATCTGAATCACTGCTCATTTTCTTCATTATGAACAGGTGTTTTACTTTCGAATATAGGATACGCTTACAACCAAAACGATGTTAAGGACTTCTGACAAGATACATGGGTCTACGCGAATGTACTCAGCATTCAAGTACAGGAGCATGAGAAAACGCGTAGAAAAGTCGTCTGTTTGTTGCCATTAGGTTGATAGTGGAGAGCTGGTTTGTAACAGCAGGCTCAATAGCTTAACGTATCTGACATTATACTTTCCATGCTGTAATTTGTAGGCCAATCAGTTAAAGTAATTAAGGAACGTAATTAAGAGAAGTTCTTATTCGCTCTTAAGTAATTATAATAATGTAATAATTTGTAACTCTCTGACAAGGAGAGGACGTCTACTCGTCATCGCCGAATACGTTCAAATTTAATTCAATAGCTCGAACACTTAATGCTATCATCATCGAAATGAAACATATGGAGCTGGAATAAAACGTTTTATTTAAGAAGTTAAACGGAATGCAAGCGAATGAAAATGTTTATAAACGCATTTAGAGCAATGCACCTTTCATATTTTCACGTAATATTATTTCAAATGTACTTAATTTTTTACATAAATCTTGAATTAATCGAGAAATAATTCAATCAGTCTGTACGCCATCACAATATACGGAATATGTTAGAAAAAATGTCATTTAAAATACGTTTCACTTGGTATATCGATATCGAATTAGTAGATACGTAATTCACTTGTTATGCACGCTGGTACAATACACGGAATATATCAGAACTCAGAAATCCGATATCGAAATACAAAGTAATAATAAACTACGACGCTATGAGCTTGTTCATTCATTTCTGACTAAGTGAAATGCCACGAATTATGCAAACGTTCAGTTATGAATGAAATGCACATTATCTAATAAGTCAGTACAACGTATTTACATGTTGTTCAAATTTTGCGAACCGTTTAACTCTTCATAATCATTCCATCATATCGAAATCGCTCTAATGAACATCAAATATAACCTATTTAGGAGGTTACGTATAATTCTCCCAAATGAACATGTGCACAAATCGTAATTCAAACAATGCACTTTCACATCGTCATAAAATATTATTGCAAATATTTGAAGAGTAAGTACAAAAAGAAAAAAAACTAATAAGTAATTCATTAAAATCGATTACGCCGTTGATGAGGAGAATAATTACGATAGATGCACACGCATATACACATTGAAACATCTGTACTAGACGAAAACGGTAAAATAGCGCTGCCTGTCTTAATCTATTGGAACATGCTGATCTCCAACACTACATAATGAATTGTCATGGGTTTTTGAAGGTAGATACAGTGAAGTGTGCGGCAAAATGTAAGTATTAATTAATTAAAATTGGATCGTGGAAAAAACCGTAATTTAAACTGTTACGTATGACCCATATGTCTTTCTCAGCGTTCGGTTTGAACACACAAATATACGGCATTAGCAGATGAATCCGCATGGCGTTCACAGGTAACGTGAGCTTAGATTGTGGCAATATATAGGCTTTATTTAATTAAAAACTGTATCATGAAAAAGACGTAATTAATTTTTTTCTAGATCCGTCAAGTCTGTCTGATTGAAAACACTGAATTGCAAAATTACTAGATGAATGTTAATGGGGTTTTCACAGGTAAATTGAACGAATCTTGGGGCATCATTTAATAAAATTCGCTTTAGAAGGAAAAGATGTAGAAATTTACAATTTTATCTAAAACCTCGTGTCTGCGCATTTCAAAAAGCTAATGTCGAAAACTATTAGATGAATTTTCGTGTGATTTTCACTGATAACCTGAGTGTCGGCAACATACAAGTTTGATTTCATCAAATTACAATTTCACGTAAAACTAGTTTTTCATTTTGTTCGCATGTTTGAACACGCTTATTTTTCATAGGTAAATTGAGCTTCCACAGGGGCAAAATATTGACATCATTACAGGTTTTTAATACCTAATCTAGGAAGGAAAATATATCGTAACTTGAAGTTTTACGAGTCTGCTCTGCTTAGCGCTCTGGCACAGTATAATAAATGGAACACGACCCAACAGAAGGTGGTGTTACACCAAAGCCGCGCGGAAGGCTGCGTGGTCTAAGGCGTCTTGCTACGGACTGGATAGTCGATCCCACCAGATGTTAGATTCCCCCCTTGGGCATGTCAGTGTGCATTGTCCTTAGTGCAAGCTATTTAAAGTATTTTGTAAGTATATGGAGTGATCACTATAGCGGTTTGATCGAATAGTTTTACGAAAATATTCATTTACACCAAAGAAGCAAGATATTCCACTATTAGACATTCTAGCTCCTTGTCACTGTCAGCAGGGTTTCCGCAAATTCATGTCTGCAACACAACTAAGCAGTGTCGTCTTATGTTTACGAATATAAACTGTAAAACGCTGAGTTTACTTGGCTACGAGATTTAGATTTAATGATTTCGCTTTGTGTCAAAAAATTAAGGAATTTTCTTAACTTTTTTCGATTTGTTTTACTTATAATTGACTTCTTGACTAGGAATAACGAATTTATTAACTAAGTGACGCTATAGGGGCTCCGTTGTAACCTTACAGGCACGAGCAGATGCCTGATTTTCTACTAATAGAAATTTTGAGGGTTATTTATATACCACGTTTCTGTAACTAATTGTGGAGTTATATTTTTTCTACCTGCTCAGAGAGGAAAGTGATTCTTAATACACCCAGTTCTAGTTTTCCGTTACACACGTTGATTTAGCTGCCGCTATTTCTCTTTGTTTAATCACCAACGTTTTCGCCAAGCGGAACTGCTTGCATTAAGAATGGATTGAGAAACATACTAGGTGACTTCAGAGTTTAATTGATTAATTTCTTACTAATTTCGAATTCTGTTATAACTGCTCACTAGTTACTACAGTTGTATGGTAGGCGGACATAGATATATGATTTAATCAAAAATGTTAGAATGTTTGTTAAGCTTATGGGACTTAACTCCAGGGTCATTAGTCCCTAAACGTACAGACTACTTATGAACTACTTTATACTAAAGACAGCACAAACATCCATGCCCGAGGGGAGATTCGAACTTCCGACGGGGAGCGACCTCGCGCATCGGAGCATAGCGCCTCAATCCGCTCGGCCACTCCGCCGCGGCATCGTTTAATCTATTTTGCAAACTGACAGTATAACCTATCAGGTGCGTTTAGAATCGTTAGCTAGATAGGCTTACAAGACAGTGTTAATTCAATTTTGATCCCCTCACTTACTTTTTGTATTTGTGTGGCCTGCTGGCAAATTGACCATTATTAGGACATTAAGAACATTCCTCCGTAGTGAGTGAGTGTAACAACGAGTGAAAACAATACTTAAAATAAGCAACAGCACTGATGTAGGATGTACGATGATCTAGTGTAGTGTACTGCACAGTTTGTTCCATGAAACGGGAGGTAGGAAATGTTCAAATGTCTGATAAGCTTAAGGGACTTAACTACGGGATCATCAGTCCCTAAACTTACAAACTACTTATGAACTACCTTATACTAAAGATAACGCAAACATCTATGCCCGAGGAGGGATTCGGTTCCCCGACCGTAGCGGCCGTGCAGACTGCTCGGCCACTGCGGCCGACGGGGAAGGTATGTGCAGCTGAATCACGCAGTATGTTTTCATACACGTAGTTCCATGAATCTATAATTAATTGCCAAAGTTATAGCCGTTGTAATGGAGACATCGTCCACAAGATCTCTTTCGCTTTCACGGAAGAATCCAAGAGATGTTTCTGGCAGATGGAGCAGTTCAAAGTGACAGAGTCTGAGAATATTTGTTAACACTTCGGATAAATTCTCATCCAAGCGAGAAAGTTTTCTTGTTCTTCCCGAGCACGTTGTCTATAGTTCTGCTTCGGGGTAAAGAACGGGCCCCTGGCCGATCTCCGTGTTAGACAAACTCGTTCGTTGTCGTTGTGGCCAGTACCGCAAGTATGAATTTAAAAGGGCAGAACGATATAAAATGGAACGAGTACTTAGGAACGATGGAAGTAGCGGCGAGTGGTCGACTTCGGTTTATTACGATTTTCTAGAATTGATAGTGTGGCTGCTCTGATAAGGAAATCGCGTATAGGAAAAACTATTGTCTTATTGTAGAGCTCTGCTGAATTGTCTAGAATCTCCGCCAGGTCGAATTAAAAGTTATGAAAGCAATTCAAAGGCGGGATGCTAGATTTGCTACCGGTAGACTGAGCGACATGCGTGTATCACGCAAACGACGTTATTTTCGCAGAACACAATTGAGAAAATGTAACTGGCACTTCGACTGCATTATGGTACTGTTGCTGCCCACGTTCATTTCACGTCAGGACCATGAAGAAAAGATAAGAGACATTGCGGCCCGGAATCGTTTTCTTCTCTTCCTCCCTCCCCCCCTCTCTCTTTCTCTTTCTCTCTCTCTCTCTCTGTTTGCCAGTGTCCAGGAAAGAAAAAATGGGTGTGTATTTGTATGAAGTACCCTTCGCCACGCAGTGTATTTCCGGAATATATATGTACACTCTTTGACAAAAAACCTGGCCGCCGGCCGGCCGCCGCTGAGCCTAAGTCCGAGCCGATCGCGACATGGGACAATAAAAGTGGCCGCGCTGATTCGCTCTAAGTCCGGCTATCTGCACAATCTGGCAACACTGTAGACTGCGGGAGTTCATACAGTACTTCTTGTGTGATGTTAGAAGTTCTGTAGGTCAGCTACATCCGTGGTCCCGCGGTAAAGTGCGTGACTTGCATGTGAAAGTATAAGCGATCGAAACCGACTGTTGACAAAAATTTTAAATTCACGTTCCTCGTGAGTACTGATGCCACATCTGTAAGGGAAGCATATGCGTAACGTACTTCATTTTTTGATACACTGTTAATAACATTTCGGCTCAATAACACTGTTGCCTCTGGCCGCAGCACTCGGCAGAGCTCTCCGCGGCCCACTCGCCGGCAGCAGCGGTGGCGGCGCTACACAGCGCTGCCTCGCCCTCTGCCCACAGCGCCTGCCGCCGCTCATCGCCCTGGATATGTAAAATGCTGTAGTGTTGCAGAGTGGTGATACAAAAAAAAAAAAAAAAAAAAAAAAAAAAAAAGGTTGCGATGTGTATTTTAGACACGACATCAACGGAGCAGACCACTCATTTTGAATGATGACCATACTATTACACTAATACGTAATACATTAGAGAGGCAAAACATTTTCATAGTCATTGATCCAATCAAACGGCACTCTACGATGTTTAACACTTATTTCTGGTTTAAATCGCGATCCTTTTCCTTTCAGAAAAGCCCTTCATGTAATTTGTTATTGTCATCACTTCATATGTTTTCATCAAGACACTGTGCGTAACTGCACTACAATGTTTAGTGCTGTTGTTTGATTCCTTATGGTAAGTGTATGAGCTAAATTATGTGAATACGTTTCAGCGCACGTTATAAAGCAACACAGCCACACTGAAAGGTGTCTCATTTCTACAGCAGATATTTTCCATGAACGAACTATATTAATTATCATGTTCACTTCCTCTGTAAGCATCCCCTAGCATGTGGGTCCTAAGGAAATAGTAAAATTTCCCATCGAGGGAGGTCAATTCGAATTCCTTCAAAGGCGTTTGTATGGTGAAGCAAAACAGACATCTAATACCATTTCCGTAATTTGGAGTCGACCTTTCTGAAAGCCTTATTGTATAAAGCTTTTCTTCTGATTCCATTAAAGAGTTTCTTCTTGCAATCTGCAGCGTATAAAGTAAAATAAAACAAAGTAAAACGGAATACCACCGCCAAACGCACTGTCTCCAACCAGGATTAGAACTGCCGACTCACAGCTCGGTTGCATCGTGAGACACGAGCAGAACCACACAGCCAACCACACGCTGCCGGCTGGTGCCCTCAGTCTCTCACATATTCAATGCTGAGCCTCTAACGTATCGCGAAAGTTAACCTGAAAGTCACCTATGCGAATAAAAAAATTCCTTGAGTGCAAAAGTCAAATTTCTGTCTCATATCACATGGGCATTATACAGCATGAGTCATGAAAGTAGAAGAGGAATGTCAAGTGAACTTAGCTAGACAACTCAGTACCACTTGCGGAAGTAACTGCACTGTCACAGTGTTGCCAAATATTAGCAACGATGTTGCCGGTTCTTAGCTGCACTAGGAAGACCTGTGTAGCGATAAGCGACGCGAAATCGCCCTCGTCTCATACGGGCTTCAAGAGGGAAGTCGCGGATTTTGGTTAATACGCGGCGCAATCTCCTGATAGTTTCCATCGTCACACTTTAGGATGCAGAGATTTAATTCGTCCAATGAGGCCGAAACCAGCGTTCATATATTTTGAAACTTACAGCATTATGATATAATTTCAGCAAATGACTATAGAACTTAAACATACTGATATTGTTCTTGAAACATACGGCAGGTCATATGTAAACTTCCATCACGATTTCAGTTTCACCCCCCCCTCCCCCCAAAAAAGACTAAAACAATTACTTTGTTAGATTTCAGCAAAAGCTACTTTGTTTTTAATTTTTCGTGAAAAGTTACTGTAAATCAACGTTGCCTCATCCGTCACGAAAAACTTCGCATCTTGAAAGTGACTGCGTTTCAAAATGCAGCCTTACGACCGCACAAGTAATATTTCACGTGTTGGTTTGTTTGAAAGCCAGAAGAAACATAATCAACTGATTATGTGTGTAACACAGTTATTAGTTCATTTGGGGATTCAGAAGACAGGATACTTAAAATTACGGCCATGAACACAGAACTAAACTGTGTATGTGAGAAATGTGCAATTCTGAGGTTTTTCATCTGCAAACATATACATATAATCCATAGACTACTAACCAGCTTATTGATTTCGCAGTGTTACAGCCTTGTTGGCCCAACTAATGATGATGAGAATCCGAATCCATGTCTATGATGGATTCTTCGAATTATGCCACCCACGACTTGCATGTGTTGTTGCTTAGTATCTGTCGTCACGATGATAAATCAACAGAAATTATTACAAATTTTTTGCCTACTTTTTCATATAGTTGTATTTTCCGTAAACCACACATTCTTTCCGGTCTCTTGGCCACATGGGAAAGAACGCTTTTGCAACTGAATTAATGATAATAATGATAGTAATCAATGGCGTTCACCTCATTACAGTAGAATGATAACGATTACAATAACAATAGAAAATGCCAATCTCTTGGTTGACACACTGAAATGAGTTTTGGTATTTAGTTGCTGAATACCGTTTAGGACATTTTTCAGAGGAGAAAATAGACCTAAAGCCACACACATCACTAGTACAACGATATCTCACTAATCAACTATGCTTGCTGTAGATCAGGAGACGAGAATAGCGTCACCGACCTAAATTGAGAGTACTGGTTCAGTTGTCTGACATTTGTTGGCAGTTAATACATTCCCAACATAAACCACAAAATTGTTTGCAATCTAAACAGGGGTTGACCTTCCTGCGGTCGAACATTTAATTCAGGATAACAGAGTCATATAAGTCAATGACCAAACTCATATCCTCAAGAATATTGGAAAATATCTCGAATGCTGGAAATGAGGAAACGATCAGAGTTGTCTAGCGTTGTAAGCAATACTGCCAAGCAATAGCAAGAACGTCTTGGGCATCCCACAATATACTCATTCCTACAAACCGCAGGCTAACTGGCTTTTAGCCAAGCTGCGCTACCAAAGGCCATTCTAAGTAAGGCTTCAGTCCGAAAGCAGACAACAGCATTGAAAAATGCTAATGAATAGATGACTTACACTCATCAACTTCCGGGGAGAGTTTCTTTTAACAAAACGAAGAAAGTGAAAAACGACTACTTTCTCCAAAATTCCTACGGACTGTTGTCCCAAAATGGATGTATATACGTTCAGTCTTGTCATACGCGGCTCACATTCCAGGAATATCACAAAAATGAGTATCTGGCGTGTACCGTCTTAGAGCAGCTATTACGCAAGTTTTTACCGATAATCATAAAACTGACCAGACGGGTTTTGCTGCAGAATATAGCGACTTCTATTAGACCCGCGCTAACCTTTCCCGACAAGAAACTGTTTTCTTCGTATAATGATGCCCCTGATTAGGTGAATTTTAATGTTGCTTCAGAAGAACTTTTTGCATTAAATATATTTATCTTTGCAGGTGCTTCAAAGTAATTGTAATAATTAAGTTTCCCTTCAAATTAATCCATTTATTCGATGTATTATTTGTAAAGTAATTGCAACCGCGAAAAGTGAAATTGTACTAAAAACCAAACAGTTTGGTTACTTTAGGTCTATCGTCCATGGGCAGAACGCTTCCATCTGAAATCTGAAATATCTCCACGAAAGGCAGAGTGGCGGACGGTTCTCTTTCTTAGTAGAGTAAGGCTCGCGTAGCCGGTCCTCTGTGGTGGAGAAGAGATGGAATTGTGTGTTGAAGAAAGAAGTTATATATAAGAAACCTGCCTATTATTTTTATTTTTCTCCTATATTTATATTTTTCAGGCTTATATTCGCCTTTACTTGTCACAAAATAGTGACATATCTTTTTCTCTGCAAGTAGCATTACAGTTTCCGTTGTCTCTAGATGGATCATACTTTGTCTCTGCCGGTCCCAGATCTCACATCGAAAGAAAAATGTCCTCCACATCATTCATTTCGCAGGAGGCGGTCCTATATTTACCATTGGTATATTTACTTGTACGAATATTGTTCGCAAGCGTAAATAGTTTGCTCTTGCTGTTCGTCTCCAATTCCCTATAATTCTCCACGTGAAGTGTTAGTACCATTAGTTTTTATTTCAAGTTGAGCTTTGAATTTGTATTTTTTATTACCGTTACATTTGTTTGTTGAGTATGTTTGACAGTATTGAAGGTCAACAAGTTCTCATATCCATTAACATAAGCGTGTTAGAGCTAATGTATAACGATCATTTTTGTCTTGTTTCATCTGTACAACTTCCTCTCAAAATGTGGAACACTTCTTTTAACACCCTTCATTTGAAACCGATATGTAGGCAGTGGACATTCACCGATTACTCATTTATTAAAGTCATTGATAATGATAATTAGGATCAGATTTATTTACAAATTTTGTACCCAGTCCATTTAATTAAATTACAACCCTCCGCATTCTACGGCATCTGTTCTAAGTCAATGAATAAGAGATACGTCAATACGTTTATTTACTATCTTTTAACAAGCAACAGTGCAATTGCTTTCCATAATACTGATTTAAACCGTGGCACAATTCATCGATCAATTTTAATTTTAATCGTTGTAACACGTATTTATTAGGTTGCTTTATTGTCTAATGCGTGTTTCTTACAAATTTTACAATTGATTTTATACTAACAATAGGCCCGAAACTTAATTAACATAACTCAGAACCGTGTGACAATGCAATATCTACTCGCTTTCATTTTTGCGTTTGGTGCAGTGGTAACACACTGGATTCATATTCGGCCATTTGGATTTGAATTTTCTATGATTTTGCTAAATAAGTCTAGGAAAATGGCGGAATGGTCCCTGCGGCAGGGTGCGGCCGATTTCCTTCCACATCCTTATCGCAACAATCCGTAACCTTCCTTCTTTCTTTCGTGTCTAGTGTGCAATATTTTGTTTATGTTTCAGTGTGTTGGTACAAATTTTGCAATTCATTTCAAACCTAATTCCCACGGAACAAGAGACCTTAAACTTTCAAATCAACTTAGAACTGGATGGCACTGCTACATTAAAGTCATTTCTTAATTGGTGTGTAGTGGAGGGCACTTTTTATACAACTGCTGTTTCCTCCTGTTCCTCTTCCAGTCGAGAATGGTTCGCCGTTAAAACAATTTCTGGCAAGACTTAATGTGAGTTCATATGGCCCTATCTTTTACCTTCGCGATCTTTCCGTGACTAATACGTACGAGGGGGAAGGTGCATTAGAAATAAAAGAGATTTATCGAATGTCTCTGTTGTATTCTCATGCAAACGTTTGAAACTGAATGAAAAATTTCACACATACAAAATTTGAAAAGTGTAAAACAATCATTTAAATGAAAAATGCTTGTAAAATGGTTTTAAAATAGACTAAGACGTATAAAGTAACTTTTTCCACTCAAAAATTGCTACCGCGTTAAAGATAGTTCCAAAAAAATTTTGAATTTTTAATTGCTATGTCAGTCATCATAGTAACACTGCAACGTAAACTGTTCTTGCTTCATGAGTAATGCTAGCAGTAGCGTTTAGTCGCCATCGACTTGAAGGGTAATTTATTTCATTAACTTTCTGAAGTCGATAAGAGGTATGATGCGGCGGCGGCAGCCACGGTCGTTTTGGTAAATGCGGCACAACGAGCGAGCGAAGGCGCGCGCGTCTGGAAACGGAGAAGGCGGAGCGCGCCTGCTGGAGGGAAAGGATAGTTGTCGTTCTGAATAGACGAAGCCATCAAACGGATTCTAACAGATGTTCGGTAGACCTCCCCGAACTTTCGCGGTTTGACTGTAACATAAGAAATAAATGAAATTCACGAATTGCATTGAATGGTTAGTAAATTAATGTCGTCCGCTATCTTCCGACGATACCGCTCGAATGATAATCTATCGACGTGAGATACATGGAACCTAAAAGTCGCCATAAAGTTTGTACTCTGAAACCTATCACCGCGCTGTAGCGAGAAAATTGCAACTAAAACTATGTCTGCAACGCATTCGGCCATCAGACGTAACATTTTATGAAATCAACGAGGCAGGCAACAGTAAGACAGGTTCGAAATCTATCGAGCATATCAAGGAACGTGCTAAAAATTAGCGTTTGATTCAAATGGAACGCTATTTAACGTAGCAAGATGTTCTATCAATAACAGGCCGCTTGTAATTTCCATATTGACCTGCCGACATTTTATTTTATCAAATGTTCAAATGTTTGATAAGCTTATAGGACTTAACTACGGGGTCATCAGTCCCTAAACTTACAAACTACTTATCAACTACCTTATAATAAGGACGGCACAAATATCCATGCCCGAGAAGGGATTCGAACCCCCGACCGTAGTGGCCGTGCAGACCGTGACTGGAGCGCCTGAATCCCCTCGGCCACCGCGGCCGGCTTTTATTTTATCAGGAAGCAAACTCTAAGGAAACTGGACAGAATTTGAGTATTTACGAAGACTTTTCTGCGACAAATTGTGCGTCGTTTTGTTATTTAATGGAGTAAAGTAAACATAACGATAAGGCCTACCTAGTATACAACCATAAACCGAGAAACAAAACTGGAAAAACTCTCAATTAGGTATTCATTGATATTTTTTCTTTACTCTTTTAAAATAGCTAGCCACATGGCACATATGCAATTTGGAGGGCACAGTGTCTCGAGCATGAGTGGAATTACGGATCCTAACATGCAAGACGCCAGCTACAAAAACTCGTTCATCAGGCCACCAATGTAATTAAGATTTTTCAACGTCGTAGCTAGGGTCTATTGTTTCGCAACTTTGGCATTATGTAGATGTGAGTCTGATTTGTAAATCTGCATCAGATATTCTGTAAAATTAATATCAGAATATGCACATTGTAGTAGCTGAATTGTGTTCAAGAAGGTCGTTTCATACATTAACTACTCCTACTCTCTTTCACGTTGCGAGCAATCTGCCTCAGCTGTGAGTAAATCAATGAGGTAAGGTTTATAGCAGTAATGTCTAGCTGTATAATAGTCACTTTCTAAACACCTAGCTTATTTCGAAATCGGGTTTTGTTGCAATAGCTGGATCTTATCAATTCATCTCGTTATGTCTTTCAAATGTTCAAATGTTTGTCAGGCTTAAGGGACTTAACTGCAGGGTCATCAGTCCCTAATCATACAAACTATTTGTGAATCACCTTATACTAAAGACGACACAAACATCCATGCCCGAGAGGGGATTCGAACCCCCGACTGGGAACGGCCTCGCGCATCGTAGCATAGCGCCTCGATGCGCTCGGCCGCTCCGCCGCGGCGTTACGTCATTAAATTATCCGCTTAGTGTCAAACAAAACCATTCGTGCCAACTGTCTCCTGGCAACCTCATAGTAGATGCCATAGCCACCTACTTCAAGAATATCGAGTGACATCACAAACAAAACGACAGAACCTTTTCTTAAATGAATTTATCTGTTGTTCTAAAATGATGGTAAACTTTTAAATATTGATAAAACAACTTACTTGTAAATTACTTCAAATGTTGTCATCACATAAAGTAAATAATAAATTCTGAAACCGCATCACCTGTTTTTTAATTAAGATCCTTGGTTTACAGGTCAACGACCGTTTTCATGTCAAATATTTTTCATATGAAAATTCATTACAAAGACCCAACGCTCAAATCACTTTCATCTGTCATGGAAATAAAATTTCATTAAATAGACCCAGATATATGGAACCAGTCCAACAGAAATTATTACTGTCGTTCGGAATAAAATCCAACGACGTTAACATGTGGACAAATAGTCGCGTAATTTTGATTATTTTATTGTCCAAGAAACCAGTAGATTGCCGACATAGTGAAGGTGTCGAAACTAAAGAAGACTGTCTAAAGAATCGAAAAAACAGATAGATGACACATTTGATTTTGTGCATCTTTGCATCAAGTATTACGGGAACGTAAAAAACTTACTAATATGCACAACTACCCACTTTCTCTATTTTGTTTCAGTTTCAAGAGAACTAAATTCAAAACATGCTTATCTAAACATAATTTGCTTATTACACTGCGTCGATGCTTTGGGCACATTTCCATAATAGCTGCTCATTTAGGTAATACACCTTGAATGTGAGACGCGCATGACAAGACACAACGTAGATACAGTCCGTTTTCGAACTACAGTGCCTAGTATCATTGGACAAAATGATCGTTCGCACTACTTATTCGCTTTGTTACAAAAAGCTCTCACTGAAAGTTGGAGAGGGTAAGTGGTTAATACCTTACTGTTTAGTGACGGATGGGGCAACGTTCATTTCCAATAACATTTAATGAAATGTCGAAATCTAACAAAGTAATTGTTTTAGTCTGTTTTAGGGGGGGGGGGACAATATCAGTATGTTTCACTTCTCTAGTCCTTTGCTGAAATTATATCATAATGCTGTTAAGTTTCAAAATATATGAACGCTGGTTTCGGCCTCATTGGACGAATTAAATCTCTGCATCCTAAAGTGTGACGATGGAAACTATCAGGAGATTGCGCCGCGTATTAACCAAAATCCGCGACTTCCCTCTTGAAGCCCGTATGAGACGAGGGCGATTTCGCGTCGCTTATCGCTACACAGGTCTTCCTAGTGCAGCTAAGAACCGGCAACATCGTTGCTAATATTTGGCAACACTGTGACAGTGCAGTTACTTCCGCAAGTGGTACTGAGTTGTCTAGCTAAGTTCACTTGACATTCCTCTTCTACTTTCATGACTCATGCTGTATAATGCCCATGTGATATGAGACAGAAATTTGACTTTTGCACTCAAGGAATTTTTTTATTCGCATAGGTGACTTTCAGGTTAACTTTCGCGATACGTTAGAGGCTCAGCATTGAATATGTGAGAGACTGAGGGCACCAGCCGGCAGCGTGTGGTTGGCTGTGTGGTTCTGCTCGTGTCTCACGATGCAACCGAGCTGTGAGTCGGCAGTTCTAATCCTGGTTGGAGACAGTGCGTTTGGCGGTGGTATTCCGTTTTACTTTGTTTTATTTTACTTTATACGCTGCAGATTGCAAGAAGAAACTCTTTAATGGAATCAGAAGAAAAGCTTTATACAATAAGGCTTTCAGAAAGGTCGACTCCAAATTACGGAAATGGTATTAGATGTCTGTTTTGCTTCACCATACAAACGCCTTTGAAGGAATTCGAATTGACCTCCCTCGATGGGAAATTTTACTATTTCCTTAGGACCCACATGCTAGGGGATGCTTACAGAGGAAGTGAACATGATAATTAATATAGTTCGTTCATGGAAAATATCTGCTGTAGAAATGAGACACCTTTCAGTGTGGCTGTGTTGCTTTATAACGTGCGCTGAAACGTATTCACATAATTTAGCTCATACACTTACCATAAGGAATCAAACAACAGCACTAAACATTGTAGTGCAGTTACGCACAGTGTCTTGATGAAAACATATGAAGTGATGACAATAACAAATTACATGAAGGGCTTTTCTGAAAGGAAAAGGATCGCGATTTAAACCAGAAATAAGTGTTAAACATCGTAGAGTGCCGTTTGATTGGATCAATGACTATGAAAATGTTTTGCCTCTCTAATGTATTACGTATTAGTGTAATAGTATGGTCATCATTCAAAATGAGTGGTCTGCTCCGTTGATGTCGTGTCTAAAATACACATCGCAACCTTTTTTTTTTTTTTTTTTTTTTGTATCACCACTCTGCAACACTACAGCATTTTACATATCCAGGGCGATGAGCGGCGGCAGGCGCTGTGGGCAGAGGGCGAGGCAGCGCTGTGTAGCGCCGCCACCGCTGCTGCCGGCGAGTGGGCCGCGGAGAGCTCTGCCGAGTGCTGCGGCCAGAGGCAACAGTGTTATTGAGCCGAAATGTTATTAACAGTGTATCAAAAAATGAAGTACGTTACGCATATGCTTCCCTTACAGATGTGGCATCAGTACTCACGAGGAACGTGAATTTAAAATTTTTGTCAACAGTCGGTTTCGATCGCTTATACTTTCACATGCAAGTCACGCACTTTACCGCGGGACCACGGATGTAGCTGACCTACAGAACTTCTAACATCACACAAGAAGTACTGTATGAACTCCCGCAGTCTACAGTGTTGCCAGATTGTGCAGATAGCCGGACTTAGAGCGAATCAGCGCGGCCACTTTTATTGTCCCATGTCGCGATCGGCTCGGACTTAGGCTCAGCGGCGGCCGGCCGGCGGCCAGGTTTTTTGTCAAAGAGTGTACATGCAGTTGTGGTTCACAATGCACAGCACAACTGGTGTGTCAATTTTTCGAAACCCGGTCACTATACGTTAACCCATATATTCCGCAATTTATTGTCTGGTGCATGGCGGATAGTGCCTGTATCACTACCAAACAGTTCCTTTCGTATTCCACTCCGAAACAGATTGAAGGAGAAGTGATGATGTACCCGTAACAAATAAAGGAGTCCGGTTCTGAATAACTTCTACGTCTTCCATTAAACTGACCTGATGAGGATTTCAAACGCTTGAGCAGTACCAAAAATGGGTAGCAATAGTGTTCTAAATGCGGTCCCCTTTACACACGATCTTTCCAAAATTCTCTCTTAATTAACTAAAGTAGACCAACCGTCTTCCACTCAACTGTCCTTACGTACTCGTTTCATATCACACCACTTCAAAAAGCTATGCCTAGATATATAATTGACGTGAATCTTCCAAGTACCACACTACTAATGCTGTTAGATCTTGTTGTCTGAGGTTTTCAGTCGGTAGGTCTCCACGTTACCATATCGTATGCGAGCCTCTTTCTCAGATTTGTGAACTTGGAAGGTCCGATCCGCTGAAAGACCCTTTCCTTTTTTCTGATGATAACATCCTTCTGAGTACTTTCCGTTCCGAGATCCAAATGGGAGACTATTTCACCTCTAGCATATTTTATTCAAGAGGACGCAAGCACCATACATTCGAACAGTAGAGCTACATGTTCTCGGGAAAAATAACGACTGTTTCCTTTTGCTTCCAGTCGTTAGCAGTAACTGGATGACAAAACCACGTTAGCTGATTTTATAAGGTCATCTATCACCCAGACTGTTGCTACTAATGAAAACGCAATAGCCCCTCTTTACATGTTTGTCTGGATTCTTCACAGAGATCTCTCCACTGTGGTACCGTGTTGAGGCATGCAAGCTACCCCGTCTCGGAAATGTCTGTCATTCATAGGGGTGAGGAAAGATAGATATACTCGACAGTTTTGACACTGGTTGGATCTCGGAATACTAAATTTCCTCGCGATTTCCGGATTGGAATGCCCCATGCCTCTAGTTCCATCTACAACTCCTCTACGATTCTCTACCACTCTCGTCATGCCGCCACAATCTTTTCTACGCTTTTACACACGAATCATTGGAATACAAATTACAGCTTTGTCAACGTACCACCTTTTGATACTTTGTGTACACCATACTACTGCATCTGCATCTGTGCGTGCTGCTCAGTGTAAGATTGCCTTGACAGCCGCACAGGTTCCGTCTATATCCATAGTGCAGCGATCGGAAGCTGTTTTGGATGCTTTCTCTGTATCCTATTGGGCATGGTAATGCTCTTTTGCTGTTTCCATCTCTTTATCTGTAATTCTGGGAAAGCTGTACCACCGTCCTTTAACAGCCACCATGAGAAACTCTCGCTTTTAGCCTTTAGTACCGGATTATGGTGAAGCGACGCAACAGAGCAGAGCCGACATGCGCGAATGGGCGACTGCTTCGCTTTCAGCGATACTGCGACAAGCGAACAGCGCGGCGTACGCGTCCGATGTCTACCGAAGTTATCCGACGAGCCGCCGGGCGCCGTGGCTCAGCGCACCCGGTCAGGGGGCTCAACGCCCACTGTAATAAAAAAAGCTGAGCCAAGAACACTTCGAACATCAACGAACAAATACGATCAGCGTCCGCAATGAACAGAACTACCCATAGAGCAAAAAAAAAAAAAAAAAAAAAAAAAAAAGCCGGCACAGTCGTTGCTCATCGTTTGTTAACTTTCAATGTTGAGAAATGTCGTTGTTAAAGGCTCGTATATTGATGTTCTTAGAAAAGAGTGCTTCTCCCACAGTCAACACGACACTCTCACTGATTTTTGTTACACGCCACGACTGCAGCGCTCCAAGCGGCTGCCAAGGTAGTGTCTGGATACAATATCGGATGAGAATGTATAGTATCGTGTAAATTGATTTTAACGCACTTTTTACAACAAGGAAGGTGCCTTGGATATCGGCAATAACTAGAAAATAATTACACATTTGTCTTCATTACGTTTCCTAAATACCATTCGAAGGTATGAAACGTTACACTGGAGGACACTTTATTTAAGATGTCTTGAAATCTATGTCGTTTTAGTGAAACATTTCATTTTTAATTGAGAACAAAAAGTGGAAAAGTAGTAACAGAAGATCCGATATTTTGCAGAAAGACTTCGATTTTCTACTCAGAAACGTCAAGGTTTCTTCACTACAATTCCAGTCAAATCAGTACGTAAGTGACGAACGTAAGAACTTTATGAGGAATGGAATATCTACAGTATTTAATGAACCAGATCAGCCACAGTAGCTGTAGCTGAAGGGAAATCCTCACAAACGTGACAATAAAACATCGGAAAAAAAAGAAGTTTCCTAAGAAAGAAGAAACCAACCACAATTGTTGCTGCAACTGAACCACAAACGGCAAGAACCTTCATGACATTCATTTTATGAGCAAAAGTAATTACACTCAATAGTATCTGTGTTTAAATAAAAGGCGAATGAAGTGTAAAAATTCTCGAATCATTCGACTCCACATCGAAATTTTACACGTCAATGTCCCTGTCATGTAAGAACAGACCGTAACAGGAATTTATGTTTCTCGTATGGTTTAGTTCTATCACTTTCAACGGAATAAGCTGCATGTATACACACATTCGTAAATATTGGCTCATGAATAAGTAGTTTAATATATCACTGAATCAGTTAAATTCTGCTGTTTTTACGTTTATTTCAGGATTATTTATATCTCTCGATATTTTACTGATGCATATAACGCAAAAATTACACAAGATATTTGGTTAAGTACGTGGAAAATTTATTATAAACCAGTGATCTCTACAGAAACTAGATGTACAACTCTGGTGTCTGAGAATATGATTGCAGCGTGCCTGCACATTCATATGTTTTACACACGATTTCGCATTGTCCACCATGTTTAAATTTTGCAAACGAGTTTTCATCAGTTATTATGCTTTCTTGCTTCTTGATTTGGAATTTAAGTCGGTATGGAATGTAATAGGCTGTTATGGGAGCGAAATTGAAACGTATTTTCTTTTCTTTTTCTTGTTATTCTTCTTAGCAGCCGTGTTTGAATTTGGCAAGAAACTAAAGATGAACGTCTATGGCTGGCACACTCAGACAGCTGAAGTTCAACAACCACGTACGGCGTCTTGCTCACCGCTAGGAGCGCTAGTTTCGCTGCAACTGCTGTATGAAAGTCGACATCGGCCGATATTTCGGCAGTGTAACTTTGAGAATGGCAGGGTGTGTTACGGCCGAAATATCGGCCGATGTCGAGTTTCATACTTGGCTGTATACCCGTCAGTTTTTTGAATGTGATATTATTACTTGCATGTGCGTTTGTATATTAAGTCAAAATTAGAAGAGGAAGAAATGCGCCGACAACAATATTGAGCAAAACAGTTGACGCTGCTGCTCGCCGTAGCAACGACCGAGAGCTGGCGGCGTTGTCCGGCCGCAGGCGGAGTTACCCGACCGCCGTGGTCGCCGCCCCCAGAAACAAACATGTTCCATTCCTTATGCACCTCTCTCACCCGGTTTTATCTGCTCGCTACGCACTGTAATCTCGCGCAATGGCCAGCACTGTTTTGTTATGCAGGTTGAGGTCAGCGCACTGGAGAAATCGGTGTCGCGTTACCTGGTGGGCTCGTCCAGGAAGAAGACGGGAGGGTTGCTGACCAGCTCGAGCGCCACGCAGAGCCGCTTCCGCTGCCCTCCAGACAGCCGCTCCGTCCTGGTGTTGCGGTGCTCCCACAGGCCCAGCGTCTGCAGGATGTCCTCCGTCTGTTTACAACACAAGAGCGAGCGTGCGCGTCACCAGACGGTTGTTTACTGTCCAGCTTAATTAACTATGCACTGGTTGCATTGCAGGGTACTTTCGTGACAATGTTACAAACTTCGAGAGATGCTGGGGTAGGGTACATTTTGAAAGAGGTCAGTTAAACACAGATGCGAACTATCCTACTAACTAAGAAAGTGTTCTGCCGTGTAACCTCTGGATTACTGTGCATGGAGTAGATTTCCTTGGTGTAGGCAGACCTGACGGACAGGTAACGAAAGTTGTTAGTGTGACTATGGCAACGTGAGCACAATACCATAGACTTACTAAACACAACTAGACCGGTCAAAGGTGCCAGTGTAGCAAACACAATTTTATTTTATTCAACAAGTTTCGGTCTTTCTTTTAGAACATCTTCAGGAATTGTGTGAGTACAGGATTATAAATACAAAATCAGTTGGGGGTATCACAGGAGTAGGATTGATAATGAATAAGAAAATAGGAATGCGGGTAAATTACTATGAGCAGCACAGTGATCGCATTATCATTGTCAAGATAGATACGAAGCAAACACCGACAACAGTAGTACAGGTTTATATGCCTACTAGCTCTGCTGATGAAGAGGAGATCGAAGAAATATATGAGGAGCTAATGGACATTATTCAGACAGTTAAGGGAGAGGAAAACTTAATTGCGATGGAAGACTGGAATTCGGTAGTAGGAAAAGGAAGAGAAGGAAATATAGTAGGTGAATATGGACTGGGCAGGAGGAATGAAAGAAAAAGTCGCCTGGTAGAATTTTGCACGGAACATGATTTAATAGTAACAAACACGAGGTTTAAGAATCACAAAAGAAGGTTGTATACTTGGAAGAGACCAGGAGACACCGGAAGGTATCAGATAGATTTTATAATGGTAAAACATAGATTCCGGAACCAGGTTATAAACTGCAAGACATACCCAGGGGCAGATATCGACTCTGACCATAACTTGTTAGTCATGAACTGTAGGCTGAAACTGAAAAAACTGCAGAAAGGTAAGAAAATGAGGAGGTGGGACCTAGATAAATTGAAGGAAAGGGAAGTTCTGGAGAATTTCAGAGGGAGATTTAGGCAACAATTGACAGAAACAGCGAGAAATAAAACAGTAGAAGAGGAATGGGTAGCATTGAGAGATGAAATAGTGAAGGCAGCAGAGGACAAAATAGGTAGAAAGGCGAGACTTGCAAAAAATCCTTGGATATCACAGGAAATACTAAATTTAATTGATGAAAGGAGAAAATATAAAAATGCTGTAAATGAAACAGGCAAAATGGAGTACAGACGACTAAAAAATGAGATTGACAGGAAGTGCAAAATGGCTAAGCAGGAGTGGCTAGAAGCAAAATGCAAATCTGTAGAGGAATGTATAAGAAGGGGAAAAGTAGATACCGCCTACAGGAAAATAAAAGAGACATTTGGGGACAAGAAAAGCAACTCTACGAATATCAAGAACTCAGATGGGAAACCAGTTCTCAGCAAAGAAGGAAAGCTGAAAGGTGGAAAGAATACATAGAGCAGCTCTACAAAGGAAAGGAACTTAGAGACGACGTTGTAGGAAGGGAAGAGGAAGTAGGTCAAGATGAAATAGGAGATACTTTACTGAGAGATGAATTTGACAGAGCCCTTAAAGACCTAGGTCAGAACAAGGCAACAGGAGTAGATGACATACCTTCAGAGCTACTAAAGTCTCTGGGAGAGCCAGCCATGGCAAGACTATTTGAACTGGTGTGTAGGATGTATGAGACAGGCGAAATACCCTCAGACTTTAAGAAAAATGTAATAATCCCCATTCCAAAGAAATCAGGCGCAGACAGGTGTGAAAATTACAGAACCATCAGCTTGATAAGTCATGGTTGCAAAATTTTAACACGAATTATCTATAGGAGAATGGAAAATCTGGTAGAAGCTGACCTTGGGGAAGATCAGTTTGGATTCAGGAGGAACGTAGGAACCCGGGTGGCAATACTCACTTTACGTCTTATATTAGAAGATAGATTAAGGAAAGGCAAACCTACATTTTTAGCTTTTGTAGATTTGGAGAAAGCATTTGACAATGTTGACTGGAATACACTCTTTCAAATTTTGAAGTCAGCAGGGGTAAAATATAGGTAAAGGAGAGTTATTTACAACTTGTACAAAAGCCAGACCGCAGTTAATAGACTCGAAGGGCATGAAAGGGAAGCATCAGTTGGGAAGGGAGTAAGACAGGGTTGTAGCCTTTCTCCGATGTTATTCAATTTGTACATCGATCAGACGGTGAAGGAAAGCAAGGAAAAATTTGGAATAGGGATTAAAGTTCAGGGGGAAGAAATAAAAGCCTTGCGTTTTGCTGATGACATTGTAATTCTGTCAGAGACAGCAAAGGACCTGGAAGAGCAGTTGAATGGAATGGACAATGTGTTGAAGAGAGCGTATAAAATGAACATTAACAAGAGCAAAACAAAAATAATGGAATGCGGTCTTAGAAAAACAGGCGATGCGGAAGGAATTAGATTAGGTAACGAAACAATGAAGGTGGTAGACGAGTTTTGTTACTTGGGTAGTAAAATAACATGCGATGGTCGCAGTACAGAGGATATAAAATGCAGAATGGCAATGGGAAGAAAAGCATTTTTGAAAAAGAGAAATTTGCTAAAATCGAATATTAATTTAAGTGTAAGGAAGTCTTTTCTGAAGGCATTTGTGTGGAGTGTTGCCTTGTACGGGAGTGAAACATGGACGATAAGCAGTGCGGACAGGAAGAGAATAGAGGCTTTTGAAATGTGGTGCTACAGAAGAATGCTGAAGATTAGGTGGGTAGATCGCATAACTAATGAAGAGGTACTGAATAGAATTGGTAAGAAAAGGAATTTTTGGCATACCCTGACTAAAAGACCATAACAACAACAACAATTCCTGAAGTTCTTGTTGGTATGATCTTCAGTCCGGAGACTGGTTTGATGCATCTCCACCCTACTCTATCCTGAGCAAGCCTTTTCATCTCCTCATAAGAACGGCAACCCACATCCACTTGAATCTGCTTACTATACGCGTCTCTTGGTCTCCCTCTGCGATTTTTACCCCACACATTTCCCTCCAATGCTAAATTTACGATTCCTCGATGTCTAAGAATGTGTCCTACCAAGCGATCCCTTCTTTTAGTCAGGGTATGCCAAAAATTCCTTTTCTCACCAATTCTGTTCAGTACCTCTTCATTAGTTATGCGATCTAGCCACCTAATCTTCAGCATTCTTCTGTAGCACCACATTTCAAAAGCCTCTATTCTCTTCTTGTCCGCACTGCTTATCGTCCATGTTTCACTCCCGTACAAGGCAACACTCCACATAAATGCCTTCAGAAAAGACTTCCTTACACTTAAATTAATATTCGATTTTAGCAAATTTCCCTTTTTCAAAAATGCTTTTCTTCCCATTGCCATTCTGCATTTTATATCCTCTGTACTGCGACCATTGCATGTTATTTAACCACCCAAGTAACAAAACTCATCTACCACCTTCATTGTTTCATTACCTAATCTAATTCCTTCAGCATCGCCTGATTTTCTAAGACCGCATTCCATTATTTTTGTTTTGCTCTTGTTAATGATCATTTTATACGCTCTCTTCAACACACTGTCCATTCCATTCAACTGCTCTTCCAGATCCTTTGCTGTCTCTGAGAGAATTACAATGTCATCAGCAAAACGCAATGTTTTTATTTCTTCCCCCTGAACTTTAATCCCTATTCCAAATTTTTCCTTGCTTTCCTTCACCGCCTGATCGATGTACAAATTGAATAACATCGGAGAAAGGCTACAACCCTGTCTCACTCCCTTCCCAACTGATGCTTCCCTTTCATGCTCTTCGAGTCTAATAACTGCGGTCTGGCTTTTGTATAAGTTGTAAATAACTAGTTGAATAAAATAAAATTGTTGCACTCTAGACTGTTGTTTATATATAAATTTAAATAAGAGTGATGTTATTCAAAAGAGTGAAACAAAAATGTTTCCAAAAAAAGTGAGAGAAAACACACATTGAAAGCTGGCATTTTGAAGGAAATGATGTCTTTGTATTCAGTAAATGATGGTAATTATCTGAGAAAACATTGCTTTCAGCTTCACCTAATACTTACAGTGCTTATGCAGTTTCTAGTTGCCGTCACGTATGGACGGGGTAAAATCAGCGTTTTTCTGTAATTTCTTACCACTGTACAGCTCAATGTTATTAGAATTCCAAAGGATTTTTATGTCTATTGGACTTTTTACGTTAAATACTCAAATTCTGGGGTCGATAGTTTAAAACTTGAAGGTACCAACAAATTTTCAAGTCACTGATATTTATTGCCGGAAAAAAATTGAAAAAGAATCACAGTACTGTTTTATACAATGAAACATGTAACCATCTTCTAAAAATATTTACAAAACATTTGAAATCAAGAAAAATATCAATAAGTATAAGTTTAAAACATAATTTAGCGTTCATAGTGAACAACGGTGTGATAAACTTTGAAGCAAGGAGAGGGACAACCCGACATTACATTCGGTGCACTCAGGTGTCCTTTTTCCAGCCTTCCCTGTTAAACTTTCCCTGAGTTACCGCTGTTTTCAAACGTATAATGCGAATCGTTATCAGACAGCCCTATTACACCATCTAAAAACTAGTCAAGGACTTCATGAATCATTTGCTCAAACGTTTGGCCTGTTCGCTGCACATAAAATCAACATGAAAACACTCAAAACGAATGAAACAGAGGATGCCAACGCCAGACAATGTCTACGAAGTAAGCTACAATAACAAAGACTTTCCTAAGCAGGAAATTTTCCGTAATTTTTGAAAGCATTTTTTGGAACAGCGACCTTAAAAATTTCAATAATTAAAATAAGACAGTTTATTACTGCCAACCGGTTTCGATTCTATAGAACCATCTTCAGGCCAAAGGAAACTGGTTGCCAGTAATAAACGCAACAAATTGCGATCTAGACTGTCTTATTTTAATTATTAGAAAGTATTCCACTGAATTCGTTGCTGCTATTTAGCGGTTGCGGATGAAACTACGAATCATGCAGACCAGTTCGCGGTCGTCGTAAATATACGTATGACGCCACAGAGAAACATTGTAACTGCCGAGACGTAATATTACGTCGACCGCACAAGTCTGTTTCATTCTGAAGGCGTAATATTACGTCGGCCGCACGTTCATAAGGACACCGTATTCTTGTTGTAGTAGCGTAAAGTTGGCGCCACTACGCCAGAAGCAGAACATACACGAGAGAGAAGGCTGTGGAGAGTCTGCAGCCAATCTCACGTCCCCACCACCTCCGCTCCCCACCCCTTCAACGCCGATAACTCGTACATGAGAGACCTCTGTACGGCGTTTAGTAAAGTCTCCTACACACACTCCGATTTATCGTATGACCAACAAGATATCCAACGAACCAACCAATTGGTAGCAGCCTACACACGTTCCGACCAACTGCACGCAGCGCCACCCTGTTATGGTGTCTGTTTGTCGAACTGTTTTTGTATTCGCGTGTTCGCTTTGCAGACGACCTCAGGCATGGAAGTTGGTCGGGAAGCGCTACACACGGTACAATTTGTCGGGTGAAGTGATGGAGGAATCTGAGATCGGGTGGTCAGGCACAACCAACCGACCGACAAGGAAAGTTGATCGGGTAGCGCCTAAAACCGCCCCAATTTATGGGGTGACCAACGAATTGGTCCAATAAATCGCATCATGTGTAGGGCCCTTATATCGCCGTACTCTTGTGGTCACGGCTACTTGTTTGCAGCAAAGAACAAGACTCTAGAGGTCGATAGTTAGCCACAGCGACGGAGTTAAAGTCAGTTAGAGGGGAAATTAATGCCATTATGTCACTGGATCAGCATCAGACACAGTTAATTACCATTGTATTTTGTTTGAAAAGTAAAATCTTTCGTTCAAAAAGTGTCAAGCTTGTTTCTAGCAACCCAGCTAGGCAGGATCCTAGAGACAAAAGTTGTGGCACATTGTCGTTAAAAAAAAAAAATTAAAAAAAAATAAAAACAGAAACTGAAAACTAAATGCAAAAAACACATGAAAATTATGCCAGAAAATATCCGCCTGTAACCGAAAGCGAGAAAGTAAGTGATAAAACTTTGCTGTTCGCTACTTTCTAAGTTCAGTGCTATTAAATTTAATCGATAAGAGGATATTATGTGATACGTTTTACTCGTAAGAAACAAATCCCACATTTCTGAAATTTATTTATAACTAGATAAAAACCAGATGTTTCTCGGGTATTTCATTCTATACTCTTGTCGTCCATCTTAGTCCATCTCCCATTTCTTCCTCTCTCTCCATCAATCTCTTTCTCTCGCATCTCAAAAAATGTTCGAATATGTGTAAAGCTAACGGACCAAACTCTTGAGAATTGGTCCCTAGACTTATAAACTACTTAAACTAACTTATGATAAGAACATATCCACGACCGAGGGAGGACTGAAAATACCGACAGTGAGCGGCCGCGCTGTCGGTGGCAAGGCGCCTTAAACCGCACGGCCAATCCCGCGCGGCCCTGTCTCATCTCTCTGTTCGCCTCTGTCGTCTCCCGTCTCTCGGCCCACTTCGTTCACTCTCCGTCCCGCCTCCTCGGTTCATCCTGAGCTCCCCCTCCCCCATCCTCCTTCAAGGAAAACTCATATATATCTTCCAACAAGTAGTGATAACTGTGATGATACTGCCGGCCCCCTCATCTCAATGTTATCGCACGATACCGTCTGCGTCGGATCCGGAATCGTGTGGTTCATTAGTGATGTATGTTGCGTGTGAAGTTACAAACGAAATAGCCAGCCTAGGAATCAGTGTAGGACAGTGTCTCGGTGATACTGTGATCAAAACAAGTGATAGATTTCATTAATTAAGAGATTTTTATAAGACGTTTCCAGACAGTTCTATAAACAATACTTTTTTTATCGTACATTATTTCAATAAATAGACAGACGAAGGGTACAAACTTTTGTAAAACATAAAGACATTAAAATAAATAGCATTGTATATGTGTTACGCTCATAAACAAGTTGTATTGACCAGCTAATTATATTAATTAGTTTAATAGTACAAATTTGAATATTGTAATTCTTTATATATATTGTCTGACATGAGATTTTGAACCTATTTTCAGATTTGCGACTTTATTTGATAGTTCAGTATATGTTAGGAACATGTATGATGTACTCATTAACAAATTAATTGACATTTTACATCGCACTTTGTTGTCAAACGGCGATTACCGCGATTAAGACTTAAAAAGAAGTGTGTCATTTAAAATTATTGTATGAATTGTTTTCATTTTATATTGTGATTATTCTTGTGGACATGAAATGTTTTGTTTGTGTGTTTGTTCATTGTAAATTAGTATATTCAATTGTTATGAACAATGCATAATGTAAGGTCATTATTGCCGATGTTATATATTTGCCTCACCGCCTTGTCTTTTGTCGAGGACTTTGGAATCTATGTCACTCTGTGTTTTGAAATGTAAGTACTACCGTTCTGATGCTTTGTATATGTTCTAAAGTTGTTATGTTTTGGTGGAGAAGAAGTTTAATTCAAATTAAAGAAGAAGTGAAAAATTGTACATATCGAGTATTTATTTCTACCACGACGCCCCAGGAGAATAATTTTGCAGTGAGCAGAACCCCCATACATCGAAATGTTAAAAAGCTGAGTATCGGTAGAATGAAACTGTAATTAGTCAAAAATATATTAAAACATTTTACAACTAAATGGCATCTTTGCACAGAAATCCGTGACGGCGTTTGATGGGTCCGACATATTGGCTCTTGCATTCGGGGTTGTTAATGGTGTTAGCGCTTGCGTCTTTCTAGCCGTCCCTTCACTGGATTACAAACCAGTATACAGTATCGGTAAACGCCAAAGGAGGTTGCCGAGGGAGGATCATTCGCTGTCTTGCTGAGAGACAGAACGACGCAGAACTGAAGCAGGAGCTTGATTGAATGTCCTTGGTTAGATGTTAGCTTGTTCTGGTGGAATGGCAATTTATAAGATGAAGTAAAAGAAGCGCAAGTTTCATTATTATATACTTTTTATTCGAAAACATTCATTTGACAATGAACGCAATAAATGATCTACAGGGCTTTTCTAAAATACACAGATCAAGATATACACAAGAAACCATGTTCGCAAATGTCATCCATTGACTATCAGCATTAATTCAACTTAAATATTGCTAAATTACTAGTTAAGTGCTCATAGTTCTTACGGTGTGCATATTGACACCGTGTTTACTGGAATTATTTTTCTTGTGTTAAGGAATCGTGAATTTAGCATTGGAGGGAAGTGTGTGGGGTAAAAAACGCGGAGGAAAACCAAGAGATGGATACAGTAAGCAGATTCAGACAGACGTAGGTTGCCGTTCTAATGTGGAGTTAAAGAGGCTTGCTCAGGATAGGATATTGTGGAGAGCTGCATCAAACCAGTCTCCGGACTGAAGACCACAACAACAACAACAACAACGCTCTTATTAACGGCTCCCACAATGTGAAAATCAAACAGCTTGCTGTAAGATTTCTTTCACTGCTCATAAAGTCATGGATGACATTTCCGGACATGTGTTCCTACGTAAACATTGATCTACTAAGTACCCTCTACAGTCACTCTAAGCCTGTCGAAGTAATTTACAAACACTGTTTACTTTGATAACTAGTTTCTAAAAGTTATTCAAATGTTCAAATGTTTGTTAAGCTTAAGGGACTTAACTACGGGGTCATCAGTCCCTAAACTTACAAACTACTTACGAACTACCTACAACTAAGGACGGCACAAATATCCATGCCCGAGGGGGGATTCGAACCCCCGACCGTAGTGGCCGTGCAGACCGTGACTGAAGCGCCTCAGTCTCCTCGGCCACCGTAAAAGTTATTCATTCATTTATTTCCATGCCATTCTAAATCATTTCATAAATTTGAATGACCATATAATCAGCGTCAAGAATTTGTAAGATAAGTCATGGGGAAGACTTTCTTCGTAGAGGTTTGTCAGTACCATAAAACAATAATTAATATTATAACGAAAAACCTTAATAAGGGAGGCTTGTCCAAGAGTATTTTCGTGTATTGTAGCCTATGACTAGATGGGCATTCACTTTTAAGGAATATTTCAGATGGTAGTGGCTGTAACTGAATTATCTGAAAACGTGAATTTAATTTGCCAAAACTATTTAACAATACATATACGTTATTGTGATCATTGGCCAATGAAAGTTTTCATATAAGAAAACTGCCATCTTAAAATTATATGATTTCTTTCCAAATCAGCTAACGATATTGGGTAAACATGATACATTAGTTTTGTCTGAACTAATGCTCCAAGGAAAAATTCTCGCTACTATTTGATTAACGTTATAGAAATATTGTTATTGGAGTATTCAAGGATATGCGCAATATATTTTTTAAATATATATACAGAATGCAGCATGTGAAACGAAATCAAGGTGATGACAAAATTTCAGTGTTAAAGGGTGATTTTTTTATCACCTGCGAATAGAGAAAACTTTTTCAGCTTCGATTATAGAAATAGGAGTGCTGTTTTTTTACGGTAATGATTTTGCTGTAACTGGGTTTTCGAAAACTGTCATTCATTTGAAAAAATAGATCTTCAAGATGTATTTTTTAATAGACTATAGGGAGAGAAAAATGTTTATTGGTCGCGATCATGCATTGCTCTCAAAATGCTACGTGTTGTCCTTTTACATAAAATAGAAAGCAACTGCGGCGTATAATCTGAAAATGCGATGCATGTTGCAATTATTAGATGCAGAAATTACTTTGGATGATTGGTCTCCACGTTAAGGGAAGTTATACATTGGGTACAATTGCCGCAGGAGACATTATTAGGTGCTTTTGAAAATTCATTTATTTTCACAGCCCGTTTAGGGTAATTAAATGCAGTTTAGTTAAACAAACAACATTAATGTGTGATCTGCTTTTACTCAGTTTGGTAGTAGCACAAACCGATTCATTTGTAGGGCCGCAGTATTGAAGCTCAATTACGAAATTCAGTCACACGAAAGTCAGATGCGTCTTTTTACCACTGTTCATAAAATCAGTGAAATGTTATCTGTGCGTAATTCTGCTGCAGTATAATTTATGATGCGTTATTCTTTGCGATTACTAGTTAGGACTTTTACCACTGCTGCGTTGAAACAAAATAGCAGTGTTTGCATTACATTACGTTGAGCGACACTGTTATGTTATAAGAGAATAAAAAATTGTTTCGCGTTTAGGTAAGAACTTAATGTGACGGGTATAAAATTCCTTAATAAAATTTGCAGATGTTGCAGGATTAAGAAAACAATTTGGCAACAGAAGCACGGACAGAATTTTAACTACAATAAAGAAGTGCACAACTAATAATTTAATGTGCTTATGGATTTAATAGAGCAAATAGTTGACTTCATTAAAATCAAATGATGTCAAAACAATAAAGGATGTCAGAATCAGTTTAGCTGGTTTTTATGGGCACTTAAGTAAATTCAATGAGGCGGTTGGAAATTTGTATACCAATGGTTGTACATGGTTTAATTGGATAATCACTGGTTATGGTAAAACAGATTTGCGCTACAGTTGTTTTTCCGGTTTCTTTAAGACACCCAGTACTGAATCAGAGTATCGTTCATCTCGTGCTCGGTCTGCACTGATTTGCAGGGGTTGTAAAATTGATTTATTTTCTACTGCTGGTTGTATAAGATAATCAAATCGTTGTTCAATGGCATAATTGAGTGCGGAATTTCACTCAAAAACATTTATAATACAGACATGACTATTAATATAGAAAAAAAATATTTTATTTTAAAACGAATGAACCTGATTTTGACATCTTTTTATTGTGAGGCATAGTGCAGTGAGAGTAATAAACCAGTTGTACAGCTGTCAGTGGATTATTTTCTTCGTCATAAAGTTCACTAGCTCACTGAAGGATAATAATGATTTTGGATGTGCGGTCGGAATGTTCAGTTGTTGTAATTTCGATCTCATTCTCTAATGTAAATGCTTTTGATAGGATGAAGATTTCAGGTTTTGTGAATGTGACAGGTCATTATTTGCTTTGAGGTACTTAAGCTACGAGTTTTACTCCCTGAATTCTGGTGGGACTATGTTGGTGGCTCTGTAGGTTTCTTAAATGGACGCAACGTCAAGACAGTGCTTCCTACACCGTTGGATCTAAACCCGTTCTTTTTCAGCACTATATGCCTTCAGTGTTAAAAATGCCATTATTGTAAATTTGGGCCCTTAAAAGGGCTTAGATATTTAATTGTCATATGAGGGATAGGGAAAGCCTTGAAAAATGTAAATTACTTGGACACGATCGACACGTCAGAAATGATCTATGAGATAATTATCGGCTGGGAGATTCCATTTGGACTTGTTTGGCTCCCTTTCTACTAGTGTCAGTTGGGTGATTTACGTTGTGGTGATGATGAGATGAAATAATGAGAGAACAACTTCCCAGCCAGTGAAAATCTACTAACTTCGCTAAAAATCTAACCCAGGGCTCTGATACCTGCAAAATTCAAATTTTGATCTGTCTCAGTTTTCGCTCCAAGTAATATTTTAATTTTCATTCACAACATTCGATCTTAATTATTTCTTAAAAATTTCGTAAGCTATGAATGACACAAAGTTCTTCATCACACTTCCCACTAAAACATCTGTAACAGTTGATACCAGTTAGTCATTTCGTTACTCCCGACAACTCGTAGATCGTTTATGAAATAATGCCCGTAATTTTCACTATGAGCTGAAAAGAAAAGGGTGTCTTAAATGTTTCTTGCCACGAAAGATTGTGCTACTTCATCAAATATGATTTGTTAACACACTTATTTTCGACGCCAGTGAAAGAACTAGATAAAACTATATCTTTTATCGAGGAAAATACAAACTTCTCCGTGAAGAAACTGTAGCACTGTATCGGAAGACGATTAAAGAAATAAATCAGAGGAGAAGACACTGCAGTGAATTCCTCGTTAACGAAATGGCACATTACTTGTTCATCTATCAGTAGCTTGTATTTTCTCGCTTTTTTTGGTATTTTTCAACTGTTATTAACGAATACCCGTTTTTCTACAGTCGGTATAATTGCGATACGACAGTCTGCTGACGCACGGACCTGACAATATTGAACTTTTTTCCCCTCGCTGTCAGTCCCGTTTTTATGATTGATTGATAATTGAATTTTAATAAGGGTGTAACCCAGCATGATTAGACACGCGTACGTTTTTATATAATTAATGATGACTAATTAGTTCAGCTGCGGCTCACTACCGCACGACTGCAACGGGGCAGACGAACAGAGAAATGAGGTCAGTGTGGTACATATTGTCATAGCTTTTACTGCTGCTGTACAACTGGACAACTGAGAATGTTCAGCACTCGCACTAGTAGGTACCACAGCGGGTCGTGTCAAGGTTGCCAACCTTATGAATAGTCACAATAAATTGACAGCATGCAATAAGTTAAGGGTTGTGTCTTTCTCTTTATGAAGTTATGGTGGTGCTAACTTAATTAGCACCTACTTCGCTAGTAGGGAGTCAGGCAATTCTGTGCAGTTGTTTCAGTGGTGGAAAGGACATTTCTCAATATTTGCCTCTCAGAGTGTACTCGGCATTGATTGCCAAGTTTATAGCTGCATTGTGTATTCAGACGCAGCATACATATTCAACGAAAGTCCTACATTTGTCTGATTCATCGACGGAGTTTTATTTCTGTCTGTACGAGTGGTAGAAGGGAAGCTTGCATTCCCGGCCCAGTCAACAAAAGAGGTCAATATTATAGTCTTCACTACTCTAGAGTAGTTTTGTGAGTTCGGTTGTCGTTGGATGTGCTATCTAGGATTGTAATAAACGAGACTGGGAATGTCAGTAAGTGGGAAGGTCGAAAAATAAGTCTGCAATGAACCAAAGCTGTCTGTATCTTTCCAAATTTACTGAATACGGTTTGCTTGACTAGGAGCGATACGATAGGTTCATCCTGTGCCTCCTAATTGTAACGTAATTTTGCAAAGGAATCAACCAATCATTAGATTACTGGAAGATAACAGACGTACATTTACTGATCGACGCCCTTCCTAAAACTAAACAAAAATGCTTTGCGTAAAACACTTATACTCTTCTAAACGTACAGGATGCAGTATATAAGACAACATATTAACATTCGCAGGAAATGAACCTTCAGTATTTAAAATCTATTTCAGCCCAGCTAGAAACAAATGTAGAATATGACCTTAGCATAATGGGGATAAGTAGTAGTTTGTCTACATTGACGGAAGTGTGTGTGTATAGAAACTAATTATTAATTACCTCGATCACATACGAAACTAATAATAATTGTTACATAAACGTTTGATTATGTATGAGTTTCAAATTCAAATGTTTGCAAATCTAAGGGACTTAACTGTGTTCGTCATCCAAGACTTACAAACCACTTTATCTTAAAGTAACTCATGATAAGGACAACACAAACATCCATTCCCGAGGAAGGACTCGAACCTCCGACGGCGAGCAACCGCCCGCTCCGCAGCAAGGCGCCTTAGACCGCTCAACAACACCCGTGACCCTATGAGTTTATCATTCTCATTTATATCCAACATTTTGACACATTTTTAGTTATCCGTGCCGTGTTTTATTTTTATTTTTATTAAAACACTATATCAATTGTTCCAAAAGGTTCATTACAACTAGGACAAACTATCACTTGGCAATAAAATTTAGTTGGTCTGCAGGTAACTATTGTTTGAAATTTTTTCGATGTTTTTACTCTGAAACTTGGTACATACGATAAAACATAAACTTCATTTATGTGTACCATTATATTCTTTTGCTGTAAGTCATTCAAAGGAGGTTCGAATGTTTGACTTTTTAATTCATCTAGGGATCAATACATCGCAAGTAAATAACATTTTATAAATAAATAAAAAATGAAGAAAAGTATATCATAATTAATAATCATGATTCATGATTATGGCGAATGCTTCACTGTTTCCGACACGACCCCCAAATATGTGAATTTTTGCCGTAATCGAATTTCTTAGAAAAGGTTATCGGATACTGTTGAAAAGTAAAAGATATTATAAATATAAAAACCGCACTATCCTTTTTCTGGGTCAACTTTTACAAGCATATCTGACAAAAAACTAATAAAAATAGGAATTATACAAATAATAAATAATACAAAAATATATATAATATTAGATATTGAATTATGAAATAGGTTTAATTTTGCTGTCTTTTACTATACGTATTATTTTTATATATTTTATTTTACGTTATTTATGTTTTTATTATTTTTGTCTGACATATTTGCAAGAATCATAAAACTATAAGAAAAGATAAAATAGCCTGTAAAACATGCCAGTGCGATTTTTCACAGCAGCCATACGTGAAGGAAATAGAAAGTAAATTCAGTGTATTGATTGTGGATGATGAACTGTGTCAGTTATTTAAAGCAGCGATTTATGTTGGTAGAATATGCAGTTTGTTGTACCATTAGATAATTTTCAAGCGATGAAGGCTCAACAGTAGGAAGTGCTACGGAAACTTTAACTCGACCACGTACATGTATGTACAAACAATGGTCATGGTGCTGTTGTAAATAATGAAAAGTAGTTACCGAAGTATTTATGAAACGAAAAGTTCGTTCTTTTCGTTTAAAATGAAGCGAATTATGCACACATAAACCATTAGTGCAATGCGAAGATGGTGCAATTATACCGGTTGCTTGTCTACCTTCCACCACTCATTTTATCACGGTTCAGATGAACCCCAGGAAGGGGTAAAATGAAATTGTCAGACGAATAAAAACAAAATAGTTTGATTGTTTCGGTTACCCATTTAAATTATATTTAAAATATCACTCTTGTCAATATTTCGTTTATATATATTCCATAACTTACCAATAATTAGATATTTGGAAATACTAGGTCGAAAATGCATTGCCTGACAAAAACGGTAAGCGCTCAGAAGGAGAGGAGAAAACAGGTTGACGCTACTTCAGTGGCTACAGTAGCGAGATATATCTAAGCTACGACAGGTACCTCCTCTGGCCTAGATGCAGGCTCGGTTGGGGGCAGCTTCTTAATATCGTTTGTCTTTTGTTGAGGCAACCTGGCCAACAACTATTCCCTTTGTTACTATCTCGGATACTGGCAGTGACATAGCGATGGCGTCTCAGCTAGTGTCACACGTTATCTGTCGGGGCAGATAAGGGAAACGTGCTGGTCACGGGGCCTCAGCCTCTGGTGTCACACATGTTTTGTAGCGGTCAGATAATAGAAGCTTACTGACTAGACAGTTCAAAAGGTGTTATCCGTGGAGGATAACTGTACTGCTGAAAAATAACAACAAGATGCTGTCGGAGGAAAAACATTAGGACACATGGTGCGTGAAGCACCTATTCTGCTCCACGAGTTTCTCCAATCACTACCAGCAGAGAAATGAAGTCATACTAGGTAGCTCACCATGATACCTGGAGTGACATTGCTCTTTCTCTCCAGAGGGGTGGATGAATGACAACTCTATCTAAGGCGTCACTATATACGCCGACGTCGGTCGTCGGGGATAGTACAGAACCGCGGTTAGCGCTGATCGCAATGCGACTCCTTTTTATCAGCAATTCATGCTTCCTCACGGCACCTTTCAGCACTTTGTGTCGATAGTGGCAGCTCTCGCAAAAGACGGTAATTCCGTAATCCAACTGTGGTTATTGTACGACCAATTGAATATACTCAGTGTTGTAGTGAACCCTCACTTGTTCTCGGTCAACGGCCTTGCCGAGGGTCCCGTCAGGTCACCGAAGCACCATCGAGCATGGCCAGTTCTTGGATGGGTAACCGTCCGGGTACTTAACGTGTTTTAGACAAATTTTAAGGTGGTACAAATTTCTTGATCACCAGTCCTTGCGCAAATGTTCAGGATTAAATTCCAAACCTCTCCGCAGAGTCTCATGGAGCGAGGGCATGGGCTTAGTGCTTTCCGAGAGGAGCAGGCAATCTGCCGGCACTGGGTTTTCCTTTCTCCCTTCTCCCATCATTTCCAACACGAACATGACACTACACTTAAGGTAGACACTTCAGTACACAGTTCTCATATTTTGCGCCAGTGGTCGCGAAGGATAGGAAAAACATTTACGGCCGTTCGGGTCTCCCAGTCATTCATGTCATACGACTTTACTTTCTCACTGGTTCTCAGATAAGAGGTTCAGATATAAAAGGCTTCGATGTGCTTTTGGTGATCATATGTATTCTAATGGAACCCTGACGGGGAGTATGCCTGCCGTTCCAATACTGCCGTTTAGCATCATGCCGTTGTCACATCCGTAGGCCACACACATCTTGATACTGCATGACGACCAAACAGCCAAATGGAGATCCGCAGAAAAGCTACTTTGAAACCGATAATGCTCTCTCACACGAGATGCTGCACATGCCGTTTATATAGTGTTACAAGAAAATGCTCAAATCACAGGACACCGTGCCCACGAGTGTGGTCCCTGTAGGGGGATGCTTGTCCACTGTTGGTCGAGCTGATCTCTACGAGATTACGAAAGTAACTCGGGCGTCCGATCTTTGATTGTCGTGAGTGCATTCGTGTTCTCTCGATAATCCATTTTTAGTCCGGGGGAAGTCCCGGAGATAAATTAAATCGGTCCCAATCCCCCGGTTCCGACCAAGGTTTTCGGGAGGTTTTCCTTGGTTGTAAGGCGTACGCCGGAACTGGTAAGCCCCTCCCACTTATTCCCAATTGGAATCCCCCCTTTGCCCCACTATCAGCTTGTCTGATAATTGGCTGAATAGAACCGCGACTCTTTATGGGCCGGATCTCAAACAGCCCGCTCCACTCCTCGGAGTGGAGAATGAAAAGAAAAAGATTTTTTTTTTTTTTTTTTTTTTTTTTTTTTTTTAATGCTCAAATGTATATTAGGTCTTATGTGACCAACACCGTAGTCATCAGTCGCTAGACTTACACCCGAATTACTTGACTAACTTACGCTAAGGATAACACAAACACCCATGCCCGAGGGAGGATTCGAACCTCCGACCGTAGCGGACGAGCAGAACGTGACTGGCGCACCGCAGACCGCTCGGCCACTTTGGCCGGCATATTGTTATATCGCCCCTACTGGTACTTATTTATTTAGTAGACAACATGAGCAGCTCTCTTAGCTCATTTATCGGTTAGTAAAATAACCAGAAGATGAAAAGAAACTGAAATATGATTTAGGTATCTGCTGGGAGTAAAAACTGGCAATTGACTCTTAATAATGACATGTATGACGTCATCCATATGACCACTAATAGAAATTCTTTAAACTTCAGTTACGCGATAAATCAGTCAAATCTACAGGCTGTAAATTAACCAAAGTACCTAGGAATAACAATTACGAACAACTTCAATTGGAAAGAACACACAGAAAAAATAGTAGGGATGGCGAAGGCGAACCAAATATCTTCGTTTCATTAACAAACCACTAAGAAGATACAACAGCTCTTCTAAATAAACTGCCTACATTGCAGTTGTGAGTCCTATTTTGGTGTATTGTTGCGCATTATGGGATCCCCACTAGTGCAGAAAAGTACAGAGAAGATATAGAGGAGAGGGTATCAAGCAAATGATGCACGAGTTGGGTTGAAAATCATAAAAATTCAGCCATTAGTTACAGCGAGGAATATTTGCGAAATTTCTTTCACCAACTTTCTCTCCCTGATGCAAACATGTTTTTTGTTAGCACCCACCTACAGTGAATAACTTTAATATTCGGACATTAACAAGTTTTTAATTTGCTGCATAATAACTGTATTCTGAACAAAACAAAAATATAATATAACCAAATACTATATGTATGTAGATGTCTAGTAAATATCAGAATGAACGTTGTTTACATAACGTGTAACAGTTGTTAAATAACTCGACTGATGTAAACCACTCTTCTCCAGACGATGCCACGCAAAGGTAATACCAGTTATGAGACACGACAACTTGTGATTTTTCACAACACGAAAGGTAAAACATATACACAAATTGCTGCCACGAGGACCAGCCGCAGAAGTTGGATGCACTTGACAATAGGAAGCTAATACGAAAAATACAGAAAGTTGCTACACTCAGTGCCTTCAGATGAGCAAGTGAGCTTCTATACGAAATTGGCAAAAAGGTACATCCTGAAACGATTCGCAGAATAATGAAAGAAAGTGGCTACACTGTAAAAGTGGCTAGGAAGAAACCGAATGTGAATGAACAGAATCTAAAGAAGAGATTGGACTTTGCTAGGGAGTTTATTTCGACGGACGAAATATAGTAGCCAGACGTCATTTTTGCCGACGAAAGTAAACCTAACGTTTTTGGGTCGAATGGTGTGGCGGAAGAACAATGACTAATTTACAGTCACAAATATTAAACCGATGTAAAGCAAGGGCCGGCCGCGGTGGCCGAGGGGACTGAGGCGCTCCAGTCACGGTCTGCACGGCCACGACGGTCGGGGGTTCGAATCTCCCCTCTCGAGCATGGATATTTGTGCCGTCCTTAGGATTAGCTAGTTCATAAGTAGTTTGTAAGTTTAGGGACTGATGACCCCGTAGTTAAGTCCCATAAGCTCTACAAACATTTGAACATTTTAAAAGAAGCATGGAACAGTCTACAGGAGGACTATTTAAAAAAAATGTCATTTGCCGTATGCCGCAGCGTTTGAAAGAAGTGATAAAACGGAATGGCTTCTTGACAAGATATTGAAACATCTATTTTCCACTAAATTTTGTCTTGAAATAATCAGTCCATCAAAATGTCCGAATATTAAACTAACGTGAATGTAGGACCGGGTTGTATTTAATTAGTATTATTAAAGAACTTATGTAAGTTATCTTAATAAAGTTTATGCAATTATTCACAAGACACTTCAGTAATATTAAATTTGGTTATATGTTTTGTTTGATTTACTACGAATAAATTTATGATACTATAAGTTTAAAATTTTGTGCTGTACAAGTATTATTGTTATGCACTGGACACAGAAGGACATGATAATCATAAGAAAATAAGAAAAAATTAGATCGAAAACGGAAAGAGCTAGGTGTTCCTCTTTCCCGGGAGCTATTAAACAATGGAATTATAGAGAAATATCGTAAAAGCGGTTCGACGAACCCTCTGCCATGCACTTCAGTGTGACTTGCAGAGTATCAGAGTATTTATGTATAAGTACAAATGTGCTGTACTGTAAATGCGTGTCCTAGTAATCTGTACAGAAGTTGAGAAAGAAACGCGAGTCGTTTCTCACGTTCCACAACGCGTACAATAAGGTAAATAAGTAGTCTACAGACGTCCACTGATAGCCTTGGGCTAGCAAACGAATCTCTGCGAGTGGTCTTATCACCACGGGTTTCCAGGGTTCAGCAGTGAGCAATAGGTCAAGTACGCTGTCTGTCTATTCCGTAGTGGGCTATCTCGCGTTGCGTAAACTGCAGCTGGCCACACAGTCACGTGCGGTGCAGCGTCCAGCACGGCTGACAGTGCTAAACGGTCATTCATTGCACTGTTTATGTACTTGCGTAGTTCCAGCATTAAACTTGCGTCCTACTGCTTTCACCTTAGGACTTCTCTCAAATGTTCAAATGTTTGTAAATGTATGGGACTTCTCTGTTTATCAGTCTATAGGCTTACAACAAACTCCATAAACTGTTGTTATTGTGGTCTTCAGTCCGGAGACTGGTTTGATGCAGCTCTCCACAATACCCTAGACTGGGCAAGTCTCTTTAACTCCACATAAGAACGGCAACCTACATCTGTCTGAATCTGCTTACTGTATCCATCTCTAGGTCTTCCTCTGCGGTTTTTACCCCACACACTCCCCTTCAACGCTAAATTCACGATTCCTTGATGTCTAAGAATGTGTCCTACCAATGGATCCCTTCTTTTAGTCAAGATATGCCAGAAATTCCTTTCCTCCCCAATTCTGTTCAGTACCTCTTCATTAGTTATGCGATCCACCCACCTTATCTTCAGCATTCTTCGGTAGCACCACGTTTCAAAAGCCTCTATCCTCTACCTGTCCGTACTGTTTATCGTCCATATTTCACTCCCACACAAGGCAACACTCCACACAAATGCCTTCAGAAAAGACTTCCTTAGGCTTAAATCAATGTTCGAGGTTAACAAATTTATCTTTTTCAAGAACGCTTTTCTACCCATTGCCATTCTGCATTTTATATTCCCTGTATTGCGACCATCATTTGTTATTTTACTGCCCAAGTAACAAAACTCATCTACCTCCTTTATTGTTTCGTTACCTCTACATCTACATCTACATGGGAGACTCTGCAAATCACATTTAAGTGCCTGGCAGAGGGTTCATCAAACCACAATTATACTATTTATCTCCCATTCCATTCTCGAATAGCGCGCGGGGAAGAAAGAACACCTGAATCTCTCTGTTCGAGCTCTGATTTCTCGTATTTTATTCTGATGATCATTTCTACCTATGTAAGTGGGAGTCAAGAATATATTTTCGCATTCGGGGGAGAATGTTGGCGATTGGAGTTTTGCAATTAGCTCACGCCGCAGCGATAAGCGCCGTTCTTGTAATGATTCCCATCCCAGATCCGGTATCATTTCAGTAACGCTGTCTCCCCTGTATCGTGACAATACGAAACGAGCTGCCCTTCTTTGGACTCTTTCGATGTCCTCCGTCTAACCCACCTGATAAGGATCCCACACTGGGCTGCAATACTCCAAAAATGGACGGACAAGCGCAGTTCTGTTGCATGTTTTAAGGGTTCTGCCAATAAAACGCAGACTCTGGTTCGCCTTTCCCACGATATTATCTACGTGTTCTTTCCAGTTTAGGTCTGAAGTAATAGTAATTCCAAATCTAATTCCTTCAGCATCACCTGATTTTCTTAGACTGCACTCCATTACCCTTCTTTTACTCTTGTTAATGTTCATATTATGTGCACCTTTCAGCACACTGTCCATTCCGTTCAACTGCTCTTCCAGGTCCTTTGCTGTCTCTGACAGAATTACTATGTCGTCGGCAAAACGCAATGTTTTTAATTCTTCACCCTGAACTTTAATTCCTTCTCCAAATTTCTACTTGTTTTCCTTTATAGCTTGCTCAATGTACAAATTGAATAACATTGGAGAAAGCCTACAACCCTGTCTTACTCCCTTCCCAACCACTGCATCCCTTCCATGCCCTTCAACTCTCACAACTGCTGTCTGGTTTTTGTACAAGTTGTAAATAATCTTACGCTCCATATATTTTACTCCTGCTTGCTTCAGAAGTTGAAAGAGTTTATTCCAATCAACATTGTCAAAAGCCTTCTCCAAATCTACAAAATCTAGAAACGTGGGTTTCCCTTTCCTTAATCTATCTTTTACGAGAATCCGTAAAGTGAGTATTGCCTCCCGTGTTCCTACATTTCTCCTGAACACAAACTGATCCTCCCCGAGGGCGGCTCCTACCAGCTTTTCCATCCTTCTGTAAATAATTGGTGTTAATATTTTTTTTACCATGACTTATTAAACTGATGGTTCTGTAATTTTCACACCTGTCTTCGCCCGCTTTATTTGGAATGGGGATTATTACATTTTTCTTAAAGTCTGAGGTTACTTCGCCTGTCTCATACATCTTACACACCAGGTGAAACAGTTTTGTCATGGCAGGTTCTCCCAGAGACTTCAGTAGTTCTGAGGGAATGTCATCTACTCTAGGGGCCTTGTTTCGACTTAGGTCTTTCAGTGCTCTGTCAAATTCATCTCTCAGTATAGTATCTCCTATTTCATCCTCATCTACTTCTTCCTCCCTTCCTACAACATTGTCTCTACTTTCATTTCCTTCGTAGAGCTTCTCTATATACTCTTTCCACCTTTCAGCTTTCCCTTCTTTGCTGAGAACTGGTTTTCCATCTGTGTTCTTGATATTCATAGAGCTGTTTTTCTTATCTCCAAATATCTCTTTTATTTTCCTGCAAGCTTATCTATTTTCCTCTATTTATACATTCTTCTACATCCTTGCATTTGCATTCTAGCCACTCCTGCTTAGCCATTTTGCACTTCGTGTCAATTTCATATCTTAATCTTCTGTACTCCATTCCGCCCGTTTCATTTACTGCATTTCTATATTTTCTCCTTTAATCGATCAAATCCATTATGTCCTATGATATCCAAGGATTTTTTGTAGGTCTTTCCTTGATACCTATTTTGTCCTCTGCTGCCTTCACTATTTCATCTCTCAATGCTACCCATTCCTCCTCTACTGTTTTATTTCTCCCCGTTTCTGTCAATTGTTGCATAAAGCACCCTCTGAAATTCTCAAGAACTTCAGGTTCCTTCAGTGTATTCAGGTCCCATCTCTTCATTTTCCTACCTTTCTGCAGTTTTTTCAGTTTCAGCCTACAATTCATGACCAATAAGTTATGGTCAGAGTTTATATCTGCCCCTGGGTATGTCTTACCCTAAAGACAAAAACACTCATGCCCGAAAATCAAAATGTTAAAATGTTTGTAAGGCTTAATGGACTTAACTGCGGGTTTATCAGTCCCTAAACTTACAAACTACTCATACTCTACCTTATACTAAAGATGACACAAACATCCATGCCCGAGTGGGGGATTCGAACCCCCGATGGTAGACTGCCGCGCGCATCGCAACACAACAGATTGAACACAGTGTGATAAAAGTGTATGTGTTTAGTTTGAGGGTTTCTGAATTACTCCGTGTTGTAAGTTATATGTTTTGTTTACTGTATATTACAGACTTCTTCTCTGTTCTCAGAGTATCTTCACAGAAACAAAGGTGATTACAGTAATAAATTGAGTAAGTCAAAATTATATTAACTGACTGTTCCGTTGGTTCTTGAGAGAATAGATTAATTTTTAATGAAACACGAAACGGAGTATGTTACATTATTTATTATTTGACGAACCGCTTTTCGGCTTATACTTCAAAATAAGGTTCAGAGACATTTACATTTCATACCTCTGCACCTCATGTTTACGTGTTATGTTTCTGTAACGAGGTACCAGAGACCGTGACTCTTAAACAAGAATACACGGAGCGTACCGCCTGAACAACTTCTGAAAGTTTTAATGAATAGTTAAGTGAGCTATATTACGCTGCAGGTCCCGTAATACGTATCTAACTCTCTGGAAGTTTGTCGGTGCAGCTGTTTCACCTTGTACTCTCTGGTGTTGATAGTTACGGTGCCGATCTAAAAGACATTGTTATTTGAAAATTAAGCTAAGCTTCCTAAACTGGACGAAAATAAATATGGCGATTTTCTAGAGTTCGATTGCAACAAACAATACAGCATTTTTACCCGCTTCAGGTCTACTTTTACCTCAGACGTACCAATAATTCGCAAACACCTCGTTACTCCCGCATATAGCTCACTTCTAAGTGTATTATTCGTTGTGTCTCATCCAAGAGCATTAATACCACCACCAGCAAGGCAAATATCCAGATATTATTTTGAGCTTTTCATAGTCACAATATAGTTTTTTTGGTATTGTTTTCGAAGCCGCTGAACGGTTTGATATGACTGTTGCATCTAACATTAAAATTGGCTAATTTATAGTCATCCTCCTTCCATACTCTTTTTTTGCTGCTCCTTCCAGCGCAAAACAGACTACTCCTGGGTAACATAGCAGATTACTCACTACCATAGACATCTTTCCTACCGTTTTGCTTCAAGTAGTTAATAGTTTTGTGCTTTATCTTTCTTCTTGTGTGATGATATTTCTACGACAAAAATGAATTTCAAATATTTGTAGTTCTTTGTTTTCTTTGCTATGGTAATATGCAATTCACTATCTTCTAAACATAAACTAAAGTAGCTTGCTCACTTTTTTACGTACAGATCATTCTAAGGAATTACTATAGGAATTTTGATCCTTTTGTTTGAGTAATAGATAAACTGCCTTCCGTGTTGTCCCATTTCAGTTTGCTCCAGTTCTGACAATAGCATCCATGAAAAAACCATATAAGTCTTAAATTTACATTAACTATGTGCGCGACAAATAGACGAATAACTCAATATCACGCCAACCGATTTAGATAATCCCTTTTTATTGGAAGGGATAAACTTCAAGGTTAGTTTGATGAGAGTTCTGATGATGGGATCCATGACAAAGTAACAGAACTCTTCAATTTTTAGGAGCAAATTAACGATACACTGCAGAATCTTTTATAGGCTTTCCCAGTATTTGAGTCACCTATCGTAACGTCGTTATGATCAAGTAATTCCCTGTTCAAAACTTTTTACATGTAAAGCCGCATTTTTAAAGTTATATTTTAGCGCTCTTCTCAATTCTCTTTTGAAATTGTTCTAGAGGTAGATTTCCTCTATTGAGATAGGCGTTTTTGTCTGACTTCGTTTATTTCATTTAAATGGCGTTGTCTCATATGAGCAGCACGTTTAGTAGATCTGCCCATAATAAGAAAAATATTGTGTACTTCAGATCCACTAAAACAAAAATCAACAAAACTTTTAACAAAAAACCGACATAAAAAGTATTCCAAAACGAATTAATATGCAATTAAAAATAAAGAAAAAATTGTATATTCTTCTACTACTTAATAATCAACTTCAAGTACAATATACCTAATACGAGAATATTGAGACCGAAGTCGGATCGGATGTTTCCTTGGCTGATAACGACTCCAAAATAATAATAATAATTGTGACTACATTATATTATCATAATAACTGGATTGACTTTTATGTAGTCGAATATTTTTCATTTCATTCTGCTTAGGAGAACTCTACAAATATTTTGATCATTGTTTGTTATTCATAAGTATGGGTTGAGTTAGATTGAAAGTGGGTAGGTACCTACACATCTTCTTGTGTGGTAAACACATAGATCGTACTTATATATTGATGAGTAGAAAAAGTAAGTTGATTATTAAGTTGTTGAAGAATACGCAGTTATTTTTTCACTTTTAACTGCATATTAATTTGTTTTGGAATACATTCTCTAAGTGTTTTTTTTTTCGTTTGTTAAAATTTTTGTTTATTTTTTCCGATCGCCGGTACTCATTTTCGTATGTTGTTCACAGTATAAATGCATTCAACATTACTCGCCCGAAAATACATGCCTAGCGATACTGAATGGACAGTTATGAGTGGGTAGTCAGCTATTGTTTATGCTGTTGAAATACCATTGTTCCAGGAGCCAGCGTCAGGGAATGTTGCTGAATTTTGAGTAAATTACTGTTGCCGAAATTCACGTAACCAACAAATTCATGAATTTTCGAGATTTTTTAAATTTCGTATTTTCACCTCAAAAATTAACGGGGGGAGGGAGCTTACTATAGGCGTCGAGGTGCTATAGTCAAGTACATACGGTAACTTATCATGATAGAGGGGTCGTGTGGGTTATTTCAAACGCCTTTCCTCCCTGTACGTCTGAATTAAAGACTCAACGGCCCTTTTCCATTTCTATGGCACGCAGCAAGCAATATAAAAATTCCTTTTCATAAACACTTTCAAGGGACACGTTTAACCTAAAATGCTCGGAACCGCACGAAACCATGCTTAGAATATCGAGCAATCATGAACATAATAGTGGTTTGCGTCCCTTCTAGATAAAAGTTTTCCGAACAAAGAAGTTACGCTGAATATCTTGCCACCGAAAATAACAAATTTGCCAACCCGTTGATGTTTACTTCTTAGGCAAATATAAACTCCATATCGAAAGTATTAATAATTTTTAGAACTACAAGGTGCCAAACCACAAGTGTAGGTACATGATGGTTACTTCATCATGAAACTTTACTCTGTTCTTTTTACAATCAATTTGCTGTACCTACGTATAAACCTATGTTGCAATATGCTTGGCGAAAGCCAGTGCATGACATTGACATACCAACATCATTGTTTGAAAATGTAATTAATGTGGCTTTTGATATTTGCCTGCATGAAAGTGAAATTAATTTGGAATATGATTACTTGGCTTTAGTGAGATGTGCACATTGTTCTTTCCCACTTTGTTTCAACAACTTCATCGAAATTTAGCGTCTGCACTTTGAGGAGTAATAAAAGCACTTCCAGATGTGTGGTACTGCTGTATATCTGTGTTTTGCGCTATTATAAGCAGAGAGTTTTTAGTGCTGCTGATTGAACCTGTAATGATACACTAACGCCATTAAATTACATATAATTTCCTTCCTGTGGCATTGATATCTTGTTACTTTGTTTCTCTTTGTTAAAATGTTACTTGAGGCACAATGCAACGTTTTGCACGGAAATGACGCTCACCACTGTCCTCCAACATGGAGGTCGAGATGTTTTAAGTATTTTAATTGGTTTTAAGCATTGATAATGACCATACAGTGGTCGAAATGTTGATTTGCAAACAAATTAAAATAATATATATTTTTTACGACTGATTGCTGAAAGAATTACCACAAACTTTATTTGTTTCACTATGGCAACACAGAAAGTTATGAACGACATCTGCTTTTGTGGCATCTGATCCAGATGCATTTTTAACTGCAGTATTTTGTTGTCACTTTCGTCTTTGTTCTCAAATTTCGTCCACGGGAGTTCACATCCAATCCCTCTGACATAAATTTTATATTTAGTAAACACCAGATAAATGTATACTAGACTTTATTACCCATTAACAACAGCCACAATTCCATGATTATGACTGTTAACAAAGGCACTTTCATTGTTATTGCAAACCTCGCCTAACTGTTATACTTCGAACTGGAACTGTATTACTGACAGGTTCTTGAGACTTCATTACCGCATTTTTAGAAAATATACTACCAGGGTCGTCAATTCGCAGCTTGGATAAAGTCAGACAGTAGTTTATGTACATTCGTATTCAACAGTCAATCTGTTTTTAAAACATGGAACTGTAATTAGGTAAAATTCTCTAGTGGGTGCGGAATACCAGCTGTCGGCCGATACCCCAAATAACATGGCGGACGCCAGTTCAGTTTGCCTCAAACATAGCGGACCTTTCCGCACTCTATGAAATTTAAGCTCTTTGGAAAATAGTCATGGTTCCGTGGTAGTTCCATATGATCTACCGATAGATGACTGTCGCGATAGACCAATACTAGGAGAGTGGCCAACGGGCCGGTGGTCGCCATGATTTTACCAGATTGCGCGCAGAACATGCATTTAGAAGCGAACCAGGCATTTAACGATTGAAATATGGGATCATTTTGTCCCATGATACGAAAGAAGATCTTATAGCTTACGCGGTTAAAACCAATGCCATTCATCTATGTTTATAAAGGTCTAATAAATTTGTAAGCAGTCCCTATGTGAACCGAATATTAATACCATATTTTACGATGTTCTGGTAACTTTGACAGTTGACAGTTGATTAATAAGAGAGAGAGGTTTTTCATGTTATGTATCTCAAAAAGGAAGTGGTGCTATTTAAGATTTTTCTGTCTGCTTATTGTTATGGTTAATTTGTAATTACTACTTTAAGTTACAGTTAAAAGACTTTATGCTTATGTGCGTGTAACTGCACGTTATATGTTACGTATTTGTGAGTCAAGACCGAGCGAGTAAACAATTTCAGAATAATCATATAATCTCTTTGACATAATAATCTCTGATACAGAACAATCGCAGCACTGTACTTTGATAGATACTTTCGAAGCACTGTATTTTAGCAATCCGTGAATATTCAAAATTCCACTACAATATCCATTACTGAAATTAGTACAATATTATCACTCTCTGCCCCAATATAATAAACTTTACGTGTTTTCCTGTCGATATTATATTTTCCTACACTGGGAAATACCAAAAACGTGATTCTGTACATACTTTTAGGACAGAGTACCGAGAAAATCGGAAAAATATCAATAAAATCTCTACAGAAGCAGCAGAAACAGACTCAAAATAGGTAACTACATATCTACAAATAGTCAATAGTCCCGCCCCCTTTTTCATATTATATTCCGTAATTAATTATAGGATTGCGAATAGCCAATAATACACAGCGAACCAGGTGACGTAGACATGTTAAAAATCTACCTTGCAGCACGACATGTCAGAAACTAAAACCATGAACTAACAAAAAGCTAGAAAATACTAAAAGATTACCGGTTACCGGATTCGAGCGCGCGGCCTTCACGTTATGAATTCAGTACGCAACCACTACTCCAAGCGTAAACTGCGAAGGTAGTAATTCATTCATTTACTGACTTTCATCAATACTTTTTTTGCATTGGGCAGGGGTGGGGGGCAGTAGAAAATATTTATTTCACACAGTAATGATTCGTTTGTTTCCATAAGTTGCCTTCACGCTTCCTTCTTTCTCGGTTCACTTTCCGTCCATCATTCCTTGCAAACACAATCATCATATAGCAATGTTCACTTCAGTTTTTACAGCCAACAGCGGAGCAATGAGTCCTTTCACTTGAATTTCCTGAATGATTATGTAATACACATTATTAATTACACTCAGTAAATAATTTCAAATCGACATTTAATGTTATCCGCACAGGAGTAGCCGAGCGGTCTAAAGCGTCTCGCTGCGGAGCGCGCGGTTGGTCGCTGTGGAGGTTCGAGTCCTCCCTGCGGCATGGGTGTGTGTGTTCGTCCTTAGGTTCGTTTACCTACGTTTAAGTAGTTTGTAAGCTATGGACTGATGACCACGCAGTTTGGTCCGATAGATTTACAGACATCTGAACATTTAATGTTAAAAATTGTCGCGAAGTTCTGAAGTTATCTTCAACGACCGATGAACAACACGTTAATTTACGCAACTAGAACCGCCAGAAGTGCAAAAATGCAGCAGTGCTGTAACGCTATATATATATATATATATCGTATGCGAGCTACAAACAGTATATAATAAATTCACAAATTGTAAAATAATAATAATGTCTACACATTTTTACAGTAACATATAATACATGAAAATTATGTACAAGAATGGTATGAACAACTTCATATCTCGTTCTTCCAGAAGTCTAAATATGCCATTGCTGTACTGCTGCAGGTCATCAGGTCTTGGGCTGTGCACGCTCTTGGGTGATTTACTTCCGGACATTCCAGCAGGTGGTCCATGGTCTGTATGTTTCCGCACGAACACAAAACACTTTCACCGATTCCCCACTTCCCACTTGTGCAAATTCTTGTTGCATCTACTCATTCCAGACCGCAGTCTGTTCACAGTCTTCCATCTCTGCCAGTCAAGTTCTGCGCCTGGTAGCAGCGCCTCCTCGGTATAGTTGGCATGCCCTTGTTGCTCCCGCCACAATTTTATTCTGGTAGTTCTTGGTGGGTTTGCGAGTGGTTTCGTTGAATGTAGAAAACTGCTTCTTGATTTAAGGCGTTTTGGTACAGTTTGGTACCCATTTTCTGTAGCCGCCATCTGCTCTTGTTACCCTGGAATTCAACAAAATATCTTCTGTTGAACAGAATTGATCTGAGTACTGCAGTAAGTCGAGGGACTTTTGTTGTTCTTTGCACCTTCGTAATAAGTTTCTGAGGTTGATGGTATCATATGCTGCCGTCAAATCTATAAACACAACTCCTGTTGCTAGTCGTTCCTCAAACCCATCTTCATTAACTGAGTTAGGTTGAGAGCTTGGCTGGTACAAGCAAGATTTACCAGGCCCAAATCCTGCTTGCTCTTTTATTAGGGTGCCCTCAATCAGGTCACTAAATCTGTTTAGTATAAGTCTTTCAAAGAGCTTATAGGTTGTACACAACATACAGAATGTATGTAACTGTATATGAAATTCCTTTCTGCAGTACAGAAATCCGCACAGTAGCCATTCAAACATAGACAAAACCCGCCAAGTTTGGTAAAAACATGGCGTCTTGGGCACTCTTCCAGTCAGCAGCGGTATCAATCATGGCCACTCTCTCCTTATACAAGCTTTCTAACCAATACCTTTCGCGGCGGCTCGTCGCGTAATACCCCCTTTTAGTTCCGGGGAGGGGATCCTACAAGCTGAGCATCAGTGGAGCCGGTGATCGGGTCCCTCGTCAGTCTATCGGCTGCGCCGGTGGAGAGGAATGCGGGGGTGTGTAAGTGGAGATTGCGTTGGCGGCTAATAGAGGCGGCCAGGTGAATTAGGGAGGTGTGGTCGGTGATGGATGGGAGCGCCCGCCTTCATTACGCTGGCCGGGCCGCCGTATCCGCGGGCCCTGGCATTTGCCTGCGGTTCAACCCACAACGCCCCACCCGTCAGACCTCTAAGCTCGCTCACCAAGATCGCCGAGAAGGTGCTTCCTAAACGTCTCAATAGGCCAGTTTTGTGCATGGCTGAGAATCAACGACTGTTACAATACAATTAAATTTATAAGGGTCAGCCCTCAGTCTAAAAGTACGAAAATAATCGTAACCAGGTTTCAATGCCGCTATGGGCATGTTGTTAAATATGTTAAAACTACATGTCAAAATTTAAAATACAAAAAATATATCTGACATAATCAGATAGTCATACCTAAATAGTAAATAGTTGTATACCCGGGCCGCTGAAACTTTGCACTTGACGTTTACAAATAACAAGTGAAGTGCAAGAAGCGCGAGGCGCTAGTCGCAAGGAACGATCCAATCACAGCGCGATAAACACTTCCAGTGATCACGTGCCGTGACGTCAACGTTCACGCGTTGCCGGCTTTGTTCAGTTCTACCGTAAAGTAAGTTGTGTATCGTATTTATCGCATGTTTATGTTGTGTGTGCTTTTTTCACTGAGATTTGTTTTACTGTGAGTGGTTTAACTTGACTTTTCGAGTTCAAGTAATTGGATAATATCACCGAAAAGACGTTTGTCTAGCGACGTTTTCTGAGTAAGTTCTCAATTTCGTTTGAATGAAAACTTCGAAGCTTATACTCTGAGCAGGAAGTTCATTCTTTCTTCAAACGATCTGAAAAAAGTTATGGTGCAGTGGTTACAAGAAAGAAATATTGCTGCAGATATGTCAATGTCAAAACTTTTTATATTCGCTCGTGAAACAAAATAAGCCTATTACACCCACATATGCAGTAGACGAAATCGCAAAGGAACAGCGTCACAATGAAATAAAGCTGCCCCCATTTCACTGTCGTTTTAACCCTATAAAATTGGTGTGGAGTGACGTGAAGAATTACTTAAAGAACAATAGGTCTTTCACAATAACAGAGGTGGAAAAGCTGTTGTATTAAGCTGTTGCCAATGAGGCAGCGCAAACAGTGGAAGGCATAATGAACAAGTTAATGATTTGCCTTGGTGATGACGATTTTGGCAGCGACGACAACAGTCAAGATGGGGAGTTGGATGTAATTGTACCATTGTCACCGTAAATTGGTGAGTGAAAATCATTGATTATGTAACGTATTTTGATTATTGTTTATTTCGTATTTGTCGTGATCCAATGCTTATTTTCTATATTGCTTTGCTCCGTTACTGAAAGCTTACTCATTGTTGTGCTCTGGTCCCCATTAATATGCCGTTAATTAATTCCTGCTCAAGAACGAATTATTATATTCACTTTTATCACTCAATAGCTTAAAATTACGAGATGCAAATGAAAACTGTTTCTTCTGCTGTGTGTATAGATGCTAGTGTTGCAACGTCTCCGGCCGCGGTGGCCGAGGGGACTAAGGCGCTCCAGTCACGGTCTGCACGGCCACTACGGTCGGGGGTTCGAATCCCCCCTCGGGCATGGATATTTGTGCCGTCCTAGTTCGTAAGTAGTTCATAATTAGTTTGTAAGTTTAGGGACTGATGACCCCGTAGTTACGTCCCATAGACTATACAAACATATGAACATTTTTTTTTTTTTTTTGTTGCAACGTCGCTAAAGCAGTGCAGCCAACTTAACTCGCCGTAACGCGAAACGTCAAGTGCAATGTTTCAGCGGCCCGGGTAAGACAGGCTGATTATGTCAGATATAGTTTTTGTATTTCAAATTTTGACATGTAGTTTTAACATATTCATCTTCGTCTGAAGAAGGTGCCCATAGCGGCATTGAAACCTGGTTACGATTATTTTCGTACTTTGCGACTGAGAGCTGCCCATTATAAATTTAATTGTCTCAACAGGCACTGCATCACCAATGACGCCCTAACAACCACTATGAAAAGTTTATTTCTGATGGTCCGCAGCCATGTATGGGCTATTCCATTTGATATGGAGCAGCCAAATTCGCTAATTTCATATTGCTTTATTTAGACGTGTTGTAAGGTCACTATAGTCCCGATATATTTAATTTTCTATAAAATTTAAGCCACAATAGTGTTCAACAGTCTTATAAAGTTATATCCTGTCTGATCATTTGTGCTGTTGGTCATTCTGCAATGTGCTCAGTTTATGTAGTACGTATTTTATGTTGTTGTATGGTCTTTAGTCCGGAGACAGGTTTGATGCAGCTCTCCACCCTACTCTATCCTGAGCAAGCCTCTTCATCTCCCCGTAAGAACGACAACCCACATCCACTTGAATCTGCTTACTATACGCGTCTCTTGGTCTCCCTCTGCGATTTTTACCCCACACACTTCCCTCCAATGCTAAATTTACGATTCCTCTATGTCTAAGAATGTGTTCTACCAAGCGATCCCTTCTTTTAGTCAGGGTATGCAAAAATTCCTTTTCTCACTAATTCTGTTCAGTAACTCTTCATTAGTTATGCGATCTACTTACCTAATCTTCAGCATTCTTCTGTAGCACCACATTTCAAAAGCCTCTATTATCTTCCTGTCCGCACTGTTTATCGTCCATGTTTCACTCCAGTACAAGGCAACATTCCACAGAAATGCCTTCAGAAAAGACTTCTTTACACTTAAACTAATATTCGATGTTAGCAAATTTTTCTTTTTCAAAAATGCTTTTCTTCCCATTGCCATTCTGCATTTTACATCCTCTGTACTGCGACCATCGCATGTTATTTTACTATCCAAGTAACAAAACTCATGTACCATCTTCATTGTTTCGTTACATAATCTAATTCCTTCAGCATCGCCTGATTTTCTAAGACCGCATTCCATTATTTTTGTTTTGCTCTTGTTAATGTTCATTTTATACGCTCTCTTCAACACAATGTCCATTCCATTCAACTGCTCTTCCAGGTCCTCTGCGTATTTTAAAGAAAAGATATTCAATTTAGTTGATGTGAGCTGGTCACAGACATACACTGTAAGCGGCACAGTAATCCTTGGAACTATCGATCGATTTGAGAGTGAGCGCTTCGACTGCGACTGGCAGTAGCGGGAACGTGCCAGTCAGTCAGTAGTTGTATCTTGCCAGGGTTCGTTAGTAGCAGAAACGAGAGGCGGTTGGTGAATGCAGTCGTTATGTAGTACCTGGGTAATGAATGGTAATGGAGAGAGAAGTTGTGATGTGAGCTGTATTATGAACTTGGAGGAGATATAACATGTATATTGACATATGGCTTAATAACTGTAATAATGTACATTATCAACTGAATCATCAGGTATGTGCTGCGGCATGACATCGTTGTAATTCATGATTATTGTTTTAAGGTTCGTGTAATATTTTTCTGCTTTAAATTTTTAGAACACACGATTTATAATTTAGATTTTTCTTTCCGCGTTTTCAATTTCTTTGTAGATACTTTCCCCTTCGTCGTTTTCACTTTTTGAGTATTCTTTAACCTCATTATTACATATCAACCATTTGCATGTTTTTTTTTTTTTTTTTTTTTTTTTTTTTTTTTTTTTTTTTTTTTTTTTTTTTTTGTACAATTGATAATATTAATGATCCTTCATGCTGAAACCTGCTTGCTGTTTCCGGTTTTCAGTTTTGTAGTGAGAATACGAGATAAGTCAAATTTCATTTATTGTGACGCAGTCAGATTGTTTCCCCGTCCATTATATAAATTTATCAGATGGTTTTCTCATTTAGTATTTCCTTCGTGTGTACTTATATCAGGGCCATACATTTTGGTATATGTGTTTTGCCTATTTCCTGGGCGTGTAACTTGCGCATATTTATTTATGTTTTCAAGACTTACCTCACATTGTTCGGTTTTAAAAGTTCAGTTTTGCCCGTATGTAGTTTGCAGTATTGGTGAATTTCCATTAAACATTTTAAATATTTGGGATACCTTGCACGGTTTCGACAATTATATGTTGCCATCTTGAAGTCTGTAGTGTCTGTCATATATTATATAATAGCATAGTTAACATAATTACATACCTCTTAAGATTTAAATATTACTTAGTATTATTTCGTCACATTTACATTCCGTTCTTGGATATGTTGAAAATAAAACATTTTTTGCGTCTATTATATCATATGTTTCACCCATATTGCAAACCCATCACTCAGAACGTTTGTTTACAAACAACTAAAACCTTATTACAATGTGGTATCAAAAATCTTCTATAAGCGATACATGCATTATAAAATCGTTTAATGTTGTACAATTACGTTCAGTGATATCAATATTAAAATACCTTACGTAAAATAATGACTTACTGATAGTAGACTTATTGTAAAATTACAGATATCTTGTATTTACGTTGTCATGAATAAAGTGCCCCATTAAAATTCTATTTGTTTTTACAAAGTGATTGATAAAATGAATAATAAAAATGCTTTAACATTGTCTCAATAGAAAACAATTATATTATGGAAGCGCAAATTTGTTTTATAATGTGTTGTATAAAATTGCCAATGTTATCAGTGTAAAACTATGCTCCATTTACTTATGGAGTCATTAAGTGAGGGTTACAATAAAATCATGTATTAACATCATGTAATATTGGTGCTGTGAACGAGGAGCTATAGTTCTATTTGTTATAATATTGATAACATAATTACTCATTAGCAGATACAAAACCGCCTAGGTTTACGCCTATTGTCACATATTATATTTTAAATTTTACGTTTCTGGAAGTAAATAAATGAACAAGTATATAATAATGATCAAGTGCTTCAGGTTTGTAGTCTGATGTCTTGATATGGTGCTTTAGGTCTACAACCAGATACTATGTGTTACGTAATGTCTACAGTTGTACAGCACCTGGTCTGACTCTCTATTTCTACTATGATGTATGACTAGGAGCTCAAAGTCTACATCAAGACATATGGTGGGGGAGGGGTGGGATGGGGGAAGGGGGAGTGTCAACACCCCTATGTCTACTTGAATGTATCACATAAAAGTGACCTTAATGCTCGCCGCGGCGGAGTGGGCGAGCGCATTGAGGCGCTATGGTGCGATGCGCGAGGCCGTTCCCCGTCGGGGGCTCGAATCCCTCCTAGGGCATTGATGTTTGTGCCGTCTTTAGTATAAGGTAGTCTATAAGTAGTTAGTAAGATGATATCGCAGTTAAGTCCCATAGGCTTTACAAACATTTGAACCTAATGTTCGTCTACACCTTGAAGGCTACAGTCATAGTTCGTAGTTTTAGTATGGTGGTTGAGCTCTACAACCATATAATATGGGTGGCCTCACGTCTGTTAAAATACATCGTCTATAGGTCAATGTTTGAAATCGGTTGTAAAATGAGAAAACTGACCTCGTATATTTAAGACAATTAACACTTTCTATATGTACCAGTTAACGTAAAAGGAAACAATCGATATTAAGTTATTCCTAAATGACTATTTTTTTTCGAGTTAAAATTCACTGAAGTTAGCGTTGTTTTCCGAACCCGAATCTTTGTGTGCTGTGTAACTCAAGAACCTCACACTCGATTTCAGTGAACTTAGGTTCATTTTGTAGCTGAATATCTAAAACAAGTTTATGTAGGTAGACAACAATAACATGAGAACAATTAATTCATTCATACTCACAGAATATATGACATTAACTGCGGATGGGCAAAGCTGAAAATGCCGGGATTCGAACAAGGGTTTCCCGCTTTCTAGGCAGTTGCGCTGACCTCTACACCACTGGGGACACAGTGGTCGCCGCACCTGCAAGGACTATCTCAACAAGCCTCTCGTCAGACACAAATCTCCAGCTTTACCCTGCACACAGTACTCAAACTCGAAGTCACTAGTTCCACAGTACTCTGGTAGTCACTAGTTTGAGTTCTGAGGACAGGGTAGAGCTGGAGATTTGTGTCTGACGGGAGGCGTGCTTAGGTAGTCCTTGCAGGTGCGGTGACCACTGTGTCCCCAGTGGTGTAGAGGTCAGCGCAACTGCCTAGAAAGCGGGAGACCCGGATTCGTTGTCATATATTCTGTGAATATGAAAAAATAACAACTGCAGGATCAATAGTGACGTCTGTTCTTTCATAATAGACACCACAAATATATATATGTAATTGTTGTAAAACATTTTTTTCTATTAAAATAGATGCAGTTTTCATATGGATCGAACTTACAAATGCTCGATTTCATTTTATTACAAATTTATTTCAGTTTTAAGTACCTTCAACGTGGGAAAAATAAGTAATAAATGCTGCACTTACAAGTTAGATTACAGAGGGCTTCCACTTCTCGACAAGGGAAGACCCGTCGCAGCTGGACACGGCAACAGCGGTCGTATGGACTGATTGGTTTCATACAATACGGTGTATAGCAGCCGGAAAAATTAACGCGGTTTCTAGATACATTTTATTTTTTCCTACAGCTCTCTATTCAAGGTACTACAAAACTGTTTACTGATACTGTTGTTAAAGCAAATGCTCAACAATATGGCATGAATATTTTTATTCCATTATATAGACACAACATGACACATCATGAAAAGTACATGAAATTAAAATTACAAAAGTTCCGAATAAATACCACATCGATCAGTACACTACCGTCTTCATTTTGTAATTTATTTGAAAATTTTACTTTGAATAGTTTCTGAGTGTCATGGTCGCGTGATTTCATGAAATTACGCTACTTTCGTTCGTAAAAGAAAACCGGCAGTGTTCGTGTATACCAGGTGCGAGTGGAAGTGTTTGTGTATCACAACTATAAGGCTGAAACTTTCAGGAAACATTCCTCACACACAAAGAAAGAAAATATGTTATGTGGACATGTGTCCGAAAACGCTTAATTTCCATGTTAGAGCTCATTTTAGTATTTCTAATGTTCTTCCACCTACGCTCACTGGAGCACGTTATCATGATTTCATACGGGATGCTCTACCTGTGCTGCTAGAACATGTGCCATTTACAAGTACGACACAACACGTGGTTCGTGCACATTTCGTGGACATTTCAGTCGACGTGTTCGTACGCTTCTCAACAGATTCGGTGACCGATGGATTGGTAGAGACGGACCAATTCCATGGCCTCCACGCTCTCCTGACCTCAACCTTTTTGACTTTCATTTATGGGGGCATTTGAAAGCTCTTGTCTACGCAATCCCAGTATCAAATGTGGACGGCTGTGATAGAATACGTCATTCTCTGTTGCTGCATCAGTGCATCAGGGATTCTATGCGACGGAGGGTGGATGCATGTATCCTCACTAACGGAGGACATTTTGAACATTTCCTGTAACAAAGTGTTTGAAGTCACGCAGATACGTTCTGTTGCTGTGTGTTTCCATTCCATGATTAATGTGATTCGAAGAGAAGTAATAAAATGAGCTCTAACATGGAAATTAAGCGTTTCCGGACACATGTCCAAATAACATATTTTCTTTCTTTGTGTGTGAGGAATGTTTCCTGAAAGTTTGGCCGTACCTTTTTGTAACACCCTGTATAAGTACTGCTATGAACAGATAAAACTGATGTTACAATTATGGTGTCATTGTCATTTGCTTTTCTCCGTAGTTTCCCAATGTACCCATACGTCCCCTAGTAGAATTTCGTGATGGACGAGGAAAAAAAAAAGCAACATTTTGTGAGACCAGCGAGGTCAAAGTGACTACTCTTCGACAGAGTGGCTTCCACGTTGAGAGCAGGGTGGATATCACGCACAGCACGGCGGGAGAACGTCAACTCATTGCGAAACAACTCTGGGGGGAAGTGCTTCCAGCATCGGACGAGCCAGTGCGCTACGTGCTTCGGGTTCACAAGGCGCCTGCGGCAAAGAACGGACCATCCGGAGCGCACAGCTTCACTCCAGAGCGCATTATCCAGCCTAGGCCTCCTAATAGGTCGGACATGGCACAAACGTGAAGCCAACTAAAGACACAGAATCTCAATGAAGTATGCAAAACAACTTTGAAGGCCTGTCTAGCTAAGGTCTGTTTATTATTAAATCCAGGAAACATCTGCAAAGAAACAGGATTTTCAGAATGAGGTCTGACAATACGTCGACTTCTGTTCGTATATGTAAGTGATTTGCCGACACGGAAGTAGTCTAAATCGCTCTATTTTCTTCTCAAGAAATTATTAGCCGGCCGCGGTGGCCGAGGGGACTGAGGCGCTTCAGTCACGGTCTGAACGGCCACTACGGTCGGGGGTTCGAATCCCCCCTCGGGCATGGATATTTGTGCCGTCCTTAGTTGTCGGTAGTTCATAAGTAGTTTGTAAGTTTAGGGACTGATGACCCCGTAGTTAGGTCCCTTAAGCTTAACAAACATTTGAACTTTTTTTTTTTTTTTTTGAAATTATTATAACTGCAGTCCGACTGAAACAGAATTAGCGGCCGTGACCGAATATTCGGTTGCACTTCTAGTTCCGCCGTAACCGAAACTTGTGTTAAATTTTCGTAAATTTATATTTTAAGAGATTCAAACAGATTGAGTGCCAAATAGGAGGAACAAAGTTAGAACAGGTAGACAGTTTCAAGTACCTGGGCTGTACTTTCTCACAGGATGGCAACATAGCGAAAGAACTGTAATCGAGGTGCAGCAAAGCTAATGCAGTGAGTGCTCAGCTAAGATCTACTCTCTTCTGCAAGAAGGAAGTAAGTACCAAGACTAAGTTAGCAGTGCACCGCTCTATCTTTCGACCAACTTTGTTGTATGGGAGTGAAAGTTGGGTGGATACAGGTTACCTTATTCATAAGGTAGAGGTTACAGATATGAAAGTAGCAAGAATGATTGCAGGTACTAATAGATAGTAACAATGGCAGGAGAATAAACTCCATAGATGAAGCGGTTAGAACGAACAGACTGATATGGTGGGGTCACGTTAAACGCATGGGAGAAGCAAGGTACCTAAGAGACTGATGAGCTCGGCAGTGGAGGGTAAGAGGAGTCGAGGTAGACCAAGAATATTCAGTGCAGAATGATTTTGAAGTAAAAGGCATAACACCAGACGAGGCATCAATGTTAGCATTGAATAGGGGATCATGGAGGAAAGGCATAATCAGTCTCTAATGATGATGATGATGATGATGATGATTTATATTATACCACACCTCACTAGTTTTCCCACATTTTGCAAGATCCCCTCCGTGTACTAAGGCTTATTGAGTGTGTAATTCGGTAGAATCTGACATCGGAGGCGTGCATATTTACTGGCCTAAACTTTCCATGTTGCAGTTGTGAATATTAAGCCAACAACTCATTAAGTTGGAATTTTGAGCCACCGCATACGAATACCTCGAACCTTTTATTAGTGAAGCTATGTCGCTTTCTTTTGCAGTTCTCGAAGTGCTTTGCATTTCTAAAGGAAAGCAGAATAGCCAAAAATACATTACGTTGTCGCGAGTAGGTATTCTCCTCAAGATAGAAGTCCGGGATACCAGTTACGAAGCGTTAATTCCTGACAACGCCGTAATACTGACATACCATTTACACTTCACCCTAACGTTCATAACTAAGCAAAATTGTGGAGCATGGGCACTGCATGACACACTAAGATTAGGTCATGTCGCCTACATTCGGCGCAGCCAATAACTCGTAATACTTCCAACACCATCATTTTTCGTTTATTTATTACAGTAATTAGATTTAATTAAAGTAAAATTATTCTAAATGAACTTGAATCAGTGTCGCAGAAAGTATTTCGACAGTTACGATTAACAGTATGATTAATATTTGAGTTGCCTGAATATAGCCTAAGAAACCGAAAGCTAGTTTACATAAAAATAAATATTATTCTGAAACATATACAGGGTGTTACAAAAAAGGTGCGGCAAACTTTCAGGAAACATTCCTCACACACAAAGAAAGAAAATATGTTATGTGGACTTGTGTCCGGAAACGCTTAATTTCCATGCAAGAGCTCATTTCATTACTTCTCTTCAAATCACATTAATCATGGAATGAAAACACACAGCAACAAAACGTACCAGCGCGACTTCAAACACTTTGCTACGGGAAATGTTCAAAACGTCCTCCGTTAGCGAGGATACATGCATCCACCCTCTGTCACATGGAATCCCTGATGCGCTGATGCAGCCCTGGAGAATGGCGTATTGTATCACAGCCGTCCACAATACGAGCACGAAGAGTCCCTACATTTGGTAGACAAGAGCTGCGTAGACAAGAGCTTTCAAATGCCCCCATAAATGAAAGTCAAGAGGGTTGAGATCAGGAGAGCATGGAGGCCATGGAATTGGTCCGCCTCTACCAATCCATCGGTCACCGAATCTGTTGTTGAGAAGCGTACGAATACGTCGACGGAAATGTGCAGGAGCCCCATCGTGCATGAACCACATGTTGTGTCGTACTTGTAAAGGCACATGTTCTAGCAGCACAGGTAGAGTATCTCGTATGAAATCATCAAACGTGCTCCAGTGAGCTTAGGTGGAGGAACATGAGGCCCAATCAAGAGATCACCAACAATTCCTGTGTTGATGACGTGATTGCCCAATTGCGTGCGGATTCTCGTCAGCCCACACAAGTTGATTGTGAAAATTTGCAATTTGATCACGTTGGAATGTAGCCTTATCCATCGCATGACAACACAAGCACGGAAGTCAACATTACCTTCCTTCAATTGGGCCAACAGGCGGTGAATCGAGGAAGTACAGTACATACTAACGAAACAATTGGGTATTTTGACAATTGTCTGCACGAATTATTTCAATTTACATTTAAAGAGAAATACTAAAATGAGCTCTAACATGGAAATTAAGCGTTTCGGGACACATGTCCACATTAAATATTTTCTTTCTTTGTGTGTGAGGAATGTTTCCTGAAAGTTTGGCCGCACCTTTTTGTAACACCCTGTATAGACGGTCCCGAGGGCGCTCACTGTTAACAATGTGACGTCAGTTATACTATGGTGCCTGCCTGGAAATGTTTCTATGCCTTCTGTGACTTGGGATCATGTAACTGCTGCTGTGTATGTGGAAGAGCGTTCCTAAGCGCCTAGCTGCGGAGCGGCCCGTTGCTCGCCGTCGGAGGTCCGAGTCCTCAGATGTTCAAATCTAAGTAAAGCTTATGGGACTTAACTGGGAGGTCACCAGTCCCTGAACTTAAACTACTTATGAACTAATACTAAAGACAACACAAACATCCATGACCGGGGGAGGATTCGAACCTCCGACGTGGGAGGTCGCGAGATCCGCAACGTGGCGCTCCACACCGCTCCGCTACTCCCGCGCGGCGTTCGAGTCCTCTCTCGGGCATGGGTGTATTTGTTAGTGTAAGTTAGTTTAAGTAGTTTGTGAGCCTAGGGCTGACGACCATAGTTAAGTCCCAAAGATTTACAAACATTTGAACATTTTGATCATGTAATTTACCAAAATGAAAGTAGGTGACTGTTAGGTCACTCTCACGTAAGGCAGACAGATTATAATCCCAAAATATCGATATCAATTTTCCAGATTTCCGAAACAGTTCTACGTCCAGCCGTTCAATTCTCTTCTTTTTCTTCTTACCTATTAGAATGGGTACGATTTTTGCTACAATACACGCCATTTCTTAACATCTGACGCATTTAGGATGTTTATTAGGTCTGTGTTTACAGTGTCCAGCCAACACGTTGTCTCTAGCTTTGGGAAGGCAGAAGCTGTTAACTTATCAGGGCGGTCTCTGTATAATTTTTCCATACACGCGACGTCTCCAATCTTACTTCGTCTCATCGATTGGAACAGCATGCCCAGCCATTATACGATAAATGAAGGACTACGGCTGTTAGTTAATAAATAAAAGACAGTAGCTTCATCCATCAGTTTTTAATTTATGTATGCTGCCACTTTCGGCGATATACTGTCACTGTTTTCAGGCTCCTGCTCAGACGTAACGAATGTTTTGCGCTGCAGATATTGGTGTACATAAATCTCTTATAAACGTCGTTATCTTTCCATCAGGTGCCAATTAATTCCACTGCGAGGAAGAAGTACTGTGTGCAAAAACCGGTTGTCAACTGATGGGAAAGATAATGTCGTTCATGAGAGATTTATGGACAACAGTGTATTGTCGACACTGGTAGTGTGAATAAATTTAATTAAAAACTGACGGCTGAAGGTGTTGTACTATTACTCAGAGACTCCTGCTAGTTGTCGGATCGTTGTATTGTTGATACTGTCAAGCAGACAAGCGTCTAATGACCTTCTCCGTACACGCATTTCTGAGATTTGTTGCTCTCAGTACCTTTGGGTGTGTGCCAAAATGTAATTTCGCTGGCCTCACCATTCTGCGGTACATTTTTTATTTATGTGGACAGGCGTGCTAACACGAATTATTTACAGACGAATGGAAACACTGTCGGAATTCGACCTCGGGGAAGATCAATTTGGATTTGAGAGAAAGGTTGGAACACGTGACTGAATACAGTACGACGTAGGTTAGAAGATTGGTAGAGGAAACGGAAACCTATGTTTTTAGCTTTCGTAGATTTGGAGAAAGCTTTTAACAATAACTGCTATACACTTTTCAAAATCATGAAGGTAGCAGAGGTAAAATAAGGGACGAAGACTTTTACACAACTTGTACAGAAACCACACAGCAAGAGTAGGTTGTCAGAAAGGCTTGTAGGTTCCCTAAGGTACTCAATTTGTACATTGGGTAAGGTATGAAGGAAAAAAAGTATAAATTATGGAAGGTAGTTAAGCTTCAGGGGAATAAAAAAATGGGTGGAGGAGGAAGCAAAATGTTCAAATATTTGTAGATCTATCGGACCAAACTGCGTGGTCATAATTTGGTAGCTTACAAACTACTTAAACTAAGGTCAACACACACACACACACACACACACACACACACACACACACACACACACACCATGCCCCAGGGAGGACTCGAACCTCCGACGGCGAGCAACCGCGCGCTACGCCGCGAGGCGCCTTAGGCCGCTCGGCTACTCCACCGCGGCAAGGGAGGAAGTATTCCGATGACAATATAATTCTTTTAGAGACTGCAGAGGACCTCGAAGCACAGTTGAACGTAATGGACAGTGTCTTGAAAGCAGTGTGCTACAGATGGACATTAACAAGAGCAAAACAAGGGCAATGGAATGTTGTCAAAGAAAATCAGTCGATGCTGGGGACTTAGATTACGTAACGATACAGTAACGTAGTGGTTACGTTATTTGGGTAGCAAAACAACTTCTTACGGCCAAAGTAAAGAGGGTATAAGACGCAGAATGGCAATGAGAAGAAATATATATATGTCTAAATTAGGCGAATTTGCTTATAGTAATATTAATTTAAATTTCAACAGTTTGTCACATCTTGGGACCACAGTGTTAGAAATGTTTTAGATCGACATAATTTTAAACGGTTGTTCCAAAACACTGTAATGTATTATTTTATTTATTTAGCACGAGATATCTTTTGGCGTAAGTGCCTTCGTCAAAATTGGTAGATAAGGTAGCTGGCTAAAATGAAATATAAAACAACACCTCATAAATAGTCAGCTGAAGCATGTCCAGCCATTATAAATACCAAAGACACCTGACGCCAAAAGATATCTCATGATGAATAAATAAAATAATACATTACACTGTTTTGGAACAACCGTTACAATTAATTTAAATGTTAGGAAGTCCTTTCTGAAACACACATGCTTTCTATTTATATACAAATTCAAATGTTCAAATGTCTGTATAGCTTATGGGACTTAACTACGGGGTCATCAGTCCCTAAACTTATTATATATATATATATATATATATATATATATATATATATATATATATATATATATATATATATATATATATTCCCAAAAGTGGAACAAAAGTGTTTCCAAAAATATGTGGCACATGTTTTCGTTTTAGAATGTTTCAAAATATTTACATTCATGAGCCCTTCCCTTACATTGATACCCGTGGAAGTCGTTTTATAATAGCTTTTTTTGTGCCAGAGATATTTTTGGTGTTCACCGATAAGTGGAACACCCTATATACAGGGTTAACAAAGAACAAATTTCAAACATTTATTTCTTCCAAACAACAAAAGATAGAAACATGATTCCAATATTTATTATTGGTAATTATGGTTCGCACTGAATGTGAGCAAAAAATGTTCAAATGTTTTTAGATCTATCGGACCAAACTGCGTGGTCATCAATCCGTAGCTTACAAAACTACGTAAACCTAGGTAAACTAACCTAAGGACAAACACACACACCCATGCCCCAGGGAGGACTCGAACCTCCACGGCTGAATGTGAGCACCGTGTGATACGGGGATCAGCTAGTCTCTAGTTATCGAATTCACAGCTTCTACAATTCCATGTCGTAGACCTTCAAGAGTGTTACGCATAGGAGGGATAAAAACACGGTCTTTTACGTAACCCCATAGATAAAAATCACAGTGAGATCTGGCGACCTGGAAGGCCAACGGCGATACAGTTGATCTGGTTCTCCTCTTCCAATCCAATGTCCTGGAATAGCTTTATTCAAGTAACGTGGAAGGTGTTTGGAGAAATGAGGCGGGCACCATCTTGCATGAAGGTGAAATCTGAATCGTCTTGCAAGTGGAAAAAAAACCCAACAGTTTTGAAGCATGTGTAAATAGGATATTCCTGTCACAGTTTCCTCCATGAAGAAGAAAGGCCTATAGAGTTTGGTTACAGATATTGCACAGAAGACCTTCATCTTTGGTGAATCTCTTTCATGTTGAATACCTTCCGTAGGATTTTCAGTTACCAAAATTCTAACGTTATGGCGATTACCCGAACCAGAGAGATGAAAGTGGATTCATCGGAAAAAATTAATCGTTGAGCAAAATTGTCTTCTTCCATATCATCTAACATGCTAACGCAAAATTCGTACCTTTTGTGTTGGTCGCCAGGATGCAATGCTTGCAATAACTGCCTGTGCATACGATGTTTTAGAACCCGCCATACCGCTTGTCGAGGAATGTTGAAGTTCTTTGCTTGCTCGTAATGTGGATTTCTTTGGGCTCCTTTCGTAAAGTGTACGAATACGTTCGACATTCTCGTTCGATGTGCGTGGACGTCCCGGGCCTCTCCCTTTGCAGATGCGAGCATCTTCTACGAATTTTCGACGCCACTCGTAAATTTGCTTATGACGCGGCGGTTGTTTATTAAACTCACGGCGAAATGCTCGCTGAACTGCAACAATAAACTGTAGTTTTGCCAATTGCAGCATACAAAATGACTTCTACTGTGGTGTCGAGGTCATTTCACTACAGACAACCAACAACAAACAGCGGCAATGCGATCGTGATTGGAACTTCTACCAGGCTGTTTAAATTGTACACTTTTCTTAATCCATTAACGTTGGAATCCTGTTCCTATCTATTGTAGTTTGGAAGAATTAAATATATGGATCTGTTCTTTCTTCTGCAATAATTCTGTATGTACAGGGCGGATCTAAATTCGCGCATTCGGGCTTCGCAGCGCGATTCCTCGCCTGCCAACAATGAAAAATGTCTCCCACAAAATTTCATCCTGCGCATGTTTCCGCCAGTAAATGGACGTCAAAGACTAAGATGGCTGTGTGTTCCATACGTTAGTGTGTTTCATAATTACACCAACAAACTTGTAAGGGATGAATTAGGCGTCTTGAGGAACAAAATGAGCATGGAAACCCATGCCCGGAAACGCCATTAACGACGCTTCGGAGAGTCCAAGTTACAGGCACCAGCTCCTGCCGCTAGACACCCCCTCCAGCAACTTCGACGCTCTGTAGCGTCATTGGGTGACGCTTCCGGGCATGGCTTTCTATGCTCACTTTGTTCCTCAAAACATCTCCCACATCCTACATTTGTTGGTATAGTAGTGTAATTCTGAAACACGCTGACGTATAGGACACACACCCATCTCAATCTTCGACGTCCATTTACTGCCGGAAATACGCGCAGGACGAAATTTTGTGAAAGACTTTTTTTTAATTCCTAGCATGTGAGAAATCGCGCTGCGAAGCCTGAGTGCGCTAATTTAGATTTACCCAGTATAGTTCTCCTTAGGGGATGGATGTATTTGTTGTTCTTAGCATGAATTAGTTTACGTAGTTTATAGGCCTAGGGAATGATGACCATAGTAAAGTTCCATCGATTTACAAACAATTTTTTTTTTCATGGTCTTATATACAGCAACTGGATATAAAATATTTTTGACAAATTGTAGCTCCACAAGTTGCTTTAAATAATAATAATAACATTTTTTAATCTAGATTTCGATCACGCTACGGAGGTCATCATCAGAAATGTAAAATTACCTAAGTTAATTGCGTGCTTATGGAATATCTCCCCAATTGTGCGATTGGATTCACGATTTCCTACCAGAAAGGACACGGTTCATTGTAGTTTACGGTAAGTCATCAAGTAAAACAGAAGTTATATCTGGCGTTCCCAGGGAAGCGTTATAGGTCCCCTACTCTTCCGAGTAGAGGAGACGTGATATCTGGCGTTCCGCAGGGAAGTGTTCCTTATTTTTATAAACAATTTAGGAGACAATCTGAATAGCTCCCTGAGACTGTTCGCGGATGATGCTGTCGTTTATCGGTTAGTGAAGTCAACAGAGGATCAAAAACAACTACAAAGCGATTTAGATAAAATTCCTACATGGTGCGAAAATTGGCAATTGACACTAAATAAAGAAACGTGTAAAGTAATACACATAACCACTATAAGAAATCCGCTGAACTTCAATTACGTGCTAAATCAGCCAAACCTTAAGGTCGTAAATTCTACCAAATACCTAGGAGTTACAATTACCTATTACGAAGAACTTAGACTGGAGAGAAAACAGAAAATATTGTGGGGAAGGCGAACCAAAGATTACGTTTCATTGACAGAACGCTTCGAAGATGCACCAGCTGCACCAAAGAGGCTCACTACATCACACTTGTGTGTCCTCTCCTGGAGTTCTGTTGCCCATTGTGGGACCCTCACCAGGTGGGACTGACAGAAGATATTGAGAATGTTCAGAGAAGGCAGCTCGTTTTGTTTTATCACGTTACCGGAGGGGAGGGGGAGGGGGGAAGCGTCACGGAAATGTTGCACGAATTGGGGTGGAAATCATTAAAAGAAAGACGTTATTCATTGCGGCGTGATCTGTTTGCGAACTTTCAATCACCGACTTTTACTACTGAATGTGAAAATATTTTGCTGGCACCCACCGACTTACGGAGACATGACCATCGCAATAAAATAATAGAAATCAGATCGAAAACGGAACGATTTAGATGTTCTGTCTTCACGCGCGCTAATTGAGAATGGAACGGTAGAGAAAAGTTATGAAAGTGGTTAATGAACCCTTTGCCAGGCACTTAAATGTGATTTGCAGAGTATCTATGTAGATGTAATGTAGATGAGACTTTTATAGAAGTGGGGAATGCTCATGTTGTATACAGTATTAAAACTGGCTAGAATATTGTTTCTTAATCCTTTATACAACATGTGCAATTCTCACTTCTATAAAATTCTCATGTGGTAATTTTACATTTCTGATGACGATCTCCGTAGTGTGGTCGAAATCTGGATAAAAAAATTGTTGTAATTATTTAAAGCAATTTGTGTTGTTGTGGTCTTCAGTCCGGAGACTGGTTTGATGCAGCTCTCCACAATACCCTATCCTGGTGAAGTCTCTTTAACTCCACATAAGAACGGCAACCTACATCTGTCTGAATCTGCTTACTATATCCATCTCTTGGTCTTCCTCTGCGGTTTTTACCCCATACACTTCCCTCCAACGCTAAATTCACAATTCCTTGATGTCTAAGAATGTGTCCTACCAATCTATCCCTTCTTTTAGTCAAGGTATGCCAGAAATTTCTTTTCTCCCCAATTCTGTTCAGTACCTCCTCATTAGTAACGCGATCCACCCACCTAATCTTCAGCATTCTTCTGTAGCACCATACTTCAAAAGCCTCAATCCTCTTCCTGTCCGCACTATTTATCGTCCATGTCTCACTCCCATACAAGGCAACACTTCACACAAATGCCTTCAGAAAGGACTTCCTTAGGCTTAAATCAATATTCTATGTTAACAAATTTCTCTTTTTCAAGAACGCTTTTCTATCCATTGCCATTCTGCATTTTATATCCTCTGTACTGCGACCACCGCATGTTATTTTACTACCCAAGTAACAAAACTCATCTACCACCTTTATTGCTTCGTTACCTAATCTAATTCCTTCAGCATCGCCTGATTTTCTTACATTGCACTCCATTACCCTAGTTTTGCTCTTGTTAATGTTCATCTTATATGCACCTTTCAGCACACTGTCCATTCCGTTCAATTGCTCTTCCAGGTCCTTTGCTGTATCTGACAGAATTCTTCACCCTGAACTTTAATTCCTTCTCCAAATTTCTCCTTGCTTTCCTTTATAGCTTGCTCAATGTACAAATTGAATAACAATGGAGAAAGACTACAACCCTGCCTTACTCCCTTTCCAACCACTGCATCCCTTTTCCTTTCATGCCCTGCAACTCTGACAAATGCTGTCTGGTTTTTGTACAAGTTGTAAATAACCTTACGCTCCCTATATTTTACTCCTGCTTGCTTCAGAACTTGAAAGAGTTTATTCCAATCAACATAGTCAAAAGCCTTCTCCAAATCTACAAAAGCTAGAAATGTAGGTTTGCCTTTTCTTCATCTATCTTCTAGGATAAGTCGTAAAGTGAGTATTGCCTCCCGTGTTCCTACATTTCTCCTGAATCCAAACTGATCTACCCCGAGGTCGGCTTCTATCAGCTTTTCCATCCTTCTGTATATAATTCGTGTTAATATTTTGCAACAATGACTTATTAAACTGATGGTTCTGTAGTTTTCACACCTGTCTGCACCTGCTTTCTTTGGAATGGGAATTATAACATTTTTCTTAAAGTCTGAGGGTACTTCACCTGTGTCATTTATGGGACTGCAGTTTGTCAAAAAAATACATTTTTTCTTAGTTCTGAGATGTCAGAAATAACAGACACCACGTATATACAGAATTTTAATTATAGTGCGCGGTGCAGAGCATGGCGTACGCACCGTGTCGTCGCGGTGGCGTCGCGAGCACCTGGCGGGCATCTTGAGCTCTGCGGCGAGCCGCATGAGCTCGAGCACGGTGAGCAGCGGCTGCAGCAGGTCCTCCTGCATCAGGTAGCACGACACCCGCCGGAAGTGCGCCTCGTCCCGCGGCGCGCCCCCCAGCAGCAGCTCGCCGCTCACGCCCGACCGTCTGCAACCGCAACACCGCAAACCTGTCTGTAAAATGATTTCCGATCCATGGTGTACAACAGTTAGAATAAACATTCCTTCAAACCGTCTTGATTGCAATTTTTTATTAGTTAATGTCGCGTTTCGCCCTTTAGCAGGGCATCTTCCGATTATCTGCGTGACAGAATTTACAAAAAAAAAAAAAAAAAAAGAAAAAAAAATGATGTTCAAATGTCTGTAAATCTATCGGACCAAACTGCGTGGTCATCAGTCCCTAGCTTACAAACTACTTAAACCTAGGTAAACTAACCTCAGGACAAACACACACACCCATGCCCCAGGGAGGACTCGAACCTCCACGGCGAGCAACTTCGCGCTCCGCAGCGAGACGCTTTACACCGCTCGGCTACTCCACCGCGGCGGAATGTTATCAGTGTATATAAAATTCTACGTGTGTGTGTTAATATTTCGCTCTGCAGCGAAAACTACAGAACGCAAACGAATGGTCTGTGTGTAATTGTTGTGGGTGGAAGATATTGTGGTGTCGATAGCTATTAGGCGGTGGAAGATATGGTGGTTGAAACTCCTCAAATTATAAAAAAAAAATCGGACTGAAGGCCAGCGATGATGTTTGTGACTCTATAGCATGGAGGTTACATACAGGGAAACGTGATGCCACAGACCATATCTTTAGTCTATGCGTGCTACACTGTCTTCAGCTCTTTCTCTGTAAGGATAAGCATACGAACAAGGAAATATAAGAATAAATAAAGTAGTAAAAAAGAAATTTCTTGTAATACATCTCTTCAAAAAATCGATTTGACGTTTCGCGAATTACATCAAGTGATCGATCTGTGATATTATTACAATCATTATTGTTGAATTTCGTGATTGGATTCTTCGAAACGAGTGCATTTTTACGTGTGATATGATCTACCAACACGCGAGCGGAGCCGCGGGTGTAAGCTAGTTTTAAATATCTTACACCCCGCCTGTTGTATTTTTTGCTACATTACGGAACTTAACAACAGGTATCTCCATCCTCCGTAAAGCACTGCCAGCCAGGTGACTTGGGTTTCTTGTATTATACGCCTACATTTAAATGCTGCGAGCGCTGCAAATAACCGCAGCGTGTGGCGTGTCGTGCTGCCACATTCAATCGCCGCGCCGCAGCACCGCAGCGCCGCAGCGCCGCTTCTCGCGAGCTTCTCGAGAACTGCTCGAGCGCCGGCAGCTCGAGAAATTCTCGATGCGCTCGAGTCGCCGCGCCTCACAGTCCCATCGCTAGTGGGGAGGCACAGTGACAGACGCGGCGCTGTGCGGGACAGGCGGGGCGTGACGCTACACGGCTACCTAAAGCACTAGATATACCGAGCTCAACAATCCGCCATTTTGATTCCCAATCCGACGACAGTGTTGTATGCTTTGTGTGGTGTAGCGAAGTGAATCAGCGAATATTGTGTGAGATTTATTGTTTCACAGTGTGAAATGCAGTGGCGGCTCGTACAAAATTTGACCAGTGTGCTACAATATCACAAAAAGAAACAGGAAACAAAATATACTAAAATAAACAGTCAATCTTTGTATGATTGCCTTTAATTAAATATCAATTAATACTGTATTGACAGTAAGACCTTCAGGGGACACTATAACAGCGCTGCCAACTGCATGTATTCACTGCAGGTAGTAAATATAACGTTTAAAATATTAATTTTATTTACAGAAATTAAAAATTTAGACTCAGAGGTATTTGAATACGAGCCTCACACAGGAATTGGGAGACAACGCGCAAGACGCCTGAGTCAGCGCGCTATTTGACTCTGTAAGCCGCAGTATTCGTCATATACTATACTTCCGCAGCCGTCACACGCAGCGCGAAGAGAAATATTGATGTGGTGCTGTAGTCGGTCAAAAGAAGAAGAAGAAGAAGAAGAAGAAAAAAAAAATCAGCACACAGGAGTCGCCAGGCCTCTCGCCACGTCTGCGCATGCGCACTAGCGAACAGACGACTGCTCCGCCTCTGCGCACGTACCAGTGCGGCTGAATCCAACTTCAGCACACCGAGCTGGTTTCCAGCTATCGCGGCGAGAGCGCTCCAAAATGCGTTTTCATCCTTATTACCAGCATTCTAGTACGCATTGGAAGGGAATTGGCATAATTTTATTGTGATATCTAGCTCGTATTCCAAGAGAAAGAATGTAATTTTACAGCAATTTCTCGCTTGCATTCGAAGAGAAATGGCATAATTTTAGTAATATATTTACAGTGTGCTGCAGCACATTAGCACATTATCACCAGCCGCCACTGGTGAAATGGTTGGTTGTGCTGCTCCAAACTGCTCAAATAATAGCAGTCATGATCACTACAAGTTTTATCGCTTTCCTTCAAACAGATCAGCGTAATAGGTGGCTTGTAAATACCAAACGCCAAGTACTAACGCCTAAATTGAGCAACTATCTGTGTAACGTTAAGAATAAAACATTTTTTTTAATTTGTGTTAGAAATAGATATGCTCACAGAGGGGTAATAATAGCAAAATAGGCCTGTACATGTAAGGAATGGTTTAATTTTGCTACAGATTGTTAACATAACACGACATACAGTCTCTTTAAAGTAAGCTACTTTTCTAGATTTTATTTGGACGAACTAAAGAGTTATTCTAAGGGCTGTTAATTGTATTTTAAGTGATGCTTGAGTGCAGCTGGCTTTACCCAAATAGTGGTTTTTAATTATATTTTTCGCATTAGTTCAATGTTTAATTTAAATATGACCGAAACACGGGAATATGTAGGCTTAAGCCAAGGTATGAACAGGATATCTGAAAAAGAAAACTAATAAATTGAACTTCACAAAGAATGGGTACAGGAAAGAAGTCGTACTTGAAACACATTAAATTCGAAACTTAGCATGCAACATTCACTTCATTTCAAAGTGCATGCTACCAGAGATACTTTGTTGTTGTTGTGGTCTTCAGTCCGGAGACTGGTTTGATGCAGCTCTCCACAATACCCTACCCTGAGCAAGCCTCTTCATCTCCACATAAGAACGGCAACCTACATCTGTCTGAATCTGCTTACTGTATCCATCTCTTGGTCTTCCTCTGCGATTTTTACCCCACACATATCCCTCCAATGCTAAATTCACAATTCCTTGATGTCTAAGAATGTGTCCTACCAATCTATCCCTTCTTTTAGTCAAGGTATGCCAGAAATTTCTTTTCTCTCCAATTCTGTTCAATACCTCCTCATCAGTTACGCGATCCACCCACCTAATCTTCAGCATTCTTCTGTAGCACCATATTTCAAAAGCCTCAATCATCTTCCTGTCCACACTGTTTATCGTCCATGTCTAACTCCCATAGAAGGCAATACTCCATACAAATACCTTCAGAAAAGACTTCCTTAGGCTTATCAATATTCGATGTTAACAAATTTCTCTTTTTCAAGAACGCTTTTCTACCCATTGCCATTCTGCATTTTATATCCTCTGTACTGCGACAATCATTTGTTATTTTACTGCCCAAATAACAAAACTCATCTACCTCCTTTATTGCTTCGTTTCCCAATCTAATTCCTTCAGCATCACCTGATTTCCTTACACTGCACTGCATTACCCTAGTTTTGCTCTTGTTAATGTTCATCTTATATGCACCTTTCAGCACACTGTCCATTCCCTTCAACTGCTCTTCCAGGTCTTTTGCTGTCTCTGAGATTATTACAATGTCGTCGGCAAAACGCAATGTTTTTAATATGAATAAATAATCCCTGAGACGGATTTTCGTCTCAAATATGTCAAAGACATTATTGATAGATGTGAAGCATTGAATTAAAATTTGTGGTGCGGCCGGGAATCGAACCCGGACCTCCATGCTTACTAGGCAGACGTCTTAACCGTTAGACTACCACACCACTAACGATTAAGGCGCCTCGGAATAGTCTATGTACGATTTCCCTCCACAACACAAACTTTAATTCAGCTTCTTTGTTCCAAAGATAATTGCCACTATTGCCAAGGCTCTCCATGCAGCGGAATAGCACCTCAGCAATGGACATGGTGGAACAATCCTGTTATGGTGATATAAATATCAATTAATAACGGTTAAGACGTCTGCCTAGTAAGCATGGAGGTCCGGGTTCGATTCCCGGCCGCACCACAAATTTTAATTCAATGCTTCACATCTATCAATAATGTCTTTGACATATTTGAGACGAAAATCCGTCTCAGGGATTATTTATTCATATTAATTGATATTTATATCACCATAACAGGATTGTTCCACCATGTCCATTGCTGAGGTGCTATTCCGCTGCATGGAGAGCCTTGGCAATAGTGGCAATTATCTTTGGAACAAAGAAGCTGAATTAAAGTTTGTGTTGTGGAGGGAAATCGTACATAGACTATTCCGAGGCGCCTTAATCGTTAGTGGTGTGGTAGTCTAACGGTTCAGTCTGCTTTCGGCGGGCGAGCTGTGTGGTTCGTGTTTACGTCCTCGCTGCGGCCGGCCGTGTGTTGACACTGTGTGGTGAGTTGGACGCTCTCGCAGCGCATATCATAGTTATATTCCAACATGTATAGATCATAAAGATGAATCAACCTTTAAGAAAAGACACCTTGAAGTTCATGTTTAACGACAAGTTCGTCCGACCTAGAGCTTTTGAAGTAGAAGCTTTCTTAAGAGATGTAGTTAAACTTAATGTGAATGAAATAATAGGGATCCATTTATCGATCGTTAGTAGCACGGTCTATGTTAAAATGATCAGTTCAGAGTGCTGTGATAAAGTAATTGAACGTTGTCGAGGACACCTTAAATTCAATCACTGCGACGGCAATGTTGGCGATGTACAAATTGATTATGCCGGTTTTGGCATTAGAACAGTTCGCATATTTGAACTCCCATTTGAAATAACTGCGGAGCAGATTAATTCAGTCCTCAAACCATACGGGAGAATTATTAGTAATACTGCGGAAAAGTGGACAACGTTTCAAACTTTTCCAGTATTAAACGGTGTTCGACAAGTGAAACTAGAACTACAGAAACATATCCCGTCGTATATTTACGTATGCGGATATAGAGCCATTGCCATATACGATGGTCAGCCACGTACTTGCTCAGGATGTGGGCAGTCAGGTCATGTTAGGTCGGAGTGCGTACAACGTAGAGTGACGCAGCTGCCGGCAGGGGAACCAGTCGCTCCTATGACGATGACGTCACTGCCAGTGACTTACGCCACGGCCCTCCGCGTTAATACGGCCACCACGTCGAGCGCCGCAGTGGGTGAAAACGATGACGTACATGTAGACGGTCCGTCACTAGCAATGGATGTTGGTGCCGCGGAAAAAGCGACTGTCACCGACTCCGACAAAACAGAAACAGCCACTAAAGAAGAACGTGAAACAAACCCAGAAGATAAGTCCGGAAGAGGAGTACGCAGAGACGAAGACGATAGTGCAGCACAAGACCTTAGCACGACTTCAGAGACTGAGGTTAGTCAAGAATCTCGATCCTCTCTTAAAAAAACATAAGAAACGGCGTTTAGCTCCTCCCGACGCCAAACAAAAAGCTCAGGCAACGCGTGAAAAAGCGCAAGAAATTGCTCGCAAATTAAGTGAAAAAGCACCTGAAATTTCGGAGCGTAGCAAACAGACGACGAATTCAGCGGCCAATGAAAATCTGAAAAATGTAGAAATGATAACCCAACAGGATGTGGAAATGGAACACCCTGCAAAGCAACAATTACAGAATAAGATCCCACCTAGTCTTGGTCCCGAAAAAGAAATGCACCATCGCAATGAAGGAAGAAACTGGGCAGATGAAGTGGACTATCCCAAAGATGAAGATATGAAAGAAGCTACAAGTCCAAAAAGGACTCGTCCTCCGCACTAATGGGAGAGAAAATGAAAGGGCTATCGCATCCACGACCGGTGCAACAATAATATAAGGCGACATGCGCATGTTATAAAATCTAATATATAAAGTCAGTCTACATCTCACAATTGCGTTACAATCGTACAGAATTGCGACGATAAATATCAATAAGATTCGTAGTCATTTAAAACTAAAGACCTTACAGGACATGTTATACGCTGCCGACATCGATATTGCTATGTTACAAGAAGTAACAGATATTACACTTGATGCAACAATAGGATATAATGCAATTGTAAATTCAGGGCACGACCATGAACTCGGCACGGCAATTTTAATTAAGGAAGGCGTAATTGTAGAAGATGTGGAGAAACTGCCAAATGCAAGGGGTATAGGCGCCACCGTCAACAACACTAGATTAATAAATATCTACGCACCCTCTGGTACAAGCAACAGGAGGGGAAGAGCTGTATTTTTTAAGGAGGATATGGTTCCCCTATTCTGCGGCCGATATGATCAGATAATTTTTGGCGGTGACTATAATTGTGTCCTGTCGGCTAAAGATCAGACCCCAAATTTTAACTACTGTGCCGAACTTGACGCTATTATTAAACAATTAATCTTAACTGACACTTGGGAGCACAAAAACGGTGCATTACCAGGGTTCACTTACATTACAAATCACTCTGCCAGCCGTATTGACAGGATTTACGTTTCAGACAACCTGAAACAGCATGTTCTGCACACAGAGTTGTGGCCCACCATCTTTTCGGACCACATAGCGTACATATGTACCGTTAACTTAACAAGGCAACAAACATACAGGGGTCGAGGATTGTGGAAACTTAATACAGAACATCTGAACGACCCTGAATGTCATGAAGTATTCCAAAATGTGTGGAACGAATGCGAGAAGCGATTTCCATCCTATCCTTCGACACTCACATGGTGGTTGAAATGTGCCAAACCGACGATAAGAAGAGCGCTAATAAATTACTCACGGGAAAAGATGGCCTGGCAGAAGCAGACGACCGAATTCTACTTTAAAGTCCTCCGAGATTTGTACAAGATCCGATACACCTATAATTAACAAACACCTGGAGATAAAAAGAATTCAAGCTAAGCTCATAGCTTTACGACGGAAACAACTTGACGGTTGCAAAATACGATCAAGACTCCAAAATGATGTACGTGGAGAAAATACATCAATATACCATGTTATCAATGAAAGAAAGGGACAGCGGAGGAAAATAATAACTGAAATAATAACCGCGGATGGCCGAGTATTGACGCAGCAAAGTGACATCAAGACCGATATACAAAACTACTTCGCCGAGCTCTTAAACAATGCAACAACGGATGTAACAGCGCACAATGAACTTACAACAGGACTCACCCGGAAGCTCGACCAAGAGGAAGCAGCCGCTTTGTTAACAGAAATAACAGAGGAAGAGGTTGAAAACGCAATCATAAGAAGCCCGAAAAATAAATCTCCTGGACCCGACGGGATTCCGGCTGAACTCTATCACACTTTTAGGAGACAGATGATATCTAAACTAATATGTATTTGTCAAGAACTGATGAATCCAAACACTAATATACCGAGTGACTTCCGAGAAGGAACAATAGTTCTCATCCCGAAAACTCCTGCAGGGAAATCAGTATCAAATTTCAGACCTCTCACTTTACTAAATTGCGATTATAAAATATTTTCACGCATCATCAATGAGAGGTTAAAATCAGTCCTGAACAATGTCACTGGGGATTATCAATCGAGCGTTGGAAAAGAGCGATCCATCCACCACACAGTGACCAACTATAGAGACATTATTTCAATTGCTGAAGTCTGTAAAATTAAATGCGCCATGGTCTCCTTAGATTTCGAGAAAGCATTTGATAGAGTTAGCCATGATTACCTCTTCCATGTTATGTGCGCTATGAATTTTCCACAGCGTTATATCGCAATTATAAAGAACTACTTAAACCACTCTACATCGAAAATCATGGTTAACGGTCAACCCAGCAGACCAATTATAATAAACAGTTCAGTGAGACAAGGGTGTCCTCTCTCTATGTCCTTGTTTGCGATAGCCATTGAGCCGTTACTTTTAAGCTTAAGTCAAAATCTTCAAGGCATAGTAACGAATGGCCAGAAAGTTGTCATTAGGGCATATGCTGATGACGTCATGTTTCTGGTCAGAGATAGCAATGAGATCAAAAAGGCACTAGAAATAATACAAACATACGAGCTCGCATCCGGCGCAAAGCTGAACAGAAAAAAATCTGCAGTAATGAACATCGGACGCGGATTAGGAGCGCCCATCCAAGGACAGATTAAGGAGACGGACAGTATAAAATGCCTTGGAATAGAATATACGCGAAACATCCGGCACACAATTGCAAAAAATTACAGGAGGATACTGAACACCATCCGGGCCAGCATACAACAACACAATCTCAGAAAACTGGATGAACTGCAGAGAGTGGCATTGATAAATATTTATTTAACATCTAAAATAAATTACGTAGCACAGGTCTTGCCAATGCCACGAGATGTCGCCAACAGAATTTTGGCTGCCTTTGGTCACTTTGTCAACCGTGGCCATATATTTAAAATACAATATGAAACATTGACGTTACCAACCGACAACGGTGGCCTAAATCTTATAAACGTATATAACAAGGCACAGGCATTGTACACCAGCAAAACGTACAAGCAGTGGACGACATCATGGAATAGTGTCGTAAAATTCTTACTGAATGAAATAGCGCCGCCCAACCACGACGCTCCAATCGATGTTCACCACATTCCCAACGAACTTTTCCACCTGAAACATTTCTTGATAGAATATAGTTATATCCGAATGTGTCTGCCAGAAAATGATTTGATCAAAGTGAAAGAAGTTTACAAAACTTTCATGAACAACCACAGCGAAAACATCATAGAACAAAAGTATCGTCACTTTAATTGGCAAAACATATGGAGAAACCTCCATCATCCGCAGTTGCCAACTCACGTGAAGGCACAGTGGTACTATGCCGTTAATAGAAAAATCCCGACGAACTCAAAACTCCACGCCATCCATCTGGCAGATTCCGCTTTGTGTACTGCCTGTAAAATCAACGATACTGATGAACACCAATTTGTCTGCGGCAATGCTAACAATATATGGCAGTCAGTAAGAAGGATTTTAGCAATTATCCAACGAACATCCCCCCACACAATAACTCCAACAAATCTCTTACACCCGGATGAAGCACTATACCCTAACACGAAGAAAAACGCCGTGAACTGGTTGAAGGGGCACACGGTGTTTTACATATTATCAAACAAGGAGAAGAGCGAAGGTGACTTTTGGACTTATATCGCGAGCCAACATCACACATTACTCCAGATGAATAATTACAATAAACATTATGCAAATTTCCTCAAAAGGACCATCATGTGAACTCCTCTATTCACACTGATATCTTGAAAGTGTGACTGAAATTGATTTGAAAATAAATAAATCTACAATTATTTAATGAACAAATACGATCATGATCAAACAAAGAACAGGTACTCAGAAGTTTATTTTTTTTTTATTAAAAAAAATAATTTTAGAAAAAGTCATAGTTTTGTAAAGAGACATTTCATTTGTGTCCCCTTCTAGACTGATCTCGCGACAACCAACGCGTTCAGAGTTAGAGAAGATGAAATAAGAATAGTAATTAAAAAAATAATGAAAACGAACATAGGAACGGACAAAACAGTACATGGAAACACTCCATTGTAACTGTCGCGAAGACGAACTCTGAAATCGTCGGTGAGCAGAGATTGAAAAGAAGGATCTTTTTTTTTTATTTTTTTACTTATTTATTTCGTTTGGTAAAAATTTATATTTATTTTTCCAACCGAAGAAGGTACTGTTACGTTTCATGTGTTACATTTTTAAATGGAAAAAGAAGGAGACGACGCAATTAAGCTGTGGAATACAGCACTCATAAGAAAAACTTTCAGTTTTGAATCCAACCAAGAAGGGATTATTTGTATTTATTAAACTTTTGTTATGGGTGACCAACGTTAAGTAAGAAGAGAATTAATTCCATTACAAGAAAGAAGGAAAAGAGATTTTTTTTTAAATAAAAAAAAAAAAAAAAAATAAAAAAATAAAAAAAAAAAAACGCCGACGAAGGCGATATTTGGAGAGCGAAAGGAGGGGCTGTGAGGGGAGGTTGGAGGCCCTAAAAAAAAAAAAAAAAAAAAGGTTAAGACGTCTTCCTAGTAAGCATGGAGGTCCGGGTTCGATTCCCGGCCGCACCACAAATTTTAATTCAATGCTTCACATCTATCAATAATGTCTTTGACATATTTGAGACGAAAATCCGTCTCAGGGATTATTTATTCATATTAATTGATATTTATATCACCATAACAGGATTGTTCCACCATGTCCATTGCTGAGGTGCTATTCCGCTGCATGGAGAGCCTTGGCAATAGTGGCAATTATCTTTGGAACAAAGAAGCTGAATTAAAGTTTGTGTTGTGGAGGGAAATCGTACATAGACTATTCCGAGGCGCCTTAATCGTTAGTGGTGTGGTAGTCTAACGGTTAAGACGTCTGCCTAGTAAGCATGGAGGTCCGGGTTCGATTCCCGGCCGCACCACAAATTTTAATTCAATGCTTCACATCTATCAATAATGTCTTTGACATATTTGAGACGAAAATCCGTCTCAGGGATTATTTATTCATATTAATTGATATTTATATCACCATAACAGGATTGTTCCACCATGTCCATTGCTGAGGTGCTATTCCGCTGCATGGAGAGCCTTGGCAATAGTGGCAATTATCTTTGGAACAAAGAAGCTGAATTAAAGTTTGTGTTGTGGAGGGAAATCGTACATAGACTATTCCGAGGCGCCTTAATCGTTAGTGGTGTGGTAGTCTAACGGCAGGCCGCGGTGGCCGAGGGGACTGAGGCGCTCCAGTCACGGTCTGCACGGACACTACGGTCGGGGGTTCGAATCCCCCCTCGGGCATGGATATTTAAAAAGAAAAAAAAAAAAAAAAAAAAAACAGTCTGCTTTCGACAGCGCAGCGGTGAGGACGGACTGTTTACGTCCCGCCGCAGTGTCTCGCGCGTGAGCGGTTGTTTACTTCTCGCAGTCTTCGCGAGTGTTACTTCATATAGACATAGAATGGCTCATTCGTACCGACAGTCTACAATCAAGATCAGCTTTAACAATGAATTTGCACGACCGAAAGCATTCGAAGTGGAAAGATTCATCCATGAAGAGATTAAAATTGATCCACGAGAGATGATTGGAATACACTTCTCCATTATAAGTAGTGTGGTCTACGTAAAACTGATCAACGACATGGTATGTGACAAGATTGTGCGAGAGAACAAAGACGGACTAAAATTCAAACATTCTGACGGAAATGTTGGAGCAGTGACAATCGATCATGCAGGGCTGGGACTAAGAACCGTCAGAGTTTTTGAACTACCTTTCGAGGTACCGGCTGACATGGTGACAAAAGCGCTGCAACCCTATGGTAGAGTGCTAAGCCACATAGCAGAAAAATGGACAACCTTTACGACGTACCCTGTTCTTAACGGCGTACGACAAATAAGGATCGAACTGACAAAACACGTGCCGTCTTATCTCACGATTGGAGGCTGCAGAGCAATAGTAATCTACGATGGCCAACCAAAAACATGTTCAGGCTGTGGTAAGGAAGGTCATGTCCGTTCAGAATGTCTTCAACGGAGAATTGTTCAGGTACCAACAGGAGAACCTGTACAAACATCTACGGCCACGACCCTCCCTCTCACATATGCAGAGGTGTTTACGAAGAACGTTCACTCAAACAATGACATGACCCAACAACTAGAACATTCTGCCGAAGGTTCAGCAAACGAAGACACCTTCAAGGAAGAGTTAGCGTCTCTCCCCACAGAGATGCCGCGAACGATCTCTCCACCAGAGATACTCGAACAGAACATGGAAGTCGACAGTAGGGTAGTGCCAACAGCCGCCTTCGTCCCCGCCAGCAAAGAGGACAGCGATGCACAACCAAATTCGGATACGGAAGCCCATGTCCGTAAGCAACGATCTCCAAAACGACACAAGAAACGGCGACTCACCCCGTCAGACGACTGCTTACAACGTACGACCGGAGACAGTGAACACGTTGAGGGGGGCGGTGACCACGCAGAGGTTACCGTGATCTCTCATCAAGAAGGTCAACATCCCGATAAAAAGAAAAGCCACGAGCGACCTGCAAAGTATGACAACGAAGAACTGCCTGCAGCCCACTACCAGTCTGCTACAGTGGAAAAGACGACACAACAGGAAGGGGTGGAGAAGACTAAGATGACGACGATCTGTTCACAAGGCGATTGGTCAGAGGACACTGGAGATGACCCGATGACGGCCGCAACAGGCGACGGGGCAGCGACGGCGCCCCTGCAAAGTTAAACACGCAGTTAACGCCAGCGGATATGACGAGGCCCCACGACGTGTCAGTATAACATCAGATGACATAAGCTCCCATGGGCGACACACACATGGCGGAACGAAGACAAGCATACCGACTAGCCTCCATAAATATTAACACCATAAGGTCGCGCATTAAAATGACCTTACTCAAGGAGATGCTGATCGCGGCGGACATCGATATAGTCCTACTTCAGGAGGTGTACGTTCAAGATTTTCCGATCATCTACGGGTACGACACCTACATCTCACATGCCTCCGAAACAGGCAGCGGCATGGCAATACTTCTTAGAGAAGGCATAGAAGCCGAGGATGTTCTACACCTACCTTCAGCAAGGGGATCAGCGATGACGGTGCTTGATGTCAGACTCATCAACATTTACGCACCATCCGGAACAGACAAGAGACGAGATCGTTCCCGCTTCTTTTCCGAGGAAATTGCACCGCTCTTTCAAGGACGACACGACTGTTTCATCCTCGGCGGTGACTTTAATTGTGTACTTGCCCCGAAAGATCAAATTCCTGGATACACAACGTGCCCGGAACTAAGGACGATAGTGCGTGATATGCATTTGGTTGACACATGGGAGCATGTGCATGGCCTACGTCAAGGCTTCACCCATATGACGAGTCATTCCGCTAGTCGCCTCGATCGAGTTTACGCAACAAATACTCTCAGAACTGATATCGTGGATGCAGAACTGTGGCCTGCAGCCTTCACCGACCACACGGCATTTATATGTACCATCTCTCTCAGGAGACAACAGGTGTGGCGGAGCCGCGGTCCTTGGAAACTGAACGTCGCCCACCTTGACAACCCAGACTGTCGCAGTGCCATCGAAGATACATGGAAATTATGCCTAAGACGTCTCCAGGCGTATCCCACAACACTACGTTGGTGGCTGGATTGTGCCAAACCAGCGATACGCCGTACCTTCATTCGCTACGGTCGTGAACAGGCAGCGTGGCGACGGCAAACGATGAACTTTTACTTCACCGTTCTACGTGACTGCAATAACCAGGCACCTTCTCCGGAGAGACATACGACAGTACAACAAGCCAAGGCCAAGATTATAACCATCATGAGAAGCCACCTCGAAGGAGTAGCAGTCAGGGCAAGGGCACTCGACCGAGTCATGGGAGAACAACCATCCATGTATCATATCATCAACGAACGTAAGCGTCGAAGAAGAGGCCTGATACACGTACTGGACACTGAAGATGGCAGACATCTAACTACGCAACAAGAAATAAGCACTGCCTTTGTCGCATACTACACTCAACTATACACAGCGGTGGATACTGACATGGCGATAGTTGACGAAGTTTCTCAGACAATCCTTGGCACCATTGATCTGGCAGCAGCAGCACAGCTGACGGAGGATATAACTGAAGAAGAAGTAGTGGAGGCTATTGGTAAGGGAGCGGTGAATAAATCGCCTGGACCAGATGGACTCCCACTGGAATTTTATCGGGCATTCCGAAGTATGATAACACCCATATGGACTAGTATTTGCCGTGAATTGATGTCTCCAGATGTGCCCTTACCACCGTCCTTCGTGGAGGGACTTATCATCCCGATACACAAGCCATCAGGTCGCTCAAGGATACGGGACTACCGACCATTGACGCTTCTGAATTGTGACTTTAAAATATTCACCAGACTCTTAGCTTCGCGCTTCCGAAGTATATTGCGCCAAGTGATATCGCTGGATCAAACGTCGCTTGGCGGAGATGCCAACATTCAGACAGCACTCGGCGAATATCGCGATGTAATCGCACTGGCCAAGACCTGCCGCCTTCGCGGAGCCCTTGCGTCGATTGATTTTGATCGGGCCTTCGACAGAGTGAGCCACACCTATCTGGCAGCAGTCATGAAGCACATGCGATTTCCACAGCCCTTTATCAGTGTTGTGATGCGGCTATTAAATAACGCCTCCTCCAAGGTGCTCATCAACGGACGAACGACAGCACCCCTCACCATATCAAGATCGGTTCGACAAGGATGTCCACTTTCGACAATTTTATACGCCATAGCCCTTGAGCCACTACTCTGTGGCCTACGTCAACGATTGACAGGGTTGACAATGAGAGGGTACACATTCAAATGTAAAGCGTACGCAGACGACCTGGTGCTCATGGTACGGACTGACAACGACATGCAAGAGGCTTTAACTTGGATCAACAAATATGGAATGGCTACAGGCAGCCGCATCAATGTGGACAAGTCAATGGCCATGAGTATCGGTGACGGGTTACCAGAAGGACATGTAGCGCCCTTACAACTCAAGGATACCTTAAAATGCTTAGGTGTTGTCTTTACCAACGACGTGCGTCACACAGCAGCTTACAACTACAAGAGACTTCTACAGTCAATCCGGACAGCAGTTAGAGGGAATACTATACGGTCTTTGGACATTATCCAGCGTGTCAATTATGTTAACACATACATGGCGTCACGAATTCCTCACCTTGCACAAGTCCTTCCGATGCCGACGGTGATAGCACGGCGTATATTGGCTGCGTTCGGTAGCTTCGTCAGTGCGGGACTACTCTTCAAAGTTAGATATGAAACCCTCACCCTCCCTCCCGGTAGAGGAGGTTTAGGTCTTGCACATGTTCATGATCGAGCAGTGGCACTATACATCAACACCATGTTGAAGTTGTGGAGACGACGTCAGACATCTCTGACAGGTGTCTTAATAGAAGAACTTGCACCGAGGTCACAAACAGCACCGGTGGCGGTGCAGCACATCTCACAGTCACTCCACCACATCAGTGCCTTTTTTATAGAATACAGTTACGTTCAGATGGCACTGCCGGAAAGCAGACCTGCGACGGCTCGCGACATCTATCGAATCTTACCGGCCACAAGAACTGGCAATGTTATTGAGAAGAAGTATCCAAATGTTGACTGGCCGGTGGTATGGCGATCGATACACCACGTTTCCTTGGATACGGAAACACGTGCCATGTGGTACCTGACAGTTAATGGTAAACACACAACACGATCTAGACTCCACTCTATACATCTGATGGATTCACCATTATGCCCCCAGTGCCGAGTCCTGGACGACGACGAACACCGGTTAACATGTGGCCCAGCAGCAGAAGTCTGGCGTTTAGGACAACAGATAATAGCTTTCTTTCTTCGAGTGGGGCCACAAGACATCAGACCACGTTCCGTGTTATTCCCTGACAGGACATACTATCCACAAACTAAAACGAATGCAGTAACATGGATTCGAGCACAACTGGTGCTCTATTTATTCAGAGATACCCCAAAGAATGTATTAGACTTTTGGATCTACTTAGAAGAACGACATAGAAAGATTGTACATAATCCTAAGTATAGACAGTATTTTTCTAATTTTTTATGGAGTGCGTTTCAGGACCCGCCGCACAGCTGGAACGTCCCGGGTAGGAGAAGTTAAAATATTAAATCGACGAAGAATGAACGGAAGATATGAAAACGGCAACTAATCCTAATGTACGAGAAGACGTACCCGGGCGCTGGAGCGGCGATGGAATTGGAATAACACTCTACACCGTGCTGCGTATATGTTTATTTATGAAATGCGAGAAGGCAGTTAAGTTTCTGTAAGGGTTGTGAGCACGGTGAACAGATTTACTATTACATAAAAATTGAATAACATAAATTAAAAATTATAAAACTCTATAAGAAGCTTTATGTTGTCTACACTGAATAAAAGTCAAGCCTGCCCTAGTCTCTCCTAATAAATTTACACCTGTTTCTATTCTACAAAAAAAAAAAAAAACGGTTAAGACGTCTGCCTAGTAAGCATGGAGGTCCGGGTTCGATTCCCGGCCGCACCACAAATTTTAATTCAATGCTTCACATCTATCAATAATGGCAATGTTTTTAATTCTTCACCCTGAACTTTAATTCTTTCTCCAAATTTCTCCTTGCTTTCCTTTATAGCTTGCTCAATGTACAAATTGAATAACAATGGAGAAAGACTACAACCCTGTCTTACTCCCTTTCCAACCACTGCATCCCTTTCATGCCCTTCAACTCTGATAACCGCTGTCAGGTTTTTGTACAAGTTATAAATAACCTTACGTTCCCTATATTTTACTCCTGCTTGCTTCAGAACTTGAAAAAGTTTATTCCAATCAACATAGTCAAAAGCCTTCTCCAAATCTACAAAAGCTAGAAATGTAGGTTTGCCTTTTCTTAATCTATCGTCTAGGATAAGCCGTAACGTGAGAATTGCCTCCCGTGTTCCTACATTTCTCCTGAACCCAAACTGATCTTCCCCGAGGTCGGCTTCTACCACCTTTTCCATCCTTCTGTATATAATTCGTGTTACTATTTTGCAACCATGACGTATTAGACTGATGGTTCCCTAATTTTTACACCTGTCTGTACCTGCTTTCTTTGGAACGGGGATTATAACATTTTTCTTAAAGTCTGAGGGTACTTCTCCTGTCTCATACATCTTACGCACCAGGTGAAACAGGTTTGTCATGGCTGGTTCTCCCAGAGACTTCAGTAGCTCTGAGGGAATATAATCTACTCCAGGGGCCAAATACTTTAATTAGTCGTTATCTAACGAAACCAGACGTTCAAAGTCATTAAACACATTTTGATGTAAAATCTTCTCTGAAATATGGTGTGTGTAAAATATGCGAAAGATTGGAAGGGAGAATACGGAAAGTACAATATCGCAGTTCAACATTATTCCGTCACTATTTTCGAAGGCAACTCTGACACAAACGTATGTGGACGTACCATTTATAATGCAGAAAATAAGATAGCAATAACGTATTTTAACTGTTTGTGGTAAATATTTCGAACGGCATCATATGTCTTACTTTGGAATGAAAATGACTGTATCATATCTCTAAATATGCATCTAATCACTAACTCTAAGTTGCTTGCCTCTTACAGTCAAATGTAAGCAAATAAATTTACAATATTGTGATATTTTCTGCGTTAGGTAAGTACTTTTAATGGCCTTGAGAGCGGAAGAGTTCCGTAGTTATTAAATGCGCGTCTTCAACGTGGGATTCAAAATGGCAGATTGTTCTGCTTGTACTATACAGTGCTCTACGGCTACCTGTAGTGCGATTAAAACTACTTGCTAGTCCACAGTTGACGCGTTGGAGGTGCTTTCCTGCAATCAGAGGCCGCAACGTCAAGCCCGAACCGTTCACTGTTGCCAAACTGCACACAACAACTGGTCAAATTTCCATTTCCTTACGTAGCTCTCTTTCTTGATTTGTTTTGTTACCGGTTCCCAGTGTGCCCCTTTTTTTTCGCATTTCATCACTTAAAGTTAACAAGCGGCCTTTGGGAAAGAGGCAGGGTGGAGTGGGCGCATTTTTTTTCTTTTCTTTTCTTTTTTTCTTTTGAGCGCCCTTGACTTCTTGTTCTGTGGTCTGCAAATAAATGTCAGAGACTATTTTTTTAGACTGTCCGGTGACTCTCGTCCTGGAGGAGCCTCCAAATCTCAGAAGTTACTTCTTTACAGCGATACATGTAATGAAAACCATTTATTTTTCTCTTTCGTCACAGTTGCACTATTTGGAAGCTGGTAACAAGTTTCGGACTTGTTCTTCGATTTCCAAACCATATGCCTTATTCCAACCGTAACAATATACTGCATGAAGCAAATGACTTAAAATCTATATGTTGTCCATTGTTAAAACATGATTACATTGAAATTTAAAATAGGTAATCATGTTTTAACAGTGTTGCTATACGCGTATATGGAACCAGTCACCTAACTTTGCAGACGCACCTTATATTCTTTGACAGTTCCGTACACCTTCTTCCTTTTTTTTCTTGTGTTCAGTTTTTGAAGGGTTATCACTCAATATGAGAAAGATGAGATGCTTAAGTTTCCATTCTCGGTATTATGAAAAGTAAAGATAGTCCAGCAGTCAGGTACTTTTACCTGGAAAGTATTCCGAACTTATGAAATTTTAGTATGTTGTGTTTAGATACTCTGTGCAGTAGAATGTGAGTTTTCGACCTCGACGAAATTGTACCGCAGGAGAAAGAAAACAGTGACGATACGGACGACGACGTGCCATCAGTACCCCTTTGTTGTATGTTTTTGTACATAAATATTCTTCAATACTATTTTAACCACTACACAGTATTTTCCATGCTAGCCTTTTGAAATCGGAAGGACATTCTCATCAAGAATCTGGTCAGGTTTGACTATAAAGCAGACTCTCATGTGAGTCATATAAAGTTATGGTGGACTCATTACTGATGGTCGTGATAGTGTATGTATTATCTCGATGGATTGTTTCTACGTGTCCAAATTCATGGACACCAATCAAATGTTACACAGAAATGTAGACAAATAAAAGTTATAAGACAAAAAATTGAGTTTTGCAGCGATTTCTGGTAATTTTAGTTAATTACTGTATTTTTAAACATCTGTATCTCTGTCATTAGTGGATCAAAAAACACTTTTGGCCAGTGAAAGATATAGGAAATTTTATGCTCTGGAAATGAGCGTATGGCTTTCTTGGCCGGGAGAACCCTTGCGGGATTGTTCGACCGCCTTAGTGTAAGTGTATTTGACGCTGCGTGGGCGACTTACGTGCCAATGATGATGAGATGATTAGGACAACACACAACACCCAGTCCCATGCCGGGAATCGAACCTGGGCCCCCTGCGTGGTAGTCAGCGACCCTACCGCTGAGCTACGGAGGCGGACTTTATGCTCTTAAACTTTGTTCAGAAGTATGTTTCTCGAAAAACGCATGGTTTAGAAGTTATAAGCGAAACAGTAAAAAAAAAGGCCAAACATTTCGCGGCTTTTCGGGCCCTGCAAAGTTAGCACAGGGTTCTCGAGGTCGAAGAGTCAGATTATACTCCACAGAGTACTTACAGCATATTAAAATTTCATTAAGTTTGGAATACATTCCAGTTAACCACTTTTTACGACCTGCCGCCTGGACTAAGATATGAGAGTATTGTGTTCAGTTGAGCTTCTCTTCCCGAGTCGTCCTCCGATAAATAAAGGATTTCTTATGGAAATTTCCGTCCTAATGAGGACTGATAGCCAGAGGGTAAAATTAACGATGCGTGCAGTCGACGCAAATATACGCCTACGTGCGCAATGGACTAGTGGCATCGTCCCGACTGTATTACACACAGTGAGCGAGTGCTTCACCGCAACCGTCACTGCTGCAACTTCGCCTCCCCCCCCCCCCCTCCCCCATTGCCCGAGAATTCAAGCGCGAACTGCCACATTAGTGGTAGTGCGCCGGGCGTCATTAGTGTAAAAATAATTGGACCAGAAACTGTATTTTTCAGAGCACTCTCTCTCTCTCTGTCCTATGCGGCCGGGCGTTCTGAACGTATTATGAGGCAGGCTATGACAAAAAATTACCTCCCATTTAATAAAGTTAATTGTGGGAATAAAGCCAAATGCATTTCGTTAATTTATTACGGCTCATTCGGCGGAAACGGCATCAGCGGGATAGGCCGCAAAGCGCGGGGACGTGGTCGCGCATAAATATTTGTAATTCGCTGTCGCCGGCTCTTCCCTTTTTTGTGTGCGTGTGTGTTTTGTTTTTGAGCCCTTTGTCACGGCCTAGTGGAGAGTCAACGCAGCGGACGGCTACAGCGAAGGTCGGTGCTCACTGCACTGCGGAACGCACTCTGGACTAACGCACCAGCGAGCCTTCAAGAGCCGCGCCGCCATGTCGCTTCTGAGAAGAAATGCGGAATTACAGCCGACTCGCCAAGCTGGCTCTCTCCCTCCCCTCCCCCTCCTTTCGCCCGCACCCCTTCCCTCCCCTCGCTTTTCGAAATTACAGGGCCCCGCGTTAGCTACGGGAACCCGTAGGAAGCCGTAAACTGCCAGTCGCGGCGGTTAGCTAGCTGCTCGCCGGCCGTGTTGTGTGAGAAGCAGCGACCGCCTTGCCGGCAGTACAAAGAAAGGCCTCCCCTTCCTTGAAAGCCCTTGAAAGCCCTGCGTTACTTTCAGAACTTAACGAGTGTGGCTCACCGGCTGGAGCACGAATAAGGAAACCGACCTAGTTTTATGTAATGGAATATGCTTTCTGGTTAGACAGTTGTATTATTCTGGGACAATGATAGTGGGGTCGATAATTTCCAGAGTATTTTCGAGGTATGTACACAAAGTATGTTTTTTTTTTTAAATGTGTTTATTTCCGTCAACAGTTGCAATATAATTGTTTAATAACATGTTTCGATCACTTGGATCATCTTCAGATCTTATAATTGCGTCCACAACTCGTCTGGCTGTGTACTAATTGGTACTCAGCCAGACGAGTTGCGGACGCAACTACAAGATCTGAAGATGGTCCAAGTGATACTGTTTTTGTCCTCACATCTCATGAACTAAGTGTCGTAATGTTATACAATTTCGAAGGTACATTCAGTTACATGTGTTTACATTGTCTGTAAAATTTCCTTTAGTACAATTTGTATTGCAGAAATTATAAATTGTAATGTGAAATCGACTACCATAGTTTTACTCCATGAACAGCGGAAACTTAGTAATCCAAAAACTGTTTTACTTTCATCATTTTGATGTGGTTGACAGTGAGAAAAAGTATAATAAAAGTTTGAATTTACGTTTAAATTTTGCTCAAGTCGCTAAGTACTCTCATACTCATACTGTGTTTGAATAAAGTTTCGTGGTATTATGTGGCAATATTTTGTAGTCGTATTGCTTCTGACATATCTCATGAACCACATGTCGTATATCGTTCTTACCTTTACAGAAGTTGTTGCCTCACGATAAGGAATATGTGTACAAAATTTGCTTGAAATCGGTCCAGTGGTTTAGGACGACATGTGCAACATTGTCGTGTGATGCAGCAGTTTTTCGAATATCTCATTGTTTATGACGTCATATCTCCTGAATTGTGTTGAACGTGATCCTTACAATGAATTCGACTGTCCGCTTGGTTTGAAGGTCAAGTATTTAAAATTTTATCAAGGTTGGAACAAAACTGTAGATTTTTATGCAATACCTACAAACAAATACATGGGCACTCTACTTTATATACAAATACGAATTATGTGTAAAGTTGATACCCGAATCTCTTCCAGACGCCTCTTCATGGAGCAATTGATTCGTACAAGAAGGAATGAAGGCAGGAAGAAAACATCAGGGTTTATCGACTCGGCGACAGGGTGGTCATTGGAGCTTATGCTCAGATAGCTTGGAAAAGGATGGGGAAGGAAATCGGCTTGGAATGATGTAGTGTAGATACACCTAAATCTGGATGGACAATTATGCAATGCCCTGTTTCTTTCTTTTTTTTTTCCCTGGACGGCTGTCTGAAGCTTATAAAGCGATTAGACAAATGTCTCAATGTACTTGAAAATTATGTAGAATAATAAAAAAAGTCTTAGCTTTATTGTCTGATTCTATTTTTATTTCTTTGATACACAACTCTGACCACAGTCAACAAGGGAAATTTATTTTTCAATTCCTCCTCGTTCATAACATCAGCATTTTCTGTAAGATTTGACGTTTATTTGGAGCTACAGACTGGACTGTTCGCCGTGAAGAACAGTCATTTAATGTGTTCAAACCGCTGCTCCTTTTGCTCAACACCCCTTTGAAGGCGCTCAACCAATCTTCGCTCCGTGGCGGAGTGGCCGAGCGCATTGAAGCGCTATGCTCCGACGTGCGAGGCCGTTCCCCGTCGGGGGTTAGAATCGCCCCTCGGCCATGGATGTTTGTGCTTAGTATAAGTTAGTTCATAAGTAGTTTGTAAGTTTAGGGACTGATGACCCAGCAGTTAAGTCCCATAAGCTTAACAAACATTTGAACAATCCTCGCGCTCTCGCGTAAGGGTTTCCGCAGATATTCTGGCACACACTTTATCAGTGCATTGCTGCTTTTTATTTTCTCTGTATATGCAATTCGCTTTACATTGCTCCACGGGTAAAAGGGTGTGAGATCAGGTAATTTTGGATGGTCATTCCACAGAACCACGTCATCCAATCCAATAACCAGAAAACTGACCATCTAACCACTGGCGAACAACTGCTACATAGTGCGATGGCGTCTCATCTTGTTGAACGTCAGAGGGAAAGCTGTCCTGCCATCTTAATTCAAAACTAATGGTAGCACAGCTTTTTGCAGCATTTCCAGGTAGCTTTGAACAATTAGGTTCTGGCCAATGAAAAGGGTCCAATTACATTGTTACCCACCTCGAGTATGGAGTCTGATGACTCCAGTAACTGAGGTTGTGACGGTTGACTTCACCACTGACAGAAAAAATTTGTCTCATCACTGTTAAAGATATCTAGCCCAAAACAGAGCTTTTATTCTAACTCAACTGCTGCGTCGAATCTGTTTACAGAAATGAACTTGTCAGAAAATACTGATCTGATATCACACGACCCCTTTTCACTCAAAAATGGTTTACATTAAAAATGGACGATTTGAAGATCCTCACTCATTCGTTACTAGAATATTCAGGTTTCTCATCCCGTGCAAAGTTTTTGAAATATAAGGGGGTACTGCCACTTTTTACTCACCCTGAACATACATCATTAACGGAGATTTGCACTAACCAAGTGGAATGGTGTCATGGTTCATAGCGTCATGATACGGACTGGGTGGCCGTTCCGGATGGAGGTTCGTGTCCTTCCTCGTGCATAGATGTGTGTGTTGTGCATAGTGTAAGTTAGTTCAAATAGTTTGAAAGTCTAGTGACTGATGACCATAGCAGTATGTTCAATAACTTTTAAAACATTTGAGCATTTTTTAAGATTTGAATGGCGGTAGCTTTGCGTACGCGCATTCTTAGAGTTGTCTTTTTGTCCATACGATGGTTCATTCCGCTAGACGAAAGGGACAATGCATTTGAAAAAAAAAATGTTACGGAATTAAATATTTTGAGATCCACACTGCTAATAGTGCTCCGAGACTACGAAATTTCAGAAATTGCACCACAGATAGCACAGCTGCAGACGGCCTGCACTTAAAGACAATCAATATGTGACACATGACTAACGTATCCATTAGGTCAATACAGCGCAATTTGCCGCTAACGGGCCGTGGCAGCAGACGACCGACTGGAGTGCTTTCGCTAACAAGAAATCTCTTTCAGCGCCTCTCCTGGCCTCGTGACCATCTTAGTTGAAACCTAATACCGTTTAGTCGAGGGCTGCACAGTATACGACGTATTTTTTTGTGCAATTCCACGAGGCAGCATCGGATCACAATTTGTAGCGCAATTAACGTCTTGTTAACGAGACGCGGTCGGAAGGAAGGCTGCAGGCTTATGTTTTACCGGCATCAAGGTTATTACCGACGGAGAGTGGGCTGTGTAGTGGAACGTTGGAGGATGGATTTTACAGCGTACTTTTCAAGCGATCTTTCCAGCACACTTACAAAGTAATCAAAAGAAACAAAAATCCAGAATATGGAGAGGGAACACAGTGGTTTAAACTGTGTACCTACTATATTTTAAAGATTACGCCAACCTTTATAGCTCTTTCCTTGCACTAAATGATTTATATTATCATCTCGTGGTTTGCAACGCGTACATTTGCCGTTATTCTATGGCACAATAAATGTAATTATTGGGGAATTTCTATGAGTAACACGAGGAAGATTGCCGTTTTTTGACGTCGACAATCGGAAAGTGGTTCAGAAGCAGGTATCGTTCCATATGAGAGATATGCACCTACTATCATTTCTTACCAGTAACTCACAGTTCAAACTAAAGTTTAACATATTTTCGAAAAGTAGGGGTTTAAAATAGTTTAACAGTAAGTCAGATTACACTTCCTTCTGATATGAATTTGAGATGTACAATTGAGACGACATGTAACGAACAGGATCGTCGTTGTTTAGTTTGGCATCTCAATTATTTCAGAGCTACTTACGTTTCATTAATCGAAGGTAGCGTTCATTAACAAACTTACTTAATTCTTTCAATGTAAAAAGACTCTGAATGAGTTTGCTGAAAGGACTTAGAGTTGACCTAACGGATATTGTTTGGAAGATTTCGTCTAAATGCTATTTTAAATGTTTTTCGTAGGAGAAACCAAATTCATTTACTGAGTCGTGACCAACCGAAACTGGAATGCAGTTTGTAGGCGGAAGATTGCAGTTTGATATTACAAAAAAATCAGGAGTGTAGACTAACAGAAAATTTACATTATTGAAAGAACACAGATAAAAAAAAAAAATAAAAAAAAAACGCTTGTTCATTTTACGTACATTTGCTGCATCATTTTCTGTCATATTTCTTCATTTCACAGTGTGTAATGACACGCCCCAGGGAAAGACGGGCAATCTTGCTGCATGTATGTGGAGATACAGATGCAAGACAGAAGTTTATCCAGCAAAATCGAATTTGGTGCATTTTAGACAACGTGTTCTGAAAACGAGGAGTTGGCAACACTGTCACGTCGTGCAGCACATCGGAATGCACCAGACATCGTAGTTCACTGCAGAGATGTTGGAGCATAAAACCAACATCCAACATGGAGCTATGGTTCAAATGCTCGAGGATCCTTTCTTAGTCGTCCGTTCCCTCTTGCCAGCTCCTCGTTTTCATGCATATGTTTTCAGAATGTAACCTATCTGATTCTGCTAGATAAACTCGTGCGTTGAATCTGTACGAGAAAAATTCCGACCTCCAACTACGACATTATTTCTTCACTATGTGTATGTCAGATACTACCTGTAAAAAGTAGGACCCAGAAGGGGTCATTGCTTCCTAATGAGGAATATGATGAGTATCCTGGTCACGCACGTAAAAATGTTCTTCAAAACACACGCCGTAGAGGTTTGTGAGTCTAAGAACTCAAATCTCGAAGAAGAACGGACAGATGGTGAAAAAACTGAACTATGATAGTATTAATATGAGTAGAATCCACCGAAGCATTTAGACAAGTATGACAAAAATTTAGCATCTAAATGTATGTTCTTTGAGGCCGAAGTAAACGTTGGTCTGGCAGGCAGAGGTTTGCTAGACACTGGTGGCAGTGAAAGAAGAACTCTCTCGCAATGGACGTCAGGCATTTCATAGACTAATAGGCAGATTGCTGTAATGATGTTAGCTTTCACACTTAGGGTGACCGCACTGTGAGTTGCCAGAGTTAATTTCTTCCTTGTTTTCCATTCCTATCGCTCATGACCTTTCTGGACGTTGTCAAAGTACTTCCTTGTTTTTCATGCCAGTTGCCTAAGTCAGGGCGGAATTTTACAGGAGAATTGTCAGTTTAGGAAAGGGTCCTGTAATCTATTTTTCTGTATCGTTGAAGTACATTAAATAACTCTACATTTATTTTAAGAAGCCGTGCAATAAATTTGTCTAATTAGTTTGGAAATAAACTAACGCAAATACTTATTATTAATGGAGTACAAGTAATTGAGCTATATTTAGTGTGGTAGTGAGTTTAGATTGATATTACACTGAATACCGAGGGAAAATAGTCGGCTGTTCAGTAGAGAAGTTTTGTCACGTCTAGAAACTAACTCTTACGCAGTATCAATATTTTAGAGTCAACGCGTACGATAATTAGTACAGGTTTCAGTTTTATTTCACTACTGACGACAGCAGCATCAGGAAAGAGTAAAATAAGCAAACAGGATCACACAGAGGCATTTAGAAACTGTCAAAGTGTTATACAAGTGGTTACGTTTTCGTCCTACAAGTAGTAACTTACAACTACTGTATCTTTAATGAGAGGATTTTATCCAGAATTAATTTTTACTCTGCAGTGATGTGTGTGTGTGTGTGTGTGTGTGTGTGTGTGTGTGTGTGTGTGTGTGTGGTGATTTGAACCTTCCTGTCAGATCACATCCGTATGCCGGACGAGACTCGCTTTTTACGTGCCAATGGCCTACTGCTTGACATGTCCTGAACAATACAGTCGTTAGGTTTCATTGCAAAAGACAATGGTTCTCTCTGAGAAGGCACAAGATGAGTGTACTAACCGGGTTAATTAATAATTATGTTTTCTTGCCTGTGGAGTGATTAAGTTTTAAAATAAATACATATCATTAGTAACTCTCATCTGGCGCTCCTTGAGCTTCAGCCGAAAATATCAAAAATGTTCTTTCAACATGGCATGGTATATAAAGCGATGGAAGAAAAGGCATCAAGTGCTGGCATACTTAATGAAAGTTATCATAGTAGTCTTCGTAGTAGGTACGAAAACTACAATCAGAGATTTGATATCATAACTGGTGGACCCGCGAATGCGTTGCAATTACGTACGGTAATTATGTATACGTCCTCCCCCAATGGTACAACTTTTCCTCTCTGTCTCCCCCCCCCCTGCCCTCGTCTGTCCTTACTTCTTTCTCTGACCTTGAAAGTAAAGGAAACCTTGATTAGAAATTGTAATCGCTTAAAATGAATGGGTAAATCAAACCTTCCTGACCAATGAAATCTGTATGCCGGGCCGTGAATGGAACCCAATACACTTGCCTTTCACGAGAAAGCGCTCTACAAACTCAGGGTCCATCCTCACAGCCTTAATTCGGCCAGTATCTCACCTCTTACCTTCCCAACTGCACAGTCCTGCGAACCTTATAGGACTAACACTCCTGGCACAAAGGATATTGTGGAGACGTGCCTTAGCCACAGCCTAGGGAACGTTGCCAGAAATAAATTTCCACTTTGTAACGGAGAGTGCGCTGATATGAAACTTCTTGGCAGATTAAAGCTGTGTGCCAACCGGGATTGGAAACAAGGACATTTGATCTTCACGGGAAAGCGCTCTACCGACTTGGGTCCCTCGTTTTAACCCCGGTCCGATACACAGTTTTAATTTAGCAGGAACTTCCATATTAGCGCACTCCCCGCTGCAGAATGAAAATTTCATTAATGGTTAACTTGGTTGGAAGGGTCGGTGTACGCTGTGTAGGAAAGAGCTCTGAAGTAGTTGGATCTATTGGGATTGTAGCAACTAAAACAGATTTAGTCCACAAACGAAGAGGATGCGAAGTTTTGAAGGATTTAGTTTCTGTAGCAGTATTCCACTCGTAAGCCGATAAGCCGTAACTAAAGCTCTCCATTTTCTGTAAACCTGATGACGAGGAAGAAAACAAATCACAACATCGTTATTTGTCGATTTATTGTTTGAAACTGAGTAAAAACAGAAATACTATACATGGCAGAAACAATTTGTGTAATAAAACTGGCAACCAGTTTCAACTTCAAATGTTTGTAATCCCATGGAACCAAACTACGTTAGTCATCAGTCCCTAGTCTTACAGACTACTTAAACTAAGTTAAACTAAGGACAACACACATATTCATGCCCGAGGAAGGATTCGAATCTCCGACGCGGGAGGCCGCGCGATCCGTACAGTGGTGCTCCAGACCGCTCGGCTACTCCCGCGCGGCCGCAACCAGTTTCAGCACCTCATTAGTGCCATCTTCGTGCAATCAAGATATCCAGGATGAAAAAGTGACCTACATGGCTAAATTAAACTGGATTCACAGCTTCCTTGTGGACACGTGTGCACCACCCACATACAAGACAATGACAGCAACAACATACATACCCTGTTATCGTACTTGGAACTGGCTGCGAGATTATTATTTTAAAAAATATTGTAGGTTCGGCTCAACCTTTATAAGTGTATTCTATAAAATCAGAAGGAAGTAGGTCCATAACTTTACGATATTTTCGTTAAAAATTTTCCCGCTATATTATATATTAGTAGAATTTGTACAATTTGTCTGAGGACGTGTTTATTAGGGTATCATTTAATAATTTAAAGTTTATTGGCCAAGAACTTTATTTTTTAAATACATTGTAGCTTTATATATCTATTGAAATACAGTATCCTGTAGGAATTTTACGTTAATTGTACTCGTAGTTTTAGAGATTTTTGATAAGAACATTAACAAGCGACTTCTCTTTATGTAACACTACAGATGTTTAGGATGTATTTTTAAAAATGTAAAAGATATGCAGATATGTTCAAATGTTTGCATAGCTTATGGGACTTAACTACGGGGTCATCAGTCCCTAAACTTACAAACTACTTATGAACTAGCTAATAATAAGGACTCCACACAAATATCCATGCCCGAGGGGGGATTTGAACCCCCGACCGTAGTGGCCGTGCAGACCGTGACTGAAGCGCCTCAGTCCCATCGGCCACCGCGGCCGGCTGCAGGTATGTGCGTCCGAACTTTTATTAAAATCTAATCTAAGATTTTGTAATAAATCAGTGAATAATGTTTCCAAGGTTAGTGATCAAGATCTTCCCTGCATAAGTGCATCGGAACGTTTATCATGCAAAGATCTGAAGGCCCCGTGGAATGGCCGTGTGATCTAAGGATTCATGCTAAGGACTGGGCAACTATTCCGCCGGAGGTTCGAGTCTTCCCTTGGACATGGGTGTGTTGTCCTTTGTGTTAGTTAAAGCAGTTTGTAAGTATAGGCACTGATGACCATAGCAGTTTGGTGCAATAAGTTTACAAACATTTGAAAATGTTTGAAAGATCAATAATGATATATTCCAGAATATTACTAATGACATTTATTTCTTGATGTTAGGGGTACATTACAGATCATAGAAAATATATCTGTATATTAAATGTATTTAAAAATCGACCCTACGTCCGTCAGTCCAACTTCGCACAAACGTTTGGAGTGAATAAGTGACCAAATTTCCGAAAAAAAAAAAAAAAAAAAAAAAAAAAAAAAAAAAAAAAAAAAAAAAAAATGAGGGGTTAGATGGCCGTGTCCGTTTATGTTCATTCCATAATCAACCGGCAAAGTCTTCCTGTCAATCTTAATTTTGAAACATGCACTTGAGCCTGAGGTTTCTGCTTCATGTCGTAAGTATATTCGGAATTCTCTTCAGAATAGAAAGAATTTTTAAGGGAGGTTTATATTCTCCAGATTTTATAACGGTATTACGTTACAAGCTAGAAGAAGAATTACGGGCAGTACTTATGCAAAGTGAGGAACGTACAATTGTGTATGAAGACCAAGGCAACGCACTATCTCTTCAGATTGAATTTTTAGTACGTGGCGCAGTGCACTGACTACCCAGTAAATTCGCCGGTGCACTCCGCACGCTTCACAGACGCTACGGGTCGCGGTACTGACTTGACAGGTCAGACTTTTCGCGGAACCCCAAAGGACTAGAGAGCACTTTACTGGGAAAGCAAGTCTCCTGCGAGGATGTTCGTCACTACGAGGTTAGCCGCAGCTCTTCGCCGTTCCTTCCAGCCTTTCTCTCCCGATCCTCCATCTTTGACCTCGGCAGGAATAGGCGTTCGCCACTCGCTGGCTTCAAATGCGCGAATTTTGCGACGTATATGGAGGCTGCTGTCATTTCTGAATATTCTGGATACCAACTACAAAGCGCCATCAGTGATGACCTTCGTCTTTTGCTTTGGAAAAACTATATTTGCTGCAAAACTTTTATTCCGCGACCGGCCTCAGACGCTCGGTTGCGTATTCAAATTTTAGTATGAATGTTAGATAACATGGAGCTTAAAAATAAGTTATTGAACCATTAGGGCCGAGCGGAATGGCCGCATGGTCTAAGGGGTCACGCTACGGACTGGGTGACCGTTCTCCTCCTCGGAGGTTAGAGTCCTCCTTCGAGCGTGTGCATGTGTGTGTGTGTGTGTGTGTGTGTGTGTGTATGTGTGTGTTGTCCTTGGTGTAAGTTAAAGTAGTTTTAAAGTCTAAGGACTGATGAGCATAGTAGTTTGGTCCAATAGGTTTACATACATTTGAACATTTTTGAACAATTGTGGAGTGTCATGTTGTTTGTTACAAATTTTAATGTTTTAATACATACAAGGTTGTACTTTGTCCATAATGAAGAATTAAAAGGTAAGCTTTTTTAAAATTCTTCAATGAATAATGTATTTGATTGGTTACATACCTTATTTTTTCCGTTATTTCTCTAACTGATCAACAGTTTACCACAAATTCATTTGTAGCTGCTTGTATACATACTGTTACACGTGCTACTAGCTCGTTCTAGAACTTATAGATTGCAGAGTGCTACTGAGTCATTTAGACAGTTAGCTGCATTGGGTTACTCCTACCACGTGCGTCTGTATGCAGTAGTATTCCTCCTTTGTCATGTAAAAGTAGTCAATCACATACTACTACTGCATTATGAGTTACTTTCTGGAAAGATGAGAGGCATAATAGTGACGTTTACTACATCTGGTACATCATAGAAGCACTATATAGCAGACCAGCTATGAAATTTTTGTTTCTAGTAGTGCATAATAATTTTAAGGATTTTTTTTTCAATATTTTTCTCAGTATATACGCACTGTACATCTACCGTGCTAGTTTTTATAGCTTCAAATAAAAAGTCAAGTATTAAAGGGTTGACTGTTGACAAAGCAGAAAGCTTAACGTTTTCTGGAGACATATACTCGTGGTACTAAATGTTCGGTTGCACATTTTACTCCGCAAAACAATTTAATCCTCAACATTACTGTATAGTATTCCTGCAATAGAAAATCAGACAACTTAGCGACTGATAACAATCTTTAACCATAACTTTAATTTTATTCTACACTTTTTCTTACAGATATGCGTATCATCAAGATTAAAGGGACTGGTGCACTGATGGGTCTGTTGCATTAGATTAGGAACAAAGTGTAAGCAAGCCGCGCTACAGTTTAATTTTTATCCAAATTTGTTTGGTGACTGGGAAAATCACAGGACCGCCCTCGACCGGAATTTTATATTTGTTTGTAATAGCTATGACTTTGAGTCACTTCAGTTTGCCATACGAGCAGTGTCCTATACACCAATTGGATATGGAACACTGGCCTCTGTGCATAAAACTGCACCGTTCCTGCAGAATCATTTCTTTTTCATGTTTCGCCATGTTTTAATTTGGTAAAAATTTCTGTCGTCCTTTACGTGACATTAACTGTTTATTTGTTTCTTGTTACAAAATATGTTAACATACCATGAAATATGCTTTAGTGGGAGCGGAATATAAAAATTTCAGTTCCATGTTATAGTGATATTTCATAACAGGATAGTTCTTGTTTAGTTAGAAACGAAATATGGGAATTTTTGGTTGGTACGGTCAATCAGTTGGATTTCAACATCCATATCTGCAATGACAATATATTACTGCCCCTTCGTGTAGCGTAGTATCTCCATCACCACCTTGACATTTCTGGCCGGCCGCAGTGGCCGAGGAGATTGAGGCGCTTCAGTCACGGTCTGCACGGTCACTACGGCCGGGGGTTCGAATCCCCCCTCGGGCATGGATATTTGTGCCGTCTTTAGTATAAGGTAGTTGATAAGTAGTTTGTAAGTTTAGGGACTGATGACCCCGTAGTTAAGTCCCATAAGCTTAACGAACATTTTAACATTTCTGACGATGCCTTCTATCACTGATAAGCGTATTTCTGTTATTTATCAAAGAAAATTACATATTCAGCTTTTATAGTTTCAACTTTCTGGAGATGTTGTCAAGTTTCGTTATGTTTGTATGAGATATATTACACCTGATTACAATGAAGTTTTCGAGTTCTTTTATGACTGAGACTTTGTGTCTTAATCACTCTTCTTGTAACTGTCTAAACACCAAACGATGATCTTTGAGTGAGAAACCCGGTAGTGTAACAAATTTTTTATAGTAACACGGCTGCGTTCCTTCAAGCTGTAAATCATCCTCTAATACTAACAATAAAAAATTCCTTTGAATTTTCTAATTGTTATAGGATTTTTCAGTGTGCTGTAATTTCGATTTTCATTTCAGTTCATTTTGTTCACCAAGCATTTCTGAAGAAGCGAAATTTGTTGACTTCCAAAATTAATTTAAACGTTAGGCAGTCGTTTCTGGAAACATGTCTGGAGTGTAGCATTGAACGGGAGTGAAACGTTGACGATAAGTAATTTAGACAGACAAATGAGAAGCATTTGAAATGTAGTGTTACAAACAAGTACTGAAGATAGGGTGGGTAGATCGCACAAACTAATGAGTAGGCGCTGGAGAGAATTGAGGAGAAAAGTAATTTCTGGCGTATCTTGACTAAAAGAGAGAGGAAGGAAGGAAGGAAGCTTAGGGTTCAACGTTCCGTCGGCAGCTTGGTCATTAGAGACGGAGCTAATGCTGGGAGGTAAGGATGGGGAAGAAATTCAGCCGTGCCCTTTGAAACGAACCATCCCGGCATTTGCCTGAAGTGATTTAGGGAAATCACGGATAACCTAAATCGGGATGGCCGGAGATGGATTTGAACCACCATCCTCCCGAATGCGAGTCCAGTGCATTACCAGTGCGCCACCTCGCTCTGTCTGACTAAGAGAAGCGATCGATTGGTTGGACATATTTTGATACAACACGATATGGTCAGTTTAGGATTGGAGGGAAGTTTGTAGGGTAAAACTAGCAGAGGGAGACCAAGAGACGAATATAGTAAGCAGATTGAAATGGATGTAGGTTGAGTTGCCGTACTTATCCAGATATGCAGAGGCTTGTGCAGGACAGGGTAGCGTGGTGAGCTGCATCAAACCAATTTTTGGACTGAAGGCCACAAAACAACGACGGAGAGAGCAATAATGACCACTTTCAAATGCCACGGGTAGTATCGTTCTCCCTCCTCCCCCATCATCATCATCTTCACCTCAAGGATTAGGCAATATGCCTGTTTCCGACTTCACGTGGTTGGTTCTATCTCTTTTTGGTCTTCCCAAGCGTTTGTAGTTTTTGACCACGACTGGAATTTTCTCTTCATTCATTCTTCCAAGGTGTTGTCTCCATTCTTCTCTGTATTCTTCAATCTTTTCGTTTAAGCTATAGGTTACTAATTCCGCCCTAATGTCATCATTATTTATGTGGTCTCCTTGTGCAACCTATGACTGCTCTTAAAAACTTCATTTCTGCTGACTGTATCTTATTGTTATCTCTTTTTCTTTCAGTACAGTATTCACTTCCCTAAAGGAGCACAGACACTGCCACTGTTTTATATAATTTCAATTATATGTCTTTCCTCACTTTATTTCTTAAAATTTTGTTTATAGTTCCACATATATGTTGAAATTTGTTTTCTTTTCTATGTTTTTGTCTATGTCCACACTTATGTCACTGCCTAAATAACAAACTGGAGACCCGATCAAGTGCCTTATTTTCGATGACAATTTTAGATCGAACTGGGAATCTACCGTAGTTGTTTTAGTGGCTATTGTTTTTAAATTGTAGTGTTTTCTTCCCATCTCGTACAACTTATACATAGAGCGTTGTAGGTGTGTTTATGTTTTTTTAAATACAATTACATCGTCTGCATACATCATAACATTTAGATTGTAGTTATTTTTCAGCTGTATACCTTCATAGACTTCCTTCTTAAAAAGCGTTAGTGACATGCTGCATCCCTGTTTGACACTTTGATTTATTGTTATCTGTTTTAGAGCTGCCTGTGCTAATGATTATTTTTGTATCCTCATACAAGCTTTTGATTACCGGTACTTTATAAGATGTATCGGATACCCTCGCTTTTCCAGTATTGTCCATAATCTACTTCTGAAAATGTTTGTAAAGTTTATGGGACTTAACTGCGGGGTCATCAGTCCCTAAACTTACAAACTACTTATGAATTAGCTTATACTAAAGACGACACAAACATCCATGCCCGAGGGGGGGGGGGGATTAGAACTCCCGACGGGGAACGGCCTCGCGGATCATAGCATAGCGCCTCAATACGCTCGGTCGCTCCGCCGCGGCCAGTCTACTTCTGATGACAGAGTCCGTTTAATGCTAAAAATATTGTCACTGCATGAGAGTCCTTTCCTGAATCCGCTTTGTAATTCTCCCAAACATGCATCTGCTATTATGTTTCACTATTGACCAAGTCGTTGACGGGACGTTAAACCCTAACCAACCACCCTCCAAACTGCTTGCGGTACAATTAAAAAGACGAATGAAACATTAAGAGGAACGACACTAACAACTATACACTGTATTGAAATTAAGTCACATTCGGCAGTGAAGAACGCGAAGTGCGTCAAGGCCACGTAATGTGACGTTGAAATTATTGAAATGTGGGAGAATTTATGGGAAATAGTCTGTCGGTTACTGTTGATTTATAATGTTTTTTATACGATAAATGAAGTTATTAAGAAGTAACTAGTTGCTATGAGTAACGTAATAGCATCTTGTTGTGCGACGAAGTGCTACTCTAGATTGTAGATAGTATTAATTGCAACGCAATGAGTTACGGTGCAGCTAACGATCTGTTACGCTCATTAGAGACGGGGAAAGTTCGAATGCGCCCTTGTTAGTGGAAGGATATAGACATTTATTTACTTCCTTCAGCATATCTGGGTGGCGTGGCAGGCGGGCGACCGCCAACGAAACTGGCGCAGTAGTTACTACAGCTTCCTGTTCTGTATCCTAAAGACGACTCTTTTTTTCAAGACATGTTCTTCAGTATACAGTAGGAAAACGTAAACGTATTTCTAATATTCGGTTGACAGAAACGTCATTAATTTTTACATCTGTACTAAACACAGTTTATTTCCTTGTAATTTGGATACATAGAAGGCTGTCCGGGAAGTAACGAGAAATTTGAATTTTGCGTCATATTGTTATATGAGGGTTGGCAGCAGTTTTTTTTTCTCTTTTTTCTTTCGTGTTAGTTATTTGCGATCCTTCTCATTAGTGACATGATAGCCTTTTTGTGCTGTTGTTGTTCCAAATTACTTTCATCATGAAGCAGATGACAACTGAATGAAAGTCCCACGGCAACCGTTTCAGCACACATTATTCAAATATGCTGTTCCGCAACACACGACCCTTGCCTGTTCACATGTCAACCCAGACACCTCGTCTATTGTCATTGCAGTGAGAATGGGACCGTCGAGATTACACCACAGATCAACAGAAACGTGCGGCCTGGTCGTATGAATCACGTGTCTTGCTACGCGAATACGACTGTCATTTGCTGATACGCTGTCTTCCACGCCAAGGTCACCAGCCCACGACCCGCTGGCCGGATCCGTTTCGCGACCTAGTTTATCCGGCACTCATTCGGCAAAACAAGACGTGCTTCGTTTAAGATATCCGGAATGTGCCAATATGTCTGTAATTTCCGTTCTGATAACGTCGATGTCTTTGATAACTAATGAAAACTCCGTGCAACACAGGCCTCGAAGGCCCAACGGGTGCCGACCGGTCGCCGTGTCATCCTTCGCCCGAAGGCGGATGCGATATGCAAGGGGACGCGGTGAGCTTTCCGCACTCCCGGCCATTGTGTCAGTTTTCGTGACCGGAGCCGCTGTTTCTCAATCAAGTAGCTCCTCAGTTGGCCTCACGATGGCTGAGTGCACCCCCACATACCAACAGTGCTCGGCATATCCGGATGATTACCCATTCAAATGCTAGCCAAGTCCGATAGTTCTTAACTTCGATGATCTAACGGGAACCGGAGATTCTACTGCGGCACGGCCGTTGTCTTTCTTTGATAACAGCTTTTTTAAATGAACGAGCTGTACCCGGGTACGAAATGAATGAAAAACGAAAGCATGTATCTCTAATTTGTGTCATTTCGAAAGGCTTTATGAATGGGAATCGGATGTGCATCCTACACTCCCTGCTCTCCTTTTCTCTGTCCCCCCTCTCCTCCCCTTTTTATCCATTTCCTCCTCGCTCTGCACATTTTCACCTCCCGCTTTCTATATCCCTTTCCCCTTACCCACCTCCTCCCACTTTGTCCACCCTATCCTCTCTTTACCTGTTACTGTGCGTCTTCACCTCCTTCCTCACCCTGTCCATATTCTCACCGCACTCTCTCTACTCACCTCCCCCTCTCTATGCCAGTTTCCCCCATTTCTCTATCTCCTCTTACATTTTAAGCTAAAGCCTTGTGTACTGTTATATTCAAAATCTTATATCCACTAAATATCTTGACCGCATGCTTTGAAATTTTGACAGCAGCAAACATGAAACATGCCGGCCGCGGTGGCCAAGCGGTCTGCGGCGCGCCAGTCACGGTCTGCACGGCCACTACGGTCGGGGTTTCGAATCCCCCCTCGGGCATGGATATTTGTGCCGTCCTTAGTATTAGGTAGTTCATAAGTAGTTTGTAAGTTTAGGGACTGATGACCCGTAGTTAAGTCCCACAAGCTCTACAAACATATGAACATTTTGAAACATGAAACATCTTCAAAGATGATCGAAGCGAGGAAAACAGTACTTGTGTGTTGGCAAATATAACGAAAATCTTTGTCAACAGTGTCGACTCAACTGTACACTAACGGAAAACAACTAATAACAATAAAGAAAAAAGAATAAAATAAGAGATTCGAGACAACAATATGGAGTGTATGTCCAACCTGGGCGAGAGATGAAAGGTTGGAGAAGCAGACGGGAGCAATTGATGCATGCAGCTACAGAAGAAGGTTATAAGCTGAGTGGGCGTACGAATTCGGTAAACCGCTCTAGGGTGCCTTGCTTCGGAGCGCACATCCGAGGTTAAAGTCCTACCTCGGCCATGTGTGTGTGTGTGTGTGTGTGTGTGTGTGTGTGTGTGTGTTTCTGAGTGGCCTTGTCAGTTTAGTCCTATACTATTAGAAACATTAAAAGAACTGCCCATGTCAGAAAATATTGGACACCGTAATTTCGATGCAGTAGTAGTTACTGTCATCACCAAAGAGACAGAATAGACATAGACGGGCAGTGACACGATCTTAAGCGTTCCCTGAGGTGCCACACTATAATGCCAGTCGCCAGGAGTCTGGCAGTGGCTTTCTGAAATCGAGATGGTACCTGTGCCAACAAGGGAGACAAGCATCTTTTGGAAACCAACCCTAACGTTTGTCTAACGTAAAATTCAAATGTGCACTCAGTACTATCATATACACTGCACGAAGGCTGTACCAAGAGAGGCAATAAAACTGTGAATATTTCTAATTTAAAGAAGGAATTATTTAAAATATTGTATGTTTATTCTTTTGCGCTTATGAGGTACGTGTTTATGAACATTATTTTACCCTGAGGATTTCATTGAAAAAAAAGCTGCTGACAAAGAAATGGGGGTCGCGGTGAAGTCTCCTAGCGTACCAAGGCGCCTAGCTGAGAACGCGCCGCTGCTCTCCATCGGAAGTTCGAATCCTCCCTAGGGCATGGGTGTATTTGTTATCCTTAGAATAAGTTAGTTTAGGTATTTTGTAAGCCTAGGAACGGATTTCCAGAGTAGTTAAGTCCCATAGATGTACAAACATTTGAAACACATGGGTTGCCGCGGTGGAGTAGCCGCGCGGTCTAAAGCGTCCCGCTGCGGAGCGCGCGGTTTCTCGCCGTGGAGGTTAAGAGTCCTCTCTGGGGCATGGGTGTGTGTGTTTGTCCTTAGCTTAGTTTACCTAGGTTTAAGTAGTTTGTAAGCTACGGACTGATGACCACGTAGTTTGGTTCGATAGATTTACAGACATTTGAACATTTTGAACAGAAATGGGTTCCTGCAATGGGAAGAGAGAAATGGTTTCCGACAGAGATCACTCATGTTTCAAATGTTTGTAAGCCTACTGGACCAAACTGCTGTAGAATTAAAACTACTTAAAGTAGCCTAAGGACAACATGACCCAGGGAGGACTCGAACCTCCGACGGCTAGTTCACTAGTATTTGTCCTTCAATCCTGAAACAAAATTTATGGGAAGAAGTGACTGAAGTAAGGCTTAATGCATTTAATTGACTTTTCGTCACAAAAGGTGAAACTGGAAGATAAATTAAAAATAAGGGTATTCGCTAATGGCAGTTACCTAGTACACTCCTGGCCATTAAAATTGCTACACCACAAACATGACGTGCTACAGACGCGAAATTTAGCTGACAGGAATAAGATGCTGTGATATACAAATGCAGAGCATTCGCACAAGGTTGGCGCCGGTGGCGACGCCTACTACGTGCTGACATGAGGAAAGTTTCCAACCGATTTCTCATACACAAACAAAAGTTGACCGGCGTTACCTGGTGAAACGTTGTTGTGATGCCTCGTTTAAGGATGAGATTGTACCATCACATTTCCGACTTTGATAAAAGTCGGATTGTAGCCTATTGCGATTGCAGTTTATCGTATCACAACATTGCTGCTCGCGTTGGTCGTGGTCCAATGACTTTTAGCAGAATATGGAATCGGTGGGTTCAGGATGGCAATAAGGAATGGCGTACTGGATCCCAACGGCTTCGTATCACTAGCAGTCGCGATGATGGCATGTTATCCGTTCGCAAGACAACAACCATCTGCACGAACACTTCGACGACATTTGCAGCAGCATGGAGTATCAGCTCGGAGACCATGGCTGCGGTTACCCTTGACGCTGCATCACAGACGTGAGCGCCTGCGATGGTGTACGCAACGACGAACCTGGGTGCACCAATGGCAAAACGTCAGTTTTTCGGATGAAGCCAGGTTCTGTTTACAGCATCATGATGGTTGCATCCGTGTTTGGTGACATCACGGTGAACGCACATTTGAAGCGTTTATTCTTCATTGCCATATGGCGTATCACCCGGCGTGATGGTATGGAGTGCCATTTGTTAAACGTCTCGGTCACCTCTTGTTCGTATAGACGGCACTTTGCACACTGGCCGTTACATTTCAGATGTGTTACGTCCCGTGTTTGTACCTTACATTCGATTCCTGCGAAACCCTACATTTCAGAAGGATAATGCACGTGCGCATGTTGCAGGTCCTGTACAGACATTTCTGGATACGATAAATGTTCGACCGCTGCCCTGGCCAGCATATTCTCCAGATTGGAAACGTCTGGTGGCTGAGCAACTGGCTCGTCACATACGCCAGTCACTACTTTTGATGAACTTTGGTATTGTGTTGAAGCTGTGTGGGCATCTGTACCTGAACACAACATCCAAGCTCTGTTTGACTCAATGCCCAGGCGTATCAAGGCCGTTATTACGCCCAGAGGTGGTTGTTCTTGTTACTGATTTTTGAGGATCTATGCACCCAAATTGCGTGAAAATGTAATCACATGTCAGTTCTAGTATAATATATTTGTCCAATGAATACCCATTTATCATCTGCATTTCTTCTTGGCGTAGCAGTTTTAATGGCTAGTAGTGTATTTTGATGCAGAGTTCCGTAATTAGATTCATGAGTAAGACAAGCATAATGTTTAGTACTACTTCAATAAACTTACGTAAACCACAAACGTATCTGTATATTCTACTGAGTGGGTGGCTTAGATATAGGGCTCCTGTGTGGGATTGTATTTCATTGGTTCATAAAATAGTTTCTAACATTAAATGAATTGAAATTAATGTACACTTACAGGAAATAAGTTATTCTCTGCGACCTCTACCAGTATTCGAAATTTTTCAGTTGAAAACGGCGTACAAAACAAACGCAGAATGGTCTTAAGTTTCCTAGACCATATCGTTTATTCGCAAACGCTACTGATCATCAGGATACTGTACTCAGATGAAATATACTGACGCTTTCTAGAAACAATGTACTATTTAAAGTCTTTGTGCCATTACTTTCGTAATTTTTTAACCTACCGCTCCCTTTCCAGGACTTCCGACAACATGGCGGACGGTTGTTCAATTTGCTTCACTCTAGACGCGGTGACGCCCCTCTATGGTCCTTGCCCTGTCCAGAACACGTCGCTGTGTCATTTTGTGTGAAGTGTTTAATCGTTTAATCTTCCGTTAATGTGAATGGAAACAAATTGAGTCGATTATGTTACAGTGTTACTTTTACCAGTAAAAACGATGTTTCATTTTTTGCTCTCCGTCAGAACGTTAATATGTTGTGAAATTTACATTTCTGAAATGTAAATAAATTCTAAAGTTCGAATTATTTTATTTGTTTTATTTTTACAGCGATTTTATCATTTTATGTGCTATATCCTGTGATGCTTATATTGTACAGCATTACCCCCACCACTTTGCTTAATACCGCGCAACGCAACATTTTCGCAAATCACTTGTAGACTTGTTAGTAGATTTAATATACAAAATATGGAACCAAAAACGTGTAGGTAATTGATTGTCTGACGAAGTAAGATGTTCACCTTTCCAGTTGAGTTTGAAAAGTAACAAATGTTTAAAAAATTGCCTTAAGTGCACGGTATTACCCAGATCACCCCTACTACAATCTAATAGCAAATATTGTACGTAACAATGCTGTGTTTTTCATACTTGATTAGTAGGAAATATGATGAACCTGTCATGTTTATAACAACTGGCTCTAAAATGTACAGTAGAAGAGAAAAATGTACGGCTGGACGAAGATTGCTTAGAATTCACAGTAAGTAACATTAGCGGAAGTCAGGAACAGTTGGAAAATCGAAAATATTTTGTAAGATTACGATATATATATATATAAATTATATTTCACACTGCGTAAATAGGCTGCGCTTAAACGTAAAATGTCTTTGAAAACTACCACCGGAGTCGATTAAGAAATAGTACGAGGTACGCTATAGACCGCAAAAGATATGACCAATTGTACTAAGGTATACGTTGTGAGCATGAATAACTCGCCAGATAATTAATTTTTGTCGGCTTTCAGTACAGTTCTGTTTCTTCTTTTTTTACGATCTCCACTAGTGTGTCGCTGACCTTCAGCATTATATATTACAAATCTTCAGCAGTTTCTTATCACACATATTCCATTTGCGGCAGACGGGCGCTTGTTGTCTTTGGAGTCGTGCGTAAGGCCGAAATTACTGGATTGCTCTCAGGCACTCCACGAAATTACAGCCAGTTATGAATTCCGTTTGTTGCGAACAGTTTTCTGAGGCCACCGAAACATTCCGCTCTTGCAAAGATCAACAGAACCAGACCCTCGGTAAATAAGAGAGGAATCCAACTTTCCATGTGCTTCGACAGTTATTCGGTACAATGTTTGCATTCCTTCAAACACCCTATACCTTTGCGTGAGGAGAATTTATGTACAGGTTAGAAGTCATGGCAGAGTACTGCTAACTAGCCACATGTTGGGAAGAGTGAACTTCTTTAAGAAGGTGGGAAAAAATGTAACTAGATACGTTCTGCGGGCAAACAAAGATTTACTAAAGGACTCACCATGTTTATGCTTTAGGGACGAAACATTCGTTAAACATTTTAACTTAATTTACATTCTTAAGCGTTACTGATCCAGCATCATCAGGATTTCTTAATCATACACTCTCGAAGTGTCAAAAAGTTTGCAGTTAACTTGAATCGTTTTCATGACAGCCCTCTGGCAAGATTTGTTCAAACATTTATCATTTCGACTGTTGGTTTGGAGGATGTAATATGAAAGTTTCAGTAGTTACGTTTATGTCGACTATAGTTATTAAAGATGATAGGGGACGTTAGATGCGTAACTACGACGAACTTGTTCATGAAATTATCGACCAAAACCAATCATTGAAAGAATTATTTGTTACACATACAAAAAGATATAGTTTTGATTCTTCATTTAACAGCAAATATAATCCAAGATAGGAGGATGGCAGCATTGGTCATGAATTTCAATCAGTTTCAAAAATGTTTGTAGTCCTAAGGAACCAAAACGCTTAAATCAACGGTTCTCAGACGGTCAAACTGCTTGAAGTAACTTACACGCTCTTACGCTATGGACAACACACACACTCTTGCCCGATGGAGGACTCTAACCTCCGACGGGTGCTGCCACACTATTCGTGGGACGACGCATTAAACCGCTCGACCATTCCCGCACAGCTCAATCTGTTTACTGCAGATTCAGCTACTCTGTAATTACCTTCAGTGTTTTATATCAAAGCCATGATCACTCATCGTAAACATAATAGCGCACGCTACCACTTCGTATTACAGATAACAAACAGTTTATTCGTAATGTCAAACGGCACCACATGTTATTATATTTACGACGAGTAATCATAGCACTGGTATAACGCACTGAAGATAAATATGCTATAGGTAAAAACGATCTGCAATAGGATTTAAATTCACGGCCGATCCGCCCATCCGCTTACCTAGGATTTCATTAATACGGTGGTGGAGCACGCTGTTTCTGATGAAACAAACATGAAAATTTAAAATTTGCCATTAAACAAATCAAAATAAAGTAGCTTTGAATTTGAGATTTACGGCTATTATACGATATTAAGATCATCGATACAGGAGACGATAAAGCCGAAAAATTACAATCTGTTCAAATAAATTCTAATAACAATAATCTAGATTTACAACTATATAAATACTCTAAGTACAATGAAGTGCATGCCAAGTGGTTCATCAAACACCTTTCATGATATTTCTCCAAATTTCCGCATTTCTAGCATCAAAATAGTCTTAGTAGCACTCTTAAAATATTTACCCTTATTTCACCTGCTTAATGGATGAATTTCCAAAAAATAAATAAATAAATAAAAAATAAAATAATAATAATAATAATAATAATAATAAAACAAAATAAATAAAAAATCAAAATACGTATTTTTAAGGTTCCATCAAACAAGATTGCCTGCATATCAACGTATTTTCAAAAAAAAAAAAAAATACTTCACCCCCTTAGAGACGAAAATATCGAAAAATTGCTGATGTCTCCAGTGTAACGTCTGTAGATTCACTTTTCGGCCCCTTTTTCTGTCTTTAGAAACGAATCGAGAACGAGAAATTTCTTTCTTACGCTTTGGCATCTTTCTTGGTAGTTTTACTTTTCCATGTTCGTACGCTTGTTGCAGAAAAACAACTGAAGAATGTGCATCACGATTTTCTGTTTGTAACCTCTTTGCTATTATAGTGTCTAAAGTCATTGTTGGCCTTGAGTCTGAATTTTATGTAAGCTAGCGACTTTCAACCACTATATCTTCCACCCTCTTATAGCTATCGACACGGAACTGTTATGGTCTACAACAGGAGACTTTGTATAACAACAATAACAACAACAACAACAGCAACACAGAGAGATCATACGGCTCCAATGTGTTGTTTTTGCCGAAGAGCAAAATATTGACACCGACACGTTGAGTTTTATATAAGTCGGTAACTTTCAACTTCCATATCTTCCACCCCTTATCGTTATCAACCGCTACCACCACAGTGCACAATGGGAGACTGACACCTAATACCACACACAAACACTATTCGTTTGCGATGTGTATTTTTGGCTGCACAGTGAAATGTAGGCGTAAAGACCCAAATTTATATATATATTAAGATGTCACACTTCCCTACGACGATTATTAACAATATTACCACCACTGCATTCCTCGATTTAAACTACACCATATCTTCTATATCTATATATAAAATGCTTGTGTGTGTACGTGCTGACAGACTTTTCTCCATGACCACATACTGCCACCCACTCGTGGTTGTGGTGGTAGATAGCCCTTGGACTAATGATGTTAGTAAGGGAGTTCGGTCGCGGTGCGTGGCAGTGGGTGAGTGTGACGAGCAAAATTTCGCAAAATATGCAATAAATACTCTTAGGAAAAGATAAATATACTCTGTGACTTACGAACTTTTTGGTATGAGTCAAAATCTGTTTATTCTTTCAATCGTCAGACAATGCGGTCCTTTCAGACTCTAATAACGACGAGGAATATCAAATACGCAATTTTTTTTAAATAGTTCACACGTTTCCGTCAACCACACATTACCGACTATGAACAGAGACACAAAACAAAGATAAAAATCCAGATAGACTCAAAGATAAAAATACTCGTGGAACATTGATCACTGTCGTGGAAGCGTGATGGAAACACAGACATACCTTAATAAATGTCTCTTAGTCCATAGATATTGATATGCCTGTGTCAGTAAGCTCACTGCTCTGTGCTAATCGTTGATCTCTGATACATATAGCCGCGACGCACTCTGCTGTGAAAGGTGTCATCGTTTGACAGCTGGGTCAAGAAAAACTATGCAACGTAGTCCTACTCATATCCTGGCGGCCTCCTTTGATAATGTTGGCAACAGATGTTGAATAACGAGAATCATGTGACATCGTCATAAGCCAATCGCGTGACACGCAAATATTTTGTCGTGAAGTCAAGAATACAGCATGAACAGCAGTATTTATCTACACTCTATGTGGTTCGGTCATCTTTGCAACGATTTTATATCGTGTTATTGATGTTGCCAACATAAAAACACGAGGCCGCCAGGATAGAAAGTAAAATTTTACCGAATCAGATACATCCATTGTCACATCTCATTATGACCAGCACTTTCACGCGAAACTCTTTTATGTAGAGTCTCATGATTCACACAGTCTTACAATTCATTCCAAATTCCTATTCAAGAAGATATTTGTCAAATGTAATTTGCCAGCCGCTTTCGGCGCTGCTGTTGCAATGTGTAACATTATGAACACAACCTGACACTGAATTTACATGGTTTTCGAAGCACGGACTTAATTTCACTCTTAGTATGAAAAACTTTATGAACATTCATCGTTTTCGACAATGACTTCTACTTAAATTTGACATCTTGCCTAGGAGAACTGAGTTTAGAGACAGAGAGATACAACAAGGATTGTGTTTTTGCTGACCTACGTCCGGAACCCAAGGAACCATGATATACACAGGACCTTCTTTAACAACCGTTGCGAAGCACGGGCATATAAGCTAGTATCTCTCTTCCTGTCAGAGAGGACACAGTTCGTAGTAATCGATGGTAAGGCATCGACTAAAACAGAGGTGATATCGGGCGTTCCACAGGGTAGTGTTATTGGTCCTCTGCTATTCCTTATTTACATAAACGATTTAGGGGAAAATCTAAGTAGCTCTCTTAGGTTGTTTGCAGATGATGCCGTCATTTACCGTCTAGTAAAATCATCTGAAGATCAAAACCAACTGCAGAACGATCTGAATAAGATATCAGTATGGTGTAAAAATTGAAATTGACTCTAAATAATGAGAATGTGAAGTCGTCCACATGAGTACGAAAAGAAACCCGTTAAACTTCGTTTACAACATAAATCAATCAAACGTGAAGGCCGTAAACTCCACAAAATACCTAGGAATTACTATTACTTCAGACTTAAACTGGAAAGAACACGTAGATAATATCGTGGGAAAGGCGAACCAGAGACTGCGTTTTATTGGCAGAACCCTTAAAAGATGCAACAGAACTACTAAAGAAACTGCATACACTGCGCTTGTCCGTCCATTTTTGGAGTATTGCAGCCCAGTGTGGGATCCTTATCAGGTGGGTTTGACGGAGGACATCGACAGAGTCCAAAGAAGGGCAGCTCGTTTCGTATTGTCACGATACAGGGGAGACAGCGTTACGGAAATGATACAGGATCTGGGATGGGAATCATTACAACAACGGCGCTTATCGCTGCGGCGTGGGCTACTTGAGAAATTCCAATCGCCAACATTCTCCTCCGAATGCGAAAATATATTGTTGACTCCCACTTACATAGGTAGAAATGATCATCAGAATAAAATAAGAGAAATCAGAGCTCGAACAGAGAGACTCAGGTGTTCTTTCTTTCCGCGCGCTATTCGAGAATGGAATGGGAGATAAATAGTATAATTGTGGTTCGATGAACCCTCTGCCAGGCACTTAAATGTGCTTTGCAGAGTATCCGATGTAGATGTAGATGTAAAAGGCGAGTACATGAAAAATTGAAAGAAATGGGCGCAACAGAAGCGTAAACAACGATTAGGCCTATTTATTGAATGATTGTTTCTAGAACAATGTGCAATTGTTACGTTTTATGGGTGAAGGCAAGAATACTTCGTCGCTGGTTAATCCGTCGCTGTAAACGGGCTTCTCCTAAATAACTTCATCTCAAGGCTCGGCTCGTGATGTCTCTAGCCTCCACGCAGCGGTAATAAACACCTGCAATTTAATTACATCCGTGTGTGGGGTGCTCGCTACTAGTACAAACAATCCACAATGATTTGTAGCCAGCTGGTTAATTAGAGAACCGCTCACATCTGCAACAGTCCAGTCTACGATTCAGACCCCGTACCTGCAGTAGCTTTTCATGGATATGTTTTCCGTTTGCTTTTTACAAATTCTGAGAATCCTTTCAAACGCAATAGTAATCTTTGTTAGTTCTGATTAAGTAAAATGTATTTTATTAATGCATACATTAACCGGGACACTTTGATGAGTGTGTAATTAATTTCCATCGAAAATTACTGGAGGAAAGTCAGAGTAGCTGTTTGTGGAAATGAGATACAAATCCACAGGATGTTCTTGGATTTTGATTACCGGTATTTTTCGTTTGCGTTCACAGCTGCAAGGACTTCACTTCTTCGTAGCTCAGCTATTTAGCACGAAATTATTGTTAATTACGTACATAAATCTTCCTCGTTAATCTCTCTAAATATTACTGAAAATCAGATCAACATTTAGACAGTAATTCGCGAGACATAGAAGTTTGTAATGATTATATATATATAATGTGCTTCGGATTGTTTTCTTTTCTGCGAAACATTGTTTTTTTGCCAAATTTGTCGATTCTAGAGAAATACCTTATGATTTTTGATGATTGAATTCACAGGTAACAAAATACGATATGATTCCATTGACATGGGAGATTAAATATTTATACTCCGCCAAGGGAGCGCAAACCTTAGTATGTGGCACGAATATCAACTTGGTAGCACTAGCTCAATTCCTCAAAAAAGAAGCGTATTAACAAACAGATTACAATATTTATTTACGTAATATAATCAAAAATTAACAGAGAAACGAGACGGATGATTTTTATTTCCTGCGGTGTAATACCAAATTTACGATTTTCCTTTTACTCGCAGTCAAAAAATCTTGCTTGTTGTCAGATTTGATTACTCTGGATCAAAGGGAAATAAACTAAAGGTTATGATGAGTGATTTTGCTAGTAACAAAAGACGTGATATAAAATGCCTTATCTTTTGACTGCATTGAATCGGAAGCTTAAATTTTTAACACTGTCAAGTACCTTACACTTTCAATAATATACACTTCTATCCGTTCCTGCGAAGAAGAGGTCTTAACAGTCATACAGGTAGATATAGATACGTTCAGACGTACAACATTATCACTAATCTCTAACACACACACACACACACACACACACACACACACACACACACAAAACAATGCAATGAGGTTCAATCTCTTTACAGGAAAATCACGAAACAAAGTAAACGGAAACAATGGACAACGGACCTACGGTAGTAGTGTGGGATATGGGTTAAGAATTTGTGTGTGATTGAGAGATTGCAGGGATATCCACGTGTCTAGATGGCTTTATGGATAGAGCATCTGCTTTGTAAACAGAACAACCAGATTCGATACTCGACCAGAGCTCCAATTTTCAACCGTCTCATTGAACTTTATTCAGTGCCCAAAAATACCAGATAAAACGTCTGACATCTTCGATTGTAACTTCGACTGTCGAGAATGGCCGAGCAGTTCTAGGCGCCATGTCACGGACTGAGAGATCGCTCCCGCCGGAGGTTCGAGTCCTCTCTCGGACACGGTTGCGCGTGTTGTCCTTAGGTTATTATAAGTCGTTTGTAAACCTATGGACTACCACAGTCGTTTGGTCTCTTAGAGTTACAAATACTTGAACATTTTTTGACCTATTTCTCCCGCTGATTCCTATCATGAATGTCTTCTCTCGATACACACTGGAAGACTTCACCTGGTTAGAAATTAAAATAGAGATGGAAGAACTACGTTAATTAGATTCGCTGCTTACAGAGTACTTATCTTGTTTATCTCGATGTACAGTCCACGCCTGAAGCGAACAGTGCTAAATGCGCGGTGTGTGTTACAGCAATTCGATGATGCAGTCCTGATTAGCCGTCCCTATTTAACTTCTATGACAGCACGTGATACATGATAGAATCATTTAGCCGATGTATTCGCTTTACTTACACGAAATGAACTTACTGTGAGAATTGTCGTCCGTCTTATCTGATGTTGCAGCAGGAGGGAAAACCAGTCTGAGTGGCGAAACAGCGTCACGTTCGTACTTTGTTCTGCAACATCGTGCCTCAAGACCCTCTGCAACACGCCTTGTTTCTGTAATTTATTACACTGCATCGTTGTAAGCGAGAACGGTGGTGATACATAGCGAAAGGCACGATCGATATCTGGACTGGATTGTGAAATCTAGGCGCAAACAGTGTCTGTAGCTGCCTTCTCTGAACCAAAACCTGGAGGAGCAGAAACTGCCAATTCATGTAAGTCTGGCTTTTGGCTTTTCAACACGAATTTACAAAATATCGTACATGTGAAACACAACTAGCTCTTTACTCACACGAAGTGATAAGTGCTATCGAAAAAGGTTCGCAAATCGATTCCGTATTTCTAGATTTCCAGAAGGATTTTGACACCGTACCTCACAAACGGCCTTTAATCATTGCCCCACGTTTGTGACTGGATAAGGGATTTACTATCAGAGACGACACAGTTTGTAGTAATCGGTGGTAAGGTATCGAATAAAACAGAGATGATATCCGGCGTTCCGCAGGGTGGTGTTATTGGTCCTCTGCTGTTCCTTATTTACATTCACGATTTGGGAGAAAATCTGAGCAGCTCTTTTAGGTTGTTTGCAGATGACGCCGTCATTTATCGTCTAGTAAAGACATTTGAAGATCAAAACCAACTGCCGAACGATCTAAGATATCACTATGGTGTAATAATTGGCAATCGACTCTAAATAATGAGATGTGTGGAGTCGTTCACATGAGTACGAAAAGAAATCCGTTAAAAATTGTTTACAAGATATATCAATCGAATGTGAAGGCCATAAACTTCACTAAATACCTAGCAATTACTATTACATCAGACTTAAACTGGAAACGACACGTAGATAATGTCGAAGGCAAACCAGAGACTGCGTTTTGTTAACAGATCACTTAAAAGATGCAACAGAACTTCTAAAGAGACTGCACACTCTTGTGAGACTGCTTGTCCGTCCTTTTTTTGGAGTATTGCTGCCCAGTGTGGGATCCTTATCAGGTGGATTTGATGGAAGCCATCGAAAGAGTCCAAAGAAGGACAGCTCTTTGTGTATTGTCACTATACAAGGGAGACAGCGTCACGGAAATGATACAGGATCTGGGATAGAATCATTACAACAACCGCGTTTCTCGCTGCGGCATGGTCTACTTACGAAACTCCAATCTCCAGCATTCTCCTTCGAATGCAAGGATATACTGTTGACTCCCACTTACATAGGTAGAAATGATCATCAGAATAAAATACGAAAAATCAGATTTCGAACGGAGAGATTCAGATGTTCTTTCTTCTCGCATGCTATTAGAGAGTGGAATGGTAGATGAATAGTATAAAGGTACTTCGATGAACCTTCTGCCAGGCACTTAAATGTGATTTGCAGAGTATCGCGTGTAGATGTAACAAAATTAGGTTTCAGTAAAACGCGGTGCTTTTCAAAATTATGACTGCTTGAAAAGATAAATATTAATATATTCCGATATATAATACCGCGGTCGGATGGATTTATTAAGGAAAATCCAACGTTTCATCCCCAACTGCTGAGATTATTTTCAAGGAGCATCGTGGCCTCTTTAAATGGCCGGGTAACACCAGGTAGTTTCGAATATTCGAGCCCCATTCACTGTTCGTTGTTGTCCGCTGTTGCTGTAGCACCACGGTGGAAGAGTCTTACACATCTTCTTCAGCAGTGAATCCAGATGACGTTCAGTTTCACGCTGTCCTGCTTCCTACTGAATTACTTGAGGTATTTGTTTTTTTATAGCCTTCCAGTACAGCCTTTCGTGGAAACCACTTCTGACTGCCGCTACTAACAAATTATACGTGATAGTCCTCCGGCTGAAGAGTACGCTTCTCAGCAGCTGATATATCAATGTCTTCCCTTCCACAATTGTCCTTGTGCTCTTTCAGTCGTTTCACCAAAGTTCTTTTTGTGGTAGGCACGTATATGTTACCACAACTGCAGTGAATCCTTTAAAAATGTTCAAATGTTTCTAAATCTATGGGACTTAACTACTTTGATTTAGAATAGCTACGCTTACAAACTAAATAAATTAAATTGAATTAACCTAAGGACAATACATTCACCCATGACCGAAGGAGCACACGAACCTCCGACGGGGAGTAACCGCACGCTCCGCGGCGTCTTCGTGCGCTCGGCCATTACAACGCGGCAAGACGGAGTTTATACAAATCCAATTTTAATTCGTAAACATGGAAAAGAACGTCGACAAAAATTTTCAAATACGACGGTTGGAACTTCAACTGTCAACTGTTTGCAAATCTATCGGACCAAACTGCGTGGTCATCAGTCCGTAGCTTACAAACTACTTAAACTAACGTAAACAACACACACACGCACACGCACACACACATGCCCAGGGAGGACTCGAACCTCCGACGGTGAATACCACTCGCTCCGCAGCGAGGCGTCGTAGACCGCTGGGCTACTCCACCGCGGCGGTTGGAACTTAAATAGTGGCAACTATTTATTCAGAATCGATGGAAAAGTGTTCATGTTTGCGCCTGTTACTGTCCTTCAAATTAGTCACCAGCGTTGTGTAGAACCTGTTGCCAGTGACGTGGAAGGCATAGTATACCGATAGCAGTGCTTGTTCTCTTGTTCTGTTGAATCTTTTGAACATTTCTGAAGCGAATGCCAAGACGTGGTTCCTTCATGTTCGCAATCAAATCAAAGTCTATAAGACACGCAGGAGAGAATGGTGAATGGTACATTACCTCCCAGTCCCATCAACCCGAACAGAGCAGCCAAAGTTTGCGCTGTATGCGCCCGCGCATTGTCGTGCAAAATGATGGGGAAATGCCGATTCCCCGCACGCCTCTTGAAGACCTTGATGACACTGTCGTGCTTTACGACCTCTGGCACATTCAATCTTGATCCAACTCCGTTGTTCCTGTTTGAAGAACATAGTGACACCGTTACGTTACACCGATTGGCCACAAGTGAATGTTTCCCTCGATTGTGCGCACACCGGTGACATGGGAGAGGCGAGTCCTTTTGATCGGTGGGATGAAGTAGGTATGTCAGCAACGTGTGCTATCAGTGACAATAGTAGATTCCATTGCATAGTGTCTCCACAGCAGTGTTGCCATTATGTAAGTTCGAACCCACGTATAGGTAACATAGTGTTTTTTATAAACGACAGAAAACGTACAGGTTGTCTAACGTAACTTCAAGAACTCTTATTGCATCTGATTTTGGTAAATATAGGCTGTCAAAAATTTTCAAATGTTTATTAAGCTTATGGGACTTAACTACGGGGTCATCAGTCCCTAAACTTACAAACTACTTATCAACTACCTTATACTAAGGACGGCACAAATATCCATGCCCTAGGGGGTATTCGAACCCCCGACCGTAGTGGCCGTGGAGGCCGTGACTGGAGTGCCTCAGACCCCTCGGCCACCGCGGCCGGCTCTAAGCTGTCATCATCAGATCTAGCACATAACTAAAAATTCATGACACATAAGTCAACCATTGGCATTGCGTCCTCTTATAATACTAGGATGCTTGGAACATCAGCGTGTCGATATGAAAATAGTACCTGTGGTGTCGCACAAGTACAAAGTGCGCGCCACTTACTTTCGCCGCGCGCCGCCATGCACGCACGGCGCGGCGTTCTCACGACGACAGCCACGAGCGCCCTCTGCGACAACGCCGCTCGTGGCCACCACTGAAGGACATCGGCCACTTCGGACGGAGATAGCAACGAGTTAGGACCTTCGTAATCAGATAGGCACCAGTGAAGACTTTGCTATTGTACAGGCACTAGGCAGGCCTCTAACAACTATGTATCAACATTCTGCAGTACTATGTAAAAGTTAAGTATTGTTACATTCTGTGCAATATATCTCTTTCTAATTTACTCGAGTGTTTATAGTTTCTGGCTGCTCCCCTCCGTACCTGCACCAGCGTGTTGGTCTCATTCCACTCGGCCACCGACACCTACGACGAGGCTGGGACACAAAAGCGGCGACGAAGTTGGGACACAAAAGTGGCGACGAGGAGTGATAGACGAACCTTGGACCAGCCCGCTTGCAGCAGCCAGACAGCAGCAGTCGGAGCACGCAAAAATTGCTCCCGCCCACCCACCCTTATTATAAGATTTTTGGGGGAACATATTCTGTTACGTATTTTGTGGACTTTTTTGTTGCAGAGCGTCCTCTTTCATATTGCATTTGTGTTTTGTTATAAGTTACTTGTATACGCGGCGCCTAATCGGTCAGCATGGCCACTACCCCGAACCCAAACTTAATGGAAATTATTCAGTTACAGACGGCGCAAATAACGCAACTCCTACAGGCTGTGTCCCAGCTCACAGCGCAAGCAGCCAACCAACAACAACAACAGCCGCCGCTTCAGCAGCCCACACCTGCCGCCGTAACGCTTCCTACGTTCCGCCAGTACAACGAACGTGAGGAAGAATGGAGCGACTATTTCGCACAGTTTCAAGAACTCGTCGCGGCTCATCAACTTACAGGTCAGACTGTTAAGCATCTTTTATTGTCTGTAGTGGGCCCCCAGACCTTCGTATTATTGCAAAAAACTATTCCCTCACGCATCTCCTCGTGATGTAGACTTTGAACAACTAGTAGAGGCACTAAATGCTCATTATGAGAGAAAAGTTCTCGTAGCTGCGGCTCGGTACCGATTTTTCAGACTTAAAAAATTACCGGAACAGTCACACCAAGAGTGGATTACGGAATTGAAGGGCTTAACCCGCAAATGTAAATTTACTTGCTCTTGTGGACTTTCGTATAGTGACGTGATGTTGAGGGATGCGATTACGCAGAACATTCAGGACCCCAGAATTCGGGCAGCAATTCTGAAACAATCTGACCCCTCATTAGACAGTGTACTGCAGCTTATAGAAGCGCATGATACTTTTGACTTAGCAGATGTAGAAATGCAAAGCCACAGTATAAATTCAGTGCGCCGCAACGGTCGCTTTCCTAGCCGTAGTTCTCAGTGTAGCACTAGTGATTCTTACAATAGTACAGGTCGTGCTGAACAGACAGTGAACAGTAGCCAGTGTAAAAGTGCGACACAAAGGTCGCCCCGTCGTGTTAGACACAGTGCTTTGAATAACGGGCGCCAACGCTCATTTCAGAAAAATGTACGTAAATCTTGCCCCCAGTGTGTGTCTCGCCACAAGCGTGCTCATTGCCCTAGTCGCAACGCAACCTGTTATCAATGTGGCAAATCGGGACATGTGCAGTCTGTGTGTATGCAAATTAAAAACTCAAAGAACAGTAACGTTAGAAACGGTGCTTCGCAAAGTGCGAGAACAGTTCATTCTGTAAATGTTGTACGGGCTGTGGAATTGAACAGTGCTTTCCTTGGATCTCAATTTCAAGAAAGTAGTTCTGCGCCTATGGCAAAACTATATAGTGCACCACGTAGCAAGCGCCAACGAGCGCGTAAAACAGTGCAACGGAAACGGGTTCGGGACAAGCAAAATGACTATGAACAGTGCATTCCTGTAGTGAAAATAGTGCCTTCTGCAACTGCTCCTTGTAATAGTGCCCAGTACTGTGTAGCTAGTGACAGTAGACATCAAGTAGCTACTCAAAAGTGTAGTGCAGTAGTTAGTGACTCTGTAGTAGCTTCGCAGGCTTGCGCGAACGCCGATCCGGCGGTAGTGTCATCTAGTGACAGTGTGGTTAATCCGCTGTGTGCCGAGTATGCGCCGCTTCCTACCGCACGCAACCCGCGCAAGCGCAGTAAACAAACCGTAGTAGACGTTGCCCACATTCGCGCACCTGTCGAGCGCCGCAAGCAAAAACTTTTTGTGAATCTTTCCATTGACAATAAGACTGTGCAATTTCAGCTTGATACTGGTTCCGCTGTTACATTAATTAATAAAGATACTTATGAACTTCTGGGTTCGCCAAAATTGTCGCCGTCACAGCAAGTGTTAACAGCTTATACAGGTCAAAATATTCCCGTGCTAGGAACGTGTAGCCTGCCCGCCTCTTTTCAAGGTGTAACAAAGACAGTTGCTTTTGTAGTTCTTCAGGCCAAATCGACACAGAACATTTTTGGACTAGATGCTTTTGACTTGTTTGGTTTATCAATTCAAAGAGATGTGCTTCAAATTTCGTCAATAGTGCCTCAGGATAAAATCAATGCATTGTGTGACAAATATAGTGACTTGTTTTCGCCGGAACTAGGTTGTGCAAAAGACTTCGTGGCACATGTAACTTTGAAGGAATTTGCAGTTCCAAAATTTCGTAAAGCTAGACCAGTGCCTATCGCCTTGCGTGATTCAGTTGCCGAAGAACTTAAACGTTGGCAAGATAGTGGGGTGATTTCTCCTGTTTCTGCGAGTCAGTGGGCCTCGCCTATAGTAATTATACCCAAGCCGTCAGGAAAACTTCGTCTCTGTGCGGACTTCAAATCAACAGTGAACAGTCAAACAATTGTAGACACTTACCCTCTGCCCAGACCTGAGGAACTGATGGACAAATTAGGACAGTCTCGCTTCTTTTCCAAGATTGATTTAGCAGAGGCATACTTACAAATTCCGCTTGATGACGAGTCAAAAAAATTTTTCGTCATTAATACTCACATGGGCCTTTTTCAATTTCAACGCCTACCCTTTGGCAGTTCTTCCGCTCCCGCTATTTTTCAGCGCTTTTTGGAACAGCTGACAGTTTCTGTACCGTGTTGCTCAAACTACTTAGATGATATTGTGGTATCCGGACGTACAGTTGAAGAACATTTAGCAAACCTGGAGTGCCTTTTCAAAGTTTTGACTGCAGCAGGTCTACGTTGCAATAAAGCAAAGTGTTCGTTTTTTCAAACTGAAATAAAGTACCTAGGCCATGTGATTAATGCCCAAGGAATTCATCCCTTACAGTCACATCTTAGAGCAATCAAAGACTTGCCTCCTCCTAAGAATGTGCACGAATTGCAAGCAGTAATGGGAAAGCTGAACCATTATTTCAGGTTTATTCCCCATGCCTCTCAGATTGCAGCTCCACTGCATCACTTACGTAGGAAGAATGTTCCTTTTGTATGGTCTAAAGATTGTCAGGTTGCCTTTGACAAACTAAAGTCTGCACTACTCAGTGGTGCATGTTTGATTCCCTTTGACCCACAGAAGCCTGTAGTGTTAGCAGTTGACGCCTCGTCGTACGGTCTGGGTGCGGTTCTGTCGCATCGAATTGGATGTCACGATCGTCCTATTGCCTTTGCATCCAAGCTACTGACGCCAACGCAACAGAATTACAGTCAGATAGAAAAGGAGGCCTTAGCAATCATTTACGGCGTCACAAAGTTTCATCATTATCTCTATGGCAGAAAATTCTATTTGTTGACAGACCACAAGCCTCTCATGTCGTTGTTCTCACCCACAAAGCCGATTCCGCCCCGTACGGCACAAAAGCTTCAGAGATGGTCCTTGATATTGTCTAATTATCAGTATGAGATTTTGTACCGACCTACCTCTAAACATGCCAACGCGGACACACTTTCCCGACTTCCGGTTGGCCAGGATGTGTCATTTGATTCTTCAGAAATGGCATGTTGTCAGATAGATTCCAGAGATGCTTCCACTGTCGCAGACTTTCCTTTAAACTCTCGTCGGGTTGCACAGGAAACAGCTGCGGATGCAGACCTAAGTGTGGTAGCACGTTTTGTTCGCTCAGGGTGGCCTGCCAGAGCCAAAGACATTGATCGGCCTCTGGTTCGACGTTATTTTGCACAACGTCATGCATTATCTTTAAGTCAGGGTGTACTGTTGTTGCATACCGACAACGACCAAGCAAGAGTGATTGTTCCTCGTTCCCTGCAACGAGAAGTGTTACGCCTCCTGCATCAAGGACATTGGGGCATTGTTAGGACAAAGTAACTGGCCAGACGTCATTGTACCTGGGTTGGTATGGATGCTCAGATAGAGAGCATGACATCACAGTGTACAGTTTGTGCGGAGCATCAGGCGGCTCCTCCACAGCGTTTCTCAGACTGGCCACGCCCCAAGGGACCATGGCAACGTTTACATATTGACTTTGCCGGACCTTTCTGGAATACGCGCTGGTTAATTGTTGTAGACGCTTTCAGCAAGTTTCCTTTTGTGATTGCCATGAACTCAACGACAGCGTCTAGTACAATCAGTGCCTTAACATCAGTGTTTTGTATCGAAGGTTTGCCTGAAACTATCGTCAGTGACAATGGACCTCAGTTTGTTAGTGCGGAATTTCAACAGTTTTGTCGTGTGAATGGCATTCGGCATATCACCACCGCACCTTTTCACCCTCAGTCCAATGGTGAAGCAGAACGTTTCGTTCGAACATTCAAGTCTCACATGGAGAAGATGAAAAGTCAGCACTCCAGGCAGCAAGCTCTTCAAATTTTCCTGTCTACGTATCGGTGCATGCCACGTGACGGCCCGTCTCCTGCCGAGCTGCTACACTGCAGCTCCTTCACCTGCTGCAGCCTCCCACGCACCGAGTCGGTTCGTATGGCGCTACGCGTTTTCAGGTTTCTACGCCGGTGCTGTACAGGGTGTTTGCTGGAAACAAGAAGACATGGCTGCCGGGCACCATTCAGCGCGTGCTCGGTAGCAATATGTATGTTGTACGTTCTTCCACAGGGTCGGAGCTGCGGCGCCACGCAAACCAATTGCGCCTGCACAGGCCGCGCGATCCTGTCTCCGGTTTCTTGATTCCAGACCCAGTTCACCGCCAGGGAGCACAACCACATCGTTCGTCCCCGGACTACGAGATCGTCCCGATGGAGATCGACGCGACGCCGCCGCTGTCGCCGCCGCTGTCGCCGCCGCAGATGACAGCGTCACCGAGAGGGACTCCAGGACCGTGCGTGCCACCGCCGCCTGGGCCACGCACCTCAGAAGAAGATGACTTGCTCCCTCTGCGCGGGGGCGGGCGCCCTTCCCCAGGTTTCGGCGGGTTCCCTGGCGGATCTCAAGGCGGATGCCGGGGCGCGGACGGCGTCTCGATCCCGGCCTCAGCTACGACGCCCGTCCCACCAGTAACGCCCCCGCCCAGGCCCTCCTCCCAGTGCCGTCGCCGTGGCCCTCAGCCCTACGCCACGACGGCGCGGCGGTTTGGGGGGGAGGGGTGTGGTGTCGCACAAGTACAAAGTGCGCGCCACTTACTTTCGCCGCGCGCCGCCATGCACGCACGGCGCGGCGTTCTCACGACGACAGCCACGAGCGCCCTCTGCGACAACGCCGCTCGTGGCCACCACTGAAGGACATCGGCCACTTCGGACGGAGATAGCAACGAGTTAGGACCTTCGTAATCAGATAGGCACCAGTGAAGACTTTGCTATTGTACAGGCACTAGGCAGGCCTCTAACAACTATGTATCAACATTCTGCAGTACTATGTAAAAGTTAAGTATTGTTACATTCTGTGCAATATATCTCTTTCTAATTTACTCGAGTGTTTATAGTTTCTGGCTGCTCCCCTCCGTACCTGCACCAGCGTGTCGGTCTCATTCCACTCGGCCACCGACACCTACGACGAGGCTGGGACACAAAAGCGGCGACGAAGTTGGGACACAAAAGTACCAAAATAAAAGAATAAAAACTTTTTTAAATGCTCTCACGTACTATTCTGCTCAATAAAAAATGGTGCCTGCGGTCTCGGAAATTCCGTTCGGGAAGGGACTTCGTAGGATAGTAGTATTCCCCAAGGGTTTCCATTCATGGAAGTCCTAAAAAGCACTGTTAGAAAATTGCAAGAAATAGGGCCAAAGTTTAAGCGCAACACGTATTAATCTTTATAAACATGTCTGTGAGTACCAAGAAGGTAAAATAAATTGAAGGGAAATGGCGTTATCAATGCTAAGCACATACATTAGTTGAAACCTGTCCGCCATGTTGGTGAGTTGTGGAATGCTATTCCTCCCTTAAAACTATGTGTTAAGTCGACCCTCTACTGTTAATACATTGAAGTGACAGTCAGTGCAAAGTATGTACTTACAAACAATATACTTTCTTGAATAAACAGTAATTAATACTCATCATAATATATTTGGAAACTTAATTTTTAACGGGTAATTTGCACCGCCGGGTTTTTGTTCATGTTTTAAGTAATATACAACATCAGCTCCACAATACGAACATTTCTCCGAAACTTAGAAATATGGCGGAGTCAGGCTTCAGTTTTTCAGCATAAGGGCGTCTGCCTGTATTCTAACCTCCTTGGTGAGTACAGAGTTGCAACGCTATTTTCCTCTTGACACGATGATGTTTCAAGCATCTTTGCATTATCAGAGGAAGCAATATCAATACCTAACCTCTGTGTCACGAATTTTTAGTAATGTGCTAGATATGATAGCAACCTAGATCTACCGGAACCGGTTGTAATGACATTTATTGAAGCTATGTTAGACAGCCTGTGGATTTCCGCAGTTTATGAGAAAAGTTTTAACTCTAACAAGAGTTAGAGGAATCAGTTTTTCAATATCCTACTCATTCACAGACAGTTCTGTACTTACCATATGTAATATTTGCTTTGAAGTCCATGGCATACTATAACAAAGGCTGCAGAAATAAACCAATCCGCAAAGTCCAGTACAAAGCTTAGTATGATTAAATGCAGTTAACTACAGACAGGAAAGAGGTTAATGTCGAACAGGAAATTACTCTAAGGGTGACGAGAGTACAGGGATACACAGCAGCCTGTTCTCTCGGACAACAAAGCAATAATTAGACAAACGGAAACAACATCTTCCTTAGTAATCTCGTTCTAAAAGCATGATAATGAACAGCGTATATACTGTTCATACTGTGGAAACTACTGTGTTCATTTTTAGGAACGCTCTTACAATGTTCCATTATTGTGATGCCTCATGACATACGAGTAGGTCATGTGATATACAGTGTCAAAAAACGAGGGCGTGCAGAAAAGTAAAGCATCTGATTTTTTAATGTGAAAACTTTTGAATCCTTTTAAAAACAAACTTCATTCTTTGAGGTTCAGTCGCTTCAGATTTTAATCCCTATAAGTTTAATCACACATGTTATTTTCCTCATTGTTTAAAGCTGTCAACTAATAAGCCAAACGTTTAATTTCTAATAAAGCAATCATATAGTGATACGTTCCCACCTTGGTATTGGTCAGTATCCTATGTGTGGTCTGTGGTGGGACTACTGCCAGTAAGTTATTTGTGAAGTCCGTTCGCACTAATTAGGATCAGAAAATCTCCTTAAGTTTTTGTAATATTCTGTGTTGTAAATGATATCTTGATGCTTGATAGAGGCATGACTATAAGGTTCCGCAACAAAGGCTGAAACTGACCTGTAATGAAAGAATTTCCATTCCATATCTTTAATCTTCTTGTCTATATATTTATTTCTCAACGTTGCCACCCTAGCGACGTAAACATTTCTTCCAGCAAGTGACCCGTTGGTTGATACCGTCATTGTAGAATGTTTGACGTTGCTAACGAAGTCACAATCTCACTCTGCTTGCACCGCTTCATCGCAATTAGAGTGAAGTCCTCGAAGACGTTCTGCATGTTTTGGCATCAAGATGGGGCTAGGTTGATGAGACAGTGAGTCTGATGACTGACATGTAATACCTCAAGTGATACTGAGAACAAAATGAATACCCTCGGTGTCATTACTTTTCGGCACGTCCTCGTTGGTATGAAACAAGCTTGATATAAGATACAATTCTGAATGGTATTGGAATCTGTCAGCTACACGATTGCAGATCTCACTAGACCTCTGTGTTCAATATATAGACTTATTCGTTTTATTATTAAATAACTAGGATGCAGGAGTGCTAACCGAATTCAGACGTTTGTAAACCTAATGGACCTAATCGCAGAGGTTATCGGTGCCCAGACCTATAAACTACTTAAACTAACTTATGTTAAGGTAACACACACACACACACACACACACACACACACACACACACACACACACACACACACACACGCACACGCTGTAGTTTCAGAAGCGCTACGTCTATCAGTATATTTGAGGAACGTAAGCTACCCCATTTAGGCATTGTCTGTAGCTCATTGCGGTGCTACTTTTCCAGTAAAACTGAGTCGTTTTCCTGCACAAGAGACGTGTATGTACAGTCGCAGACTTTTGTAGCCTTGCAAGTGACTGGAACCAGCAGAAAGACCTGCTTGCCGTGAATTCATCTTTCAAGGATACCAACATCACATCTTAATATTGAATATACTGTAGGATGTAGATTTGACCTGAGACGAAAAACGCCGGATCAAAGCAAGGACGAAGCAAATAATCTCATTTAACGACTCACAGTTTATGACTAACCTTCAGATTAAGCGTTATCTTAACGATATGAGAAGAACGTGATACAAGAGGATAAAGATTTCTTAATTGACAACATTTCTTTCCTTCAGTGCTTAATCAGTATTAATTGGCAACAGTTATACTTCACTTTAAATGTTTATCTCACTTGTTCATGATTTCTATGAACTCTCAGTAGCGACTAGTTCTGTTTCTCTTTCTACTGGCATTTCACTGTCGTTTACAGAAGCCCAGCATGTCTCAAGCAGAAACCAATAATCTGAACTCCAGAAAATAAAATGGACTGATAAGATTACGAGTAACAGTTCTGTTGAGAACCCTAACATTTGTTATCTTCCTAGTCCATATGATTATCAGTATGCTCTTATATCACTTCCTTTCACAAGAATTCTATTCCTTCCTTCTGTCGTGCGTTCACCACATTCAATATCAGCAGAAAACACGAAGAAATTATGTCATATTCTGTGTAGGAATTCTAGTGCTACAACTGTGACCCACAAAATTATGTGGTAGAGAACAAAGTGATTTCTTAGTTCGGTGTTCCTGTAACAACTACATGGTAATAAGACACATCGAAATGTTAGACAAAAACCAGAATAAGTTCTCCTGAAATAGGAAACAGTAAAATGTGGTAAAAAGAAAGTGCAGAATGTCGGGATTTCAAAGACTGCTTGAATTAAAATGTGACACCTACACGACTGAAGTAAATATTGTTGATCCAAGTTTAATTTCTGACAGGTGTGACGATGGTGAAGACTGGAGGACGCAATCAGGGCCGGTTTGCATTAGTTTCTTCTTGTCTAGATGATGTTTCTACCACAACTGTTTCTTCCATGTTCTGTGCACAGTAAAGATTATTTTCATTCCTATGATTTACGCTCACGCAAACACACTTTTGTTGATGCTCAATCGTTTTTCTATTTTTCAATTTTTTTACTCAAATAAGGGCGGGCTGTACTTCCTGACGGAAGTGTTCGATGATCTGCCAGTAACCCCTCCGCGTTATTAACTGTAAAGTAACTACTTCTTGCGCTGTCCACAGTATAACAGTGTGTATGATAATCCAACATTCATACATCTGTGAATATCTTTGTCCGGTATAAAATCTATATAAGATGATGGTGCTCTACCGTTTCGATATTTTTGTGCTGTAGAAAAGGAGAACAGAAGGGATAAATAAGAGCAATAAAAGCAGTTCAAGACAGGGAGCGTAGTTGTACAGTGCAAAGTAATACCTTGTGGTGTGAAAGATTACCTTGAGGCGAAGGGAATATTTTGCGATTATTTGACATGTGATTTTACGAGGAGGTCGGCCCGCACGTGGTCGTTGAATTCACGAGAACCCAACCGCTAATGTAACGCTACTCTTGGACGCTAAATACCGCAATGTTACTTATAATAACTGTGACAATAGGAAAAGATTCTCAGAAATAACAGCACGTGTTAGTGACTTACCGTCACTAGAAAATGTAATGTCTTCTAGAGCAATGTCCTCAACAAGAAAAGGAAAAGTAACAACTACATACGGTCCCCACAATGCTCTCGACAGATACAATATCTATTATCTGATGATGACATGGGAACGATAATAATCAACAATAAAAAGTGAAGAATCACAAATGGCAATTGGTTGGACTTATTTCTGGAAACCTTCATTCACACAATCTCAATGTTACACATCAGTAACAGATAGAATTTTACATTTCTTTCTTCGATTTTATTCTCTTTGTCTCGATGGAACACTGTAGTATGTTTACGAATTGTTTTACATTTTGAACCACCTGAGGTTAGAAATAAATTCAGGTTCATTTTAAGCATTACTACAACCAATCCGTCCCCACAAACATATTGGTACTCATAATCAGTATAATGGAAAACACCGTTGTTTGCGCTCTGTTTAGCTGCCAACAAGCTGGTTATTAACGCACAGCTACGGAAAAAGCAAGAGGATATAATGTGTCCTTAGTAAAAGTGAAGACGATTTACGGGATCTGTTGAATAAAAAGGTCTCTGTAACACAGAATATGGATTATATAGTTAACTAAATAAAAAGGACGAAAGTTTATTACAAAGAAGTAAAAATAAGATTATCTATACGTAAAATGGATAGGCCACTTAGAAGATGGTGGACACTAAATGAACGACGAACGAATTAGGAAGGATTTAAGGAGCAGCCTGGCACAGAGAAAGACACCATTCCTCGCTACGAACAGTCTGTTCATATAAAATATAGGCTGTAATTTAGATTGATGTTTTAATGAATATTCCTCTGTAGCATAGTACTATAAGGATTTCGAGAGGACAGCTCAAGAAGAGAATAACAGCGGTTGAAATATAGTGTTACAGAAAGATGTTGATAATGAAGTCTATTGATAGGTTAAGGAATAACGAAGTTCTCCAACCAGAGGGTAAGGAAGCCAGTATATGAAAAATATATTGAAATAAAATTATTTATATGGTGTTTGTTCTTTTCTGACATGTCCGAAAACAACAGACACCATTTGTTGACATTAACGGTCGTAATTTAACGAATTCGAAATATTTAAACATTTCGACGATTTCAGGGCATTGAATACCTTGCACTGAAAAATGACTTTGCGTGTTGGAGACTGACATGAAAACACTGGCACAATGCGTTAATCGATTAGTCATGCTCTATATTTCTTCGTTCAGTGTCAAAAGAATTATTCTTCATTTCCATAGTTGATTTCCGGTGATGCATCTCTATTTTAGTTAAGGGCTCTAATAGACTTCTTTATCACATGCTCTTTTCGGTATTTCTGTACTTTGTACATTCATCTGTCCATTTCATTTGTTTGGAATTACGCGATAACACAAAACTACAAATACTTCATCTCCTCCGGACTTACAGAGCTCCATTTCCATACAATATTGTCCACCAGGCATACACTTTCAGAATCCTTTATAATTTTACTAGTATCTAATTGCAGTAGAGCTTTTTTTTTTTTTTTTTCCCGAAGAAACCGTTCTGCACCTGTGCAAAACTGCTTGTGACTGCTTCTTTGTTGTTGGAATCCTCTGAAATCTTGTGTCCTCGAAAAGAGTATTTTTTCATATATTTCGCTACAGTACCGTCCCAAGTTTGATTTTTAACGTGTCGTTATTCTCCTTTCAGTTAGTCATCGGAACCTTCGTCTTTGCTTTGTTGATCTCTCAATGTATTTAAAGAAGAAAATCCTTTATTTGTTTGCAGTAAATGCAGTTTTGTTCCGATGTTGTTGTAATTTACATACTTGATCGTCAAAACAAGAGGAAGATCACTGGGGGTAGTGATCGGCTACATAATTAAGGAGATATGACGTAATAAAACACTGAGAAGCGAAAAGAACTGCCGCATATTGCGACACGTGATTCAACTATTTAAGAAAGATAACATCTGCAATAAAGTTTGCACTTTACGAAACTTTTTATAGCGTACAACCCCAACAAAATGATAAAAAGGAAGGAAATTTAACACTTACTAAATTTCTGCAGTAAAACAAAGGCATTCCGAAAAGTGTTATAATTCATTGCTTCTGCGGTACTATCTGTATTAGTCAGAGATTTTTCAGAAAGTATGTGGGTATACCACTAAACGTACCTTCGAAATTATAGTACAACACAAAGTTCAGGGGCTATAAATGAGGCCATAAGCAATAAGGATCTAGAAAAACCAGGTAATCACGGATTCGATTTTGTTACACGCTTATCATTAACTATTCTTGTAAAAAATTTTAAGACTTTACTAGTAAATCTATTCATTTTGCAGATAGTTTCCCAATACTCCACTATACGTATCTGGAAAATTATGTTAACGTAGGAGGCATTGTTCATGGAATATGATCTCATAACTATTGAGGCATTGAAAACGAAACTACAGGTTAAAATTAGCCAAGTTACAGGTGAAATGGAGATAGAATGGCGCAGAAGGTGATGAACAGAGGGGAAAAAGGACTGACGTAAAAATGGAATAAATGCATTCCAGAGATAGGCCAGGTACTAAGAGTAGTGTGCCATATTTGTGCAACATAGGATTTAACTACATACAAGAGCACGCTAAATGTTGCAATTGTGTGTGTAAAAAATCCAATGTGTGTTCTAACGTTTATTGTTTTCTTATTTATTTATATTTTTTACGGTAAATATATTAGCATCTACTGCTAAGAGCCTCACGAAGCTACTTTTGAATTCCATATATTCGGTTCCGTCACTTCATTACAAACGAATTCCTCCAATGCGTTTAAATGTTGCTTCGATAAACGGCCGTATTTTCCTCCACATATTAAAGCCGAAACACATTGGGCTCCATTCTTCGTTGGTGCAGCAGTTCCGCGAATAAGCAGTGATGTGCGGCAGTGTACACAACGCACAAGTCCCCAACGCATACGGCATCAGATGAAAGACGTGCGGAAACAATGTAAAGCATCGAACAAAAGCCGGCGTTGCCCGTCGGACAATAAATCAGCAAGTGTTAACTGAAGCACAGAGTTTGCTATTCATGTTTGGCCTGTGTTTCCGCGCTGTGGAAGCTGTGCTGTTCCATTCTAGTCTTCCGTTTCGCGCTATTTTGAAAATTTTATTTCTGGAGCTGTAGCCTCCGTTTCTGTAACTGTTTAAAGAGAGAGAACATTTTTCACTTGGTTGAGGGAGAGCGGACGTGAGCAGCACGTTTTATATTATCAGGCAGTGAAGAATTTCTGTACTATAGAAACTAGCAACAGCAAATACGTGTAACACTCATCTACTGACACGCAAATAAATTGTCACTACAACAGCACGTGTTGTAATTGATATCTATACTGATAATTTGCTCGAGGATTACTTGAGGAAGGAAAAATGTAGGACTTGATTAATATACTTTGTTTTTCACATCTCATTCCACGTCCTGTGACTAACGATTGATTTGCAACGTTAGCTAATTCTTGTAAACTCTATTACTCTTTATTGGGCGACTAATTTGCCAAGATCGTAATCGGCACGTACGCGCTTGACTTTTACTTATGAACAGGAATTTATACCTGTTGTCTACGGCTGCGGAACTGGAATCCGCAGACGTTTAGTAGTTATGTACATATGTAATTCGTTGCTATTAAATACGTGTTCTCGCGAGAGAAAAAATTGATCGTGCCGTTGCGAGTCATAATAATTTAAAAATATGTCATTAGTCACTAGCGCCTCTGGGTTATAGGTGCGAACTGACATAGGATGGCTGATAATATCACAACTATCACCCATTCAAGGACGCGCATACAATTACAAATACATACATGCATACGCGCGCGCGCAGTTCTCAGCTCACGTCTTCTAGTGACCTCTGCCGCGAATAGGTAATTCAGCCACAACTCACGTCTTCAAGTGACCTCTGCCGGGAAAATGTAGTAAGATTTCCGTCTACCTCTAGAACAGTGTGACACGAAAAGCTCGATGTACTGGGAAGATGTTCACAAATGCTCGTCTCAAAAGAATTAGTCGTAATTAAGAGACAAGAAACTGCTGCACAAAAGAAAAAAAAAAAAAAAAAAAAAAAAAAAAAAAGACAGGAAATCTTCTACGCCTAGTTTGACGACAGTTTTCCGAATGAAAATTTTGTACTTGGAAAGGGTGTTCATACGGGGATTGTAGAAAATTCTGAAAAAATTGGATAGGTGTTTAAACTTTGTAAAACAGGGAGAATGGACGATATTACTATTCTCTACGAGCAATAGAAGTAGCCATAGTTATTCTCCTTATCGACCAGTAGACTCGCATTTTGGAGAACGGCACTTCAAACACACTTACAGTCATCCTGATTTCGGTTTCTTGTGATTTGCCTAAACCAGTACAAAAGGCCTCTTCGAATTCCTTCCCCTTCCATTATCAAAACTTTGCGATTGCATGTCCGACTCTGATGACAACGATAACAACGGGACCTAAAACCATAATCTTACCTCCTACCTAATAATTCTCTTCGGGATACGAACAAGTATGAGCTATTTTGTCCAGATTTGTACGTAACGATTCAAAGTATATGAATGAATAGGAAAAGACAGTTTAGATTAATGTCAAGTGTAAACCATAAATTTGTACATATTTCTTCGGTTTTTTGGCCTTGTCTTCCTCAGTTGCAGTTATACAATTTTGTATAGGATGTGGGACCGTCTTTTGCAACTGTAAACTAGTCTACTTTAGACCAGACGCGTTTCGCTTTATTTTAAAGCATCTTCAGTGGTCAGCTGTACAATAAATGATTTGTATTACATTATTTGTTTTAGTTATTACGAAATTCGATCTGTAACAGTTCTCATGTAATTGGATTGTTTTCATTCTGAATAAATTGGACTATTTACAGTGTCAGCTAAGTGCAAGTGTGCTTCATCGTATACAGTGTTGTAATTTCGCTTGCAAGCCAGCATTTTTGAGCTAATGCTTTTGCTTTCTCTGCGGCATGTGAACTGTTTCTGATCGTTACATTGATATATTTAGGTACTAGTTTGTTAAATTTGCAATATTTATTAAAACTGATGTGTTGAATTGTTTGATGAAGCTTCAGATGGATACTTTGGTACTTCAGGTGAAGGCCTCCAGGAAATGCTTGACTGGGCATCATATACATATTTCTTCGGTTTTTTGGCCTTGTCTTCCGCAGTTGCAGTTATACAATTTTGTATAGGATGTGGGACCGTCTTTTGCAACTGTAAATTAGTCTACTTTAGACCAGACGCGTTTCGCTTTATTTTAAAGCATCTTCAGTGGTCAGCTGTACAATAAATGGTTTGTATTACATTATTTGTTTTAGTTATTACAAAATTGCATAAATTTGTGTGTACAAATCTACAGTTTTTTTTCAATCTTTATGAAATTTTGTACACGTAAACTTCAAACCATGAGGACGGTCGCCGCAAGAACCACGTACGGTACATTGTTCACGAGATATGACGTTATAAACAATAAGATGCGCGAAAAACTGCTGCATTTAGCGACAATGCTGCTCATTTTCTCCTAAACCACTGGACCGATTTCAACCAAATTTGGATCACATATTCCTTAGCGTGAGGTAACAATTGCTGTACGAGTACGAAGGACATACGACACATGGTTCAGGAGATATAACGTCGTAAACAATAGGAATCGCAGAAAACTGCCACATAATGCGGCGAGATTTCAAAAATACGCTGTATGAGAATGAGAGTACTTAGCGAGTTGCAAAAAACTTTAAACAATTTCAAACCTTTATTAAACGTTTCCTCGCAGACGACCATAACAAAATGATGAAAGGAAAAAAAAATTTCTCGCTTACCACTTTTCCGCTGTTTTTGGAGTAAAACTACGGCATTAGGTATGACGTCACAATTTATAATTTGTACACTACAAATTGTAGCTACAGAAAATTTTACAGACAGTGCGCATACATATAGTTGAATGTACCTTCTAAAAATGGCAGGAATAAATAAATAAATGCCCAGGCAACGCCGGGTTTTTAGCTAGTTTTCTATATAAAGATCCCGAATTGGGAACAATCTACCCTAAAATATCAGAAAAATGTTCAAATGTTTGTAGAGCTTATGGGACTTAACTACGGGGTCATCAGTCCCTAAACTTACAAACTACTTATGAACTAGCGTATACTAAAGACGGGACAAACATCCATGCCCGAGGGGGGATTCGAAGCCCCGACCGCAGCGGCCGTACACACTATGACTAGCACCCCGCAGATCGCTCGGCCACCGCGGCCACGTCAGAAAAATCAGATCCCTCCCAAACTTTAAAAGATAACTAATAGTCCACCTACTATCACACTAGCGTACGCTGGCCAGTTCCCGCTGCACCTTAAACTCTCTCTTCCTCTGTGCTGATAAAGTCTATTTAATGAAATAAAAGGTTTTCGCTTGGTAGGCGATGTGAGATGTTTCTTTTATTTAACTTCAAAACATATCGATTTCGTCCCTATGATGGGACATCATCAGTGCAGAATTGCAAGTCATGATGACCTATGTGCTCTGCTTAAAAACATTTTTATCGGTCATGTCATAAAAAACATTCAACAGGTCTTGTTGGTACAAGTCACAACAATAAAATCAGGTAGCCGCTTTTATTGTTGTCAGGCCGGACCTTGTGACATATCTATCGAGTTTTAATTTGCGTACTGTTCGAATCTATAATCAGACAATTATTCAATATTTCATATTTTTGGAAACATGTTTGTTTCACTTTTCTTTGGACAACAGCACAGGGGATTTCCTGATAGAGAGGACACAGTTCGTAGTAATCGATGGTAAGGCATCGACTACAACAGACGTAATATCGGGCGTTCTACAGGGTAGTGCTATTGGTCCTCTGCTGTTCTTTATTTACATAAACGATTTAGGGGAAAATCTAAGTGGCTCTCTTAGGTTGTTTGCAGATGACTTCGTAATTTACCGTCTAGTAAAATCATCTGAAGATCAAAACCAGCTGCAGAACGATCTGAATAAGATATCAGTCTGGTGTAAAAATTGGCAAATTAGCCTAAATAATGAGAAGTCTGAAGTCGTCCACATGAGTACGAAAAGAAATCCGTTAAACTTTGTTTACAAGATAAATCAATCAAAGGTGAAGGCCGTAAACTCCACAAAATACCTACGAATTACTATTACTTCAGGTTTAAATTGGAAAGAACACGTAGATAATGTCGTGGAAAAGGCGAACCAGACCCCTTAAAACATGGAACAGAACTACAAAAGAAGCTGCATACACTACGCTTGTCCGTCCACTTTTTGGAGTTTTGCTGCCCAGTGTGGGATCCTCATCAGATGGGTTTGACGGAGGACATCGAAAGAGTCCAAAGAAGGGAAGGTCGTTTCGTATTGTCACGATACAGGGGAGACAGCGTCACGGAAATGATACAGGATCTGGGATGTGAATCATTACAACAACGGCGCTTATCGCTGCGGCGTGGGCTACTTGCGAAACTCCAATCGCCAACATTCTCCTCCGAATGCGAAAATATATTGTTGACTACCACTTACATAGGTAGAAACGATCATCAGAATAAAATACGAGAAATCAGAGCTCGAACGGAGAGATTCAAATGTTCTTTCTTCCCGCGTGATATTCGAGAATGGAATGGAAGATAAATAATATAAAGGTGGTTCGATGAACCCTCTGGCAGGCACGTAAATGTGATTTGCAGAGTATCCTATGTAGACGTAGATGTATCTCACCATCCATACCCATGAGTAGTAAAAATATAATATATATGTAACATTTTTAAATTGAATACGGGCAGATTCAAGTGGACAAACTGGACAGAATTTTTTTTTCCTCTTCGAGACCTTCCCACCTGGAACAGCTGGACAAAGAACTACATATGTATACTCTTCGCAATCCTTTTTCATCTTTTTCAATAGGCCTATGTTATTTTCTAATTATCTTTGAATTTTTTCTCTTTTCTTTTGTTATTTTTCTGTTTCATATTATTGCTCGTTAGACTATCTAAATACTTCATAAAATGCTTTTTTAAAACGATATTTGACGACTGTTGATACTCGCCTCACCAAAGCATTCAAACTATCTAAATAATAACGTGAATGATTGTATGTCATTGTGTGCTACGAGCTGGACGACCTGCTTTTAAATTTTAGACAGCAGGCTGTGAAAAGTCCAATAAACAAATTAATTACTTCCTGGACAACCATTGTAATTGTAGCTGCAGGCATTTGAGATACCGTCGTCAGCAAAGATGGAGATACTAAAATACAAGGGCTTATTTAACTTCAAAATGCCTTGGAAAAATAAAAATGAAGAAGAAACACAATAGCACATTTCCGCAGTTTTTGATCATTACCAGTCTTGCTGTTCGAGGCTAAGGTTATTTGAGTGAGCAGCAGGTGGACGGCATGTGGCGAAAGTGCTTTTTGAGAAAGCGTGGACGTGGAACTGGTTCCTGGCCTCAGTCAAGCTTCCATAAGTACGAGGCCGTTTCGCAGTGCAGGAAGGAATCGGCAGTTGCCTTACCAGTTGAGTGACAGGCCAAATGCAATTAAAACTCAAACGCTTCGAGGAGAGCAAGGAATACAATAATTGGACTGAGGAGAAGGTTCAGGAAATCGTAAGCGTTGTCGTCGAACTGACTGCAGGTTATATAATTCCAGACTTTACAGTACTGTACCACAGGCTCGCTGACTGATCTACTGTAGGAGCTCCGCAATAAATCACGGATACAGAGGCAAAATTTGGTAGCTACAATAGTTAACGACTTTATACATAAACTAATAATGTATGTATTTGTGTGTATATGATCGACGTCTCCTCCTAAAATGCTTGGTCGATTTCAACCAAACGTGGTAAACATATTCCTTTCTATCAGGCAACAAATGCTGCGTGGTTAAGACCCACCTACAACTAACACACGGGAGATGACGTCATAAACAACGAGAGTCACAAAACGGGTTCAAAATGTTCAAATGTTTGTATAGTCTATGGGACTTAACTACGGGGTCATCAGTCCCTAAACTTACAAACTACTTATGAGCTACTTACGAACTAGGACGGCACAAATATCCATGCCCGAGGGGGGATTCGAACCCCCGACCGTAGTGGCCGTGCAGACCGTGACTGGAACGCCTTAGTCCCCTCGGCCACCGCGGCCGTCCACAAAACGTGACGCATCATCTAACGCATGAATAACTAGTCTTTACTCAATCATTATTCCCCCTCGGGCATGGATATTTGTGCCGTCCTTAGTGTTAGTTAGTTCATAAGTAGTTTGTAAGTTTAAGGACTGATGACCCCGTAGTTAAGTCCCATAAGCTATACAAAGATTTGAACATTTTGAACAATCATACGTTTTTCGATATCAGCCTTAGAAAAATTATAAAATGACTTTTTCGCTTACTACTTTTCCGCTGTTCATATTGTAAAATTACGCCATATGACATGGCGTTACACTTTATTTCTTCTTCACTACGAACTCTATTCACGAGACATTTTACACAACTGTATATATGTTCAAATGCTTGTGAATCTATCGGACCAAACTGTGTGGTCATCAGTCCGTAGCTTACAAACTACTTAAACTAAGGTAAAGTAACCTAAGGACAGCACATACACCCATGCCCCAGGGAGGACTCGAACGCACGCACGCACCGCAGCGAGGCGCCTTAGACCGCTCGGCTACTCCACCGTGGCTGTCAAGCTTAAGGGACTTAATTGCGGGGTCATCAGCCCCTAAACTTAGAAACTACTTATGAACTTCCTTATACTAAAGACGACGACGAAACATGCGCTAGGGGGGGATTCAAACCCCCGATAGGGAACGTCCTCGCGGATGGTAACATAGCACCTCAGTGCGCTCGGCCGCTCCGCCGCGGCCAGACTGTGTAAACATCTAGCAAGTAAAATATATCTACAAAATTATTTGATATTATACTGCATAGTTCGTGAGATACAAGGTCACAAGCAACAAAGTTAATGAAAAACAGCCCCAATCAAGCATGTGCTCTAAAATTTCAAATTATTTATCAAGGAGGGGAAGGAAGGATTGGGTAGGAAGGGATTGACATTAGCTGCAAGGGGGCATTGAAAGTGTACAATGGCAACAAGTGGTAATTTGAGCCAGGCTGGAAATCGAACCCGGGACTTCGGCTTCGGGCCAGCGGTCGCCTTAATCACTTGGCTACCCGCGCTCGCCTCCCGTCCGTCTTAGACTTCCACAAGTCGCACCATATAGCTGTAGCGCCCCCACCGTCCATGCCATGTTACACTCGTCATTACAGATCCTTATGTGAGGTCGAACGTATGACCACATCTAACATTAAATATATTTCGTTATTACTACTAATTTAGTCGCGTCATATTTTGCAAACAGTACACACATATACCACTGAATGTACTTTCGATATTTTATCATAGTACGACACTTAGTTCAGGATATATGATATACACTTTATTTTATTTATTTGTTTTTTTTTCTGTTCCATAGGACCCAATTAAGGACTGAGACTCCATGGTCATGGAACAAGTCAATACATTAATTGTTACACAAGAATGGTACTAGAAAATTTTTAAGTAGTCCTTTGCACATGACAATCTTAAGACAAAGTGAAAAGAATAAATAAAGAAAAAATGAATTAGCTTAATTGTTTAACTTTTCTAGGAGCTCCTCGACAGAATAAAAGGAGTGAGCCATGAGGTAACTCTTCAATTTAGATGTGAAAGCGTGTGCATTAGTGCTAAGATTCTTTAGTTCTTGTGGCAGCTTATTGAAAGTGGATGCCGCAGAATACTGTACCCCTTTCTGCACAAGTTCAAAATGTTCAAATGTTTGTATTGCTTATGGGACTTAACTACGGGGTTATCAGTCCCTAAACTTACAAACTACTTATGAACTAGCTAATACTAAGGACGGCACAAACATCCATGCTCGAGGGGGGGATTCGAACCCCCGACCGCAGTGGTCGTGCAGACCGTGACTGACGCGCCTCAGTCTCCTCGGCCACCGCAGCCGGCTCTGCACAAGTGTTAAGGTGGTGTGACTCAAATGTAGATTCGACTTCTGTCTTGTATTCACCGAGTGAAAGTTACACAATGAGGATGATGTTATAATTTAATACGTCTCAACTCTATTCGCAACACATTTTGCACAGAGTTTTGTTTACTATCACAGTTAACTTACAGCAAAATTATATTACTTTAGAACACGTTGTTTACGAGATATGACGTCACAAGGCTTAAACTGCAAGAAATCTAAAATGAAATGAGCAGATGAGAAGAAGGAAATGAACTAAAATGGACTAACATAAGAATGGGATAAATTCACAGCCGGATAATGACGGGAAGTAACACTACTTTGATAGAAAAACAAAAAGAGCAAATGCAGCAGTCGATAGCGTTATAGTTACGAGAAAAAAAAGAAAAACACGAACAAAAGAAAAGAAAAACGCAGTCATTTCAGATATTGAGAAAACCGTCGGAGTGCTCCTGAAAATAATATTTCAAGAAAAATTAAGCCCAGATTTACTACATCAAAGCTAAAAAGTCATACTGAAGAAGTAAAACAAAACAGTTAAATCAGACGACAATTTTTCCGGTAATATATTTATATGTTCTTAAAGCTTTACAAGGAGTACCGCGCCACAGATAACTTCCTGGCAGATTAAAACTGTGTCAGAGGGAGAATCGAACTCGGAACCTCTGCTTCCTGAGAACTTCGCAGTCTCGGAAGAAATGATATTGCTGAGACGTGACTTAGCGACAGTCTGTAGGATGTTTTCGGTATGTAATTTTTATTCTACAGTGGAGTGTGCGCTGACATGAAACTTCCCGGCAGCTTTGCACGCTGGACCAAGATTCGAACCCGAGAGTTTTGCCTTTCGCGAGCAAGTGCCTGCCGGTGAGGCACCCTATAAAAACTCAAGACCCATCCTCACTGCTTTACTTCTGCCATTTCCTCGTCTCCTATCTTCGTTTTAATCTGCTAAGAATATTTTAATCAGTGCACACTTCCCTGCAGACTGAAGTGTCTTTCCAAAAGACAAATATTCTTAAATACTATATTGGGAGTTTTGTAAACAGAGTGACAATTTCTTTACTAGCGTATAGCGGCGTGTTGTATACGACGCTGATTTCACAAGTGCTTTAATCCAGTAGTGTCAGATGGGGCATATGTGGCATGATTTTACAACGTGATTGCGTAGTTCCTAACTTAATACTACTCTAGGAAGAATTAATACGTTAAATTACCATCTAAAACATATTTTCTTGTAATACAACATTCTACCTACAAACATAACAGAATGTAATCTGTATTATATTTAAACCTGGGATGGGGAAAAGGAAAAAAAGACCAATGCGCCAAGATGCCCCCATAGAGTGAGGTAACTGGGCCATAGGTCTCTTAGTTCCATACTAATTATTGTTGTCTCAATTGAGGTAACTGGTCCTGTTGGGGAAAATATGTAAACTTCATGAGAAAAGTAAAATAAGACATTTTAGTGACACTGTAGTCGAGTTATCGACAATGGGAGTGAAACTCTACATAATGGCTGGATGTGAAATTATTTTTAATTTTTGAATAGCTCAACTTTTATTATGAAACAAGAGTTACAGTTACGCAAGTAACGTTAATAAAGCCCAAATTCAATTATTAACATTTAATTATATCTTGCGGAAAAGTTACAGAATGTTCGTCATCAGTGGAGCTGATCATGCCTTTGAATCTAGCAGAGCTTATTTTAAGAGGCTTTGACAGATTTCTTACTTTATCATTTTCGGTAATTCTAGTAACAACTGTCAACACTTGTTCATCAGATTACTCTGTAACTTCATAGCATTGGTGTGTTTTTCACAATTTTATTTTCCAAAAACTTTTTTTTGACTCTATACCTTGTAAACAGTAACTTACAATTAACTGTAACATTTGTTAACAGATCCGAAGATAGGCAGCTGTCCCGAAACCGGTAATGTTCAAATGTTTGTAGAGTCTATGGGACTTAACTACGTGGTCATCAGTCCATAAACTTACAAACTACTTATGAACTACTTACAACTAAGGACGGCACAAATATCAATGCCCGAGGGTGGATTCGAACCCCCGACCGTAGTGGCCGTGCAGACCGTGACTGGAGCGCCTCAATCCCCTCGGCCACCGCGGCCGGCAACCGGTAATGTTATACAAAATAAAAGCGATCAGCAAACGGATATTCATGAATTTTACACTAAATAAAATTAACATAATTCACAAGGAAAAAATAAACAAACTGATTTCTGTAATGAATTAAAAAGAAGCAATAATGATAATATACTTGGAATAAATGGGTTCTAGGCGGGCCGAGATACCCCAAGCACCTGGTCCACTTACCTCAGTTTTGAAAATTTTTTGTTGGTAACTGGACCACTACCTCAAACTAATAAAGTAAAGGAGAATACATGTTGCCAGTAATGTTTGACGTGACTGTTGTGCTTCTACTTTACGCTCCAATACCTGTCACAGTGATAATACTTACAGTAAACTTGTAGGTGATCCGTAAAGTAAGGATGATATTACATTGCTACAGAAATCCAGCACTTCAAAATTGAAAAAAACTGCCACACGGAAACCACAACACTTAGATGAGACTGCTTGTTCAAGGGAGAAGCCATTGTTCTTCAATGCTGCCAACCACCTGACTTGAAATTATTCTCATAACTATTACGAAAAAAGACTCCCTAGGCCCAGATACCCAGAAGTGACCTTGCTAATCTATTACATATAAAATTATTAAAACTGGAAGAACCAGCTTTGGCCGCATTGAAACCATTATTTTTTATATTACAGATCGATTTCAGTCAGTGTCTGACCATCTTCAATGCTGCAAAAACTCAAAAAATACAAAATCAACATCAAGACTGAAATCGATCTGTAATACAAAAAATAAAGGTTTAAATGCGGCCAAAGCTGGTTCCTCCAATTTTAATAATTTTAATGTGGTCGCTCTGCACCAGACTCCAGATGGAGTCGTCTAAATATAAAATTATGTTTATTTGTCTTTTTGTTCGTATTTTATGCATGGCCATACCGTACATTCCAACAGCGATAAAACGTTGTCAATTCATTGCTTGCGTACTAAAATTAGCTTTGTATGCTGCATGTGTTTTACAATTCGTTCATTCGCTTCTTACGCTTTGACGCTGATATGGCTGGACAAATATGAATGGAATTTGGCTCAGATGTAGCTTATCCCTGGGATGCCTTTCGTAAACCACCGTTCGGTGCATGGCGGAGGGTAAATTTTGATAGCTTAGTAACCTTTACATTTTTTACTTCTTTCCTACTAAATGTATTAACAACATATTTCGCAAAGAGTATCCATTTATGCTAATGAATGAACCTACAAAATTATTTCATTGTAAGACTTATACTTTAGGTGATATGACGTCATAAACAGTGAGACGCGTGGCAAACTGCTGCATCATGTTTTATGTTCAAATGTTTGTTAAGCTTAAGGGACTTAACTGCGGGGTCATCAGTCCCTGAACTTACAAACTGGTTTTGAAGTATCTTATACGAAAGACGACGCAAACATAGATGCCCGAGGGGGGGGGATTCGAACACCCGACGGGGAACGGCCTCGCCCATCGGATCATAGGGCCTCAATGCGCTCGGCCGCTCCATCGCGGCGCATCATGTTTATCCGTATTTTATGCGCTACCCTACCGTTCATTCGATTGCGACGAAACTTTCCACACTTGATCATTAAAACAAGACGAAATTTGTATGGTGCCTGGCAGAAGATACTTTACATCCGAAATGCTTCAAATTCTACAGTTTTATTCCGAGCTTGATGAAAGTTTGCACATTTAAGCTTCAAAACAACGGGAACATCACCGTCTTCCTAAGATTTCATACGTTGCACGGAAGAGGATACTTTGCAATAACGTTAGACACCACATCACTCATCACCATGAACTTTAACAGAGTTATATAATTTTTCACAGGTGATGGAGACAATGAGGATGTCGAGGAGGAGTTCGACAGAGAGACGAAGAGATGACTGGCAGAGAAAGAGGAGTGTGATGATGAGCAGAAAGAGGGGTAGGAGGAGATGAACAGAGAGACAGAGGGAGTGGGAGGAGAAGATGAACAGAGAGGGAGAAGGGATAAGAGGTAATAGACACAGAGTGAAGGAAAGAGGTGGTGGACAGAAAGAGAGAAAACGGAAGGAGAGGTGACTAACTTAAAATTGAAATAAATATATCTAATACTAGCTTAAACCCGCGGCTCCACTCGCGTGTTGGTAGATCAAATCACACGTAAAAATGCACTCATTTCGAAGAGTCCAATCACGAAATTCAACAATAATGACTGTAATAACATCACAGATTGATCACGTGATGTAATGCGTGAAAAGTCCAAAAGATTTTTTTAAGAGATGTATTAAAAGAAATTTCTTTTTTACTGCTTTATTTATTTATTCTTATATTTCGTTATTCGTATGCTTAGCCTTACAGAGAAAGTTAAAGACATTGTAGCACGCATAGACCAAAGATATGGTCTGTGGCATCACGTTTCGTTGTATGTAACCTCGTTGCTGTAGAGTCGCAAACGTCATCGCTGGCCTTCAGGCCGATTTTTTTAATAATTTGACGAATTCAACCACCATATCTTCCACAACCTTATAGCTATCGGCATGGAACTGCTAAGGTGTACAACGGAAGACTTCGGACAACAATTGCACACAGACCATTCGTTTGCGTTCTGTAGTTTTCGCTACAGAGCGAAATGTTAGCACACACACACGTAGAATTTTATGTACACCGATAACTTTCCATCCCAATATACTCCACCTTTTTATCATTATCAACCCTCAATCAACAATTCAACCAATAAAACCATTTTGAAAGCGTAAGTATAATTTTCAAAGAGTAATTATTGTCCGCATTTCGCGTTATATTCTTCAAATTACTAAATATCTATCAGATCGCTATAAAACCATACCTAAAACCTTCCTCAGGTATAGGTTAGTAACTGTACCAATTTTTAAGTCTCTGCGTCTTGTCGCTCAGACGTGATAAGCGTACACCGAACAGATATTCACATTAATATATATAGATAAACAGTTATCCGATCGCTATAAAACTGTGCCTAAAGCCTTCCCCGGGTATACATTAGTAACTGTGCAAATTTTTAGCTCTTTATTTCTTGTGGTTCAGACGTGATAAACGTACACCGAACAGACATTCACATTTATAGATATAGATTATACTTGTTTGTCTCTCTGAAAGAGAGATTGATTAATCACTGAGGAACGAATTTTCGACGGCCTATCGTGCCATATTCTGCAGGTTATTCCTGATTGACAGGAAGTCCGGCGGATGTGCTATATATGTCGTCTTGCCCTAAGGACAATGCAATGTTCCGGTCGCTTTAGTCATGGCAGTTCGCCTTCTGGGATCCAGCGACGGACATTTTCGCTCCGTTATACTATGTGTTCCGCTTCCGCTGCGTTTAGAGGAAGTCCAATGTCGAATACCGAGCTTGGATAAGCTGAAATTTATTCTCCTTGTTGACGAGGTTTTCAAGTAGCCAGATTCATACATTCTCATACACACGGATACAAAAGAGGGACGTGTGGCGCAAAACGTCTGTCTCTTCGTACCCATTTAATGCTTTGCTTTCCAGGCAATGTTCAGCAATTGCTAATTTTGTAGGCTGCTGGAGGTCGGTATTCCCTTTCGTTCCACAACGATAATTTTCTCCGTTTCTAAATCAGTTAGACTCTCAAGCAGCATATTCGCCAGGAAAAGCATTAATTTCGTGCTATCTGCAGATACTCTTCTGTGCCAAAAAGTAATTCTGGCGGACGACTCCACCAGACTGAATTTGAAGGCCTAACGATTGCATCACCTCCTGTCTGTGCAGAGTCGTGTCGTAGAAATTCCAGCTCGTGATTGATTAACTACTGTCAGAAGCATCGTAAATATACAGCATGACACTATGAAAGTTGTATAACAGGCTGCTGAAACATGTTACTACAAGGTCAATTAACAAATGCCTTGAACTTGGCACTGTTAACCTTGAATATAAAGAAACACGAGGTCCTAGGTCTTGTGAACTAATGGGTTCTGCAGATGCAGCGTCTCTTTTGTTTTCAGTAATAATGTACACTTAAGGTGTTTATTAAGTGATCTTGAAGTGACATGTTTGAGCAGCCCGGGTATAATGTTATTCTCATCTGTTGTTGTTGTTGTGGTCTTCAGTCCGGAGACTGGTTTGATGCAGCTCTCCACAATACCCTATCCTGAGCAAGCCTCTTCATCTCCTCATAAGAACGGCAACCTACATCTGTCTGAATCTGCTTACTGTCACAAAAAAATTAAAAATAAAATCGAACTAATGTGCTTTCAGATATTTCTCAAAATCTGAGAAACACTAGGTGAATTTTCTCAGGTAACGAAAGATCAAGTTGTGATCATGAAAATGGGTAAACGACTGCTTGTTCTTGGTCACATTCACACTTGCTGTTTTTTTTTTTTTTTTTTTTTTTTTTTTTTTTTTTTTTTTTTTTTTTTTTTTTTACATAAGACCCAATCAACTACGCGATGACTGATCTGGGGCGGCGTCATTTGTGTTTGTTTCTAAGTCTAAGGGACTTAACTACGTTGTTTATTAATCTCTAGGCTTACAAATTACTTACACCAACTGAAAGTAGCTTATGCTAAGGACAACACAAACACTCGTGCCCGAAGGAGAACACGAACCCTCGACGGCGGACGGCCGCGCTCACCGCAGTTGGGCGCCCTAGTGCGCACGGCTACTCTGCCGGACGTCACTTGTCATTTGTTTATTGGACGGTACTCGTTGTAGCCAGCTGGAAGATGTTAGTTCTCGTAGCTTCACCAGTACCATTTTCTCACTGAAAATTTTCCCTTATCTAAAGGTGGGAGAGATTTTCTCCTTTATTTCAACCAAGGATTTTGTACTTCGAAACCGAAGGCTACATGAGATTAATATCAGTATCAACGTAAAAAGAAAATGACACAGACTTTTTAATGTGGGAATAGCGAAGCATTTGCAATCCAAAACCTAACAAAGAAAAAAATTATTAATGAGATAGTGAAATAAATAACTGTTCGAGTTTGTACAGCCTTCCGAGAAACTTAACAGAGTATTAAGAGACAATCAGTCAAGAGAAAATTCACGCGTAATCATTTAGCAGTAAAGAAATTTAGTCTAGAAAACAAGAACGAGAGGGCGTCAATGCAAAATTTGATCGAAATCGGTGATTCACATCTCAGACCCTCTCCTTGCAAGACGGCTGCTGACTTGTGTGCCATTATTCCGATGAAGTGTTACTGATTAATCACGACCATAAGTACCTTAAGAGAGGGAGTGATGAGCATGCTTGTCCACGTGATGTCACTCTGGGGACGGCGTGCTGTTAAACTGGAGAGAAAATAGTCCTACACTGCCAACCTGACAAGGAGGCAGTGCTGCACCTATGGCATGTCAGACGAATAAAGTGGGCCACCACTGGAACTTTCAAGTTGGTAATTCTGAAAAGCGTCAAAAATTGTTTCCCTCTGTCAAAAAGTTACTGTGAACTGCGTTTGAATATAACGTGTATGATCAATATTTTCAACCTTCGTATTACGTTGCCAGTTTCGCTTGTAGAAATCTGAAAATTGTGCGAAACTTCTCTCCCAAACTTTCTGGCCTGAGGATGTTTGTTTTGGCACATACAAAGATATTTTTGGGGGTTAACACTGGCTATGAAAATTATAATCTCATTAATTATGCATTAATTCCTCCTTTCATTGCCATCATATGATTCGTTTTCTTTCCTTTCTCCAAATGCTACTTGAATTTTGAGTTACATAAATAGTTCACGTCTCTGGCGTTGTCAGACTGAATAGAATGGTCTTTGGGACGTCTCATTTAGGTGTGTGAGTGGCGGAAAAGTCGTATACATTCGTACGGAAATTTGTAAGTAAAACGGTGCGAAACTAAGCGGAACTAATATTTTGCGTGTTCAAAGGTGCAATCTAAAGAAAAGGAAATGGGGCTTCATAGGCAAAGGAGGAAGGAAGGTAGCTTAGGGTTTAACGTTCCGACGACAGCGTGGCCATTAGAGACGGAGCTTAAGCTCGGATTTTCGGGGAAGGATATGGGAGGAAATCGCCCGTTCCCTTTGAAAGGAACCATCCCGGCATTTGCCGGGAGTGATTTAGGAAAATCACAGAAAAATCTCAATCTAGATAGCCGGAAGTGGATTTGAACCACCGTCCTCCCGAATGCGAGTTCAGTGTCATCATTGCGCCACCTCGCTCGGTGTCATAGGCGAAGTACTTCCAAGATAAAGCACTTGTTTGTTTGCTTGCACTGGTATGTAGCAATCATTGTTTTAAGGTAATGAAGAACACTTAAGTTACTGTTTCACATAATTCATTGATGAAATAGGGAAAAATTAGTTGAAAATGTCTCGTTTTTGTTCGTGGCTTTATTGCCAGATGCAAATGTGAATCAAACGAAGATTCGATAGACAAAAAATCATATTCGTTTAATAGAGGGAACCAACAGTACTACACTTCTAAATTTAATTAATTGCGCCACCATTTTCGGTATTACAATATTGCCATCTTTCGGTTCCTGTATAGCATAAATCGCAAAATGTATATCAACAGTATTTATCACCGTATGTTGATCATATAGTGATCTCAAGGTAACACAAAAATGTTTCAAATGTTTGTGTAGCTTATGGGACTTAACTACGGGGTCATCAGTCCCTAAACTTACAAAGTACTTATGAAATAACTAATACTATGGACGGCACACATATCCATGCCGGAGGGGGATTCGAACCCCCGACCGTAGTGGCCGTGCTGGCCGTGACTGGAGTGCCTCAGTCCCCTCGGCCACCGCGGCCGGCCAAGGTAATACAAAATTCTTATTTGGAAAAGTAAAAACAGAAATATGAACATGTTCTGTCATATAAGATAAATGTGTGAATGACACTTAATGCTTTAATTCTGATAGTTGTTAAAAATAAAATTAAAGAAATTATTGGAAGTAGCATTAAATCAAACGTACATTATAATTTCTATAACAGAGAATCGATATAGTCCAATTTTTGAGCTGAAAAAGAGAATAATGTAGCTTCAATATCGAGGCACATAATATGTCAAGAGAATATACGAAATATAAAGAGAGGTCAGTATTTGAGGAAATACGTCGTCTTGATACTTGGAGTTGAGACATGTCATGTTTTTAGTGTAGCTGTTAACGAGAGCTCACTGACTGGTAAATTAAAATACAGATTAGGTTGTTTGGGGGATACTCATGTATAGTCAACAACACAAAAGTTGTATACAGTGCAATGCTAGACACAAAAAATTACGACAGTTAAGAACTGGGTTCAGCCACTTGTAAGTTATTCGAAACTAGCTGCATTGCGATAGTATTTTGGGTCTAAATTGAATCTCCTGGATGCAATTTGACGCCACTGACGTAAATCCGAATTTCAATATCAGACTAGTAAAGATATATGTGACAAATGTAGGTGCGGATAAATGGGAGTTGAGCTTAACTGAAAAACAAAGACTATAACTACATCATTAAACAATACGCAGATGTTAAGAAAAAAAATCAAGAAGGATATCACGGTACACCACCTCCTATCGGTCAGATGTAATTGCGGCTCTCAATTTTGCTATAAACCGAAGGAAATGAATCAGTATGACTAGCGCAGACCTGCAGGATGTCTCGCAGATGTATGCAAATGAGTTGACTGCAAAACAGGGTGCATTACTGGCATGAGAGAACGTGATGAATCCATCCGGGAAATCGCTAATCGTGTTTCAGCAGTGCAAGAGTTGTGTGCAGAATGGTTATAAGGGTCATTGGAGGAATCCTGTGCGTAATAGGCAACAGGGTGCAGGATGAACCGAGGGGTTCCAGACACAGTAGCCGGAAGTGACGGTTGTGTGTTATTGAGTTGTGGTTGTGCGATTTTTATGAAAACAGTGTGTGTTCTGTATTGACGAATGCCGTCACCGAAAAGTCGCTAAATACTGAATAGAATGTCATGTAAACATTTGAAGCAAACAGATAAATAATTTTCCGAGGAATTGATTAACATTTAACAACTTTTTCCTTATCCTTTTTTTTTATGATTCTAAAATTGCTTATAGGTTACTGGAATAACCTCTTAGCAGCACAAGGAACTGGTTTTTCCAAATTTTCAAAGCAACAGTTTTAAATAATTAATTTTGAGGATTTAACTTTATTTGGCAATTTTTTTCTTACATTTGTTTAAAAATGTCGCTGATCAACCACTCTATTTTGACCTTGTATCTTAAATAAGGCAACTGTACGGCCTCTAAATTCCATGCTACTCGCATGATAATGTGCCATAGAATCTTTATATTTCTATAATATTTTAATATCTTATTATCTTTATAAACATTATCTTGACCACATTTGATGTTATTTTTCGTATCATTATTTACGTCAATGATCACAAATTTCTCGTCGTTTTGACGACCGGTTTCGGTCAGTGATGACGATTTTATCAATATATAAAACGTCACTAAAATATTATACAGCATACCTGTCGTTACGTTCCTTAATGTAATAGAGCCATAATGGCATCACACCATAAGTGTATCTTCACGAATGAGACGTGTGGCCGATTTCCATGTTTAATTTAAACATATATCACGATCATTCATGAAGATACACTTATGCTGTGATGAAGCCATTATGGCTATATTACATTAAGGAGTGTATCAACAGGTATGCTATATAATATTTTAAACAATTTTATATATTGATAGCTGTATAGCATTATTTATGTTTTATAAGTTAGTCTATTAGTAAATGTGTCTTTCTGTTACTGATTTGCTGTAGACTTGAAAATGTTCATCACTGTCAGAAAATGGTCGTCAAAATGACGAGAAATTTGTGATCATTGACATAAATAACGATATTAAAAGTAATTACAAAAAGCATCACTGATATAGATTCGCGACCTTGTTGCAACTTATGAAACATTTTATGTTTAGTCTTTTATGGCATTACATAACAACGGCCGGCCGCGGTGGCCGAGAGGACTGAGGCGCTTCAGTCACAATCTGCACGGCCACTACGGTCGGGGGTTCGAATCCTCCCTCGGACATGGATATTTGTGCCGTCCTTAGACTTAGTTAGTTCATAAGTATTTTGTAAGTTTAGGGACTGATGACCCCGTAGTTAAGTCCCATAGACTACACAAACATTTGAACATTTACATAACAACGGTATTTTTAAAACACAAATTTAAATTCGTCAATGCGCAATGTATATTATTGGTATGTTATTCCAAATACGTAAAATTAATTACTATACATGAAAATATTTTGTCTTTTAATTATAAATTGCACATAATTTTGTGTATGTACTTATTGGTTGTATATGTACCTTACTGACAGGTCACCAGATGATGGGCTATGCCCGAAACATGTTGTTTATTTAAGGTAAATAATCTACTAACAACAAATAAGTGATTATTCCAGAAACCCATAAGCAATTTTAGAATAATCTAAATATCCTCGGGTGTACTTCCGGTCTATAGTGTCTATAGTGCCCGTTGGACACTATAGACCGGCAGTACACCCGTGGATATTTTGATTATCAAATAGGCCGGGAGAAACGGAAGAATTATTTTTAGAATAATTTAGAAAGATTTTAATCATGACCGTTCCAGTCTAAAATAAACATTTAACAAACTGCAGCATCAAATAACTATATATTAAAATTATGTAGAATACGTGCATTAGCGTATGGTGTAAATACCTGATATAAATTTTTCAAGAACGTGTTAACAAGAGCTTTCCCAATGTATGCTATGTTGTATGTATATTATTTTATAAAAATATACTTAGCCTAGGTCCGGGCGAATGTTTATTAGAGCACTGAGTAAAAATTTGCAGTAATTCTTACAAGAATTTTTCATAATTTGTGATAACAACGTTAAATGACATCTTTATAAAGTGATATAATCAGCATACTCTATCATACCCATCAATTCCTCTTTTGCTGCAGTTATGATCACTACGTCAATTTAAGTTTCTTTTAGTCTCTTATTCAGTCGCATTGCTTTATACGACAGATTTCACATTCAATGTTTACTATTTTTGCACGATCCCAGTCGTCTCTCCTAAATTGCTCGCCAGGGTCATTTTACAAGATCCGTCCGGTTTCTTCTTGCAAAGAATTCGAGTTTGTTTCTTTTCCTCAGGAACAGGTTACCAGTCAGTCGCCAGGTAAGTTTAATGGAGGGATTGCCTCCTCTGAGCCTTTAAACATGCTGTCAATCACTATCCCTAATTGGAGGTTAGATGAGAGAAAAATGGAAGTCGCACCTGGGTCTCGAAATTGATACCACTGGAATCGAACGAGCAAGAGTTGGAGGTCGAGAAAAAGGAAAAGAAGCGTGACCCAAGTAAGAAGTAATGCTAAACTTAGCTAAGAGCCCTTGGGGTTGGCAATCACACGCTCGTTAACATACGCTGCTCACCATCCAGTATGCAACGCCAAGAAGAATCGGAGATATCACCGGGAAATCAATTTGAGAGATAACGTGTTGTAGGAATCAAGTTTGATTGCATGTCGAAGCGACTTCTATAATATGTAGATGGTGAACAGCAATCGATGGCATATATTTTTTTATTGTCGCAAATCTAGAGTTCCGTCGCTGTGTGAGCATTATCAATGCTTAATACGTAGTTTAATACATTTTCTTAAAAATGAACTTCAAGATGAAGATAAAAAGTTTTGTTTTGTTTTAAACTACGTTTTCATCATTTATAATATTCACATACTGACCGAAATCTAGATTTGAGACAATACTCATTTTCTTAATGTCCGTGTGTTTGTGTGTACGTATTGCATTAAACTCTACAATTTTGTTCCAATCTTAGTGAAATTTTGCACACTTGACCTTTAGCTCAAGAGGACGGTCTCTGTAAGTGTCAGGATCACGTACAACATAATGTTTTTTCAGATAAACGCTGAGATGCGCGTAAAACTGCTGAATCAAGCGACAGTGTTGGACATTTACTCCTAAAGCAAGGGACAGATTTCAACCAAATTAGGTACACATATTCCTTACCTGTTGGGGTAAGGCATGTGTGTGTGTGTGTGTGTGTGTGTGTGTGTGTGTGTGTGTTGTCCTTAGCATAAGCCAGTTTATGTAGTATGTAAGCTTAGGGACTGATAACCGCAGCAGTTAAGTCCCTTAGATTTAGAAACATTTGAACATTTTTTTCTGTTGCTTGTAAACAGATCATACTTTTCGCCTTGCTCACATGTAAAAGCGGTAATGACCGCTTCATTATTAGTAATATGGATAAATTTTGTTACCTTGACTACAACATGTGTAATGGGAATACGAAAAATAGTTTTATTGTTAAAAGACAACGCTTGATTTCAAATGTAAATGAGAAAAAGTGCTGCTCATAATGAGGAAAACTCAGTCATGTGACTCGGGGCAATTGTAGATGTTGGTTTCTAAGCGTAAGACGGCAGGAATAGGGACACGCGCAGTCTTTGTAATCTTTTGTTTATGGTTTACACCAATGATCACTATGAAAACTGGATGTATAACTCTGGTGTCTTAGCAAATAATTACAGCGTGCCTACACTTTGAGATAATTCCACATTTTTTCGCATTGTCCACTACGTTTAAATTTGGCATACGAATTTTCAACAGTTATTACGTTACACGAAAGTGTTGCCTACCAGTTGATTTGCAGATTTATGTCAATACACGATATCAAAGGCTAATACTGGAGCGTAATCGAAACGTACTTTTTTTTTGTAATACTTCATAGGAGCCATATATTAATTTGGCAAGAAACGAAATATGAACATCTATGGCTGGCACTCTCAGATGGCTGAAGTTCAACATCCACGTAATACGTATAGAGATCATTAGTCTACACGCTGTACAAAGATCACATGAGAGGAAATAGAGCCCTTGCGAAATGAGGAAGACGACGAAATCGCTAGTAAGTGTTGCCACCTTTTCTGGCTATAACGACTGCTACACACTTCGACATTGAATCAAAGAGGCTTTGGATGTGTTGTTGGCGTACAACAGGCCACGATTATTTCACATACTGCCAAAGTAGAAACGAGTGATTCATATCGGAACAGTAGTTCTGCAGGCATCGACCAAACGTTTTCGATACGCGACAGATCGGAAGAACAGGTAGGCCGAGGAAGAAATACACTCTGATGGGCGACGAAGTAGTTTCGAACACGTGCGTGGCACGTGTGGTCGCGCAGTGTCTTGCTACTCGCGTTTCCAAACTAAGGGTCGCGACCAACGAGCACAGAATAACATAGAGAGGCTATACCGCCTACCTCAGCGTACAGGCAGTGAAGCACGGCAGCCATCTTGGATGGGTGTAGAAACGGAGTTGAGCCGATAAATGCGTAGTTCTTCAAATGGCGCTCGCCTTAATGACACATTCATTTGAACCCCTTATGATAGGAAAAAAATTACCAAATTTTCCACGCAGACAGTTGAACACTGAAGGAATGCCACAGTGTTCTTAGCAAGTACAATACGTATTGTGTCTGCATGAAAATAATAATTGAAACTATTACGTTTATATGAAATAAAAATTGCGACATGAAAAAGTTAGTCGCCTGCCAGTTTTTTGGTATTGTGGTCAGGAAATTTTCGTCAGCGAGAAAGTTTTAGATAATGAAATGAACTTTTCATTTTATTTAGACAACTTTTTATAGCTACCCTGGTTTTCTCACATAGATAGATTAGAGCGGTGGAACTCTTTTTTTTTTTTTTTTTTTTTTTTTTTTTTTTTTTTTTTTTAACTGCTTGCTAAGTGGTGACCTTACACTGGATTTATTTCGAAGTCCATGCTATGAATTTAGGAAACCGGTAAGCCACAATCTTCAAGGCCATCCTGAGGTCTGTAATCTTCGTGGATAATTCCTGTCTACTACAGAGATTAAGGATATACATTTGGAAGCCCCCGGGGGTAGTCGCTTGCAAAAATTTATGTGGCACGTCTGCCAGGTATTGTGGAAAGTGGCTGCTACAGAAACGCTCTTTTTTGCGAAGGTAGTCCACGTGGTCCGCGGAACCGCAGGTTTGGAACGTTTTATAACCCAGAGGTGAGGTCATCCTGACGGCCACTATCTTTCCGAAGGATTACTACTACTCCACACGACGTGGAACCGCCCGCCGAAAACCCGTCACGACTGCACGGTTGAGCGAATGTGGTTCCTGTGGCCGCAGCTCACCTCCAGACTCAAGGGCACACTCTGCCGCCGTGATCGCAGATATTATTGTCAGACAGTCGCTGAAAATCGGCGAGTGTTGCAATTCCTGTTACATGAGTACGTCCGGGCACGTACCATGATTTCTACACAAAAGGAATGAGATAATTAAGAACCAGTATCAAAAATGCTCCTATCACGTAGTATAACAGAAGTCGTGTATGTAAAAGAGAACTCGACTTACCTGGCTGCTTCAAACTAATTTATATAAAAATGTGACGTACTCGACAAGGGATGTCAAATAGATTTTTCTCTTATTATTGTTCGTTTACGCAATGTATTTCAACAGTATTTGCTAGTCAGCATATTTTTACAATTGACCTTTGTAATATTTGTTTCCGCAGATCCCCTCAACCTTCTCACCCTCTTTGTACCCAAATATTCTATTTATTGACATCGTTATAAATTCAGTGTATATTCTGCCAATAGCTACGGAAAGTTCCACGGCGCATGCGCCACCGGTTCTGGTATGCACGCTCCTTGCTTCAAATCAGTAAGCGTGAATGACTGCAATTGCGCTGACGCATCTTTCAGTGTAAATCACATTCCCTAGATCATAGGGATGTCAAATTCCTGTCATATGCAAGTATAGTAAGTAACAGTTTTATTCTGATTTGTACGAGTAGTTCACAATGTTTTAGACAATAGGAATGGTATGACGCTAATTTCAGGCATATAGGTTTTGAATTTGTAATTTATGATGTCACATTCTGTATAGGTATACATGTATTTCTAAAGAAGGCGGGTTTATATCCGTTGAAATCCTGGTCAAGTTTATTAAACAACTATTATTGCAACTGGTTGGCTGATTATTAATTTGCTCCCTGTAACCGTTGCTAAGACGCAGTCATGTTTAAAATATCAAATACCTCACAAACTACAGCTGTGCGATTGGATTGGTGATTTCCTATCAGAAAGGACACAGTTCACTGTAATATTGTGGTTGTCATCGAGTAGAAGTGATATCTATGTTATAGGGCCCCTAGTGTTCCTTATATTTATAAACGATTTTGGAGACAATCTGAGTAGCTCCCTTGGACTGTTCGCGAATGATGCTGTCATTTATCGGTTAGTAAGGTCACAAGAAGATCGAAAGCAAGTGCAAGACGATTAGTGCAAGAAAAGGCAATTAACACTTAATAATGAGAAGTGTGAAGTCATCCAAATGACCACTAAAAGAAACCCGTTAAACTTCATTTACATGATAAACCAGTCGAAACTACAAGCTGAAAATTCAACTAAATACCTAGAACTAACAATTACAAACAAATTGGAAAGAACACATAGGAAATATTGTAGGGAGAGCGAACCAAAGACTACGTTTCGCTGGCAGAACATTTAGAAGTTGCAACAGTTCTAGTAAAGAAACTGCCTATACGATACTTGTGCGTCCTGTTATGGAGTATTGCTGCGCATTGTGGAAGCCCCACCTTGTGAGACTGACGGACGATTTAGAGAAAATTCAGAGAAGGGCAGCTCGTTTTTTATTATCGCGATATAGGGGGAAGAGTGTCACGAAAATAATGCACGAGTTGGGGCAAGGGGGGGAATCAGTAAAAGAAAGTCATTATTTTATTTGCGAAATTTATTTCACCAACTAAATACGAATGCGAAAATATTTTGTTAGCAGCCACCTACATGGGGAGACATGATAATAAAAATAAAACAAGAGAAATCAGATCGAAAACGAAAAGATTTAGATGTTCCTTTATTCCGCGTGCTATTAGAGAATTTAACTGTTCGTGCAGGATGATACTACAGGGTGACGATTAATGAACTATATGATACAAAATCGTTGTAACTTCTGGGCGGTTTGCTATAGGACATTGAAACTGCACGTTGGTAAATAAAACATGAACCTCAACATCCCTTAATAAGGTGTGGTAACTAAGTTAAAAACAATCCTGAAATACTCAGCCATCCAAACTCACAAGTTGATACCAGATGGCGCTCTAGATATGACTTCCTTGATGGCAAGAACAGTAATCTTGTACATTTGAAACGACATTCACATTTCTATGTGATAATTATAATAAATATTAAAATTTTCCTTAGTACGTGGATCAGATATATAAAAACAGAAGAACATGAAGGGTAAAGAAAATAAAGCCGTTACAAACTTATATATACAGGCAACTGCTTTTTTAGTCGAAGGTCTATGTTTAGGCATCAGATACCAATAACCTTGGACTACAAACCAGTTGCCTGTATATATAAGTTTGTAGCGACTTTGTTATGTTTGTCCTTCATCTTGTTCTGTTTTTAAATACCTGATCCAATTACTAAGGAAAATTGTAACCTTCATTATAATTATCACATAGAAATGTATACATCTATTGCCTAATTTGAATGTCGTTTCATATGTACAAAATTATTGTTGTTCACATCATGGACGTGATGCTCAAATGTCTTATCTAGAGCGCCATCTGGTATCAGTTTGTGAGTTTGGATGGCTGAGCAATTCAGGATTGTTTTTAACTTAGTGACCACACCTTATTACAGGATGTTGATGTTCATGTTTCTTTTTTTTTTTTTTTTTTTTTTTTTTTAATATATATATATATATATATATATATATATATATATATGTTGACAAGCCAACAATTAAGTTGGCAAGTATTTGTGGTTTTAAAAGCTTTTAATAATGATGTTCTAAGGAATGATATCTAAGGTGGGTTTCGAAAGTGGCTATTTAGAAATATGTATTTCTCTGACTTGTTGTATAATTGCATTTTGAGTATGATTTTGTGTGTACTTGCAGATCCGAAGATGGCAGTTTGACTGCCGAAACCAGTAATGTTAATAAAAGATACAAAATAAAAAGCGATTTTGGCTCTTGTCTTCAACAAATTGATTAAAAGATAGCCCGCCGGCCGTGGTGGCCGAGGGGACTGAGGCGCTCCAGTCACGGTCTGCACGGCCACTACGGTCGGGAGTTCGAATCCCCCTCGGGCAAGGATATTTGTGCCGTCCTTAGTTGTAAGTAGTTCATAAGTAGTTTGTAAGTTTAGGGACTGATGACCCCGTAGTTAAGTGCCATAGACTCTACAAACATTTGAACATTTGAAAAGATAGCCCCCAAACATGAGCAGCCTTTATGTTTTATGTTGATACCCCGCCTAGTAATAGAATTATTTATACATAACTTAGACAAAAAAATTGTGTAGGTATGTGGAAAATGGAAATGAGCGTATGGCTTTCGTGGCCGGGAGATCCCTTACGGGATTGTTCGGCCGCCTGAGCGTAAGTCTTTCTATTTGACGCCGCGTGGGCGACCTATGTGTCAATGATGATGAGTTGATGAAGATTAGGACAACACACAACACCCAGTCCTCTGCCGGAAATCGAACCCGGGCCCCCTACGGGGTAGTCAGCGATGCTGCCACTTTTTTTTTCTTTTTTTTTTTTTCTTTTTCTTTTTTTTTTTTTTTTCTCCCTATGGTTAGATCAGTTCACTGCGGTCGTTGTTACTTTGTGTTCGTTGTCGTTCGACGAGTTCTTGGCTCAGCTTTTTTATTGCAGAGAGGCGTTCAGCCCTCTGACCGGGCGCGCTGAGCCACGGCGCCCTGCGTAATTTGAGCTACGGAGGCGGACAGGTATATGGAAATCGGAATACATAGGACAACGCTGAAACTATCTTAACCAATGTGGCCGAAAAGTCAACACTGATTTTCTCGACAATTAGGGCCCGTTACGTGGAACAGCGTTAGCCAGGTACTCAGGATAAATGCCTGACTCATCAAAATCCGTGATTAGCAGGTGTGACGGTCTCCTTACGGGAGGCGAAAGCGCATCTCGAATGCAGCTCACGCCGTCTCACTGAAAGTGTTTGTCGAGAAAATGCGGGGAGAGACGCCCACTTGTACGAGTACGTGAAAGGCGCGAGTCATGCTCGGCTCGGCAGCGTAACGGCTGTTTACGGCTAGGGAGCGCGCCTGACGTAAGGCGGCGTGAGCTGCGCGTACAGAGAGCGCTGCGTGCCCTCGTTAGAGCGTCTGCTACCTGCTGCCTGCAGCTAGCACTCACCTGACACCTGCTTCCGCGGGAAACTTTCTGTCCTAGCCAAATTAGGTAAATCACTTGTTCACTCACTGTTCCGTTGCTTCTTGACAGAATATTTTATACGTTACCAAAAACTCAGATAGAAAACCAGTGCTAAGCAAAGAAGGGAAAGCTGAAAGGAGGAACGAATATATAGAAGGAATGTACAAAGGAAATAAACTTGAAGGTAATGTTCTAGAAATTGAAGACGATGTAGAGGAAGATGAGGTAGGAGATACGATATTGCGAGAAGAATTTGACAGAGCACTAAACGATTTGAGTAAAAACAAGGCACCCCGCGGGAGTAGCCGAGCGGTCTGGATCGCCACGTTGCGGATAGCGCGACCTCCCGCGTTGGAGGTTCGAATCCTCCCTTGGGTATGGATGTTTGTGTTGGCTTTAGTATTAGTTCATAAATAGTTTGTAAGTGTAGGGACTGATGAACACGCAGTCAGTCCCAAAACCTTTACAAACCTATGAACATTTGAGAAACAAGGCCCCTGGTTTAGATGATGTTCTGTCTGAACTGCTATTATTGTTAGGTGAGTCAGTCAAGAAGAAATTGTTCAACCTGGTACGCAAGATGTATGAGACAGGGGAAATACCCTCAGACTTCAAGAAGAATACCAATAGCTAAGAAAGAAAGTGCAGACAAATGTAAAAATTACAGATCAGTTTAATAAATCATTGTTGCAAAATACTAAAACACATTATTTACATACGAATGGAAAAAACTGGTGGAATCCGCCTTTGGCGAAGATCAGTTTGGATTTAGTACAAATCTAAGAACAAGCGAGGCAGTACTCATATTACGACTTACCTTAGGAAATAGGTTAAGGAAAGGGAAACCTACGGTTTTAGCATTTGTGGATCTGGAGAAAGCTTTTCACAGTGTTGAATGGAGTAAAGGTAGCAACGATAAAACATATGGAGCGAAAAGTTATATTCAATTTGTACGAATACCAAACAGCTGATATTAGACTCGAAGGGCATGCAAGGGTCGCAGTGGTTGAAAAGACAGTGAGACAGCGTTACAGTCTCTCTCCAATGTTGTTCAATCAGTAAATTTAGCAAGCCCTGAAGGAATGTAAAGAAAAATTTGGAGAAGGAATTTAAGTCCAGGGAGACTTTGCTGATGACATAGTAATTCTGTTAGATACAGCAAAAGATCAAGAAAAGCAATTACACGGACAGTGTCTTAAAAAGAAGGTATAAGATAAACATTAACAATAGTAAATCAAAGGTAATGAAATGTAGTGTCAGAAAATCAGGCGATGCTGAAGGAATTAGATTAGGTAATGAGACGATAAAAGTATTAGATGAGTTTTGTTATTTGGGAAGAAAAATAACTTCTGATGGCCGAAGTAAAGAAGATATAAAATGCAGAATGGCTATGGGAAGAAAAGCGTTTCTGCATAAGCGAAATTTGTTGATATCAAATATTAATTCAAATGTTAGGAAGTCCTTTCTGACAGCATTTGTCTGTAGTGTAGCATTGGATAGAAGTGAAACGTGGACAATAAAGAGTTCAGACGAGAATTTGATAGAAGCTTTCGAAATGTGGTACTACAGACGAATGGTGTAGATTAGTTGGTTAGATCACGTAACTAATGAGGGGGTGCTCAACAGAACTGGGGAGAAATGGAGTTTCTGGCATATCCTGACTAAGAGAAGGGACAGGTTGGTCGGATGCACATCAGTGTGTTTCAAAATTGCAGAAGTACACCAACAAACTACTAGGGGATGTAGACGGCGTCTAGAACAACAAAATGAGCATAGAAAGCCATTCCCGGAAAGGTCTACCAACGCCGCTAGGCAGAGACTAACTTACAGGCGCCGGTGCCTGCCGTCCTATAGACCCTCCAGCAACTTCGACGCTCTGTAGTGTCGTTGCATGTTTTTTCCGGGCATGGGTTTCTACGCTCATTTCTTTCCCCAAGACGCCTTCTGCATCCCATAGAAGTATATTGGTGCAATAGTGTATTTCTAAAACACACTGACGTATCGAACACACAGCATCACAGTATTCGACATCCATTTTCTAACGGAAATATGCTCAGGACGAATTTTTGTGAGAGGCATTTTTTTATTGAATGTGAGTTGTGCGCTGCGAAGCCCGAGTGCGCGAATTTCGCTTCACCATATATATGGAGGGTGAAAAGTATTTTTCCCTAATGGCATGTTTTTCTATGAGGAGTATTTAAACCGGTAGAGGGCGGCAAATTAATTAAACCAAGAAACACGTTTCCATTTTTTTTTATTACCAATAGACAACAGATTAACACAACCCAATTTCAATTACAGTAGATTTTTCAAAACTGCCTCCATTGGCACCTAAACGAAGGTCACACCGTCGGATCATGTTCTGACATGGGCAAAAACCCCAGTAGTATTTTGAATTGTACCTGCTGCTGCTACTATTAGGTCAACTAGATCCAATTCTGATGCAACAGGAATTACGTAAACCAGGTTTCGCATCTCTCCCCACAGAAAGAAGTACGGAGAAAACATATCAAGGGATCAAGCAGGGCATAGTACAGGACCACCTCTTCCAATCCACGTTTCTGGGAACCGTCGGTCCAGGAATCGACGCACACGATGAATGAAATGCGCCGGCGCTCCGTCATGTTGGAACCACATGCGTTGTCTTGTAGGGAGCGGGACGTCTTCCAGCATTTCCGGAAATGCTCTGGCAAGAAAACTGTAATAGTGCCTGCCATTCAATGGGCTAGGTAGCAGATACGGCCCAATTAAACAGTCTCCAACAACACCGACCCACACGTTAACGAAGAACCGCACTTGATGTGCGCTAGTAACAGTGGCATGTGGGTTATCCTCACTGCAAACATGCGAATTCTACATGTTGAAGACAATACCTCGAACAACTGCTGAGCGTAATACGCCCTCCCACCAGTTTAAATACTTCTCATAGGAAAAAAATTACATTAGGGAAAAATATGTGTTTTGATGTCCCCTACAACATCCCAGAGTTTGTCGGTTTAAATATTTTTCACCCTGTATATAATGGAGTAAATAACAATTCACCATAAAGAGGCTCGCTGACAGGCACGAAGAATAAACAGTCACATTCACAAAAATTAAATTTTCGGCCTTGGCCTTCATTAGAAAAAGAAACATACAATAACTCAGACAACTGTACACACATGACCACCATGTCCAGCCACTCGAGCGTCTAGACTGTGAGGATGGACTGTAAAGGCTCTGACAGGAGCGAATTTGAATTGCGGCAATGATTACAGTGAAGGAAAGGAGCGGGAAAAGATAAAAGGGAGATATAGGGGAATGTGAGAACTGAAAACAGTAAAATTAATAAGGAAAAAATAAAAATACTGAATTTAGGAAACAGGAAAAAAGTAGAAAAAATAAAAAAATTAAAAGCTTTTAATGAGATATTGTAAGGGGATTACACACAGTTGCAAGGAAGACATGAATTGGAGAGATACAGGATAATAAGTGGGGGAGGGAGGGGAGAGTTTAGGAATAGGGTGTAAGGATGGAAAGTTAGGTTGAGTCCAGGATGGCTGCAGGACCCTACAATGTGTTGAAGAGACAGCTACCATCTGCGCAATTCAGAAGAGCTGGTGGTGAAGGGAGGACCTGGGTAGTGAAGAAGCCATTGGAATGCAGAGTGCTGTCTACAGCTACTTGCTATGCAACAGGACGGTCCATCTTGCTTATTGACACAGTTTGGCGCTGGCCATTCATTCTGACGGACAGCTGGTTCGTCGTCACACCATTATAGAACCCTGTGCAATGACTGCAGCAGAGTTGGTATATCACGTGGCTGCTTTCATAGGTGGGGTAGGGGAAAACTGTAACAGGAATAGGAAGTTCTAAGAGCCTGGATTGGGCAGGTTTTGCATCGGGGTCTTCCACAGGGATATGATCCGTACGGTAAGGGGTTGAGGGTTGGAAGTGGCATAGGAATGGACTAGGATATTGTAGTGGTTGGGTGGGCCACGGAACACCACTTTAGGAGGGTTGGAAGGATCTTCGGTAGGATGTATCTCATTTCAGGGCATTATGTCAGATAATCAAAGCCCTGATGAAGGGAGTGATTTAGTTTTTCTAGTCTGGGGAGGTTCAGGTAACAAGAAGGATACTCCTTTAGTTATTGGGGTTGGAGGGAGGACGAAGGAAGCTTTATTTGTTCCAGTCTGTGGTGGTTCAGGTAACAAGGTTATTGGGGTTGGAGGGACGATTGGTGGCATGTGGGGATATATCAGGTACTTAGGAAGATGAGGTTAATTTAATGCAAGTTCCATACATATGTGATTTTGGACGCAACACTGGGTTACACAGAAGCGTAAGAGAAGATAGGGACGAAATTGACATCGAGGAGGAGGAGATGGAGGATAAGATACACAGAAAGAGGGGAGAGGAAGGAGGAGCCGTGTACAGAAAGAAGGAAGGAGGAGATGGGCAGAAAAGGGAGGAAGATGGTCAGGTGGAGGAGGGGAGAGACAAAAAAGGATCGAAGAGGAGGAATGGACAAAGAGAGTGACAATAACAGGTGGCAGAAATTAAGTGTGCACTTTCTCTTTTCTTTCTATTCCATTAATCTGAAATCAGCCAGAGCAAGGCGTGTGCGGTTATAACTAGTATTTGATAATTTTAACTGAGTAATCTGTCAGGACTCTGCGGTGTTTGTGAATTGCAGGGACACTGGGGGCGAGCAGCAGGGGAGAAGAATACCCGACCGTTAGAAGCAAATAAAGTGTCTGGGGTTGCAATTGTTAAGGTTGGAATTGTTCGGACTCACAATTGGTTGGGGTGACAAGTGCCTGTTGTCGCAACAGTACGGAGTGGCGTCCTCCGAGGGGAGCGCGGGCGCGCGCGAGCGCTCACCTGCTGCCGGAGAGCACGTTGAGCAGGCTGCTCTTGCCCGCGCCGGACGGGCCCAGGATCGCCGTCAGCCGGCCAGACTTGAAGGTGCCGCTCAGCCCGTGCAGGATGGTTTTACTCGGCTCTGAAACACAGGCGCGCCTTCAGTTACTCCTCTACTCCTTTGAACATGGCGGTTTAGTAAGGTGGCTACATAAATACAGAGCGTATCTGTTACAGTTTCATTATTTAAACTAGCGAATTCATATTCTATATCTATAAACATCGATGTGTGTATGTATCTTCTTCGTTAATATGTTCTACATAACATGATTTCCACAATGCGTGTTATGTTGCCTGAGTCACGGTATCGCAACAGCTTCTTTCCATTCCCAAGGCAGAAGAGAACCTTGATAGGACGTAATTTTGCCAGAAATGGTGAAGGAGTTAAACACCATAACGAAAAGTAAGTTCCAAAATTGCTAAGAAGACTGGGAAAAGCGCTGGAACTAGTATATTAATTAAAACATGACGAAGGTCATATTGATGAATAAATAAAGATTCACTTTTTTGATCACACCTCGTAAAATCCACTTTTTTTCTTTTTTTTTCCTCAATAGAGCTAATACTGTCCTCGCATTTCCATATGCCTGTTTTATTACACTGAAAACATTTTCTTTCGAAAACAGTCCAGATCTCTTGTCCAAGTGTAATTTTACAGTGTGTTTATTTCCAGTGTCATAATTCTGTCGTATTTCCTCATAACCAACACTATCGACACTTGAAATCAAATGAACTAGAGGTGCTTTAATTATTTACATACTTGTTGTGTAGTGGTATGCTTATAGAGAGTTTTTTTGTGTTTGTTGTGGTCTTCAGTACGGGACTGGTTTGATGCAGCTCTCCTCAATACCCTATCCTGAGCAAGCCTCTTCAACTCCACATACGAACGGCAACCAACTGAATCTGCTTACTGTATCCACCTCTTCGTCTTCCTCTGCGGTATTTACCCTACACACTTCCCTCCAACGCTAAATTCACAATTCCTTGATGTCTAAAAATATGTCCTACCAATAGATCCCTTCTTTTAGTCAAGGTACGCCAAAAATTCCCTTTCTCCCCAATTCTGTTCAGTACTTCCTCATTAGTTACACGATCCACCCACGTAATCTTCAGTATTCTTCTGTAGCAACTCATTTCAAAAGCCTCTATCCTCTTCCTGTCCGCAATGTTTATCGTCCATGTTTCACTCCCACACAAGGCAAAACTCCACACAAATGCCTTCAGAAAGCACTTCCTTCGGTTTAAATCAATAATCGATGTTAACAAATTTCTCTTTTTCAAGAATGCTTTTCTACCCACTGCCATTCTGCGTTTTATATCCTCTGTACTGTGACCACAATTTGTTATTTTACTGTCCAAATAACAAAACTCATCTACCTCCTTCAGCATCACCTGATTTTCTTAGACTGCACTCCATTACCCTAGTTTTGCTCTTGTTAATGTTCATCTTATATGCACCTTTCACAGTGTTAGTAGAGCTAAATATTGTGAATTATGGCAATTGAGATGACATTATAATAACACAATCAGTTTTGTAGAAAAAATTTTCAGCAATCAGTCGTAAATATTAATTTATTCACAAATCGAGATTTCGATCATTGTGTGGTCATTATCGATATTTAAAACAAAGCTATTAAAACACATAAAACATTTAGACCTTTATGTTGGAGGTTACGTTCATGTATGTGACAGTTGTCGAAATCTAGACCTGTGAATAAATTAATATTTACGACTGACTGCTGAAAAATTTTCTACAAATCCAATAAACAGTCGTGGAGCACAAGTCTGAGAATATTGTTTTCTCAGAAAAAGTGGCCCATAAGATACGCGTACAAAGAATGGGGAAGTCCGGAGGTGGGGAGGTAACGGTAGTAAATTAAACGGATCTTGTAAAGAAAATGACGGACGCTGTAAAGGAAAACCATTTTGAAAAATGCCAATTGGACTAAAATTAATGTTCTGCTAATGGCACTATTTATAAGTGCACCGCTCGGATTTTACGAGCAGAAGACTGTTGTTCTGGGACGTTTTTGAGGAAGGAGTCACTCCTACACTTCACACTTTTGCCAATCCCGAATAAAATTATATAGGTTATGTGACCGTATGACCATATAGTCCATTTACAAAACTGATCAACTTTTTGGGTAATATTGCAAGCCATCTTGACACTGAGAAAGGTTGTAGAAGAATGCGCCTACACTGTATCAATTGGTTCACATTTGGGACTAAAGTAATTTAATACTTGAAGTCAAACCGATTTTTATACAATAATCATTTGTATGCTGTTTTAATATGATAAGTTTTTAAAACTGACTAAAAAGTATAAAATAATTCCCCCACGACCTACACAGATTTCTAAGCCCATACAAATGATTCTGAAAATTTATGATTGTAATTTTTTTAACAGCTACGACAATATGTACAAAACATTGGTAGAAAAAACGTGAAACGCATACTACAAATGATAATAATGCGTGTAGGGAGCAGATATAGTTAAAACACTAAATCATTCATGACACTTGCAACACAATCATCTTGATTGTAACTTCTGTGAACTATTCATGTGATTTGCCTATACCTTGCGTCCCAAATTTTAAATTGTGCAAGTCTTGTGATAGCTATTAAAAATTAAGAAGTACAAATTTTCTAGACTATTTCTTTACCATTAAGTATCTGTATAGGTTGAGGAGAATTCATCTCGTAGTTTACAATCAGCCTGCAAATATGTTACTATAAAAGTTATTATTTAGATAATGATTGATAATTGGATCGATTTTGCGACTCATTGAAATTTTTCATCTATCCATTGAACAGTAATAAACCGCTGCTACTTTTTTTTTTTTTTAACAGTTAGTCTTCGGCATATCCAAGTGATACAATGGAAATGTAGTATGAGGAGGGTGGTAAGGCGCTAAAAGAATTCACACAATACTTCAACAACTTTTACAATCCTCAATTAGTACATACATATTTATGTTCAAATGTTTCAAATGTTTGTATAGCTTATGGGACTTAACTACGGGGTCATCAGTCCCTAAACTTACAAACTACTTATGATCTAACTAAGACTAAGGACGCCACAAATATCCATGCCCGAGGGGGACTCGAACCCCCGAACGTAGTGGCCATGCAGACCGCGACTCGAGCGCCTCAGTCCCCGCGGCCACCGTGGCCGGCATACATATTTATGTTCTATTTTCCTACGTAGTACAGTTAATGAAAAAAAAAGATTCATTGTGAATTGTTAGTCGATTTTAGCTATGGTTCTGGCAGGCAGTAGAATTTATTTCATACGAACGTTTTAACAGCAATAAATCTAGCTGTAGTTCTTATTCTGGGAAGTCTGTTATTCTTGTAAGTGACCCTTTTGACAACTGCTCCGACAAAGTCTGAAGTTTTCTTGGTAACAGCAGAGGAGGAAAACAGCGTGGTATTTAAATTGGCGCGAATTATTCGCGTAAGTAACAGCGTTAATACATGCATGGAAAAGAAACCGACATAAACGATGCTGTACACCTTGCCAAACCGCTAGAGCTCTTCACACAATGGCTCACATCACAATAAAATTGCAAAACAGTCGAGCTGCTTCTACATTCTTCGCAACAACGGACCGAGGTTAGTCAACGTAGTTGCTCAAGTGGACACATGCACGTGCAGTCGATTAGTTACGTTTCTTTCGCATGTCGGCTCATAAATTCTGACCGATGTTGTAGTTGCATCAGCTCAAGTGTGGGCGCCGTCTTTGTGGCACAAACACACCCACCCACCCACTCACCCATCCACCCATTCTCTCTCTCTCTCTCTGACACACACACACACACACACACACACACACACACTATCAGAGAGAAATAGCGCCTCTCTAACTCTCTATCCAGTGTACGTCTCGTGGGAAAATTGCCGAGAGGTGGCCTCGCGGGAACTCTTAAGACAGTTGAGGGAGTGTCAGTTTCCCATGCCGTTACTTCTTTATGATGCCGGCAGCCGTACGCTTCCGTGGCAGGTTTTCTCGCTCTTGTCTACCTGGTGTAACCAGTTCCCAGCCTCCGGTTAAGTATGGGGGAGAATTTAAAAAAAAAACACTTGACTCCCAGTGGTAGGTTTTTACCCCATCTGTTTCTAAAAGCCACTAAATTTCTCAATTTCATGTGTAAGCTGTGAAAAGAATGAAAGGAGACGTTTGGAGAGGGAATTTAAGTCCAGGGAGAGGGAGAAAAGAAGCATTGCAGTTTGCTGATGACATAGTAATTCTGTTAGAGACAGCAAAGAATGTGGAAGACTAATTAAATGGAATGGACAGAGTCTTAAAAGGAAGATATAAGATGAACATTAACAAGAGTAAAACGAGAGTAACGGAATGTAGTGTCAGAAAATCAGGCGACGCTGAAGGAATTAGACTAGGTAATGAAACGATAAAAACAGTAGATGAGTTTAGTTATTTGGGTAATGCTAGCGTGATGGTCGGGGTGAGAGTTTAAAATAGAGAGAGTTTAATTTTTAAAACTCACAACCACCAGCTGCGAACCAAATTCCTAAACATGCAAAAACACTGGAACTGTGATTGCAACTGTTTGACTCGTTTTCTAGGGGATGATATCACACGTTCGCAGCTTTCCTTCCCTGCATATGATTAACAAAACAAATTCATAATAAAATCAAGTTCATTAGAGAAAGGGGTGTACTAACTACTATTTTTGAAACACGTGAAAGTTCACTTTATGTTGTTTATTTCACAATATTAGATCCCTGTGGCTGATACGTCTGTACGTTGACACATTTATCAAATAAAGTTATAGCTCGTGAGCCCCCAGACAAAATGAATATTTGTCGCAAATTGTTTTTACACCATGTGGCTGTCTCAAACACCGTTTATGTTCATGCCTATGCGACGACACGTGTTACATTAACAAATCACAGTCACTATAATTCAATGCGATGCACACCTTGTTCCACCGGCTAAATGTTCACAAACACACAGTAGCACTCGATTCAACTTGGTGCAGTCTACGACGAGCAACCACACGTGGCGAATGCCACACACAAATCTAGAACCTCCACCTCGAGGTCCACATGCCGACTGATGCAGAGCGACGCCGCCCGGCCAGCTCCCCACGTGCTCTGGAGTCGTCACTTCCCGCCCTCGCGCGCGCGCGCACCAAAAGCTCAACTGCCGGGGTTTTTTCCCCTACGTCATCAACTTCCCCATGTGAGCTGTTCTAACCGATTTGCCAACGTACAGCGCTCAGCCAATACATTTCTAAAACTTTACTTAAAATCAAAATAATTACACTACACATTAAATAAATTGTCTTCTTAGGTTTTTATATTGGTATAAACATACATTATACTATTTATCATAATCGTGCAATTTCTTATGTCACAGATAAGTGATTTAACTGAATACTTCAAGATAAAATACATAAGATTAATTGAAAATAAAATGAGAAATAGTTCATATATATTATTTTTATAAACAAACATTGCTATGCTAGTTGTGTAACTGTCTTGTATTCATTGATAATTTATTACTTTTCATTGTCAATTAAACATATTACGTCAAATGTGACTATATCAGCTAATGTATTGTTTATTTGTCAACAGGCTATTTTGTAATGAGTGCCTTAAAGGTTCGTAACTGCATCATATTACTTCAAATGCCAGTAGTAGTAGAATATTTTATCTCACGCTGTGCACTGCACTGTGCCTGGCACTCGCCATTGTCCCTCTCTCCCCTCACCGGAAACGAACTGGAAAATCCTAAGCTGGAACAAGCCACCAACGTCTGCCTGCTCGCTGGCCTCCTGTCAGCTACAAGCACACAGCAAATCTCAACGTGGAGAATTTCTACCTATGGCCTAATTATAAATGTTGTCACCCAATTGTGTACATACATTGCTACCATAATTAATAAGATTAAAATTGTGTAACATTTAGTGCATTGGCATGGTCAATGTTTGCAGTGAACTTCGTACTGTTTAATTATCAAATGCTATTAATTACCAGTATTTCTATTGGGCGGTAATCTTACAGTAACAAGATAATTTCTGATGGCAGAAGTAAAGACGATAAAAATGCGAAATGTCTATGGGAAGAAAGGCGTTTCTGAAGAAGAGAAATTTGTTGATATCCAATATTAATTTAAATTTTAGGAAGTCCTTTCTGAAAGCATTTGTGTGTAGTGTAGCATTGTATGGGAGTGAAACGTGGACGATAAGGAGTTCAGACAAAAAGATGATATAAGCTTTCTCAATCTGGTCTTACAGACGAATGAAGAACAATAGATGGGCAGATCACGTAACTAAGTAGGAGGTGCTCAACAGAACTGAGGAGAAAAGGAGTTTCTTGCATATCCTAAGAGAAGGCGGGACACATTCTGAGTCATCAAGGAATCGTCAACTTAGCATTAAAAGGAAGTGTGTGGGGGTAAAAATCGTAGAGGGAGAGAGAGGGACGAATAAAGTAAGCAGATTCGACAGGATGTAGGTCTCCGTTCGTTTTCTCAGATGAAGAGGCTTGCACAAGACAGGGTAGCATGGAGAGTTGCATCAAACCAGTCTGCGGACTGAAGACCACAGCAACAATATTTGGTAATGTTTACTCAGTTTTTATAACCCACTTAAAGTCTTAATTTAGCCATTATTTCTATCTCTCTACATCTACAACAATCATCATACTCAATGGAAAGTCCACACACCAGTTTTAAAATTGCATTGAGGTAACAAAAGTCATTGAGTACCTCCCAATATCGTATCGTATCTCCTTCGGACCACTTGCAATTTACATAATTGCGAAACTGTTGTCGATGGAGGATTTTGAGCCCGAACTGATCTCATCTGTTCTACTAATATTGGCAGGATTAATCTCGGGGGATCCATGTGGCCGAATCGTTCGCAGTAATTGTCTTGTATGTACTTCAAACCAATTGTGAACAACTGTAAAGCAGTGATATGGGCACTGCCATGGATAAAAATTTCATCGTTGTCTAGGAATACGAAGAACGACTGCAAATGGGATTCATTCCAGTTACGCCACAGAGTAATAAAGCGTAAAAAATACAAACGTTTATCAGAAATTTAGTGATTTCGCCACAAACGGTAGCCAGGCAGAGCTGAAGGCGGTAGCAGAAGCATTCTTATGAATTCCATGTAAGACAAGTCAGTGGTATCTTGCGAAAACTCAAAGCGGGTGAGAAATGTCAAACTCATCAAAGAAATGCCTGCGACAGAAAATCAAAGGAAGCGAGAAACGATATTTGCTTCCTCGCGAGACGGATTGTAACTTGACACAACTCTTACCCAAGAACATATTGCGTAAACTCTTGCAATTTTCGGGCACTTGGCACTAGGCATGATGGCAAGCGCATGAACTGCGCTCGATTCTACGAGGGTAGGAACTTATATAGTGGCAACACTGCTGTGGGAACAATATGGAATGGAATCTACTTTTCACGCTGATGGCACACATTGGTGACATACCTATTTTACCTCCGAGCAAATGGACTTGACCGTCGTACGTCACCGGCTTGCGCACAGTCGAGGAAAACACAGTCACTTGTGAGCGAGCGGTCTAACGTAACGGTACCACTATGTTTTCGAAACAGGAACAACGGAGATTGATCAAGATTGAATGTGCCAGAGGTCGTACAACACGACAATGTCATCAAGGTCTTCAAGAGGCATGCGGGAAAATGGCTCTGCCGTACAAAACAGTGGCATGTTAGGTAAAAGCCTTCAATGAAGGTCTGCAAACTGTGGCAGACATGCGTCGGGCAGGTCATCCTAGCGTCTCTGAAGAAGAGCATACTGTTGCTGCGCTAGTGGACAGCGATCGACGCCAATATGGTGAATCCTCGTGTACTACTGTGGTGTTATCCTGACACATTACGTGCCTCCACGGCAGACTGTCAATTCACAGTGTTACTGTTCGTTTTTGGAGCATCACCTGCGACTAGCTTTGAGAACACTTTCAGCGCAATCACCCATCATTTTGCGCGATAATGCGCCGGTGCATACAGCGCAAGCTGTGGCTGCTCTGTTTGGTCGATGGGACTTTGAAGTACTGTACCATACACCATAGTCTCCGGACTTAAGTCCTTGTGACTTTTATTGGATACCGAAGATGGAGGAACCATTTCGTGGCATTCGCTTCAGAACTGTTCCAGAGATTCCACAAGCAGGCTCATTTCATACCATCAACCTTCCACATCACTAGCAACGGGTTCTACACAACGCTGGTGACTGCTATGAAGGACAGTAATAGGTGCAAACATTTAACGTATTTTTATCGGTTGAGAATAAATAAATACCACTATTTAAGTTCCAACCCTCGTATAATTACTTTACTGTAGCGAGTCTTGTCCTAGATGGCACGGGAAGGGCTAGTGTAACTGTCGATCTTCGAGACACTGGTCTCTAGTCGAGAGGGCAGATGCTGCTGTCTCTTCCTGGTCACTGATGGAGTATCTGGTTGTCTTCCGACAACGTGGCTTGATGCAACAACACGGCATCACGGAGGTTTGAACGCCATAACTCCAACACATAAGTCGATAAAGTCAACAACAGGACCTTCGGGGACCCAATCATGCTCAACGCCAGAGCTCTGAGGGTAGGAAGGAGATCTTCTGACTAAGCGACAACACACGGCTACCAGTAGCAGTGACGTCTGAGGATGGGTCCTCAGGCATCATAGTACATCTACCCAAAGGTGCTTGGCTGAGGGTACTTAGTTCCTCTACTAGTTACTTGCTTTCCTGTTCCACTCCCACACAGAACGGAGGAAAAACGAATACTTGTATGCATCTGTTCGAGCCGTAACTCCTCTAATTTTATACTTGTCGTCTTTGCGGGAAATGTACAGACGAATCAGACCTTCCCAAAATTTTCCCAATAAAACGAAGTCGACCATTTCCCTTCCCCGCGACTGCCCTTATATGCTCGGTACATTTCATATCGCTGTGCCGCCTCACACATAGGTATTTCATTGACGCGACTCTGTCAAGCAGCACACTGCTATTGCTGTATTCGAACATTACGGGATTGTTTCTCCATTTCATCTACTTTTAGCGCTAGATTAAGGTCGTAGATTCTACCAAATACCTAGGAGTTACAATTACGAACGACTTTGACTGGAGAGAATACATAGAAAATATTGTGGGGAAGGCGAACCAAAGATTACGTTTCATCGGCAGAATGCTTCGAAGATGCACCAGCGCCACCAAAGAGACTGCCTACATCACACTTGTGCGTCCTCTCCTGGAGTACTGTTGCCCCTTGTGGGACCCTCACCAGGTGCGACTGACGGAAGAGATTGAGAAGGTTCAGAGAAAGGCAGTTCGTTTTGTTTTATCACGTTACGGGGGGGGCAAGCGTCACGGAAATGTTGCAAGAATTGGGGTGGAAATCATTAAAAGAAAGACGTTATTCATTGCGGCGTGATCTGTTTGCGAAGTTTCAATCACCGACTTTTAGTTCTGAATGTGAAAATATTTTGCTAGCACCCACCTACTTAGGGAGACATGACCATCCCAATAAAATAAGAGAAATCAGATCGAAAACGGAACGCTTTAGGTGTTCTTTCTTCCCGCGCGCTATTAGAGAATGGAACGGTAGAGAAAAGTTATGAAAGTGGTTAATGAACCCTTTGCCAGGCACTTTAATGTGATTTGCAGAGTATCTATGTAGATGTAGATGTAGATGTAGAAATTTGGTCCAAGTCATCCTGCATCCTACTACACTCATTCAATGACGATACCCTCCTGTACACCACAGCACCATCAGAAAACAGCCGCAGTTTGCAACTCTCTCTGTCCGTCAGAACATTTATATAGGTAGATAATAATAGCGGTCCTGTCACCCTCTCCTGGGGCACCCCTGGCGATACCCTAGTCTCTGATAAGCACTCGCCATCAAGGACCACGTACTGGGTTTTATTACTTAATCAATCTTCGAGCCACTCACACAATTGGGTACCTATTCCATAAGCTCTTACCTTCGTTAGCAGTCTATAGTGCGGTACCATGTCAAACGCCTTTCGTAAATCCAGAAATATGCAGTCTGCTTGTTGCTCTTCATCCAAAGCATGTAAGATGTCATGAAAGAAAAGGAAAAGCTGGGTTCAGCACGATCGATGCTTCGATGCTTCCTACATCTACATCTACATGGGATACTCTGCAAATCACATTTAAGTGCCTGGCAGAGGGTTGATCGAACCACAATTACACTATTATCTCCCATTCCATTCTCGAATAGCGCGTGGGAAGAATGACCACCTGAATTTCTCTGTTCGAGCTCTGATTTCTCGTATTTTATTCTGGTGATCATTTATACTTATGTAAGTGGGAGTCAACAATGTTGGCGATTGGAGTTTCGCAAGTAGCCCACGCCGCAGCGATAAGCGCCGTTGTTGTAATGATTACCATCCCAGATCCTGTATCATTTCCGTAACGCTGTCTCCCCTGTATCGTGACAATACGAAACGAGCTGCCCTTCGTTGGACTCTTTCGATGTCCTCCGTCAAACCCACCTGATAAGGATCCCACACTGGGCTGCAATACTCCAAAAATGGACGGACTAGCGTAGTGTATGCAGTCTCTTTTCTAGTTCTGTTGCATGTTTTAAGGGTTCTGCCAATAAAACGCAGTCTCTGGTTCGCCTTTCCCACGATATTATGTACGTGTTCTTTCCAATTTAAGTCTGAAGTAATAGTAATTCCTAGGTTTTTTGTGGAGTTTACGGCCTTCACATTTGATTGATTTATCTTGTAAACAAAGTTTGACGGATTTCTTTTCGTACTCATGTGGATGGCTTCACACTTCTCATTATTTAGAGTCAATTGCCAATTTTTACACCACACTGATATCTTATTCAGATCGTTCTGCAGTTGGTTTTGATCTTCAGATGATTTTATTAGACGGTAAATGACGGCGTCATCCGCAAACAACCTAAGAGAGCTTCTCAGATTTTCCCCTAAATCGTTTATGTAAGTAAGGAACAGCAGAGGACCAATAACACTACCCTGTGGAACGCCCGATATCACCTCTGTTTTAGTCGATGCCTTACCATCGATTACTACGAACTGTGTCCTCCCTGACAAGAAATCCCCTATCCAATCGCAAATTTGGGGTGATGTACCATAACCACGCAATTTGATTAAAAGCCGTTTGTGAGATACGGTGTCAAAAGCTTTCTGGAAATAAAGAAATACGGAATCGATTTGCGAACCTTTGTCGATAGCCGTGCTGATGCGTGGACACAAATTTTTCCGTCTCAAGGAAATTTACTTTATTAGAACTAAAAGTACGTTCAAGAATTCTACAGCAATGTGATGATATAACTCTGTAATTTCCTTGGTCCGTTCTGTTGCCTTTCTTATACACGGATGCAGGTGGTTGCGATTGAGAACACCCAGATAGCAGTCGGAGATTCATACCAGTCACCAGCGCGCTGCAAGAGCATCAGCACCGAGCAACCAGTGGCGTCGTGAGACAGAGCACGACGTCAGCGGAAATCCTCAATGCTGCGGTTGTGACGACGCTGGTTTTCACCATTGTTTCCTTAAAAACACAGGCGCTCACAGCTACTACCGCTATCCTGACGAGTGAACTGGACAAGCTCGCCGCATCTGCACTATGTAAAAAAACAGCTCATACCTTATGGAGAAACCACCTGCTTGTACGGTGCCTTGTTGTCATCTTGAGTCCATCGCGTCGTGGGACCTCCGACACACTAGAAACCAACCATCGGCTTTTATCGTCTGAAATCGGAACTCATTTCATCAAGCCTCGGTTTTCTAGAGAATTTTGGGAAGGTGTGATTAGTCTACATCTACATGGGATACTCTGAAAATCACATTTAAGTGCCTGGCAGAGGGTTCATCCAAGCACCTTTATACTATTCGTCTCATATTCCATTCTCGAATAGGACACGCGAAGAAAGAACATCTGAATCTCTCCGTTCGAGCTCTGATTTCTCGTTTTATTCTGATGATCATTTCTACCTATGTTGGTGGGAGTCTACAATATATTTTCGCATTCGGTTGAGAATGGTGGTCGTTTGAGTTTCGTAAGTAGGTCACGCCGCAGCGACACGGCCGTTTTTACAATGAATTCCATCCCAGATCTTGTATCATTTCCTTGACGCTGTCTCCCCTGTATTGTGACAATAAAAAACGAGATGCCATTCTTTGGACTCTTTCGAAGTCCTCCGTCAGACCCAACTGATAAGGATCCCACACTGGGCAGCAATACTCCAAAAAAAGGACGGATAGGCGTAGTGTATGCAGTCTCTTTAGTATTCGGTTGCATTTTTTAAGCGTTCTGGTTCTGGCTCGCCTTTCCTATGACTTTACCTCCGCGTTTTTTCTCCAGTTTAAGTCTGATGTAATAGTAATTCCTAGGTATTTAGTGAAGTTTACGGCCTTCACATTCGATTGATTTATCTTGTAAAAAAAGTTTAACGGATTTTCGTACTCATGTGGACGACTTCACACTTCTCATTATTTAGAATCAATTGCCAATTCTTACACCATACTGATATCTTATTTAAATCATTCTTCCGTTGGTTTTGATCTTCAGCTGACTTTACTAGACGATAAATTACGGCGTCATCTGCAAACAACCTAAGAGAGCTGCTCAGATTTTCTCCTAAATCGTTTATGTAGATAAGGAGCCGCAGAGGACCAATAACACTACCCTGTGGAACTCCGGATATCACCTCCGTTTTAGTCGATGCCTTACAGTCGATTACTTCAAACTGTGTCCTCTCTGACAGGAAAAACCCTATCCAGTTACAAATCTGGGACGATATTCCATAACCACGCCATTTGAGTAAAAGCAGTTTGGGAGGTACGGTGTCAAAATCCTTCTGGAAATCTAGAAATACGGAATCAGTTTGAGAACCCTTGTCTATAGCACCCAACACTTCGTGTGAGTAAAGAACTAGTTGTGTTTCACATGAACGATATTTTCTAAATCCGTGTTGACCTTGGGTCAATAGATTATTCTGCCTGTAAAGGAAACCGCATATAAAACACTTGTATTGAAATTAGGAAGCCGCAGCGGAGTTGCCGAGCACATTGAGGCGCTATGCTCCGATGCTCGAGACCGTTCCCGTCGGTGGTTCGAACCGTACCTCGGGCATGGATGTTAGTGTTGTCTTTAGTACAAGTTAATAGGTAGTTTGTAAGTTTAGGGACTGATGACCCCGCAGTTGTGTCGCACAAGCTTAATTAACATTTGAACATTTGAATTGAAATTAGAAGACGATTGTGAGGTACCGTGTCAAAAGCCTCCCGGAAATCTAGAAATATGGAATCTATTTGACATCCCCTGTTAATAGCACTCATCACATCTTGTGAGTAAAGAGCTAGCTGTGTCCCACAAGAATGATACTTTCTGATTTTGTGTTCAGTACGCGACAATAGGTCGTTCTCTTCGAGGCATTTCATAATAATATCAAAAAGGAACAACTTCCTGATGTTCTGCAAAACTTTTTTATTGGTCACAAACCGGCTTTCGGCTTCTTAGGCCATCATCAGGTGACAACTGAATGTAGTACACATGTTTTCAAAGATGTTAAGATTTACAAAGATGTTATCACAGACAATCGATACTTCACAGGAAAGTTCATCGCAAAAACTTATTTATGAGACTTATTAACATTTATATAGAAATATAATAAATATGTGTAAAGAATCAAAACTAATAGGATTATTTTTGTGGAAAAGGAAGGTTGAAAATAAAACTTATTTTAGTAGAGGTGTAGAGGGGAACTGGATCTGATCGTTTAATACTACACTAGCATCCTGAGCTAAATGTTTATTGATTTCCAATATTTCCAGTAGTGTCATCTTTCTGCTTTTCTTCAGGGGATGTAGAATCTCACAGTTTACATCATAATCATGGTCTTCTCTGAGCAGATGTTCAGCAAAGGTTGAATCAGTCTTTTTTAACCTTCAGCTTCTCTCATGTTCTGATAATCTAATAGCTACAGCCCTGCCAGACTGACCAACATACAGTTTCCCACAATGTTTGCATGTGATCTTGTATACACCACTCTGTGATAGGGGTTGAATTTTGTCCTTACTATTGAATAAATATTTAGAAATGTTATTAGTATTGTAAAATGCAGGCCTGTAATTTCGAGATTTTAACTTTCTACCAATTTGATCTGAAATTTTGCCTAAATATGGGATGACACACCAGTTTTTCTTACTATTAACTTGTTCTTGTTGGCCAGCATATAAAAGTGTTCTGGTTTTTCTGATTTTCTTCTTATTCATTATACTGTCAATAAGGGCAGGGCTATAGCCATTAGTGGATGCTATATGTTTGATTGTTTGTAATTCTGATTGAAATGCAGGATCAGATGATGGAACAGATATGAGGCGATGGACCATTGAATGGAAAGCTGCATGTTTATGGCTGTGTGGATGCTGGGAACTAGAAGGGATAACTGTATCAGTTATTATGGGTTTTCTGTAAATACTAAATAAGTGTTTCTTTGTGCTAATGTCAATAGTAAGGTCTAAAAAGTTTATAGAAGATCCTCCTAGTTCCATAGTGAACTTAATTTTATTGTGTTGGGAATTTAAGTGTTGTAAAAAGGAAACTTAAAATCTCGAAATTACAGGCCTGCATTTTACAATACTAATAACATTTCTAAATATTTATTCAATAGTAAGGACAAAATTCAACCCCTATCACAGAGTGGTGTATACAAGATCACATGCAAACATTGTGGGAAACTGTATGTTGGTCAGTCTGGCAGGGCTGTAGCTATTAGATTATCAGAACATGAGAGAAGCTGAAGGTTAAAAAAGACTGATTCAACCTTTGCTGAACATCTGCTCAGAGAAGACCATGATTATGATGTAAACTGTGAGATTCTACATCCCCTGAAGAAAAGCAGAAAGATGACACTACTGGAAATATTGGAAATCAATAAACATTTAGCTCAGGATGCTAGTGTAGTATTAAACGATCAGATCCAGTTCCCCTCTACACCTCTACTAAAATAAGTTTTATTTTCAACCTTCCTTTTCCACAAAAATAATCCTATTAGTTTTGATTCTTTACACATATTTATTATATTTCTATATAAATGTTAATAAGTCTCATAAATAAGTTTTTGCGATGAACTTTCCTGTGAAGTATCGATTGTCTGTGATAACATCTTTGTAAATCTTAACATCTTTGAAAACATGTGTACTACATTCAGTTGTCACCTGATGATGGCCTAAGAAACCGAAAGCCGGTTTGTGACCAATAAAAAAGTTTTGCAGAACATCAGGAAGTTGTTCCTTTTTGATATTATTATCATGTTCTGTCAAGTACCGACGGAAAATCAATTAATTTCATTTCATAATATTTGAGGGAAGTATATGTTCTTAAATCTTGCTGCAAACCGATGTGAAGGATATAGGTCTGTGAGTTTGCGGATCACTCCTCTTGCCATTCTTGAATATTGGAGTGACCTGTGATACTTTCCAGTCTTTGTGTCCGGAACGTTTGCTGACCGAGCGGTTGTGTATGATAGTTATGGGGTTATTGCATGAGCATACTCAGAAAGGTACCTGTTTGGTATACAGTCGGGACCGGGAGACTTACTTTTGTTAAGTGATTTTAGTTGTTTTAATACTCCAGGGATATCAACTTATTATGCGTGCTGGTGATAGTTCAATTTCTGTCGAAGTCTGGAATTATGTATCCTGTGCAATGTACCGCACGAGATCTTACGCAGACGGTACCGTTCTTCCTGGTTTGAAGGTCAAGTGTGCAATATTTTACCGCAATCGGATAAACGGTATGGAAATGCATAAAACATAATTAATCGTAAGGGAGATGCCCACAGAAAACAACCAATTCCGATTTTTCAGCTGTTCCTTTGAGTTTTATCTGGTTTTATTTTCTATAAACTACCACTATATTAAATCGGTCAAGCCTTTTCTGAGTTTTAGCTATACTAATGATCAGCATTTGTTTTTATATAAAGAAATTTCTCGTCAAAGTTGTCTTATGTCAAAACATTCAGATTTCATCTTCTAAGATATTTCAAATGCTTACGACAGCATCGTAACACTGTATAGAACTCTGGAGAGTTACCTGGCAATTGACACTAAATAAAGAAAAGTGTGAAGTAATACACGTGACTAATAAAAGAAATCCGCTGAACTTCAATTACGCGATAAATCAGTCAAACCTTAAGGTCGTAAATTCTTCCAAATACCTAGGAGTTTCAATTACGAACAACTTTGACTGGAGAAAACACATAGAAAATATTGTGGAGAAGGCGAACCAAAGGTTCCGTTTCATTAGCAGAAAGCTTCGAAGATGCACCAGCTCCACCAAAGAGACTGCCTACATCACACTTGTGCGTCCTCTCCTGGAGTACTGTTGCCCCTTGTGGGACCCTCACCAAGTGGGACTGACTGAGAAGGTTCAGAGAAGGGCAGCTCGTTTTATTTTATCACGTTACTGGGGGGAAAGCGTCACGGAAATGTTGCACAAATTGGGGTGGAAATCATTAGAAAAAAGACGTTATTCATTGCGGCGTGATCTGTTTGCGAAGTTTCAATCACCGACTTCTGAATGTGAAAATATTTTACTAGCACCTAGCACCTAGCACTTAGGAAGACATGACCATCCCAAAAAATAAGAGAAGTCAGATCGAAAACGGAACGATTTAGGTGTTCTTTCTTCCCGCGCGCTATTAGAGAATGGAATGGTAGAAAAAAGTTATGAAAGTGGTTAATGACCTCTCTGCCAAGCACTTAAATGTGATTTGCAGAGTATCTATGTAGATGTAGATGTAGACCCATATTATTGACAATAAAATTTCTGCGTTTTCATTAATCCACGAACATAATTAGAATTGTAAAAAATTCGAGGTGATGAAAAAGTTTCCGTTTGAGCACGCTTTTACAGCGCCACAGCGGACTCTGATGCGGGTCTCCCTAAAGGCACGTACGTGTTGTCAAGGCTTTAGTGTCACATTCGTCTGTTTCCGAAGGGCGTGCTGTAAATGCAGAAATGAAAAATATGGCAACTTTACAACAAAACGGCCCAACAAACGCGGCCAATGCTATTCGTATTTTGTGTGCCGAAGCACAAACACCGGCAGATATCCATCTAAGACTACACATTGTATACGGGGTAGCGTGCTTACGGAAACCACTGTTGTGGAGTGCTTTACGATAACGCACGTCCCCATATTGCAAATCTCGTAAAGTGGAAGTGACGTCAAAACAAGCGGAAGTCAATCTAGCACACAAAAGCTTGTGTCCGGTCGACGATTGTTGTCGGACGAAGACTTCTCCCCGCAATCGAACACGTTATTATCCCGTAGAGCTGTGTGAGAACAAAAATATGCGTATTCGTATCCATTACTAAAAGAAATAGTACTTGTTACAACCGTATCGTTACTAGTGACACCTAGAAATACGGCCGCTAACTCTTCAAACCGAGAAAAAAAAATTTCCATTAATACTACTTTAACATTTAAATTTGCCACCTAGATACTGTATGGCCTCTTTTTAAGGCAATTATACTACTGAGGAAAGGATTAGTACAGTCAAATTCCCTCATGATTAAAATTCCAATTGTCATACAAATTGATCAAAATTAGCGAGACCCGCCTACGACCTCCATTTTAATTATTGTTCCCGTACTTAGAGGCATGGAATGTCGGAATCAATCTGAGTATTACGTGACGAATGCCAGTGTGACCGATCATAGTATCACTACATTTGCGACTGTTGTACTGTATTATGTGACATTAACAATTAAGATAATATCGTCATGAATGAAAATGCGTAGACGACAATTTTTGAGTACTTTTATAAAACTTTTATGGTAGACAAGATCAAAAATAAATAATTAACCATTAAACTGAAACTACAATGAAACGTATATTTGCGTTAAAAGCAGACATCAGATCATCGAGTGAGAATCTACAATTATTTTGTTAAGTAGGCTCAACCACAGATATCATGTAAAAACATTAAAATTTGACGCGTTTCAAGGGTCAAGCCCTCATCATCAGATAATCTGCACAAGAATTTTAAAACATGAAACCATAAAAATATAAAACCTAATAAAAGAAAACGTGGTTACTTCCCTAGTAACCGTGTCTACGAAGAAAGGTCCTCAGCATACTGTGCTTCGTCAGAATTCAAACCAGACCCCAGAACTGGCGGCGCATTACACATCCGAAATGCACCGAGTCAACAACACGACTGGGGTGCACGTATGCACATGAAAACAAAGACCTCTAAATTGCAAAGATCATCCACAAGCTATTGGGTACATAAAGGTGTCACGAAATCGTTTGCACAATATGAGAGGTTGAAATTTATAATAAACAGCTTTTGTTATAATCTGTCCCCAAAGTTTAAAAAAAAACTGTATGTATCACCTTGAACTTTTTCATTTAATGAAACGTCGCTTTTAGCGTTATGTATTATAATCTCCAACTGTTCTAGCAGATCTAACTTTTTCCCCTATCCTGTCTATGCAAAATCTCAAGCTCATCTTCAATCCGCTTTAATGGGTGGCCAGTTTCGCGGATATGCGTAGCTACAGCGAACTTTTCAAAATTATTAAGTCGGAAGGCGTCCATATGTTCCTTGTACCTAACTCTAACAGATCTACCGGTCTGACCAATGTAGTTGGCATTGCAACTATTACACTGTTATCTTCTAAACCCCTGCTTTGTCATATTTATCAATCTCTTGGTTTAACTTATTTCGTAATTTATGATGTAACGTATTATTAGTTTTAAAAGCAGCTTCTACTTTAAAAGGTTTTTGTATGCTGGCCACTTTCTGAGATAGATTACCAGAATACGGAACCATTACTCTCTTGATAGTTTCCGTGGCATTTTTATTTAATTTAGCACGCTGTTTCTTTCGTATTAAGTTATTCACTACGTTTTCCTGGTAACCTTTCACCCTAGCATACTGTCTTATAATGTTAAATTCAGTAGTTCTGTCTTTCTCGTTCATTGGAACTTTGAAGGCTCTATCGACTAAACAGCTCAGGGCAGAAAGTTTTTGGTCATTAGGGTGACAAGAGCTGTTATGTATTAGAATGTCAGTTGTTGTAGGTTTCCAATATACTTTAAATAAGTGTCTACCATCCTGCTTCATAATGTTAAGGTCAAGGAACTGAAGTGTGCCATTCTTCTCTTCTCTTGAGCCTACAAAATAAGTAATACAACCGCGACCTCGCATCCATTATGGATATAATTAAGTAATCTACAATATAATTCATACATTAATATAGTTACATAATTATATCTTAATATAATTACTATTCTCATAATAAATAGTATCACAGAATATATGTATTCTCCGTATTGGTTTTCGTTACAGAGTTCGTATCAATACGGTAGATGCGAATAACGAAATGTATTCATGAGTAACGGTTCAGTATTTCGTATCAGCCAAAGTATTCGTTACCTGTGCCGAATACATACGGTTTACTACAGCTCTATTATCCCGTACCTCAACATAATCCGAAATCCACCGCAAGGCGCGTGACTAAATGTAACTCTTACCACTACTAGTTATTTCTTTATCTGTTCTACTACAAAATAAAAAAAAATGCATATATGCCTCTGCACGACCCCTAAATTCTGTTGCCTTATATTTTTACGTGAAATGTAAATCGACGTCAGTAGAATTTTTCTCTAGTCAGCTTCAAATTCCGGCCCTCTAAATTACATTAACTGAGTTTCTCGAAAAGAACGTGCCCCCCCCCCTCCCAGCAATTCTCATTATCTCAGAAACAATCGCGCATTGATCTAACTTACATAATAACAAACCTAACTGCCCACCTCTGAATTGCTTCCCTGTCTTCCTTTGAACTAATCTGACAGGAATCCCAAATACTTGAGCAGTATTCAAGTCGGGGTCGCATAAGGGTTTTATATGCGGCCTCCTTTACAAATGATACACATTTTCCCCAAATTGTTCCAATAAAACCAAGTCGATTATCCGCCATTTCTACGACTGTCCTTCCATGCTCATTCCCATTTCATAGCGGTCTGAAATGCTCCGGCTAGATATTTAATCGATGCTACTTCGTTAATCTGCACACTACTTCTGCTGTAATAGATTAATTTGAGATTGGTTTTCCTACTCACCTCCATCACCTTACGTAGCTCTACATTTAGAACTAGCTGCCATTCGTCACACCGACTAGAAATTTTGTCTACTTTATCCTGCATCCTACCACAGTCATTCAATATCGACACCTTCCCGTACACCACAGCATCTTCTGTAACTGCCGAAGATTATTACTGAATCTGTCCGTCGTATCATTTCTGTAGAAAATGCTAACGATCCTATCACAATTCCCCGGCGCGCTCGTGACGATAATTTTGTTTCTGATAAAATCTCACCGCCGAAGACCATGTGCTGGGTTCTATTACTTATGGAGCCTTAGAGCCCACTCAGATATCTGGGAACCTATTCCACATTCTCGCGTCTTCGTTAGCAGTCTCCAGTGCGTCACTGTTACAAACGCCTTTCGGAAATCAAGGATTATGCCATCTGTCTGTTGTCCTTCATCCTAGGCTCGCAAGTTCTCATGTAGAAAAGGGGTAAGCTGAGTTTCACACGAGCGTTGCTCTATAAATTCGCGCTAATGCGTGTGGACAGAAGCTTTTACGTCTCTAAATTTATTGTAATCGAATTAACAATATGTTCAAGAAGTCTACAGCAGGCAGTTTTTAGCGTTATTGGTCTGTAAGTATGTGGGCCCAAATGTTCAAATGTTTTTAAATCCATGGGACTTTACTATTGTGGTTATCAATTCCTAGGCTTACAAACTACTGAAACTAACCTAAGACCAACACACACACACACCGATGCCCGATGGAGGTATAAATCGGCGTCACCTGTGCTTTTTCCATTTGCCTGGACTCTGCAACAAATCAAAGTTTAGCGACAAATGCGTCTGTGAGAAGATTGCCTTATTCCTAACGACAAGTTTGCATGTTTGGCACACCGATACAGAGTGTAAGGCCTTCAAACAAACTTTTTAGCCGCCCTTTATAGTAAACATGCAAGTGTCTTTATTTCTTGAAAAATACACAAATGCAATTATTTTCAATAGATTTCATACCCTATTAGTAGGTGGTTCCAATCCTAAATATGAGATCAGCCTCTTTTGACATTGCAGTAATTGAAATAACTGATACGACTGGAAGTCTTCAATATAACTGGTGAACAGAATGGTACCTCGTGAAATAATCACTATACAAATCTCGCACTGTATGGTTACTGACAAGCAAAAATATTTGTTGAGTACCGTGGGATCAGTAAAGTACAGCTTATGGAGTGTACACAATTAATAGAACTCACATAATCGTTCATATATGAGATATAAAAAAAATTCGGAAGTGTATAGGAAATTTAATCTAAAATCGATTGAGAAATACCTAACATCTGAGTCGCTGTGCACAAGGGTTAAGATATTTCACGCAGTCATCTCGTTGAAAGCTTTCCATCGTTTGCGTTTTTAACGTTAGGAATTCTTTTAAAGTTATAAGCAATTATAATCAATTAAAGAGACCCTTGCGTTAAAGAGAAACTGTTAAAAATGTAGCTCCTTATTTTGGGATTTCCGCCACAGCTTCATCAGTATGATATTAGCAATTTCGATTTTGAAATTAATGTGCAATGGCATGTAAAGCGACGAAACAATAACCTTTAAGCAGCGTTTTTTATTATTATTAACGTTGGTGAATGAAGTAATGAAAATACCCCATCTAACAATCTGTTTAACTTCTTGTTTCACCCTTTCGTAACGGGGACAGGACGTGTTGCACATTCCTAAAAATAGACTACAAGCAGCACGTGGAAACGCACAATGCTCACTCAGTCACAGACTGCATTCCGGGAAGCGATCTTATTAGTAACAGTTGAAAAATATGTCACTTAGTAATTGGTATGTACCTGTTCAGTACTTGTTAACGAAACCGGATCGTTAGAGCAGTACGATAATGTGGACGAAGGGACGAGTTTTACAGTAATTGGAGATAATTCTTCCAGCATCGCATTTCTTTAAATTACAGCTTGTTGACTGGGGAATTAAACTAGAGCTGCTTGTTTGTGGAATTAATAATCCATACACATACAAATAAAATGTTCAAATGTTTGTATAGTCTATGGGACTTAACTACAGAGTCATCAGTCCCTAAACTTACAAACTACTTATGAACTACTTACGAACTAGGACGGCACAAATATCCATGCCCGAGGGGGGATTCGAAACCCCGACCGTAGTGGCCGTACAGACCGTGACTGGAGCGCCTTAGTCCCCTCGACCACCGCGGCCGGCCATACACATACAACAGTGACAGCTGGTAGAGAAGTGAACAAAACCATCGTTACTTATAAAACGATATAGATTTTTCACTGCAAGGTTACTTTATATTATAGAGCAGAAATTGTAGTGAAACAGAAAAAAAAATTAAGACATTTCCTACCACGGCACAAAATAAATTATTCATTGTTGACTGTGGTATAAGGCACTACAGAAACAGCACATTAATAGTGCAGAATCAACTGATTCGATTATTACGAAATATGTTCGAGGAAGCTTTAAGTAACTGAACACACATCTTTTTAATAATAAGACAATATGAAATTTGGTTCTGAAAATAATTCTACTGATCGGTGAAGTGAATATGCAGGCTGCAACTAGATATGTGCGAAAGTTCCGAGGATTCGATAGAGGGCTTGGAAACAAGCGGGATATGTCTTGTAAACAATCGGATTGTTTTCGTTGCCGTGTTACCGGCATTTGTTGCGGTGCACTTAACACAGACGACTTCACTAAGCAGGATTCGTCAATTGGGTTGATACAGTGTAATTCCCAAAATGTTCAAATGTTTGTACAACTTATGGGACTTAACTACGGGGTCATCAGTCCCTAAGCTTACAAACTACTTATGAACTAGCTAAGACTAAAGACGGCACAAATATCCATGCCCGAGGGGGGATTCGAACCCCCGACCGTAGTAGCCGTGCTGACCGTGACTGGAGCGCCTCAGTCACCTCGGCCACCGCGGCCGGCTGTAATTCCCAGAATGGCACTTTCACTCTGAAGCGGAGTGCTGACTGACATGAAACTTCCTGGTAGTTTAAAACTGTGTGTCTGATATTTGAATCGGGACCTTTGCCTTTCGCTGACAAGCGCTCTACCTACTTTATTTATTTATTTATTATTTTTTAAATTTTTTATTTTTTGTGATAACCCCTTTTCTCCCTGGTAAATAAGGAAAGGAAGAAACCTATTATTATTATTATTATTTTAAAATCTATCGGTCCAAACTGCGTGGTCATCAGTCCGTAGCTTACTAACTATTTAAACCTAGGTAAACTAACCTAAGGACAAACACACACCTATGCCCCGGGGAGGACTCGAACCTCCACTGCGAGCAACCGCGCGCTCGGCAGCGGGACGCTTTCGACCGCTCGGCTACTCCACCGCGGCACAAAAATTACCACCACTTTGACACCAGACCGTGGAAAGGGGACCTACAGCTTAACGTGGAATCTGAACCACGTGTCATTTCTGGCGACTCTTCACATCGTTGAGAGGTGAATGTTGGGTTAAAGCGCAGTCTAAAAACATCCAAGGTCCGACAGGGTTTCCAACCCACGATCCTTCGCAGCAGAACTGGCAGAAGTAAGGCTGTGACGTGAAGCGTGTCAGGATAGCTTCGGTAGAGCAGTTGGCCGCGAAAGACATAGGTCCCAGGTTCGAATCCCAGTCCGGAAGATAGTTTTCAACTGCTAGGATGTTTTCACAGTGTGTTTAAATACGTACAATTTTCTACAGAAGGCGCTCAAAACGGCTCCACGGCGAATTATTCTGGCGTCTATACGACGCATCTTTGACTGTTTGACTCATTCCCATATTCCAGGTGTCTGTAGTAACTGCTGACAGCCATGCTCTACGCGCTGATGCAGCAATTCCACGTTACTAATATGTGTCGGATACACAATGGCCTTCAAATGAACCCACAAGTCTAATTGATTGAGGTCGGGAGAATGAGCAGGTCCTTGACGCCTTATTCATTTGTTTGAAGAGGGCTGATGCAAAAATTGCTCTAACTCAATATTGCTATAGATGACTCTAAACCACGAAGAATTTATTTGTTTCAATAGACAAAAGGAGCTTCGCCACGATAATAAGAAGTATCGCATTCCATTTGTGGACTCAGTTGGAGAAGCTAGACAGCTGGCTTCGGTTTATTGGGAGAATTTTGGGAAGATGTACGTCATCGCTTGTACGACCACGTCTTAAGTATTGCTCAAGTTTTTTTGGAACCCGCAGCAGACCGGTTTGAAGGAAGACATGGAAGCAGTTCAGAGACGAGCAACTAGGTTCTTTCAAATAGAAGAAATGTTCAAATGTTTGTGTAGCTTATGGGACTTAACTACGGAGTCATCAGTCCCTAAACTTACAAACTACTTATCAACTAGCTTATCCTAAGGACGACACAAATGTCCATGCCCGAGGGGGGATTCAAACCCCCGACCGCAGTGGCCGTGCAGACCGTGACTGGAGCGCCTCAGTCCCCTCGGCCACCGCGGCCGGCTAGGTTCTTTACTGGTAGGTTCGACCAATGCGCGAGTGTCACAGAAATGCTCTGGGATCTCAGATGGGAATCGCTGGAGGAAAGATGACGCTCTTTTCGAGAAATTCTGTTGAGGAAATTTAAAGGGCCGGAATTTAAAGCTGACAACGACCTTGCTGCCGCCTGCTTACATTTCGCGTAAAGATCACAAAGACGGCTCGTAGAGAGGCATATAGGCATTCTTTACTCCCTTGGTTCTATTTGGGAGTGGAATAGGAAAGGAAATGCCTAGTAGTGGTACAGTATACCCTCCGCCACACACCTTACGGTGGATTGCGGAGTATATATGTAGATGTAGATATACGAATAAAAAATTTTCTGAGATTCGGTGGGCTTTAAACCATAAAATAACTGAACCTCATTTCTTGACATTTAATTGCTTTTTTGTTCTTGTTCGTGACAAGCCACTATGTGATGTGTGTGTGTGTGTGTGAGAGAGAGAGAGAGAGAGAGAGAGAGAGAGAGAGAGACGGAAAAGGAGAGGGAGCGAGATGAAGCTTGGTGGATGGAGGCAGGTTCATTGCCTATGTTATGTATTCAACACACCAATAGTTTACGAGGATGTGAACTTTTACGATTATATACTTTCTAGTTTCCACTTAGTGACACGCAGTTGTTCGGAATTTTCAGAGAGTCTTTGCTTTATAGGTTCTCATTACAATTGGTTGAATATGTCTGTAACATCCGAAGCGATCGACAGGTAAAACTCCGCGATGGCTAGAGGCTTTACTGCTATGCCTGTGTTCTAGGAATTACAAGAGGAACAATACAGTAAAGTGGCTGGGAGAAGAGGTTTCTAAGCAGTCTGATTAAAATCTGTGTTGAGCTTCTATTATACATACACTTTCCTCAAACATAATGAACTACCTCGAAGAGATCGACCTATTGACACAGTCAACACGGATTTAAAATATAGTTCTAATAAATCACAGCCAGCTCTTTACTCACATGATATGATGATTGTTATCGATCAAGGGATTCCGTATTTCTAGATTTCCTAAAGGCTACAAATGTCTTCTAATCAAACTACGTGCTTATGGAATAGCACCACAGTTGTGCGACTGGATTCGCGATTTCCAGTCAGAAAGGACACAGTACACTGTAACTGACGAAATGTCATCGGGTAAAAGGAAAGTGATACCTGGTGTGTCCTAAGGAAGTGTTATTGGGCCCATACTGTTCCTTGTGTTTATAAGTGACTAGCTGAAAACTCGGCGTTGCCTGGGTATTTATTTATTTATTTATTCCTGCCATTTTCAGGTATTCATTCATTTGCATAAGCGCTGTATATCTGTAAAACCTGTTTCGGATACAATTAGTAGTAAAGAAGTAATAGATTAAAATTGGAGCTCGATGGGGCGGTTTTCCATGAACGTCACTGTTTATGTGCTCATATCTCATGAACTACGTGTCATATTGTGATACAATTTAGAAGCTACATTCAACTATATATGTGTATACTTTGTGTAAAATTTCCTGTCGTTACAATTTGTAATGTTCAAATTATAAATTGTAACGTCATACCGAGAGCCGTAGTTTTACTCCATAAACAGCGGGAAAGTAGTAAGCGAGAAAATTTTTTCCTTTCATAATTTTACTATGGTTGCCAGCGAGAAAAAGTTTAATAAAGGTTTGAAATTATGTTTAAAGTTTGTTGCAAGTCGCTAAGTACTGTCATTCTCATACAGTGTAAATCGAAAGTCTCGCCGCATTATACGGCTTTTTTTGCGATTTCTATTGGTTATGACGTAATATCTTTTGAACCATGTATGTGATCCTTAACCATGCAGCAATTGTTACCTCACGGTAAGGAATGTGTGTACCAAATTTGGTTGAAATCGGTCCATTGGTTTAGGAGAAAATGAGCAGCATTGTCGCAAAATGCAGCAGTTTTTCGCGCATCTCATTGTTTATGACGTCATATCTCGTGAAATATATATCGTATGTGATTCTTACACTTATAGCGACCGTCCTCATGGATTGAAGGTTACGTGTACAAAATTTCATAAAGATTGGAACAAAACTGTAGATTTGTATGCAACTCGTAGAAACATACGGACACTCTGCTTTATATATTAGATTTAGGAGACAATATGAGCGGCTGTCTTAGACTGTTCACGGATGGAGCTATCATTTATTGCTTAGCAAAGTCACAAGAAGATCAAAAGCAACTGAAAAATGGTATAGATATCTGCCTGGTGCAAAAATTGGCAATTTACTATTAATAATGATAAAGTGTAAAGTCATCGAAATGAGCACTAACAGAAACCCGTTAAACTTCATTTACACGATACGCCAGCCAAATCTGCAAGCGGTAAATCCAACTAAATACCTAGGAATTACAATTACAAACAACTTAAATTGGAAAGAACACACAGAAAATACTGTAGCGAAGACGAATCGAAGGCTACGTTTCATTGGCAAAACAGAAGATGCAAGAGTTCTACTAAAGAAACTGCCTACACTACACTTGTGCGTCCTATTTTGTAGTGTTGCTGTGCATTGTGGGATTCCACGAAGTGGGACTGTAGGAAGTTCAGAGAAGGGCAGTTCGTTTTGTATTATTGCGATATAGGGCAGAGAGTGTCACAAAGCAGTTCGAAGTACCCTCTTCCATGCACTTTAAACTTGATTATCGGACTTTTTATGTAGATCTGGATGTAGGCTACTTTCCATCACTATTGTGACAAAAATCTGCTTTTGAAATTATTCTACGTCGTTCTTCTACTTTAAGTCTGGCTTGTAAAGTACTACTAGACTGTATAAAGGAGTGAATAATTCAAGAAAGCAAGCTAAATCCAATGACTTTGATTTCTTTTTAACTCATTATCAAGTTACAGTGTCATAAGAACACATTTGAATAAGCCTAACCTTGATTATCATTACAATGCACACATCAGCGCGAGCCGAGTAATCCATATGAAGACACGAGGATGCAGGTTCTACATCCTATCGACTTGTGTGGCAGAAGAAGTGATTTGCAAGATATCTGAAAGCCACATAGACTATAAAACTACAGACTAATGGCTCTTTAAAATCACGTGCTCGAAATACCGTCGCCCGACTCGTCTGAGACGAGGTGTAGAAACTGTCCAGGACGATCAAGGTGCGACTGTGACGTGTCGTAATACTGTCTGCAGCTAGTGTTACGTAGACGTCTGCAACTTTTTCCGCCGCATGCCATATTTGATTCAGACGTGCATATAGACCGCAGAAATCCCGGACAGCTCTGCACCAACGGTGCTTTTCTCAGAATTTACAGACTTAATCGGAACTCTCGTTGTAACATATGCTAATGACATGCAGCACTGAGTTGCGCGCATATTCACATGTGAGCGATGTGGCATCTAAAACTGTACTGCGTAAGCCACCCAACGATATATGACGCGGGGTACTCCCTGTCTCACTTTCATTTTCCCATTCCGCATACAGTTACGTTTCATGCCTGACAAGAACACCTGTCAAGAGGCTATATACGTGCTTGAATGTTTATAATTTCAGTTACAATTGTTTTCCGACATGTATGCTGTAGAAAAGTATGCCCTCTGAATTTTTACAATAAATTACAACAAAGTGGCGCGCTACACGATTCATGTAGCGTTGTATCTGCTATTGGATGACTATTTCCTACCCAAAGCGCAGACGCTACAAAAAAAGGGAGTATGCTAAAATGTTCAAATATTGGGTAAGTGGTCTTCGGTGCCTAAACTAACAAACTACTTAAACTGATTTACCGTAAGAACGACACATACATCCGTGCCCGAGGGAGGACTCGTACCTCCGACGGCGAACGGCCGCGGGCACTTCAGCAAGGCGTCTTAATGCGCAAGGATATTGTGCCGCGGCAGAGGCGATACAAACCAGTGTGTAATTTAGTGAAAAATTCCGAGAGTGAACCATTCCTCCAGGACACATATCGCAAGAAAAATTCTAGCTCTTTGGAAATCAAAATATCAGCCTTAACTAAACGAATTCATGACGAAATTGATGTTACTCTGTTTCCTTTATCAATCGTCTGAGATAAGGATCCCCCATTGAGGTACATTATTTAATCTCTAATCAGCCGAACAAGGGGCTGTACTTCTGGATGACTATTTCATTGAATCAAAGACTAGTATCGACTGTTCGTGTAATGTGATCGTGTTACTTTATGTCGCTTAAAGGACTACTTACTTTTTTAAATGGCATTTTTTAAGTAGCTGACGTTGTACGGATATGTTTTTATTTTCTTCTTGAGTTAGTTCCTCTCCTACCCTCTCTTTCCATCGCTCTGTCACATTCTTTGTTCATTTCACCCGACTATGTAGCGAATTTCGGCATTTAGGTAATTTTCACAAACTTCAATCTCTACTGATGCCATATCCCCTGAATAATGTGTCCTGCAATAATACAGTTTTACAAGTATACAGTTGAATATTAGGAAACTGTCTGAGAAATATGTTGTGAATATACTAACAAGGACGATATAAATTGAAACCTGATGCTTGATCTCATTCTTTATGAAGTTATGTTTCCTGAAGTATAAGTAGTACTAAGATATATTTTTCAAGTCTCATTCAGAGGTACATGCTTATAGTGCGTGATATGTGTGTCACAAATAGTCAGTAGTAAAGTCACAATAAACTGAAACATCATCCGTGATGGGATGGTTTTTCATGTAGCTTATTGTTGATGAACTCATATAATATCCTGACTGTGGTGTCGCACAAGTACAAAGTGCGCGCCACCTACTTTCGCCGCGCGCCGCCATGCACGCACGGCGCGGCGTTCTTACGACGACAGCCACGAGCGCCCTCTGCTGGAACTCCGCTCGTGGCCACCACTGAACGACATCGTTCACTTGGGACTGAGATATGAACCAGTTAAGACTTCGGAATCAGATAGGCACCATTGAAGACTTGGCTATCGGACAGGCACTAGGCAGACCTCTAGATCAACTATGTATCAGCCTTCTGCAGTACTGAGCTATGTAAAAGTTAAGTATTGTATAAATTCTGTGCAATATATATCTCGTACTAATTTACTCTAGTTTTTCTAGTTTCTGCTTTCCCACTGGCTGCTCCCCTCCGTACCTGCACAAGCGTGCTACTTTTATTCCTGTGTCGGTCTTCCTACTCGACCACCGACACCTACAACGGACCGAGACACAAAAGCGGCGACGAGGCTGGGACTTCAAAAGTGGCGAAGAGGATGGGATACAAAACTGACCTGCAAGGGTTGGAAGTTACCTTACCTCCGAGCAAATGGACTCACCCGTTCTACGTCTCCGGCGAGCGCACGTTCAAGGGAAACACAATCACTTGTAAGCGAGTGATCTAACGTGTTTTCGAAACAGGAACAACGGAGTTGGATCAAGTTTGAAGGTGCCAGAGGTCGTACAGCACGGTAGTGTCATCAAGATCTTCAAGAGGCGTGCGGGAAATCGGCATTGCCGCCAAGAGCGTGGCACGTTAGGTAAAAGCCTTCAATGAAGGTCGTCAAACTGTGGCAGACATGCATCGGGCAGGACGTTCTAGCGTCTTTGAAGAAAAGTGCAAACCCCGCGTTAGAGGACAGTGAACAACGCTAGATGATTCGTGAACTCGCCCGCGAAACCGGATTAGTGCATACGACTGTGCTTCGCACCCTAAAGGGGAACACCTGGGCTTGCGAAAAATTGCATCACGATGGGTTCCGCATGAATTGACGGAACTGCAGAAATGGATGCGTTATGACGCTACTCAGACGGACTTGGAGCGCCATGAGCGCGAAGGATAGGCTTTCTTACGTCGTATCGTAAACTGGATGAGATATGGGTCACATCGTACGAGCCAAAACTGAAACGCTAATCCAACGAATGGCGTCATTATGGGTCGCCGTAAAGTGAAAAAGTGCGTCAGAGCCCCAGAATGGTGAAATTGATTCTCAGGGAAGACTGTAATGGTGTTATCCTAACGCTTTACGTTCCTCCACGGAAGACCGTCAATGCACAGTATTACTGTTCGTTTTTGGAGTATCGCCTATGACTAGCTTTGCGAAATAACGCGCAACACTCTTTTTGTAACCCAACCATCATTTTGCACGACAATGTGCGGGCGCATACAGCGCAAGCCGTGGCTGCTCTGTTCGGTCGATGGGACTGGGAAGTACTGTACCATCCGCCATACTCCCCGGACTGAAGTCTTTGTGACTTTGTTTTGATTCCGAAGATGTTGTTGCTGATGTTAAGCTTAGGGGACTTAACTGCGGGGTCACTACAATTTGTAGTGTTCAAATTATAAATTGTAACATCATACCGAGAGCCGTAGTTTTACTCCATGAACAGCGGGAAAGTAGTAAGCGTAAACTTTTTTCCTTTCATAATTTTACTATGGTTGGCAGCGACAAAAAGTTTAATAAAGGTTTGAAATTACGTTTGAAGTTTGTTGCAAGTCGCTAAGTACTGTCATTCTCATACAGTGTATTTCGAAAGTCTCGCCACATTATATGGCATTTTTTGCGATTTGTATTGGTTATAACGTAATACCTTTCGAACCATGTGTCGTATATGATTCTTAACCTTACACCAATTGTACCTCACGGCAAGGAATGTGTGTACCAAATTTGGTTGAAATCGGTCCAGTGGTTTAGGAGAAAATGAGCAGCATTGTCGCTAAATGCAGCAGTTTTCCGCGCATCTCAATGTTTATAACGTCATATCTCGTGAACTATGTATCGTACGTGATTCTTACACTTACGGCGACCGTTCTCATGGATTGAAGCTTACGTGTTCAAAATTTCATAAAGATTGGAACAAAAATGCAGATTTTTATGCAACACGTACAAATATATGGACACTGCTTTATATATAAGACCATATAACAAATGTAAGTTCATGGAAGCACAAATGTTCAAATGCTTGTTAAGCTCAAGAGACTTAACTGCGGGGTCATCAGTCCCTAAACTTACAAACTACTTATGAACTACCTGATACTAAAGACGACACATCTGCCGGCCTAGTTCAAAATGTTCAAATGTTTGTAAATCTATCGGACCAAACTGCGTGGTCATCAGTCCGTAGTTTACAAACTACTTAAACCTAGGTAAACTAACCTAAGGACAAACACACACACCCATGCCCAAGGGAGGACTCGAACCTCCACGGCGAGCAACCGCGCGCTCCGCAACGAGACGCTTTAGACCGTTCGGCTACTCCACCGCGGCCCGGCCTAGTTGAGCACATGGAATCCGAATTGTAACATCTACCTATACGCATGAATCTAATAATTGAAATTTATTGTCTTATGCTCTGTCTGTTAAGCCTTACATCGTAATTGAATGGAAGTAGGATCACGTTGTTCTGATTACTTTTTGTAGTTTTTTCTATCATAATTGCGCCTCCAAGTACTTACGATTGTTAAAATAAATAAATAAAATTCGTAGTTTACACCTGAAGATGGAAAATAGAAACGCGTAATATGCGATAAATATTATTGCCACCAAGACTTTGCTATACATTTCATAAATGCTACTGTATGAACACGGTAAGTAAAAAGTAGTAAACGATAAACTTTCCAATTATCGTATCTTTTGGGGTTGTCATAGAGAGAAAGTTTCGTAAAGGTATAAAATCATGTGTATGGTTTGTTACAAATCGCTGAGGTCCCTTATTTTCAAAGAGAGAATTAATAAATTCTTGAAACATCCTGGCAGCTTAAAATTGTGTGCCGGAACCGGGATTCGAACCTGGGACCTTTGCCTTTCGCGGGCAATCGCTCTACCGTCTGAGCTACCCCGACACGACTCACGATGCCGTCTCACAACTTTACATCCGCCAGTACCTCGCCTCCTACTTTACAAACTCGACAGAAGCTTTCCTGCGAAACATGCAAGACTAGCACTCCTGGAAGAAAGGATATGGAGACATGGCTTAGCCACAGCCTAAGGGATGTATCCAGAATGAATCTTTCACTCTGCAGCGGAGTGTGCGCTGATATGAAACTTCCTGGCAGATTAAAATTGTGTGCCGGAACCGGGACTCGAACCTGGGACCTTTGCCTTTCGCGGGCAAGCGCACTACCGACTGTGCTATCCCGACACGACTCACGATGCCGCCTCCCAACTTTACTTCCGCCAGTACCTCGCCTCCTACTTTCCAAATTCCACATAAGCTCTCCTGCGAAACATGCAAGACTAGCACTCCTGGAAGAAAGGATATGGTGGAGACATGGCTTAGCCACAGCCTAAGGGATGTTTCCAGAATGAATCTTTCACTCTGCAGCGGAGTGTGCGCTGATATGAAACTTCCTGGCAGATTAAAATTGTGTGCCGGAACCGGGACTCTAACCTGGGACCTTTGCCTTTCGCGGGCAAGCGCTGTACCGAATGAGCTACACCGACACGACTCACGATGCCGCCTCCCAACTTTACTTCCGCCAGTACCTCGCCTCCTACTTTCCAAATTCCACATAAGCTCTCCTGCGAAACATGCAAGACTAGCACTCCTGGAAGAAAGGATATGGTGGAGACATGGCTTAGCCACAGCCTAAGGGATGTTTCCAGAATGAATCTTTCACTCTGCAGCGGAGTGTGCGCTGATATGAAACTTCCTGGCAGATTAAAATTGTGTGCCGGAACCGGGACTCTAACCTGGGACCTTTGCCTTTCGCGGGCAAGCGCTGTACCGAATGAGCTACCCCGACACGACTCACGATGCCGCCTCACAACTTTACTTCCGCCAGTACCTCGCCTCCTACTTTCCACTTCTCGCGCATTTGGAGTGGTCTTCATGGGCTCCGCGAGTATGCAGCTGCCTCAGCCTAGCTCTCACTGCAAAAGGTAGGCAGTAGTCTGCGCTTGGCTACAGTCGCACAGTACCGGTTCGAGTAATAGCCCCCATTTAAGCAGGTTGTTCTTCGTTCTTGCAACTCCGTAAAACAGTCTATTCAAGGCTCTCCATCCTTCCACTCGTGGTGCTTCTCGGAGGAAATTCTTCCTTTGATACAAACCAGTGTTGGACTTAATGTCGCCACATTCCTACTCTCGTGTTTTGTGGTATATCAGCGAGATTTTCTGTCTCGTACATGAAACTCTCCCTCTACATAAGTCGGTGTCATGCGTCTCGAAAATGGCTAGTGGTACATGTAGGCGATTTAGACTTTTATGACAGACCCTTCATGTCGGATGATAAGGGGTGCAATACCAGCTAGGTAGTTTAGTTCAAGGTACAAAATTTCAATTATGAATCAAACAGGATTCTTACAGTTTTGGTCACCACAACCATTTTATCTGAATATGAACTGATTCCCCTTCCTCCCGCCTGTTACTGTTAGAACTATGTCCTTATACATAATACCATATCAAATGGTTTATCAGTGGCACCTTTGTGTCTAACTCAGACGGAGGAGGTCCATTCACAGATACTATCAGCAATTCCTCCAGTGTGTCTGTCTTCAGCCAAGTTCTGTAAGCTGCTTTCAGTATTTAGTATTTGGTGCTTGCTTTGCTTATACGCTTTTCGCGATATTTCTGGTTGAATTCTCGCGGATGAATCAGCTGATGATGTGTAAAGGTGTTTTAGAGGATTAAATAAAAAACTTACCTTACGTTTGACTATGAAAGATAAATATGAAATAGTCGAACGCGGGAACTGCAACAGCTTTCAAGACTTTTAAGAGCCCGCCACAAATAAAAACACGAATCACGTGAGTCTAATCTCACTCCAAAGAAGACAGCTCTGCGGATTCGCGAATGTGGCAACTTGGAAGAGCCAGAAAAAGATTTCCGATTAGAATGTGCTAGTCTGCTTGATTGCTGTCATTGCCATACAGGAAACAGACACACTTCAAGTAGACAGAAGCGTGTGAAGCTGCCGCTTATACACAATTTCAGCCCTGTACGTGCGCGTGAAACCGCTGACAGCTGCTAGATCAAACGTCAAGTGTACGGAGAAGTAAAGCAGCCGTGTTGACGAAACAAATCTGGCGTTCATTGAGATCTGTTATTTGCACTAATAGAAAGAATGTTACAAAACGAAAAATAAAGAAAGAAAAACTGATACAACTACATGGAAATGTAAGCCTCAATTTTTCATCAATATAATAACCCCTTCCCTCTTCAGGCCTGTTCTATTTTGAACCTACCTCTATTGTTTTCAGAAAATAAAAATTTATATGTAACTCAAGATCGCCAGCTGCTAATTTTCAGTTGCCAATGGCAAGCTGGCTACCGTAAGTTTCGCACCCTGGTCCGGTTCGTCTGTTGATTTCAAGCAGCTGTGATGATGCGGAAGGATTCGTTGAGTGATATGCCCACTTATTTGGCATGACTTAATTTGCACCGTAAATGAGATGCGTAGTGACGGATCGATGCATGAATATCGTAGAACTACTGAGTTACGTATACCACCCATACACATCATAATTTTTTATGTAGTCGATTATTTAAAATATGTTGGCTGAAAAGTGGCAATCAAAGCACTGCAAGTCTACATCGCCCCACACGGGGAGGAATGTATATTACTTTCTAAATAATATAAAAGAAAAATAAAAAATAATAAAAAAACGGTTCCTATTCATGTGTTCTAACCACTTCTTCGACAAGAAGGGATGTGCTACTTTAACAATGCACATCCACCAGGTTGCGACTTAATGTGTGTTTCTTAGTGTACAGCTGACTTGGCCAGCAAGATATATAAAGCCTTACGTTCCACATTCAGCGGAAGTCCTAACAGCGAAGAAAGGTACTCTCCTTTGTGTGACGTGTAAAGGACAGGAAATTCAAATATTCTAATGTCGATTTGTTACAGTATTCCAGAACTTATTTGAAGTTCGAATATGATGACGAAGAACCAGCATTAGTTAAATATGCAACATTCATGTAAAACCAAGTTCGCATATTTCGTGTACAACTCTATAAATAAGCGATAAGGTCGATACCCCTTAACAGAGTTCCTAAAACGTCTTGTATATTGCAAAATACTGCCGATTATAACCACTGCATTTTATAAAGTGTTTTCATAAAAGTGAGATTGAGATCAAGAATTTCCGCGTCTCAATATTCGTGAGTAAATTAAGTGGTGTATGTGTGTGTGTAAGTGATACTTATAACTTATTCGTTCTTCAGGGCCTGCAAACACCATTTCCGAAATGCGTCAAAAAGAGCAAATTTGCCTGGAGCACTCCGTCACAGGACAACAATCGATTCCTTTATCCCTTTGTTCCACAGTGTTATTCTCACAATACTACTATTTTATTAGCTTCTTCGCCTTTTAATGTCTTAGTGCTATTGTGAGAATACCACCCATAATTTTGTAATTATGTGAAACAAATATCTGAAAATAATTTTACGTCAAACATTAGTGGCCTCTTTTGTTACTTTGTGTGGAAGAATTGCTGATATTGAGGAAAATTTAATTTGTTGTGCAGCAAATATATTTTGTATCTGTGAAAACACTCCTGATTGGGTTCGCTTTACTGTGAATTAAGTTGTAGTATTTGAGTTACCTTATCAGAAATTTAGAAGAAGAGAACGAAAATTTTAACCTATTAATGAAACTCTTGTCTTGAGGTACGCTTGCTGCGTCTGTTGTTGGCGGTTATAACTTAGTCGTCAACCAACCAATCGGCTAACACGTCAGTAGCATAAATTATCATGAAAGAAATTCGATCGCAAAAGAAAGGGGTGGGGGCGGGGAGAGAAATGCAGTTGAATTGCATGAGCGACGAGACGAAACAGGGTGATTATTGTCGGGGAGTGTGTCCGAACTAGCAATTTTTCCGATTATAAAACTGACATGAGAAAACTTTTGGTTTTTTTAGCACTGATCGAAAATCTTAGGGCCGCATGAGGCTTGCCTAAAGAAAAGACTATGACCTACCATTTGTATGCGGCTATTCACTGAAAATATCTAGATAGGAATGGAAAGGAGAGTTACGTGAGGGCATAAACCAAATATGAAACACAAAAATAACACAAAAATAAAGTTGAAGACTCACATGTATCTTACCACAGAATCAGTCACATCAGCGTCTGCAAAATAAGGAAGAAGGACAGACGACGGAGACCAAGAAGGTAACAGTAAAAGGTTTTCCAAATTCAAGTTTTCCAAAGACCGTTCAAAGCCGCGGAGGAGTGGCCAAGAGCTTAAACGCGATTTGCTGCGGAGCGCTCGGTTGCTTTCTGTAGAAGGTTCGAGTCTTCCCAGGGGCATAGGTGTGTGTGTGTATGTGTGTGTGTGTGTGTGTGTGTGTGTGTGTGTGTGTGTGTGTGTGTGTGTGTGTGAGTGTTTGTTGTTCTTAGGTTAGTTTAAGTAGTTTGTAAGCCTTACTTACTCTTCCTCTCCTGGTTCCATAAACCGCAGATGGTTTTTGGCCTCGTCAAGTAGCCTCTTCCATAGTTCTGTCCTCGGCATCTTCCTCCCTTGATCCGAGTACCTGCAGGTCATTGGTAACCTGGTATCTCCATCTCATTTTTGGCCTGCCTAGAGGTCTTCGACCTTCTGGATTATTCCCCGATACTTCTTTCAGTAGAGATCTCCGCTCTCTTCTATAGACATGGCCGCCCCATCTTAGTCTACTTGCCTTGGCTTTCGCGACAACATCTGGTTCATTGTATAGTACCTCGAGCTCCCTGTTCTTTTTTATATGCCATTCTCCTCCCTCGCAGATTGGTCCAAATATCTTTCGTAGGGTTTTATTTTCAAAAAGTTTCATCTTTATCTCTGTATGTTTGTCTATTCTCCATATTTCTACTCCATATAATAGCATTGGTCTGATTATGGTTTTATATATTCTTATTTTACATTCACTTGAAAAAAAATTGGATGACAGTAGTTTGTTGAGTAAGTATGATGCTCTGGGGGCAGCTTTGATTCTTGCATCTATTTCTTGCTTCTCATCATTTCTGTTGTTCATTAATACTCCCAGATATTTGAATTCACCTACTTCTTCAAAAGTAAGGTTATCAATTTTCAGAGGTTCTTGCCTTTTTGTTTTGCAAATTCTTTCTACCCTCAAGAATTTTGTTTTATCTTCATTTACTTCTAAACCAACTTCCTTTGTTTTTTGGAAGAGCCTTTTTGCTAGTATTTTAAGGTGATTCAAATTTTCAGCGATTAGTGCTACATCATCAGCAAAGGCTAGTACATTTATTTTCGTTGTTTGTAAGCCTAGGGACTTATAATCTGAAGAGTTAAGTCCCCAACAAATTTGATAGTTAAAATTCAACATAAATCTTTGAATTTACATAAAGCATAGTAAAATTTAGTTATATAAAAAATAAACTAAAATTCCAAAGTGTTCCATTTGGTTTGGATATGTTGTCATATTCTTTTACAGCGTTGCACTACCTGTTATCTTACTTCCCAATGAATTGACTTTGTTGCTTTTTTCTGAGGCAATATGTCATATTTTGCCGAAACATACGGGCGACATACTTTACACATTGCCTAATACGCCACCCTCTCTTTTCGCTTTGGTTCACTTGTTTTATCATGAACATTGAGACGCGGAAATTCTTGATCTCAATCACACCTTTATGAAAACACTTTATAAAATGCAGTGGTTATAGTCGGCTGTATTCTGCAATATGAAAGACGTTTTAGGAATTCTGTTAAGCGGTATCGACCTTATCACTTATTTATAGAGTTGTACACGAAAACTGCGAACTTGGTTTAACATAAATGTTGCATATTGAACTAATGCTGGTTCTTCTTCATCATGTTCGAATTTAAAATACGTTCTGGGATCCGGTAACAAATCGACATTAGAACATTTGAATTTCCTGTCCTTTACACTTCACACAAAGGAGAGAACCTGTGTTTGATGTTAGAATCTCTGCGGAATGTGGAACTTAAGTCTTTATAGAGATCACTGCAATGCGTAATGGGATTTCATATTGACATAAATTCATATTGTTGTACACGGAGATTTTTGCGTAGCTACTGTGGCATGCGAACAGGCTTATTGAGCAATAGCGCACCTGAAGGCGTGTGTGAAGTATACGCTTTTTATGTTCGGATTCCTCATAGAAATGAATGTCGGTAATAAAAATAATAGTAGACGTGAAAAGAAATAAATAACTGTGTCGTAAACCACCGATAATATAATATACCGGAAAGATTTATTTTCCGAGCCCTTAGTTACCCGGATCCTGATTATATAACACGATAGTTGAAACGTTCGAGATGAAAACGTATATTTGTCATTCTTTTCTTTTAATATAAAAAAATGTTACATAACTGACCATTAAGATCTGACTGCGACTACCAATTTATAGGATGATAGTAAGCTTGGAAATCAGATAAAATGTCCCACGACCAACGTTGCCAAGATAATATATGAGCAAATTCTGAAAAGTGTGTTTCCGACAAAGGAAAACTGTTTACTTGGTTGGTTGGGTTGTTGGGACAAGGGGACCAAATTGCATAGGTCACGAGCCCCCGGTGGGTATATGAAGGAGTGAGGATAAGTAAAGAAAGGGAATTCAAATGTTTGTAGAGCTTATGGGATTTAACTACGGGGTCATCAGTCCCTAAACTTACAAACTACTTATGAACTACCTATTACTAAGGACGGCACAAATATCCATGCCCGAGGGGGGATTCGAAGCCCCGACCGTAGCGGCCGTGCAATCTGAGACTGGCGCGCTGCAGAACGCTCGGTCACCGCGGCCGGCAAAGGGAAGGGGAAAGGAAATGCATTAAAGGTAAGAGAAACGGAAGAAAGACGGCATTCGCTCATGACCACGTGTTGTGCCCGCCACGCACTACTCACGATAGAACCATGAGCCCCCACCTCCCTCCAGAGGGGTGAGGAATGGGGTATTGTTGGAGATGACTGTTACTCACTTGAAACATGGGACAATACAAACGAAACTTGTAGAAATAGTGAAGTTCAACTTGTTATAAAAAGCAAAGAAAACACTAGCCATCTGCATAAAGAAAATACTTAAGAGTCCTTTCCCAGAAGTATATTGTTGACACGTGTTTCGGCCCAGCATGCTGGAGTTACCTAACATTATGCTTGAACGAAACTTTTAAGGTCACCGGTATAAAGGTCACTTAGTGCTCGATACCGATGGAAGTAAAGTATTTCACTTGTACAACTGGTGGATGCGTTGCAGAAAAAACATTTAAAGCTAAATACCTACCAGTTATTTTTGTGTACTGTGGAGACTAATCATTACAATTATCACAGGCCGCACAAGAAAATTGGGCGAACTTTAGTTGTGGAACGGAATACACAGCCTTCAGAAGTAACCACATATCATGATATGTTTCGTAGATTACGAGAAATTTCTCCCTTACTTTCAACAACAACCGTATAATATATTTTTTAAAACATTTTTGTTTCCTTTGGAACAACAGCGCCATTATGGTAATATTGTTTGTTTCTATATATAATGAAGCCTCTTCCAGTTTCACCGATGTAAAATTTTTCGCATGCTTATAGTGAATTTTACACATTTCAGGATTTGAATGAACGGCTGATTTTAACTGTCCAGAATGTACGAGTAGTTGGGTTCAAAGATTGTTTCAAATCTGATAGGAAATTTTATGTTACTGCGTTTCTATATTTTACTGATTCTGTGAGATATAGCACCTGGATATGTGGTCGGCACACAAAATGTTCAAATGTTTGTTAAGCTTATGGGACTTAACTACGGGGTTATCAGTCCCTAAACTTACAAACTACTTGTCAACTACCTTATACTAAGGACGGCACAAATATTCATGCCCGAGGGGGGATTCGAACCCCCGACCGTAGTGGCCGTGCAGACCATGACTGGAGCGTCTCAGTCCCCTCGGCCACCGCGGCCGGCAATTGCGTCGGCAAACATACACACACACGCACACACACACACACACACACACACACACACATATATATATATATATATATATATATATATATATATATATATATATCAAGCTGGGAGTAGCAACAATATTTGATATCGAGCTCGCGTTAGAAATTGTGATAGCAACTAGTCTACTTCCTTCTTGGACTTAGAGAGAGAATAATACATAGCAGACCATATAGAAACAAGCCACGAATATTTTGTATATCACACAAAAGGGAGCAATAATGAACTGTATTGAGGAGGTTGAAATTTATTTTCACACACAGAAATTTACCGTCAACTAATTTTAAAAGAACAATTTGACATGAAACAAACTCCGCTTAGAAAATTTTATTAGTATCGTCCTACTAAAGAGATAAATACATGAAAGATACTATCACAAAATTCTAAGGAATTACTGGAATGCGTACAATTATGACATGTAACCTTGTAATATCAATGTCTCATCTATCAAATTAGCTGTCATGTAGTGAATACATACAAAACACATAAACAGAGTGTGAAATCTATATTACAAGGATAAGAAGGCCAATGATGTTTAAATAATGTATGTATCAGTTGAAATTATGCAATTAAAATTTAATAGTGCAAATACCCATGTAATCTACAGTTAGGCCTATCATGACGATGGCAATCACGCCAAAACAGGCCTGTCAATATATTTACTTATAGCAGCTTCCTTGGCATAAATCGTCTTTCAAAAATGTGCCCTGATTGTTGTTATCATGTTTAGACTCTAGCAGCGCTCGCGACCCAGTGCCACGCTGACCACGACCACAAGTGCGCGAACCAACGGCCTAGATATTTAATTGATGCCACCGCGTCAAGCAGCACACTACTAGTTCTCTATCTGAACCCTGTACTAGATTGTTTCTCCTACTCATCTGCATCAGCTTACATTTTTTTCTCCAATTGGAGCAGGTTGCTGTTCATCACACGGACCACATATTTCATTTAGGAATTGCGGCTCCTATTCTATCGCACATGTTATGTCATGATACTGCTGTTCTTTTTATATATTTAGTTGGGGTATTTTTGTATCCACTGAAGTAATAATCATACGTCATGCAACATTTCTGCCGGGCTTGGATTCGAGCCAGAGGCTCCTGATTACTAGGCAGCCGTGCTAACCCTTGCACCACTGAGGAACACGCGGTTTTACACCCTGCACGGACGGGTCACGCTCGTACCCCGTCCGATCAAAATTCTTATAAGTCCTCCTACTTTAACCAACTTGGGTCTGATGGGGTAATTTTGTGACCAACCTCCTCAATACAGTTCATTATTGGTCCCTTTTGTGTGATATGCAAAATATTCATGGCTTGTTTCTATATCGTTTGCTATGTGTTATTCTCTCTTTAAGTCTAGGAAGGAAGTAGACTAGTTGCTATCGCTATTTCTAACACGGGCTCGATATCAAATATTGTTGCTATTCCCAGCTTGACCTACATTCTAGACAGTTAAAATCAGCCGTATATTCAAATCCTGGAATGTAAAAATTCACTATAAGCATGCGAAAAATTTTATATGGGTGAGACTGGAAAGGGCTTCAATATTCGAAATCGAGATAAAAATGTTCAAATATTTGTAAAGCTTATGGGACTTCACTACGGGGTCATCAGTCCCTAAACTTACAAACTAATTATGAACTACTTACGAACTAGGACGGCACAAATATCCATGCCCGAGGGGGGATTCGAACCCCCGACCGTAGTGGCCGTGCAAACCGTGACTGAAGCGCCTCAGTCTCCTCGGCCACCGCTGCCGGCCGAAATCGAGAGAACGTTAGAAATAGCGATAGAAATCGGACGACTTTCTTTTAGAACAACACACAGCAGACGATATAATACAACCATTGAAATTTTGCATATTACACAGAAGAGAGCATTAATGAACGTTCTTGAGAAGGATGAAATTTTTTCACACGCACAGAAATTTACCTAAACTAATTTTAAATGAACAAATCGCCATGAAAAGTAAACGTTGCATAGAAAATTTTATTAGGGTCATCATAGCAAAGAGATAAATGTAGTTTCCAAACACGTCAAACATCACATTGGCAAAAAATATAAGTAATTACTGAAAATCGTAATTGTAATATCGCTGACTCATATGTCAAATTAGCTGTCATATAATAACTACATATGAAATCTTATATATTAATCTACGAAGACTAAAGTCAGTCGGCCAGACCAAACTATATGGCCGATTTCCTTCATTTTTGTTTTAAACGAAAGACAGCGGTTGTCAGAGTTGAAGAGCATGAAAGGGATGCAGTGATTGGGAAGGGAGTAAGACAGGGTTGTAGCCTTTCTCCAATGTTATTCAATTTGTACATTGAGCAGGCTATAAAGGAAAGAAATGAGAAATTTGGAGAAGCAATTAAAGTTAAGGGGGAAGAATTGAAAACATTGCGTTTTGCCGAAGACATAGTAATTCTATCAGAGACAGCAAAGCATCTGGAAGAACAGTTGAATGGAATGGACAGTGTGCTCAAAAGTGCATATAAGATGAACATTAACAAGAGAAAAACTAGTGTAATGAAGTACAGTCTAAGAAAATCAGGCGATGCTGAAGGAATTAGATTAGGTAACGAAACAATAAAGGAGGTAGATGAGTTTTGTTACTTGGGCAGTAAAATAACAAATGATGGTCGCAGTACAGAGGATATAAAATGCAGAATGGCAATGGGTAGAAAAGCGTTCTTGAAAAAGAGAAATTTGCTAAAATCGAATATTAATTTAAGCATAAGGAAGTCCTTTCTGAAGACATTTGTGTGGAGTGTGGCCTTGTATGGGAGTGAAACATGGACGATAAACAGTGCGGACAGGAAGAGGATAGAGGATTTTGAAATGTGGTGCTACAGAAGAATGATGAAGATTAGGTAGGTGGATCGCGTAACTAATGAGGAGGTACTGAACATAATGGGGGAGAAAAAGGAATTTCTGGCATACCGTGACTAAATGAAGGGATCGACTGGTAGGACACATTATTAGACATCAAGGAATTGTGAAGAATTTGGCGTTGGAGGGAAGTGTGTGGGATAAAAACCGCAGAGGAAGACCAAGAGATGGATATAGTAAGCCGATTCAGACAGATGTAGGTTGCCGTTCGTATGTGGAGTTGAAGAGGCTTGCTCAGGATAGGGTATTGTGGAGAGCTGCATCAAACCAGTCTCCGGACTGAAGACCACAACAACCACATTCATTCGCAGCTTTGTCATCATGTATAAGAGTTAAATCTCTATCTTTTATTTTTAATCAAACGCCTTATCCTTCTGTCCGTGCATTGGATATTTTAATCGGTTTGTTTAATGATATCTTCGGTTCTAATTAAGGTACGCAGTTCTTTTCGACCTAACAAAACTCAGTGCGTCAAGCTCTTTAAGTCCCTGTGCCTCGATGATGCAAGAGTTACCACGACTGTCTTGTAATTAGGAGACTCGGATTCGAAACCCGGCCCGGCACAAATTTTCATACGTCCATGTTTTATGATTACGTCACTTACCAGCAGTTGTGACGAAAGACCCTAACTAAGGCATGGTCAACATTTCCGCCCGGCGGGCGCGCCCGCATTTCGTGGGCGGAGTTCACTGTAGTTCACCGCCCCGGCCGCGAACGTGTGTCGCTAGTGTCGGCAACGGAGCAAGAGAGAGAGAGCTACGGAAAGAGCGAGACCGCACAGCACTGCTCTGCGCTGGACTGTCCCGCGGTCAGATCCCACGTAAACGAAGTAGCAGAGGAGGTGCAGCTCTTTAATGTGTTCGCTTCAGTCACGGTCTGCACGGCCACTACGGTCGGGGGTTCGAATCCCCTCTCGGGCATGGATATTTGTGCCGTCCTTAGTACTAGCTAATTCGTAAGTAGTTTGTAAGTTTAGGGACTGATGACCACGTAGTTAAGTCCCATAAGCTCTACAAACATTTGAACATTTGATTTTGTAATGTGGTCGAAGAACGGTATAACAAGCAAACCACTTACTGTTAGGTTACAATTAGTATTGGTGTGGCAGAATCACTACGCGAAGCTCTAGAAAATATCCAAAGCACGAATCGAAAAATAACTTGGTGATTTTGTGATCCATATTTTATTCTATTAGTATTGTACATGCACACTCGTCATATATACAGTAGGCTTCTTCTGAAAGATATGTGTTTCTTAAATGAACTAGTGTCATAAATATGCTATTTTAAAAATAATTTTATGTAAGGGCCATATTGTCTCGTTCTTGAAAGTAAATATTTTTTATTAAAATACAAATAAAAAACTAACAAAAAAGATTGGTTTTTTGGTACCTTTACCCCAGTTCCTCTGAAAAGATGGTAGCGCACTTCGGGCGCGAGCCGTTTTGACGGGCGCACTACTTCCCCCACCACTGCAATGCCTGCAGCATGTCTGGGAGTCAGACGGCTATATGCGAAACGCTGCAACGGGGAAACGAAGGAAGGCATGAAACTTCCTGGCAGATTTAAATTATGTGCCGGAACCGGTACTCGAACCTGGGACCTTTGCCTTTCAGCGCTCTATTGACTAAGTTTCCAGGAGTGCTGGTCTTGGAAGGTTCGCAGGCGAGCTTCTGTGAAGTTTGGAAAGTAGAAGGCGAGGTACTGGCGGAAGTAAAGTTGTTTGGCGGCATCGTGAGTCGTGTCGGGATAGCGCAGTCGGTAGTGCGCTTGCCCGCGAAAGGCAAAGGTCCCAGGTTCGAGTCCAAGTTTCGACACACAATTTTAATCTGTCAGTAAGTTTCATTTCAGTGCACACTCTGCTGCAGAGTGAAAGTTTCATTCTGGAAGGAAGACATTTTTTGCAACAAAGTGAGGCTACTAAGTGAAGATGGCATTGTCGTAGAGTACTCTTATTATCGCAATTTTAGCACTAATACATATTTCAATAGCACAATAATTATAAATTATTTTAACACTGCTTTAAACTTTATTAACTCACTATAAGCTTATTTCGGCCTTAGGCCATAATCAGGTGCTCTGTAATACCAGTAATATTGAAGAGTTGTTACATATATTCTTATAACATAACTACATAAATTTTTACAGAACACCTGATGATGGCCTAAGGCCGAATTAAGCTTATAGTGAGTTAATAAAATTTAAAGCAGTGTTAAAATAATTTATAATTATTGTGGTATTGAACATGTCAATCAAAGACATACTCCACACTGCGGGCCACAGAGAACGAAAAAAAAAATAAATAAATAAAATAAAATAATAATAAATTAATATATATTTGCTACCTTTTTTCATTCGCCAAGGCAATGACTTTTTTCTTTAATGAAATAAGCACATTACACAGTACTCATGTCATTAGCAGAAATACATATATTTGTTGAATAACAAAACCATTTGTATTAAGCTGTTTAACATATTTAGACACCTTTATTGAATTCTTTAAAGAGACAGGATAATTTTTGACACCTCAAGCTCGAAACAACAGAGATATTACGTAACGTCAATTATATCACAGCGCTACCCACTGTCCCATAAAATTCAGTTTTAGCCTGCCTGACTGTAGCGGCGTTGTTGCTCTTCTTGCTCGTCGCTCTGCCCCACATAGTGCGCGGGGAAGGGGCGCGGGGGGGACTGATAACCCCGCAGTTTAGTCCCCTTTAAACACCCAACAACAACTACAACAACAACAACAAGCAGGGGCGCGGCAAAGGCGCCTGTGCCCGCGGGCGGGGGCGCGAACAAGGCGAGGGCGCCCGCGGGGCGGTGTTTGTCCCTGTCTGCCCTAACTGAATCTAAAACCAGGAATTATTTTGTCCTATCCTCCTACAGTCACCTTCCCGTACAGCACAGAGTCACCAGAAACGAGTCGCAGGCTGCCGCTATCACTGCACATCAAAGCGTTTACAACTACGCACATACAAAATAATAGTCGTCCTATCACACATCCTCGAGGCACTCGTTAATGACCCTCTAATGAACAGTCACCGCCGAGGACAAAATAATGAATCGTGTTACTTAAGACGTCTTCGAGCCATTCACATACGGTATCTAGGAACTCATCGCGTATGCGAGGGCCTTCATTAGAAGGTTACAGTCAGCTCCTAAACAAATGATTTTTTTTAATCAAAGGATATGAAGCCTGTAATTTTAGAAAGCATACTGTAGACCAGTGTTCTATACAGTATACAAAGTGTTCTATACAGTATAGACCCCCAGGGGTCTATTCCAACCTGCTAGGGGTCCACGTCAGTGAAAGAATAATTTGGGTAAGCGAGAAAGTGGAGGAATTCTGTACTTTTGGTCTCCTTCTGCAAGCCCGTAATCAGATTTTTGTTCACTCTGTCTTTTATTTATTTATTTTGATGGGGGGAGGGGGAGGAGATCAGATAATTATGAACTATATATTCTAACTCGTAAAGCATTACAACGTAAATTAATGGAAAGGTGCACATGTATTTCAATAGAGATAATATTACGTTTTATTAAATGCTAATCTCAAAAGAGGAACTTCAGCTTACTTTTCAATTACGATACAACCATTTACGCTATTTTCAAAGATCCATTACGTAACCCTTGCTCTTCTCCGAGGAGTGGGACGAGTATCGGACGCTACCCACAAAGGGACAGCAAATGTTGCGTCATTCATCAAGGGATATATTAACATATTGTATACTGGGTGAGTGTGGACTTTTTCAGTTTTTTCTGCATTTTGTGTAGCAGTTCCTACTGCCGATAATTTAAGTCATTTATTACATCTGAAAGATCGGTCAAAGAAACACAGGTGGATGACATTTTTTATGCTCCTGGTAGACTTGGGGTATAGCGCTCGACTGGAAAACGACGGGTCACGGGTTCGAAACCCAGTCGGATTACGGAATTTTTCAGTTTGCCTTATAACCCAGTCTCCATCTCTTAACGATGTTAGTAGTTGCCAGAAACTGTTGCATATCTTCTTACAAAAAGAAGATACAGGCTGGAAATAGCTTAAAGAGATTATTTAAGGTTAAACCAAACAAAACTGAAACCAAATATTGATAATTTACTAAAAAAAGCGTCAACCTCATCCCTGTCATTAATAGCCTATATGTATCAGTTTTGTTAAACATACATTTGTGTCATTTAAATCAATAAATGTATGATACTTAATATCTTTCATTTCTTTTTTCTTGTTTTTCACTCTACCCATTTAGTTATCAAAGTTATGAGCACCGTCTAAGGCGCGAAAACACGTCTGAAGTTAGGAATTTGTGAAAGATCAACTACATACAAGGCAGGGGATCTACCCAGGGCAAAAAAGTTGTCAGGGGGTCTACGAGACAAAAAAGTTTGGGAACCCCTGCTGCAGACAAACAGCGATCTTAAAATAATAAAAATAAAATTAAAAACAGTCCAGCTCGCATAATTGTTGTTTTTATTTCACGAGCGGTTTCAGTCTATAAGGACCATCTTCAGAAGAATACCACCACGATATTGCGATATGGACTGTTTTCAATTTTAAATATGAATTCTGCCTGCTGCTCTCCATACATGGTTCGCAGATACCTTATGACTACAGGACAGCCGCGGTGGAGTAGCCGAGCGGTCTAAGGCGCCTGCGGAGAGCGCGGTTGCTCGCCGTCGGAGGTACGAGTACTCCCTGCCGCATGGGTGTGTGTGTGTGTGTATGTGTTATCCGTAGGTTAGTTTACCTTATTTTAAGTAGTTTGTAAGCTACGGACTGATGACCACGCAGTTTGGTCCGATAGATTTACAAACATTTGAATATTTGAACTATAGGACAAGCTGAGTTTAGCGCGAGCGATGGTTTCTAAAACGTACGGATGCATAGACAGAAGCTTTTCCATGATCACTTTTCCAAGGAAATTTGTTATATCCGTAAAGAATTCAATGTAAAATAACTCACACAATACTGATGATGTTATGACGGCGAGTAGGATATGGAACATGTTCTTGTTGCAAGAAAATGAGTTGTATTGAGCACATGAGTTGAGATTTCACAGTTTACTTTTAAACTTCTGTAAAGTGCAGTTTACTTACAATTCACTGAAAAGGCGTAAACTTTATAATATCCTCAAGTACAGCCGGTAGACTACAATGCTATGGAATACTAAGTGCCTTTTGTGATATAACCTAGCTACACGCGAGCAACACTGTAATTATGAATCAACAATCGCTTTAATTATTGCTGAAATCCAAACCTCCAGATGTCAGTCAGATGGGTATCAAACATTGTATATCGGTAGAATATCAACCAAAACTCAAATACAATTCGTGCTATGAGCTATCGTCAAGGAGAACGTGCATAAACGGAGTAGAGGAAAAGGGTAACTGAGAGGCGCTATCATGTTAAGCTCTTCTGGGCAAGTTGGTTGCGCGTTAGTTTGTTGTACCGAGGGTCCACAAATACACTCGATTTTATTATGTTCCACACAGTCACATTTTAGCATACGTCTTCTGATGCATACACAAGGTTATAAAATATTTATGACTGCAACATTACCTTCGACAACTGTAGTCTGGACAGTGTCAGGCGAGATACTCTGGACATATTTTTTCTGCATTTTTTATACTTTCCTGTCAGAAAGGAGACAGTACGTTGTAATTTACGGTAAGTCATCGAGTAGAACAGAAATGATATCTAGCGTTCCCCAGGGAAGTGTTATAGGGCCTTAACTGTTGCTTATTTTTATAAACGATTTAGGAGACAATCTGAATAGCTCTTAGACCGGATGACGTTGTCACTTATCGGAAGTCACAAGAAGATCAAAAGCAACTGCAATATGATTTAGATAAGAAATCTGCATGATACAAAAATTGGAATTTGACCCTTAATAATGATAAGTCTGAGGTCATCTATGTGAGCACTAAAAGAAATATATTAAACTTTTGTTACATGATAAATGAGAAAAATCTACAGACTGTAAATTCAGATAAATATCTAGGAGTAAGAATGCGAAAAACTTAAATTGGAAAGAATACATAGAAAATATTGTAGGGAAGGCGAAGCAAAGACTACGTTTCATTGGCAGAATATTTCGAAGATGCAACAGTTCTACTGAAGAAACTGCCTCACTACACTCGTGCGTCCTATTTTGGAGTATTGCTGCGCGTTGTGGGATGCACACCAGATGGGACTGACGGATGATTTGGAGACAGTACAGAGAAAGGCATCTCGTTTTGTACTATCGAGATATAGGGGGGAGAGTGTCACGGAAATGATGCACGAGTTGGGGTGGAAATCACTAAAGGAAAGGCGTTATTTGTTGCCGCGATATATTTATGAAATTTCTTTAACCAACTTTCTCTTTCTATTAGCACCCACATACTCAGACATGCTCACCATAATAAAATAAGAGAAATCAGATCGAAAACAGAAAGATTTAGGTGTTCCTTTTTCCCGCGAGCTATTAGAGAAAGGAAGCATAGACAAATAGCGTAACAGTGGTTAGATGAACCCTCCGACATGCACTTCAATGTAGATGATCTGTCCGTCTGTTACGAGACAGAGATGGACAGAGCTAGAAAGCTGGAACAGGTGACGAATACTGAGGTCTACAGTTCTTTGGAGATTTAAACAACTACCTGTCAGCAATATAAACCTTTTCAGGCGGTAACACTGCCACCTGACGAGGAATATTACTAGTCAGACACACGCATGGTACATGTAGTATCACTGAGCATTTTATCCGTGTGTAGAATGGGGAGGGCATGCAACCTATTATTTTTGAGTTAGACCGATGTCCCGGATGCTCGGCACAAACATTCCGGAAATTGCACGACTTATTGAGTGTTCGAGAAGTGCTCTGGTGACTTATCAACAAGTGGTGAAAGCAAGATGAAACGACGTCGAAACCTCAAAGGGTTGGGCTGCCTCCCCTCAATAAAGATGTCGGATTTCGTAGATTTGGTAGACTGGTAAAACATGAGCTATGGCAGACTGTAGTGAAAGCAACATCAGACTTTAATGCTGGAAACAAATGTATCTGTACGCATAATACACCAAATATACCTGAAGACTGACCTTCGCATCAACTGATTCGTGCATGTGCCAATGTTAACACCACGACATCGGCAACTACGACTGAAATGGGCGCTTGACGATCGTCATTGGACATTGGCCCTTTGGCACAACGTTTCATGGACTGATGTATCCCGAAACCTTCACAATGACGATGGGAGTGTGCGAACCCGTCCTGTTGCCATGTAACAGATTCTTCATACTTTGACTGCGGACGGAGACAAGATTATGGTGGATCAGCTACGCTCTGACTAACATTCACGTGGGCATTCGTCGATCAAGTGGAGCTCCTACAAGGTACCAAGGCACCATGGCACCAAGGCATCATGATTACACACCACGGATACCAAGGCATCATGATTACACACCACGGATACCATGACGATCATCTTTCCTAACGGCAGTTACATTTTTCAACGACCTGTTAAAACATTTTAAACATACAGGGTATGACGGATTGGCTCGAGAAACATAGTGGTAAGTTGCAGTCAAAGTCCTAGCCCCACAACTCGCCAGATCTGAAACCAATTGAACACATCTGGGATGTGATTAAGATTGGGGTCAGAGCTCATCTCTCGTCCCCCAATGCGCCTCCTACCCACCCCGGAATTCATGGTACTTAGGCGAGTGTGTGAGCAGTTGCGGTACCAGATCCCTCCAGCGACCTACGAAGGCATCACTGCTCCCAAGCAAAAAGATTTCACCGCTGTTATCCTTGTCATATTTGGACTGATCTAGTTGATCAGCTCATTTAAATTAATATATTTAGATCAATAAGTCAATGCCATGGAATAATACGGCGATATATGCCACATATACGAGGGATGTTCAAAAGAACGGGTACGAAACTTTGGGTATAACTGAAATATTTATTCAAAAGTGATTAGAAAAGGCTTTGGCACGCACAACTATCCTACTGTTCAATGAGCCGAAGGATTTCGTGGTCCCAGAATTCGTGTAGCTGTGATTGGAGTCAGTCCTCTCCTGTGTCCTTCATTTCGTCGTCCGAGTAAAAGCGCTTCCCTTTGATTTATTATTTTATTTCTTTTTGCACACTGAACATATGGAAGTCACAGGGCGATATGTCCGGACTAAGCTGCTCTAACTTGAACTTGGCCGGTACACTTTGTGTGACGCTGGGCACGTGTGAACGCGCTTTATCATGGGACAGTATCACTCCCTCCGTGAGCAATCCAGGCCGCTTGTTTTTCATACACTTACGTAGGCTACGGAGTGTCTCACGGTACACGTCTCTAATGGTTTTTCCGCGCTCGAGGAATGCGATAAGTATCGGACCGGACGTCGAAAAAGACGGTGAGCATCACCTTGCTTGCTGAGGGCACAGACTTCAGTTTTGTAGAGGAAGGTGACGACGCATGCTTTGCGCCCCTAGGTGTCGCAATGAATTATCCCACAGTGGCATATTCAAATGTCAGCAGCTTTGATTTTTAAGACGTTTCGTACCTTTCCGTTTGAAAAACCCATATATTGTACTCGCCAACTCGCTTCACAAATGTAAACTTCGGTGAAATTTGGTAGATTGACGATGTTGTCCAATGCCTAGAATAATTTTATTGAATTCTCTCCTCAAAAACTACAAGATCTTTTAGACACATTTGTGGTCCGGTGGTCTACAGTAAAATCTGGGAAGTGCTTGTCTGAAAACGGGTCGGATCACGAATTTGTCAGACTTTTTAACCTAATATTTACCTGCCAAAGAAATGACAGAAACCACACATGGTTCGGATTCTATGTTAAATTGTAAGTCACCTTGTGTAGATTGAAAGAAATTACCAGCAGCTGTGTTTAGATATATTAATTAATTATGCGACCGTTTTCTCTGCTATATACGCATCATTTTCAGGACCCCGTTGCGTAAATGTCACAAATAATAGCGCATTAAAAAGGGGTGCTGTTGAAACCAGTAACCGTAAATATCGACACAAACCAGAAACTGTTAATATGAATGTCAACTGCGGTGGGCAGCCACCCCTTACTTGTGATAGTTACGCAACGGGGGCCTGAAGATGGTGCGAATTAGCACCGAAACCGCTCGCTTAATTAATTAAAATATCTAATCACATCTGCCGGTACTTTCTTTCAATCTACACGATTTTCTAAGGTGTAGTCCTAGTCCATTAATTATGGAGAGAATTAAAAGTAAGTCACCTTTTCCCGGTTTCGTAAACTGCTTAGCTTACGTACGCTTAAGACGTCCATGGGGAGTCCAGAAAAAGATCTCGCTGCAGGAAATTCAGTCGCACAAATGGCTGTTTTTGTTGTTATCATTATTATTAGTTTCTACGGAGCCATCAGAGTTGACTTCCGCCTACCCGTTTCTCTAACCTTCATCTTACGACCGAATGCCCAGCATGAGAAAAACAAGGACGGTGATTCCCACAGCTGTAATATCAACTGCGTAGACACCTACGTAATATTAATGAAAAACAGTTTTACAGCGAGAATAGGATAATAATGACTTACTAGTCGCGAGTAGGGAGAAAGAAGTGTGAAATTCTATAAGCTGAAATCATATATTCTGCAGCATTATTGTGTTTCCGCAGTCACGGTGCAATTTGAACCAGTCATAGAAAGGTAACTAAATGGAAAAGTCAAAGCGTCATGAAATGAAAGAAAAACTAAGTTTGCATAATATCTGTTCAGTGTAGTTCGATGTGGCTTCGATTTGACGCTTTACACAGATTTAAATGGTGTTTTTGTTCATATCACACACGTTTAAGGACATGAGGTGTAACTGAATGCATGGTGTACTTACGAGGTGAAATTCGTTGGTACTAGCAGTGTACACACACTAGTCTTGGGGCGTCAAGTGCGGGGATCGTGGAGGTCATGCCTTGATTCCACCGTTTCCGATCCATTGCTGTGCAAATTTTCTGTGCAGAAACTCCCGAAAATTTTTGGCGTATAGATGTTCAGGCTGTCTTCACGATGACAACACCCCGCCGGGAATGCCTTAACTACATGACACAATATTTCGGGAGTTTCTGCACAGGACATTTCTCCAGCGATGGATCGGAAGCGGTGGACTTAAGGCTGCACCTCAGAAAGCGATCGATATTTCGTGCTAGTACGACGCGGCCGGCCGCGGTGGCCGAGGGGACTGAGACGCTTCGGTCACGGTCTGCACGGCCACTACGGTCGGGGTTTCGAATCCCCCCTCGGGCATGGATATTTGTGCCGTCCTTAGTTGTAGCTAGTTCATAAATAGTTTGTAAGTTTAGGGACTGATGACGCCGTAGTTAAGTCCCATAAGCTGTACAAACATTTGAAACATTTGAGTACGACGCGGTTTATGGGAAGAAAACCAGATTCTCGTAGATGACAATTGTAGCATTGGCGGATCGCCGTCTTGTTGTAAGACGACACCTTCACTTTTAATTTATGGCAGCGCACACAATTGTAACATGTCTAGGCTACAGTTTGTCTGAGGCTACAGTTTGCGACGCAAAGGAATAACGGACTATAGTTTTGCCATGCTTGAGGACACACGAGATGTTCATCGTAGAGGAGTTACTTTGTACTCGGCGCAGGCAAGAGAATTTTCTGCTGCCCATATTCTGTCGTTTTACTGAGGAGCATGATCGTAGACATGGACTACGGCATCATCACTAAATACTATTCTCTTTAGAAATTGTTCATTATTGTCAATCTCAAGAACCAACTGCGAAATAAATTCAAATATAAGGAGGGGAATTGACTTAAAATTTCTGGGATTCTAACCATGGACCTCTTACTTACTAGGCAAGCACTTTAGACCGTTCAACTAACACGGCGTTACGGACAAAGCGCCTACATGGACTGTCTTCAACCACGTTTCCCTCCACATCACATAATTTACTTCTGCCTACAAGTTCCCTGTGAAATACGTATCAATTTGCCAAGGCTCTCCTATATTGGAATAGCACCCCAGCAAAGAACGTGAATGGCAACAATCCCACCTTGTTCCTCAGGCAGAGGTGACATAAATATAAAAACTATTCAGTTCCTTGAGAAAATATTGTCTCGTCGTACCAAAGGTATTAAATATAATTAAATTTTAATTCAATGCGTCTCTTTATGTTTAATGCCGGCCGCGGTGGCCGCGGGCACTGAGGCGCTTCAGTCACGGTTTGCACGGTCACTACGGTCGGGGGTTCGAATCCCCCTTCGGGCATGGATATTTGTGCCGTCCTAGTTCGTAAGTAGTTTATAAGTAGTTTGTAAGTTTAGGGACTGATGACCCCGTAGTTAAGTCCCATAAGCCGTACAAACATTTGAACATTTCTTATGTTTAATATCTTTGGTATAACGAGGCAATCTTTGTCTCAAGGAACTGAATTATTGTTGACACAAATTCAAATGGTTTGGGACTATCAGATGGTCAGAAAGATGCTCATTTCACTCACAGCTGTAATATTAGGTAGTTGCCTTCCCACAGTCTCGCAAATCGTGGCGCTTTCGGGAAAAACAGGCAAATAAATTAAATAAGACTATAAATATCATGGCTGGTCCCAGAATTTGCAACAAACAAGAAGAGTTAAAGCAATTATATCTGGAAACGGTCCACAGATCCTTACCATCGGCATATAGCCTTGACATTTTTAACCACAGGGCCATTCTGAAAATGGCTGATCTAAATATTGTAATTATTACTATCATACCCTCACGCCAGTGTGTCATTGATTTCTACCAAACGAGACGTGATTTAGCTAAATCGTTTGTGCATAAAATTAAATGGCTTGAGGGCAGAACAGGCTACAAAGTAGATCTTTCCAAACTGGGTATCGCAACAACCCAGACTGTCGCGTAAACGCTTGAAATCTAATATATAAAAACTAATGTTTGTTTGTTAGTCTTTTTGTTCGCATTTTATGCTCGGCTATACCGTACATTCGATTGCGATAAAACTCTGTCAGATCATTGCTTGCATTCGCGCGAAGGTTATAGGCATACTAAAATTAAATTCATATAGTGCATGGCGAAGGGTGCTTTATAATTAATTAGTTTCTTACACCTTCCCGCTGTGGTGGCTGGACGGATAGGAATGAAATTTGGATCGAAGGTAGCTTATACCCTGATTAATATATGGGCTACCTTTCGAAAACCACTGAGGATACCTTACAATGGGTGACAATGTTTGCTGCTCATTCATGCTGAAAGTGATGGACAGATATAAATGAAATTTGGAACAGAAATAGCTTATACGCTGCATTAATATATGGGCTACCTTTCGTAGGCCACAATACGGTGCGTGTGGCATGACACTTTACAATGGTTTAATACGTTTGTTTATACCCTGAATAAACGCATGAGCTACCATTAGGAAACCACCGCACGGTGCCTGGCGGAGGGTACGTAACAACAAAATCCAAAGCTATACTCCGAATTAATACATGGGCTACCTTTCGCAAGCTTCCGTAGGTGCATGGCGGAGGGTACGTTACAACAAACATCCAAATTGTTTCACTGGTCACCATGAAATTCAGGGCATAAATGTATGATTTTTATAATCTGCAAGTCAGTGCATTTAGCATGGCGGACCGTACCGGTACCTTGCGAATTGGCACCATTTAACCAGAGAGAGAGAGAGAGAGAGAGAGAGAGAGAGAGAGAGAGAGAGAGAGAAGTAGGTGGAGGAGGAGTTGGGCAGAGAAAGGGACAAGAGGACACGGGATGGGGGGGGGGGGGAGGAGCAGGTGAAAATGAACAGAGAGAAGGGAAAGTAGGAGCAGGTGGACAAAATAAAAGGGGAAGGGTATATGAGCTAATTTCAGACAAATAAATAAGTACCCGGGCATCGCTGGGTTTTCAACTAGTGAATAGTAAAAATCGTATTATTTAAAAAAAAGTATCAATAGTTACAACTGGATATGAATGTTAGTGAAAGAGTGTCTCGTGAAACTATAAGTATTGGGAGAAATGTCGTCATTAGGATACGCTCTGCTGTAGAGTCTTGTGCAGTTGAAGTGTCTTACTACTTGTGTTGACGGGAAATGAATCCTACCCACACCGTCAAGAATAGAACCGAATCTCTTCCCCTTCCAGAAGAAGAAGAAAAAGAAGAAATTGTCCAAGCCGCTGTGTGCACAAAATACTAACCTGACCACACTAAACACTGACAGTACAGAGAACTTAAAATATTTATTTCATTGTAAAGTCAAATGTTTGTAAAGCTTATGGGACATAACTACGGGGTCATCAGTCCCTAAACTTACAAACTACTTATGAACTACTTACGAACTATGACGGCACAAATATCAATGCCCGAGGGGGGATTCGAACCCCCGACCGTAGTGGTATTTCATTGTAGCATGTGGCCTTTCCTTCTGCTATCAATCAGTTTTACTTGTGATTTTAATGCCTGTGTAAGCGTCCCTTAGCAATAAATAGTGAGCGACACTAGTCCAATGCAAATTAATATCCGAGAGAAACAACGATCTGTCACGAAAATCGTTTATTGCAGATCGATTTCGGCTACATTCCTAGGCGAAGTCAACGGCGTATTCAGTGAACAGCATGCTGTCATGTCTCTAAATTCTAACCATGCCTGGGAAAGGTTGTATAAGAAAAATAACTTTTCTGCAAGACACCTAAGATACTTGCGTCGGAACACAAAATTTAAAGTAATTTCAGCGTTGTTTTGATGTGGTCCTACGTCAATCTGTTAAATAGGCAAAAAAATACATGAACGTCAGAGGATCCTATAATTTTGAAGAGTATTATTCGTGACGTCGTTACATTAACTCTATGATTAGTATATTACTGTATAATGAGGAGATGGAAGTAATTACGAAAATTTTTGCGCATATCAATCATGACACGTCAAAGAACTGGATCTGGAGTTTTTGTCGATCCGTCTGCCGGCCATGGTTCTGACCTTACCGCTAAGGACCTGTATCCACTTACATAAAAAAAAAAAAAAAAATAAAAAAAAAAAAAATAAAAAAAAAAAAATAGAAAAATGAATGTAAGGAACGTGAGGTTGGCCTACTTTACGGTTCAATTTTCGAGGTCAGTTTTCTTTTTGGACTTGTACGATAAATAATAACGACGTGGATGTTTTTGCTGCACAACTCGTGGAGGCGAATGTCTTCTCCCAGAAAATTACCGTGGGTAAAAACTCCTGGTAAATAAATTCAGTGTTTGGCCAGCAATCTAGGAACCTGATCTGTGGCTTACCGCATATTGTATTTCATCTAGGAAAAGCATTCTCTAAGAGTGGAATGTAAAACGACACTCTCGGAACTAAATGAAAAAAGTGCTCGCAAATACTGCGGACATTCTTTTGAAAATATAATTGAGTCATTTGTGACAGAGGGTCGAGGTTTAAAAGAAAGGCATTTTAACGAGCTATTATCATCAGAAGTATTACACGTGGAGTACCGATTAAATTAGATATGGATGAGAGGAAAAAGAAGAAGGGAAAAAAAGTAAATAAAAAAAGGAAAATAAGAATAAAAAAGCAATAATAAAAAAAGCCGGCTGTGAGGTGTGATATCTCTGAACGGCGAAACACATGATTATGTTCGAATGAGGATCAGAAGGGGAGGAATTAAATCTACCTATGAAAAGGTTTAGGTAAAGTGAATGTTCTGGCTAATCAGTGTACATTTCTTATATTTACATACGGTTCCTGCTCTCCTCCAACTGTAATTCGCTTACAATTTATAATGCGGACCGCAACTTCCGGATCCTGACGATGACGTGCAAAATTCCCCAAATATTGCTCCCAATTATTGCTCTCATGTAATTTCCCCTATTCGTGGAATAGTAACAGCAGACTTAGCTCGATGTCAGAATGTTTGTCAGCTTATATTAATAATGATTTACATTCAACTTCGCAAGTTTCACAAACACCAGCATTGAAAAAAGTTGCTCAAAATGGCGTCTCCCAGACATGACATCGTCGAACAAAGCTGCGTCCTACCCTGTCTGATATCGACAGAGTCTTCTTGAAAAGTATCGCAGGCAGCGAGAATCCTTGCCAGGAGATCCTCTCAGTTCCCACAGGCGTGTTGTAGACGAAACGTTTCACAAGAATGAATCAATGGGGCTGCATTGAGGAGAACGTGATTCCCATGGAAAAAGGGTCTCCGTTTCCCAGTCATCTATCACGGAATCAATGTATAAATGAACCCTCGGTCCAAAGTGAATGTAGCAGGTACTTTAGCTGATGTACTAAGAGTACTAAGTTCGGAGAGAAGAGGTAATAAGTCTCGAAAAAAAATGAGTGAGTCGTGTCGGGATAGCACAGTCGATAGTGCGCTTGCCCGCGAAAGGCAAAGGTCCCAGGTTCGAGTCCCGGTTCCGGCTCACAATTTTAATCTGCCAGGAAGTTTCATATCAGCGCACACTCCGCTGCAGAGTGAAAGATTCATTCTGGAAACATCCCTTAGGCTGTGGCTAAGCCATGTCTCCACCATATCCTTTCTTCCAGGAGTGCTGGTCTTGCATGGTTCGCAGGAGAGCTTCTGTGAAGTTTGGAAAGTAGGAGGCGAGGTACTGGCGGAAGTAAAGTTGCGAGGCGGCATCGTGAGTCGTGTCGGGATAGCACAGTCGGTAGTGCGCTTGCCCGCGAAAGGCAAAGGTCCCAGGTTCGAGTCCCGGTTGCGGCACACAATTTTAATCTGCCAGTAAGTTTCATATCAGCGCACACTCCGCTGAAATAGGATTCCAGAATGAAACTTTCACTCTGCAGCGGAGTGTGCGCTGATATGAAACTTCCTGGCAGATTAAAATTGTGTGCCGGAACCGGGACTCGAACCTAGGACCCTAAATGTAGGATCTGTGATGACGGTGATGAAACTGCATCACATCTAATCTTCGAATGCATTGCATTGGAGAATAAAAGGCACAGAATATTTGGGACAACCAAACCCGTAGAAATTGTGTTTAATAAAGAACTGGTAAAGGGACTCCTTGCACTGTTCGAGGGCATTGGTTGGCTTTACTAGATATACAGGGAGCGGTACCGCACAATATACTTAGTTTCGGTGCGGGCAGTGGCGGGTTGGATGAAGACTGTTTTGGCTCCCCTATAAAAATCAATCAATCAATCAATCAAGGTAAAGTAACCTAAAGACAACACAAACACCCATGCCCGAGGAGGAACTCTAAGCCCTGACGACGAACAGCCACGAGTGCTGCAGCACGGCGCCCCAGTGCGCACGGCTAATCCGCCGCGGCTTCATGATTTTAATCCCTATTTAAGCGTCCCTTCAACAATAAATGGCGAGTGACATTAGTCCTACCTATTAATATCCGGGAGAAACACAACAAACGAAAACCGTTTATTGCGTATCGGTTTCAGCTAACCGTCATCAGTGCTTGTTAGGCGAAGACAACGCCGTATCTGAGAGAACAGCTTGCTGCCATCATAGAATGTAGGCTTTCATGGCCGGCGTCTTCATTAATTTAAATTTCCGGGCTAAGTTGCCATGGTCCATCCATAAAACTTCTTACTCCCGACGTTTCGTTGCCTACTGCGGGCAACATCTTCAAGGGTGAGTCGACTACTGCCTTCTAGGCGCTGGATGTCCTTCTTATATAGATGGCATAGATGGCGCCACCACTTGTCACGTGCTGTCGACTATGAAGTTATCCTTGTCCAACGTCATGTCTCTCGATTACAGGTAATCGATTGTCATATCTTTGGTTCAAAGTTGCCCGCCAAATCTGATCTAATTTCAAACCTTCTTCTTTCCTGTTAAAATTATTGTGGTGTTTTTGTATTTCTATGGCTTCTCTGTACATCCATGTGTAATAATGCGACGTCCTGGCTAGCACGCTCGTTTCACTAAATTTGATTTCATGGTCACCAAGGAGACTGAGGCGCTCCAGTCACGGTCTGCACGGCCACTACGGTCGGGGGTTCGAATCCCCCATCGGGCATGGATATTTGTGCCGTCCTTAGTATTAGCTAGTTCATAAGTAGTTTGTAAGTTTAGGGACTGATGACCCCGTAGTTAAGTCCCATAGACTATACAAACATTTTTTGAACATGGTCACCACGTGTAAAAACATGCTCTGCCACAGCTGACTTGTCTGTGTGACCCAGACGACAATTCCTTTTGTGTTCCAATATGCGAGTATTATCACTCCTTTTTGTTGTTCCTATATACACCATGCCACATCTACAGGGAATTTTATACACCCCAGGGCGTTGCTAGGGGATGTCGTGCATCTTTCACCGATCGTAAGCATTCGCTAATTTTCTTGGTAGGTATAAAGACGGTCTGAACTTTAAACCTGGCCAAAACTTTCCCAATACGGTCCGTAATTTTGTGGATGAAAGGAAGAAAAACTTTTCCGGCCGACAGTTGTTGTTGTGACTTGTTTTCGGACCCTTTTCTTCTTGGATGGAGAGTTCGATCTATCTCTTTATCGGTGTATCTATTTTTCTTAAACGCTGTTCGCAAATGGTTTAATTCGTCTCTCACTTAAATAGGCTCACAGATATTATTAGCTCGATCCACTAGTGTTTTAATGATACCTCTTTTCTGCCTAGGATGATGGTTCGAATCCTTATGAAGATAACGATCGGTGTGGGTGTCTTTTCTGTATACCTTATGCCCCAAGGTCCCATCTGCCTGTTTGATTACCGATACATCCAAAAAATTCAACTGTCCCTCTTTCTCCATAGTAAATTGTATCCGTGGATTAATACTATTCAGGTGCCCCAAAAAATCATTTAATTCTTTATCACCGTGATTCCATATCACAAAAGTATCATCCACGTACCGGTACCACTTTGAGGGACTTTTGTTGGCAGACTGCAGCGCTAGATGTTCAAAAAATCGGCAGCACGTGACAAGTGGTGGCGCCATCTATGCCATCTATATAAGAAGGACCTCCAGCGCCTAGAAGGCAGTCGTCGACTCACCCTTGAAGATGTTGCCCGCAGTAGGCAACGAAAGGTCGGGAGTTAGAAGTTTTATGGATGGACCACGGCAACTTAGCCCAGAAGTTTTAATTAATGAGCTTGCTGCCATGTTCCTAAATACAGATCATGCCTGTGAAAGCTTGTATAAGCAAAATGACTTTTCTGCAAGACACATAAGAAACTTACGACGGTACACTAATTTTAAAGTAATTTCGAGCGTCGTTTTAAAGTCCTCATATGCCAGATCTTTTTAGTTGGCAAACATAATACGTGAACGTCAGAGGATCCTAAAATTTTGAAGAGTATTATACGTCACGTCATCAGTTGCATTAACTGTTTGATTAGCATAATACTGGATAATGAGGAGAGGAAAGTAATTACGAAAATTTTTGGACATAGCAATCATGACTCGTCAAAAACTGGATCTGGAGTTTTTGTCGATGCGTCCACCGGCCATGGTTTCGGGCATACCGCTCAGGACCTCTATCCGCTTATATAAAAAAGAAAAAAAAAATTGAAAAATGAATGCAAGGAACGTGAGGTTGGCCTGCTTTACGGTTCAATTTTCGAGGTCAGTTTTCTTTTTGGACTTGTACGATAAATAATAACGACGTGGATGTTTTTGCTGCACAAATCGTGGAGGCGAACGTCTTCTCCCACGAAATTACAGCGGGTAAAAACTCCTCGTAAATAAATTTCATGTTTGGCCAGGAATGTATGAACCTGATAGTGTGAATTACCGAATATAGTAATCCCACAAGGAATGGCAATTCTCTAAGCTCTGAATGTAAAACAACACTGTCGGAACTGAATCAGTTACGAAAATGCTTGTAAATACTGCAGACGTTCGTTTGAAGATAAATTTGAGTCTTTGTGAAAAACAGAGTGGCGAGGTTTAGAAGAAAGGCTATTTAACGAACTGTTATCGTCGGAAGCATCACACAAAGAGAACCGCTTGAATCGGTCAGGGGAAAAAAAAATAAATAAATAAAAAAAATAAAAATAAAAACGGTTGTGAGATGTGATACGTCTGAAACGTGAAAAACATGATTAATCTTGACACAATCAGAGGGGGAGGAATTAAATCTCCTATCGATGAAAGGTTTAGGTTAAGTGAATGTTTTGGCTAATCGTTGTACATTTCTGCTATTTACATATTGTTACTGTCTTGAGCCGACCGTATACAACGAGGTACTGTCATAATGTTATAACATGTGTGAGATAATTTAGAAGGGAAAAATGTATCAATTTCTTTTTCCAGTAAAATGCGACACAGTTGAATCGTGTCAATGAATATCTTCTCCAATAGTATTTTAACCTCGCGTATAATTTATATTACTGACCGCAACATCCGGACCCTGATGATGACGTGCAAAATTCCCCATTATTGCTACGAAGTAACCTCATGTAATTTCCCCTATTTGTGGAACAGTAACAGCACACTTAGCTCTATGACAGAGGGATTGTCCGTATATAGTAATAACGAATTTCATTCACCTGCACAAGTTTCACAAAGATCATAATTGAAAACAGTTATTCAAAATGGCCTCTCCCAGGAATGACATCGTGTCACAAAGCTGCGTCCTACATGGTCTTATATCGCCAAAGTCTTCTTGAAAAGTATCGCAGGCAACGAGGATCCATGCCCGGAAATCCTCTGTCTCCACAGGGGTGTTGTGCATGAAACGTTTCCCATCGTTTCACAAGGCCCTTTAAGAATGAATCAATGGAGATGCGTCGAGGAGAATGTGCTTACCACGAATAAAAGGCCTGCAATTCCCAATCATCAGTAAGGGAATGCCCAATCAATGTTTTCATGAATCCTCGGCCCAAAGTGAATATAGGAGGTACTTTCGCTAATATACGAAGAATATGATACGTTCGGAGAACAGAGGTAATAAGTCTCCAAAAAACATGAATCAAACTGTCAGAGGAATCAGTACGTGTTTCGCTTATGTATTTAGTCTCAGCTGTATCCACGCCATAGTGTCTTGTCTCGCAAATCGTGGCATATTCGGGAAAAACAGGTAAATACATTCAATAAGAATGTAAATATCGTGGCTGGTCCCAGAATTTGCTACAAACACGAAGACAAAAACTATTTTACCTAGAAAGGGTCCACTGATCTTGTATATGTTTATGTCTAAACCACAATACCACTTTGAAAATGGTTGATGTAAATACTGTAATTCTTATTAACATAACCTCATAGATATTACGCCATGTGTCATTGATTGGAAATTAATTATAATAAAGTCTACCAAGACTGACGTGATTCTAAAAAATCCTCTGTGCATTAAATTCAACGGTTAGGTGTAGCTGCTTGAGGACAGAACAGGCTATGGAGCAGAGCATACCGCACTGGGTGTCACAACAACCCTAAGGGTCGAGTATACGCTGCAAGGCTGTCGCGAGAATTGTAAAAAAAAATATTTTCTACGTTCTTTGTGGACTGAAATGAAAAAAAAAGGCATTTCTTTAGAGTATCATCCGGTACAACTAGATCTGAATGTTAGTGAAAGAGTGTCTCCTGAAACTATATGTATTTGGAGGGATTTCGTCATTAGGGTAAGTTTGGAACGCTCTGCTATACAGTCTCGTGCGGTTCACAGAGTCTTACCACCTGGTGGGGTGGATTTAAGTTTGAAGCACATATAGCGTAGCACGCCGTTATATGTCTACCTGCAGTATCAAATTAATATGTATTCGGCGTGTTAATGTGACTCATAAGGCTATATCATAAAAGCTGCGCATGCTCATAAAGCTATATCATAACAGCTGCGCATGCGCATGAGCACAGACGAGAGATTCCTGCAAAACCGATTTGCACAGAGGGTAGACGAGTTGGGATGTAGCACAGAGCAGTAGATTTAAAATTACCCCATACATCGTACGTTTAACAGTAGTTGCGTCCGTACATTATGTTACATTAGGGTGTACAAATGTTATTGACCAATCAGATGCATAGATAACTGGGAGCCGGGGTGGAGTAGCCGAGCGGTCTACAGCGTTTCGCTGCGGAGCGCGCGGTTGCTCGCCGTGGAGGTTCGAGTCCTCCCTGGGGCATGGGTGTGTATGTGTTTGTCCTTAGGTTAGTTTACCTAGGTTTAAGTAGTTTTTAAGCTACGGACTGATGACCACGCAGTTTGGTTCGATAGATTTACAAACATTTGAACTTTTTTTTTATTGATAACTGGGTAGGGGGAGTCATGTCAACGTTTTTCTGATCGCTTACTCCACTTTTTGAAACGAATATTGAACTGAAGGGACATCTTATGTCGATGAGAAATTAATGCTGCTCACACCACCAAGAACAGAACCGAATCTTCTCCCCCCTCCTTCCCCCAGAAGAAGAAGCAATTACCATTACTCACGCCGCTGTGTGCAAGCGTCACTGTCTTTAAAATGTCCTAACCTATCCACATGTTAACCGATCTGGCCACACTAAACATTGACAGTACAAATCTTCTAATGTTTGTTAAGTTTGCGGGTCATCAGTCCCTAATCATCAGTCCCGAAACTTACAATCTACTTATGAACTACCTTATACGAAAGACGACACAAATATCCATGCCCTAGGGAGCATACGAACCCCCGACGGGGAGCGGCGTCGCACATCGTAGCATAGCGGCTCAATGCGCTTGGCCACTCCGCCGCGGCTTGATAGTACAGAGAACAGAATTTTTTTTCCATTATATCTTATGGCCTATCCTCCAACCAGCAACCAGTTTAACTTGCGTTTTTAATCCCTGTGTAAGCGTCCCTTCATCAATAAATAGCGAGCGACACTAGTCCAATACAAATTCATATCTGAGAGAAACACAACGATCTGTCATGAAAACCGTTTATTGCAGATCGATTTCGGCTAGATTCCTAGCCATCATCAGTGTATGTTAGGCGAACCCAACGCCGTATATGAGGGAACAGCATGCTGTCATGTCTCTAAATACTGACCATGCACCATTCCTGGGAAAGCTTGTATGAGAAAAATAACTTTTCTGCAAGACACGTATGAAACTTGCGTCGGAACACAAAATTTAAAGTAATTTCGCGCATTGTTATAATGTTTTCATATGCCAATCTGTTTAATTGGTAAAATAATACGTGAACGTCAGAGGATCCTATCATTTTGAAGAATATTATTCGTGACGTCATCATTTACATTAAGTGTATGATTAGTATATTACTGTATAATGTGGAGATGGAAGTAATTACGAAAATTTTTGCGCATAGTAATCATGACTCGCCAAGGAACTGGATCTGGAGTTTTTGTCGATCCGTCTGCCGGCCATGGTTTCGGGCATACCGCTGAGGACCTGTTCCCACTTAAGTAAAAAGGAAAAAAAATGACTGCATGGAACGTGAGTTTGGCCTGCTTTACGGTTCAATTTTCGAGGTCAGTTTTCTTTTTGGACTTGTACAATAAATAATAACGGCGTGGATGTTTTTACTGCACATCTCGTGGAGGCATTCATGCCTTCTACCACGAAATTACAGTGGGTAAAAACTCATCGTAAATCGTTTCATGTTTGGCCAGGAATGTAGGAACCTGATCATTGGCTTAACGCGTATAGTAATTCATCTAGGAAAGGAAATTCTCTAAGAGTGGAATGTAAAAAGACACTCTTGGAACTAAATTATGTAAGTGCTCGTAAATACTGCAGACGTTTGTTTGAAAATATATTTGCGTCATATATGACTGAGTGTCGAAGATTAGAAGAAAGTTATTTTAACGAGCTGTTATCATCGGAAGCATTACACGTGGAGTACGCTCGAATTAGTCTTGGATAAGAAAAAAATAAAAGAGAAGAAAAGAAAAATGGCTGATATATCGGAACGGCGAAAGGCATGAATAAGGATGAGTGAGGATCAGAAGGGGAGGAAGTAAATGTCCTACCTATGAAAGGTTTAGGTTAAGTGAATGTCCTGGCTAATTAGTGTACATTTCTTATATTTACATATTGTTTCTGTTTTAGGCAGATTGTTTACTGATAGGTATTACGAGACTGTTATAAGGTGTGTGAGATAATGTAAAAGGGAAAGGTATATATTTCTTTTTCCAGTAAAATGCGACAATTTATTTTCTGTGGAGCGCAACTTCCGGACTCAAATTATTGCTCCCAATTATAGTTCTTATGTAATTTCTCCTATTTGTGGAATGGTAACAGCACACTTAGCTCGATGTCAGAAGGATTGTGCGCTTATACTGATAATTAATGTCATTCACCCGTGCAAGTTTCACAAGCACCAGCATTGAAAACAGTTGTTCAAAATGGCGTCTCCCAGTCATGGTAAAGCTGTGTCCTGCCCTGTCTCATGTCGTGTTGTACACGAAACGTTTCACATCGTTTCACATGGCCCCACAAGAATGAATCGATTGGAGTGCGCTGTGGAAAACGTGCTTCCCATGTAAAAAAGCCCTCATGATCCCATCAAGGAATGCCTAATCGATGTGTTCATGAACCCGCGGTCCAAAATTGAATATATCAGGTACTTTCGCTGATATACGAAGATTAGGATACGTTCTGAGAACAGAGGTAATAAGTCTCCAAAAAACATGAATTAAACTGTCAGAGGCATCACTACGTGTTTCGCTTGTAAATTTAGTCTCAGCTGTATCCAGGCCAGAGAGCGTTTTTCTCAGTTTGCTACATTCGCCCCTCTTTATCGCCCAAGAAAGGTAATAACGTCATAACAGAATCAACGTGTATACATAGTTCCTCATGTTGAGATGAAGGGGCTTTGTTAAATCACTCGAGAAACGAAATTTGCGTTCGCGGAGATCGAAAATAGATTTACATTACGACGACCTATTTTGGTAATTCAAGTTACAATCGGCTGGATTTACTCTAGATCCCTTCTCTTGGCTGAACAAATGAATTTGCCTTATAATAATAGATAAGAAACTGGTCTTCCGAATAAAAATCAATTTCCGATCTTGGCAACCGAAAATTTATTTTCTTATCAGAATACATATTAAGTAAAGCTTCGTTATTACATATTGTTCTCAGGGAAATTTTAATGCATAGTGGTGCAGGTTTGGTAACAACAACAAATCAGTGCTATTCTATGCTAGAAGCTTGGACTGATAGCCTAAACGTTTGGAAGGCGATTGCTTACATAAGGCAGAACCCACGATCTACTTCGAATACAAATCTGGCACATACAGCGTGATAGATAGTACACTACAGCCTCATGGTGTAAACAAAGAAATCTATCATAAGCAAACCTTGATGCTTTGTAATTAATATCACAAGTTAGTTATCTATGTTTCATATCTATTTGGGGTTTTTGCAACCTGAAATTCCCTCTGCAGACTATGTTAATTCCTAGTGCATAAAAGCAGGAGGTAAATTCATTTCTTTTTCTATATATTAATTAATAGCTATAATTAATTATGCTCTGAGATGGTCTTAGAGTAATGTGTTGGAACAAGTTACAAGTCCCGCATCAATATTCTCTGTCTTGTCTATTGATAACTAGAGGTGCTCACCTGAAAACCGGTACCATTTGTTGACCGTGTACTTGACATCTCTGAAGCCGACGTCCATGGCGTGAAAGTCGTTTCAACCAAACGATCCGTTCGAGAGACGACGCCACTGGCGTCCACCTGCAAGAAAAGAAAAAAAAAGTCTGATGAAATGAGTAACAAGTGAGCTCACCCTCCTAGACTACATGTTACGTCTCTAAGAATTAATGTGTGAGAAAGGATGTGGCATAGAGGTAGTCACAGATTGCCATAGAAGAAACATCATCCCACGTCCTCAAAGAACCAAGCTATAAAAAAAAAGTTGACAGACTACGAATCTCAGGTGTTATCCACGGTAAATCCTAATTTTCGGAGGGCTAAAGGAACTATTAAAGGACTTGTCTACACTAAGCATTTCCAACCTCTGTTATTATCATGCAGGACTCACAAGGACATTGAAAGAGAGCAATAAAGGGCAGCTCGTTTAAGACTATTCTAGCTTGTGAAACACAGATAGCTCTTTACTCACATGATGTGATGATTGTTGTAGACTAGGGATATCAGATAGATTTTCGACACTGTACCTCACAAGCATCTTCTAATCATACTGCGTGATTATGGAATTCCGTGACAATTATGCGATTGGATTCGTGATTTCCTGTCAGACAAGACACAGTACATTGTAATTGACGGAAAGTCATCGAGTAGAACTGAAGTGAAGCGCCGGAGCTGCTGAGCGCATTGAGGCGCTATGCTATGATGTGCGAGGCCGTTCCCCGTCAAGGCATGGATGTTTGTGTCATCTTTGGTATAAGGTAGTTCATAAGTAGTTTGTAAGTTTAGAGACTGCTGACCCCGCAGTTAAGTCCCTTAAGCTTAACAAGCAACAGAGCTGAAGTGACATCTGGCGTTTCTCAGGGAAATGTTGTAGTGCCCTTACTATTCCTTATTTTTATAAGAAAACAATATGAGTAGCTCTCTTAGGTTGTTCACGGATGATGCTGTCACCTATCAGTTAGTAAAGTCACCAGAAGATCAAAAGCAACTGCAAAATGATTTAGATATCTGCATGGTGCAAAAAATGGCACTTGACCATTAATAATGGGAAGTGTGAAGTCGTCCACATGACCACTAAAAGAAACCCATTAACACGTTCGCTGCCATTCACGCTCTGGCGCGTGTAAACGTTACTTGAGTCAGGTGCCGCTAACGCTGTGACGCGTGCTGCGACCTAGCATCCTATTTTGGGTTGTTGTAAACTGGCATCGCCTAATAAAGCGGTATACTCCGGTAGGCACTCAGGGAAGAGTATAAGTGATATGCGCACGTACGTGGTTCCAGATTTCAGCGTTTGCATTACCGGCTACGAGCCACACACATGCTTCTCTTGATGTCATGATAGATTTATTGGATTCTTATGTAAACAAGCAAGCAAACTTTTGATTATTTTAATTTTTTTCGATAAGTTACAAGTTTATATAAAATACTTCTTAGTTTTGATATTATTCATACTTACATTGCTGATGATTTAGAAATAAGCATATGTTTTATGAAATACCTTGTATGTACTGTTTATATTGTTCATTTGTTGTTTTCACAAAAAATACAAATGCAAATAAAAAACCATATAAAAAACTTAAAACTAAAACCAAAACAATCAGTGGCTCAAAACTATGAAAAGTTACTGTCAAAATACGATCACGCGCTAGAGCGTGAAGTGGCACCTAGCATCATCGCGCCACAGCGTGAACGGCAGCGAACGTGTTAATTTCATGTACACTATGAGTCAAAACTACGTTACCTTGGTTACACGAAACAAGAATTGAAAAGTGTAAAATAATACCATCACAAGATGCTTCACTAAATTCCAGCCGTGAAATCAGACCGTTGGCGTTTAGGGTCACATAGCTTTTAAATTGTTTAAAAAGAAGAAAACCCATCGATGAGGATTGACCAGGTGTCGTATTTCGCGTGTCCCCCATTTTCATGGAGAAAAATGCAAGTCTGAGTTGTAGGCAATTTCAGAAATAGCTGTGCCCATGGTGGGAATGGATTGAGACTGCAATTCCTCGTGATTTCACAGCCCAGCCGACTGCCTCACCTGTACACTCGTCGGGAGCAGCCAAAGCCGTATGGAGTGCCGCATTGGACAGCAGCTCACGGCCGCACAAGCGGCGCCCCGCGAGCGGGTGAGCGCTCCCTAGCTCGCAGGAGGCCACACGAGCTGGAACAGCCTGAACGTTAGATATCCGGGGCTACGACCACCACCACCTAGAGAGAAGGCCACGGCGCCCTCACGCCCTGCGAGAAAGACAGGCCTCATCTAGAGAGAAGGCCATGGCACCCTCATGGCCTGCGAGAAAGACACGCCTCATTAGAGAGAAGGCTGCGGTGCCCTCATGCCCTGCGAGAAATACAGGCCTCATATAAAGAGAAGGCTGCGGTACCCTCATGCCCTGCGAGAAAGACAGGCCTCATATAAAGAGAAGGCTGCGGTGCCCTCATGGCCTGCGAGAAAGACAGGCCTCATCTAGAGAGAAGGCCGTGGCGCCCTCATGCCCTGCGAGAAAGACAGGACTCATCTAGAGAGAAGGCGATGGCGCCCTCATGGCCTGCGAGAAAGGCAGGCCTCATGTAGTGAGAAGGCCGCGGCACCCTCATGACCTGCGAGAAAGACAGGCGTCATATAAAGAGAAGGCCGCGGCGCCCTCATGGCCTGCGAGAAAGACAGGCCTCATCTAGAGAGAAGGCCATGGCGTCCTCATGCCCTGCGAGAAAGACAGGCCTCATATAAAGAGAAGGCCGCGGCACCCTCATGGCCTGTGAGAAAGACAGGCCTCATCTAGAGAGAAGGCCGTGGCGCCCTCATGCCCTGCGAGAAAGACAGGTCTCAGTGCACACATCATGACACGTAAGCAAGGTAGTTCCGACCAGTCGCGATCGATAGCCGATTGGCCGTCCGCTGGTTAAGAGCCCACTGCGTTACAGCGGGCAGCCACTTAGCTAGCGATCGCGCTCGGAACTACCTTGCTTACGTGGCATGACGTCTGCTTTGGGGGCTGTATTTCCCATTGGACGCGCGGCGCTCTCCTGTGACGTCAGGCAGAGTAGGTTGCGTGCGCGTAGCTGACTGGCTCGCTGCTTCGGCATAGTGGGCCGTGCCCTAGTGACTGTCCAGTCAGCTATGCGCGCACAACCTACTCTGCCTGAGATCACACGAGAGCGCCGTGGCCTTCTCTCTGGGTGGTGTTGCTACGACCCAGCTCACTTGAACCGCCATCCGGATCGTTCCATTGACTAACGTGTCCATGCTACGGCAGAGGTCCCACAACTGTGAGACATGCCGGCACAGGAAGTAGTGTTCCCTTGTGTAAGGGCACCACCTCTTTCTTGAATGGTGAGGTAGGAAACGTATAATTAACGCTTTCAAAAAAGTTTTATTATTCGTGTTTTATTACATTAGAGACAAAACAACTACAGTACATACATTGAGATATAGACAGCTATAGAAAATAATTAACTGTAGAATGTTTCTAGCATTAAAAATAAATTTTTACACACAATATCATTCAATTTTAAAATACATTCCTGGCCATTACAATTTCTACACCACGACCGCATTTTGCAGGTCGTGTACGGGCCTTTCTGGACACGGAAAATGTTTGGTTGCTACCCTGGCCAGCACATTCTTCAGCTCTCTCACCAGTTGAAAACTTCTGATGGTGGCCGAGCAACTGGCTCGTCACACTACGCCAGTCACTACTCTTGATGAACTGTGGTATCGTGTTGAAGCTGCATGGGCATCTGTAACTGTACACGCAATCCAAGCTCTGTTTGACTCAATGTCCAGGCGTATCAAGGCCGTTAATATATATATCAATGTTTCTCTGTATGTCCTCTATGCATTCATAAACCATTCATTCGATTGCAATGAAACTTTGGTGAATTGTTCACCGTATGCCCACGAAGGTTCCTGGCCCAAAAACAAAAGAGCACGACACATAGCGCAGGAGATATGAAGTCATGAATGATGAGAAGCGTCTGCGTGAGAATACCCAGATTTATGCATCAATTATTGGAAAATGTGAGTAGTTAGCGACCTACAACAATGTTTGTATGCAATTTCGGACGTTTATGAAGAGTTCTGTTACTAATCCCTCCCCCCTCCCACACACACACAAACAGACACAAAATCATGAAACGAAAAGAAGTCTACCGCTCACAACAGTTTCGCTGTAGAAGCCATAAAGTTGTCGTATTAGGCATGACTTTGTGATATCTAAAAAAGATGACGACAACCAAGTTCGCATTCTATTGAAACGATGAAGTTTCAAAGCATGAGGGCAAGAACATTTGGGATCTGAGATGAGAAACATCTACATGTATAGAAAATTAATTGGTGTGAGCCATTCGTACAAAATTCAGAAATGTCTTGACCGATTTGAAAGTCTTTATTTTGGTTTGATCCCAAAATTGCAGAGATGATTTGGACAAAAAGAAGGAGGGAGGGAAAAAAAGGAAAATCCGAAGGAACAGTTGAAAATACCTTCAAAACAAATAGGGCAGGATAATAGTTCGGTGCATGGCAGTGGGTATTTTGCAACAGGCGCCTACTTGAATCTAGAGGTTTATTCCGATCTTGATGAAATTTTGAGTACCTGACCTTGAATACAGTTGGAGGTCACTTTCTACACAATATTTCCCATGTTACATGGGAGAGTGTACGTTTGTCAAGATTCGACACCATTTGACCTATAACTGTGAAAAGTGAGAGGTATGTGTAGTTTTTCATGTATGGGGAGAGGGGACATGAATAGAGAAAGGAGACAGGGGGATATTTACGGAGATCGGGACAGATAATGACACACTCAGGGAGATGAATCGGTGGTTAGAAGGGAAAAAGGGGGAGGGGGGCAGCAGGAAGAAGCGTATAGTAGACACGAAGGAGGAGGAGATGGGCATAGAGAGAGAGAGAGAGAGGAGGGAACAGTACTTCGACTAAGTGAATACTGAAATAAATAAACACTCAAGAATCGCTACTAAGAAGGAAAAGAGGAACGTAATAAATAGGCATAGAGATGAAGAAAGTGAGGTGGAGAGACAAAGGGAAGGAGTGTAGGATGTAAATACAATTACTATGTTTATTTGGCAATTGCGAAGCATTGCCGGGATCGCTAGTTTAATGTATTTGTCGAATGGATACCCGTTTATCATCTGCATTTCTTCTTGGTGTAGCAATTTTAATAGCCAGTAGTGTATCTTACAGTACGTTAACTTCATCGAAATTTCTTAAGTTCAGACGGTTCACCCGGACACGGAGCAACTCGAAACGCCAACGTTGGTTTTCTATTGTCAATGGACTTCCCAGGATAGCCGATGGGCAACTGACAGGAGTGTTCATCATGACGAATGGCGTCATAAACAGTGCGCTTTAACAGCAAAAGGCGCAAACATAAATAAATAAAAATCAATAGCTACAGAACAAACGTAATAAAATGACGAAAATAACATAAAAGAACACCACGTCACAAACAAATAAGCTGCAACGTCTATTACTGAACACTTAAAGCATAAATAAAATCTGCCAATGACTTCGCGTAAGAAATTAAAGGTATAACCTCACTGAAGATAGCACATACATGCTAAAACTTGTATGGATAAATAACCACGGAAAGGTGTCTTGCATAATGCGTAAATCCTCTCTAGTTGATCTTAGCAAGTAGAGGAAAAAGGACTGGAACATCTATAAGTTAATATTCTTTTTCCTTAAATTGCCAGACTAAATGCTGAGACTGGCAACTGATGACTATGAATTCTTAACCGTGCTGTTCTCATATCTGGGATTCCTCATCCCCATTTTATTAGAAAAAAAATTCTTCATCAGCTTTAATTTCTGTTCTTGTCCTGAGGGAAACGAGGAAATGACAATTCTACTTGTGTGCAAAGTGAATAAACCGAATAGCCTGTTGGTCTACAAATGCGACGCTTGTCTTGCACTATTCATTTTTTTTTTTTTGAATACCCGTGCGCCAGGTTATCAGTTCACTATAAAGACCGCACTGAACTATTTTTCACTACATCGTTCGGATTCACATCAGAGACATAGCAGTTGGTTATCGGATTGGCGTATTACTTCACCCGTTCCACGTCGGAGGTTCGAGTACTCCCCTCGGGCATGGGTGTTTGTTTTGTTCTTAGAAAAGTTACTTTAAGAAGTTTGTAAGTTTAGGGACCGATAACCAGTGCAGTTAGGTCCCATAACTTTACAAACATTACTTCATCCACAATATTTTATTCAACTTTGTTTAGTTTTGTGCTCGTATGATATTTATTGCACATTATTGTAGATGGAAGCTTTAGTATATTCGCTATAGTACTTCCAGAAACTTCGTTTAGTTAATAGCAAACTACGTGTATTCACATTCATATTATATGAGAGAAAAGGAATCAAGGGAAAAGGGAAACAGGTAAAAAAGGAAGACAGTGATTGAGCGAGTGAGATAGATAGGGAGAGAGAGAGAGAGAGAGAGAGAGAGAGAGAGAGAGAGAGAGAGAGAGAGAGAGAGAGAGAGAGTCAGAGAGAGACTAGTGGCGGAAAGAGAAGTTATCGAGTTACAGGAACTTTGCAGTAGAGGAGAAAGCAGCTTTTGTGGACTCTGTAATTAGGACCTATGTCTCTGATCTTAACTTCGTTGCAGGTTTCTCTTTCTAAGTAGATACTTTGCTAGGCAAGGCTCATCTGGAATGACAAGTAGTCAGATACTTTGTATGCAGTCCATATATTTTTTTTCATGTCGTGAGGGGAAAGAAGAAAACAGAAGAAAGACTCTGCAGTGGTGATTCATCCGAATGTTAAAAAAAAAGTTCAAATGTTTGTAAATCTATCGGATTTATTTGCTGGTTCTTTAGTCCGTAGCTTACAAATTATACAACACAAAGGTAAACTAACCTAAGGACAATACAAACACCCATGCCCGAGGGGGGGGGGGGGTGGCGAACCCCCGACGGCGAACGGCCGCGCGCGCCGCAGCACGGCGTCCCAGTGGGCACGGCTAATCCGCCGCGGCATACGAATGTGTTGTAATGACGGTTCAGTGTATATATTGACCATTAATTTATAGTAACAAAAAATATTCTGTTTCTATACAACATCTGAGCTCAAGTTGTTCTTCACAGTCTTGAGGGAAAAACTGTTAGAACTGACTGTCGAGGTGCTCCCTTCAAGAATGATGTAAAGATTAGTAGAAGGAAGTCATTTTAACTCGGTCGAAGAAAATATAACATTAAATAAATGTATTATAAGAAATTCATGCACCGTGACCAACAGATATTTTGTACATTATTTATGTAAGATGAGGAGTCCGTTTCCATGTAGGACCTTTTACCTTTTCACGAGATTTCATTTTGATACATAGACTGTCACAAAAATACGCTTATAGAAGTTATACCACAAATATTCAAATTTTTATCTAGATGAGAGTTAACAATCGTAATATATTTTTAAAAATGTATAGTCAACCAACAGCTGTTTATTGTTTTCAGAGATACACATCTCTTCACAAATTGTTCCAACTTATGCCAAGATTAACGTGAAGACTCTTCCGATGATGGATAATATCAGAAACCGGTAAATTTCTGAAAACAATAAACTGTTGATGGTTGACTATGGATTTTTTAAAATATACCACAAGATCCCTAGCAGCCTTAAATGGACAAGTAACCACATGTAACTTATTATATAAGAAATTTTACCTATTTACAAAAAAATGTTCAAATGTTTGTAAATCTATCGGACCAAACTGCGTGGTCATCACTCCGTAGCATACAAACTACTTAAACCTAGGTAAACTAACCTAAGGACAAACACACACACCCATGCCCCAGAGAGGACTCGAACCTCCACGGCGAGCACCCGCGCGCTCCGCAGCGAGACGCTTTAGACCTCTCGGCTACTCCACCGCGGCATAAAGTCTAGTATATCATGTGTTTACAAAACGTATGAAGTTTACAAACTTGTAAAATTGCTCTAAAAAGTTTGATTGTGAACTTTGGTGGATGAAATTTTAGTAGAAAGACGAAAGTGACAAAATACTGCAGTTAAAAATGCGCCTAGGTTTTCTGCCACAAAAGCATACCATGCCGAAATGTCTCCTTAATAACTTTACTTGTTGCCATGCTGAAACAAATGAAAGGTGAAATTTGAGTACAAAGACGAAAGTGACAAGAGAATACTGCAATTAAAAATGCGCCTGGGTCAGCTGCCACAAAAGCAGTCCACACCGAAATAACGTATATTTAATAACTTCCGTTGTTGTCACGCTGAAATAAGTACATGTTTGCTGCAAAGAACACAGACACATACAAGTGAAATAAATGTGGCTGTCACTACTGTTTTCTCACTGTATATTGGTTACATGTCAACCATGCTCTATCAAATATTGCTAACAACAAATGAAAATATTTTTAAAGACGGTGTAGACACTCAAAATTGTGATCAACGACAGCAGCAACAGAAGAAAAATGTAAAAAATACACCAACACTAGGTAGAAAACTGATCATTTTTATGGTGTGTACTTCAAGGCAATTGCAGGATAGGTCATCGGAAGCTTTACTCTTGGGGCAGGTAAGTGCTATTAGTTAGGAATTTTGTATGCTTATATACAGACTGAGATCAAACAAGGCAAAACAATTTGTGTTATTGTCATGTAATCACTTCGATTTCGCATTTAAATGCTGAACACACTTAGGCATATTTCAGCAGCAAAAATTGTGCCGCCAATACACACAAATACAATATACTCTACATACAACACTTCAAACTCAACAACAACGTACGATAGACAGAGTCCTCTCAAGTGTACTGATCACCAAAAATATGGCGGCCGAGTTTAAACAGGTTGCCGAAAAGAGCGCTGTAACTCGTGTGTTAGCCATATAAACTCGTTGGTCCCATCGTTATGTGGTTGGTTTTTTTTTTTTCATATGCTTCAATTCTAACAAAGTTCTCTATAACATATTTACTATACGCAATAGAAATACAGAGCCAACAGTATCACCTGTTTGGTTAATTTATCCACCCTTTACCCTCCACACACACACCACACACACACACACACACACACACACACACACACACACACACACACAAAACTATTTGCATGTTATGGCAACAGCGTCTGGTCTTATATGTACCATGGTTGTGTATAAGATAAATAAGATAAAGATGAAGAAAGTGTATATTCAGGAAATTGAATTATTGTTGACATTTTAGTGGTTAGAGTATTAGATCAACAGTCGCGAACTGATGCGCTACTTGTATTAAACAGTGAAATTGTGAACCAGCAAGGGTGATGATATTCCTTTTGAACAACGGTAAAGATTTTTCTTTATAAACAGTAGTGTCACAGTTTGTGCGTGCCATAGTTTGCGATGTCCATGCGACTTAAGCATGTCCGTCGTATTGCGAATCTACCTACACAATTCTTTGGCACGTAGCCTACCACCTCGCTGTTTGGCAGCGACGATTCACCTTCGGTAGGTTCGTACGTGTAGAAAATTACATTAAAGGTAGCCAGCCAAGAGTTGCGTTTCACACCCACAAGTGACAGCCTTTCCCTTGACATTATTTACAGTAGAGGAGAAAAAGCACGATGAATGAACTCCACAGGTTGTCCAGAATTACCTCTCTGTAAGAAGTTTCCATACTTATCCCTAGGAGGCGCTTTCGCACCTAATTGAGCAGTGGGCATTCCGCGGTAGTTCCCTTGACGAAATGGCTCCAGAAGGTCAAGCAAATGAAGACATGAAAATATTTTTAGAGATTCGCGCGTTTGCATGAAGATCGATGCACTAAGCATATAACAAGCACCACAGTCATAGGTTACCGAAAAATCTATCCAGTCACGCGTAGGTCAGTCTAATGTGGCAATAGAAGAAAACAGAACGGAAATAAAAGCTATAAATTTCATGTTTAAGCATTCGTTCACGCAGGAGGTTCACACAAATATGGAGGAAATAGTAATAGGAAAACCTGGTGTAGAGAATTGTCATGAAAAGTTGAAAACAAGTAAGTCGACATATAGAGATGGGACAGCAGTTCCGTTTTAAAAAGAGTACCCCGCAACATTGATCCACGACTACCTTGAATTTATCGCAAATTTCTGACGCAGTGCAATGTCCTAAGGGATTGGAAAAGAACCACAAATTCCTGTACACAATTAGAGGCCAATTCTTCAACTTCAGATTGCTGCAGAATTTCTGAACGTATTTTCAGTTAGAATGTAATAAATGTTAATGAGCTGAAAAAAAACTTATGTCCACACAATCAGCATAGAGACCATCGCTATTGTGAATCTCAGCTTGCCCTTTTCTCACAGGGTGTCTAGCGAGCCATAGATGTAGCGAAAATGGCAGACTTCAAGATTCCTTGCTCCCAGAAAGGAAATTAACGCGATACTCGATTCTGCACTGCAGACAGCAACTGAAAGCCAGCATATGGAATAGGTTTCGGGGTATTGTAGTTGCTGTAAGATTTCTTAAGGCAAGCCGGAACCATGAAAAATGTCAAATTTAACGTTTTTCGGTTTTTTTATTGTAAAATTAACTGAAGTTTTCTGATTGAAAAATCAAGTTTACTCTTCCAAGAGATTTTTTTTTTTTTTTATCGTTTCAAAGTTGAAACGCGTTGGTGTCGCTTAAATGGCCGTAACGAGTTGGTGTGTTATCTATGACGGCACCGCTTGCTGTGTCTAGGCAGCGTTAATTGCTGGATTTCACCAGTATTTTGCTTTCGAACGTTATAGGCCTTGATCTTGGTGACAAGTGAGTCTGTAAACACACGAGTTGGTGTGTTATCTATGACGGCATCGCTTACTGTCTTTAGACAGCGTTTCTTGGTGGATTTCGCCAGTATTTTGCTTTAGAACGTTGTAGGCCTTGATCTTGGTGACAAGTGGATCTGAAAACACAATTGGCACGCCGTGTTTGTTGACTTGTGAACTTTGCTGTGGGTTGTGGTTTGCCCTGCAATTTTGCGTATTTGACGAATTTTACTCGTATCTGTTTTACGTATTTGGTTTGTGATATAAATATGCCCCATTAGAGCAATCGAGTGTACAATTAAAGACACAATGAATGAAAGAAGAAATCCTTTGTTGTTTCGAAGGGAGGGCTTGTTCCCTTTGCTTCACCAAGCACTCCAAATCTATGTCAGAAAACGTTTACCTGCGAGAAACTTTTTGACAGCAAAGAAAAATTCGAAAACTATGAAAGTGACAGTAATGATGTGAATGAAGTAATTAACATTTCCTTGCTGTCTAGTATTTTAAAACATAATTATTTTGTCACGTTTGCCAAGAAAAAGGACTTACATTGAAAATCATTTCGCACATTTGCTTGGAAAGTAAAATATAATTGTGATGAATGTGGTGGAGAGATTTCGTTTTATAATTCTAATAGTACTACTCGTAGTTGAAATAGTAGAAAGAAGGTGTATGGCATAAATGTTAGGCTTGTGTTGCACGGGAAATGGCAAAGCTCTACGAACAATGTTATGTGGAATTATGAAATTGCCTAAACCAATCAAGTTTGGAGTTTATAATGAATTGTTAGGATGTTCTGCTGAAGATGTTGTACAAGCAACAACGAAGAAAGCACATGAAGAGGCTGTGACTGATAATGGAAATGGTAGAGATTTAATTGTTGTTTTAGATGGATCAAGGCAACGTAGAGGTCAAAACTCTGTAAATGTGACAGGTACCTGTGGAGACAGCTACAAAGTTATTGATATTGCTATTCTCTCCAAACATTATAGATATAATGAACGTTGTGAAGCCAATTTTCATAGCACAAGTCGAGCGATGGAAGTGGAGGAAGTAAAAAGTTATATATATTCAGATCAGAGGAGGAGTGTAATGTACGATATACTAACTGCCTATCGGATGGCGATCCTAAGGGATATAAAAGTCAAACCTTATGACAAAGACATTCTCATCAAAAAACAGGAATGCACTGGAAATGTGAGAAGCGCATGGGGCACAGACATTAGAATCCAAGAAGCTTGGTAAGAAGGAGGAAGATGAAACAATTGACGGATTGCAGAGGTATTACGTTTGGGCAATTACGCAAAATACAGCTAATCTGTATATGGGTGTTTGCGGGTGTTATTGTATTGTACCGGAAGATGTAAAGGTTAGTAACGCCAGATGACTCAGTCAAGATTTCTAAATCTAAGGTGATAATGATGATTAGAAAGCACTTTTCCATAATGTTCCAATGCAGTTTAGAGTCGATGATATATCTCGGTGAAATGTTTCCGACTAGCTTATAAGGAAAGTTGTGGGAAAGGCGAATGGTCGGGGGAGAATTTTGAGAAGATGTGGTTCACCTGGAGACCGCGTATAGAACCTGGAGGCAAGACAACGTTGTTTCCGAAGAACTGGATTGAGGAAATTTAGAACATGAGGTAGGTGACTTCAGAACGATTCTCTAGCAGACTTCTTACATTTCAGGTAAGAACCACAAAAATAAGAGAAATTAGGGGTAGTACGGATAAATATAAACATTGTCTTTCCCTCACTCCATTTGGAACAGGAAAGGTAATTATTAGTAATAGTATGAGATACTCTGCACCATGGTGGTGGCTCGCGGTGTATGAATGTAGATGTGGACAACAGGACCGCATTCATCATAATCTCTTATATTAAAAGAATCTAAGAAAATTAAAATCAGTCTGCCAGACCAAACTACCCGGCCGATTTCCTTTATGTTTGTTTTAAACGAAAGGAATTCATACATAGATTTGTCATCAAGTATAAGAATTTACGTAACTCTTGCCTTCAATTTCTATACTGAAACGCGACTGCCTTCTCTGTAATTCTTATGGGGATGCCCTTTCTGTAAACTGCAGTCGGTCAAGCCGTTCTATGCTATCGATTTCCTTAATTTTTGCTTTAAACGAAAGCTGATGATCAAGCAGCAGAATTAAGTTAAGCATCTCCATCCTTTATTTTTATTCAAACGCGGTATCCTGTCCCTGCATTGAATATTTTAATCGGTTTGTTTTAGAATATCTTCGGTTCTAATGAATGTATGCAGTTCTTTTTGAACTAACACTAAGCAGATCAAGCTTTTCCATTTGCGGTTTAAACACTTGCATTAACTGATTCTGAAGAAAGCTATGCGTGAACATTCAACTTCCATTTTTTCCCAATTTTTTGTCATTCCACGAAGTATTCGCACGGGTCCTCTAGTTTGTACTATTAGTTAACATCACAGTAATGAACGATGTAATCATCTTGTTTCCGTTGTGAGTCACATCTGCAATGCTCCACGTCGCGTCCTGTGGCCCGTTAATTCTCTTTTAAATTTTCACTTTATTTAAAATTTCGAAGACTGAAATGGTATTAGAGCAATATGGGATTATTTTTCTTACTCATCTGTATCTCCTTACATTTCTATACATTTTTACAAATTTTGTCTGTCATCTTGGCTGAAGATATCAAAGTTGTACCCGCGCTGAATAGCCGCGTGATCTAAGGCGTCATGCTACGAACTGGGCGGCCGTTCCCGTCGGAGGCTCGAGTACCCTCCCTTAGGCGTGGGTGTGTGTGCTTTAATTTAAGTATTTTTTAAGTTTAGGGACTGATGACCATAGCAGTTCCATCCAATAGGCTTACAAATATTTGAGTCGGCCGTGGTGGCCGAGGGGACTGAGGCGCTCCAGTCACGCTCACTACGGTCGGGGGTTCGAATCCCCCCTCGGGCATGGATATTTGTGCCGTCCTTAGGATAAGCTAGTTGATAAGTAGTTTGTACGTTTAGGAACAAGCTATACGAACATTTGAAACAAATATTTGAACATTTGATCAAAGTGCAAGTGTGATAGGTCAAAAATATAGGCTGACTCGCGTTCTTAATGCAATCTGTTACGCGGCTGCACCCTTTGTTTGTGCTCCAGTAACTGACACGAATACATATGAAACGAGATCAGCGTCTCCTTGATATTAGCAACAAGGTGTAGCTGGGTAGCTTATCTTTCTCCTACAACGCATTGTCTGATGAACAACACAGATACAGCCAACTTCGCGCGTTCTCATACCATTAACCTGTCAGCCTTTGACCATAATGCTTTTTTTCCCTCTTGATGTATCTCATTGCTACGCCTACAGGACGTAATGAAGAAAGGAAAACTACTACGAAGTGACGTGCGGCATAAAACAGCGCGCGTTTCGTGGTATCTGGCATCCTGATTACGTGTTCTGACCTTGCTGTCACCTTAAGTCTCCTCACCACCCACCCGGTAACCCAAACAAGTCAAAATGATTGTACAGTCTTGCGTAGCATGCTGGTACGATTCATAATCTCATTAGCTTCTCTATGACGTTATTTCGGTCTCTTTTTTCTTACGACCAGTGTCCCGTAGTCAACGTTACCACTCCCTCCAGATACATTAAGCGTCTGCAGAATTAATGTAGCTGCTTTTCTCTCCGAGGACTACACATATCTTCTCTCCTCTGGCGAATCAAGTAGCTTAATTATTGTTCGTGAATATGGATTTGTATTCTACTAATATGTATTTGGTTTTAACACAATTCGCTGTACACCATTAGCCCATTTTAATTATCTGTTGCAAACAATACAAAGAGGCAGATAATGGTTGTTGATACTCTTGCAACAGAAATTATTTCGTATGAATACAGAGCGGTTTGATAAATTCTGAATGATAATATCATCAACATTTTGGCTCATTTTGTAGGTTCTGGAGAAGAGACTTATATGTCAACAAAAACCACTTAGTGAAAACTATATACCTAGTTTTCTACCCATTAACTGTCAATAAACTGCTGCCTATCATAAAGACGATGTAGCACTAACGTGTCTAAAATGATGGAAGATAAAGAAGTCTACCGCTCACAACAGTTTCGATGTAGATGCCGTAAAACTGTCGCATCAGGCATGACCTTGTGTCAAATAACGTTAACATTACTGATTTCAATGTTACTATTTATTTTTGTCTCAGGTATCCCTTTATTCTCTTGTATCCAAAATTAAGCAATCTGTTTTCTTAATCTGTATTTATATAAAAGCGAAATGACACTTACTCACTGAGGAGACTGAGGCGCTCCTGTCACGGTCTGCACAGCCACTACGGTCGGGGGTTCGAATCCCCCCTCGGGCATGGATATTTGTGCCGTCCTTAGTATAAGGTAGTTGATAAGTAGTTTGTAAGTTTAGGGACTGATGACCCCGTAGTTCAGTCCCATAAGCTTAACAAACATTTGAACATTTGAACTTTCTCACTCACTGACTAAAGACGAAATCTCGAAAACTACTTCACCTATGAAGCTGAAATTTGGCAGGAATATAGTTTATAGGTAGAAAACGTCAGCTAAGAAAGTATTTTGTGATAGGTGCATGACGGAGCTTACTTCTCCTACACGAAATTTCTAACGCTTGATCTTCGAAACAAAGAGGAGGTCACCGTCTACCTTAAGTTTAAAATGTTCAAATGTCTGTAAATCCATCGGACCAAACTGCGTGGTCATCAGTTCGTAGCTTACAAACTACTTAAACCTAGGTAAACTAACCTAAGGACAAACACACACACCCATACCCCAGGGAGGACTCGAACCTCCACGGCGAGCAACCGCGCGCTCCGCAGCGAGGTGCTTTAGACCGCTTGGCTACTCCACCGCGCTCTTAAGTTTCATACGGTGCATGGTGGAGGGTACTTTGCAACATAAAAATGGATCCATAAATACCTTGGTCCCGCTATAACTTGAGAACGGATCGATCGATTTTACAGATACTTTTTTTAATTCTCAGAACAAGGGTTGCATGAAATATAACTGGAATATTTGAGAACAATAAAGTGCGTTTTCAATGTGACCTTGCGTTTATATTGCATAGAAATCTATAGTATTGTTCCGATGTTAATGAAATTTTGCACACACTACCTTAAAAACAAGAGGAATGTCACTGTCTGTATAAAATTTCGATCGGTGTGTGTTGGACGGTATTTAACTTACGCAACTTTACAAAATGCATAGTTTTGCTCCAATCTTTATGAATTTTTGCACCCATGACCTTTAAACTAAGAGGAAGATCATTGTGTACATAAATGTTTGTATGGTACATGACAGAGGGTAGCTTGTAGAAAACTTTGCTGAGAGAGGAAAAGGTGGAAACGAACAGAGAGATGGGAGAGAAAGAGATGGATGCAGAGAGATGGGGGAAGGGATGTGGACTACGAGAGTGTAGGATAAATGAACACCCGGGCAACGCCGGGTTTTACAGCTAGTGTTGAATAAAACAAGTGACTGTGGCGCATGGGTAGTTGCACGCTCAGCTGAGGAGAGCACAATAGCGCTGTGACGACTATCGCAGCCGGCCGCGGTGACCGCGGGGACTGAGGCGCTCAAGTCACGGTCAGCAGGGCCACTACGGTCGGGGGTTCGAATCCCTCCTCGGGCATGGATATTTGTGCCGTCCTAGTTTGTAAGTAGTTCATAAGTAGTTTGTAAGTTTAGGGACTGATGACCCAGTAGTTAAGTCCCATAAGCTTAACAAACATTTGATTTGAACGACTATGGCACGTACGTCTCGTGGCTCGCGGAATTCTAACGTTTATTTCAAAATAAGTATTCTTAAAAACAAGTTATGGAGATGAAACAAAGTGTTATATTCACGTAAATACTGTGTTGGATCTACTCGTGGTAGAATTTCGTACGTAAAAAACGTTTATGTCGCATTTTGCTGAACGGAATTGCGTCGTGAACGCAAACGTTGCGCTGAACGAATACGCGATCCGCGTTGCAAGAGACCGTACTGCTTATGAACTGTGGAAAGTGGAATAGGAGCATGTATCTGTTATTAATTTGGAGACGTTGCATTTTAGAAAACATATCGGATAGGATGTATTGTAAACTCCTGTTGCTAAACCTCTGTAAAGTTAACGGACATCGCCGGATCTTCAGGTAACGTCTGTTTATTGTAAAAGTGTTCATTGACTTTGCTTAGCAAAATACAGAATGTAACATTATGCCATTTTTTATAATGAATACTACCCCCAGTCTTCATTTGCGTTATGAAACTGATTGATAGTAACTGGACAGATTAGTCTTTTGTTTGAGAATAATATTTTGAAATGAAAATCTTATCAGAAACCTTAAAAATGTTAATTATTTAATTATACATTAACATTGTATGGGAGAAGCCGTTGTTTCAACTTCACTTCAGTAGTTAATTCTATTAGGACACTGATGATCACCTAGTCTGACAAAACAATATTTAAAGATAATTATTTATTTAAAAACCATTATTCATATAATTAACGCATAGGCATTCAGTGAACACATTAGTGTCTGAGTTCAACAATTCTTTCCACCGCCAATAATAATCAAACTTTTGTGACAAATGATTTTTTCAAGTTTATGTTCAAATGTTCAAATGTTTGTATAGCTTATGGGACTTAACTACGGGGTCATCAGTACCTAAACTTACGAATTACATATAACTAGCTAATACTAAGGACGGCACAAATATCCATGCCCGAGGGGGGATTCGAACCCCGACCGTAGTGGCCGTGCACACCGTGACTGGCGCGCCACAGTCCTCTCGGCCACCGCGGCCGGCCAAGTTTATGAAAGCAAAGTAATTTTTTAAAGAATAATTTACATATTTTACGATTATTCCAACGACAAATTTAATCAGATAAACAATAATAGCAGTGGTTGGCTAGTATCTACCTACCAACCACGTGACAGTGTTTATTACAGTAAATTACTAACCAAAATGAAACGTGTACAAATTATTCGCATGTCACACACATTACAAATACGCGATGTTATTTCCAGTTTGGGGTGTGTACGGCTCTCAGAAAGGAGATTGATTTTCTGTGAAGTTTCGTTAATAAATTTAAATTTTATCACTTTCACTTGCTGATTTTACTAGTGTAGCATAACTTTATCAGGAGTTTAAGATCAGGAAAAGCCACGTTACCGAACTTTCCGAACACATTGTACATTGTCGATCCTCAGAGATAATTTACAATATTCACTCACCCACTCCCCCCCCCCCTTCCTTACAATAGCTACTATAAATATGCTCATGTCTTACTCTAAGTATTATTTATGACACAATTTTTAATAAATAAGCTAGTGACGTCATTTTATAAATTCCACCGACGTTTCGGCTGCTGTTGCAGGCGGCCGAAACGTCGGTGGAATTTATAAAATGACGACGCGGTTTCATACCCAGAAGAATTTTATTGATAGTGACAACAACCGCGGAAGCCTACGTTTGCAAATAAGCTAGTGGTTGGGAAGGACAAGTAATGTCTGATGACCAAACTGCGAGGTCATCAGTTTCACAATAAATCATTACAATTGATCTTTCAGCTTCTCTTAATGACTGGTTTGATGTGGCCTGCCACGAGTTTACTGGATGTGTTCGAATCTTAGTCTTCTCCTACAGTATATTTACCTTCGACAGCTCTCTCTCATAAAATAGACGCCTGATGTCTTAACACATATTCTGTCATCCTCTCCCTTCCACAACTACACTTATAAAAGAATTCTAAACAAAGATAAGATCAAATCATTTTCCAAACTTGAATTGCACTTAGCATAACCTCAACAGATTTAACTGAACATAATTTCTCGCAACATTAAGAATGTTTCTACCTGATGACAATTTGCACGAGAACCAGGAAAACAGCGGAAAGAAAAACATCATTTGCAATTTTATGAAGTACGTTATCACAAAACAATCTACAACTTCACTAGCCGCAAAAATCTGATGAGAATGAGGGTTAAGGTGGGGAAGGGGGCGGAAAGGAGCAACAATGATGAAGGAGGAGCACGGGAGACGTAATGTAGCCAGGGAAAGAAGGAAGGCCTAATTAAACTCAAGGTCCCACGTGTACAGTTCACGAAACCGTGAGAGTCCTGAGCCCGCTGAGGGACTCTTAGTTAATGATGAAATCGTCTCAACCAAACATCAAAAAGTGTTGCATCACCTAGATTCCAAGGATTCCTAAACAATTATGATGATTGTGTATATTTCATCGATATTATATATACACTGGTCAAAACAACTGCCGCGGCGGATTAGCCGTGCGTACTGGAGCGCCGTGCTGCGGTGCGCGCAGTCGATCGCCGTCGGAGGTTCGAGTCCTCCCTCGGGCATGGGTGTTTGTGTTGTCCTGAGGTTAGTTTAAGGAGTTTTCAAGTTACGGGCTTATGACCACATAGTTAAGTCCGATAGATTTACAAACATTTGAACATTTTTTGAAAACAATTAGGAGATCAATTGAGATATCTAGGTTCTGAAATATTATCATCGGCAGCATGAACTAAAATGGGTCGACGTAATTCAGTCGGTTCTACGGAGTGGAGACAGCAATAATACGGCAACAGAGATAGTTGTTATAAGAGAAAATTGCTTCAAAGGAACTTGGTGTTGTGTTTACCAAACGAATTACACAAGTATGATGGGTTCAGATAGTGTAGTGAGCAGGTAGTACAATGATGATGATGATGATTGGTGTTTTAGGGCGCTCAACAGCGAGGGTATCAGCGCCCGAGGTAGTACAATGCAATAACAACCTGACTTATTCGAAGCTATGATAGGGAGAGCTGTAGGAATGTTGGAAGCGGGAGAAACACACAGAGAGATGGCTGCAGCTTTTGGAGTTTCAAAAATGTTTGTAAATCTTTCGGACCAAACTGCGTGGTCATCAGTGCGTAGCTTACAAACTACTTAAACTAAGGTAAACTAAAGGACAACACACACACACACACACACAAATGCCCCAGGGAGTATTCGAACCTCCGACGGCGAGCAACCGCGCGCTCCGCAGCGAGACGCGTTAGACCGCTCGGCTACTCCACCGCGGGTTTTGGAGTTTCCCAAAGTGTAATTTCCAGGACTCTGACGTCATTTTAAACACCAGGAACCATTAAAAGAAGGAATTGCCCAGATCGTTCACAACTAACGTCAGCAAGAGATGACTTATCTTTGGTTAACAGCCAGAAGAGACAGGAGGTTGAATGCAATTCAGCTGCAACGCACCCTCCAGGAAGCAACACACACAGTCAGAAATAGGCTTCGTGAATGTGGCTTCTAAGCACACAGGTCTATGGTGTGACGAATGGTGTTGGCAGTAGTCAGTATTGGCGGACGTACGGAGTTCTTTGTCGTTCGGAGTGGCGCTTTGACTGCTCAGCTGTATAGAGACGAGATTCTACAACCTTGTGGTGCCACAGAAGATGGGTTTCTTCTTGTAGAAGGTAACGCTCGTCCCCACAGAGCTGCACTGGGAGATAACATGCCGAGGGAACTGCATGGAAAGCTAGCTTCTTGACTGGACTTAAACCCGATTCAGCATGTCTGGGATGCACTTGGCAGTTTTCAGAGCTGGATATTGCACTCATGGAAGATTGGCAAAATATCCCCCAGGAGCTGATTCATAATATCCACGCCACGCAGGTGTTCAAATGTAGTGGCCGTCCTCGGTGATCAAATACCGTATTAATGGCAATGATAATGACTTTTTCACTGTCATGGTAGCTCTATAGTGCCTCGCTCTAAGTAAACATTTAAACCTCAAATAGAAAGTTGAGACAGCAAAATATCACAAACAAAAATTGTAAGCAATATCTGAATGAACTACGTTACCATATGTATACAGTGTATAATATCGCACTGGTTCCCCAATTGTTTTGAGCTTTATGAGTAACCTAATATCAAACCTGGACGTCTGACCTAATGGTCGAAATTTAGTCAGCAGTCGATCCTAAAGGAAGTTTTTCCGCTCTTTTCATTGGTGCAGCCCGTTTTCTCCAAAAATTGACGTAAATGTGATAAATCACACGTTAAATTTAACTGTTCACATCAAAAGCGGACACCTACATAAGAGCTTGATATCAAATTCGGACACTTGTTCAATGAAGCAGTGTGCACCAATGGGAACACGGTATATGATCACATGACATCAGACAGTGGCAGCATGTGCCAGGCACCAAGACGTGTTAGCCCGTACTTAAGTTTTTCAGTAATTTTTTATAGTATTATTCCTAATAACCATCCTAAAGCGAGCGAAATGGAACATAATATATCGCCAGCGTCCGAAGGAAAAGCTAGGAAGCAGTTGAGACAACCTGAAAAGTCGAAAATAAACATTGAAAAGAAACAAAGGTAATATTAGCTGTTCTATTGTAAGGTGTGTTGTACGAAATCATCACTTGTTCGCAAGAAGTTCGATGTCAGAAATAACGTACGGAGGTTTACGGAAGAATGTGGCGACAGTTTCAACAGACCTTATGCTAATAATTTTACAGATTCAGTGCCGTAACATTTAATTTTGTATATAAAATTTAAAAGTTTATTATGATTATTGTAGTTCTTAATTTTTCCAATATGTAATAAAATGCAGAATTTAATATTTTCCACTTTATGCCGATATTCCTATAATTTCCCACATTATACATCGGTAAAAGATTCTCGTTAGCTGTAAGTGAATCTCTGTGTATCAAAAACGGACATCTGAAAGCGTGTTGACATCAAAAGCGGACACCTATACGTTTTGGTTTCAAAGAAAGACATCTGTATTTTTAAACACAAGGTCCTTGAGTAATCAAATTGCTTTTCGCCACGTCCAGGTATAAATCCTCGCGTATTAAAGTTGATAATGCTCAAATCAGCTTATAAATATATTAGCTCTACGTTTCGCAATAAAAAAATGACGTTTATCTCAGTTTCTGGCAAACGACAGATGTCCGTCTTTGATAATAGGCTACTCATATATACATATAAGTAAGTGTTTGTGTGTGTGTGTGTGTGTGTGTTTGTGTGTGCGTGTGTGTGTGCGCGCGCAGTTGCTAGCTTCTATTGAAAACACGAACACTGCACATCGTACTTAAATAAGCCAGGATTGATACCAATAAAGTAAACGTCTGTCCTGTGCGAGACTTACAGTATAAACTGTACGAGCAGTCATCGGCAGTACTCAATGTGTGGCATATCGAAGTTGGTTTCGGTCAGGGAGGCGTTGGCGGGTAGCAAGATTTTTACGTGACCGCTAACAGGTGACAGATGGGTTGTGGAGTGCAGATGTAGATGTAATAGTTGCAAATGTCACTAACAACGTAATTATTTTGATAATCCACGTAAAAAATTAAGCATTTTTCTCTATAACTTGCGACGTTAAACAATTTCAACCAAACGTATAGAAAAATACCTGTCTTTTTACCTACATTCAACTATTGAGCTGTTGCTGTTGTTGTAGTCTTGAGTCCAAAGACTGGTTTCACGGAGCTCTCCACGCCACCCTATCCTGCGCATGTCTCTTTATTTCTGAATAAGAACGGAAATCTATACACAGTTGAACTTGCATATTATATCCATCTCCTGGTCTCCCTCTGAGACTTTTAACCATATACTTCTTTCCAACACTAAACTATTCCCTGATGTCTCAGAATGTGTACAATCAATCTATCCCTTCTGTTAGCCAAGATGTGTCTGACATTTTTCTCCACGATTATGTCCAATACCTCCTTATTAGTTACGTGATCTACCCATCTAATATTTAGCATTCTTCTGTAGCACCAAATATCAAAAAATTCTATCATTTTCAGTTGTCAGTACCGACTTCGGTTAATTGGGAGAATTTGGGGAAGATGTACTTCATCTGTGAAAAAGACTGCGTATAAAACGCTTGTACGATCACGTCTTGAGTATTGCTCAAGTGTTTGGGGCCCACAGCAAATCAGTTTAAAGGAAGACGTGGAAGCAGTTCAGAGGCGAGCAGCGAGGTTTGTTACTGGTAGATTCGACCAATGCGCGAGTGTCACAGAAATGCTCCGGGAACTCAATTGGGATTGCTAGAGGAAAGACTACGTTCTTTTCGTGAATTTCTGTAGAGGAAATTTAGAGGGCCGGAATTTGAAGCTGAGTGTAGTACGAGCTTCCTGCCGCCTACTTACATTTCACGTGGTGATCACAAAGACAAGATAAGAGATTAGGGCTCGTACTGAGGCATATAGGGATTATTTTTTCCCGTTTGGAGTGGAATAGGAAAGGAAATGCGTAGTAGTGGTACAGTGTACTCTGCGCCACGCACCTTACGGTGGATTGCGAAGTATGTATGTAGATGTCTGTACTTATCTCCACGTTTCTTTCCCGTCCATTACTGCACTCTAGATATATGATTTCAAAAAGATCATCTACCATTTGGATTAATATTCGATATCAACACCTCTTCTTGAGAAATGCTTTTCTTCCCATAGCCATTCTGCGAATAATGCTACAGCGGTCATACATTATTTTGCTACCCAAATAACAAAACTCGTTTACTGCTTTTATTGTCTCGTTACCTAATATAATTGCTTCGGAATTGCCCGATTGCCTTACACTGCATTCCATTACTTTTTTTTGTCTTGTTAATGTTCATTTTGAACTACTAGCAGGCTGTTTACGTTCTGTAGCTAACTAGACGTTCTTATATGTACATAACAACTTCCTCATTACTTCAGGTGCAGTTAGCACATTCCGCCCCACCCAGCTTCTACACCTAGCATACCATTCAGAGGCAAGTACAAGGTGGTAATTGAGGGCCGGCCGCGGTGGCCGAGGAGACTGAGGCGCTCCAGTCACGGTCTGCACGGCCACTACGGTCGGGGGTTCGAATCCCCCCTCGGGCATGGATATTTGTGCCGTCCTAGTTCGTAAATAGTTCATAAGTAGTTTGTAAGTTTAGGGACTGATGACCCCGTAGTTAAGTCCCATAGACTATACAAACATTTGAACATTTTGGTAATTGAGGAAAGGAGTTTGCTGTTGTGTCAGCTGATAGGACTTCCCGGTAACGACGTTGTGACACGCTGCCCCTTGGCCCTACTGTATTCTGTCGGAGTAGAAAGCCACGGGAGAACTAACTACCACTGACAAGCTTCGTCCCTCGCGGAAACGTCAGTCACTCCCATCCAGAGACGGGGGCTATTTGCCGCGGCTCTCTCCTAGCAACGTAAGACGCCTGTCCATTCGCTAAAGGATTTCTCTGACACCAACGTGACCCTATTACAGTGCGTCCATATAGGAGTGTCTTAACGTATTGCCTACATGAACTACATCTACATCTACATGGGATAATTTAAGTGCCTGACAGAGGGTTCAACGAACCACCGTTATACTATATATCTCCCATTCCATTCTAGAATAGCGCGCGGGAAGAAAAAACATCTGAATCTCTCTGTTCGAGCTCTGATTTCTCGTATTTTATTCTGATGATCATTTCTACCTATGTAAGTGGGAGCCGACAATATATTTTGGCATTCGGAGATGTTGGCGATTGGAGTTTCGTAAGTAGCCTACGCCGCAGTGATAAGCGCCGTTGTTGTAATGATTCCCATCCCAAATCCTGTATCATTTCCGTAACGCTGTCTCCCATACCGTGACAATACGAAACGAGCTGCCCTTCTTTGCACTCTTTCGATGTCATCCGTCAAACCCACTTGATAAGGATCCCACACTGGGCAGCAATACACCAAAAATGGACGGCCAAGCGTAGTGTATGCGGTTTCTTTTTGCTGACATGCAACGGATCAACAGAAAAATTGTTGGTACTGAATATACGTGGGTTGGAATTTAAATAGAGGCAATACTGCTGTGGAGACACTATGCAATGGAATCTACTATTGTCGCTGATGGCACACGTTGTTGACATATCTACCTTAGCTCCGAGCGGTACAACGTTACTGTGTCACTATGTTTTCGAAACAGGAACAACGGAGTTGGATCAAGATTGAATGTGCCAGAGGCGTACAGCACGACAGTGTCTTCAAGGTCATCAAGAGGCGTGCGGGGAATCGGCATTGCCGTACAGAACATTGGCACGTTGGGTGAAGGCCTCCAACGAAGGTCGACAAACTGTGGCAGACACATCGGGCAGATCGTCCTAGCGTCTCTGAAAAAGAAGTGCATACTGTTGCGCGTTAGTGGACAGTGATCGACTCCAGACGATTCGTGAGCTCGCCCACGAAATCGGATTTGCGCATGGGACTGAAGAAACGCCCTAGCACGCGGAAAATTGCATGACGGTGGATTGTGCGTGAACTGAGAGAAATGCAGAGATGGATGCGTTACGTCGCTCTTCAGACGCACTTGGAGCGCTATGAGCGCGTAGGAGAGGCTTTCCTACGCCATATCACAACGCTGGATGAGACATGAGCCACATCGTACGAGTCGAAACTGAAACGTCAATCCAACGAATGGCCTCATTAAAGCGCATCAGAACTCCAGCATGGCAAAACGTTATGGTGATTCTCATGTACGACTGTGATGATAGATTAGATTAGATTAATACTTGTTCCGTAGATTCTATATACTACATTTCGTAATGATGTGGAACGTATAAGTCTAGTAAAAGTTGTCTACATTTTACAATCAATATTTTCAGGATTTTTTATTACATTTTAAAGTTTTATCTGAAAATTCATCTACATTGTAGAACTAGTTCCCATTCAGAAATTCCTTTAATTTCTTTTTAAATACAAGGTGGCTATCTGTCAGACTTTAGATGCTACTTGGTAAGTGACCAAAGACTTTTGTGGCAGCATAATTCACCCCTTTCTGAGCCAAAGTTAGATTTAACCTTGAATAGTGAGATGGTGTTACCCTAACGCAATACGTTCTTTCACGGCAGACATTCTATTTACAGTATTACTGTTCGTTTTTGGAACGTTATGGGCAACCCACCCATCATTTTGCACGACAATGTACGGGCGAATACATCGGAAGCTGTGGCTGCTTTGTTGGATCGATGGGACTGGGAAGTAGTGTACCATCCACCATACTCCCCGGGATTAAGTCCTCGAGACTTTGATTTGATTCCGAAGATGAAGGAACCACTTCGTGCCATTCGTTTCAGAACTATTCCAGAGATTAGACTGGTAGGCTTTATTCACACCATCAACATAATAGGCTCTTCTAACGGTGTACAACGGTATACAACACCCTCTACATCGCTTGCAATGGGTTCTACACAACGCTGATGACTACTTTGAAGGTCAGTAACAGGTGTAAACATGTAACGCTTTTGTATCGGTTGTGGATAAATATGTGCTGCTATTTAATATCAATCCCTCGTATATAGGAATACACAGTAAGTTAATCTTTTACGCTGTCGTGGTTAACCTCCAAATTTAATGAATAATTTAGTATGTGTATGTGGGGGAGGGGGCGGGGAGGAATGAGTGAGGGAGTGGGTGGGAGTGGGGGTGTGGGAACGAGATTGGATGGGTGGGTGTGGTGAGGGGCAAGTGAGTCGATGTGGGTCCTTACTTGTATGTTGGATATATTGCAATATATCCTGGCAGTGGATGGTACCTGTTTTATGTTCATGATATTGACTTATCAATTTGTCCTAAGGATTTTACTGCTATGACAATGACTTAGAAAAAACCTGTCCGAAGAGTTGCTTGATAATGGCCTAAGGCCAAAACCTGGTTGTGGAAATAAACAATATTTCAGTCAAATGCCAGCAAATTCCTTTAAAATATTGAAATATCTTCCTCCCATAGATGGTCGTGTGATCTAGAGAATCACGTTAGGGATCGCGTCGGAGGTATGCGATCTCCCTTGGGCATATATAAATATATATATATATATATATATATATATATATATATATCCACTCCCATGAACCACAGACATTGCCGAGGTGGGGTGGCTTGCGTGCCTCAACGATACAGATAGCCGTACCGTAGGTGCAACCACAGCGGAGGGGTATCTGTGGAGAGGCCAGACAAACGTGTGGTTCCTGAAGAGGGGCAGCAGCCTTTTCAGTAGTTACAGGGGCAACAGTCTGGATGATTGACTGAGCTGGCCTTGTAACATCAGCTAATGTGGCTTTGCCACACAGCTACTGCGAACGGCTGAAAGCAAGGGGAAACTACAGCCGTTATTTTTCCCGAGGACATGCAGCTCTACTGTATGAACATATGATGATGGCATCCTCTCGGGTAAAATATTCCGGAGGTAAAATAGTCCCCCATTCGGATCTCCGGGCGGGGACTACTCAGGAGGATGTGATCATCAGGAGAGACAATACTGGCATTCTACGGGTCGGAGCGTGGAATGTTAGATCCCTTAATCGAGTAGGAAAATTAGAAAATTTAAAAAGGGAAATGGATAGGTTGAAGTTAGATATAGTGGGGATTAGTGAAGTTCGGTGGCAGGATGAACAGGATTTCTGGTCAGGTGAGTACAGGATTATAAATACAAAATCAGTTGGGGGTATCACAGGAGTAGGATTGATAATGAATAAGAAAATAGGAATGCGGGTAAACTACTATGACCAGCACAGCGATCGCATTATCATTGTCAAGATGGATACGAAGCCAACACCGACAACAGTAGTACAGGTTTATATGCCAACTAGCTCTGCCGATGATGAGGAGATCGAAGAAATATATGAGGAGCTAATGGAAATTATTCAGACAATTAAGGGAGAGGAAAACTTAATTGTTATGGGAGACTGGAATTCGGTAGTAGGCCAAGGAAGGGAAGGGAAGATAGTGGGTGAATATGGTCTGGGCAAAAGGAATGAAAGAGGAAGCCGCCTGGTAGAATTTTGCACGGAACATAATTTAGTTATAACAAACACCTGGTTTAAGAATCACAAAAGAAGGTTGTATACGTGGAAGAAACCAGGAGACACCGGGAGATACCAGATAGATTTTATAATGGTAAGACATAGATTTCGGAACCAGGTTTTGAAGTGTAGGACATACCCAGGGGCAGACATAGACTCTGACCATAACTTGTTGGTTATGAACTGTAGGCTGAAACTGAAGAAATTACAGAAAGGTAGGAATATAAGGAGATGGGACCTAGATAAATTGAAGGAACCTGAAGTTCTTAAGAATTTCAGAGGGAGCTTCAGGCAACAATTGACAGAAACAAGGGAAAATAAAACAGTTGAGGAGGAATGGGTAAAATTGAGAGATGAAATAGTGAAGGCAGCAGAGGACAAAATAGGTAGGAAGGCAAGACCTACAAAGAATCCTTGGATATCACAGGAGATACTAAATTTAATCGATGAAAGGAGAAAGTATAAGAATGCAGTAAATGAAACAGGCAAAATGGAGTACAGACGACTAAGAAATGAGATTGACAGGAAGTGCAAAATGGCTAAGCAGGAATGGCTAGAAGGCAAATGCAAGGATGTAGAAGAATGTATAAATAGGGGAAAAATAGATACAGCCTACCGGAAAATAAAAGAAACATTTGGCGATAAGAAAAACAGCTCTATGAATATCAAGGACACTGATGGAAAACCAGTTCTCAGCAAAGAAGGGAAAGCTGAAAGGTGGAAAGAGTATATAGAGGGGCTCTACAAAGGAAATGAACTTCGAGACACTATTGTAGGAAGGGAAGAGGACGTAGATGAAGATGAAATAGGAGATACTGTACTGAGAGAAGAATTTGACAGAGCCCTGAAAGACCTAAGTCGAAACAAGGCCCCTGGAGTAGATGATATTCCCTCAGAGCTACTGAAGTCTCTGGGAGAACCAGCCATGACAAAATTGTTTCACATTGTGTGTAAGATGTATGAGACAGGTGAAGTACCCTCAGACTTTAAGAAAAATGTTATAATCCCCATTCCAAAGAAAGCGGGTGCAGACAGGTGTGAAAACTACAGAACCATCAGTTTAATAAGTCATGGCTGCAAAATATTAACACGAATTATATACAGAAGGATGGAAAAGCTGGTAGAAGCAGACCTCGGGGAAGATCAGTTTGGGTTCAGGAGAAATGTAGGAACACGGGAGGCAATACTCACCTTACGGCTTATCCTAGAAGATAGATTAAGAAAAGGCAAACCAACATTTCTAGCTTTTGTAGATTTGGAGAAGGCTTTTGACAATGTTGATTGGAATAAACTCTTTAATGTTCTGAAGCAAGCAGGAGTAAAATATAGGGAGCGTAAGGTTATTTACAACTTGTACAAAAACCAGACAGCGGTTGTCAGAGTTGAAGGGCATGAAAGGGATGCAGTGGTTGGAAAGGGAGTAAGACAGGGTTGTAGCCTTTCCCCAATGTTGTTCAATTTGTACATTGAGCAAGCTATAAAGGAAAGCAAGGAGAAATTTGGAGAAGGAATTAAGGTTCAGGGTGAAGAATTAAAAACATTGCGTTTTGCCGATGACATAGTAATTCTGTCAGATACAGCAAAGGACCTGGAAGAGCAATTGAACGGAATGGACAGTGTGCTGAAAGGTGCATATAAGATGAACATTAACAAGAGTAAAACTAGAGTAATGGAGTGCAGTGTAAGAAAATCAGGTGATGCTGAAGGAATTAGATTAGGTGACGAAACAATAAAGGAGGTAGATGAGTTTTGTTACTTGGGCAGTAAAATAACAAATGATGGTCGCAGTACAGATGATATAAAATGCAGAATGGCAATGGGTAGAAAGGCGTTTTTGAAAAAGAGAAATTTGTTAACATCGAATATTGATTTAAGCCTAAGGAAGTCCTTTCTGAAGGCATTTGTATGGAGTGTTGCCTTGTATGGGAGTGAAACATGGACGATAAGCAGTGTGGACAGAAAGAGGATAGAGGCTTTTGAAATGTGGTGCTACAGAAGAATGCTGAAGATTAGGTGGGTGGATCGCGTAACTAATGAGGAGGTACTGAACCGAATTGGGGAGAAAAGAAATTTCTGGCATACCTTGACTAAAAGAAGGGATAGATTGGTAGGACACATTCTTAGACATCAAGGAATTGTGAATTTAGCGTTGGAGGGAAGTGTGTGGGGTAAAAATCGCAGAGGGAGACCAAGAGACGCGTATAGTAAGCAGATTCAAGTGGATGTGGGTTGTCGTTCTTATGAGGAGATGAAAAGGCTTGCTCAGGATAGAGTAGGGTGGAGAGCTGCATCAAACCAGTCTCTGGACTGAAGACCACAACAACAACAACATATATATATATATATATATATATATATATATACAGGGTGTTTCACTAAGAGTGTTTGCTTCTGTAACTTATAAAATAATATGTGACGGGAAATTTTAATGCGGTAGGTCAACACAAGAAATGTTACACTTTCTGCGGAGCTACGAACATAGTTTATTGTATCATTATCCAAAGAGTTACAGCACAAAGATATAATTTTTTAAATGGAACAATAGTTTCTTCTATCGTGCATTGGATTCGTTGAAACCAGCTGCGTCCAAATCAATTTAAACTACTTTCCTATCACTGTTAGTTTGGGAGCTACAACCCTTCAAAGTTTAGGGGGCAGAGGCTACGACAGCGTTTCTGACTGACTGGTGGTCATGAGACAGTAAGCCGTGCCCCAGGGGATAGACACTCGGTCAGTCAGCTACGCTATCGCAGCCTCCGCCCCCGGAACTTTCAAGGGTTGTTGCTCCCAAACTAACAGTGATTTGGACGCAGCTGGTTTCAACGAATCCAATGCACTATAGAAAAAAAGTTGTTCCATTTAAAAATTATATCTTTGTGCTGTAGCTCTTTGGAAAATGATACAATAAACTATGTTCATAGCTCCGCAGAAAGTATAACATTTCTTGTGTTGACCTACCGCATTAAAATTTCCCGTCACCTATTATTTTGTAAGTTACAGAGGCAAACGCACTTAGTGAAACACCCTGTATATATGTATGTGTATGTGTGTGTGTGTGTTAGTGTTTTGTTCTTAGGCTAGTTTAAGTAGCTTTTAAGATTAGGAACTGATTACCATTGTAGTTTGTTCCCATACATTTACAAACATGGAATTTACTTCCTGATATTTTTCACACATATCCTACCAAGTTTACCTTTTTTTTTGTCAAGGTTTCCCAAATGGTCTTTTCTAAGTCGACCATACAGAGAAGCTTTTCTGTGTTAGAACAACATTTAATTTTTAACATCCTTCGGTAACACGACATATCAAATGCATAGGTTCTCCTCCGTCCCGGTTTTCCCAATTTCCATGACTCATTACCATAATGCTGTGATCCTAATGAACATTCTAAGAAAATTCTTTCTTACATTAAGACCTATGTATGCTATCAGTAGACTACTCTTGAACACTCACTTCTTTGTGTGCCAGTCTACATTTTAGATCGTCATTATTTGTCCGTCATCGGTTGTTTTGTCTGCGAGGTAGTACCTTATATAATATACGTCGTCAATGTGGCATCTTCTACATTGGCCAGATAATAAGAACAGTAGATATCAGGTGCAAGGAGCAATAGAGGCACACCCGATTAAGACAGGTGGCGGAATCAGCCATTGCTGAACATTGTCTAGAACGAGATTTATGACGAAACCAAGATTTTATCACAGACGCCCAGATTTTCGTATAGTATTATAAGCGAACTGCAAGAGACAATTGATCAACAATCCCATGAAACGCGACATGGGGTATCAGCTAAGTAGAGCATAGGATTCTGCTCTGGAACTGTTTAACCATTTGAGGCAAAGTGGCTTCATTTGCGTCCACTTTAGCTTTTCTTTTTGTTCAGCTGACTGACACAGTGGTTTCAACTGGAGATACTTTCTGTCCGCCCTGCTAAGTGCTGCAATCTGTGAGAAATTTTTGTAACCACATCTGTTGTCATAATAAAGTTGCTAATACTTGCATTTGCATTATTTATAGTAACTGCTGTTCAATTTACTCCAGTAAATATTTCTTGATCATATATAAGGTATTTGTTTATGAAATTGTTGTAAATATACTCTGAAATATACAGCTACACACAACAACAGATATATCGTTTGTACAATATCCGCATTTGCATGGTGGCTTCATATGGGGCCACTGTGCTTGACTATGAGTCGTCAAACCTTTCCTATAACTTTTTTTTCTCCAGAACGGAATGTCTGAGAAAGAAATATTGGCAGTTTTGGACGAAGTTGCATCTGAAACAGAATTAGACAGTGATGAAAGCGAACTTGACGACAATCATGAAACTACTGTTGACATTACTGCTGAAGAAACAGTAACATATGCCACCACAATAAATCGCAGGAGGCCTAATTACCTCTGCGACTGAAAGTGACTATGAAGATAGTTTTAGCAGTGATGATGATGTGCCACTATCTTCTCTTGCTACCAATAAGTGGAGTAAAGTTTTCTGTCGTAGTGTAAAGTGTCCACACTTCAATGAGTATTGTAGTGTGAAGAGCAAATTGAAAGATGAAGGTAGCAACATGGCATCACATGATTTCTTTACAGTTATTTTCTATGTTACTCGTTTTTCATATGTATTGTGAGCATCGTCAATATTTGCCATAGTAATTTGTAAATAAATAAATAAATAATAAATAAATAAATAAATAAATAAAAATAAAAAAAATAAAAAAAATAAAAATTTCAACAATAAATTCAGTGGTTTTACTTTCTGTTCTTAAAGAGTTAAGAAGCAACGGGGACAGCTGCATCATACCTCGCACAGAAGAACGAAATGCTTGGATATGGAAAACGATCCCCAAACTGAGTGCGAAGCGTACAGTTGAAAACTGATGTATGTCGGGATTTGAAGCGGACAGCAGTACGATTATACTGCTGCCAACTGCATTTCGCGTAAAGACCACAAAGATAAGATCACATTCGTTCTTCCCTCGTTCTATGTGAGAGTGGAACATAAAAGTAAGTAACTAGTAGTGATAGGGAGTACCCTCCGTCACGAACCTTTGGGTGGATTGCAGATTATGTATGTAGATGTAGAAAATGAACAGATTAGCGGTAAAATAAGCCAAGAGGAAAAATTATAAACAGCGCACACTCCGCTGCAGAGTGAAAATAACATTCAGAAGAAAAAAAAAAGTTTTCCATCGACGACGAGATCATTTTAGATAGATCTCCAACGTGGGTACGATAGGGATGGGGAAGAAAATGGAAACCATACCGGCATTGCTGATCGATTTACGTAGAAAACTCGGAAGAGTGAAATGTGGAGACCGGATAGAGGTTTTAATTCTGCTGGTAACAAATGCGAGTCGACTTCCTTAATGGCCACCTTGACCGCGATTCACACGCACGCACATCCTCACTTTGCGCTGGGCTCTCCATTAAGACAGCCAGTCGACACGGCGCGCTACTCACGGCCTCCAGCGTTAGCCTTGGTCGCGACTACATAACCTCCGGGCTATCTCGGACACACCGTTCGCTGACACCGGCGTGCAACTGCGGCTAAGCGCCGGCCTGCCGCTGTCATTCACCCTTTGGCCGTGAGTCGTAGAGAATCCCCACTAGTGTTACCTAACTTCGTATCCGGGTCAGTGACATCTGTAGGTACAACAACAACAACGAAAAACTTGCAACTACAGAATTGTGTTACTGCAGACTGGTGCACCCATGCAATTAGGAACAACAGATGGAGGCATCCATCAAAAAGTAGTCTTTGTATATAGTAACGATTCGATATACATGTCTTGCAAATTGTATTGATACGGTTGCTAGGTTACCGGTTTCAACAGAAGAGCAGTGTATTCGGGCATGAAAGAGACAGACAAGGAAAGTAATACTCGCTGTCGTAAATGGCCGTCGCTAAGCATGGAGGTCCGGGTTCGATTCCCGGCCGCATCACAAATTTTAATTCATTGCTTCGCCTTCATCTTCAATGTCATGGACATATTTGAGACAAAAAACCGTCTCAGGGTTTCTTAATTTATATTTAAATTGATATAAATATCATCTTAGCAGGAATGTTCCACTATGTCCATTGCCATGGTGCTATTCCGTTGCATGGAGAGCCTTGGCAGAAGTGGCAATTATCTATGGAACAAGGAAGCTGAATTAAAGTTTGTGACGTGGGGGGAAATTGTACTTAGACTATTTCGAGGCGCCTTAACCGTTAGTGGTGTGGTGGTCTAACGGTAAGACGCCTGCCTAGTAAGCATGGAGGTCCGGGTTCGATTCCCGGCCGCATCACAAATTGCTTCGCCTTCATCTTCAATGTCATGGACATATTTGAGACAAAAAAACCGTCTCAGGGTTTCTTAATTTATATTTAAATTAAAAACATGGTAGCTACAGGTAAATCCTGTAGGTACATGTTATGTGACCAGAAATTTTGCGTGTGTTATTTAGTGAAAGGCATCCATCATCCTCTACAGCAGTGGATGAAAAGAAAATGTTTAACTGTTTGTGAATCTAAAGGACCAAACTACTAAGGTCAACGGTCCCTGGACTTACAAACTACTTACAGCTATTTAAGCCAAAGATAAAACACACACACTCACACACACACACACACACACACACACACACACATACACATACACATACACACATATCTTTCGCGGTCCATGCTTCAGCTATTACGAACCACTTGCGCCCCGTGGACCACAGGTTGGGGTTCAGCACTCTGCAGGTTACAACGGCTAGCACTGACAAGTGATGGAACCAGTACTGCTCTGTACCCACTTTTATACTACTTTATTTTTATCTATACACATGTTTATCGCAACTTTTCAACTTCATTTAGCTTCGAAGAATTGTATCCCACTAACCTAAAACAACCTTTCAGAAATGCAGTTGTGTTGGCGCGCTACGTGTATACACCGACTGAGACGCGTTACTTCTTATAACTCAAACGGGCAACGAAATTCAAGAGAAACTTTTTGGAAGCTTCGTAATTGTCTCTTCATGTGATGCATAAGTTCGAAATTTCACTCAAAAGTGCTTATTACCATCCTATATAACGGTGCAAAAGCGTGGCGCCTGCTACTTCACCCCTTGTGCTCACTGACAAATCAAACAGAAAGGTGTCAAGACTTACGAAAAATAGCACACAATTCGATTTGGGATTTGCGATGGCTTAATGATATGACGTAGGCAGTAAATTTCACCATAATTATGTCCAAAGTCACGATGTAAAGTTTACACGACTGTATAGGTTATCACACCCTCTCTCACACACATTTCATTCCTTAGCTTTGACAGCTGTAACATCGAGGTCAGAACAGCGACGCACGGTGTTGAAATTCCACAGTATATACATGAGTATCCGAGTCAGACATTTCAGACAGAGGCTGCCATTTGAATCAAGCGTGAAGGCCTAATCCGTTGTATAAAGGATATTAGTAAACTGACCCCTCCCCTTGGGACATTTATTCCTACACATTTCGCAGTCAGGAGCTACTAAGCGCAGTGCAAAAAGAACAACACTACGTTCCTAACAGAGTTCGCTATGAGTAACACCATCTAGATAGTTAAAAATATCCTTATTTAAAGCGAACTGGACGATTTTATACATATTAAATCATGATCGCGGCCGCTTATGAGAAATCTGTTCCCTCATATATAATTTTAAAAAAATAAAAATACTTGGCTGGCCGCGGTTGCCGAGGGGACTCAGGCGCATCAGTCACGGTTTGCACGGCCACTACGGTCGGGGGTTCGAATCCCCCCTCGGGCATGGATATTTGTGACGTCCTTAGTGTTAGCTAGTTCGTAAGTAGTTTGTAAGTTTAGGTACTGATGACCCCGTAGTTAAGTCCCATAAGCTATACAAACAAACAAAAATACTTGACAATATTCGAAATCGTAGAAAGATATAAAAAAAGCCAAGATCGCTGATCATCAATTTTTATTTAAGACGACTGGTTTCGCTGAAATATGTGACAATATCTATTGTCACTCACTGTTATAATTATGTTTCATTATAATGACATAGTGCACCTATGCACTGTAAATTATGTTATGTAACAAGTGGTTGACATTACGAGATAATGATTTTATTGGACCAGATGATGCTGACTTAGTTCAACGAAACCGGTCGTCTTAAATAAAAATTGATGAACAGTGATCTTGGATTTTTTATATCTTTCTACAATATTGGATCGCCTCCTCGAACATAAACCAACTCAATATTCGAAACTGCTGCACTATTTCATCCTTTTTTTGCGAACATCGTGAGAGATTGTGACCTAAATGAGCTTGATCTCACACCTTCGGAGTGTACCGCAATCGTAATTTTGTGTTGGGCGGCCAGAGACGGCTGACGTATGTAGATGAGTGTGCTTGAGTGATTATGTGGATGAGTGTTCTCTGTCTGATGAAGCTCTTGGCCGAAAATTTAGAATTGTGTGTGTGTATTTATGTGTCTTTTATTTGTGTCGGTCGGCGGCTCAACGTTCGTCTTTACGGTGAGCTGTCCCCTATACATATTATTATTATTATTATTATTATTAATTTTTGTTCTTGTATAGAGGGTGAGACCACTAAACACTGTTCAAAACCATTCGACTAAATTACACCCAAAGCAGGAAAAAATGTTTATTATTTTCAACTTTCCTTTTTCGTGCTCTCCTCCAGTGTCAGAAACTACTTTGCCATGGTGGGATAGTGGTTCTGCGCTGCGTACTGAACCCATTTTAGAGTTCCGGTCTTAATACAAATATTTAAAACATCACTGGCAGTGATGGGGAAATCAGGTGCGTAATTTGAATGTTGTCGATGGTCGCATCTCACAGATAGTTAATTTGTATCCGAGATGAGGTGCAGCCTTTTTATTACAACCTTTTGGTTAACGTATGGAATAACCAAAATCAAAACAGTGAGATCAGCTATCAATACCTTACTTTACCGTACTACGGATATAATTTATGATCTATCAAGTCCTAGGAAAACAGCAGAGATATAAAGCAGAGTTTACTGTGTAGAAGAAATGACACTACAATTTTTTCACTTGCTATTGTCCTTTACTACAGAATAATTATTTCGTGTCATTCTCTTTCTAGCACATCTTCTTCTTCTCTCTCTTCAGCCCTTGTCCCGCACATGCAGGGTCGGCTTGGTTATTGCAGATTTGCCATGTGTTAATATTTACAGGGTGGCCGCGGATGCCCTTCCTACCGCCACCCCGTCCCCCCCCCCCCGCCGGGGAGGAAATATGTACCCCAAATATCTGTGTATAGTGTTATATGTGTGAAAGTAAAAAGTGTTATGACATGTTTGCGAAAAGTGTAACTGAGGCGGGATTAGGGGACCAGCCCGGTATTCATCTAAAGGGATGTGGAAAACCGCCTAAAAACCACATCCAGGCTGACCGGTACCACAGACAAATATATACAGACGGGAAACCTCCGTAAGGGCCCGGTCCTACGCTCAGGGGTGCAGGGAGGGAGGTTTTCCAGCAGTTCCGTAAGATGTCCCATGATGGCGCTGCGGTCAGAAGCAGCTCTTTAAACTGGCCAGAGCAGGCGGCAGGTAGCGGCTGCCCCCACCACCACCTCCCCTCAAACGCCAGCAAGCCGGACACAGCCGTGGCCTCGTGGCAGGTGGCAAGAGCTCTCCCCTCAGCCTCCCCTCCATCCTACCCTCTGACGTGCGAGAAGCACCCTAAGCCAGCGATACGCCTGACACCTGCTAGCATCTTACAGAACTACGAGGGTAGCGTAGGACAGTGATTTAGAGGGGGCTGCTCCTCTGTATATGTTACTCTGTGCCAGTACTCCGACCCCCTTCGTTAATCCGCCTGGCGGATTCGAACCGGGGCCGGTACGCCTCCCCGTCCTGGAAACCAGTGCGTTAGACCACACGGCTAACCGGGCGGGTGCTCTCTTTCTAGCAGATATTAATAATTAATTATGAAATGACACTTCTTCAGTATTTTGTTGCGTTTTGACATGAAATTTTTGCAGGTGAGAATGAAAAACGAAGTGTGCATAAAATTCAAATGTTTGTCAAGCTTTGCACTGCGGGGTCATCAGTCCCTAAACTTACAAAATACTTATGAACTTCATTATACTAAAGACGGCACCAATATCCATGCCCGAGGAGGGATTCAAACCCCCGACCGTAGCGGCCGTACAGTCTGTGACTGGAGTGTCACAGACTGCTCAGGAAGTTGGCATGGAAAGGTGACGAGTCGCATCAGGAATATGTAGCTGTACTTTAGTTGACACAGAGTTGAGAATAGACTTCCTTGTTAATTTTACCAATTAACGACAACGCTATGGAAAGTTATCTGGGCTGCAGAGAACACAGCAGTGAGGTAACATGGCGGAAGCATGCTTGCGTGCTTTCACCAGAAACATCTTACATACTACTAAATACCTTGCAATGGCCCATTTCTCTTCAGCTTCTGCTTACGTGAACACTAGAGCTTTTTTTTACTTGATGAGTTCCCCATTTGTTTTAGGCAGTGTAAATTCGAGTCAGGTAAATATAATTACAGTGGTTACGTCATATGTGGACATTGGTATAGCAGCGAAGGAACGAAAGAATGGGGGCAGAGATAGAGGGGATACTCAACCTGTCTTTCTGTTGTATAATACTCTGAGCAGCATAGCACAACGTACCGCCCACTTTTTGTCGCCAACAGTATTTCTGGACTGTAGGAATTAAAATTTTCCGAAAGGTAAGAAACCACAGTAAATCTTCCCTTGAAATTCTTGGCAATAGGTATATCGTAAGTCTTCTTTATTCATCAGTTCTGTTGCCTTTTCAAGGTAAAATGTAAGCCAAAAATTGTTTAGAAAAGAAGTAAGACTGGATTATAATTTATAGTTTCGAAAGAAAAAGAAATTTCGGTTTGTTAGGTGGCCCAGAAAGCTGAATTGTGACGGGTAGGAATTTGCATCGCCCGCGAAGTAGTTCCGTTAGGCAAAGCGGTTAAGGTGAATTACGGGAGCGTCCGAAATTAATTTAATTTTTAATTGTTTTCAATGAATGTTTTCAGTCTTCTGGGGCTGCAGTGTATGGCACTTCTCTTTCTTCCGGAAATATATAGCTGCTGTGTCAGTGCCCGTAATTTGGTCGGAAGAACACCACCATACTTGTAACTGCATTTTTACTTCTATGGTACAGCGTTCATTATTTGGCAGATAATACTGTGGTGTTGCTAACTCCTGACAGACTGTGAATGTTAGCGAGGCCGGAACTCGAATTAGCAATCTTGTCTTTGATGGGAAATGCTTATACAGATTGAGCTTTCCAGAGACCATTTCTGCCAGTGGACCTTTTCTCCAAACTTTGCACAGGAATATACCTTGGTTGACCACCAATCACACATGGAACTAAGTGCCACTGGCAAGATGTTTGTTTCTCGGCAATATTTCACCTGATGAACGGAGTGAGCACTGCTTCCAGACTTCCTGCCGTAACTATTTACCGGTTCCTAACTAGAATTCGAAACTTAAGGTAAGTGATACCAAACGCAGTTCTTGTATCGACCAACATAGGATATAGGAAAAAAAACTGTAATATTGTTCTGGAACAACGAAGTTAAACTCTTTGTTCCGTCATTGTGTTCGATTTTGTATTTCTTGTATGGCATAATGGGTCGTTACTTTCAATAATGAACAGTATATTGTTTACTTCGATTCAAATATTCAAACGTTTGTAATTCTTATGGGACCAAACTACGTTGGTGATCAGTCCCGAGACTTACAAGATACTTAAACTAACTAACCTGAGGACAACAGGCACATCCATGTTCGAGGGGGAATTCGAACCCCGAGGCTGGAGTCTGCGTGATCCCTAACGTGGCGCTCCAGATGTTTACTTCGAACTAGTTGATTATCCATAAGGTGTCGTCCTTAGTCCGTAATGACGTCGAAGTAAACTCCTACGCAGTAGTACTAATCATTATACCATTCTGGCGCAGTTCCTTCACATAACTGCGTGGATTTACCTTGGCACGTTTCTTTTGGTACAAATTTTCATTCGATGCATAAGAGTAAACATTTCCTTCACAGATGTTCGTGATTTCTTCAAGTATCTGATAAATTCGTTTAAATTGTGTAAAAACTCCTCTGGCTGGGTTACCCGTTTGATCTACGTGGAGGTGCTATTCGAACCTTCGTGATGTTGTTCGAGTTTAAAGAGAATATCATACAGGCTTTGATGAAGACGGTGACGAAAACTAGCGCGCAGAAGATTTTCGTACAAATTTTCAGTAGATGCTTCGGCCTACACAAATCGATCACGTATGTACTTGAGTTACGTAAGTCTCTCATTCATTTCGTATAAGTTGTATAAAATGAATTATGCTGAGTTTCAGGCAGGATCCCCGTTTCTTTCTGTGTGGAGGTTGTAACATCTCTGGAAAGGTCGCAAACAGTGGTCGACGTGAGCGGTCGCGATACGGGCCGCCAGAGGGCGCCCGCGATGTGAGCATATGTTACTCTGTGGCAGAGCACTCACGTGGGCTGCTGAGGCGACAGCCTTTCTCTCAGTCGCTCTCCGTCGTTCCCAGTTGCTGTTCAGATTTACTAGCAGACGTTTTTACTTGCAATTAGATATTGGATAGCTGCCAGTATCATTTTGTCTAAGTTGAACTTTTTTTATAGTTAGCAAATGATGAGCTGTAGTTTATACCAGCTTTGTATGGACCGCGCGTGTTGCGCACCGATGGTTACTTGCTATTAAAAAATTATGTTCTCAGTTTCAGACAGTAACCAACTGTACTTAATACTCCCCTGTTCCAATACGTGTTAGCCTGTCCCAAATCCATGGCATCGAACCTGAAATTTTACTAATCACCGTGCTAAATATTGGCTCTGGGGCATGGAATTGTGAGGAAACGGCGTTGTTGCCTTCCACACGTAACTAATAAGGTAATTGTGTATTTTTACGGAAAAAGCGGATTTATAAGGTGCTGTTCCATTTGTCAGGGAGAGCCTTCAAAATATTGTTATCAAGCGGCACATCATATAGACTATCAGAGATGAGGATTTGGAGTGAGGAAGGAGGCGTGATCTTGTAAATCCACGTGCTTGTCCGGACACTTTGCCACGGACACATAATGGTTAGCACAATTGCCAGGTTAGAATATAGGCCCTGGAACACATTTTCTTTCTTTTCTTTAAAAATGGGAGATTGATGGCCATCAAGTTTTGAAGTACTTGAAGGGTCGAAGATACCATTTTTGGTGTCCACGACTGCATTGGACAATCAGTCTTAGCTTTAAAAAGGTAAGGTTTAATTTCAATTTTGCGCGATTATTATAGAATTGCTGCTCTGCCTAAAACTAACACTTTCTGAATCTATTTATGCTTACATCAGTCCGACCAGTACCTGCAATTGTTTGGAAAATTAATAGTGAGTATGGCTGAAAGTTTAGGAGTACTAAGTCTTAAGCATTTATGATTTATTTAACCTTGAGGCTCCGTAATTCTCTTCGGGATATTAGAAAACTGAATCGCTATGTAGTTTTGTGATTTAGTAATACACGATTAAAAAAACTCATATCATCAAAAGATATATCGATCTTTCTTGTAGCTTCGTTCATATCCAGTAGAGAACAGGAACGCATCAAGGTGCGGGACAGAGCGCGTCATGACCCAGTGCCCTTGTGCTCCGAGCAGACACAGCGGTAGTTATCAGCAAGTGGCAAGGTTCTCAACTATGTTCGTCCCGTTCGACTTTGGAAGCTTCAACCAAACATTAGTGGGAACCGAAAACAATACAAAGCTAACACTCGAAGTGACTATACTCCGATAACAAGGTAGTTCCTTCTTCTTCTCTATACGGAACGGATTTCGTGCTATATTTAAATATCTGTGACGTATAGGTCTCACTGTTACTCTCTGTTTACGAGTTGAGTAGACTCTTTTGTTTATTAATTTTGCATTTGTAAGTAACATGTATCCAACAACCGGACAGTTATTGAACATTTTTGTTGTACAAGAATATAAATTTTAGTATACACAAAAGACTGAAAGGTTTGTTGCAGTACGTGTGAACGAGCCTGAAGATTGCGTTAATGAGCCAACAACACAGGTAACGCGACTCAGTGTCCAATAAATATGCGGCTATTGGATACCTATTATTAAGAAATCTTTCCTGTCTGAAGGTTCAGTCTTTCGTTTGTAAATATAGAATTACAGGAAATTCTTAAGTTGTACTCTCTACCGTATTGTGTCACGCATTAATTAATTTGACCTATGTAATCAGTATTATAGTCTTATGAAATAGTGATGAAACAAATAATTTTTAAAGTAATTTAATTTCATGACTGAAGCACAATCGAACCTATTTTTTTATTCCTCAGAAAATTTCATCCTACCCCTCAGAGTGTAATGACCCTATAGCTGGAAGCACTTAAGCGTGATATGGCTTGAAATTACTCTACGGTTATTCCGTCAACGGCAATTCGGATATAAAAAACCATCCGAAATCCCTTCTGCCTAAAGTTCTCCCATGTCTGGATATAGCCACCCACTGATGCTCTCCGTTGACTTCTCATTTAGAAATGGTGGTGATTTTGTCTGATCATTTCATCTTCTTTTGCAACAAATTTGTTGTTCGCAACAGTCTCGGCCCCATCGTTCCTCTTCATGAATGTTCGTGCGTGCGATACAAAATGTACGAGTGTCATTTGTTCTGCCCACAGAAATTGTGTCACTTCACGTACTCCATGCCTGACAGGATCGTATATTCCTGTAGTCAATTTAAACACCCCTATGGACGAGAGAAATGTCCGAATACAACCTCACAGTTAGTGCTATAGCTTACTTTGGTAAGTGACAAAAACTTGCTATAAACACGTAGACATTTTGTTATAGAAACAGTCGCAACAGTAAAATAAACCAAAACACAAAAATGACGTCCTATATTTTCGTAAAAATCCCGATATTTACAAGCTAACCATTCATCTATTAACTACACGTTTTGGTTTGCAGATGACGAACTGTCAAAAATTCACAGTGACGTTTTGTGAGTTAAGGAACCACAAAGAGAACTATATGTGATATTAAGGTAGGCCTAGTATACCTGTAAAAATAAGAAACGATTTATATCAGTTTCAAAATTATCTGTAGTTTTTACACTTAATGTACAAAAAGTAACAATCATTTCATTGTTTATATGACAGACAGTATGAAATAAACATCCCACTGATGATGCTGCAACGCTAGCGAAACATGTATGGGACAAACTAAGAAAAATTGTGTTTCCTCAAGGCGAACCATACCTATAAAGCAGATTTATTTGTAAGCAATCACGGAGATTGAAAAGCTTTTCAAACCTCAAGATGAATCAAATATTCTGTTAGAAACCTTGACGACGTTTTCTTTTACAGCTAAAATAACAAACGGAATAAGTGTGGTAACACTGAATGTTCAAATGTTTGTATAGCTTATGGGACTTAACTACGGGGTCATCAGTCCATAAACTTACAAACTACTTATGTACTAGCTAACACTAAGGGCGGCACAAATATCCATGCCCGAGGCGGGATTCGAACCCCCGGCCGTAGTGGCTGCGCAGCTCCGTGACTTGTTCGCCGCAGTCCCCTCGGCCACCGCGGTCGGCGGTAATACTGAATCCCACAGACTGTAGTACTTAATCTATACACAAAGTTTCTCCTGTCATTACGTCATTTACAACAGAAATTGTAACAGTCTCTCGTGTTGATGTACATGTGATATAAAAGCTATGTTTGAAAATCACTGGTATGTATTTCATGGCATTTTCACAAAATAGAACTATTACACTTTGCAGAGAACGCGCTGTTACATTTGAACAATTACGAATGTTGCAGAACATAGTTGTGTTCAGTTAACAAGATTGTACGCAAACTTTTAGGGAGCAAGAAGAAGAAAAACAGTAGCAGGTTTTGACCAATGTTCGTACATTACGTTACTGCAAAAATTTACGAGAGGAATCCGTAATTCTCGTACTATTGATGGCAGACGATAACTGCTAACACAGCGTTTTTAGACATTATAATTCATTGTACTAAGAAAGACATAGTTTGGTAATTTTCGGTGTGCCGTTGCTTGATTATAATAAGAAAATCATCAACTACAGAAAGCGAGATGACGTAAGCAAGAAACAGTTTCGGGCGAAAAATGTCACGTGACTGATTTCAGAGCACCAAATGTACGCTGTGTTCCTTCCAGGATATAGTTACTCGACCGAAAGCTAAATGCACGCTACGTTCCTTTCAGGCTATATTCATTCGTAACCAGTACAACTAAAGAAAATAAACTTGAAAGAGAGAAGAAACTAAAAAGGCAAGAAAGGTGATAATATTTAACGGAAAAAGGTAATGAAAATGTGCGAGAGATTAAAATAATAGTTTAAAGAGATAAATCTGAAAAATATATATATGTTTGTCGAAGCTAAAATCAAACCTCGAGTATTTATGGCTGTTTGTTAAAATACGATCAAAGAGAATATTATGTGTTGTGTACATGGATATTATCAAAATAGTACAGTCGTAATCGTATCGTCCATAATGTTTTATTGTTTGTATTTTTATTATCTTTGTCCAAAATGTTTCCAAAAAGTCATAAAACTAGAGACAAACCTTAAATGGGCCGTAAAACACGCCAGTGCGATTATTTTTATCGGTTTAGAAATACGTTTCCCTGATGCATTTATAACTACAGTAGAACCCCTCATATCCGACCTCGGGATATCCGACTCCTCGGGACATCCGACCATGTGCCCGACTGTCTTCTGCCGGCGACGAGTCAAACTGACCCAACAGCGCTGTGCATTGTTTCTCTGTTAAACTGCCAGTTGTGTTCTGATTGTCGACGTGGACGTTGCTCTATTTTATTGCTTTTTGTTTTCGTGATTACTGTAATTTTGGTGATAAACTGTGCTGTGCGATTAGTCGAAGTTCGCTATGTCTTCTCAAAAACGTAAGCGTGTGTGCGTTTCCCTTCAACAAAAACTTGAAGTGCTTCAATGTTTGGACCGTGGTAAGTCACTAGTCAAATTAGCCGCAGAGCTAGGGGTCGGCGTGACAACTGTAAAAGACTGGAGAAGAAACCGTGAAGACCTTGAAAGTTATTCTATGACAGTTGAAACGGGAGATGCTTTAAAAAAATCGGAAAATGACTAAAAAAAAAATCTAAGCTAGAACTTGCAGACGAAGCTCTTTGGGTTTGGTTTTGTCAAGAACGGCGCAAAGGGACTTCTTGTCGGGGCCTTTTGTGAAAGAAAAAACCGTAAAGCTGTTTGAAAAATTGGGAGGAGATTTTGAGACTTTGCAGGCACTCGAAGGCTGGTTTCACCGCTGGAAGCTTCGCCACGGTATTACAGATGTTGTTATTGCGGGCGAAAGAGTATTAAGGACTTCTTCAAATGAGGTACTGTACACACTGTATGTAATTATTTGTCGTTGTGATTGAACTGCACAGTACTGTATTTTTAATGTTTTCGTTAATTAATATAAAAATTAAACTTATCCATTTTATAAAAAAAACTGTTACTTTTGTTAAGAAAATGTTCTGTAAAATAATTTTTTATTGAATACAGTAATTACGATTAAGCAGCACAGCACTGTGTGTATTGAGTGTGTATTATGTTCAATGTTTATAATTTAGTGCAGTATACGGCTGTTTTGACCCGAAAAAACGTGTTTTATTGCTCCTCGGTATATCCGACCTTTTCGCCGTTCCGACCACGGCCCAGTCCCGTGAAGGTCGGATATCGGGGGTTCCACTGTAATTTGAACTGAAGGGGGTACGCCGAACCGGCCTAACAATATTACTAGTTATACTACGCCAGCTACAAAACTGAAGAAATTTGGTGATGGTGGTGCCACTCAGTGGCGTGACGTAACGGACCGGAACCTCTTTTCCAAATCGCCCTCGTGGTCGCACTCAGGGTCGTCTGGCACTGGGTAACGAGTTCCACCGGTTCTGCAAACATACAGCAAGGGCGGACAAGGGCGGAACGTAGGCAGTTCCACTCGAATCCCGCATCTGACGCCGACATTCCATTAGCGTTATTCTTATGTCCATTCCGGCCTTGTACTGAGAACAATGGCGGTAGCTGTCGACCAAGTGCAGACAAAGGGGTTTGTATCTCACCTGACAGTTTCAGCAAAGGTGCAGCTTGCTATTAGTCTCTCACACAACAAAGACACTAAAACAGTGTGGGCTTTTTAAATATTCAGGAACCTTGCAGACACCTTTAGGTACTAAAAGTTTGTATTGAGGAGTTAGGAACAGGAGAAATCTTCCGTTACTTATTGAATTTTGTGTATGGTCTGAACAGTAATGAAATGAATATCTTTAGGGACTGATGACCCCGCTGTTAAGACCCCTAAGCTTAACAAACATTTGAACATATTTAAATGGATATGCATTAAACTACGAGAGAACAGTCGTTGAAACCCACATTTAATAAATTATTTGTCGAAGGCAGAATGCTACATGGAAACGAGTTACTTTAAGATGTGCGGAATGTAGATTCGAGCAAATATATATAATTGTTCGAATCTACATTCCGCACATCTTAAAGCAACTCGTTTCCATGTAGCATTCTGCCTTCGACAAATAATTTATTAAATGTGGGTTTCAACGACTGTTGACATAGTTTAAATTGATTTGGACGCAGCTGGTTTAAACGAATCCAATACACGATAGAAAAAACTATTGTTCCATTTAAAAAATTATATCTTTGTGGTGTAACTCTTTGGAAAACGATACAATAAACTATGTTCATAGGTCCTCAGAAAGTGTAACATTTCTTGTGTTGACCTCCCGCTTTAAAATTTCCCGTCACCTATTATTTTATATGTTACAGAGGCAAACACACTTAGTGAAACACCTATATTATAGGAACGACAAAATAAGTAAAACCAAAATTATTAACACGACACATTAGTTTCAAGCTAATTCTGGGAACGACAATCGTAAAGAAATATTAAAAATTGAGCAGCTCGTATTTGGCTGGGTGACATAAAGAGACTGACAAGTATCCGAAGAACTTTTGAAAATTTCAGAATGTTTGAATAATGATCACATATGTATACAAGTTTACATGTTTCTGGAAGAGCTTAAATCCATCAACGGAACGATTCAGTAGAAAGACATTTACTGGAACTTTGTGATTAAAAAAATATCCCATTTAGAAGCTTATTAGTACCAAATAAATTAAGATAGAAAGAAACAATAAGAAATTAAAACCAAATAGATTTAGATAGACAGAAAAATGAGAACACAATGTAATACTCAGGGAATATTCACCACGCGGGAGTAGCCGAGCGGTCTGGAGCGCCACGTTTCGGATCGCGCGACCTCCCGCGTAGAAGGTTCAAATCCTCCCTCGAGCATGGGTGTTTGTGTTGTCTTTACTATTAGTTAATAAGTAGTTTGTAAGTTTAGGGACTGATCACCCCGCAGGTAAGTCCCATAATCTTTACAACTATTGAATATTTTGAACGGAATATTCAAAGTTTAATATTAAACAACTTTTTATGGGAAATCGAAATCATAATGATTGAATGCATTAATTCCGAAAAATCTTTGCGTCACTGGATTTAGGTGATTCTGAGTTGATCTATACTCAATTATTTATTTTTAAAGGCAATTATTATCTAAAATAAAATGATATATTAATGAAAAAATCGTAACACCCGAATAAACAGAGTGATAAAAAAGTCAATATAAATTTGAAAACTTAATAGATCACGAATAACGTAGATAGAGAGGTAAAAATTGACACACATGCTTGGAACGACATGGGGTTTTATCGGAACAAAAAAAAAGTGTTCAAAAATGTCCGACAGATGGCGCTTCATCTGTTCAGAAAAGCAATAATTAGCATAACAAATTAAGACAAAGCAAAGATGATGTTCTTTACATAAAATGCTCAATATGTTCACCATCATTCCTCAATAATAGCTGTAGTCGAGGAATAATGTTGTGAACAGCACTGTAAAGTATGTTCGGAGTTATGGTGAGGCATTGGCGTCGGATGTTGTCTTTCAGCATCCCTAGAGATGTCGGTCTATCACTATACACCCAAAGCCAATAATCGCACGGACTGAGGTCTGTGGGCCTGGGAGGTTAAGCATTACGAAAGTGACGGCTGAGCACACGATCATCACCAAACGACGCGCGCAAGAGATCTTTCATGCGTATAGCAATACTTTTTCTTTTTCTTTTTCGGTTCTAATAAAACCCCATGTCATTCCAAGCATGTGTGTCAATTTTTTCCTCTCTATCTACATTATTCCGTGATTTATTAAGTTTTCAAAATTGATACTGACTTTTTGATCACCCGGGATATATACGCAGAAGAGACGACTACTGATGTAAATATCGGCAGAACATCCTGGAGCCGAAAATAGCAGCAACAGATCAATTTATACTTAATTTGAGGGAAGAGCATCATAGGAATACTGGCCGAAAGGTCGGCGAGTCTGATACAATGACGAAGCGGTCCAATGCCCAGAAGAATTTTATCAACAAATTATACGAATATTCTGAAAAGGATCTGTCACTGAGTTCCATGAATACCTTGAAATAATGGTACCAAAAATGTTCTGCAAATACATTATGAGTATATCAAGAGTAGAGAATACGCAAGTTCTATAGGTGTACGACATTCCTTAGTATCTGTAGAAATGATGGGTCAGTAACGAAGGTGCAAAAAACAGGGCGCTGCGGAGGGAAAATAGTAATAGATTTAACCGATTCAGCTGCACTGACAAGGTACACAACTTACCTAGAACGCTCGAAACCACACGAAACTATGAATATCAATCATAGAAAACAGTAATTTGGTCCTTTCGATGCTAAACATTGTATTCTACTAAACGTGACACTTTGATAAATACCAACAAGGTAACAAGATGAGTGTATCATGCCAACATGCTTAAAATGAATACAGTATCAGAAGACAAGCATGTCCTATACAGTAGACGGTGCTTATATTAGTTCTCAAAGTACAGATAAGTGATTCGATGAAGTAGTTAAGACCAAGTGGAAGTGGATGAAACCACATTTTTACATTGGAAATCAATATCGCATTAAAGCTGACCAATGTCAGATGCCACACTAATTACATTTTAAAATTGTTATATCCGTTTTATTAAGGTCATAATCTGCTTTCAGACAAGCATATTGCGACATCAGTTTATCTTGCAGAAAACTTACTGTAAATCTCAGAGTGAATTTTTATGATCAAATAACGGTCATGAATGTCTCCCACTTAGTTTTCACCACGGGAATTCTACATCTACGTTTTGAGGATAAGTATAAGCATTATTGGGTTTGTAGGAAATGTATGTTTGGTGCGATAATTATTACTTTAAGCAGAGGGGTTTTGGCACTGTTGATCGAATACAATCGTGTCATTGAATTAAGTATTATTTTATTCCCAGCGTATTGATGTCTTGATACTTTATTTCTCTTTACTAACATTTGACTTGTAGTAAGACTGAACGAACTGCAATTCAAACGAGTTTCTTGTAAGGGTACTTTGGGAAGAAATGCGAGAGAATGAAGGAATACTGGCGAAAAGGATAAGCTGGCGAAAAGGTTAAGCATTCAGGAAGTGAAGATAATTGTATGGTTGTAGCCCATAGCTGCCTCAAACGATCGACTAAGAAAATGTAATGAAAAGGAGAACAAACATAGCTTCTATGCGTTCCTAGAATATCACATGGCTAAAACAATGACAACAATGAGCTGACTGATATATCACACGTACCTGATAAACATGTGAAAGAACGCATTCCGCTAACAGTGTTTCTTTGCATTAGTATTCCGTTTGTAGAGAGTCAGACGACACCAAATATGTGCAGTAGCTGACCAGCAGGATCTCATGGTGACTGCAGTCTTACCAAGTCCGATACGCCGAGTTCCCTACTAGGCTTTCACGGAACTGAGGCATTCCTCTGCGCAACTTTGAGCAGTAGTAACGTTACATGTCGATATACCATGTAAGCATTTTCCTGACGATTTATAGTGGACTACTTTATTTATTTCACAGACAGCAACACTTCAACTCATTAAAGATACAATTATGCCTACTCACAATAAATGCGGCCTGTAAATGAGGAAGCGTCACGTTGATCTCTCCACTGATCTAAGACTCAGGATTCGAAACTATGGATGACGATGTGACGAGGTGATAATGAAAAAAAAAAATTGAATGAAATAACGAAAGGATATATTACACGACGACGAGTGAAATGTCACAATTATGATAGTGACGGGGTAGCTAGAAAATCTGACAGAGAAATGCAACGGCTCAATCTGTAATAGGAGTCATAGAAGTAAAAGGGAAACCAAGATAAAGAATCTGGTTCGATGTATATAGAGCAATCAGTATCGACAACAGCGGTTATAATGGTAGGGCAAGGAGAGAGATGTAGGATAATTTTTCTTAGCATCAATGGGAAATAAGCCATTAACAATCATATAGGTTCGTATGTCGACGTTACAGTTCGAAGAGTAAGAAAACAGCGAACTCAGGAGTTAAATGAAGATGAATGTTTTATAATCATGTGGGATTGTAAAGCAATAGTTGGATAACAAATGTAGTTAATTACTGGAAGATATGGACGGGGTAGTAGAAACGAGAAAGGAGGAAGATTCCTTCAGCTTTGCAGAAAATGTCAATTATATCAAGCACAAAGCAAGAGTATTTAACCATGTCGATATACGCGGATAGAGAATACACCTATTTCATCATGAGAATACAGTCTAAGATTACAATTTAGAGACGTTGAAGGGAAAGCGTTCGGATGCGTCCATGTATTAATTAATGCGAAGATGAAGTATTTTGCAGTGATAACTAGTGTCTTAAGTTCAAGTCTTAAATGCTAGACTCTGCGACAGTAAACACCATATTATAGAAGACAGTTCGGGAAGAGGTACGTAGATCTTTAATAGAACATTCGCAATATATACATATAAGACAACTATGTATTCGAAATGACAGCGGGGAGTGGTTGACGAAAGAAATCAGCATTTTGAAAAGTGAACATAGGACTCGCTGAATTTAAAACCAAAGGTAACAACTTTAAGAATTTAGAAGGCACTTGTCTATTAAAGTATTTGATTTATGAAACATACACCAGAGAGAGAAGAGGAAGAAAAAGTGGGCATCTTAGAGACGGAGGTGGTGGTAACCGGGGGATGAAAGGAAGGGTGAATGAGAAGGACAAAAAATGAACGTAGACTCAAAAATTAGTCGTCGATGTGATATAGAGGAATCAGTATTAGAATGAACTGTCAGCAAACGAGCTTTAAAAATTTTGAAGTAATTGGATAAGTGGAACAAGACACGATTATTCCTGGAAATCATCGGAGACTACGAGACTGACCATGCATCATTGGATTAAGAAAATGTATCAATCACACAGTCCCGAACGCAGAACTAGATAAGTGCCGAGGCTATTAATCACACGTAACATTCCACGCGGGAGGGAAAGAGTATCAATGACAACCTCAGTGTAAAAAATACAGGTAATGGATAATCTGACTTTAGCCACTGAGAACAAAAAAAGGAAAAGAAGTAATGAAAGAAGAAGCGACTGGCGAGAACTGAGTAGTAAACAACGTGCCTGAGCCTTAGTAGTAAGAAATATTAACGCATTTATCACAACTTACGTCAGCCTGTTGTATAACGCTGGAGTTCCGGAAGACGTAAAATTAAATAGAGTAGTTTCGTTACAGTTATTCATCGTAGACGCTGTGAAAAACACTGGCTTTTAGAAAGTATCACTTTTCAGAGTACAAGGTGTCTGAAACAGACCCAAGGCGTTCTGCGTTCTCTGTTTCAATCGGCGCTATTCAGTTGCACCTGACTGGCGCTAGGTTTGCGGAGAATACAGCACTACACGAGGCTCTAATTTACTACTACATGCATACTACGCGATATACCATACCGTGCGTGGCTCGTATTATTACTAGTCATTCCTTTCCCGGCTCTAATCAAACACAAAGAGGAAAAATGTCCAGTTTATATGCCTCCGTAAGAGCCCTAATTTGTCTATCTCATCTTTAATGGTCTTTAAGGGAAAAGTAAGCAGCAGTAGAATTGTTTTTCAGCCATCTTCAAATGCTACCCTCTAAATTTTCTCTGTAGCGTTTCTCCGAAAGAAAGCTGTTTTACGTTACAATGTATAATATTACATCGCCGATTACATACGTAAGCCATAGACAGTGGTGTAACTCTTTGTTCCGCTATCGTTCTCGTTTCTCATCTCTGATCTTTGTCTTCCCATTCTATTATCTTTTCCTGGCAAGGAATGAGAACAATGAGTGATGAGAATCTTTTTTTATTTATTTTTATTTTATTTTTGTTTGGTCGTGGATGAGATCGGAGGTATTTCTGTTGGCTGCTCTCAATTTTTTAAAATAAAATACTAAAAATCAGAATTCATAAAAACGGGTGTTGAATATTATTTCATACGTAAATATCCATTTTTCATTTTTTTTACATATGACTGTTTTCTGTAATTCCTTAGTTTAGTAATTGTAGGTTCATACCATTGTTGGGCGTCATTGTGTGAGACATGAAGACTCCCGAGAATTCTGGTAAAACAGTAATAATAATCAAATAGAAACTTAACAGTTTATGAATATAAAGTAATTTTATATCAACATTAATTGTTTAATTCAAAAATAATGATAGGCGAAATTCATCTACTAACGTACTACAATAGTAACTTCAGCTTAAAAGGAAACATATTTAACAGAGAATAAGTAGGTAGAATTTCGCCTGATTAGTGTTGCTCGCCAAACCCTTTTACGTAATTTAAAGAAAATAAATTATTGTAGGTTGCTTTACTTTTCTTGTTAGCCGTGTTCGTAATGCCAACTGCTTTTGCTAAGACGCGACGTAACCTGCGACAATAATAAAATTTTATCCCTGTGTCACCAACCTAAATCCGGCCACTCGGTCCGCTGGACGCGTATAGTGAAATTTAACCCGACTTCTGGCAAATCTTAAAATCACCAAATCTTGACAAACAATTGAGACGGGCAACGCTATAAATACTCAGAACAAGGTACTACCGCCGGCCGCGGTGGCCGCGGGGACTGAGGCGCTCCAGTCACGGTCTGCACGGCCACTACGGTCGGGGTTCGAATCCCCCCCTCGGGCATGGATATTTGTGCCGTCCTTAGTGTAAGGTAGTTCGTAAGTAGTTTGTAAGTTTAGGGACTGATGACCCCGTAGTTAAGTCCCATAAGCTTAACAAACATTTGAACATTTTGAACAAGGTACTACCACTAATAGGCAGACTGGGTAGCTAACAAGCGGAATAAGGATATAGTTTAGAACAAAGTGGATATTATATCAAAATGTTAGAAATAGTCAGAATGAACCAGCAGTAGTGCATTCTAATGTTCTGAAAAATCCCATTTGAAGGGGAAAAGTAAGTGGTATGCAGAAAGAATAGCTATTTGACAACATAAAATATAACTATATGGTAAGTCGTGAAGGACGTACCTGGTCAGCAGCACAGAGTTGAGGATATAAAATCAGTGCGTAATTGATAATTGTTTGTTACTGGTAAGTTAGATATATATGCAGTTTTTAAGAATCACTTTTTCAATAGAGCAGGTGAACTAAACAGAATCTTAGCTTCTGCGGGTAATCATGTAACTCTCCTAGAAAGTAACACACCGAGGATACTGCCTGAGGTAGTCCTCCATGATACTGCCAAGGGAGAGATATAATCAATAATTAAATCACTAAGGACTCTTATGGATTTGATAGTGTATCGACCAGAATACGCAAGTATTCCTGTCCTTAGCCATATTTTTAACTTTTCCTTTCGGAATGGTCAGTTTCGTGACAGACTGAAATACTTGGTAGTGAAAGCACTTTATAAAAAAGGAGTAAGAGATAATTCTCTATGAGGCTGTTGGTGGATTAAATAAAAAACTGCGAACGCTCGGCGTATAATTTGATTAATAAACGCTGTTGACTGTTTTGATCACAAGATATTGTTACAGAAGTAGGAACAATTGGTTCATCTGTTACTTTAATAACAGCAGAAGGTGAAGCTCTGTAGTGTTGAATACTGCTATAATATGCACCGTGAGTTCCGTATAGTTAAATGAGGTGTTCTCTAGGGTTCTATTCTGGGACCACTGTTGTTTCTTAGTTTATAAAAATTATATGCCTTCAAGTACAACAGATAGTTATAATATATTTCTCTTTGCTGATGATACTAGCTTGGTAGTGCAAGATCTTGTTGGTAATATTGGTGCAGTATCAACTAATTCAGTTGAAGTAATAACTATGTGGCTTGTAGAAAATAGATTGACGCAAAATAACAGCAAGACTCATTTTTTACAGTTTATATCTCACAATTCAACAAATATGAAATTTTGATTGCATAGACTGAACAATTCAAATTTCTAGGCATTCAGATAGATAGTGAGTTTCCTTGGAAAGTTCATGTTCAGGATATTGTTCTCAAACTAACTACTGCGTTGTTTACCATTAGAATCGTTTCTGAAATTAGTGATAGTTCAACACGAAAAATAGTCTACTTTGCGTATTTTTTTAAATTTTATTTATTTATTTATTTATTTATTTATTTATTTATTTATTTATTTTTTTTGGAGTAACTCCTCTGATTCAAAAAGGATATTTATAGCGCATGCACGGGCGGTTCGAGCAACATGTGGGGTAAGCTCTTGTCGACCTCTGTTTACTAACCTGGGGATTATGACATTGGCATCTCAAATTTTTTTATATCATTTGTTGTTCATAATATTTGGTTATTCCCAAGAGTTATCAGCTTTCATGAAGTTAATGCAAGACAGGAGTCGAATTTGTATTTGGATTACACAGCCTTGACCCTTGTGTCGAAAGGTGTGCAGTATTCTGCTGCATCATTTTTAATAAGCTGCCACAGGTATTCAAAGAGCTTAGTAGTAATCTAAGCACTTTCAAGACTAAACTGAAATGTTTCCTTATGGCTCACTCTTCATATTCTGTCGAGTAATTACTGGAAGAATTAAATAATTAAGCTAATTTCTGAGTTACATTGTAGTGTCTTTTTTATGCTTAGACGTACCGTATGTTTACAGTGGAGTTTGCATATAAAATCAATCGCCGGTAAAGCAGATGCCAGACAGATTCAGTGGAAGAATCCTAAGGAAATGTAGTCCGAAAATGAAGGAAGTAGGTTGCAGTAAACTTGTTCGCCCACAGCTTGAATACTGCTCACCGGTGTGGGATCCGTACCAGGTGGGGTTGATAGAGGAAGTAGAAAAGATCCAACAGAGAGCAGCGCGCTTCGTTACAGGATCATTTGGTAATCGAGAAAGCGTTACGCAGATGATCGATGAACTCCAGTGGAAGACTCTGCAGGAGAGACGCTCTGTCGCTCGGTACGGGCTTTTGTCGAAGTTTCGAGAACATACCTGTACCAAGGAGTCTAGCAGTATATTGCTTGCTCCTACGTATATCTCGCGAAGAGATCATGAAGATAAAATCAGAGAGATTAGAGCGCACACAGAGGCATACCGGTAATATTTCTTTCCTCGATCAATACGTGATTGGAATAGGAGGGAGAACCGATCGTGGTACTCAAGGTACCCTCCGCCACACATCGTCGGGTGGCTTGCGGAGTATGGATCTAGATGCAGAATTTTATAAATTACTACTCCTTTGTAACAATCGAACGTACTGACACGTTCTAAGACTACGGAGGTTTGCTCCTGAATTGGTCTTGCGGACATGGTGAATATAAATAAATAAAGTAAGAACGTCGCCTTTCCTCCAGAAAATCCCACTTGATTGAGTTCCTCAACCATCTCCGCAACAATCTCTTGTTGATCAAACCTGCAAGTAAGAAACCTGGCAGCCCCCTTATGAACCGCTTTATGTCTTCCTTTAAACTCAAAGGGGGGCGGGGGGGGGGCGAATCTCACACTTCAGCAGTACTTACGATGGGTCGCACAAGTGTTCTGTAGGCGGTCTTCTTTATAGATGAACCAAATATTCCTAAAATTCTACGAATAAACTGGAGTCGGCCATCCGCCTTCTCCACAACTGGTATACATTCTCGCACAATGTCATATCGGTCTGCATAGTTACCGCTAGATATTTAATCGACGCGACTCTGTCAAGCAGCGCCAATGAAATATCCATGTCATACGACACAATTGCGTGTCATGTACGCAACGACACAGCGGCTATGAACTACATTTTTCTTAAGCCTATGCCTCACTCTTCACTGTTGCTTCTTTTTGGACTCTGGTTCAAAATGGAAAGCAAAGTTTCATGATACGTTATAATACCATCCATACTTTGATTCTTATGTCCTTGTGCTGTTGTTTCGGAACTCACCCTGGACTTGTTTTGCTGTATTAGAGCTCGTTACTAATAACCTTACGAACTATGTCAACTGCTACTGCAACTATTTTTCCTGTATATTAAACTGTAATACGTCGTTCTCCACGGATAATTTTGTCAGTGCGGGTTTCAAACGAAGGAGTTGAGACTGCTCCTGGTCAGGTAGGAAGTTTGTCGTCAGTCATTATGAATTGGCCATTTGTCAACTGTCAAACCCACTTAAAAAAAAAAAAAAAAAAAAAAAAAAAAGTAAATAAAATAAAAAAAATCAAAAAAATTAAAATCACGCATTTCATACAACGTTTCCCATAAAATAATTACAGAAAAGATTTCTAGCTTGTTTTTAACCTACAAAAACTAAAAATCAGATCGCTGAAATTGTTCAATAAATATGGAAATTCAATGCAGACACATCATTGTTAAACTCAGTATTGAGGTTATACACACAACAAATTTTATCCATCACCTGCACTCTGTTGAATTCAGTGATACATACCCAAAATCATGAAAGTACACAACTCCTATTACAAACTATCTTATTCCTAATTCAGTAACTTAAAGTCTCTGATGTATTCATCTCAGCGTATGCATAACATCGAATTTATCCCAATAATTCTTATTATTAGGTAAGTGTTCCGTCGTTGCTGTGTAGATTTCCATGTTATGAATATGTCCCAGTTGCCTCGTTAACCTTTTGTGTCTTCGGTAAGAATTTTCCATTGGCGTCTTCCTCAACAACGATCAGTAGCTGTAGAAATGAGACAGAATTTCAAGTTGTGCTAAATTCTGATAGTAACATAACGAAATAATGTACTTCTTATATGGACCGAATATATAATAAATAATAGCGATACACTAACAAGGCCGGCCATGATGGCCGAGCGTTCTGCGGCGCGCCAGTTACGGTCTGCACGTCTACTATGGTCGGGGTTCGAATCCCCCCTTGGGCATGGATATTTGTGCCGTCTTTAGTATAAGCTAGTTCGTAAGTAGTTTGTAAGTTTAGCGACTGATGACCCCGTAGTTAAGTCCCATAAGTTTTACAAACATTTGATTTGAACACTAACAGTGTCAAATTTATGGTTTTAATACCCCACTTTACTAATTCGATATTTCATGATGTCGTGCATTCTTTCTAGAACCTGATGATGGTCATTCGATAGAAACTATTTATTTAAATCAAGACTTTTAACCGCAGCTCAACATGGGTCATAGGTCATTATCCAAATATTTTCGAGCTATCAGCGAAATATCAGCTCTTAAAAATACAGTACACTGTTGAGCTGTAATATTGGTGCCTAACCAGGAAAATTGAAAGTTCAGCGTTGAAGAATTGTTATTGACGAAAAACAGAGAACGCATGAAATAACTTGTGGCTACAACCATTTCATACATAAGATTTCAGGTGTTTCCTTTCACGGATAAAGGGATTCTACGTAGACACTATATTAAAACTAATCTTTATATTACATTTGGAAGCTCAACATAATTATAGATTATATACTTTTTCACAGATACAAAACCTTTTTTTACTGTTATCGATTGAGATGATCGATCAATCGTTTAATACAAACATAAGCCTGTTCGGTTTTATTTTAACATCTAATTTTATTAACAAATTATTTTACTTAATTTTTGCGTTTCTTTTTCAATTAACTACTTCCGCGTCACCTTGGTACTACAACTTCCGACAATGAAGTTCGGTAAATAATCCTGTAACTTCAAACTGCATTAACTATGAACCACAGTAACCTTACCGTCCTTGCAAATAGTCTCCTCTCATAACTATGCACAACTGAGCTCTACAATACATCTCCTGAAAACTTTGCACGGAGTCTTTCTTTGGGATGCTGTTAAAAGCCTCGTCACGTTTCGCAGGATGTCAGGAATATCGTCAAATCTGTTTTCTTTTAAAGCAAGATTGAGTCGAGGGAATAGGAAGAAGTCAGGAGGATTGAAATACGGCGAGAATCATCCATGTCCAAGTTGCACAACAACAATCGCCCACACATACAGCCAGTACCGTCAAACAGTTCCTGGCAGAAAAAAAAATAAAAATAAAAAAATAAAATAAAAAAATAGGGTGGTGCAACTTCAATATCCACCATACTCGCCGCATCTCAGTCCTCCAGACTTCCTCCTATTTCATCTATTCACACTCGCTTTGAAACGAAAGCGATCGTACGATAAACCTGGCATTCAATGAAATGTGACGAGGGTTTTGAACACCACACCAAAGGAAAATTTCATGCTAAGTTTCCAGGAGATGAATCGCAGAGCTCAATGAAATGATGAATATTTATGTGTGAGGTGACTATTTCAAAATACGGTGAGGTAACTGTAGTTCATAGTTCATTTATGTTAATGTTACAGGACTACTCATCGAAATTTATTGTCAGAGGTTGTATTACTGGACACCAAGTTTAGAACGATCAGTAACGTAATAGTCTAACGAGCTTGAATTTAATAGTGCGGCTAACACATGAGTTACAGCGCTGTTGCGGCAACCAACGTAAGCATGACCACTATTTTAAGAGATGTCAGTAACTGAGACTGACCAGCCTGTTATTTGACAGTGAAATACTAGACGTGCTTCGTTTGCAAAAAAAGACTTATTTTTCTCTGCAGTATGTTTACCTAAACATAAAAAATTCCTCTATGTATACAGATATCAATTGGATGAATGTAAGTGACAAAACCTTAAATATAACCCATTACAAAGTTGACAGGACCGACTGTGGACCTCTGGTACATAGGCAGAAATGATCATCAGAATAAAATACGAGAAATCACAGCTCGAACGGAGAGATTCAGGTGTCCTTTCTTCCCGCGCGCTATTCGAGAATGGAATGGGAGATAAATAGTATAACGGTGGTTCGATGAACCATCTGCCAGGCACTTAAATATGATTTGCAGAGTATCCCATGTAGATGTGTATATGTGAGGGAAACTATTAAGGAGTCTAATGCTGTCTTCCATTGTAGTTACTCTTCAAATAATTGCAGGAAGCAATTAGCGTTACAGTAATTACACGTTTGTTTTTAAAGTTAAGAAGCTAACAAAGGGATGGACAGCAGATACGAAAGAGTAAAACAGATTTACGACTATACTTAACTGCCTCACTTCACGTTCAAGAGAAATAGCTCGTATGTATAACACAAATAATCAGAGGTGCCTTTTTTTCAATGCAGCGGCAATTGTCTTTAATTTTCTACAACATTTACAAAAATAGTAGAATTTTACTTTTATGAAGGTGTCAGCAGCGAATTTTAAGTGTATAATATAAATTTTCAATTACACTGCTTCTCCATATTAGCATATATTCTATTGATCTACAATATTTGTAGATTCTACCCTAATAAACGTGGAGTTCAATATGTCTCAAACATGGATGACGGATAGCAGTGTTGTTTCTGCGGTCTTCAGTCCAAACCCTCTTTATCTCTGCATAACAACGGCAAAAATCATCCTTTTGAATCTGCTTACTGCATTCGTCGCTTAGTCTCTTCTGTGAATTTTACCCAAACACTTCACTCTCAAATTCTAAATTAGCGATTCGTTAATGCTTCAGAATGTCTCTCACAAAAATTTGCTAGAAATTTTTTCTCCTTAATTCTGTTCAGTAGCTTCACTTTAGTTATGTGATCTACCTATCTAATCTTCAGCATTCGTCTTTAGCACTGCTGTCTGGACGTCTTATTGTCCACGTTTCTCTCCTGTATAATGCTCCACACAAATGGTTTCAGAAAGGACTTCCTAACATTTAAATTAATATTGGATGTCAACTAATTTCTCATCTTCAGAAATACTTTTCTTCCGGTAGCCATTCTGGATTTTGTATCTACCTTACTTTTTCCACAAAAAATTTTGTAACCAAATAATAAAGCTTACCTACGACTAGTAAAAGTAAAGGTACGAAACGACAATGTGCATAACTGAAGTATTTATCCAAAGGTAATCACCAGGTCCTGAGCGCAACTATCCTGCTGTTTAACGAGAAGAATGCTTTCCTGTTATCCTGTGGTTGTGACAAGAGCCAGTCCTGTACTGTGTCCTTCGTCGTTCTAGATGAAGCGCTTCCTTTGATTTTTTTTTTTTTTTTTTTTTTTTTTTTTACCAAACAGACGGAAGTCACAGGGCGAATGTCCCGACTGTAGGGCGGATGCTCAAGCTGCTCCCACTTGAACGTGGCCAGTACACTTTGTGTGACCCTGCAGACGTGTGAAAGCGCGTTATCTTGTAGCAGAATAACTCCCTGAGGGAGAAACCCAGGCGTTTGCTCTTGATGGACTTGCGTAGGCGACAGAGTTATCACAGTACAGTCACTGTTAATGGTATTTTCGTGCTCGAGGAATTTCATAAGTATGGGACCTCGGACGTCGAGAAAGACGGTGAGCATCATCTTGCCACCTGAGGGCATAATTTTGTACGGAGAGGTGACGGCACATGCTTCGCGACCCTATACGTCGCACTACATTATCCCAAAGGTGCATATTCAAATTTCAACGGGTTTTGTTGTTGACACATCAAAACTAAGTTTTTCCCTAGTCAAAATTACATATATAGTTTCATTAAATTCAGTTGATTTTTAAGAGTCTCTACATAATAAATGGTTTGGGACTGTAACAGATAAATTAGAAGATGGAAGAAAGTACCAGTAGATGTATAAATATTATTTATTCAATTATGTGACAGATTTCAGTGTTACAATCACAACAATCTTCATGCCCCCGTTATGTAACTGTCAGTAATAGCACATTTAAAAAGGGCAGCAGCCGTTAACACCGGTAGCCGTAAATTTCTTAGTCCATTCATGTCGGAAACCCAACGACGACATGAATGGACTAAGAAATTTACGGCTACCGGTGTTAACGGCTGCTGCCCTTTCTAAATGTGCTATTACTGACAGTTACATAACGGGGGCATGAAGATTGTTGTGATTGTAACATAGAAATCTGTCTAGGGACTGATGACCCCGTAGTTAAGTCCCATAGACTTTACAAACATTTGAACATTTGATAGAAATCTGTCGCATAATTGAATAAATAATATTTATATATCTACTGGTACTTTCTTCCACTTTCTAGTAACAAAACTGTGTTATCTCAAAGTATATATTTTGATCCTCTTTCTTTTTTTCAGCTTTCTTTCAAATTGTTGGACGAAGTACTTTGTGTATTTTTCGGAGTGGAACACATTATCCTATTTTTACATGTTTTTGAACAGAAAAATATATTTTGCTTAACAACTTTTTCCCATTTTAGGCAAGAGTCAGAAGCGAATGATGCTCGTTAAGAAGGGTCCCACTGTATAGACAATTTGTAAAACAGTAGATCTATTTTTTTCAGTTTTTCAGTATTAGTTACTGTATAAAGTTCTTTTACCTATCGATTGCTTCTTGGAAACAGTTTTCGGATTTCGCACTGATTCATCATTAACACACTGTATTATAAAACTATAATGAAAGTTATACCATAATTTTAACAAGAAATATGTTTCGCTTAGGTACACGTTTTTGTATTGCTGAACTTCTGATTATTTTATGGAGCAAGTACCTCTTGGCGATCCCCAGAGCAAGGCTTTTCGAAGCCCCTGGAGGTCGCGACCCAAGGTTAAAAGAAAACAACACTGATATAGGGTATAGCCACTCTGTTTAAATAGGTTATAGTACTGTACTAAGCTGCGGATTTATACTTTCTGCTTTGACCAAAGCGCACTATTGATATGCGTTAATGGTTCTGATTTGCAAATTCTATTTCCTTCCAGTTGATCTAACGAGTTTTAAGAGACGCTATTCTGGCCACGTTGCCCAAAAAGAATCCCCGTCGAAAGCCGTGTCAAACGTAAAGGGGCTCTCACACGTTATATAGTATTGTCAACCCGAGCGCGTATTGACGAACTGTCAATAGTTAAAATACTGATGAGAAGTATTGATGGCCACATAAATATTTTCAGTATTGTCAATATATATTGAGCATGTGAGGTCAGATACTGACAGTTTGACAATATTCGCCTTTCAGATGTTGACACAGTTTCATCAGTCAGCCACAAGGCGCTAATGTGGTCTGCTTTTGTTTAGAATGTTTATGTTTTAATTTCGTCCATGTGTGTGCAAGGTTTGTCCTGCTTGTGTGTGTGCTGTTTGTAGGGGTTTTAAAATGAGTAGACCTAAGATGATAGATTTTATTTATTGATTCCAACGTAATGAAGCTCCATGGAATCAATGTTCAGAAGGATATATGGACAGAAAAAACAGGGGAAAAATTGCAGCATACTGAGAACTTCTTGCAATATATCATTCGTGTTATGAAGAAGCCAAATTAGAAGAAGTTAAAAAATCATTGTGGTTGAATTTATTCAAGTACAGTATTTCTGAGTTGTGTTACTGTTCTCTCTGTTCTTCTGGGAGGTAGACATGTTAACACTGTGCAACCACGTTTCCAAGTGAAAAATTTCTCAATATTGTTGATGGTGTGATGAGGCTTCAATGTATTGAAGGATTAACTAGTATCTCTATATACAAAAAATTTTGTTCTTTTGTGTGTGTTTGAAAATCAAAAAGTTCTTCACCGATTGAGTTCCAAATTTGTCACAACGTTGCACTGTAGCCCAGGAAGGTTTTTAGATATTTATTTATTTAATATATTACACGTAACACTTTTGCGATTTTTGGCAGCAACTTTTACACATTGTAAAATTAATATAAATTCCTATATTTATACATATTTTTTTAAAAATAGGAATGTAAAAATATCCGCGTAATCCAGTAGTACGTTGTATCAATTTTTCAAAGCATTCCGCCAAGAACTTTTGGAGATATTCAATTTTGAAAATAAGACTAATCATGGTTCTAAGGTAGATTTCTAAGACGAGATACAGGAAGGGTAGGCAATGACGAAGAGGGGCAGAAGAGATATTCACGTACTTTCGTAATTGTAATCAAGACTCCAAATACCAACTTTTGTAGTTCAGACATCAAAACTGACTTAATAGCAATATTTCTCAAAAATCTTTTCATCCCCTATTTCACCCCCTTAGTGGCTGATTTTCATAAAAAGCTGAAAGACGCCTTTTTAACATTCTAACCAAGAATCCATATACCAATTTATGTAGCTCTAGTATGAAAATTTACCAGGTAACAGCGTATTTTCAAAAAACCCTTCATGTCCTATTTAATTCCCTAAGGGACGTAATATCGAAAAATTGCTTCTTAAACGACGACAACGGTGTAAGATGAACACCCTCTGCAAATTTCAAGTTTTTATCATCAGTGGTTTTGGCTGGGCGACGATGAGTCATTCATTATTCGGTCAGTCAGTCACTCGGAACATTGCCTCTTACATATAGATATTGCGCGTTGCAAGCTGTTGTGTGATCTCTCTAGAAGGTGGTCCATTCAGTGTCCGCTGTAAAAACTTATACAATTCAAAAGGCGCTTTGCCACAGATGCCAACTGGGATCCCCCTTTGCGCCACTATCAGCGTGTCTGATAATTGGTTGAATAGAGCCGCGACTCTTTATGGGCCGGATCTCAAACAGCCCGCTCCACTCCTCGGTGTGGAGAATGAGAAGAATAAGTTAAAAAAAAATCATATATATATGTAGCCGTTAGGAGAGGCAAAATGAAGTAGATTTTTTCATATCTGTAGCTCTGATTACGCTTTAAATTCTCCAACTGCCAAATACGTGAGTGTCGAAACCTGAAGTGGAACCAACTTCTGCCTTGCGTACCGGTCAGGTGGATATAAAAATGCACAGTAGCCCAACGATATTGATTTGATTGAAGTATTGTCTTGGTGATTCTATGTTTACATGAATTAAAGTATTTCCCTTTCGCTTTATTTCATATGCGAGTGAGCCACAATGAAGCGTGGAGGGGTTTAGCTAGTTGTCAATAAATATTGAACGTGTGCAGGCCCCTTAACTCATTTCCCGAGGTATACAGATTCTTCCTCAGTTACGGAGGCTGCCATTCTACTGGGGACTGCAGTTTATGGCTGCAATCAATGACGAGAGAAAAGCTTTGTACGGCCTTTTTTGCTGGGCCTCAGGACAACAGCTGTAGTGGCAGTTGTTCGGCAATCGCTGCTCGGAATTTCCGCAACTTCATCCGCGGCCGCAGAGTGGGAAAGTTTTTGCCCGCCGCCTCGCTGAAGGCCTTGGCACCTACCTTGGGCGGGGGCGCGGCTCTATTGGCTGCCGAGGTGTAACAGCGCGCTCGGGTTACGGCGGGTGCAGTATTGGTCACGCACAGGGGGAGCGCGGCGCGGCGAACAACCTTGACACCAGCTGGCCGAGCCGAGGCAGGCATTGTCCGTGGGCCGCTGGACCGCACAGATCGCCCACGGAAGACTGAAGTAGGTCACGCCACTCTCTCTTTTGCCCTACGCGCCAGCCACTCTCTCTCTCTCTCACTCCTTCTACCTCTCTCCTCTTACACACACCCGGCTGCTGTCAAGGGAGTCGATGACCTACTCTGCCCTTTTAAGAGCCGACTCGAGAGCGCCAAACAAAGCGTCTCGGCACAACGTATAAAGCAGTGGATTGGCTTACACGAGGAACAGATGTCAGGACCCCATGAGAGCAACCTTACGCACGTGTTCCGACGTTTCTCTTACAGGATGTGTTCGACACCTGCCGCGCTAACCCTTTAATCCATGATTTTTTATTTGTAGCTCTAAAACTTACCACGATTAGTGTACAGGGTCAATCAACCTAACACTTGTTCAAATGTTCAAACGTTTGTAAATCTATCGGACCAAACTGCGTGGTCGTCAGTCCGTAGCTTACAAATTACTTAAACCTAGGTAAACTAACCCAAGGACAACACACACACCCATGCCCCAGGGAGGACTCGAACCTCCACGGCGAGCAACCGCGCGCTCCACAGCGAGACGCTTTAGACCGCTCGGGTACTCCACCGCGGCCCTAACACTTGCACGGCAGATATTGTGGAAACGGAAAGTGCGATTGATGTGCGGTTTTCACAGACTGAATTGGTAGTCAAGGAGTCGTATTATTAGCCTATAAGACGCTGTGGAGTAGCCGAGCGGTCTAAGGCGCCTCGGTGCGGAGCGCACGGTTGCTATCCGTCGGAGGTTCGAGTCCTCCTTCGGGTATGGGTGTGTGTGTGTTTGTCCTTAGGTTAGTTTACCTTAGTTTAAGTAGTTTGTAAGTTACGGACTGATGACCACGCAGTTTGGTCCGATAGATTTACAAACATTTGAACATTTGTTAGCCAATAAACAGATTGTAAAAATACCTGAAAAGTGTATTTTTTTATGTAAACATATAATTATCCTAATGTACCAATGGTTGTTTCTATCATGCAATGAAATTTTTGACTCCAGCAGCGTACGAAGAATTTTGAATGACATTTTTATCACGTTTAGTTTGGCAGCTACAACCTTTCAAAGTTTAGGTGACGGAGGCTACGACAGCGTAGTTGACTGGCTGGTTGTCATGAGACAGTGGGCCGTTCCCCAGGGGCTAGCCATTCGGCCAGTCAGCTACGCTATCGCAGCCTCCGCCCCCAAAACTTTGAACGGTTGTAGCTGCCAAACTAAATGTGATAAAAATGTCATTAAAAAGTCTTTGTACACAGCTGGTGTCAAAAATACCAGTGCATGATAGAAACAACCATTGTTCCCTTTAAAAAACGGTATGTTTGCATAAACAATGCAATTTCTAAGTAATGTTACAATCTGTTTGTTGGCTAAAAATACGAGCCCCTGACTACCAATCCATTCTGTGAAAACCGCACATCAAGTATTGGAAAAAAAAAGAAAAAAAAGAAAATCCTTTAAATTATTATGCACTACTAGCAACAAAAAGTTCATTGCTGGTCAGCTATATAGAGCTTCAGTGATGTATCCTATGTAGGAAATGCCCGGGCAGATGTGAGACGTTTTTTATTCTATTAGTATTGTACGTGCACACTCGTCATATGACAGTAGGCTTCTTTTGAAATATATTTGTTTCTTAAATGAACTAGTATCACAAATATGCTATTTTAAAAATAAATTTATGTAATGGCTATAAAGTCTCATTCTTAAAAGTAAATATTCTTTGTTAAAACACAATAAAAAAGCTAAAAAAATTGTTTTAGGTGCATTTTTCCCTAGTTCCTCTGAAAAGATGCCAGCGCACTTTGGACGCGAGCCGTTTGGACGGGCGCACTACTTCCCCCACCACTGCAATGCTTGCAGCATGAGTGGGAGTGAGACTGCTATATGCCAAACGCTGCAAGGGGGAAACGAAGGAAGGCATTTTTTGCAATACAATGAGGCTACTAAGTAGAGATGGCAATGTCATATAGTACTTTTATAATTGGGATTTCAGATACCTTTTTAAGTTTTTACTTTGTTTCCTTTGGGGAAAAAACGCCGTTATGGTTTTTTTCTTCTTTTTTTTATGGGAACAGTCTAGTGTGCAAGTTTGTTGTTTTATTTTCAACTACTTTCGACCCAATTATGGTCCATCTTCAGGATGTTGTTCCATGGTGGTGCAGAGCGGAGCAACATCCTGATGATGGGCCACCATTGGGCAGAAACTACTTGAAAATAAAACAACGACTTTGGCCTCTAGACTGTTTTTTTACACAAAAAATTAGTTTGTTTCTACATCTACCGAACGATGACCTTCACAGTTTGATCCCTTGGATTCACGAAGATATGAAAATTTGAACTCTAATGCATACTTCACTTTTGAGCAGCGGGGAGTCTACAGACAGTTGAGTTACTTACGCTGTGTTGTAAGTACTGTAGCTTCGGTCTTATATGGGGATGCTCGAACGGACTGCGTTCCAATTTGCAAGAACAATGATCGACATGCATAGATGGATGCTATCAGACGAACCGGTACTGTGGTCGAGAATAGACAACTGCTGACCTTTTATAGTGCGAGCTATGCTCAAGCATTTCACAGTAGTGCAGCTCATCTGCATAACTCCAGATGCGTAAGAAGAGGGCAAATGGTTTATCACCTTTCTTTTCCACATGCTACTAATAGAAACCTACTGCTCCACAGGTTACAAGACTGTATTATTTGCTACAGATCAGCAAATGCAAATAGCCCTGTAAGTGTAAAATCATCCACGTCGCAGAGGTCCATCCGATTAGCTGTTAGGACGATTTTATCAGGGTCTTAAGAAAGCAGGTTCTCAAGTTCTTCAAGACCCCTCAAGGTGAACAACGGAAGGCCTCGGTCAGCCCGCTTAATTCACATGAAGTAGCGAGTGCTACATTTCATTAGTTTCGGGCGGGTCTGTGACCATATTTGTCTAAATGAAACACTCTTGTCGTCGTCACTAATTCTTTTTAATTTTCCCATTGTGCGTTCGAATGTTTGTAAATCTATGGGATTTAACTACTATGATTATTAGTCCCTAAGCTTAAAATGTACTTAAACTAACGTAAGTACAGCACACACATTCATGACGGGGGGAGGATTGAATAGTGGGAATACGTTGTCTTGAGTGACGAATCACGGTACACAGAGTGGCGATCCGATGGCAGTGTGAACGTTATTTGTCAGTGTGTGTAGTGCCAACAGTAAGATTCGGAGATGGTGGTGTTATGGTGTGATCGTGTTTTTCATGGAAGGTGCTTTCACCCCTTATTGTTTTGCATGGCACTATACAGCATAGTTTTTTTCTTCTTTTATTGTTATTTTTAAACCAACTGTGTGAACAGTTGGCAGGCTGGCAGCAGCTGCGGTGGCTGCTCTTCAGCCATGCGACATACATGTTAAGACAGATTGTAAAAACAATATATAAAACAGAGGGATAAAATTGTAGAATTAAAAAAAAAATGGACACACTGAGTTTTTGAAGGACTAAAACGTACATGGGCAATGCGACAAACATATATCGGAGAACGAGGACAGACGAGCAGTAATAAAACACACATAGTCAGTAAAAACAGTTGTCCACCGCGACGATTTAAAAGTACATTGCAGGAAACACAAGGACAAACACGAAGGCAGTTGACGGCGCACAGGATAAAACTTGGTCACGTCGATCGCGGAGGCACTGATTAAAAAACCACACATGACACTGGACACACTGGCACTGTACACGTTTTTTAAAAAGTCGTGACGCCCCCGCGGAGGGTGGGGTGGGGGATGGAGGGGGAGGAGGTGGGACAGGGATGGGGGAAGCGCGGGGAAGGGGGGAGGGGAGGGGAGAGAGAGAAAGGAGGGGAAAGAAGGATTGACGAGACTCTGGGCATGGGAAAGGGGCAGCCAAGCGGGTGGGAAGGAAAAGGACGGGAGAGAGGGGAGGGGCGCTGGTGCTACGGGGAAGGGATCAGAGTTGGTAGGAGGGGTGGATATCGGGACGAAGTTCAGTATCTGATAATACAGCATAGACCTACACTGAAGTTTTATACACTTTATTGCTTCCCACTGTTGAAGAGTAATTCTGGGATGGCGACTGCATCTTTCAACACGATCAAGCACCAGTTTATAATGCACGGCCTGTGACGGAGCGGTTACACGACAGTAACATCCCTATAATGTACTGGCTTGAACCCTATAGAACACCTCGGATGTTTTGGAACGCTACTTCGGACCAGGCCTCGCCGATCTACATCGGTACCTTTACTCAGTGCAGCACTCCTTCAGGAATGAGCTACCATTCCCAAAGAAACCCTCCAGCAGCTGATTGAATGTATGCCTGCGCGAGTGGAAATCCAGCATTACCACAGAAAGGCGCCACGAATTTTTAAGCGTCCAGATACTTTCGATTACATAGTGTATATGACAACTCCAGTTTATAGTTCTCGTCTGACGCAGTTTACACTTTGTTGTTGAAATGTTGCATCAATGCAAGTTGGCAGGGGTAAACTTATGTCGACGTAACTGTAGTACGCAGTCTTCCGTAGCCTGCCGCGGTAGCCGAGGGGACTGCGGCGCGCCAGTCACGTTCTGCACGGCCACTACGGTCGGGGGTTCGAATCCCCCTCGGGCATGGCTATTTGTGCCGTCCTTAGTGTAAGTTAATTCGTAAATAGGGACTGATGACCCTGAAGTTAAGTCCCATAAGCTATACAAACATTACAGTCATCCGTAAAAGTGTCATTGCGTCTCAAACGCGGCGACTAATTTCTCCACATCATAAGAACAGGACGCATTTCAATTCTGTATGATACAAATATGATTTTTACGAATACCATAAGGCAAGAAATCACGTCATAATCTTCATTTCTGATTTAGATATATGAGTATTCAAGTAATTGCCCTATTGAGTCTTCATTTTGTATCCGCCATCCAAAGACCTTGTAAAATAAACTAGACTCCTATAATGGCACGGTTTCCCTTCCCCGCTATTATCAAAAGAAAATTTTGTACTTTTTATAACTTTTATATGTAAAACGATTACCTTTTGTACTTTTTATAACTTTGGTATGTAAAACCATTATATATGGATGTTAAAAACTTCACTTTCAATTTTTTTTTAAAGACAGAAGATAGTAACTACTCTTGGCTTGTACTCCGTAGCGATAGCATCTTGCAGACGAGAGCTGTACTTTATCATTTTATGTGGCCGCCGTTATGTGGATTTAGTACAAGGTAAATATATGTGATGTTTGCACATATGTATTTTTATTAATAATTTTGTCTTTTCTTCCCTCCGCCCATAATGTCTTTATCAGCCTTGTTGCATCACCGCAATGTTTTAGTTAATGATGAATGGCGGTATTTCGTGTAGCCTGCCACTCTTTTTCAAAATTTATTAAGTATTATTACCATTTAACCGACAATAGAATCTGCAGTCTATTTTCTTGCAAATTTTTTGGGAGTCCGATGTGATTGACTTACGTAATGTTCCTATCCTAATTTTATCATGTAATTAATCTCACTTCACGGTCTGCTACACGATTCGTAGTTGATATTGATGAACTGCCATCCACTGTTCGGCGAGTGGTTAATATATTATTAAAATTTCGTTTACAGCCAAATTTCAACCACCGATTGATCTCTTGTTAAAGGTAACCGCTCGTCGATTCTTTTTGTAATGTTCTGCCTGCACAACACTCCACCGATAATTAACTTGCCATTTTATTTATATGAATGTAATTATTGTCCAAAAAATTTTTCCGTAATTTTCCGATTACGATCTTTCATAGCTTCAAACTTTTTCCTTCCGTAAATTTGTTAATCTCAAACATTAATAGCCAGGCTGGAACATTATACTTCCTAAAGGCGCTGCTGTAGCGGGATAATTTGAACCTTCGTCCTGCCGTCATGATAGTGGAAAGCGTCAGATAAATACGAGTGTTGTTAGGAGATAAATTGTTTGTTATATAGCTACTGCGTTATATATACTAAGTTGGTAGTTACGTCTGCACTGTTTGACTATTTCAGTACACATGAAAAACGACATTGAAGTGTTGCTCGTCGTTGAATTGCATAAATCGATTTTAGAAAGGAATAAAAATAACGAATTCTGTCTTCCCATTTATATTTGTCAGGAATACAAGAAGCCTTACTATATAGTTACTCTTGCTTCACAGGCAATTAGTCACGACGATATAGGATTGAATGAAATAAGTAACAGGCCTTTACAATACTGGTAGCTCTTGAAAACGAGCTACTTTAGTACTGGTGGACAGAAAGTTCAAGAAGTTTCATTTTATGACTGTGTAAAATAACTAATGGGAGCACGAGATCAGTTGCTGTAGTTCGAATTTTTGTTTATGAGATTAATATTAGCAACTTGTAACACAGATTTTAAAGGTCATCTGCTTTACAAATAGGTATAACTACTGAAAGGGATTTGCAGAACTGTGTATATTTCCATATATGAATGACACATAGCCACACTGGATGCACATTGTGATACTGAACCAAATATCGATATACGATGACTTTTGAGCGGTTCACGCTACTGTATTTCGCTTATAGCATTAAGGATGCTAATATTCGTGGTACATACCCTAATGATAATGTTAGATGCAATTAGTTAAGAAAAACTTCGTGTTCTTAAAAGAATTTTGTAGTGGCTGGTTGCTGTATTCACAAGGTAAGACGCTATTTTGTTGTTTCAGGAAGCGCTGTTTCATTTTTTGAGGCTATAAAATTTGTAAATATTTGAGAATATAGCAGGCACTCAAGCATAAACGTAAAGTGTTGTGAAATTCTTCCGAAATTAAAGTTTGTACAAAAGTTTCACCATCAGAGAAAGAGCTAGAAAATCGTTTCTGACGATAAATTCCGTTCATATGCTGCACTTAGAACGCTAAAGAACTACAGTAAATGTTATAATTCGGTTTAGTTAAAAATAAGAAACGCTGCTGACCGATTTCTACACCGTTTTTTGCAAGAAATTTACACACAATCAGTAGTTGCTTTATATCCATCTACATCTACATGGGATACTCTGCAAATCACATTTAAGTGCCTGGCAGAGCGTTCATCGAACCACCATTATACTATTTATCTCCCGTTCCATTGTCGAATAGCGCGCGGGAAGAAAGAACACCTGAATCTCTCTGTTCGAGCTCTGATTTCTCGTATTTTATTCTTATGATCAATTCTACCTATGTAAGTGGGCGTCAACAATATATTTTCGCATTCGGAGGAGAATGTTGGCGATTGGAGTTTCGCAAGTAGCCAACGCCGCAGCGATAAGCGCCGTTGTTGTAATGATTCCCATCCCAGATCCTGTATCATTTCCGTAACGCTGTCTCCCCTGTATCGTGACAATACGAAACGAGCTGCCCTTCTTTGGACTCTTTCGATGTCCTCTGTCAAACCCACCTGATAAGGATCCCACACTGGGCTGCAATACTGCAAAAGTGAACGGACAAGCGTAGTGTATGCAACCTCTTTTAGTAGTTCTGTTGCATCTTTTAAGGGTTCTGCCAATAACACGCAGTCTCTGGTTCGCCTTTCCCACGATATTATCTACGAGTTCTTTCCAATTTAAGTCTGAAGTAATAGTAATTCCTAGGTATTTTGTGGAGTTTACGGCTTTTACTTTCGACTGATTTATCTTGTAAATAAAGTTTAACGGATTTCTTTTCGTACTCATGTGGACGACTTCACACTTCTCACCATATTGATGTCTTATTCAGAGTCTGAAGCTGTTTTGTATTTATATAATTAAATGAGGCGCAGTTTTCGCGACTTTATTCGAATGAATACGACCTCTAATCAAAAGAGGGAAGTTTGCCACCATAATGGCCGCCAAGGCGCTCTTCAATTTGCCCGCTGTTCGCGGTAGGCCGTTTACGGGATTGTAGAGGCTTACCGCAATCACTCTACAAGAAATCGACACACTACGCAGGAGATAACCGAGGGCAATTGTCATAGATCGTCCCTATTGCACCGTTTCAAAGATCTCCCGCGTGAAAAGTGTGGTAAGGCAGCGCGTGCAGTCGACTTCCGCTTGTCATAAGGAAATCGGTGCGACACAATGGACTGTGAAACAACAAGGTCACGTCGGACACTCGTCGCTATTATGCAGTGAGAAAACAGTACGTAACGAAGGGAACTGAATTGTCTTTGCACAGCAGCTGCTTGCTATCTGGGCTTGTCCGTATTGTTTTGGTGGAAACGGCGTTAAATGTTTACGTTCTTATACACTTTGTGCCACAGCATAAACGTAGAATATCTCCATAGGTTCGCGATAACGAACGATTCAGCGAACACTATCTGTCAAATAGGTTACTTCTGTACTAACACAGATTAGATTGCAGTATTGATATTTCAGACTAACAGATGCAGATAACATTTCTGACGTAGTTGTTGTGATTACTAAACTTGAGTGTTACCGAAAAAACTGCTTCGGTTGAAATGTTAACATTACGAATTTTGTACGGGTTTTAAATGGTCTTACCTCTAACACGGTTTATTTATTTTCGTGTACATATTCTGTACTTTGACGACTACATGTGCGGTACATACTTTATATCTTGAATCATACGTTCAATTCCAATATTACACTTGGAAGGGGTATGTACTTCACTCCAGTAATGGTAAGTACATCGAAGAAATACTACTACACTAAAGAAACTCGTATGAGCTCTAAAGTTCCAACACATCCACATAAAAATATCTCAAGAATCGTTTAGGATACTTTTTTTGCTCTTACCATTGGAAGATATGTTTATTTTATACGTCTACTCTCCATGTGATGATAATGCCTAAAATAATCATGATCGACGATTGTAGCGTGATTATGGGTTCAATAAAAAGTTGTAAATAACGAAATAATGATCCGGGCGTTGGGTTACGTTTTGGAATAAGTTCCTTTTTCAAGCTCTGTCTTCTTCACGTCTAATTTCTCACAAGGGTCTCCCATCTCTTGTTACGTTACTGATAAAGCGATTGGAAGAGCATCAAGGAACAGAAATAAAATAATGTAATTCATTGTGTACATTATCTAAGCAGCGAAATTAAAACCTGAAGATTCGATTTCACTTCTATTTGTAGGCTCGTGTTGAAATTAATAAGGGGTGGTATAGAGAGATTCCCCTTCTCATTAAATGATTTTCCCAGGTCATCAAAGAAGATACCTTTATTGGCTGTATAGTACTTCTTGTCACTGCAAGTAGTATCACTGCTGTTTGATGCAGGAAATCATTTACATACAGACTGTACAAGGTATGTGAGTAAGGACGTGCACCATATCGCTTATACCACGTACGCTAAACAACAAACCGTTCACAGGTTCAATAGCTTGGGTTGGGATTCAGGGTCACAGTTATAGCAGTTTCATGCCAGCAATGTCGACTGCTAGAGGAAATTCGTCACATCAAAGCAGAATGTATATTTCGTTTCTATTTTAAATATTGACATTTAGTAGAATAGTTACTTCACTGTATTTCCTCTGTATGCTATATTTGTTTTATGTGAATAAAGCACAAACACAGTTTTTTTTATATTTGGTTTTACTGCAATAAAGAAAAGACAAATACCGATTCTCAAATCCCCATTCGCCCTACCTATGGAATTCCGTTTCGAACGCTGTAGTAGTTGTTGTTGGCCGGCCGCAGTGGCCGAGCGGTCTGCGGCGCGCCAGTCACGTTCTGCACGGCCACTACGCTCGGGGGTTCGAATCCTCCCTCGGGCATGGCTATATGTGCCGTCTTTAGTCTTAGCTAGTTCATAAGTAGTTTGTAAGTTTAGGGGCTGATGACCCAGCTCTACAAACATTTGAACATTGTTGTTGTTGTTATTGTTTTCAGGGGAACGCTGTAGTAAGACGAGCTAATTTTACATTTAATATCTTGAACATGGCTGTTGTCAGCAACTGTACAAGGCTTCAGAGTAACAAGCATCCATCCAATCAGTTGTGGACAATATTTTCTTGATCGTACGGTTTCTACACCACTAAAGGTGTCTTCTTCAAAAGAAATTTAACCTTCTACTTAGTTGCATCACATATACTGTTAGAAATGTCGTGAGTTATATCAGTCATGCCAAGAAATGAACAATATAAAATAAACTTTACAGTATATAAAATTTATATGTAGTGTTATGTAATTCAGTAAAAGTAAATAAACAAATTTGGTTTCGGTGCGTACAAAGTCTATTATGTTTTAGAAGATGTCATTTGCTTGCAAATGTCTTTGAGAATTTCTTACGGCCAATAGACCGCCGCAGAGACAAAGACTGCAACAGGGATACCCATCTCGGGACGGATCGTTTGTTTTGTTGTCACTCTTCGCGTCAGGGGGAAGATCGTATCTCGGGTGTCACTTTACGTACTGGGTGTGTCTCTTTCTTATTGATAGACAACACTTAGTAAGATGCCCTGAAGTATACAGAGACAGAAATTTGTAGACACCAGATATTTGCGTTCTCATGGGGGTTACGTAACAATTTTCGGCGTGGTAGAACTTAAGAGTGCTGTTTCGCGGGATTAATTAAGTGAAGGACATTTTACTCACAAGATCCTTGTATACTGAAATGAATTTACGTAACTCAGGATAGAAACCGGCGTGGCTGACGCTGTCCTTGAAGACGGTCACAATCAACCTGATCGGAGGCCCGCTAGACTGGAACTCTATGCTTCGAGTGGTGTCAGCGGCGGAAGGCCAGTAGTGTGTGTAAGTTGAAAGTCTGCGTCTGATGGAAGGCTTGCTGGGGTAGTCCGTGCAATCGCGGGGGTAGTCGTGTACGAATGATGTGCTGACCAGTGCAACTGCCTAAGTAGCGGAAGGTTTGGTTTCGAATTCCGGGTAGGCAAAATTTTTCCACTTTCTCCACTGATTTATGTCTCGAATTCCCTTCTGTCTGTATCCATTTAAACTTATTAGTCACCTTCAAGACGCCGAAATTTTAAAAGCATTAATTTTAAATTACACCCTACAATATAAAATCTATTTTTTTGGGGGGGGGGGGGTGGTAGGGGGGCCTGCCCTGGACACCGTTTTAGGCTCCCAGAGGCAAGACAATTTTTATTTTAACCGTTTATAGGGCAGTACTATGAAAGTCAAAAACTAAACTTTAAGTACTTTCATTTCATATTCATGACAAGAGGTTAGTTGTATATCATGTTTATTTCCTCGATTTTCTGAAAGCATGTCCTCGTATGGGGTGGTAACTATACTTACCAGAGAACATTTGTAATACTGGATTTTATATAATGTTCTCTGGTCAGACGTAATAAGGCTCACAAAGAAACAGAACTCTTAGCTAAGAAATAACACTACCAATAAACCATGGGAATTCAAGCCATTTTACTTGGTGTTTCAAACTTTCACAATCGTCATTGGAATCGTTTGTAACATTACCTTGAGTGACCTGTGTATGATTATAACACTGTAACATCATAACCGATATTCATTAGAAATGGCGAGAAATATTAATTCATAAATGAACAACTTTCGGATATACTTTCTGCCTTGTGCCTTGCTCAAAAATCGGCCAATTTTCGTAATAAATACTTCATAATACAACGCAAGGAAATGATATATAGGGTGTTCCACTAAGTGTGTTTGCCTCCATAACTTATAAAATAATAGGTGACGGGTAATTTTAATGCGGTAGGTCAACACAAGAAATGTTACACTTTCTGCGAAGCTATGAACATAGTTTATTCCATCATTTTCCAAAGATATAATTTTTTAAATGGAACAATAGTTTTTTTCTATCGTGTATTGGATCCGTTTAAACCAGCTGCGTCCAAATCAATTTAAATTACATTCCTATCACTGTTAGTTTGGGAGCTACAATCTTTCAAAGTTCCGGGGGCGGAGGCTGCGATAGCGTAGCTAACTGGCCGAGTGGCTATCCTCTGGGGCACGGCCCACTGTCTCATGACCACCAGCCAGTGAGCTACGCTGTCGTAGCCTCCGCCCCCTAAACTTTGAAAGGTTGTATTTTTAGTTTTTACAGTTATTACAAGTTCATCCTGTTAATTATAATTATGTACAAGAATTACATGTTGGATTGGTTGTTTTTCCTAAATCATCCCTTTGGGTCTTTGCTTACAGTTTGTGATCTGCAAACATATGGCAGTTATATACAAAACTATTTGTTGATCAAATATTTGATCTTTATGGGCATACAAAAATTTAAAAAAAAGCAGTGTTTTGCTCAAGGCTGATCCTTATCAAAAAGCAGCTAACTTAAATATTTATACAGCAAACACGGACAAATAAAAGGGGCTTCAATAAACTGACTTGGCTTCCACACGGTGCCAAGGTGCACTATTTGAAATACTTCTTGCTTATGTGTTTTTACTTAGTTCTTATGTGATTATGTTCAGTTAATATAGATTAGATGTTCATTATTAAATGTTAATATGCTTTCAGCTTTGCAGCCGACGTGTAAATAAAGTGTTTCACCGAGGTTTTGATGTAGTGCGTACGGTGACTGTTATATATCCAAGCGACTGGGGACTCTTGAGCTTTGATACTACCGACGTCAACATAGATTAGATGTAATCCGACCGGCCAAGTCAGTCCGGAGAGTGGTACGTACGTTCCACCGTAAGCGAACGCTGAAGACTCGCATTTTACACTCAGCCCCTAAGCTAACGGGGCACTCCCGTAACCCCACATTACAACGTTACTTATGCAGTTCGTGAAATTACTTGACATTCGTCATGCGGAAAGAACGTGAAATACACTACAAATGTTCAAATGTTTGTATAGCTTATGAGACTTAACTACGGGGTCATCAGTCCCTAAACTTACAAACTACTTATGAACTAGCTAAGGACGGCACAAATATCCGTGCCCGCGAGAGGATTCGAACCCCCGACCGTAGAGGCCGTGCAGACAGGCGCGCTGCAGACCGCTCGGCCACTGCGGCCGGCATTACGGGATGTTTCCATTCTTCCTTCCTTTATAAGGTGAACAATAACTAAACTGGAAATTTGATGTTTGTGTGCGTGTGCGTGCGTGCGTGCGTGCGTGTGTGTGTGTGTGTGTGTGTGCTAGAAGTACGTTATAACGCAGATCATTGGTGAACAATTGAGTGGATGAGTGACAAAACTAAAGAATTTCGACGGGGAATTGTTCGAAAAATTGTAAGGCATAAATACTAGGCAGTTTAGCAATATAGGTAAGGCTTCGTAAAACTTCCGTTGGCATAATCAATTTCCCTTATATAGAACTGCTTCAAATGTCTGATTTCTTTATCAAACAGTTGATATGCTAAACAGTCAAGAACGTAATCGAGAATACATTTAGAAATGGTTTGAAACTGTGTTACAAATTTTCTTGGAAGACACTAAATGTTTTCAATATCAAACACTGAACAAATATGAGGAAATACACTGAAGAGGCAACGAAACTAGAATAGAAATGCGTATGTAATGTACTCAGAACACGGCGATGCATACAGTAACGCCCATATAAGACAACGGGTGTGTGGTGCGAGCTATAGGTTTGTTACTGCTGCTAAAATGACAGGTTATAACGATCTGAGTTTGAATATGGTTTTATAGTCGGCACACAAGATATGTGAACAGCATTCTGAGGAAACGATGACGTGTAGATTTCTCCCGTACGGCCATTTCACCAGTGCACCTTGAATATCGGCAATCCGGTAAAACCCAAAGCTCCGACATCGCTGTTGCCAGAAAAAGATGCTTTGCTTTGGTTTCACTGAATAGATAAGACACTCCTTTTCTCATGTGTCAAGGTTGTAGGAGGTTTATCTGGAAACGAAGGTTACCACCCTAGCAGCTTTAGTATGGAATGGCCCGGGGGAAGCTGGTACCACTGTTGTCTAGCGGGAAGACAAAGGAAGGAGCCATCTTTCCGAAGAAGCTGGTGACTATTAAGAAATCAGCGGTCTCATTTAGGATCCCGCCTACTGCTAAACGCACGCTGTAATTCGCGACCTTTAATACTAAGGGCATGATGACTATTGACGATGACATTTTTTTCAGTTTATGGAAAGAACGTAAAGCCAAGGCACTGTGTGCCGTAATGGGTAAGAATTTTCAATTTTAAAATGTCATAAATTAACGCTGATGACGAAAGCGAAATGCCGGCGTTGTGACGGATCCGAGCACAATGGGCTCATTCAAGACAGCAAGAACAAGCGTACTAAGTCCCTAATTAACCGGTGTCATTGCTGATTTCACAAATATCTTCTCTAACGAAGTCGTGTTCGTAGTCGTCATAAGTGGATTTCTGATATCGAGGATTCTTCCAAAAGGATTGCATCTCATTTGCTTTGTTTCTTCTGCCTTCAGCCCCCTATTCTCGTCCTATTTTTCTACTCTTTTCTCTTATACTTCTTCTTCTTGTTCAGTTTGTCTTCTGTTCGTGATGTGTAATGAAAATGTCTTTTTCCTCCATTTCCGTATCGAAGCTGCATACACTACATCATTCTGTGCCACCTGAACAGCAGTGATAATCGATTTCTGGGTCCAAAGCTGCCTGCTGGTCCTTCCTTTGTACTTGTTACATACGTTCAATGTTCAATTTGGTGTGAAAAAATCATTAAAATCCTTTACGAATGTTTTACTTGTCCGCCCAGTAAATTCGTCAAATTACCCTAAACGGCAATTCATTATTTAAAACTAAGAACAACAATTCATTAAATTCCCTTTGGAGTTCACTGTGTACATTTAAAGAAACAGCGTAGTTTTTAGTTTACGAAAAGAAAACTGAAACCAGTTGTTCTAAATGTTACTTCGGGCACTGATGACGACAACGAACACGACTTCGTTAGCGAAGAGCTTTGTAAAATCAGCAATGACACTGGTTAATTATGAAATCAGTATGCTTGTTCGTGCTGTCATGAATGAGCCCATTGTGCTTGTACCGAGCTCAATTCGGAAGATACAACATACGAAGTATATGTATACCACTTCTGAGCTCATAATATAATGGTTTTGTATGTTTATCGAATTGTGTTTTCCTTCGTCAAATTACTCGCCGACATTCGTCATATTGGCGACAAAAAGATGACGAATTTGACTTGCTTTGAAAATAAATAAATAAATAAATAAAATAAAATCTCAAAGTGAACGCCATAAATATGTAGTGGAAAACAAATCTTTAATGTTTGCTCTGAAGTATTGATGTAGGCGTTAAGTCCAAAATTAGGGGATAAAAAATTCGAAAGCTTAATGTCTTCATCTTCCCCTCTCTTCCCCTGCATCACTCCATTACCACCTGCCAGAAATCATTTTCTCGTGGGCCTGCATAATTGTAGGCGCTTTGCAGTGACATTTTGAAAGCTGACAAAATCAGTAATTCTGCTATATTTGACGGTTTTAATACGCTGTTATTATCAAGATGAGCTCATTTAGATTCCACGACCATTTCCAAGCTAGCAGCAATGTGACGATATTGTTACACTGATTTGCATATATGTAACGTTAGCTACAGTTTTAGTCGTCGCGCGCTAAGGCCGCGAGGTCTGAGGAGTCATGCACGGACTGGGCCGCCGTTCCCGCTGGAGGTTCGAATCCTCCCTCGGGCATATATGTGTTTTTTGTCCTTAGTTTGGAAGTCTAAGGTCCAGTTGATTTACAAACATTTGATTTGAATTTTAGTCAAAGATAAAAAATAGCGGTAAACATTAAAAAGATCACAGAAATTCCGCATGAAAATCCATAGAGTACACATTTCATAAACTAGTCCACAGATGAAAATTGTAAACATGTAATATCACTGACGACAAGGCTGTGTCAAGAGAAGTCGTTAAATTAACAAATATTCATATAACTAGCTTTAGCAACAACGGCAGGTAACGAGTAATAATAAAACTCTAGCCAATCAGTAATAACATTAAAAAAAACTTCATCAGCTATGGATGCCATATGCACGTAAGTACCGGTACATCAAAATATAACGCAAATTTCAGCTATCTTTTCGTATAAGCAAATCTATAAAACAATATCGTAACATTGCATCTAGCTTGAAATGAACATGTAGTTGCAATAATAACAGTGCAATAGAACCATCGAATATAGCAACTTACTGGTTTTAGCTTATTTCCCAATTACGGAAATCACTTTTACGTGGGAAGACTTCCCTCTGTCACATGGCCTTTTGGGGAACGGCCTCGCGTATCGGAACATAACGCCTCAATGCGCTTCGCCGCGGCTACAATTCTAGTCTCCGTGCAGAAAGGCCGCCTGATCTTAAAGCTAAGAACATCTATGTCGGGGCTGTGTCCGCGCCAAGACATGTTATTGTTGTTGTTATTGTTTAGAGGGGACTAGACTGCTTGGTCATCAGTACCGAGACATGTCCGAGTATCGGTCGACACCCGGAGAACGAAATACGCCGTGTAAATAAACACCGCTGGCCACACTTGACCGGGCCGTGAACAAGGAACGTCAGCGAGCCGAGACCTTTCCGGGCGGGATTCGCCGTGTTTTAATTTTTTTCATGTGACGGACGACGCGACGGTAAAAACGTTTTTTGAGCAGTGCAACTGTGCGAGAATTTTGAACGCAAAATAATAACAATAATAATACAAAAAATAAAATAAATAAATAAAAATTGACGTGGAATGCCTAACAGAAGAAGTATGTAAATTTTCTGTAGATTACGACTAAACAAATGAGAAATACCGGAATATCGAGTACAAAGACCGACTCATGTGTGATGTACCAACGCATCAATTCCCTCCATTGTCGTGTTATCCCTCACTACAAACTACCACATCTTTCACCTGTGGAAAACTTTTTACTAGACACTGTTCAACAGCTTTTAACTGTGGATTAGGATTCACACAGGTGTCACAATTCCTTTGTAATTAACCAAAGCCGTCATCCTCTGAGCTCCACCACATCCTCCTCAGTTAAGGAAAATATTTCACCGAATAGTACTAATTTTTCTTCTTAAGAAAGTAGAAATGTAAGTATATTCTTCACTACTCGTAATTTGTGTATTAACTTTTAATTAGTGAAAGCATAAGATAAAAATGTTATCATAAAAGCTAATATTTTGTTTAAACACTGTGTGCTCTTCTTTAAACCTACCTTTAAAAAAGGAATAAAGAAAGCCAGGCGTTCTTTGGGTGAAACTGATGGTCTCCAGAAAGCATCATTGGTTCCAGCTTGTTGGCAGAAGGTATGATGCACCATCTTAAAATATTCATAAAATTTTGTCTGATCAACCACGAATCATAAAATAGTGTTCGATACTGATCTCGTTTTCCAGACACAGTGGATCCACAGATTTTTTTTTTTGAACTTTGTTCTCTCTTCTTCTTCGTCTAAAGCAGTGTTTTTTAACGTTTTCGAATATGCGACCTCCTTCCGAGTAAAAATATTCTGGCGACCCCTTTCGAGAAAAATACTATGGAGACCCCTTTCCAACGTCCTCATCTCCCAGCGAACCTAAACATAACTATGTTATCTCAGAAGAAACAAATTAAACATTCTTTCTCGTGCTTCGCTTTAGTTCAAATTGTTGGACGAAAATGTTTTATGATTTTTCGGAATGGAATAGTGGCGCAGCCACGGGGGGTATGTGGTCTAATGGGGCTAATCCCCCCTCAGCAAATTCTCAAAGGTTTTTTAAAAAATTTTATTACTTTTTATTGTTTTAATTTCTTAAACAGGTCGGCACCAGAAATTTGAAACAGTATACATGTAATAAATCACAGCGTAACTATAGTCTGCGAAGCACAAGTCAAGGTGAGCGGTTTTAATGCCGCCGCGATCAGCTTTGATGCTGCCGCTGTTGGTACTGCTATGCTGAAGTTACGAGTCGATTGTTTGTATGCAGCGACCCGTTGCTTAGCAGGTCAGCGGCACCACCGAGTGGGATCTTATGAACATCAATAGTGTAACTTCAGTTCAGTTTCTACACACAGTCATGTTAATTAAACTGCAAAGACATCTTTGGCCAGAAACACAGAATCTGCTTAATTATTTTACGAGGTGATTATATACACTCCAGTTGTATTAAATTGCTCCCCTTACACTTTCATTTTATTTCTTGTGCAATTTTTTTCGTAGTATAATAGGTTAAATTATAAAAAGTGTAAAAATAAGTCATAGATTAATAAAATCAATGGGCGTTATTTTTAAAAAATTACCCCTGTCCCAGAACCAAATCCTAGCTGCTCCATTGGAACAGGATACATTATTTTATTTTGACATGATTTTAGACAGAAAAATATATTTTGCTTAACGACTGATCCGCATTTCAGGCATGACTCAGAAGCGAATTATCATTAAGGAAGGTCCAACTGTATAGACAATTCGGAAAGAATTTTTTTACATAATTTTTCAGAATCACTAATCATATCAAGTTCTTTTGTCTATCGTTTGGTTTCCCGAAACAGTTTTCAGAGCCGGCCGCTGTGGCCACGCGGTCTGCGGCGCGTCAGTCACGGTCTGCACGGCCACTACGGTCAGAGGTTCGAATCCCCTCTCGGGCATTGATATTTGTGCCGTTCTTAGTATTAGCTTAGGGACTGATCACCCCCGTAATTAAGTCCCATAAGTTCTACGAACATTTGAATAGTTTTCAGACTTTGCGCCTGTTCATCATTGACACACTGTATTATAAACCCAATCTAGGATCTATTGAGTTCATAATGAATGTTACATAGGGAACTCCGTAATTTTGCCATTAAATATATTTCACTTCGGCATAAGTTTTTGTATTACTGAACCTCTTGTGACGGTGACCCGAACAAGACTTAACGGCCCCCTTGGGGGTCGTGACCCACATGTTGAAAGCAAGTTCAAATGTTTGTCAATCTATCGGACCAAACTGCGTGATGATCAGCCCGTAGCTTACAAACTACTTAAACCTAGGTAAACTAGTCTACGGACAAACACACACACCCATGCCTCCGGGAGGACTCGAGCCTCCACGGCGAGCAACCGCGCGCTCCGCAGCGCGACGCTTTAGACCGCTCGGCTACTCCACCGCGGCATGAAAGCAAGTGCTTTAACCGTTTGCTCCACAGTGGTATAGTCACAATACCACTATTTCATTATCTTCTCAGCCTTTTATTCTGATAATACCACTCATAATTTTGTAATTATGTGAAACAAATTTCTGGCCGGCCGCGGTGGATGAGGGGACTGAGGCACTTCAGTCACGGTCTGCACGGCCACTACGGTCGAGGGTCCGAATCCCCCTCGGGCATGGATATTTGTGCCGTCCTAGTTCGTAAGTAGTTCATAAGTTTAGGGACTGATGACCCTGTAGTTAAGTCCCATAAGCTTTACAAGCATTTGAAAATTTGAACAAATTTCTGAAACTAAATTCACATATAAACATTGGTCTCGTTTGTTACTTTGTTTGGAACAATTGCTGATATTGAGGAAAATGTAATTTGATATGCACGAAAGAGTTAAGTCGTAATTCAATATAACGAAAATTAGCGAACATATTTACAACTCTCACGAATAGAAACACACACACACACACACAAAAAAAAAAAAAAAAAAAAAAAAAAAAAAAAAAAAAAAAAAAAAAAAAAAAAAAAAAAGTTCAAATGTTTGTACAGCTTATGGGACTTAACTACGGGGTCATCAGTCCCTAAACTCACAAACTACTTATGAACAAACTAAGACTAAGGACGGCACAAATATCTATGCCCGAGGAGGGATTCGAACCCCTGACCGTAGTGGCCGTCCAGACCGTGACTGAAGCGCCTCAGTCCCCTCGGCCACCGCGGCCGGCTGCACTACTCCGATGATATCTATTTCTTCGTTACTCATTACGGCATCTTCGTAATTCGAAATCTGGAATATTGGTTTCGTCTTCTTTCGTAAATGAGTTTCTAAAAGCTATGTTTAGTAACTCTGCTTTAGTAGCGCTATCATCGGAAGAATTGCCATTACTATCACGTAGTGAAGGTATTGTTTGTGATTTGCCCCGAGTATATTTAACATATGACCAAAATCTCTTTGGGTTTTCAGTCAAATTTCGAGAAAGAGATTAGAAACACAAACCACGCGTCGAGGAACAACGTCAGCCACAGGAACTGACCGAAACACAGCCGTCACTCTCGTCCCGACACTCGTACCTGAGACGGCCCAAACGTGCGTGTCCCGACCTGAAGGTGTCAAGCTACGGACTGGGCGCCCTTTCCCGTCGGAGGTCCTACCACAAGATTGACCCGGTATTCGGTAGGATCAAGTTTTGTTCACTGGGCGACAGTACAGGCATACACAGCTGAGGAACACCACTTACCGGTTATCGCGGTCGGCTGGCTGTAGCAGCTGAATCGAGATAATCCAGTCGCGTCCGACACCGTCACCAGGAGAGCGCGGAGCGTCCGGTGGTGAGAGCAGGTGTCAGGCGGGCGGAGTGTGAGCGCGCCTCGGCGCCTGGTGAGCGACTGACAGGTGCGGCGGTCCGGAAGTGCGCGCGGGCGGCGGCGGCTGGGCAGACACTGAGGCGGCTGAGGGGCCGCCGGCGGACTGTGCTGGCCGCGGTCGCCGCTGTGGCTGCTGCCTGCTGGCTGCTGGCTGCGGTGGCCGCCGCGCCTCCCACGAGCGCCGGGCTCCGGGGCGGCTGCGGACCGCCGCCGACAAGTGGTGGGGGAGATTGCGCCAGGCGGTGCACTCCTCTCCAGGGAAAGCGTCTCGTCTCGCGTCTCCTCCGGAGCACGGACAGAGCTTCCCACTCGTTGCCGGTGTACGGCAACTCGCCTTGACCTCGGTACGGCTCTGTTATCAGTCAGACGGGAAAGGCTCGTCAAGCTGGGTTACTCGCGCACTTTGCTTAACGTGTTGATAAATATACAAGGCCGGCCGCGGTGGCGGAGGGGACTGAGGCGCTTCAGTCACGGTCTGCACGGCCACTACGGTCGGGGGGTTCGAATCCCCCCTCGGGCATGGATATTTGTGCCGTCCTTAGAATAAGGTAGTTCGTAAGTAGTTTGTAAGTTTAGGGACTCATGACCCCGTAGTTAACTCCCATAAGCTATACAAACATTTGAACATATTTTTGGAAACTTTTCTTTTTGTGTCCCAGCCTCGTCGCCGCTTTTGTGTCTCGTTTCCGTCGTAGGTGTTGGTGGCCGAGTGGAATGAGACCGACACAGGCATAAAGATAGCACGCTGGTGCAGGTACGGAGGGGAGCAGCCAGAAACTAGAAACACTACAGTAAATTAGAACGAGATATATATTGCACAGAATTTATACAATACTTAACTTTTACATAGCTCAGTACTGCAGAAGGCTGATACATAGTTGAGCTAGAGGCCTGCCTAGTGCCTATCCGATAGCCAAGTGTTCGCTGGTGCCCATCTGATTCCGAAGTGTTCGCTGGTTCCTATCTCAGTCCCAAGTGAACGCTGTCGTTCAGTGGTGGCCACGAGTGGAGTTTCAGCAGAGGGCGCTCGTGGCTGTCGTCGTAAGAACGCCGCGCCGTGCGTGCATGGCAGCGCGCGGCGAAAGTAGGTGGCGCGCACTTTGGACTTGTGCGACACCACACTTTTACGTTATTTCCAAGATCGCTAGGCTCAGCAATATAAATTACCATCGTCAGATCTACAAACATAAACTGTCAACGTTATAGCCCTTACATACAATACATGTTTTAAATACTGTTGAAATATTCAGATATTTTTGAATAAAGGATGTACGCGTGTGCAGGTACGCAGGTGAGCAGCCACTGGAACAGCAGAAACTAGAAACACTAGAGTAAATTAGAACGAGATATATATTTCATAGAGACTTAGTAATACTTTTACATAGTTCTTGCTGCAGAATGCTGAAACATAGTTTATATAGAGGCCTGCCTACTGATGATTCCTAGTGCCTATCTGATTCCCAAGTGTTAACTGGTTCCTATCTCAGTCCCAAGTGGCCGATGCAGCAGTCGTGGCCACGAGCGGAGTTGTAGCAGAGGGCGCTCGTGGCTGACGTCGTAATAAAGTCGCGCCGTGCGTGCATGGCGGCGAGCGGCGAAAGTAGGTGGCGCGCACTTTAGGCTTGTGCGGCACCACAAAATTCTCTACAGCTACAAAATTCTCTTAGCTAGTTCATAAGTAGTTTGTAAGCTTAGGGACTGATGACCCCGTAGTTAAGTCCCATAAGTCCTACAAACATTTGAACATAAATATACAGGGGTTGACCTTTGTCGTATTTTCGATTCTGCTGAGAAAGCGTAGTCTCTTGCACTCTCGATTCCAAAAAGAACACGCAAATGATGACAGGGAAAAGTTAGTAGAGATTCGTGCGTCTATAAAAAGATCGATACGCGAAGCATACAATAATTATCACAGCCATACCTTAGCAAAAGATCTTTCCGAGAACTCGAAAAAAATTCTGGTCCTATGTAAAATCGATAAGCGGGTCAAAGCCCACTGTCCAGTCACTCGTTGATCCTTCCGGGGCAGTAATAGAAGAAACCAAACGGAAAGGCCGGCCGCGGTGGCCGAGGAACTGAGGCGCTCCAGTCACGGTCCGCACGGCCACTACGGTCGGAGGTTCGAATCTCCCATCGGGCATGGATATTTTTGCCGTCCTTAGTCTTAGCTAGTTCATAATTAGTTTGTAAGTTTAGGGACTGATGACCCCGTAGTTAAGTCCCATAAGTTCTACAAACATTTGAACAAACGAAAAGCTGAAGTTCTAAATTTAACCTTTAAGAAATCTTTCACGCAGGAGGACCGCGAAATGGGGGACATAGCAATAGGTATTTCCAGTGTAGAGAAGCAGCCGAGAGAGATAAATACGAAAACGTCTGCTGGTCCGGATGGAATACCAGTACGGTTTTACAGAGAGCATTCTGCGGCATTGGCCCCTTACTTAGCTTGCATTTATCGCGAATCTTCAATTCAGCGCAAAGTTCCTAGTGATTGAAAAAAAAGCGCAGGTGACTCCCGTTTATAAGACTGGAAGAACTGACCCACATAATTACAGGCCAATATCGTTGACGTCAGTTTCCTGTAGAATTTTGGAGAATATTCTCAGTTCGAATATAGTTCATTTCCTTCAGAAGGAAAAGATTCTTTTTACGAATCAGCATGGGTTCAGGAAACATAGTTCATGTGAAACTCAACTTGCCCTTTTCTAACATGACATCTTGCGACCCATGTAAGAAGGGAAACAGGCGGATTGTATTTTTCTCGACTTCAAAAAGGCGTTTGACGCGGTGCCACACTCCAGACTGCTAACGAAGATACGAGCTTACGGAATAGGTTCACAGATTTGTGACTGGCTGGAAGACTTCCTAAGTAATAGAACGCAGTACGTTGTTCTCGATGGCGAGTGTTCATCAGAGACGAGTGTAACGTTAGGCGTGCCCCACGGGAGTGTGATAGGACTGCTATTATTTTCTATCTATATAAATGATCTGATGGACAGAGTAAGTTGTAATTTGCGGCTGTTTGCTGATGATGATGTGGTGTATGGGAGGGTGTCGTCTTTAACTGACTTTAATAGCATACAGGATGACTTAGACAAAATTTCTAGCTGGTGCGAAGAATAGCAGCTACCTCTCAACGTAGAAAAATGTAAGGTGATGCGCATGAGTAGGAAAAACAATCCTATAATGTTCGCCACAGTGGAGTAGCCGAGCGGTCTAAAGCGTCTCGCTGCAGAGTGCGCGGTTGCTCGCCGTGGAGGTTCGAGTCCTCCCTGGGGCATGGGTGTGTGTGTTTGTCCTTAGGTTAGTTTAACTAGGTTTAAGTAGTTTGTAAGCTACGGACTGATGACCATGCAGTTTGGTCCGATAGATTTACAGACATTTCCTATAATGTTCGAATACAGCATTAGTAGTGAGGTTCTTGATGCCATCGCATCATTCAAATATCTAGGCGTAACATTGCAGAGAGATATGAAATGGAACGAACATGTAAGGACAGTTGTGAGTAAGGCGGACAGCCGATTTCGGTTTATTGGGAGAATTTTGGGAAGATGTACTTCACCTGTAAAGGAGACCGCGTATAAAACGCTTGTACGACCACGTCTTGAGTATTGCTCAAGTGTTTGGAACCCGCAGCAGATCAGTTTAAAGGAAGACATAGAGGTGGTTCAGAGTAGAGATGGGCAAAACCGATCTTTTCAGAGATCGGATCAGAAAGAGTCACTCACTGGCATAAACTAGTTCTTTTTCATGGCTCACCGACTCACTAACTGATAAAAAAGTAAAACGATGTCACATTGCTTTTTTGTTACTACTCCTTTATCTGATTTGGCCATATTGTGAAAGAAGAAAGAAGAGTAATCATTTTATTGTAAGTCCTTAGTAGTTCCGAGAATTAAAATTTGTTAGTTACGCCTACATTGAAAATTAAAAATGTCATAACACAATTTAAATATTTTTGCAGATGAAATAATTGGAAAAAGAAAAAAAATATTATTTTTATATTTCTATACTTTCATTCGTAAAATACAATATTTTGCAGAATAAAATGATACTAGTTCCAAATTTATACAGTGAGTCGTTTGCGAGTTTGAGCTAGTTGAATGAAACGTGACATATCGTGAGAGTTCCATGCAGGACGTGGCAACTGCTGCGGCGGAATAGCCGTGCGCAATAAGGCCGTGTCCTACGTGAGCGACAAAAGCGAATGACAGCGCGCGAAATTCAGCGACGCGACACGGCAGCTACAAGCAGCGACATTCGGCGACACGGCCGGGTGTCTTACGTGAGCGCGACAGATTCTCGCTACAAGAGGGCCGCTAGAACCGATCACCTGTTTCTAAAGTCGGCACCCATAAACAGTAAAATAATGATAGCTCCAGAGTAAGCAATAAAGTTTAATTTAGGAAATAAGGCGTTAAAAGAGTAATGTCCATTAAATTTACAAAGCGAGGAATGTTCGTGGATTGTTTCATTCATAACTTCAAATACGAAAAAAAAAGACTGTGAAGATCTCTAGTCAAATTCTTCGAAAATATGACGATGAGTACTTTCGACTATGTCGTCAATGACGTTTTCTTTTGTGAGTACAAACCATCAACAACTGATTAAGTGCGAAGAGAGTCTTACCGAAAGAAATAATTAGGTAAATAACGGTGGCGATATTCTTACAGTTGGCGTAGTACAGGGGTAGCGTTCTGGGCTCTTATATTCTAAGTTGCTGGTACGATTTCCGTTCCATTTTATTTTTTAATTCCTGTAACCCTTTCACCTGTTATTTGTGCAAATTTTTTATATTCTTTCTATACAGGGTAAGTCATATTATTTTTAAGTGCTTCCCAAAATATTTTATCTTTATTTGCAAACACATTAAATTCGTAATGAAATATTATAGCAAGATATTTTACTCAGAAACGTAAATTTAGACACATCTCGTTTGACATCCTAGTGTTCTCTCTCTCTCTCTCTCTCTCTCTCTCTCTCTCTCTCAGGAAACAAGTTTGTTGTTACTGTCAAAGATTTGACGCCAGCAGCAAAAATTTCAAATGGGCACATTCCCGAAACTGAATGGTTTCAGAGATAAAAAACATTAACGCACATTGTTATTTTCTTTGTTATTCGATTATACAGTCATTGTTTTCAACGTGCCAAAATAGTGTAGATACATAAAAGACGCATAATTTGATACAGGATACTTTATCAAGTCACGAAACTGCGTGATATGGGCTTACAAAATCTATCTAAGAAACAGAGAATGCACAAGTCTTCGAGAAAATGGAGTACGATCTTTTTCGCGGAAATTGTATATAGTTTAATTTTGTACTGTAAGGTGTTTTTGCTACAGACTGCAGATTTCCTGTTATTAAGAAAAAGAATAAAATTAAATAAATACGTTTCATTTCGAATACTATTCGGAATACGACATCTGCCTATATGACAGTTTCTGTTGCTTCAGATGATCGTTTCTGTTAGCGAGCTGCAAGATTTATCAGAACACAGAAGTTGAGAATACAGAGAAATGCGCGGAGTCGCTTTGTCCGGCACCCTGCGGTTCGCCAGAGGAGTGGGGGGAACATTGAGCAGCGCGCCACAGGGGCGGCTCCGCAAGCGAGCGGAGTAGGGAGAGTGGTGGGGAGAGGTGAACCGGTGAACCAGGTAACTCACCGACTCAGTTGGCGGTCGGATCGTCCGATCGCTGAAGTCGCGCGGAGCAGCGAGCAGCGAGCAGCGATTACACTGAACCATGCTGCTTGTGTGACTTGTCGACTCTCGACTCAACGATTCTCGACTCGCAGTGCAGAGGCGCTGTGCGTGTTTAGGCGCTCATTTTCTGCAGTTTTATACTTGCACATGGTCTATACCACATTTATTTTGTAGCTTAAGAAACTTCTGAAGCATGTTTACGAAACTTCTGAAGCATGTGGTAAGGGGTGCTTATGCATCTCATTGCTGTTACCAGAGGGACTTTTCGAATCAGATGAACTACCACTCTTTTTTTCGGATTCATCCTTCACTCATTCCTTAGAAGGATCTGGTTCTTTGAATCAGTTCAGGAGCAGATTTCCCATCTCTAGTTCTGAGGAGAGCAGCTAGATTTGTTACCGGTAGGTTCGACCAATGCGCAAGTGACACAGAAATGCTCCGGCAACTCAATTGGGGATCGCTAGAAGAAAGACGACTTTCTTTTCCTGAATTTCTGTTGAGTAAATTTAGAGGGCCGGAATTTGAAGGTGGGTGTAGTACGAGATTCCTGCCGCCTACTTACATTTCGCGTGGTGATCACAAAAACAAGATAAGAGAAATTAGGGCTAGTACGGAGGCATATAGGCATTCTGTTTTTCCTCATTCCATTTGGGAGTGGAATAATAAAAAGGAAATGCCTAGTAGTGGTACAGTGTACCCTCCGCCACGCACTTTATGGTGAATTGCGGTGTATGTATCTAGATGTAGAATTATTTCACACAACGGCCTCCCAGTCGCTTGGATTACAGGAGTGAGCCTACACTCCCAGGGTGTTACAAAAATAAACAGCCAAACTTTCAGGAAACATTCCTCACACACAAAGAAAGAAAATATGTTATGTGGACATGTGTCCGGAAACGCTTAATTTCCATGTGAGAGCTCATTTTGAGTATTCCTCTTTAAATGTAAATTGAAATAATTTGTGGAGAGAATTGTCAAAATACCCAACTGTTTCGTGTGGACTGACGAGAATCCGCACGCAATTGTGCAACCATGTCATCAACACAGATTTCTCTGTGAACGTTTGGGCAGGAATTGTTGGTGTCATGTTGATTGGGCCTCATGTTCTTCCGCCTACGCTCACTGGAGCATGTTATCATGATTTCATACGGGATACTCTACCTGTGCTGCTAGAACATGTGCCTTTACAAGTACGACACAACATGTGGTTCATGCATGATGGAACTCCTGCACATTTCAGTCGACCTGTTCGTACGCTTCTCAACCAACAGATTCGGTGACCGATGGATTGGTAGAGGCGGACCAATTCCATGGCCTCCACGCTCTCCTGACCTCATCCCTCTGGACTTTCATTTATGGGGGCATTTGAAAGCTCTTGTCTATGCAACCCCGGTACCAAATGTAGAGATTCTTCGTGCTCGTACTGTGGACGGCCGTGATACAATACGCTATTCTCCAGGGCTGTATCAGCACATCACGGATTCCATGCGACGGAGGGTGAATGCATGTATCCTCACTAACGGAGGACATTTTGAACATTTCCTGTAACAAAGTGTTTGAAGTCTCGCTGGTACGTTCTGTTGCTGTGTGTTTCCATTCCATGATTAATGTGATTTGAAGAGAAGTAATAAAATGAGCTCTAACATGAAAATTATGCGTTTCCGGACACATATCCACACTACATATTTTCTTTCTTTATGTGTGAGGAATGCTTCCTGAAAGTTCGGCCGTATCTTTTTGTAACACCCTGTATATGCCAACGTTGCTGTCATATGTTTTGTTGACATTACCTGATATCGCAGGCCTTGGGGCGATCTGACAGATTAATATTCTTCAAAAGTGAAACCCCAAAATCGCGAAATATTTATTTAAAGACGACTGGTTTCGGAGGACTTTGCCACCATCATCTGGTCATATCACATTTTCTAAGTCGGTCATCTTATTTAAAAATATATTTTGACTAACAAGGAGACTCCATGGGTATCGGATTTTAGAATTTGTTTTATATTTATGGTAATGAAAGTTCAGAACACAAATAACAGCCGAAGCCATTCGACGCAACTCTAAAAAAATTCTCGAGAAAATCGATTTTGAAGCCTTGCAAGGATCCGGAAGTATCAATAATTAAAGCAAGTGTAGTACCAGTCGATGTAGCTCAGGCGGTAGCGTTCTAGCTCTACAACCGAAGGTGCGGTGTTTCGAATTCTGTAGCGACAAATGTATTTTTATGTCTTCCGTTGTGTTCGAATACTTACACAATTTTAATATGTAATGCTAATTTTTATGAAAAATGCACTATTTTTGTTCGTGATTTTCTATATTTTATAACATAATGATGGTTTCAATCAAAAAGCATATGTTACAGTTTTTGCATTACTGACAACACTATTAGTTGTAGACGGTAGTCTTTGATTGTTCAATTTCTGAAGAGCTACGACGCTGTTTTTCGTAAACCACCTCCATAGCTACTAATGACTTTTCAAGCAGCTAACCTACTCGAGCATCGTTTTAGGTGACGACAAAGTGTTCAGCTCGTCTGTATACGCGTAAACAAAAACTGACACAACACGTGGAATTAGAGCTCCCAAAATGTTTTTTTGTAACTGAATTAGAAAATAAAGAAAAAAATATTGGTCACAGCGAGATTCGAACCACCGACTCCACGGGTCTGAGGCTAGGACGCTAGCACCTGAACTACACAGAGAGATGCGATGTTTTAATTACTGGTACTTACACGTACTTGCTAAACTTCAAAGTCGATTTTCTTGGGAACTTTTGCGAGATGCATCGAATGGATTTGGCTGATTGTTATTTAAGTTCTGAACGTCACGTACGATAAAGAAATTCTAAAATCCGATATCCATGTGGTCTCTTTGTAAGAGCTATGTTGCACTATTATATTATCTCCATTTTTAAACAAGATGACCAACTTATGAAACATGGTATGACGGTGACGGTGGCGTAGTCCTCCGAAACCAGTGTCTTTAAATAAATATTTTGCCATCTTGGCGTTTCTCTTTTGAAGAATTTAAATATTTCATTTCCTTTTACTGGTTTCCACAAACTTGTCGTCTTAAGATATGCACGTTGTAGCATCTATGGGCGCAATCAAGACATTTGTTGTTAAAATAATATTATATAAGACAAAAGGAGAACACAAAAGTCTCTGAAGTTCTGTAAAAATACAAAGACAGTATCCTATGGTAGATGTATAATCCTGGTATTGTTATATAAAGAATTGCATAATCATATTCTTCCTCTCTCTCTCTCTCTCTCTCTCTCTCTCTCTCTCTCTCTCTCTCTCTCTCTCTCTCTCTCTCTCTCTCTCTCTCTCTGGTTTTACCTTGGTTCGTCATCAAATATTTTAGCTTCTTGGCGTGACGAGCTATGTCATGGACTGTGTTATTTGTATAATTCGTTTGCGAACGATTGATAAACCTAAGGTACGTTTGGTGAAAATATGGATATTGTTATTCCTCGTATTTTGCAACCCCCGACATTATCATTTAATATATAGTTTAAAGATTTTCAGCTCAGACAAAGGAACGCCGACGCCCGCTATGGAATCGCTGCCTTTACGTGGCGCACATGTATTTTTCACAAAAAGAAAAGTTCGTAAGTAATTTTATGTTCAAATGTCAAATGTTTGTAGAACTTAACTACGGGGTCATCAGTTCCTAAGCTTACAAACTACTTATGAACTAGCTAAGACTAAAGACGGCACAAATATCCGTGCCCGAGGGGGATTCGAACCCCCGACCGTAGTGGTCGTGCAGACCGTGACTGGAGCGCCTCAGTCCCCTCGGCCACCTCAATTTTAAGACCAGTATGAAAGTAAAGAGATTCTATATTACATCATGTTTCATAAGCAGTCGATTTAAAGGGTTTTAACGTCAACATTTGTCTTTGATAGTAACGAGATTTTGCACAGATCTGGCCTTGATTCATTAAATACGAAGTTTCATTATCTTCAAATGAGAATTGAAGAAGAATTATCTGCTGCACATATAAACTGTTAATATTTTGAATAGATTTAATAACGTTCATGTTAGGGTCTACTCCGTTCATCAGTACGTAAAAGTCGAGCGCAACAATCAATGATATCACATGATCTGTCGCCAGACTTAGTCTCAGAGCATTGCAGATGATTTTATTTACAAATTATTGTCATTTCAATTACTTAAACAGAGAAAACGTACGGACAGATGTAATAAACTCTACCTTTTAACAATCATCTTTTTGATGTTGCAGCTCTTCTTCCTTCCGTTCTTCCTTTAACAAATGGTAAGGATATTCCGACGTATGTAAGACAATTTTGGTGGCTTTTCCCAAACATGTTTTAGCACATTTTGTGGTATCATCAGTGGGGTGGTTTATTTTTGTTAGCCGGCCGCGGTGGCCGAGGGGACTGAGGCGCTTCAGTCACGGTCTGCACGGCCACTACGGTCGGGGGTTCGAATCCCCCCTCGGGCATGGATATTTGTGTTGTCTTTAGTCTTAGCTAGTTCATAAGTAGCTTGTAAGTTTAGGGACTGATGACCTCGTAGTTAAGTCCCATAAGCTGTACAAACATTTGAACATTTATTTATGTTATTTATATTAGGCTATGTATAAAATCATTTTCTACATTTTAACTCTGTCGAAATCGGTAACATAAAATGTAAAAAATAAAGTTTGTTTGTATTTTATATACGGCCATACCTGACATCCAAATGCGGTATAACTTTGTCAATTCATTGCTTGCACTCTCGTGAGGGTTATAGGCATACTACAATTAACTTCCTATAATGCATGGCGGAGGGTGCTTTACAATTAGTTAATTCGTTGATTACGCGTTCACGCTGAAAGTCTTGTCTAGTCTGCTGCTGAGTACTGTGCATCCGTCCGGATGGAAAGGGCACATGTGAAGAAGGTACACACGAAATTGAATGATGGAATACAGCCACGGCGGAGCGACCGAGCGCATTGAGGCGCTATTCTTTGATGCGCGAGGCCGTTCGTCGGGGGTTCGAATCACCCCTCTAGCATGGATGTTTGTGCTGTCTTTAGTATAAGCATAAGTGGTTTGTAAGTTTAGAGACTGATGACCACGCAGTTAAGTCCCTTCAGTTTTACAAACATTTGAATATATTGATGAAATACGTTCCAATACTGCTTAGTCAAATCAACTCCATGTCGGTGGTTATCTCTGCTGAGTAACATACCTCCACCTCACTTAAGGAGGAAGAAAGCTCTACCAAGGGAAGCTAAGAAAATCTTTGCCTCTCTGCTATTGCATCAAGAATTCTGCCATAAATGAGAGCAGCGACTGCAATCAAGAAGGAAGAAAGTGTCACTGCGGGGCAACTCATTGCTGCTGGATTTGACCTAAATGAAAGCTGGAGGCATTAGTGGTCAACAAAAGCATTGGGTAAAGGTGCCCACCGTCTTGATCCCACAAAGAAGCCAAACGGTTTTGACCTACGAGGATATTCTGGTGTCGCATCAACAGGTTGAGGACTGCAATTACTTCAGGTACAATTAGGGGTGGATCAGTTCACCGATGTCTGCGTGTAACCTGGGAGAACAGACAATCGAATATCTGGTCCAACGCTATCCTCTACATTTGTACCGTGGCAATCCTGACGATTTGTTCGCTCTCACACACGGTTTAACTGAATGGTTGACAAGAACTGACTTGAAAGTTTAATTTTACCTTGTTATGTGTAATTGTATATTTTACAAAATTACTACACGATTAAAAAAATACGCTGAAATGTGTGGAATTTTAGAGGCTTCACAGGATTTCGTCGAAACGACACACAATTTCTTAAACCGCATTGTCACTGAGGATGAAACCTGGCGTCTCCATTACGACCCTGAAACTAAACGACATGGAATGGCGTTGTCCGACATCTTTTCGTCGGAGAAAGGTTAGAGCAAAAAAATCAAGTATCAAAGCAATGCTCGTCACCTTTTTCGACAGTCAAGGCATTATCCGCAAGGAATTTCTGCCTGCGGGAACGACGTTATACGCTGCAAGGTAGGTTGAAATTTTGACCCGTTTCATGCAAGCTATACGCAAGATATGACCCCAATTCCAACAACAAGGTTTCTTGTTCACGACAACACTCGCCCACATATTGCCAATTATCATCAAAAGATAAAAAAAAATCAAATGTTTGTAGAACTTATGGGACTTAACTTAGGGGTCATTAGTCCCTAAGCATACAAACTACTTATGAACAAGCTAAGACTACGGACGGCACAAATATCCATGCCCGAGGGGGGATTCGAATCCCTGACCGTAGTGGCCGTGCAGACCGTGACTGGAACGCCTCAGTCCCCTCGGCCACCGCGACCGGCATCAAAAGATCGTAGCATAAATGGGGATGGGGGGGTGCAACTTGAACATCCCCCATACACGCCAGATCTCAATCCTTTTGCCGGCCGCGGTGGCCGAGGGGACTGAGGCGCTTCAGTCACGGTCTGCACGGCCACAACGGTCGGGGGTACGAATCCCCCCTCGGGCATGGATATTTGTGCCGTCCTAGTTCGTAAGTAGTCTATAAGTAGTTTGTAAGTTTAGGGACTGATGACCCCTTAGTTAAGTCCCATAAGTTCTACAAACATTTGAACAAACAACATCAATCCTTTTCCTGTTCACTCGACTCAAACTCGCTTTGAAAGAGGTTTGTCGATAATCCTGATATCCAACGAAACGTGACGAGGCTTATGAACAGCATCCCAAAAGAAGACTCTGTGCAAAATTTCTGGGACAGTACGGTTACTGTAATTCATAGTTCACCTCCATTAATGTACAGGCCTGTTTATCCAAGTTGTTATTGTCAGTGGCTGTATTTCGTAGCAAATGACGGTACTGTAATGCCACATCATTTCGTCAGTTTAGTTGGGAAACACGCTGTTTATTTCGAGACAATCTTCTGTTTACCGGAAAAAGCCGATTCGCAGTGAGAACTTTGTACCTGATGACGATCAGCAGCTCATTCTGATCACCTGTTATAAAAAAAAAAAAATGTTCAAATGTCTGTTAAGCTTATGGGACTTAACTACGGGGTCATCAGTCCCTAAACTTACAAACTACTTATGAACTACTTACTAACTAAGACGGCACAAATATCCATGCCCGAGGGGGGATTCGAACCCCCGACTGTAGTGGCCGTGCTGACCGTGACTGGCGCGCCTCAGTCCCCTCGGCCACCGCGGCCGGCACACCTGTTATCACACTGACTTATTGCGCTCGTCTAGCAATGTTTCATTCACGCTGTTTTCCGCTATTAGTTAACAAGGATAGCAGTCAACAATCCGAAGACTGGTTAGAACTTTACAATGGCTTACTTAGCATGGTTCGAGTTCGGATACCTCTGAACTGACTTTGCCAGCCTGTTACAGGGGAACCTACAGTTAAACGTCGATTCCGAACCATAGTGCCACTCGACATTTTTCACATCAATAACATTGATAGAAGTGAAGATAAAAATCCTTAGTCTGAGTGGCGACCTTGCCGAGTCACACATTAGTTAACGTCAAGGGTAAAAGTCTGAGCGTGGCCAGTATTCCAGTGTTCTCAACGTGATGGGAATAAAATGTCGCCGGCCGCGGTGGCCGAGGTGACTGAGGCGCTCCAGTCACGGTCTACGCGGCCACTAAGGTCGGGGGTTCGAATCCCCCCTCGGGCATGGATATTTGTGACGTCCTTAGTATAAGGTAGTTCACAAGTAGTTTGTAAGTTGAGGGACTGATGACCCCGTAGTTAAGTCCCATAGACTATACACACATTTGAACATATGAACATTTTTTGAATAAAATGTCGTGTGTCGGCTTATCAGGTAATTAGAAGTTACCGGGAGATGATGTTTTTTGAACAGGCGACAGAGGGATATTGTCATATATTCAGTTCAGTATGCCTGTGAAAGACATTCTTTATCCCGATACAAAGTATATTTTCTGATTATCTGACGTAGCAGATGATCAGCGATATCTAGTCACATCTTGACATTCCAACAGCTCGCTTCGGACTGTTTCAGACAAAGGGCATACTTCATATGCACCCTTTTTCTACATTAGTAGAAGTAAAAACGTAGGTCGCAGCCAGTATATGCATGTTGTCAGCAGTGTGTGTCGGCTATGCAGCTAATAAGAGATAAGCGCCAAGACGGACAAGTGAAAAAGGGAATGCATCACATCGCCGTGTTAGTATAATTGCGAGTCCGCTCTACATCCAAACAAAACGAAACAAAAACAAAGATATTTTCTGATTACCTGATATAGCCGAATCGCAGCAAGATAATTTGAACTTAATCATCCAACTTCTCGCCTTGACATTCTGGGCTCTGTCATCAGACAAAGGCGCTTATCTCTCTCGCCGTTTTGCTTACTAATAAACGTCATAGGTAAGAACCTAGATTGGTGCCAGTGCAGCAACGTTCATCAGTGCTCGGTAAGAAGTATGATGGGAAAGAAACTGGTCGTCTATATCTACATATAAGGGTAAAAACAATCAGGGGCCCTGTTGAGATATCTAGGTTCTGAACTATTGTCATCGGCAGAATGAAGTGATTCGACAGCTTTCAGTGAGTGGAGAGAAAAACATTACGGCAACCGAGATAGTGGTAATAACAGAAATTTGGTGCAGAGGGGTCTGGCGTTGACTTGTGTTTACCAAACGAATTACACAAGCAGTTGGGTTCAGGCAGTGTAGTGAGCAGGTAGTGCAATGCAACAACAATCTGACTTACCCGAACCTATGACATGCAGTCATAGGAACTTTGGGACAAACACAGAGCGAAGTAACTACAGCTATTGGAGTGTCCCAGAGTAATTTCCAGGAGCTGGAAGCGAATTCAGACATCAGGAACCGTTAAAAGAAGGCAAAGGCAAGATCTTTCAGGGTTAACATCAGGAAGAGATGATCGTTATATCTGATTAACAGCTCGTCGAGACAAGAGGCTGATTGCAACTCAGCTGCAACGCTTCCTCGACGCAGCAACATGACGCGCAATATCAACACAAACAGTCCGAAATCGGGAATGTGGCCATTACACAAGGAAACCAGTGTATGGTGTATCCCATTAAAATCACGACACCGTCTGGCCCGCAGAAACTGAGCGGAGGAACATCAGGATTGGAGTCGTAAAGACTGCCGCCGGGTTCTGTTCACAGATTTTTTGTTCCGCCGGACAATCATCGTACCCTCACCTGCACAGAACGTGGAACTCTGAACAATCCTGCTTATATATACATGTGGCGTCTCTTCCGAAAGAACAGACGTCACTTCTGATCCTGCAGTTGGTATTATTTAATATTCACAGAATATATGACCGCAACTGCGATTGGGCAAAGCTGAAAATGTGTACCCAGCCGGGATTAGAATCCGGGTCTCCCGCTTTCTAGGCAGTTGCGCTGACCCCTACACCACTGGGGACGCAGTGATCTCCGCACCTGCAAGGACTACCTAAGCTCGACTCCCGTCAGATACAAATTCCCAGCTTCGCCCTGCCCACAGTACTCAAACTCGTAGTTATGAAACTAATTCCCGTAAGAATAAGGGCTTCAAACTTGCCCATCCATCCCCACTAACGATAGGATCATTGCCCGTCACCGGCAAACGTCGGTTATTTAGGTGATGTTTTTGTTTTGAAGGTTAAAAAAGCAGTCAACAATCCGAAGATTGGTTTGAACACCACAGTGCTTTACTAGGCATGGTCCTGTTTAGAGGTGGTATGCCATTGCCTTCCTCCGACCTTCGAACCGACTTACCCAGCCAGTTATAGGGGGAACTATAGTTTAACGTGGGTTCCGAACCACGGTGCTACTCGGTATTTTTCACATGAGCAATACTGCCAGAGGTGAAAGAAGTGGAATGTGACAGATAAAAATTTTAGAACCTGGCGGGGATCGAACCCGCGACCTTTGGATTTGTAGCCTGGCACTCTACCACTGTGCAACCGAGGCGCACTTTTGAAGGTTAAATGCTCAAAATTTTATCAAGATCGGAATAAAAGTGTACATCATAGTAAAGTACCCTCTTCCATTCACCATAAAAAAAATTTTATGTTCACGGTGTGTAACCTTTTGTTTTGAAGATCAAGTCTGCAAAGTTAGGATGAACGGTATCGCAGCACATAAAATTGGAATGATGCGCTAAAGCCGCGGTGGAGTAGCCGAGCGGACTAAAGCGACACGCTGCGGAGCGCGCGGTTGCTCGCCGTGGAGGTTCGAGTCCTCCCTGGGGCACGGGTGTGTGTGTTGTCCCTAGGTTAGTTTACTTTAGTTTAAGTAGTTTGCAAGCTACGGACTGATGACCACGCAGTTTGGTCCGATAGATGTACAAACATTTCAAAATTTTTTTATGCGCTACCGCGCGGTATTCATGGTTCTAAACAAGATGCCACTCCTAACGCTGATATCACACTAACTCAAGCGAGAAACACTCGATCTCATCACTTCCCATGAGATTATCTCATTTTTGGGCCCTTAAAACAGCAACTGGAGGGACGAAGATTCCTGTCGTACGAGGATTCCTGTCGTAGTCACTTACGAACATTATGAGGCAGCATGTCGTGGTGTTGACGAAACGCATATCTTGAAGCTCTTTTGATGGTTGGGCGATTCTCTCGATACGCATGGAGACATTGCCTGATTGGCGTACCAATTCTGCATTCTACGAACTTAGAATGGTTTTTTTTTTCGCCTCTTTTTATCTATGGCCTTCTAAGAACGCGTGCCAGATGCCTTTGGTTGAGATCTGCCTTGCAATTAGTGATTACTCTCTGCGTTGACGGGAGGGTTATCACACGAAGGTCGTGTGGCGCCGGGTCAAGAAATGTCTTCATAAAAGAAGTCACGTTTTCGGCTTATCCTTACAAATAGACGACTGCACGTGCCAGCAAGAGGTCAGTTCATTCTTTCCTTTTGAAACGTAAAAAGAATTGAGTTACATGAGACATGAATGATTAAATCCCCTCTTTCCAAAACTGAGAAAGGCTATAGGTTTTCAACAGAACCAACATTGCCGCGGTGGAGTAGCCGAGCGGTGTAAAGCGTCTCGCTGCGGAGCGCGCGGTTGCTCGTCGTCGGATATTCGAGACCTCCCTGGGGCATGGGTGTGTGTGTTGTCCTTAGGTTAGTTTACCTAGGTTTACGTAGTTTGTAAGCTACAGACTGATTACCACGCAGTTTGGTCCGATAGATTTACAAACATTTAAACATTTGAACCAACATTTTCGTCGTTTTCAAATGTTCAAATGTTTGTAGAACTTATGGGACTTAACTACGGGGTCATCAGTCCCTAAGCTTACAAACTACTTATGAACTAGCTAAGACTACGGACGGCACAAATACCCATGCCCGAGGGGGGATGCGAACCCCCGACCGTAGTGGCCGTGCAGACCGTGACGACTGGAGTGCCTCAGTCCCCTCGGCCACCGCAGCCGGCTCGTCGTTTTCGTACACTGCGTTACTCTAGAGAGAATGTAAAACCTTTTAATTCGAGTGGCAATAGATTTTCCGCTAAACAAATTAACAAAATTACTGGCTAGTTTCAGAGCTCATACTGGCAAACTTGTTGACGGGATGAACAACGCAAGGGAAGACAGACTGAGCTTCATACTTAGAAATTAATCGTTAAATGAAATAAGTACCAAAATATCGCTTTCGGGCAGTTTTACGTGCACTCCTTTAGGTTACATGTCTTACTAACACAAGTAAACGTTCCAACCAGTAAACTGCAAATTTGCTTAAAACTACGCCAGCTGTGATATTTGCACTATTATGTCATTCTTGTTCATCCTATCCTCCTCCAGAGAGGTTGTAAGGATGACGGATTGCCAAGGTATTTATTTGATACCAGATATCAAAATGTAACGTGTGTGCCGGCCGCGGTGGCCGATGGGACTGAGGCGCCCCAGTCACGGTCTGACCGGCCACTAAAGTCGGGGGTTCGAATTCCCCCTCGGGCATGGATATTTGTGCTGTCCTAGTTCGTAAGTAGTTCATAAGTAGTTTGTAAGTTTAGGGACTGATGACCCCGTACTTAAGTCCCATAAGCTATAAAAAATTGATTTTTGTAACGTGTATCATGTTAGGTAGAAACGGCCTCAGCCCTAACACATAATTTCTGATATGTTTTCTGTCAGTTGCAAATGGCACAAGTACGTTATCTCCAGTGAATTTTTGTACAAATAATTTCCAGGTTTATTTTCCGTATGGCGTAAAGACTATGGTTCATTGGACATATAAAGGATGTTTCTAAATGGCGCCGACAAACTTCTTGGGGTGGTAGAGGATGGGTCGAGGAACAAACTGAGGTAGCGAACCCGTGTCCGGAAACGTCACCCAACGTCGCTTCCGAGCGTCAGAATTATAGGTTCTGGCGCCTGCCGCTAAGTCATCCTTCGGGCGGCAAACGCGTCGTTCTGTGCACACACAGACCGCGGGCAGGTCTGTAATGTGTGATTTTTTCGATATTCGGGTTTTGCGAGTGATTGCAGTCATTGCCGGTGGCCTGTTTCCTATGAATGCAATGCTGTCTTGCTGAGGTACTTGGGCTTCTCCCCATGGTTTGCTGCTTCTCAAATTCTCCAACACAATCTCCGATTTTTTTAAAAAGAGCTGACTGCCATTTACTGAAAGTTTTGTTTATTGTCACTACCTAGTTTCGACCTTAGGCCATTTTCAAGTGCTGTGATAAAAGTTGTCAGATAGGTTTCCTTAGGTCATGGTCATAATAATAAAAACAATAAATATATTTGGAGTTTATTATTATTATTATTATTATTATTATTATTATTACCATAAGGAGACCTATCTGACACCTTTTATCACAGTCAAATGGCGGTTGTGCTCTCCCTCACTAATATTACAAGAGCTGCCTTTTTTTGTATATTTCGTTGTTCTCTGTTAGTCCAATCTGGTAACGAAACGATATCACATAATAATATTACGTTAGAGGACGAACAAGCGTTGTATAGACAGTTTGTATAGTGCTTTTATTTCATGTTTTACATGTTCTGTCAACACAACATTCCTTTAGTGGTCTTACTAAGTATAGTTGTTCGTAATTATAATATTCAGATACTTAGTTAAATTGGTACATGTGCGACTTACTATGTAACAGAAATTTAGCAGATGCTTTTAGTACTCATATGGATTTATTATTATAAATAAACCAAATCGCTGATATTGAGTATTTTTTTTATTTTCACGACAGATCTATTTCGGCTTCTAGTGTCATTGCCAAGTGACGTATGTGTCTAGATGTTCAGACATACATAAGATCTGTGAATCATATTTATATTAACTGTCAAAAAGATTTTGATAATATGGCGTATTTTGACAGTTACAGCTAAGATGTCTACAAAAGATCTACATCTTAGGCATGCAGCCTAAGAGCAAGCCGCGGCGGAGTGGCCAGTGCTCGAGGCCGTTTCCCGTCGGGAGTTCGAATCCCCCGTCGGGCATTGAGTTGTTTAAAAAAAAAATCAAATGTTCAAATGTTTGTAAATCTATCGGACCAAACTGCGTGGTCATCAGTCCGTAGCTTACAAACTACTTAAACCAAGGTAAACTAACCTAAGGACAACACACACACCCATGCCCCAGGGAGGACTCGAACCTCCACGGCGAGCAACCGCACGCTCCGCAGCGAGACGCTTTAGACCGCTTTTTTTTTAATTATTTGTCATGGACGGGGATTCGAACCCAGATTTCCCGCTTCGCGCCAGCGGTCGCCTTATCCCATTTTTTCCTCAATGCGCTTTTTTTTTTTAATTAAATTTCGCCTTCTTCGGCAGTTTGTAGTTATTTTTCTATTTTTCTTCTATTTTCGGTACTCGATTTGTTTGTTGTAGCGAGATATTTTGTAAATTAAAAAGTTCTTCATCAAAATGTAACTAAACTCAAATTTTTTAATGTATTTATTTATTTAACTTCTTTGTGCGTTTACCATGCAACTAACAAGCCTCAAAGTTTGTCTTCTCGATTTTTGTACAGCTTTTGGCAGTTACCACAATCCTGGTCGATTGTTATCATTTAATGTACTGTTTTATCCATGTTACCTTCTCTGAACTTGGAGAGCGTCTGTCGCCGTTAAACTACACTTTTATATGTATATATGATGCACTTCCTTGCAGAAATTTAATTAACTAAATATTGGAAGAGCTTTAAACGTAATTGCCTCTTCTTGGCGTATTATTGTACAATGTTACTTTCGTAACCATTTTTTCCCTTTTTTTAAAAAAATGTTCAAATGTTTGTAAATCTTATGGGACTTAACTACGGGGTCATCAGTCCCTAAACTTACAAACTACTTACGAACTAGGACGGCACAAATATCCATGCCCGAGGGGGGATTCGAACCCCCGACCGTAGTGGCCGTGCAGACCGTGACTGAAGCGCCTCAGTCCCCGCGGCCGGCCGGCTACTCCTCCGCGGCCTTGAGTGTTGTCTCACTAGTTCATGAGTAGTTTGTAAGTTTAGGGACTGATGATCCCGCAGTTAAGTCCCTTAAGCTTAACAAACATTTCAACAACTTAAGAGCGATATATCCTCGATTAATTATTTGTTTAGATTAGCAACAGCAGATCGCCTATAACACCTACTTTGGAAACGCTACATATCGCTTCTGTTTTAGTAGATGGTTCCCTTTGTCACTGGAAACTGTGACCTTTCTGAGAGGAAATCATGGATACGGTGATTTGTGCGGATACGGGGCATGCTGGGACTGTTGGCAATGAGGAAGCCTAGCAGTCGAGTAACGGCTCGACGATTGGCTTTCAAGAGCGGTGCATCCCAGTGGATGACATCAGTGGATACTTACAAGGGAACCTCCCCATCGCAACCCCCTCAGATTTTGTTATAAGTTGGCGCAGTGGATAGGCCGTGTAAAACCGAACACAGATCAATCGTGGAAACAGGAAGAAGTTGTGTGGAACTAAGAAAAAAAAAGCGAAACTTAAATACTAAACGGTTCATGTAAAAACAGGCAACATCGGGCTGGTTGTGAGTTCAGGAGCGCTGTGGTGCTGTGACTAGCGTGAGGAACTGCGGAGTGAGAGTTCTTGGTTCAAACCTTTCCACAAACGAAAATCTTAGTTTTTTGTTTTTTGTTTTTATTTTCGCTAAATTATGATCTACCGGCAGTTCGTTGACGTCTCTGTTCGCTGTAATCAGTTTAGTGTGTTTTGACCGCATCGCAAAACCGTGCGAATAGCAGACGAAAGGAAGTGTCTCTCCAATGGAAACAAAACATTGGATCGCAAGGTGATAGGCCAACCGATTCCTCCACAGGAAAAGACCTCTCATGTATACTATACGACAATGGTGAAGGTATGTGCGTCATATGACAGGGATACTCACTCCGCCGTGCACTATAGTCGACTGATGTCGTGTGTTTAGATGTTTGTTTAGGCGTAGCGTAGTCATACTACGGCGCAGGTACCTCGCATCGGACCGACGGACCGACAGATAATAATTTTCTGAAAATGAAAAGAAAACAAAATTTCAGCCTGTGGGAAGGCTCGAACTAACGACCTCTCGCTTTACAGCTCTTCACGGTAGCCACACGACCACAGCGTACTTGCGCTCTCAACTTGCTCGACATTCCTTATTGCACGGATTGCTCAGTTTTTATATATATATATATATATATATATATATATATATATTTTCCATATTCTCACACAACCTCTTCCAGTTTTCTTGACTGATATGTGTTCAGTTTTTCAAGGCCTATCCACTGCACCAACTTATAACGAAACCAAAGGGGGGAGGAATGCAGTGGGGACGTTCCCTTGTTAGAGACGGATGGCGCCCTAACTCTGCTCAAGGAGACTTAAACAAAAACAGCCGCAACTACAGCAAACCAGATGGTACACTAGGAAGTGGACCCTGTAATGAAACTCCACACGTAAGAAGCGATAACTGACGTGTTGAAACTCAAAGACGACCTAAAACTCCATTTGGTGCCAAAATGTTCAAATTTTTGTAAACCAACTGTATCTAACTACTATGGCCATGAGTCCCTAGAATTTAATTAAGCTGACTTACACTAAGGACACACACACACACACACACACACACACACACACACACACACACACAAAAGCAAACACGCACACACCCATTCCCAATGAATATAACTCGTGCGGGAACGGCCGCCCAGTCCTTAGTATGACCATTTAGACCACGCGGGTTTACCGACTCCAGTAGTAGCGTGACGTTAATTAGCTACATCTTGTTCTGCTATTCTCTATGCATAAAAGAAAGAGACTGACTGTTTACGGAATTGGTCCACATGCATCTGTACTTCCTACTCATGTGTTAATCCTCTCGTTTACAAGAATTCAGACTTCATAATTTAGTCGTTGATTTTTTAAATTTTTTTATTAAATTTTAAATGTTCTTTAGTGATTGTGGAGGGAGGGGGCAGGTGGAAGGGAACACGGTAGCTGGGACTGAAGTATACGGAGGGTTGGGAGGGGGAGTGGGGGTAGGAGGAAGTGTGCCTGTCTAAAATCATAATATTAATCGCAAAAACGAATACTGATGTACCGATTTTTAACATTATTGAGGGAGACCTATGAAACGTGCGTAATTGGAAAGATACTTTATCACAGATGTGCACAAAATAAAAATTATGTGTTTACGTAATTCTTAAATCTTTGGATAGTTTCACGGCATAAAATCGCCAAGATTTATTCATTTTTATTGTTACAGTGTCATGATGATGCGGCATAAGCACGAATAGTGCTTATTTACAACCGATACAAAAGCGTTAAATGTTTGAGCCTGTTACTGTCCTTTAAAGTAGGCACCAGCGTTGTGTAGAACCCGTTGCCAGCGATGTGGAAGGGTAGTACACCGTTAGCAGAGCCTCTTCTGTTGATGGTGCGAATGCAGCGGTTTACTGCCTGTCGAATCTCTGAAACAGTTCTGAAGCGAATGTGACGAAGTGGTTCCTTCATCTTGGGGATCAAATCAAAGTCACAATGTTTTAAGTCAGTCCCACCGACCGAACAGAGCAGCCACATCTTGCGCCGTATGCGCCTACGAATTTTCGTGTGAAAAAGGTGGGTGGGTTGTGCAGAGCGTGTTGCCGCTTCTTTCTCAAACATGGTCGCAGGTGATTCTCCAAAAACGAATATTGTGCCTTGACGGTTTGCCGTTAACAAACGTAATGCCATCACAGTCGTACACAAGAACCACCATAACTTTCACCATACTGGGGCTTTGAAGCGACGACCCATAATATTAATAGTTTTGCGTGGCACAGTGGCCTGGTGCAAGTCCTTTGATCAGACGCCAGTTCGGTGACTTGCATGTCCCTAACCTACACCAATTATCCAACTGGGGAAAGGGTCTTACAGTTTAACATGCAACTCCTCACATCAAGAGGTGAAGGTTAAAACGCAGACTGAAAAATTCCGAGATCCGACCAGTATTCGAACACGCGACCCTTCGGTTTGCAGTCCAGCGCTTTACTCGGAGACCATCAGACCCGACAATGACGCCATTCGTTGGATTTGTGTTTCAGTTTTCGGTTGTAGCATGTGGCCCATAAGAAAGCCTCTCCTTCGTGCTCGTAGTACTCCAAGTGCCTCAGAGCAGCCTCGTAACGCATCCAATTATGAGTTTTCGTCAATTTCGTGATGCAATTTTTCGCATGCCCAGGCGTTCGTCCAGGATGCGAAGCACAGTCGTATGCGCTAATCCGATTTCGTGGGCAAGCTCACGAATCGTCTGGCGTGGATCACTGTCCACTAAACGCGGCAACAGTATGCACTTCTTCTTCAGAGACGCTATAACGACCTGCCCGATGCATGTATGCCACAGTTTGACGGCCTTCAAGGCTCTTCCCCACCGTGCCACTGTACTGTACGGCAATGCCAATTCCCCGCACGCCTCTTGAAGACCTCGTTGACACTCTCGTGCTGTACGACCTCTGGCACATTCAATGTCGATCCTACTCCGTTGTTCCTATTTCGAAAACATAGTGACGCAGCTTTGTTAGACCGCTCGCTCACAAGTGACTGTTTTTCCCTCCCATTATGCACCCGTTCATGTGCTCGGAGGAGAGGTAGGTAAGTCAACAACGTGTGCTATTGCATGGTGTCTCCACAAGTGTTCCTACTATTTAAGTTCCAAACCTCGTATGCCGATCACATGCTGTGGAAGACATTACGCAACGAAAGTGAAACGCTTCATTGTTTTTCTAAGGACTTTCATGCTGAAATGGTTCATTTGAAGTAACACACACATATGGGGCAATTATACTGCTACAACTGCTTAATTGATGATGTTGTCCACAGCTGAAATGTTCAAATGTTCAAATGTTTGTAAATCTTATGGGACTTAACTACGGGGTCATCAGTCCATAAACTTACAAACTACTTATGAACTACTTACGAACTAGGACGGCACAAATATCCATGCCCGAGGGGGGATTCGAACCCCCGACCGTGGTGGTCGTGCAGACCGTGACTGAAGCGCCTCAGTCCCCTCGGCCACCGCGGCCGGCACAGCTGAAATCAAAACGTCGCAACAATGAGGTCCGTAAATAACGTTTATTGACTTTGTTAATTGGCCCGCTTTTGACTAACAGTAATTTTCTGCTCACTTGCCACCGTTAACAGAAAATAAGAGTAACTACAAGAGTATAAGAGGAAATCGACAGACATGAGAAGCGGAAGGAGATGGTCAGAAAGGAAGAGGAGAAGATAGATTGAAGGGAAATACTAGATAGACAGAAATTAGAAATGAAAATATGAGGGAATATGAGGCAGATAAAGGGGGAAGAGGGGCTGGGTAGTAGGTAGGCGCAATGTAGAACGCAATTGCTTTTGCACTCTTGCACGGGAAATTATACGTCGCAAGCGTCAGAGTCGGCGAACTGTCCGATCTTTATGAAGAAAAAGGATAAACAGAAAGCGCAATGAATTCTCTGGCCTTTTCTTTGTTTTCTGTAGTGCCACATAGCCATAGTAGGATATTTATTATTTAATGGGACATTGTCCCCATGGAAAATAAAAAGCGTTCAAAAGTTTCTGGCCGGCCGCGGTGGCCGAGGGGACTGAGGCGCTCCAGTCACGGTCTGCACGGCCACTACGGTCGGGGGTTCGAATCCCCCCTCGGGCATGGATATTTGTGCCGTCCTTAGTCGTAGTTAGTTCATAAGTAGTTTGTGAGTTTAGGGACTGATGACCCCGTAGTTAAGTCCCATAAGCTGTACAAACATTTGAACATTTTGAAAAGTTTCTGAATAATATAATAAATGCAGCAGTGTAGGTCGCAATATATTTATTTTGTTATGATGACCGGTCTCCATCAATAAAGATCATCCTCAGATCATGTTTATGGTGTGCTCCTCAAGAGATGAGCCGTCTCACCATGGATATGATCTGAGGATATTTATTGATCAAAACCGGTCATCATAATAAAAGAAATATATTGCGATCTAGACTGTTGCAATTATTATATTCTACATCTACATAGATACTCTGCAAATCACATTTAAGTGCCTGGTAGAGGGTTCATTAACCACTTTCATAACTTTTCTCTACCGTTCCATTCTCTAATAGCGCGCGGGAAGAAAGAACACCTAAATCGTTCCGTTTTCGATCTGATTTCTCTTATTTTATTGGGATGGTCATGTCACCCTAAGTAGGTGGGTGCTAGCAAAATATTTTCACATTCCAAAGTAAAAGTCGGTGATTGAAACTTCGCAAACAGATCACGCCGCAATGAAAAACGTCTTTCTTTTAATGATTTCCACCCCAATTCGTGCAATATTTCCGTGACGCTTCCCTCCCCTCCCCCCCCCCCCCGTAACATGATAAAACAAAACGAGCTGCCCTTCTCTGAACCTTCTCAATATCTTCCGTCAGTCCCACCTGGTGAGGGTCCCACAAGGGGCAACAGTACTCCAGGAGAGGACGCACAAGTGTGATGTAGGCAGTTACTTTGGTGGAGCTGGTGCATCTTCGAAGCGTTCTGCCAATGACACGTAACCTTTGATTCGCCTTCCCCACAATATTTTCTATCTGTCCTCTCCAGTCAAAGTTGTTCGTAATTGTAACTCCTAGGTATTTGGTAGAATTTACGACCTTAAGGTTTGCCTGATTTATCGTGTAATTGAAGATCAGCGGATTTCTTTTAGTGGTCATGTGTATTACTTCACACTTTTCTTTATTTAGTGTCAATTGCCAATTTTCGCACCAAGTAGAAATTTTGTCTAAATCGTTTTGCAGTTTCTTTTGATCCTCTGTTGACTTCACTAACCGATAAACGACAGCATCATCCGCGAACAGTCTAAGGGAGCTATTCAGATTGTCTCCTAAATCGTTTATAAACACGAGGAAGAGTAGGGGACCTATAACGCTTCCCTGTTTTACTCGATGACTTACCGTCAATTACAACGAACTGTGTCCTTTCTGATAGCAAATCGTGAATCCAATCGCACAATTGGGAAGATATTCCATAAGCACGCAATTTCATTAGAAGCCGCTTGTGGGGTACAGTATCAAAAGCCTTCCGGAAATCCAGAAATATGGAATCGATTTGAGATCCCTTCTCGATGGCTCTTAACACTTCATGTGAATAAAGGGCAAGCTGTGTTTCGCAAGAGCGATACTTTCTGAATCCGTGTTGACTATTGGTTAACAGGTCGTTCTCTACGAGGTAGTTCATAATATTCAAACAAAGTATATGTTCCAAAATCATACTGCAAATCGACGTCAATGAGATAGGCCTGTAATTTTGGGGATAACTCCTATTGCCTTTCTTGAATATTAGAGTAACTTGGGCAACTTTCCAGTCTTTGGGTAAGGATCTTTCGCTGAGTGATTGGTTGTAAATTATAGCTAAGTACGGAGCTATTGCATCAGCATACTCCGAGAGGAATCTATTTGGTATACAATCTGGCCCGGAAGATTTGTTTCTGTTTAGTAACTAAGTTGTTTTAGTACTCCAGGAACATCTACTTCTAAGTTTCGCATGCTGGCATCTGTTCTTGGATTGAATACTGGAGTGTTCACTTCGGCTTCTTTGGTGAACGAATTTCGGAAAGCTGTGTTTAGTAATTCTGCCTTAGCAGTACTGTCGTCGGTAGTATTACCATTGCTATCGCGTTGTGAAGGTATTGTTTGTGTTTTGCCGCTAGTGTACTTCACATATGATCAGAATTTCTTTGGATTTTCTGCAAGATTACGAGACAGGATTTCGTTGTGGTAACTACTATAGGCTTCTCACATTGATGTCCGCGCTAGGTTGCGAGTTTCAGTAAAAGATTGCCAGTCTTGTGGATTCTGTGTCTTTTTAAATTTTGCATGCGTTTTTCTTTGTTTCTGCAACAGTGATCTGAACTGTTTTGTGTACCACGGGGGGTCAGCCCCCTCTTTTATTAATTTATTTGGTATAAATCTCTAGATTACTACAGATATTATGTCTTTGAAAGTAAGCCACAACTGATCTTACTCGCATTTTTAGTTTTGAAGGACTGGAGATTATCACTCAGGAAAGCGTGAAGCGAATTTTTATCTGCTTTATTAAATAGATATATTTTTCGTTTATTTTTGGTGCATTTGGGAATTTCGACATTTAGTCTCGTTACTACAACTCGATGTTCGCTAATCCCTGTATTTGTTTTGATGCTCTTTACTATCTCCGGATTATTTGTTGCTAGGTGATCAAGGGTATTTTCGCAACCACTTACTATTCTAGCGGGTTCATGAACTAAATGTTCGAAGTAGTTTTCAGAGAAAGCATTCAGAACTAGTTCGGACGATGTTTTATATTTGCCGCCGGTTTTGAATACGTAATTATGCCAACATATAGAGAGTAAATTAAAGTCGCCACCGATTATAACAGTATGCTTCGGATACCTATTTGAAATATGATTCAAGCTTTCTTTGAACATTTCTGCAACCGCATCGTCTGAGTCAGGGGGCCGATAAAATGATCCAATTATTAATTTATTCCGGTTGTCAGGTATAACCTCTACCCAGACCAACTCACAGGAAGTATCTGCTTCAATTTCGCTGCAGGATAAACCGTTTGTAGCAGTAATAAACACGTCCCCCCTTTTTTATTTATTCTATCCTTTCTGAAGACCATTTGGCCCTTTGAAAAAAATTCGGCCGAATTTATCTCAGGCGTCAGCCAGCTTTCAGAACCTATAACGATTTGTGCTTCAGTACTTTCTATCAGCGCTTGGAGCTCTGGAAGTTTCCCAATACAGCTACAACAATTTACAACTGTTATACCAATGGTTTCTAGATCTGCTTTCTTCCTGTGTCTGCCCCCTTTCAGACTGAAACCCATTTTGTGTATTCCCGAGGCCCTCTAACCTAAAAAAAAACCGCCCAGTCCACGCCACACAGCCCCGCTACCCGTGTAGTCGCTTCCTGAGTATAGTGGACTCCTGACCTATTTAGCGGAACCCGAAAACCCACCACCCTTTGGCGTAAGTCGAGGAATCTGCAGCCCACACGGTCGCAGAACCGTCTGAGCCTCTGATTCAGACCCTCCACTCGGCTCTGAACCAAAGGTCTGTAGGTCCTGTCGACAATGCTGCAGATGGTGAGCTCCGCTTTCATCTTGCAAGAAAGACTGGCAGTCTTTACCAGTTCTGATAGCCGCTCAAAACCAGAGAGGATCTCTTCCGATCCAAAGCGACACACATCATTAGTCCCGACATGAGCCACCACCTGCAGCTGGCTGCACCCTGTGCTCTTCATGGCATCCGAAAGGACCCGTTCCACATCTGGAATGACTCCCCCCGGTATGCACACGGAGTGCACATAGGAATTCTTCCCCTCCCTAGTAGCCATTTTCCTAAGGGGCTCCATTACCCGCCTAACGTTGGAGCTCCCAACTACCAACAAACCCACCCTCTGCGAGTGCCCGGATCTTGAAGGCAAAGGGGCGAGTACAGGACAAGCGACACCATCTGCGTCAGGAACATCCCCTACCACAGACAGTGCCTCGAATCTGTTGGCAAGACTAACCAGGGAGGCCTCGACTTCGGTCTCCCGGGAAGTCTTACGCCACCTGACACGCGCTGAGGAGACCCCCCAATCCACCACGGATTGGGGGGCTACCTCCTCGCGGGCAGTGAGCAGGCTGGCCACAGCCGCAGGCCGATCGGAGGGCACAACAGACGCACAGGGCGTCTGCTGTACCCCCGCGAGCGGCCCACAACAGCGGCGCCCACTCATCGCAGTCTCAAGCGTTGCCAGCGAAGCCAACGCCGCCTGAAGCTACGAGCGAAGAGGCACCAACACTGCCTCCATCCGTTCGCAGCAGTCACAGTTCCTAGCCATTCTAAAAACCTTTGTTTCTTCCAAGTAAGTACGTCAGAGGACACAGTAGTTTGATAAACAGTGAGCTTTGAAAAATATCAACCTAACGCTGAACTGTTTATTAACGGCGAATCTGAAAAATATATACGCGAGCTAATTAATTAAAAATCAACAACTGAACTGACAACTAAACGCGATTCTTAATAAATAAACAAGCGAGCACACCAAAGTATAAAGAGCTGCAAAAGAAAGTACACACGAAATGAAAATAAGTCGCTTCTATTAAGAAGCAGATTACCGTACAATGTAGAGCTGCTGCTGGTCACGTGTGCACTGGCCGCCGGTAACTGAGCAACTTTTACGTTATTTATGTATTTTCTCGGTGCGTCTATGTTTGCAAGTATTTTATTTCGTTATTTAACCAAATGTTTTGAGAATAACACAAAACATTGTCTAAATAACGAAATGAAGTCATTTCATACTAAAATACAAACTCAAAATAAGGGATTATATAAAAGAACCTAAATCCGACAACAATAACCTCATAGATCAAATTAAAAACACACAGGACTAACGTGCACAATAAAAACCTGTTTTTAATCTACATATACGAAAACAAATAATTGTACAAATTTATGTATCATTTACAAACCACAGAAAATACTTTAAGATAAAAAGCGACACGCGTCTGTTGCAAAATAAATATCATAATTGCTGTCAGCACAAGACGGAATACCTCTTACAGTTAGTCTTACCCCCTAGGGGGCTCATCGTTCTTTCGTGAGTACGTGCGTGGCGAGCACGGGGCCCCGAGCTAATGCAGACTTCCTTCTTTACTTCCCGAACTACATTTACTTTCCCCCCTCCTCTCCTTCCCTATCCTCACTTCTTCCCCTCCACACCAGGGGACTGGTAACCTCAATAGTTTAGTCCCCCTATCCCAACCAAACAACCCAACCCACCCCAGTTATATATACATGTGGCGTCTGTTCCGAAAGAATAGCTGTCACTTCTGATCCTGCAGCTGTTATTATTTAATATTCATAGAATATATGACATCAACTGCGATTGGGCAAAGCTGAAAATGTGTTCCCAGCCGGGATTCGAACCCGGGTCTCCTGCTTTCTAGGCAGTTGCGCTGACCCCTACACCACTGAGGACACAGTGATCACCGCACCTGCAAGGACTACCCATACACGCCTCCCGTCAGATACAAATTCCCAGCTTCGCCCTGCCCATAGTACTCAACCCCAGTTAATCTTAACATCTGCTGCAGAAAATGCCGCACAACCAAACATAATCTTTCATTCACTTTTCTATTCGTACGATACATCACCTTGCACTACAACATAGTATGCCTGCGTTTGTATTAATTTGTTTCAAATGTCTATTCGCTGTTCACCCGTGTATTGCAGTGTGTTTGAACATTCTTAAGACACTGTGTGTGCGTGCGCGCGGCCGATCTCTTACGGAGGCTCGTCTCGTCCTTCGGCCGTGTATATATATATATATATATATATATATATATATATATATATATATATGTGTGTGTGTGTGTGTGTGTGTGTGTGTGTGTGTGTGTGTGCTGTTCTTAGCATAAGTTAGAGCAAGTAGTTTGTAAGTTTAGGGACCGATGACCAATGTAGTTAGGTCCCGTAGCTTTACAATCTGAACATTTGACATTGTGTGTATATGTGTGTGTTTGTGTGTGTGTGTGTGTTTGCATGTGTGAGTGTGTGTGTGTGTGTGTGTGTGTGTGTGTGTGTGTGTGTATGTACTGTCGCTTTTGTGGTTGCAGGCCAATAAATATATTCAAAAGGAAACTGAAATCAGCACGAAAGGTAGCAATGACCTTTGGTGCGGTTACTGCAGACACCGTAGTAATGTAGACGTAATGATCAGGGAAATAAGTGAGAGTAAAGTGGATGTAGGGCGACCTTCCGCGTGCTCAGACGAGGACGTTGAGGCGCCCAAGGCTGCTGGCTGCCGGCGGCTGAGTCAAGGGCCGCGCAGGAGAATCTTAAACGGAGCGCGGGAGCGGGTGGCATGGGTCGCGACCGCGCGGCCACGACGACCGTGCGTCCAGCAGCCACGAGGTGCGTGACGAAACCTGTCCTCCTGGCAGGGGGACACTTCTCAAAGCAAATGGAGGATCAGGGGGGAGATCATACAAAAATGTTCAAATGTTTGTCAAGCTTATGGGACTTAACTACGGGGTTATCAGTCCCTGAGATCATACACACTATACATATGGTTACGTGGTTTTTTCAGATACTGGTTTCAATTGTATTTGTTTATGATACAGTGCGGTATTTTAGTGGCTCAGCTATCACTTACTTTGAGGTCGGGACACGCACGTTCGGGCCATGTCAGGTACGAGTGTCGAGACGAGAGTGACGGCTGTGCTTCGGTCAGTTCCTATGGCTGGCATTGTCCCTCGACGCGTGGTTTATGTTTCGGTTCGTGAGAGTTGTAAATATGTTCGCGAATTTTCGTAATATTGATTTAGGTCTTAAAGTACTTGCTTTATACCGATGTTTTTCCAACCTATAGGTCGCGATCCCCCAAGAGGAGTCGAAAAATCTTGCTCCGGAGGTCGCCGTCACAGGAGATTCACTAATACAAAAACGTATGACTAACAAGGAAAGTACTTGGGCTCGAACAAACACATATACACCAAATTCATACGATAATGTTAAGATCCATTACTGCACCAGTGATACTCCCGCATCTGTAAAACTCTGCAGTCGTCCGTTAGAGGCCTCTGCGTGTGCCATGCCGCATTGCAATTTTACCTGTCGGTTCGCCAGTAGGGACGTTGCAGTGTGTGGTGAAGCGTCAGATGTGGCGGCGATTGCTAATCAATCCTGCTAATGTATTTCGATTAGTTCAAGTTTAGAAGAACCCTCTTCGTGAAGATGGTATTGGTGTAGAAGATGAATCATTTGCACGCTTTCTCGTATCTGTTATGGTACAAAAATACGAGCATAAGTTAGATACTGTTGTTACAAACTCATAATAATAGGGATGATAAAGACGAGCAACTCATTGCAAGCGGTATCGCTACGTAAAGTGAGGGAAGAGGCGATGGAAGCAGTGGCAGTAAATACCAACAGTCTTTCGGGAAGAGGGTTAAAGTTGCAACTATCATCACGGCTTTTGATGGCAATTCGCTACAGAACATGTACGATGATTATTACATAAGTTATAGTTAAGATATCTGCATTACGTATGGCGTCTACAATTACATCTACAGTGCTATCTAGAGCATGGTTTCAGAGCTTTGCAGAAAAACGACACCCACCAGCACATTGAGGTGTACGTAGAGATACTGTAACCAAACGTTCGTACAGATATGTTTGTTCGAGCCAATGCACTTTCCTTGTTAGAGCGTGGCACCATGGGGCTACTATAATATGGTGTGGGATCAGCTCGGACGGCCAGTACACTTGCACACCTGCGGGGCGGTATCAATCAGCTCTTGAGGGATATTTCGTCGCCTAGTGAAAGTGGCATAGTGACACATCTACATCTACATCGCCGTAAGGTGTTTGGCGGAGGGTACACTGTACCACTACTAGGCATTTCCTTTCCTATTCCACTCCCAAATTGAACGAGGAAAAAAAGAATGCCTATATGCCTCCGTACGAGCCCTAATTTCTCTTATCTTGTCTTTGTGATCTTTACGCGAAATGTAAGTAGGCGGCAGAAAGATCGTACTACACTCAGCTTCAAATTCCGGCCCTCTAAATTTACTTAACAGAAATTCACGAAAGGAACGTCGTCTTTCTTCCAGCGATACCCAATTAAGTTGCGGAGCATTTCCGTGACACTCGCGCATTGGTTGAACCTTCCGGCAACAAATATAGCTGCTCGTCTCTGAATCGTCTCTATGTCTTCCTTTAAACTGACCTGCTGCGGGTCCCAAACACTTGAGCAATACTCAAGACGAGGTCGTACAAGCGATTTTTACAGATGAAGTACATCTTCCCAAAATTCTCCCAATAAACCGAAGTCGGCTTTCCGCCTTACTCACAACTGTCCTTACATGCTCGTTCCATTTCATATCGCTCTGCAATGTTACGCCTAGATATTTGAACGACGCGACATCATCAAGAAGCTCACTACTAATGCTGTATTCGAACATTATGGGATTGTTTTTTCTACTCATGCGCATCACCTTACATTTTTCTACATTGAGAGCTAGCTGCCAGTCTTCGCACCAACTAGAAATTTTGTCTAAGTCATCCTGTATGCTACTGCAGTGAATTAAAGATGACACCCGGTCATACACCACAGCATCATCAGCAAACAGCCTCAAATTACAACTTACTCTGTCCATAAGATCATTTATATAGATAGAAAATAATAGCCCTATCACACTCCCTGGGGCACGCCTGATGATACACTCGTCTCTGATGAACACTCGCCGTCGAGAACAACGTACTGCGTTCTATTACTTAGGAAGTCTTCCAGCCAGTCACAAATCTGTGAACCTATTCCATAAACTCGTATCTTCGTTAACAGTCTGCAGTGTGGCACCGCGTCGAACGCCTTTTTGAAGTCGAGAAAAACACAATCCGCCTGTTGCCCTTCGTCCATGGCTCGCAAGATGTCATGTGAGAAAAGGGCAAGCTGAGTTTCACATGAACGATATTTCCTAAACCCGTGCTGATTTATGGAAAGAAGCTTTTCCGTTTCAAGGAAATTTACTATATTCGAACTGAGAATATGCTCCAAAATTCTACATGAAACTGATGTCAACGATATTGGCCTGTAATTGTATGGGTCAGTTCTCTTTTCTTTCTTATACACGGGAGTCACTTGCGCTTTTTTTCCAATCACTAGGAACTTTGCGCTGAATTAAAGATTCGCGATAAATGCAAGCTAAGTAGGGGACCAACGCCGCATAATAGTCTTTGTAAAACCGAACTGATATTCCATCTGGACCAGCAGACGTTTTCGTATTTAGCTCTCTCAGCTGCTTCTCTCTCTGTTCCCCATTTCGGAATTAGTACGTTGATCAAATGATGGTACATTTGTGCGGTCCCCTTGCGTGAAAGATTTCTTGAAGATTAAATTTAGAACTCCAGCTTTCTGTTTGCTTTCTTCTATTACTGCCCCGGAATGATCAACGAGTGACTGGACAGTGGGCTTTGACCCGCTTATCGATTTTAAATAGGACCAGAATTTTTTCGGGTTCTCGGAAAGATCTTTTACTAAGGTATGGCTGTGATAATTATTGCATGCTTCTCGCATCAATCTTGTTATAGACGCACGAATCTCTACTAACTTTTGCCTGTCATCATTTGCGTGTTCTTTTTTGAATCGAGAGTGCAACAGCCTTTGCTTTCTCAGCAGCTTTCTAACATTATTATTATACTACGGTGGATCTTTTCCTTCCTTAATCGTCTTTACTGGCACATATTTCTCTACCCCTTTATTAACAATGCACTTAAATTTAGTCCACAATTCCTCTACATCCATAGTCCCGGAATTAAACGATGCCCATTCATTTTCTAAGTGCGATCGTAACATTTGCTTATCGGCTCTTCCCAACTAAAACACGCTCCTAGCCTTCTTGATTGGTTTATGAACTTTGGTCACCATCGACGCTATGACGATATCATGATCACTAATTCCTGTCTCTACACAGGCATCGTTAATAAGGTTAGGCCTGTTTGTGGCTATTAGGTCTAGAATATTTACATTGCGCGTGGGTTGCCGGTTTAACTGCTCAAGACAGTTTTCGGACTGGACAAGGACATACTGTATTTCTTTCTGTGAAAATGCGAGAACAACGAAAATACTTGTAATGTACAATCATCAAAACACAATTCCACTAAAATATCGTGAGGAATCTTGTGTATAGGCTGTGTTGAAATTTTATACTGTGATTACAAAGCTGCAAATAAATTTTTTTACTTTAGACAATCGAAAAAACAAATTCGGCACAGGACCGAACAGAGTTGTATATAATCTTCCGCACTCAGAAGAAAGCTGGGCTCAGGCATTACCATGAGTGAATTGAACAAGTTTGGTACACGAAATAGTCAAATTGTGCGTACGATCGACATTTAGACTGTTGTACGGATAAACTGAAAACCAGGGGTAAAGATGAATTAAAATAATCGTTAACGAGCTTCCTGTCACCAAAATACTCAGAAGGTGTACTTTAACAACTTGTGAAGGTGTCGGAGTAATTTTAATTCACACATTATATTAGCTAAGTTCACAGAGATTGCCGGATACGTGTTTAATCTTCCGTCATTCCGTCTGTCTCCGCAGCTGGTCAGAGGGCTAACCCGTCCCTTTTTTTGAAACCCTAAGAATTTAATGACGGCCAACATGGAACAAACACTATTGTACGTCCACAAAGGACCGAAGTACCCGAAGACCACTCCCCAACGAAGGAAAAAAAAGAGAAAAAGAGGACAGCGTGTCAGCGTGACATGCGGAGAACTCGGGTTCGATTCCCTGTAGCACCAAGAATTTTTCATGGCGGGAGATCAACGTTCGGTGAGAGGGATGTATGATCTCTATAAAAGAAACGCGAGCGAAGAATTCAACGATCAACGTAGGATAAGAACGATGCCTTGACCCCAATTTGTATAATAGGTGAGCGAATCCAATTTTGAAATTCTGCCACAATTGATGGCATAATTGATGCCTGAGCGATGGATTCGAAGTTATCGTCTTCACCTATGGTTTGGAGGACGTTATCACTGAATTTTGGAGCCTCGGCTTCTTGTGCGCAACAATTGAGTCCAAAATCATTGAATCGCCAGATTGTTGATACGCCTTTGGCGTGCAGTATTACCAGATTCCCTTCACATACGCTGTATTTGACATAAGCGCCATTCACTTGTGGAAGCAAGGGGTAAAAATTGAAGTAAAATACTTGTTAACGAGTCCCCTTGTACGAAAATACTCGGAAGTTATCGTTGATAACTTTTGAAAGTGCCGGACGATTTCTGGATTATAGATGAATGCCTCAATCTCCCGCAGTCTGATCTTGTTAAGTTTAGGCCTATTTGTTCGTTGCAGCATGGTGCCTGAGTTTAAGGACCGGAACCACAGTCAAATACAGTCGCGACACTCACTGCTGTGAAAGCTGTTACCGTCTGACAGTTGGAGCGACACTAGCGCTCCAAGCGGTCGTAAAGCCGGCTGTCGCTTAACGCCGTATACGACACATTAATAATGCCCGCTTGTAATTACTTTCCTGTGTGGTTTGCTAAATATTGTATATATTCTTGCATTCCAAGCTTTATTTAAGTATCTTGACACATGACTGAGTGTAAAAGAAACGTAAACCGAGCAAAAACTCCTTGTGATCGGACACAAACTGCAATTGTGCAATATGTTACAAAATAATTCTTTAGAAATTGCTTGCAGCTCACCTTGCTGGTAGTGATAGACAAACATAGTATTTTGTGCAGGCAAGCCTATAAAGAACTTCTTAGTGACAGTTAAATATCAACAAATGTAAATTTACTGTAGTAAAAACTCGTGAATAAACTGACGCTAACTGCAACATATTTATGACGAAATTCTTCAGACATTGCACCTTACATTGCTGGTAAACTTAGTATTTCGCACATGAGAAGTATGTAATTGGTCTTCCCGGTGTTAAAAGGTGCGAAATTGTTTTCCCTGCTTTTTAGTTATGAGAACACCCACTGGCTATGAAACTTTCATCTAATATAATTTTGCTATGAGATTATTTCAGTTATATGTTATTTTAAGATAATATTACGTCGATTACACGACAGTCTAAATGTCATGTTATATGAATGATCCTCAGTCATTATCACAGTCTGTCATCATATGGTTCGAAGATGAGGGAGGAGTGGGAGGGGGCGGAGTGACAACCGTCTGTAAAATAAGACGGCTCAGTGTTTTCCGATAAATAGGTTTATATATTAGACTGTGGTTTCCATTAGATAAAACGGATAACATTTAACCTTTCAAACATTAATAACTGTAACAATGAACACTTCTTTTCCATACATTTCTTATACATTTGCCTCTATAGTGAATTACTTTCGATTGCCCAGACAAAAATGTTTATAGCTGTGATGTAGCAGCAACCACAGTCGTAATACTTGTTTCAGGACACAGTTTAATTTCTTCCGCCTTTACATTATCACGTCTTTGCGGTAGTTTTCTCTTCAATCCCAGTTTCGGTGGTTTGTTTGGAACATCAAACAATCTAGGCACAGCATTCCACACCAGCTTCTTCCGTTCATCATTCATGAACTGGTTTGCATCGAAGTGTAGCGAGCAGAACTTCACATTATCACGTAAATACACGACAACTTTATTCAAAAGATCTTGTCGCCTGCTATTTATAAGCCATTTCTTGATCCTAAAAAGAAATAATCTTCAATATGTGTGTGTTGCTCACAACATAATTGTAAATAAGCATTGCCGAAACTTTATGTCACATACTTCTCAGGCTCTGTAGAAAACCTAAAGAATGATAAATATGACGTAATCTAGTTTTTGTTGCTGCAATTTATTGCACTACACACGCTTCCCTTCGTAAAAACCCATTTCGTACACCAAAACACACAACAAACACTCGTCTCGTATACGATATAGAGCAACGTGGATTTACGTCCGCAAGGAGCGCTGCAGTCGCCTAGTATAACAAAAATCAGCGGTAGTGTCGCGACTGTATATATTAGACTGTGCCGGAACTCTCCATGGCATGGCCTTCAGAGAGAGAGAGAGAGAGAGAGAGAGAGAGAGAGAGCTAGCTGTGGAGTCTACTTCGTACAGATATGTGGAATGAGCCAGGCTCTTATGACGCATGCGACGTGCTTGGAGAGACACGTGTGAAACGTATTGTTCTTATTCCAATCGAGTAAAGACGTCATAATGTATGACTAGCAGTTTCCGATTCACGTGAGCCAATCACATGAATTATGTATGGTGTGTTGATTGATATAGAGTACTTCTCATTCATCGAGTTTTTTTCATGCTTCTTGATAGTTTCAACAATAATTTCTGAATTAAGTCTTCGTATGATAGTGGCATAGGTCCCAAGGGGTTCATGTAACACTAATTATGATGTAAGCCACCGTTACTCTCTCTACTGTAATATTCAGATTCTGTTATTACATCTTAACTCTCTACTGATAATTCATTAACACATCAAAATTGAAGTGCAGTAATGAGTCATCCAGCAATAATAAAGCAGCCTACCTCTACGCTTTTAGCACGATATTTATTTAGATCAGACACATGTGCCATGCTGCACTATTGCTAAAAAATCATTATCATTATTCAAATAAATTGTTTTTGAAGTTACAGAAGGTAGGCTTCCACGACAACTAAAATTGACCTAATTTCTTTTAAGGTGAAACGTCCTGATATGCAACATTTAATTAATTTCGAATTACATAATATTCTTAACATATTTCACGATTTCACGTACTTCTTACGCCGATAATGTTTGTTTGTCAATCTTAAGGGGCTTAACTACGGGGTCATCAGTCCCTAAACTTACAAAATACTTATGAACTACCTTACACTAAAGACAACACAAACATTCATGCCCGAGGGGGGATTCGAAACCCCGACGGCGGACGGCCGCGCGCACCGCAACCCGGCGCTACAATACGCGCGACTAAATTGCCGCGGCTTCCGCCGATAGTTGTAAAAAGAAATGCGTAGAATAATTTTATCTGTGATGTGAAAAACATTGAAGCGTTTTAAGATTTTATAACAGCAATTATGCTTCTTAAAAAGATAACAATGTCTGAAAATGGTTGGCGAATAAAGTTAGTAGATGAGAAATAATGAAAAAATCTTCATGGTTGATGAAGTTATACTCGTTAACAACTATTAAGTAATAACAGTTGAAGTTTTTCAAATCATTATTTTGTGGGGAATGTAACCCAGAAAAAGTTTAAAAAATGGTATTGTATTTAGATAAAGTTTTTGGTTATCGTTAAGTCCACTGATTATCAAATTTTCGGTAAGTATAGTAATGGTAAGTTGCGTTCTTGTATAATGTTATAAGGAAAGTTTTTCTTCCACATATCTAGTGATTATGACGTCGTATCTTCTATACTTCGTGTTGTAGCATACCTTTGCACTTACGTTCAGTGGTGAGTGTGGACAGTCTGCTAAATATTTATCGAAATTAATTAGTGAACTTAAAAAATAAACTCACTCAAGTAACAAATAAATTTCCAACAAAACAATATTTCCTCTTCAATACACATATTAACATTCCGAAAAGCTATAAAACATCATTATCTAATCACTTTATGAATGTTCAATTCTTTCAGGCACATGTTTACTGCTAATGTAATAACATTCTAGCAAAATCGAGGGTAATATGCAATACATCACTTATGTCCTTTAAATATTTATCATACACTATTGATCATTGAAACTGCTACACCAAGAAGAAATGCAGATGATAAACGGATATTTATTGGATAAATATACTAGAACTGACATGTGATTACTTTTTCATGCAATTTGGGCGCATAGATCCTGAGAAATCAGTACCCAGAACAACCACGGCTTGATACTCATGCGCACTGAGTCAAACAGAGCTTGCCCATGTAGCTTCAACATGATACCACAGTTCATCAAATGTAGTGACTGGCGTATTGTGACGAGCCAGTTGCTCGGAAACCATTGACCAGATGTTTTCAATTGGCGAGAGATCTGGAGAATATGCTGCCAGGGCAGCAGTCGAACATTTTACGTATCCAGAAAGGCCTGTACAGGACCTGCAACATACGATCGTGCATTATTCTGCTGAAATGTAGGGTTTCGCAGAGATCGAATGAAGGGTAGAGCCACGGGTCGTAACACTTCTGAAATATTACGCCCACTCTTCAAAGTGCCGCCGATGCGAACAAGAGGTGACCGAGACGTGTAACCAATGGCACCCCATACCATCACGCCAGGTGATACGCCAGTATGGCGATGATGAATGCACGCTTCCTATGTGCATTCACCGCGATGTCGCCAAACACGGATGCGACCATCACGATGCTGTAACCAGAACCTGGATTCATTCGAAAAAATGACATTTTGCCATTCGTGCACCGAGGTTCGTCGTTGCGTGCACCATCGCAGGCGCTCCTGTCTGTGAAGCAGCGTCAAGGGCATCCGCAGCCATGGTCTCCGAGCTGATAGCCCATGCTGCTGCAAATGTCTTCGAACAGTTCGTGCAGATGGTTGTTGTCTTGCAAACGTCCCCATCTGATGAGGCAGGGATCGAGACGTGGCTGCACGACCCGTTACAGCCATGCGGTAAGATGCCTGTCACCTCGACTGCTAGTGATGTGAGGCCGTTGGGATCCAGCACGGCGTTCCGTATTGCCCTCCTGAACCCACCGATTCCATATACTTCTAACAGTCATTGGATCGCGACCAACGCGAGCAGGAATGTCGCGATACTTTAAACCGCTATCGCGATAGGCTACAATCCGACCTTTATCAAAGTCGGAAACGTGATGGTATGCATTTCTCCTCCTTACACGTGGCATCACAACAATGTTTCACCAGGCAACGTCGGTCAACTGCTGTTTTTATATGAGAAATCGGTTGGAAACATTCCTCATGTCAGCTCGTTGTAGGTGTCGCCACCGGCGCCTACCTTGTATGAATGCTCTGAAAAGCTAATCATTTGCATATCAAAGCATCTTTTTCCTGTCGTTTAAATTTGGCGTCTGTAACAAGTCATCTTCGTGGTGTATCAATTTTAATGGCCAGGAGTATATATTCAGTATGCCAAAGATCATTACATAACAAAGGGTGGTATCAACCTTAATCCTACATTTACATGAAGTGGACATTTGTAAGTCCAGGTGTGGTATCATACTGTGATGTGTGACATTGTCAATGCAAAAGGTGTTATACGGAAACACACACAAAAGATTAAAAACACAGTAAGTGCATCAAACGAAAAAACCTAACGTTTCGTTCCGTTTTGTTTTAGTTCCAGATTATTAAAGTTCAATCGTTTTGGCAGATGCACGATCACAGTGCCTACGTACACTTGGTACAAAATAGGATTCTGTAACATCTCCAATGATTATGAGCCTGAAATGGCTCGAAAAATTCATCAATTAAAGCAGCTTCTCGAATATTTTCACCAAAATAAAGCTCCAATTTACACTACAGTAGCAGTTACTAATATTTTGAAAGTATTCACGCTTCTAACTTATACTTGGTTTACTGTTACTGCATTAAACCCTTTAATCTGTGGCGCACGGCATCTTCTATAGTGAATAGCTGTAGCTAGTCGCCCTTCTATGCATGTGCTTTCGTTTTTTATCTCGTAAACACAAAAATTTCATTCTAGGGGACCTTTGCAATAGATGCTGCACCGTAGTGTCGACGTATCAACAGCCAAACGTCAATGTTACACGTCAACGAATTAGCATTTCAAGATGGCGAGCGTGTACCGTAGCGTCGTTCTCGGAACAGTATTCCATCAGTTTCACGAAAAAGGGCAAAGTACATTTCAGTAAATATATGGAGCCTCTGTATCAAAATTGCTTGGAGTTACCATACAATAAAAAAGTCTAAAAGGGGGGAACCTGTAGGTCCCAAGTCTCACTATGTCCACTACGGTGAAATGAATGTATTTTTCTCTGTAACGGTAAATTTGCATAAATTTTTGTATTCTCTTAACTACAAAAAACACTATTTATCTTTTTCCCTCATTTTTTTAATAATTCGTGCATCACAGGGTTAACATTATATTATCTAATAGCGCAATTAAGATAGCGTATTAAATGAAATCGACCAATAATTATAGGAAATACCGAAAAACAGTATTATCCCGCATCTGGAATCCGTTAATAGGCAACCTGCAACTGCTGTTAGGTGAATGAGTGACATTTGAAACAGTATAATAAGTAGCTGAACAAGTTTCTACAAACTTCGTGGCATGTAACTCTTTCTCAGCTGCTATGCATATTAGTTTGCTTCACAGAGACTATAATTTACATATATTTAATTCATATCAGGTGATACGTAAGATCCTGTAGTTACCTCCACTCTTGCAAGCCAACCTTTACTGTGTAAACGAGCTCTTACAGCAAAATGCTTTTTTATACACTGAAGATTGTATTTATGCATTAAACTATATTATTTATACATACACATGGAACTGAATAAATAAAAATAATTCTATATTTTAAAATAAAAGAAAGGAAAAGAAAAGAAAACAATATATTTTCAAGATCTCTCCACAGTTGCATACCGTTGAAAATAGCCATCAATTTTTTTCTCTATCAAACTGTTTTTATTAGTTGTTCCATGCGAATAGTTGCCATTTACATACAACCTATGACGATACAGTTCGGAAGTCGAAAAAACATGATTCTACAATGGAACTGTGGCGTTTTCTTCTGCTTCCTGAGTGAGTTCCAACAACTATTGTGCTGCTTCCCTGCATTCTGTGAAGCCTTACGGGAAACCTGATTTCCTATTCAGCAGACCCCTGCCCTTCAGTGTTATCGGGACTACTACAAAATTCATTCTGCGTATGACAGGGTTTCCAGTTGTGCCTGCATCCTCGCACAGTCCCTAGTGCCCCATGCCTCTTCACACAGACCTTGAGGTAGTATCAGTGAAAATCCGGGCAATGTAGGTTATCTATTCTGTCTGCCTCACCTTGGACGAGGTTACATCTCCGCCTGAACTCGCTGCCTTGGTCGCTCAACTCATCTCACTATTTTTCTTTTTGGGTGACCTCAATGCCCACCACACTTTTTGGGGTGGAACACAGTCCTCCAGCTATGGTAGAGATATTGAGACTGTCTTGGCACAGGGCATTTGCCTCCTGACCACTGGTGCTTCCACACATTTTAGCATGGCACATACTCAGTTATTGACTTCTCCTTCTTCGTAGCCGAGTATTCTCCCAATCTCGAAGGATACATTATGATATTTGCTGCAGCGACCACTTTCCTGTCTTTCTGTCACTCCTTGAACCATGTAGACTACCTGTCCCGATGGTCTCTCTCCAGTGCAGACTGGATGGCTTGCTGCTGTGGTTACTACTTTTCTTGCCACTGACGTTGATACGATGGTTTTCCAAGTCACAACAACGATTGTTTCTGAATCTGAGGCAACTGTTCCACCTTTGCTATATCTGGTGTAAGTCGATGCCTTGGTGTACACCGGATGTTGCCGAAGACATCCAGGACCATCGTCGAGCACTTAAACGCCACCGGCGCCACACTTCTGCAAAGCATCTGATTTAAAACGGCTCCAGCCACAGGTTCGGTGACTGCTACAGCACTTTACGCAGAGATGTTGGGAGAAGTACATTGCCAGCATCATTTCTCGCGCCTCCTCTTCTCGAGTGTGATCCCGAGCTCCATTTCTTTTCAAATTCTGGCTGTAGGCACGAATTTCCTCATTCGGGGTAATTTCTGACCCCACATTAATCATCGAGCACAAGCGAAGTTCATCTACTGCAGCCCGCCGTCCGGAATTTTGAATTCTTGAAGAGCAGATTGAGCGGAAGGAGTTGTCGTTTTGCAAGCATACCATGAAATCTGCAACAACCCATTTACAGATAAGGAATTACAAACTGCTCCTTGCTGTATGACTTGGTAACTATTCGGGCCAGATCACATTTACATCCAGTTGGGTCATCTATCAGTGGACGTTAAATGTCAGCTGCTGGCACTGCTCAATCGTCTCTGGGCAGAAGGTGTTTTTCCCGTCCCAGTGGCAGGAGAGCATCGTCATCCCAGTGATGAAACCTGGCGCAGTTTCGCCCTATCAGCCTCACCATCTTTCTGTGTAAGACTGCATGTACTCATGTGGATCCTTAAATATTGGGGTGTCCTTGCTCCACAACAGGGGGCAGTGGGTGGAGGGAGATTCCGTCGAGACCAATCAACTATTGACAACCTACAGGCACAGGAGTCGGCTAGCCGTACTGGTTTCACTAGGTTTGAGTATCTTGTCCCTTTCCTGTTTTATTTTTGGAAGGCATATGAATTCACCAGTGCATAACTAACTACGCTGTACAGATGATGCCCACTTACAGTGTTAATCCACAATTTCTCACGCTTCGCTCCTTTCAGGTTTGGGTCAGTACCTATCTCAGCTCTGCACTTAATGTTCCCCTCTTTCTTTCCGTAATTAACGGTCTTGCTTTCCTCCTTGTATGCAAATGATTCCTTATGTACTTCAGTTCAGCTAGCATTAGTGTCGCTGAATGGCGGCTGCTGGGAACCTTTCGGAAGTAAAAGCCTTGGGCTTTTACCCCTGTCTTTCAATTCTTTGCGTCAAAGGGCTGGGTTATGCACTTTCGTCCCTATCACAAGTTCATCTTGACCTAGAGCCATACATAGATGATGAACTCCTGTATGTGGAACTGCACGGTTGTTGCAGCTCAATAAGGTGTTAATCCATCATGCATTGAGTATGAGAGCTTGGTTTACGATTCGGCAGCGCCTTCAGCATTTTGAGTCCAGAACGAAATCCATAGTGGTGTTTGTTTACCGACGGGGGATTTCAGCACCAGTCCAATAGCAACCCTCCTTGTTGAAGCTTAGGTTCTGCTGACAACAGCAGCTAGCTTCATACATTGTCCGTGTCCACGCCTTGCCCCATCACCATCCAGCTGATGCACTAGCCTCCCCTCCTTAGTAGTCCAGTTTGGGTCTCCTGGTCGCTGTCCAGTTCCCTTCTTCCATCTCTTGAGTCCCTCCCCATCCCTCCTATTTTCCACTACGCTTATCACACCCCCTTGGTCCATTCCTTGCGTGCAGCTTTGTCTGTTTTTTCCGCAACTCAAAAAAGCCTCAGCTTCAGCAACAAATATTCGTCGTCAGTTTCTGGTACTTCTAGACTCGTCCCATGGCGAAGGTCGGTTGATGGCCATGTTGGACATGACTATGTATATGTTGACAATGTTGTATGGCATTCACTGCCTAATGGGTGTAGTGTTTTCACTGCCGAGCTGGTCACTATTTCTTGAGCCTGTCCCGGGAGTTCATTTGTTATTTGTAGTGACTTTCTGAGTGGCTTACAAACCTTCGACCAGTGTTCCCTCGCCACCCTTTGGTGTGGTCAATTCATGACTTTGTCTTCATCCTCGGCAAGTGATCTTCCTTTGGACCCTGCGCCTCGTTGGAATCCAGTGGAATGAACAAATCGAATAAGCAGGCCAGCACCTCACAGCCTCTCGAGATTAGTCTTCCGGAAAGGTATCTCCAATTGTTGACGTCGATTATGCTTATCCGTATGTTTTGGGAACCTGTTACCTATACTTCTAGTATGATACTATAAATAAATAAAGAAAAAAAACTCTTACCAGGTGAATCGGTGACATTCCATCGACTGTCCATATGATTGGGATTTATTTTAATGATCTTCTTCATCGCAGCTATGGAAGCTTAGATCTTAACATAATGGCGAATTTCTACCGAATATACTTTGTACAAAAATATATAATGTATGGTAATTTTGAAGTTTGGATAAATGTGTTTTTCGTATTAAATGTTATTCTAGACGCATCATGTTTCCATTGTTGCAAGGATGCTCGTCATACTGATTTTTTTATACTTTTATAATGCTTTTATAATACCACCACAATCCTCTCCAACCGCACGGCAGTGCAAAATCCGCTGTGCAATGTGTTAGGCGTTAGGGGGATCCTGGACACCTAAACTTCCCTGTAAGTTCCCATGAAACGTTTCCTATATAAATATGTGTCAATTATATGGCTCCGGTCACACTGCAGAATTTATCTTTCTTCGTGTGTAATTATTAATTCCAAGCTGTTACCGACCTAAGTCTGTGCCCATGTATGCTCGCCTCAACTAGTATATTTGTACCGACATTTATGGTATTGACAACGTTAAAACTCTGTTATATTTATGATTTCTGTTTCAAGTGTACTTCTTTACGTCTAGTGCTGTAAGATTATGTGATCAGTATTATGAAGTTGCTTTTCACATTGAATTATATGTGCCGGCCGCGGTGGCCGACGGGAGTGAGGCGCTCCAGTCACGTGACATTTCCTGTCACGTGACATTTCCACCTTAATGTTGAGGACACAAAATCTGTTCTGCACATCTGAATGCTCACTCCAGAGATTTCTGCTCTGTGCCTGCCACTAGAGACAATATACGCAATCGAGCGACAAACTCATCAGAAACCTCCCTGCTTTCATAATTGTTCGGTACGATATTGTAATTAAAATTTGTAATTACTTAATTTTTTACGGACTACACTGAGATAGAGAAAGACGTCTTTTTCAGCATAGACAATTGTACTTAAAGTTATAATCCGACTTCTGAATATAAATAGTTCAATTACACTAGATCGATTTCAACTTCGTGTTTTACGAAGTAATCACTGCAGGACGTGGGAACATGTATTAGCTGAAAGAGTGGCCGATGCTGCTAACACAGTCAAGACAATTCACTGGAAATACTATATTTATTGGAAAGTCCTATACAGACGCTCAGCTGACGCCATTTCTTCAACGATTACCCAGACTTACGTTATCGCACATTGACACCACCATGACGTCTTATTTAAAAACACATGAACTGCTCTGTTGATTGAATTACCAGACTTTAAGCATTCGTCGAGTTTTCGATAATAGGGAGCACTGCATACAAAATAATTATAGTGTCCCCAGTGCAACACTGCAACATACTAGTACTTCAGCATACACTTACTGTGAGACATTAACAATTTAGTACTGCACTATAGAACGAATGGCGCTGTTATTATTATTATTATTATTTCTCATCCCAACGATGGATGTGTTTTCAGAAATTTACACCAAAGACACACACCGCACTATTAACTTTATGAACACAACCTAACGTTGAATTTACATCGTTCCGGAGTAAGGACTGAAATTAATGTAACTTTTGTATGACAAATTTTATGAAGATTCATCGTTTCGACAATGACTTCTGCTTAAATTTGACATCTTGGCTAGGAGAACTGAGTTTATTGACATGGAGATCCAACAAGGATTCTGGTTTTGCTGACCTAGGTCCTGAACCATTAAAAACCGCGATATACACAGATCCCTCTTTAACAACAGTTGCGAAGCGGGGGCATATAAGCTATTTAGTATGTAAATGTATATTGGCCAAGAAATTGTTCTCTTTGTTCTTGTTCTTCTTGTTTGATTGTCTCGTCGATGTGGTAGGACGTAAGAGAGAAAGTGTAATTTTACATCAGGCTCATTAGATTCTTTTTTATATTAATGGAATCACTTATAAAAAAAGGAGTGTAATAATGAAAAGCCGGCCGCGGTGGTCGAGGAGACTGAGGCGCTATAGTCACGGTCTACACGGCCACTACGGTCGGGGGTTCGAATCCCCTTCGGGCATGGATATTTGTGCCGTCCTTAGTCTTAGTTAGTTCATAAGTAGTTTGTAAGTTTAGGGACTGATGACCCCGTAGTTAAGTCCCATAGACATTACAAACATTTGAACATTTAATAATGAAAAATGGTACTAATATACAAAATATAGGTATTAAAAACAATACGTGTGTCAACTTCAATTATTGTTGGAACATTTTAATCCATTTTCAAGAGATTTTTAGAAATAATAAACAGCAATTCATATAAATCAGGGTCGGGTGGTAACAAAACTAGTAATTATGTATTAATTTTATTTCAGATCATCTGGACGCGACAGTGAACTTACATGTTTTTATATAAAAACAGTGATAAATATAAATTTTACGACAAAGGTATGGTATGAAGAAATGCAGATTGTGACGTGTAGTTAACCCTTAACAGTTACTTATATTTCAGACTAGATGGGAAGGATGAAATAATTATCTCATTTAATAATTTTCTGAATTGGCAGATTTTAGAAAGCAATTATAGTGAATCAGTTTTCATGTCAGGGGACTTTTTTTTTAATTGTGGTGTGTATATATCAGACCGTGGACAGTGAAACAAAATTTTTAAGATCTTCATTAAACAAAATTACCATACGTTCGTTGCATTTCAAATAAGTAATAACAAATTAAAATTGAAAAACATTATACCATTAGTTATGTGGAACTGTGTTGTAAAAATACTCGTACAGATCAGAGACCTTTAAGTAAACTTTAACCCACGTTGGACGCCAGATTGTAAAAATACTCGTTGATAGATAATAATTGATTATTATTTTGTTTTAATAGGTTATTATATATTTTATTATTACATTCCTTTTGATTCTCGGCTAGCTCAGTAATTTTGGAAATAATAATGGTAAATGTAATTTATTCATTGCGTGTAGATTTTTAAAATGTTGATTAATGTATTATAGCAAAAAATGCATAACAGCAAGTTTTATTTCATTGTCTTCATTTAAGGCGTAGTTGATGCTGTAGAAACATCAGCGCAATACCTTCACTGTCAGCTATTTGTATTTACGCAAAAATTATGTTTTATGAAACTCAAGACTAAACAGAAATTTAAAATATCTTTCATTTTCGTTGTCATTTGCAGTATTTGGCTTGATTCACTGCCTTCCGTTCGGCTGCCTAACTGCTCGTGGAAACTGCGTTCATGTATATGGTTAAAACATACGTCATGTATTGTGTTAGTTTCAGTTCGAATGTTATCCAAATAAATTGCACACATTATGAGCGGTGTTATTTGTCCATCTACGCAAATTTAGTAAGTGCGATCGGTTTTTAACAGACGCGATTCTTTTCACTGAATATAAAACATCTTCACTGGTCTGGAATAGGAGTTGGTTACAAATTTGTAAAATTTTGATTTTTTTTAACTTACGGAAATTTTTTTCTCAGATTTTTTGCTTGACATCATGAAGTGCCAACGTGTTGCACAATTCATGGCAGAGAAAATTGCTCCAGTTTCTTCTGTCCTACACTTTAAAAAAATTATCGTCTAACATAATATCTTACATGGTCTAAAAAATGAAAACACCTTGCAAAGTAATTTTGGTACGCAGCGAAATAAGATACGGAATCACATATGTCGAGGCAAGTATATCCTACAACTCGAACCAACAGTTGGCGCTGCTAGCGATGCCGCCTGTCAAACGCATGTAAATGCCACGTAGTTTCCGCTATTATCTTTATAAGGTACTACCTATACCCGGCCATGCTTCATTCTCATATGAAATAAATAGAAAGGAAATACTGTAACTTGATGTGAACATAGAATCACCGAGAGAATGCTTCAGTCGTATCAATATAGTTTGTTAGGCTACTGTGGCTACGTAAAACGAAATTTATAAAAATAGTTTCATAGATACTCACTATTTTAAACTCATAAGATAGATTACATTTTTTGTCGTTCGTTTTCTCCACAAACATACAGGTCGGTTTACCGACTCTGGACCATGTGACATATAATTCACCTTACTGAAGTAAAAAGCTATTGTTATCTGAATTTTTCAATTTATTTTCCATCCTCTATGTCTATTTCCTGCTTTTCCACTATCTACCTCTTCATCCTCCCTCTATCTAATCCCCCAGCCTCTGTTCATCACTTCCTTTCCTTCCATCTATCTTCAATCTGCTTCTCTATCTATCTCTATGCATGGATCGACTTTCGCTCGTCGTACCCATATAAAATGAAGAAATTAAAAATTAGGGAATTGCTTCAAATTATGTGTTATCTGCTGGAAAGTTACTGTTACATAAAATTAAATTAAATAACGACGCCCATAAACGTTTTGTTCAGAATTCGTTTCTATGGTGTTTTGATTTCCACTGCTAATATCATGATCGATCTTACCGAAAATTAGCCATTAAACATGAACGTATCTAAAATGCGGTTCCACGAAAAGTTGTTACTTTAGTGTCGCATTTTTACCATAGTACCTGACCAGTACGCGAGGCAGAAGTTGGTACCATTTCAATTTTCGACGCCCACTTATTTGGCAGCTGGAGAATTTAAAGCGTGATCAGCTGTTAGAGGCTACGTAGAGATGGGTTTGATCATGACTCGAACTGTTCGAACAATTTACGTCACGGTTCGGGAAATCTCGGGAAATGTTCGAACTTTCGATTACAACGCTATCTAGCAATGCTAGTAGGTACTAGTTCTGCGAGTTACAACGATGATATTGATAAATATTTTCTGTGCTGTGCAGTAAACGATTTATAACGAAGATAGGGTGTCGTTAATGTACTATGGGGATCAATAAGTATGAAAATCCGACTATAGTAGCTTCTAGGGTGGAGGTCATAAGTAAAAAGAGTAGCGAATATAGGCTATAAGTAAACGATAGCGATCGCGATTAAAAATTATAGCGCTGCAATCTAGCGATTCCTGTTGATACTACGTACAGAGCAGTTCGTACACCGTTTATTCCGAGGTCGCAATTACAGTTTATTTTTATATGACTTATTTCCGTTATTGGGTATTAAATTTCTAATGTTTTCCCTATTTCATCTCTTTTAATCTTGTTTTCGAGGCGATTAAAAGGTGGTAACATTTTTACTTGTTACTATACTGTATTAAAAGGGAATAGAATGGTCATTTGCAATCTATCTCTTATAATCACATTAAATGTAATTTCTACTTATGAAGGATTCACATTTTTTCCCTTTGAATGTCAGCCGTCAGTAATAAGGTCCAGTAGTTCTGTTCTAGTAGCAGATATTTTGTTTATCAATGGATCATATCTTGCTGTGTGACCAGACACGTCACGTATGCACCGTTTTAAACAAAATATACAGTTTTTCATAGTGTTGCCTTCTTTTACTTTACATGTACTTCCTTGAAATTATTTCTGAGCAATGTGATGGCCCGCTAACTTCAAAATTTCCCGCGTATCGTTGGCATATAAGCAGCGCCAATTATTTATTATCTGAGTATTAGAACAGTTCGATACTGTATCGAGTTCTCTGCCGTATCGGAAAATCCCGAACATGTTCGAACGCGAGTATCATTTCCCCAGGCCTATGGCTACGTATACACGTGGTTTTAGATTTGCACGCATCTATGGCAAAGCGCCTTTTGAATTGTGTCAGTTTCAATGGCCTCATTGTATAATTATAATCAAAAATCGATACATCATTTTTCATATTGATGTATTTGAATAATGAATTCGATAAAATTTCAATTGCGGCAGCGGCTGATGTTGACAAAATCTCTTCACTGCTCTTTGAAAACTCAGTGAGGCTAATAATCTTCCGTGTTTCCCATGAAAGATTAGCACCAATAGCCGCAAATGTCGTAAGTAAAATTAAACCTTCATTTCCAAGTAATTCTACAATGCTAAACATCCATTTTTTGGCGGCAGTGATTTAGAACCCCACAGGTTCACAAGGCGATCAAAAAGTCAGTATAATTTTGAAAACTTAATAAATCACGGAATAATGTGGATATAGAGGTAAAAATTGTCACACATGCTTGGAATGACGTAGGGTTTTATTAGGAAAAAAAAAAAAAAAAGAAAAAAAAAGGTTCAAAAAAGGTTCGACAGATGGCACTTCATCTGATCAGAAAAGCATAACAAATTAAGACAAAGCAAAGATGATGTTCATTACAGTAAATGCTCAATATGTTCACCATCATACATCAACAATAGCTGTAGTCGACGAATAATGTTGTGAACAGCACTGAAAAGCGTGTCCTGAGTTATGGTGACGCATTGACGTCGGATGTTGTCTTTCAGCATCCCTAGAGATGTCAGTCGATCACGATACACTTGCGACTTCAGGTAACCCCAAAGCCAATAATCACACGGACTGATTTCTGGGGACCTTGGAGGCCAAGTATGACGGAAGTGGTGGCTGAGCACACGATCATCAGCAAACGACGCGCGTAAGAGATCTTTCAAGCGTCTAGCAATACTTCGTTTTGTCGTGTTTATTTTTTTGTTTTTTTGTTTTTGTTTTTGTTTTAATAAAACCCCGTACCATTCCAAGCATGTGTGTCAATTTTTACCTCTCAATCTACATTATTCTGTGATTTACTAAGTTTTCAAATTTTTATTGTCTTTTTTGATCACTCGGTATATCGATAGAGGCCCGGCTACTACAATTGCAATCATTATTAAAAGCCATCTGGTTCCCGCGTTACTTAGGCGTGTTGTTTTCTGTAACGCAGTGGTAATTCGAAGGAGATTCTTATCAGATTGAGTATTTTGAATGAATCGTTTTTTGACCACAGAATAACCATTTAATGAAGTTCCTGCTTGATCATTAATACGTTCTTGTACGAAACACTGTCAATAAATCAATTATCCTTATAAAATGAACATTTCGTTGCCAACGGCTATTGTTTGGCACGCAAGGGGCCCGGTATGTTTATTGTGCATCGATTCGTTGAGTGGCAGGGTCGTCCTCACAGTCGTCCGGCTAGGTAAGCGACTTTGTGACTCAGCTGCGCTCCGCTTGGTAATATTCAGTGTATAACAGGGAACACTGCATAGACCACCTTCGAGAGAGCTTGAAACGCGTAATGTCTATAACTAAAAGGCAATGTTCCGAGTGACTGACTGACTGACATAAAATAAATGACTCGTCATCGCCCAGCCAAAACCACAGATGATAAAAACTTGACATTTGCAGAGGGTGTTCATTTTAACACCGTTGGCGTCGTTTAAGAATCGATTTTTAGATATCCCGTCTCTAAGGGGGTAAAATATGGACGAAAAGTTTTCTGAAAATACGCTGTTATCCACTCAGTTTTCATGCTACACCTACATAAATTGGTTAGAATTAAAAACAGGCGTGTTTCAGCTTCTTCTGAAAATCAGCCATTAAGGTGGTGAAATAATGGATGAAAAGATTTTTGAAAAATGCAGTTATTATGTCAGTTTTGAAGCCTGAAGTACAAAATTTGGTATTTGTAGTCTTGGTTACAATTAAAAAGTACGTATGTATCTCCCCTCACTCTCTTCGTCATTGCCTACCCTTCCTGTATCTCGTCTTAGATATATAACTTAAAACCATGTTTTAGTATTTACGTTCAAAACCTAATATCTCCTAACGTTTTGACAGAATGCTTTGAAGTGTTGATACTACGTTCTCTGACAGAAAAAAACTAATTCACTACGTTTTAGTTTTTGTACTTCACTGTTTGAAAATTATTAAGTGAAATACTATCATGCTTCCTAACCGGTAAGAAATAAAAAGCACTGTTAGATCCCCGTAGAACTCCGTATCTTTATGTAATACCTTGATATATTACCACAGTTTTTGTAACATTACATTCAAGTTTACTGAATGTCACAGAAGAGCGGAAATGATATTATTAAATCATTACTAAGCTGATTACTGCCCGACCGGATTTATTGCAGTTACCATTTCTATGTTTGGTGCGTAATGGCGGTAGGATGCTGCACTCCACGTCGGCGACTGCTCGCTGCAACAACTACTAAAGTTTTGTTGAAAATCTCTGAAACAGTTCCAAAATAAATTGAAATCGACACACGCATTTTCAATACATATATTTTAACGTATTTAGCCAACATTTTGTATTTACACACCTTTTTTTTCACGGTTCGAATCCATTAATATCGAACTACAATGTAGCGAAGCATGAACTAAAATTATAACTCTCCCATAAGTCCTACCACAACGAAGTACTGACGAAACTGAATATTTTTATGTTACAAATATTTATACATTAGTAATGACATAGATAGTAATATTTTCACTATAATTACATTATAGTGGCTGCACAGTCAAAACATGAAACATTTTGGTGGCACTTTGAATTTACACAAGTGGCACATTGTAATTAGTAATATTACTTCGTTTATCGTCACGAACATTAATAAAAACTGGAGAACATTACAACAACTCGAAATACTTGGGATGGCACGTTTGTTCCATGCATGTCATGCATATTATGTGTGACATGCATTGAAGAAACGTGCCGTCCGAAGTAGGTCGAGAAGTGGAGCGAACTGTGACTAGTGTTAATGTGACATGTTCGGTTGGGTTCAAAGTCACTTACAGAATTGCATTACAGTTGTTAACTTGGGAGGTCGTTCTTCCTTGAGAACGCTGGTTACGACAGAGCCTCGCCCGCTGAAAGACACGCGAAGACTCCGGATTGGCTCTTTTTTATTTTTTTTTAAATTTTATTTATTTATTTTTTTAATGCTTGTAGAGCTTATGGGACTTAACTACGGAGTCATCAGTCTCTAACCTTACAAACTACCTATGAACTAGCTATTACTATGGACGGCACAAATATCCATGCCCGAGGGAGGTTCGAACCCCCGACCGTAGTGGCCGTGCAGACCGTGACTGGAGCGCCGCAGACCGCTTGGCCACCGTGGCCGGCGGATTGGCTCTGTCTTATAGTATTGACAGTTAGTGCAGTCTATCTTCTCTCTCTCTCTCTCTCTCTCTCTCTCTCTCTCTCTCTATAAAGGCAGTAGCAATGGGGAGCCGGCCGCGGTGGCCGAGGTGACTGAGGCGCTCCAGTCACGGTCAGCACGGCCACTACGGTCGGGGGTTCGAATCCCTCCTCGGGCATGGATATTTGTGCCGTCCTAGTTCGTAAGTAGTTCATAAGTAGTTTGTAAGTTTAGGGACTGATGACCCCGTAGTTAAGTCCCATAAGCTTAACAAACATTTGAACATTTGAGCAATGGGGAATGGTATAGTTAAAATAGATTTTTTTGCGTTATGGTAGTAAAACCGAGAAAACAGAAATGCATGTTCATAAAAAATTAAGGTCATACCCCCATAAAGGCATTAACGTATTACTACCACATGTAACTTTTCTCACCTTGTCAATATTTCGGCAATAGTTCCTGAAAAACGTTTTCAGGTATGTAACAGACAATTTCTCACTCGAAGTATTGCACTTACTGTTGTAACAAGGGCAATTCAGAGATCATACTAATGTCTTTATAATCACTTTTTATTCTTCTTCTTGAGATTTCCTTCTGCTTTTTAATAACCTAATGTATCGCTCCAGCTTCAATTTTTAAGGGGTGCAATATTTTCTAATTTTTCAGTATACAAATTCATTAAAAATGAAGAGGGCACTATAATAAGATAATTTTAATTTTGGAAGTAATAGTTCCGTATACAAGAAAGCAAAATTGTATCAGTGGATCAGTGAGACCTCGTTCTAAGTGCTTCAAAGTACAGTTGAATTTCAACTGTGGGGAATGTTAAATAATCCGAACGCCGCAGCACTTCTTTTTTGGTCAATGCAATCATCTCCAGTCATTAAATTTCTTAAATTGTTACTGTTTTTCAGAGGAACCTGTAGTTTTGTAGTGTGGAAAATTTCAGACGTCCAAGTGTGTGATTACGAAACGTTTTATAAACGTGGGACCGGTTCCGGTAACTGGTACTGAAGATGAGATCAGTGTCCAGTCGAGGCTACATCCTCGTCTGAAATGTCGAGGAAGATTTTAAGATTGAAATTGCCTCAGAAAGATCGAGAACGAGAGGCCTCAAATTAGTGCCCGCCAGGAGGCTACAACACGTACTTTTCGCTTCCGCTCTTAAGAAAAACTGTGCTGCTCTTGAGACTACCTTTAGGACTGAATATGATGCTCAAATCTTCCGCTGAAAGTGAGCATCTCTTGTTGCAGCTGGTGTTTCACAAAGCTCCAGAGACCTACATGAAATCATAAAAACACTGTCAATTCGTAATACTGTAGGCCTCTTGTGAAAATAATACATCAACTTTCGAGTGTTCGTAACTTATAAGAGTGAAAAACTGGATCAATTTGATTTTTAATCCTGTTCTAAACAGTGCCACTTCGGCTGGTCGAATTATTATAATTAAACATCAAATAGCCGTTTATTCAACCTTTATTCTTAAAATTCTACCACTTTCGACCATACAATCTTGCCATCTTCAGGCTCTACCATGTTCATGCTGTTAAAAATATATGAAAGGCTGCAACAGACATGAGTGGAAGAGGTCCCACAGATGTATAATGTGAAATGTTATGACCGAACATATCGCTCAGTTGGGCTTGGAAATGTCGTGATTAGTCGTCGAAACGGGTAGAATTCTGAGAATAAATCTTGAAGAAACTGCTGTTATGTGTTTTCAAATGTTCAAATGTTTGTAGAGTCTACTGACCTTAACTATGGGGTCATCAGTCCCTAAACTTACAAACTGCTTATGAACTAGTTTATACTAAAGAGTACACAAAAATCCATGCCCGAGGGGGGATTCGAACCCCCGACTGCAGCGACCGTGCAGACCGTACAGACCGTGACTAGAACGCCGCAGAGCACTCGGCCACCGCGGCCGGCTATCTGTTTTCGTAAATAACTATATCAATCGTTCCCACCGTACAGCTTTACAAGGTATCTTCGCAAAGTTTCTCACCGACACTGAAATAATTACAACAATTTTAGCTGTCAATATGGACCAACATTAAGGTAGTATAATAACAAATAGCACAGGAAACACATGTACCAGTATTACATTATTATTATTATTATTATTATTATATGCGCAAAGATATGACCTGAATTGCGTTCCTTCTAATGTATACGCATCGCAAATAACGTAACTGTCTTGCGGGTACTTAGAGCGCTATCCAAAACAGATCCACTAGGGACAAGTGCTTTTAATGACAATCATTACAGATGTAAACCTTCCTGGCAGATTAAAATTGCGTGCCGGATCCGGGACCTGGGACCTGGACAATTTTACTCTGCCCGGAAGTCTCATATCAGCGTACACACCACTGCAGAGTGAAAGTTTCATTCTGATTACAGATGTAAATTAACACCACTAAATACAAAATAATAGGAAACACGTTATAAGGTTCTGACGTTTCTAAATTCCAAGTGAACAATAATTTACACATCAGAATTACTGACTAAGGGCCACGTAACAAAAACTGTGACATAAAACATTCATCAGAATGCCTTCCACAAAGGAGATTTCATGCTGCAACGACTGTATATGATTTCCAGATGGGTGATTTGTAGCAACAATCAGTCTTTTCAACTGATTTATTGTCCAGATCCTGATGGCGGCAAGTGACTTTCCATTCTCAATGCAAACATTTTTTCAAATATCGGTATGGTAAACATGTGTATTCGCTCAACAGCCATAAACGCCACATAGAACATCTTATAACAATTTAAGACAGATGCAACATCTAACTACTCTTGGTGTTACCGGAGGTGAAGAAGATATGATCGTGCCAGTTAAAAATAAGCGTCTGAAGGAGGGAATGAAACCCGTACACTGCAAATGTTAAACCAGAATAGATCCATGAGACCATTCCGGCGAGACTTTTTTCCTTTTTCTTTTCCTCTTATCGATGTGGTCCTGATGAACGCTGCACTTGAACAATTGTAACCCACTGAAACTTTCATAATTCGTCTTAACGAAAATTTGGTTAGGAGAGGTTTCCAAATTCCGGAGCTCGTATTTCCTTTTTTATTTTTACATTATATTTTTGTCATCTCTTAATTCTGTGCTTGTCACGTGCTGAAAATAAAAGTACAGGAGTTGCCAGTAGGTTTCCGCATATTAGAAATTGTTCAGCACAGGACAAATGAAAATGATATGATCATTCCTTCTGAAGACTGAAATATCCAAAAATAAATTTTAGTATATGAAATAAGACGCCCCATTTTTTGGGAGAGGTACGTTTTCCCTTGCGAATTGAAAGCTGTTGTGATACATGTCTCGTATGTCAAAAGTCCGAATCCTGTTCAACGTAACTAAAAGGTAAACACAACAAGGAAAAGAAGAAACTTTGTGTGAAAGAAGTATTAAAAAACTCGAAACGTTCGTTTTTTTCCAAACGTGTCACAATGTGATTGTTAAATTGTGGGCAATTCCTATTCAATACATTTTTTTATAATTTGCATAATAAAATTTTTTAAAGTTTGCTGATTTTTGTTATGGTGGTTGGATTTCATTAGTATATAGTGCTGCAGCATTAGGTATCATTCAAAGCCTCTGTACTTTTATGTTTTTTAATAAGGAGGTAGTGTACAGTTTGGCCTTAAGGCAAGTTTCTGCGATGATAATAATAATGAGAAAAGCAATTATGATACTGTTTTGCTAAGGTCCGAGTTACACTGTGATCAAAAGTATCCGAACACCTGGCTAAAATTGAGTTAAAAGTTCGTAGCGTCCTCCATCGGTAATTCTGGCGTTCAATATGATGTTGACCCACATGTAGCCTAGATGACAGCTCCCAAACTCACAGGCGTACGTTCAATCTACTGCTGGAAGGTTTCTAGGGGAATGGCAGCCTATTCTTCACGGAGGGCTTCACTGAGGAGATGTATCGATATGGTCCTGGCACAAAGTCGGCGCTCCAAATCCCGAAGTGCTCTTCAACAGTGGGAAGCAAAAAAGGTGCTTAAAACGTCCATGTCGGCCTGTACTGTACAGTGCAACAGTGTGTGTGTGTGTGTGTGTGTGTGTGTGTGTGTGTGTCTAAATATTAGATCTGCAAGCGATGTGTGGTGCTGTTCACAATGTTCCTGGTCCCAGTCAGAACGACAGACAACGGACCAAATAAACACACATCAGAATACCCTGACAGTTTATTGTACAAAACCGCAAAATATTTAATTAAGTAGCATACATTTAGCACTCCAGTCGATAATACACAGTAAGAGAAGAGAGACAGCTCACCGAGAGATAAACACGCATGGTGAATCTACACAATTTTCGTTCGCAGTACAGCCGCGTATGTACAATGCAATGATCGCAAACGTTCTATCAGATCCATTAGAGAATTATCGAGCTAACCGTTCATTTAGACTCCTATAAAAAAGTTACACAATAGTGTCCGCAATGAACAACGCAAAATAATCTTAGACCATCGAGTATAAACATAAAATATACTATAGAATAATATGCACAGTAATGGAAACACCACAGCACCGGTTTGTTTCTTGGCGAGACGGCCGCATCGCAGCGCGGTGCGAATGCGGTGACATTTTTTTACGAGATAGGTGCCTCGCTAGAATTCTGCAGACTGTACGCGCAGTCGTCCAGCGTCAAGAAGGTCTTTACCTATAGCCCTCCACGTGCACCGGTACGAGAAAGCTGTTCCAAGCCTTTATCTGTGCTACGTGACTCGTAGCTTGCTGTCAAGAGCCATCAGCACTGAGGCTACAGAGATGCGACCATTCGTATCCTAAAAAACCTCTAACAGAGAGATATTTCATAGTACACCCCTCTGCATCACAAACGACAATAGAGATAAGCGTCAAATCATCGACAGATAAAAAAACAAGGAATATGCGAATATGCTGTATCTATACTTTTTGCTTACAGTTCAACTGCATACGTACAATACAACGATCAGAAAAGCTTCCAACGCATCTCAACGGAAGACTCTTTCGACTCGTCAACACAATGCAGGAAAATGCGACAGGCCTCTGATAGAAAAGCAAACATAGAACATCATATTTCTACATGTTTACCGTGCAACCGCACTGTACCATTCAAAAATTCCTTAAGTATAGAGTTAACGAGCTTGCCAACCGTTCCTTTAGACTCCTAAAATCATTTACAAAGGTCAGTTACGACACCATAATGGAATCTACATCTAAATAATTAATTTGCAAATCACATTGAAGTACAGGGCAGAGGTTTAATTGAACCACTTTTATGATAGTTCTCTACAGTTCCACTCTCTAACAGCACAGAAGAAAAAAAAGTACATTTAAACCATTCTGTATTCGATCTGATTTCCATCCTTAGGAGTATGCTAACAAAATACGTTTGCATTCGGAAGAGGAGGTTGGTGAAACGAATTTCAAAAATAAAACTTCTCCGCAACGAATAAAGCCTATCTATTAATGGTTTCCACCGAAACGTGCTGCCCTTCTCTGAACTTACTCTAAATTGTCAGTCAGTCCCACTCGATTGGGATCCCACAATACGCAGCAGTACTCCAAACTTTTTCATACGTTTACTGTGAACGGATGAAAGCAAGTGGAAACTACAGTCGTTAATTATTCTGAGGACGTAAAACTCTATTGTATGAATATATGATGGCATCCTCTCGGGTAAAATATTCCGGAGGTAAAATAGTCTCCCATTAGGATCTCCGGGCGGGGACTTACTCCGGAGGATGTCATCATCAAGAAAAACAAAACAGACATTCTACGGATCGGATCGTGGAATGTTTCATCCCATAATTGGGTAGGTAAGTTAGAATATTTGAAAAGAGAAATGGATAGGTTAAAATTAGACATGGTAGGGATTAGTGAAGTTCGGTGGCAGGATACACAGGATTTTTGGTCAGATGAGTAAATGGTTATAAATACAAAATTATTTGGTTGTAACGCAGGAGTAGGTCTGATAATGAATAAGAAAATAGTAATGTGGGTAAGTTACTATGAACAGCACAGTGATCGCACTATCGTAGTCAAGATAGATACGAAACCAACACCAACCACAGTAGTACAAGTTTATATGCCAACTAGCTCTGGAGATCAAAGAAATGTATGAAGAGGTAAAAGAAATTATTCAGACCGTTAAATGAGAAAAACTTAATTATGGTGTGGCACTGGAACTCGGTAGTAGTAAAGGGAAGAGAAGGAAATGTAGTAGGCAAATACGGACTAGGGAATGACAGAGGGTATCGCTTGGTAGAATTTTGTGCAGAGCACAATTTAATCATCACAAAAGCTTGGTTTAATCACCATGTAAGAAGACAGTTGGAAACAAGAAAAGCAGCGGTATGAATATCAAGAACTAAGATGGAAAAACAATACTAAGCAAAGAGGGAAAGATGAAAGGTGAAAAAGACCAGGAGACACTGGGAGATACCAGATTGACTTTATAATGGTAAGGCAAGGGATTAAAACCTAGGTTTTAAACTGTAAGACATATCCAGGGGCACATATAAACTCTGACCATAACTTCTTGGTTATGAACTTTAGGTTAAAACTTGAGAGACTGCAAAAAGGTAAAAAATTAAGGAGATGGAATGTAGACAAACTGAAGGAACCAGAAGTGATTGAGAGTTTTACAGGCAGCATTAGGCAAAGATTTTCAGAAACGGAGGAAAGTAACACAGTAGAAGAAGAATGGTAGCTCATAGAGAGTAGTGCAGGCCGCAGAGTATCATGTAGGACAAGGCCTAATAGAAATCCCTGGATAATACAGGAGATACTGAATTCATGAAAGGAGAAAATATAATAAATGCATTACGTGAAGTAGGAAAAAAAAGCACAGGCGCTTGAAGAATGAGGTTGACAGGAAGTGCAGAGTGGCTAAGCAAGAGTGGCTTGAGGAGAAATGCAAGACCATAGAAGAACGTATAACTAAAATAAATACCGCCTACAGGAAAATGGAGAAAAGAAAAATAGCGGTATGAATATCAAGAACTCTGATGGAAAACCAGTACTAAGCAAAGAAAGGAAAGCTGAAAGGTGAAATGAAAATACATCGTGTCCACAAAAGGGCTCCCTGATTTCAAAATTAAATATCTCGAAAACAAAGATCTATAGAGGAATGCAGTAAACGGTACGTTTATTGTGAAAGGTGTAAGAAGTTTCTACAGCGGTTTGAAATAAGTTACACAAAAGCTGCTAACAGATGGTGCTCTAATCGCCATACGTAATTCCTAGTATAAATAGTGATGCAAAGCCCAGAGCGATCGGTTGCACTATTGAAACGTGAAAGGAGGTTAGCGTACCGAAGGAAGAGATTAAAACCTGTACTCCATTGAACAACGCGTTTTTCTGGTGCTAGGGAATCACAGGTTAGAAGAGAGTCCTACGGCAACAAGGCGAAGTTTTCAAGCACGATTTAATGTTTCAAAAGGACCCGATGCGAACCATTCCTACGCTCTTCGCAAAATTTCAACGAACAGGCAGCGTAACTGATGATCTATTGGGGCATGTTGGCCGTAAGCAAACCGCAGTTACGCCTGAAAATATCGCCACAGTTCCTGGAATTATTCAGCGAAATCCAATGTCATCCGTCCGTAGAATTGCATCTGAGACTGGTTTGAAGCGTTCCAGCACGCAGAAAATACTGAGAAAGAGCCTACTCATGTTTCCATTCAAAATACAAACGCACCAGGCCATACCCGTACGAGCTGTGCTACAAAGGGTTGACTTTGCTAATCAGATGCTCACAATGATTGATAGTGAAGGATTTGATGTTGGCTGCATCTGGTGTACAGATGAAGCACACTTCCACCTGAATGGATACGTGAATAAGCAGAACTGGCGATTTTGGGGTACAGCGAAAGACTTGGTCTACCCGAAGCATCCCGCCACGCTGGACGAGCTCGAATCGGCGATCTCTGTGGCATGTGAACCCATTTCGGTCGAGACACTACAAAATGTGATGGCGAATTTCATTCTTCTTTTGCGCCACCTCTGTAGTTCCAACGGTGAACATTTTGAAAACATTGTGATGTGATTGTTTGAAAAGAGCGTTTTCATACGATTATTTCACTTATGTATGCTGATATGAGCTGTACAGCGTACAGCGCCATCTGTTAGCAGAACTATTGTTTCAAACTGCTGTATAAACGTCTTACAGCTTTCATAATAAACTTACCGTTTACTGCATTCCTCTATCGATATCTGTTTTCGAGATATTTAATTTTGAAATCAGAGATCCCTTTCCTGGTCACCCTGTGTATAGGGCCTGTACAGAGGGAATAAACTTGACGGCAATATTCTAGAAATGAAAGGCGAAGTAGAGAAAGATGACATAGGAGACGCGATACTGCGAGGGCCCCTTGAGTAGATCATGTACCGTCTTAATTGCTACTATCGTTAGGAGAGCCAGTCATTAAGAAATTGTTCCGCCTAGTATGCATGATGTATGAGACAGGGGAAAAACCTTCAGACTTAAAGAAGAATATAGTGATTCCAATTCCGAAGAAAGCACATGCAGACTAATTTGAAAATTAGTGGTCTGTCAGTTTAATAAGTCATGGTTGCAAATTACTAACACAAATTATTTACAGACAGGCAAATGGAAAAACTGGTGGAATCTGATCTTGGTGGACTTTGGTTTTAGTAGGAATGTAGCAACAGGCGGCAGTACATTACGACTTACCTTAGACGATAGATTAAGGAAAGGGAAACATACCTTTTTAGCAATTTGTGGATATGGAGAAAGCTTTTGATAATGTAGACTGGAACTTCTGAAGGTAGCAGGGATAAAAATATATGGAGCGAGGAGTTATATTCAACGTGTTCAAAAACCAGACAGCAATTGTTAAGAGTCGAAAAGCATGAAAGGGTCGCAGTGGTTGGGAACGGAGTACGACGGGATTGTAACCTTTCCTTTTGTTGTTCAATGTGTACATTGAGAAAGCTGTCAAGAAATGCAAGGAGAAATTTGGAGAGGGTATTAAAGTGCATGGAGAAGAAATAAAAACATTGCGGTTTGCTGATGACATAGTAATTCTGTCAGAGAACCCAAAACATCTGGAAGAGCAATTGAATGGAATGGATAGTATCTTGAAAGGAAAATATGAGATGAACATTAACAAGAGTAAAACGAAGATAATGGAATGCAATATCAGAAAATCAGGCGATGCTGAAGGCATTAGATTAGGTAATAAGACAATAAAAGTAGTAGATGAGTTTTGTTGTTTAGGTAGCAAGATATAAAATGCAGAATGGCTATGGGAAGAAAAACGTTTCTGAAGAAGCGAAAATTGTTGACTTCCAATATTAGTTTAAATGTTAGAAAGTCCTTTCTGAAACCATATATCTGGAGTGTAGTACTGTACGGGAGTGAAATGTGAACGATAATCAGTTCAAAAAAATAGATGATCGAAGCTTTCGAAATGTGGTGCTACAGACGAATGATGAAGATTAGATGGGTAGATCACGTAATTACCATCTTGTAGTACACTACGATTTTAGTGCCCCATGCCCATTTGATTCGACTTGTCGAAAAGTTGAGAATATGGGTTGGAAGGGAAGCGTGCCTGGGTAGCCAATTGGTTAAGGCAACCGCTGGCTCGAAGCGGAAAATCCGGGTTCGAATCCCTGTCCAGCACAAATTTTCAACTTTGCCATTGGATTTATTTCAATGCCCTGAAACGGTCGAAATATTTAAATATTTCGATTGGTATAATTGTCCAGCAATTCTCTCAGATAACAGAGCAAGTACTAAATGTCTTATGTTATCCAGCAAACAATACGTAACGATTGTACATAGCAGCGGCTGATTAGCTGTGCACATTGGGGCGCCGTGTTGCGGTGCGCGCGGCTGTCTGTGGTCGGGGTTCGAAACCCCCCTCCTTCTCGGGCATAGGTGTTTGTGTTTGTCCTTAGGTTAGTTTACCTTAGTTTAAGTAAATGTAAGCTACGGACTAATAATCCAGCAGTTGAGTCCGATAGATTTACAAACATTTGAACAGACATTTGTTTGGCGATATGTAAGTTCGAAAGGTAAAGTTTAGTTCCGCGTTCCGTCTAGATTGTTTATGTGTCACCTCTTGCATCGAGAAAAATGTACTGGGCTATGAAAACGTAGAACACAATATTCCCATTTCTAACCCTTTTCAAGGTAAATTAAGCCACAGATCTGTGAAATTCACATCACATCCACAGGATCCATTCCTAGTAAGACAACGGAATGTTCTTAGAATTATGCTTATGTGTGATATTTCTAGTTGAAGAATCATTTAAAACAAAGTTTACGTCATTCTGTTTAAGAGTCCAATGTGCACTCCGTGTGCATACCGGGGAGAGTCGTTCCAGATGTGGAACGGGTCCTTCAGGATGCCATGAAGAGCACAGGGTGCAGTCAGCTGCAGGTGGTGGCTCATGTCGGGACCAACGATGTTTGGCGCTTTGGATCGGAAGAGATTCTCTCTGGTTTTGAGCGACTATCAGAGGTGGTAAAGACTGCCAGTCTTCCACGCAAGATGAAGGCAGAGCTCACCATCTGCAGTATAGTCGTCAGGACTGACTGCAGACCTCTGAAATGTTTGTTAAGCTTAAGGGACTTAACTGCGGAGTCATCACTCCATAAACTTACATACTACTAATGAACTACCTTATACTAAAGACGGCACAAACATCCATGCCCAAGGGAGGATTCGAACCCCCGACGGGGAACGGCGTCGCACATAGGATCACAGCGCCTCAATGCGCTTGGCCACTCCACCGCGGCCACATACCACAAGGTCGTAAAATCTACAAGACACCTAGGAGTTACAATTACGAACCACTTAAACTGGAGAAAACACATAGAAAATATTGTGGGGAAGGCGAACGAAAGGTTACGTTTCATTGGCAGAACGCTTCGAAGATGCAACAGCTTCACCAAAGAGACAGCCTACATCACACTTGTGCGTCCTCTCCAGGAGTACTGTTGCCCAGTGTGGGACCCTCAGCAGGTGGGAAGAATAGAGAAGGTTCAGAGAAGGGCAGCTCGTTTTGTTTTATCACGTTACAGGGGGAAATCGTCATGGAAATGTTGCACGATTTGGGGTGGAAATCATTAAAAGAACAACGTTATTCGTTGCGACGAAATCTATTTTGAAATTTCAATCACCGACTTTTACTTCTGAATGTGAAAATATTTTACTAGCACCCGCCTACATAGGGAGACATGACCATCCCAGTAAAATAAGAGAAATCAGATAGAAAACGGGGCGATTTAGGTGTTCTTTCTTCCTGTGCGCTATTAGAGAATGGAAGGGCAGAGAAAGGTTATGAAAGTGGTTAATGAACCCTCTGCCAGACATTTAAATGTGATTTTCTGAGTATCTATGTAGATATAGAGTTAGATGTAGTCTGATTATGGAAAAGTTTCCTGTGCTCCCGCGCTAGAGGTTTTCTCGGGAAGTTCGGTTGGATGTGACGCGATGGGAACAAATGCCGCTGCGTCAGAGCCTTCCATCAGAACAATGCCCATGACTGTTTTTATCCCATCCTCGTCGCCACTTTTGTGTCTCATGCTCGTCGCCACTTTTGTGTCTCGTTTTCGCCGGTTGTCTTTGGTGTCTTAGGCCGAGTAGAGAGAGAGACCGACACAGGGAAATAGGATGCACGCGTGTGCAGGTACGGAGGTGACCAACCAGTGGGACAGCAGAAACTAGAAACACTAGAGTAAATTAGAACGAGATATATTTCGTATAAATAAGATCATCCATATCTTTTACAAATTTCAAGACTGCAGAATGCTGATACATAGTTGAACTAGCGAGAGGCCTGCCTATTGACGAGTCCTAGTGCCTATCCGATAGCCAAGTCTTAACTGGTGCCTATTTGATTCCCAAGTGGTCGATGCAGTAGTCGTGGCCACGAGCGGAGTTGCAGCAGAGGGCGCTCGTGGCTGACGTAAGAACGACGCTCCGTGCGTGCATGGCGGCGCGCGGCGAAAGTACGTGGCGCGCACTTTAGACTTGTGCGACACCACAACTGTGTCGATGTGAGCTGCGTTTGAAGGATCGGTAGGTTAACGTTCGCCCTTGACTGCCTCTGTGGCCTCGGTGACTTTCATAGGGGTATAATCGTCAGCAGAAGTGTTAACTTGATAAGTATTCAAATGAGGGCGGCGGGTGGGGTTCCATGGACAGCCACCACATACGTTATCGTCATTGGGGACATAGCAGGGGGTCTGACACATTCTCCCGCCGATAAATGCGCTACGCGCCTTTGCATACACTGCGTACTCACGTGGCCACTTGCTGCACATCCCTCGCACGTTCTCCGTGGCCCATCACACATAAAAGAAATCGCACTGACGTGTTTTACGGCCCACTTTAGATATGTAGTTTTATAAGTTTTCGCAAACATTTTGGACCAAAATAATAATCTAAATAATAATAAATTAATTAATTCCTTTTAGGAAATAAAAATTTTGACGGTGACGGGTTTCGAACCACTGACCTTTAGCGTCTCAGTCCAGCACCTTGCACACCACGCTACGGCTATAAATCAAAAGCAGTGTTCTTTAATTTCATACTATTGATAGCCATTGTTAACTGATGTTCATATGGCATTTGTAGACATTAGATTATCATTTATCGTACGAAGGACGATGTGTTTTTGTTAATTCCTCAGTGTGCCGTTGCTTTGAAATGACAACGTGTTAGTTACAATAAGAAAATAATCAAATACGCGAGGAATGTCTCTTGACATTTCCGAACGGCTGGTCTTCGTTAATTCAATGGAGAGTGTCAAATCTCCATTTTTTTTTTTTTTTTTTTTTTTTTTTTTGCAAATATGTCTCAAACGATACGAGATATGAAAAAAACATAAGGGAGCTAAGTTGTATAGAATTTTATCCTCTACCAATTAGGTTATTCAAATTTCGTATCAGATGAACGGTTCGTTTGCAATTACAATTATATTACAAACGGATTTTTTTGTTTTACTACCGTATTTTTTGTCCGAAAAATTTGAAAAAGGGAGTTTCAGGTCTCTGGTGGCCTATAATCATGGATGTAAAATTTGGTGCTGTTCGGTTGAACGGTTCGTCTTAAAAGCAGGGAACACGTTACGGACAGACAGACGGACGGACGGACAGACAGACAGACAGACAGACATTCCAAAATCGCCGTTATTTTTGCAAATATCTTTGAAACGCTACGATATATGAAAAAAAACATAAAAGAGCAAAGTTGTAGAGAATTTTCTCCTCTACAAATTCGGTTATTCAATTTTCGTGTCAGATGAATAGTTAAGCCGTTATTTTCATTTAAATTTCGAGCTGTCAAAAGACTATCGCAAAGGCTCACTTTTAGTGTTACTACCGTAACCTAAAGTGGGCCAATAGCTGAAATGTTTTTAAAGCTACGGGACCTAACTGCGGTGGTCATCGGTCACTAAACCTACAAACTACTTTAAGTTAACCTAAGAACAACACACACACAGTTGCCCGACGGGGGACTAACTTCCGACGTGGAACGGCTGCGCCCACTTCAGAAAGGCGCCTTAATGCACACGGCTATTCCGCCGCGGCCAGAACAATAGCTCGGTGGGCACATACGTCAATATAGGATGGAATATGCTTCAATAAATCGACCTTTAGTTGTCATACCATTTAACATCGGAAACGTATGCGCGTCCGACCACCTTTCTGCAAAGTTGCTCAGTACCTTGCCATAAGAGGACACTAGCATTATCTTATTACCCTGTACTTCAAACGGTAATTAGAAAATTCTTAAGGTTCTTATATCGAAGCCGTTATGGCTAACAGTAACTTCACTAATGCTTCCATCCGAGTGCTTAACTTCCCCCACTACAATGATTTATTTTATCACAAAGATCGGCTGTCATCAGTTTGACATGCATAACTGTATTCACGCTCGATAAATAGATGCCGGCAAGCTCATCTGAGGTTCTTCAAGAAAACTTTCAAATTCATGAGTTCGGCCTAACAAATGCACGACCGAAGGTGAACTTCAAAGAGAGTTTTCAATTTGGTTGATACATGGTTACACCCTTTACAGTCTCAGAAGAACACTTCGACTTACCACGAGCGAGAAGGTGGTCGCAGCTTACAGCGGACGTCTTACCAGTACGGCCGTCGCAAGCGGACTGCGACATGAAGTGCGTGATGTGCGCTCAGAATGCATACTAGGCGCTTCGCAAACGATGCGGCGCTCAGTGAAATTATCAGCTACAAGGACGCTTCTCGTTCAGAAATTACACCAGTATAACGTCTGCGGTATGTAAAAACGACTAGCCGTCATATGCCGATGCGAAAATTTCCACTGTTTCAGTCAGAGACATATATTACTAGACTGGCAAAGCCGTATACAGTATCAATGGTGTCAGTGCAATCTCGCCGCCATATTTCTATACTGTAATCGTGTGAGCAGTCGTGTGTGTTATTACAGAAAACGTCCGTAAAAATACGGATTAACTGACTTAAATACGCTGTCTTCAGAGTTTTGACGTACGGGAAATTCGTGTGTTGTATATTGCTGTAATTTTCTTTAGCTGCAGTAGGCCCCTAAGCTTCCACACATACAGTAAAGAGTTTCACTGATTTGCTGTTACTATTGTTACCAATTTCATTCAACTTCGGATTGTCTTTCAGTAGTATGGTCATTTTAAAAGTATTGTTTATCAGGGATAGCACGTACCCTTATTCTTTCGAAAGTTCTTACGAAACCTTTGACAAATACACTAATGAGACGCGTCGCGTTTTCTGTTTTTATTAGGCCTAATCTGTTACCAGATTCGATCAACTTCGGCTTTTCTTTTAATAACATGACCGTTGTAAATGTGCTATTTGTCGTGGATAACACAATCGTTATTCTTCTTAGTGTTTTCCGATAAATACAGTCTGCTTTATATGTACCGGTACTTAACGGTAAAATTTTACTTACCTGCCGACGGCCTTGTATGATTATGTTGGCAACAGCAACAAAACGGTAGAAAGCCCTCATCAAAGATGTTGATATTCTTGGAAATCATCATAGTGTGACTTTATTAGCCTTTCGTACAGATTATGAACTACATAAAAAATGTTGTTCCTACTCTATGGTTGACAGGTTCTTGTATGTACCCTCGTTCACTCAGCAAAAGTAATTGCCCTCGAAAAACGAAGATTTCTTGACAAAGCATTTGCGTTGTCACGCGTTTGGCTAGTGCCAATGTCACAGGATTGACAACATAATCATGCGAGGCCGCCAGGATGGTAACTAAAATTTAACACGATTCGACAATTCAACTATTGCTGAAATCATGTCCAAACGAACTCCAAAAGCTTACAAAGTCATATCGTGTTAGAAGATCATAGCAGTACCGTACGGAAACGTTTGACGTGAGGTGAGGCAAGATGGCGGCATCAGGCTTCAGTCACAGAGGCAGGTTTACCAGTCTAGTAATGTATGTCTGTGGTTTCAGTAAATTCCTTAGTTTGTAAGATACCAGTACAGAACGTGAATTTGTCAGAGAAATCGATTATTACTGTCAGTATTGGTAGTGTAACCTTATACTGCTGGTGGTGCACGAATGTTGTAGAACAGTTCGTTTAAGGCAGGAAAACAGAACTACCTACGACAGCTACAGAACAGAAGACCAACTCCAAAAATTTCCCAAAGACTTTATTAACTATCATATATATTTTTGACGACATTACAGCGTTCATTTTAATGAACTAAATCGCATTCTGGCGATTCCCGGCCGGGCACAAATTTTCATTCGCCACATTTTGGTGTTCCATCTAAACCTAGTACAGTGAAGCCATAACCGATCACAAAATGCGATTTATTGCATTTATTTACTATGTTCGGGTTGCAGTCGTTGCATCCTATCTACGCTAACAACACAGCTTATAGTTAAAGAAATGCGATGAAGGCTTTTTGGTGATGATGATGATGAAGATGAATGGAGGGCGCTCAACTGCGAGGTTTTCAGCGCTCGGGCATAATCTAGCTGACGCGAGTAGTAGTGGTCTTTTCAAGATGAGGAAAACACAATAAAAAATTCAGAATTCAACAACTGGAGACAAAACCTGCGTGCCAACATCGTCGAAAACATAGGACTTGGATGAAGACGTTAAAATGACAAACCAGAGGACGACAGCTTACTGGCTGCAGGAAGAAACGATATCAACCCACCAGTGGCGTATCCAGGGTCGTGGTCGGGGGAGGGGGGGGGGGGGACTGAGGTGAATCACCTAGCTTACTTGATTTCCAAAAAGAGGATGGCGGAGCGCGGGGGGGGGGGGGGGGTCTGCAGTGACCGAGCGGTCTGCGGCGCTCCAGACACAGTCTGCAAGGCCGCTACGGTCGGGGGTTCGAATCCCCCCCAAGGCATGGATGTTTGTGTCGTCTTTAGTGTAAAGTAGTTCATAAGTAGTTTGTAAGTTGAGAGACTGATGGCCCCACAAGTAAGCAAACAAATATTTAATTAATTAAAAAGTGTGCTTGGCTGCTCCATTTCTCATATTGGGTAGATTTATTCCTTTTTTTTTTTTTTTTTTTTTTCTCTCTCTCTAGGGTAGGGGAGGCTGCAGCCCGACAGCCCCCCACCCCCTGGATACGCCACTGCAATCCACCAACCTACAATACACTGAAACCTTCAGTCTAATATTTTAGACCAGAGTCCAGAAATTTCGCAAAATTTTAAAAGTTTGAACACACTCGCCTCGTCATCGCCTAAAATATAAACGATCCGCCTCTGTTATCTGTGCCCGGTATAACGTACACTATTAAAATGTGGCGTACAGTAATAGTACGTTGCAGGAATCACATATCGGGGGCTCCTCTCGTCGAAGGAGGAATCCGTGGGTAAATGGACAGTGCTCGATTCGCAGGCGGGTAATGGTGACCTCATCCCTCCTGAGCGGCCGACAGGTAGGTATTGTTCTTCTCATTTAACACGATGACAAGCTGCGTGCTTCGCCTTCGAAGCCGCGATCTACGTCGGCGCTAAAGTCTTGGGTACACAGGATGGTCTGTCGCGGCGAGCAGCGAAGTCTGCCCGCCGAGATCCGGAGATTCTCTTGTGTACTGCAACACTGGATCAGCCCTTCCACGCACGAGGCGGTCTGTCACGCGGATACAGTTTGACCTCGGCGGAAGGCGACACAGCTGTACAAAAACACGAACGTATCGCGCGGTCTAGGCGATCTACACTAGTGCGACAGGAGTTCCTCTCTCTCTCTCTCTCTCTCTCTCTCTCTCTCTCTCTTTTTTTTTTTAAAAAAAAAAAATAAAAAATAAAAAGAGAGTTGGGAGACGAGGAAACGAAACGGAACGACTGATAGGAACCGTGAGGTAGTATCCGTATTTGTACATTTCACACCAGTTCTACCAAAATGTGGTGAAACAAACAGAAACATGGGCCATGGTTGCGAAGAGCCGAACATTACTAGTTAGTAGGAATATGTTTTTATTTCACAAAATTGTATTTCAAAATTATTTTATTGGATAATTATTAATTATTTTTAGGTTCCTCATAAAAATTACTGTTGTCAGAATAAAACTTCCACTCGGCAGTGCAGTGTGCGCTGATATGAAACCTCCAGGCCCATTAAAATTGTCTGCCGAAATCGGGACTCGAACCTGGGACCTTTGCCTTTCGCGGGCAACCGCTCCTCACAAATTTATTTCTACCAGTACCTCACCTCCTACTTTCCAAACTTCACAGAAGTTCTCCTGCGGAGCTTGCAGAACTAGCACTCCTAGAAGAAAGGATACGGTGGAGACATGGCTTAGCCACGGCCTAAGTGATGTTTTCAGAATGAGTTACTGGCAGAATTGAAGTTGTGAGGATGGACCGTGAAGCGTGCCGGGATAGCTCAGTCGGTGGACAGCTTGCCCGCGAAAGGCCAGAGGGTTCCAAGTTAGAGTCCCGGTTCCGGCACACAATTTTAATCTGCCAGAAAGTTTAAATTTCTGTTGTAGTTAATGTTATCTTGCAGCAGTAACCAGAAACAATTTCGCGGATGGGATTTGCAGCATTGGTTGACCGATTATTATTAGAATCTGTTAGCAACAGCGCTTGCATAGGTTGTACGACTTCTTCACTTAGGTCATTATCTGAACATTGGTCCATCATTCTTCATTATAATCAAGTTATGTAAACAGCAAGCTGCTTTAACTATGCAATCTGCAGTTGACTCGTCTGTATCTGTGGCTCTCATAGCCAGTATTTTCAACGACACATCGTATCCGATAGAGCTAGGCATGAAACATTTTTTCTTTGGATTGGAAATCATTCTAGCTTTTGTATAGGTTTTCATTAGGTACCGATACGTTTGAAATGCAAAGCCTTAGTCTCCAACGATATCGTGAGGGACGGGGTTATATGTGCCAAGTAGGGGCTTTGGAGATAGAAAGAATTGTTTTACCATCAATGTATTGTCGGTAGAATATTGAATTCTGAAAATAGCACGATCGCTAAGTCGTCCATAACTTCCTTAACAACGACCATAAGTTTGTAGAATGAGACCACCAAGGCAAAAAGAATGTGGAAAATGATTTTTGTACCATTAGTATTCAGTCCCACTATTCTTGGGACATTTTACCTCTCCCCCCCCCCTTCCCGCCCTTCCATCTCGGAAAGGTGCGTTGAACCACACGGCTAACCAGGCGGGTGGTGTAATAATAATACTATAATAATAATAATGACAAATAATAATTATAATACTATTTACATTGAAAAAACTATGTTAAAGTGCATTTTACTGAAGAAATAAATTTTGTTTACAGTTGGACAAGTGCTTCTAGAAATGAGTAAAAAGCCTTAAACGCTCTGCAACGGAAGTGCACCACCAGCAGTACTTAGATAATACATCTGCATCTACATGTACATAGATACACTGCAAATCACAAAAAAATATTCAAATGTTCGTTAAGCTTAAGGGACTTAACTACGGGGTCATCAGTCCCTAAACTTACAAACTACTTATGAACTACCTTATACTAAACACGACACAAACATCCATGCCTGAGGGGGGATTTGAACCCCCGACCGTAGCGGCCGTGCAGACTGTGACTGGCGCGTGGCAGACAGCTCGGCCACTTCGGCCGGCTGCAAATCACATTTAAATGCCTGGCAGAGGGTTCATTAAACACCTACATAACCTTTTTCTACAGTTCCATTCTCTAATGCCGCGCGGGAAGAAACAACACCTAAATCGTTCTGTTTTCGATCTGATTTCTCTTACTTTATTGGGATGGTGGTGTCTCCCTATGTAGGTGAGTGTTAGCAAAATACGAGTTTCACATCCAGAAGTAAAAGTCGGTGATTGAAATTTCGCAAATAGATCTCGCCGCAACGAATAACGTCGTTCTTTTAATGATTTCCACATGAAATCGGGCAACATTTCCGTGACGCTCTGCCCCTGTAACATGATAAAACAAAACGAGCTGCCTTTCTCTGAACCTTCTCAATGTCTTCCGTCAGTCCCACCTGGTGAGGGTCCCACAATGGGCAACACTACTCCAGGAGAGGACGCTCAAGTGTGATGTAGGCAGTCTCTTTGGTGGAGCCGTTGCATCTTCGAAGCGTTCTGCCAATGAAATGTAACCTTTGGTTCGCCTTCCGCACAATATTTTCTATGTGATCTCTCCAGTCTAAATTGTTCGTAATTGCATCTCCTAGGTATTTGGTAGAATTTAAGAGCTTGAGGTTTGACTGATTTATAGTGTAATTGAAGTTCAGCGGATTTCTTTTTAGTGATCATCTATATTAATTCACACTTTTCATTATTTAGTGTTAATTATCAATTTTCGCACGATGCAGAAATTTTGTCTCAGTCGCTTTGCAGTTGCTTTTGACCCTCTGTTGACGACACTAACCGATAAACGACAGCATCATACGCGAACAGTCTAAGGGAGATATTCAGATTGTCTCCGAAATCGTATATAAACAGAAGGAAGAGTAGGCGACTAATAACGCTTCCCTGGGAAATGCCAGATATCACTTACCATGACTTACCGTCAATTACTACGAACTGTGCCCTTTCTGATAGGAAATCGTGAATCCAGTCGCACAATTGGGGCGATATACCATAAGCACGCAATTTCATTAGTAGCAGCTTGTGAGGTACAGTGTCAAAAGCCTTCCGGAAATCCAGAAATATGGAATAGATTTAAGATTCCTTGTCGATGGCACGTATCACTTCATGTGAATAAAGGGCAAGCTGTGTTTCGCAAGAGCGATACTTTCTGAATCTGTGTTGAATATTGGTTAGTAGGTCGTTCTCTTCGAGGTACTTCATAATTTTCGAACAAAGTACCAAAATCCTGCTGCAAATTGACGTCAGTGAGACGGGACTGTATTTCTGGGGATCACTCCTATTGCCTTTCTTGAATATTGGAGTGACCTGTGCAACTTTCCAGTCTTTGGGTACGGATCTCTCGCTGAGTGATCGGTTGTATATGATAGCTAAGTATGGAGCTATTCCATCAACATATTCTGTGAGGAATATAGTTGGTATACAATTTGACCAGGAAGATTTGTTTTTATTTAGCGACTTAAGTTGCTTTAGTACTCAAGGAATATCTATATTTCTCCAGCTGGCAGCTCTTCTTGGTTCGAATTCAGGAGTGTTTACTTCGACTTCTTTGGTGACTGAAGCACCAGGTAGAAATTCAATGTCAGCCATTCCGCAAGACAACATTCTTCACCTTTACGATCGTTTTTATGGGAAAATACAACTTGTATTACTGCAAAAGGAGCACATAAACTGTATTAACGTCGACATTGTTCACGCTTTGATGGCTGTACTAACGTACATATATCTGACACCGTGTGATCGTTTGTTATGTACATACAAATGAGTGTGTAAATATGAAATTCCTCTGCTTTGTGGACAAACGCATGGTGTCTGTTTTCTATTTTCCAAGAGTGTATTTTGTTAATAATAAGTTTATTGTTGTCTAAGAATTGCTGAATGTTTTATGTCGCATTTTTCGTTTATATTTCACTGTAATGAGTGTGGTAATAAATTGTCAGTTATTGCAATAACATGGAGCTTAGAAAATCTCAAGTATATAAACTGCGAAACCATTTTTTGTTTTCCATAACTACGGTCGGGGGTTCGAATCCCCCCCTCGGGCATGGATATTTGTGCCGTCCTTAGTCTTAGTTAGTTCATAAGTAGTTTGTAAGTATAGGGACTGATGACCCCGTAGTTAAGTCCCATAGACTTTACAAACATTTGAACATTTGAACATTTTGTTTTCCATATTTCGTGTTCAAAAACTTTTGTGCTACACCAAAGTAAACAGAAAAGGACACTCTCACATTCCGAGAAATGGAAATATGATTCTGCAAGCACGGGCCACTTAGAATCAAAATTTGGACCAAGTACGCGTCTGTTTCCCCACTTACCCCCTCTCCCTTCTTCTGCAGCTGAAACGCGATATCCTTGCACACTTCACTTCGTTTCCAAATATCCAATTATGTTTGCTTGATAAACGTAGGTAATCAATATTAACCTCCTTCAAGAGCATTGCAATTTTTTTAAAATAAAGTCCACATCATATTTTTAAAGAAAAGCGTTTGCAGAAGGTCGTAGAATTTCATTTATTCCTATGAAATTTTCAAAAATTTATTTGTTTGAACGTTACTTTCATAACATAGAAATTGAGATAGTCTCTTAAAAAAATGAAAAAAGAAAGAAAAAAGCTAAGAAAAGTACACTTTTTTAGGAATCATTTTTGTTCAAATGTGTGTGAGGTCTTATGCGACCAAACTTCTTGGTCATCAGTCGCTAGACTTACACACTAATTACTTAACTAACTTACGCTAAGGACAACACAAACACCCATGTCCGAGGGAGGATTCGAACCTCCGACCGCAGCGGCCGTGCAGACCTTGATTGTCGCGCCACAGATCGCACGGACACTGCGCCCGGCATCATTTTTGTTTCATGCTATCATGGTAATATAACTCTTCGCGAATAATATAAGCCTAAATCAACTATTGTTGGTCGATGCGCTGAGTTGATCTAGCTAATAACGATAGATACAGGGTGCCTAATAAAATACCAACAACGCTTGGTATGTTGTAAGGGACGGCAAAGTAATTGGTTTTCAAGAAGGAACCCATACCCAGAAACGCTCGGCTTGGGCACTGGAGAGCATTCAAGTCTGATCCGTTCTAGTGCCTGCATCTGAAGGTATGCGGCCCTTCAGACATCTGTGTATTGCGGATGTAAGTCATGATGCTAACGTTACTGCGCACGCGCTACAGTACTCCTCCACACAGCCCTTGTATCCATCCTGCTGCGGACCTTATGTTGTCGGCCAGTGCAGTAACGTTGCTGACAGCGGTGAGACATGCATCAATTCACAGCTGCTGAAATGACGGCCGTGGTTCTTACATACCCTCCTAAGTCCTGAGGTGTGAAATTTGACACCAAATGTTGCATAATTCGTGGAGCCACCACGACAAGCGCCACTGTTGCACGACGTTTGCAGTTGTGCCGGTAGATGTTAGTAGTATTCAGTAGATGGTTGTCAGTTGGCTCTGCAGCGTTTCTCTCTCCATAGTAATCATATGAAAATGGCGGCGCGCAGAAAACGTAACACGAATTTCTTGGATCCAGGTAAATGATAAATTCAATTAAAATATCTAGTTATTTATAAAAGTAAATATGCTTTCTATGAATCAAACTATGAAGAATATTTTACCATAAGGACAAATTTTGTACGGTTATGAGTTTAGACGGTAGACAGATGTGAAATGGGTCGTGTTAATTTTAGGACATTGGGTCTCAATAACTACTAACACGAAATTTGCTCATATGTTGACTTACCTATTAATGTTTATTTTGGGTACCTTTTATATAGTATTTAAAGATTTATTTAAATGGGCAGAATAAGTAAGGAAATGAGAAATATGAGGTATCTAATTCCTCTGAAAATAATGCAGGTAATCAAACTTCAACTTCAAGATTCATACCTCAGCCAAGAAAAAAAATTCGAACGTCCAGAGCTGGGCATATGCCTAAGTTGCATCACAACACATATGTTTCATGCTGTGAATGTAAGACGTTTCTATGTGTAACTTCAAGACGGACTCATTACGCTCAATATCACACAGATTGAAACAGTTTTCTCAATGTACAATGTTCACTATATTTGTATTTTTGAACACATTAATAAAATGTATATCTTCAATTAGTGCATTCATTGAGCCCCAATGTCCGAAATTTCACCCCGCCTTCTGTATGAAAATTATGCAACAAAGAATTTTTTCTTTATTTTTTCATTGTTATTTGTGAACATCATAACACACTAAATGCCATTTCATTGATTTTATTAACAAAAAAATTTCGAGGATTTAGGAGGATACGACAGACAAGATCGTAATGGGAGAGTTGCTGCACGATTGTATGCAGAACATTTTCCATTAATATTCCGCGTTCGCGGCCATCGAAATACGACTGCGAGAAGACGGAAAATTTCACGTAGAACTTTTCTGCCTTAAGTTGTTCAATGTGCAGTAAAGATGGAACACTTCGCACTTGCTATCACCATCTACGGTTTCTACTCTGATAGGTGCCGAAAAGCGATGCGGGTCGTCCGCGCACGAGTTGAACACTTATGTTGGAGGAGAAAGTGCTGAGAAAGTTGGAAGAGGACCCAGCCACAAGCTCCCGGCAGGTGGCGCAGGCGTGTTGTCCATGATTAAGGTCCGTCCTTACCGTCTGAAGAAAGTCGAGGCGTTACGGGAGGAAGATTACCCACGGCGGGTACAGTTGTGAAATGGTATTTACAACAATGCATACTCCAGCCACAATTCCCGAGCTTGGTGCTATTGACGGATGAATGCACGTTTACTAGAGACGTAAACGTACACAACATGCATGTTTGGACGGACGAAAATCCGCTTGCCCAGGTGGCTCACAATCATCAACAAAGGTTTGGTATTAACGTCTGGGCCGGGATAATTGGTGACCATATCGGTTGGCCACACATACTGGTAAACAGACTGACCGATCTACCTCACATTTCTTCGAAGTTTTCCCTACCCTGTTGGACACAGTGCCATTACACGTTAGGATGGAAATGTGGCTGCAACACGACGTAGCGCCAGCACACTTTGATGCCTCTGTGCAGAAACTCGTCAACGTCGCATATCCCAGTCGATGGTAGAGGTGGACCAGTTCCTTGACAAGCACGGTTGTCAGATTTGACACCACTTGATTATTTTCTATGTGGTAGGATTAAGAGTAAGGTGTATGGCACTCCTGTTACGTCTTGCGGAGGAGCAATTGAAACAGTTCAGAGACAACCACAAGTATTTGCTTATATGCGTGCGTTTCAGCACTGTCGATGTACGCTCTGCAATAACGTAGGAGGTATGCAGTTCGAAGCCCTTTTGTAATTTAGACAGCGCAACGTGCTACTCATGTAACATTTATTGATGTATGAGGAACGCACACCCAACGAAAACGTCATGCGCTGGAATGTAATAAGGAACAAAATGGCCGGCCGCGGTGGCCGAGGGGACTGAGGCGCTCCAGTCACGGCCTGCACGGCCACTACGGTCGGGGGTTCGAATCCCCCCTCGGGCATGGATATTTGTGCCGTCCTAGTTCGTAAGTAGTTCATAAGTAGTTTGTAAGTTTAGGGACTGATGACCCCGTAGTTAAGTCCCATACGCTTAACAAACATTTGAACATTTTAGGAACATAATGTTCATCCGCAAGACACAGATGTCTGAAGGGTTGCATAATTTCACTATACAGGCACCAAAACGGATCGGATCATAACAGTTCGTTCTCAGACTTGAATGCTCTCCACCGCCAAAGCCGAGCGTTTCCGGATATGGGTTCTCTTTTCTTTTATTTTCCACGCGTTACTTGCCTTAAATAGCTGGTTTCGGCTCGTGAATGTCAATGAGTTATAAAGAAACAACTTTCAAGGGTTTGTAATGTGTTAAGATATATCGACGGACGTCGACTTAAAAAAAAAAGTTTGTAGAGCTTATGGGACTTAACTACGGGTCATCAGTCCCTAAACTTACAAACTACTTATGAACTAGCTAACACTAAGGACGACACAAATATCCATGCCCGAGGGGGATTCGAATCCCCGACCCTAGTGGCCGTGCAGAACGTGACTAGCGCGCCGCAGACCGCTCGCCACCGAGGCCGGCGACGTAGTTTCTATTACCCAGCTCCACATCTATAAGTATTTTTGAATCGTGAAAGCATTCGACGTGTTTCTCGAAGAGCAAGGACAGACAATTTATGAGTTCGGTTTACAAACGATAGAAGTTAACGAATAGTAGCCGGTGAATTAATAATCGGACTGCAGCGCATTTTGTCTATCGTGTTGATACACGGGAATGTCCGTCCTGTTACGGATTGCTCGGCTGCTGTTGTTGGAGTTTGAACTCCTCTCTCGGTTCAAATGTTTTTAAACCTATTCGACCAAACTACTACGGTCATCAGTTTCTTGACTTACAATGCATGCCGGAGGGAGCACTTGAACCTACGCCGGGAGCGATTTTCCAGTCGGTAGCATGATGCCTTGGCTTAGACCACGCGGCCACTCACGCGCGGGTAGTCGGAATTTGAAGGGTACGTTTCACTGTGAGGTTTTAAGCCGACTGAGGGTAAATTTTCGGCGCCTACCGACAGAGTTGTGGACCGGTGGAGACTAGTAGGTGCACCATGACAAATGGAACCAATACACACCTTGCTCTTTGTGATGGACTTCCCTGCCAAAGACAGAACGGAAAATATTACTAAAAATTCCGGGCTATTATGCCGTAGTCTTATGGATTTATTATTTAAACCCAACGTTTCGTCCCCAACTGCGGAGGGCATTTTCAAGGGGAATCGGGGCACTTCTGTACGTTCGATGCACACCGTGGCTCGCTACTGACTGAAACCAAACTCCGTTTACGAAGACTCGCCTGCAGAGGTGTGACGTCAGATGTTTTGTATCTGCGCGCGCAATTCGTCGTTGCCGATTTCCGTCGTCCGTTGTTAATACCGACCCACGGTGAAAGACTACTACATTTCTTATTCAACACAGCTACCTAGATAGATTTCATTTAGTTTCACGCCCTCCTCCATCCTACTGAAATTATTGGGGTGTTTTACAATTTCTATAGCCTCTCTGTACAGTCTTTTGTGGTAATCATTTGTAGCTGCTAAAACCTGAGTCCTATCAAATTGAATAAGGTGGTCCCTCGGTTTGAAAACATGTTCAGCAACAGCTGATCTGTCAATCTCTCCCCTTCTACAGTTCCCCTTGTGGTCTTCCAGTCGTCTTTTGACTGTTCTTTTCGTGGTACCCACGAACACATCTCCACAGCTACAAAGACTCCTGCTTTTTCCAGCGGTTTACTGTCGTGCAGCAGACAGCACAATTTATGGAAAATTCCCTGAAGCGGTTGTAGAATATTTCTACATTTCTGCAAGGGAGAGACAGAAAAAACTACGTATCAACTTACAGGTTGTAAGGTTTTAAAATGTTTCTTTTGTTGTTCCTTTCTCTATATTATGAAAATATTTTTATCACATTTCGCCAAAGTGTCTAATATATAATCAATTATTATTACGTCTTCATCAAAGAACACCTACATTGCAAAGTAAGTGAAAGAACCTTCATATGATGACGATCGTGTGGCATTTATGGCCGTTGGACCTCAATTGGAGTCCTGTTCAGCCTGCTTGGTGGAAGTCTTTTTCAAGGAGGTTAAATTAAGGGCATACGGCACTGCTATGCAAAGCTTAGCTGTCGACTGAAGCCAAGGAAATATGTTCTTACTTTAAAGCACTGTGTGGTTCTTGGCCGTTTACTTTCATACATTTAAATTACTCATTTATAAGTACATATTTCATATAACATACTTTTTTTTTTACACGGATAGACCTTCCAGATAACTGATCTGTTATTTGTTAACGCAAAATCTCATTCGATAAGTATGACTTACGTATTGGGGTGATACCCAAATTCTTCTTCAAATCAGATGCATCCGTGCAGGCGTACAGCCCAAAGAGGCTAGCTTTATGTAAAAAATTTCTTTTTAAATTTTGTGACGTAAGTTTCAAAGCTGAGTTGTATATCTTTATTCTGTGACTTATTTTATTTTAAAATTTCTGATGAAGGCAAGCATAGTCATAGCCGAAACCAGGTTAAAAAAATTTAATTTGCAACCTAAGGTTGCATTTTTATCCTTTGACGTTGCAACGATCGCTGAAAATAGCAGCTATGTTCAAAATTTTAATACTAATGAAGCATTATGCACCACAACGTACTTGCACCACAACCTGGTTGTAGCTTTTATCCTTTGTCTCCAGTTGTTGTTTGCCTGCATCGGGAATGAAGAGTGAACTGTTCGAGCCCACTGAAATGATAACGCTTTACGGTGATGTAATTGTCAATAGGAGATACCCTCGTTGTGTCTACGAGACCCGGTTTACCAACAGCTGACACTGACACCACGGTACATTTCCTTTATTGAAGCCTTGTGGGAATAAATTTCTTGTAGACCATATTGACGGAAGAAGATTTGTTGATATTGTGACAGGAACGTTCAGTACTGGATTCATCCTGCAACAGTGTCTTGAAATATACTGGATAGATTACTAATATAAAGGTTAACATGGATCTGCAAATCTACAACCTTCCAAAGGTGAAAACTATCAGTTAATGGGGTCTGCCAAAATAGAAACTAGGAGTGCCTGTTTTATTCTGTTGTAATAGTTTTGGGATAGACGAATACATTTGCGATTATTTTTGCACTTCAGCAGATATAATTTTTATTAATTGGTAGCAGATCATCTTCTAGGATTAGCAGTAAGCTAATACTGAGTAGCTCACAGTCTGATTTTGCTCACATATTTTGAAGCTTTTAGACTAAATGAGGCTTACTGTTCAGTCAACCTCGGCATAAAAGATTGATGGAATGTCGGTGTATTGCAGTGTTTATATGTGAGCACAACTATCGAATTTGCAGGAAAGTAAGTTGGAAGAGTATAACCTGGTATACGTTAACGCTTCTCCCTGACTTAATCAAATCAAAACAGGATGTTTATTTTAACTTAAGAGAACTAAATATCTCTAAACAATGCATTGTATGAAAAAGTTGTGTTGAAAAGTTAATATTAGCTAAGGACACGTTCTAAATATCCCTCCTGCGTCAGAGGCAACAGCTTTGTATTTTCAAATGGCAACTCCCTGCCAATTATAATTGCCTCCGACTATTGTCTTCTATTCGTCGTGGATTGCGCTGTAATCTGATACTTTAATGTGTGCCTTTCTCGCTTTTAAGGACTGACGCATTTGATTCTGAATTTTATTTAGGAAGTAGCTTGCTCGTAAGAGCCCGTGATTCATGTCGGTAGGTTAATTTATAAGACGTTACATTTGTTAACATCGAATATCAATTTTACATCTTGAAATATGGGTTATCAGAAACTATACAAAAGTACCCCTGCGGCAGGCGCGCTTGAGATTGTTGCGTCAGTGGGCGCGGGCGGCACTCAGTGCCGCCTACATTTAAATACATAGAAAGCAATTTTTTTATTTTAGGTGGAATTAATTATTTATTTTTTATAACATCATTCTTAGCAGCAACTTTTGATACGATCTATATACGTATATACAAGGTGCATGGGAAAATTGAAATTGTTACAGAATATCTGACGTAAGTTTCCAGGATATTTCCTAAGCCCTACTTTAATAACAAATTGTAAATTTTTAAAGCAACCTGTGCAAAGAAGTGTAATATGTATAAAAACTTTATAGTAATAATAAAGAATAAAGCAGTCAGTAAATACATATCAAGAATCACACACTTTCTTCCTCCGGAGAAGCTCTGCAATCATTACATGTGACAACATTGTGGAATATTGCTTGCAAACTAATCTTTTGTTGCTATTGCAAGTGACAATAGTTTTACTTTTTTATTTTTATTTATTTATTTATTTTACCACCACAAAGATGGTTCCTACAGTCTCATCGTGATTGGCAGGAATTGATTGATGAGTTGACAGAAATTCTTGAATATCTCATCGTAGAGAGATGAGCCCTTTCTTTCAAACGGCAGTCCATCAGAGCCAACGCCAGCTTTCTTAGGTAGGTTCTTCTTCTTCTGAATCTTTTCTCTGGATTGTTTGCAAAAAACAAGACCTGGGAATTTATCCCAGCAATATCCAGATAACGAAAGAACAATGCTAAGGGACATCTTCTTGTGGTCCTTTGTGTACAGTAGGATGTACACATATAATGCACAGTATCGACTCCACCTTTGTTGCATTGTAGTCCAAATTTACAACAGACTTGCCTATATCGGTTTCGATTTCTTCTGGTGTTAGTCCTTTCCTTTGTGGAGACATGGGAGACAATAAATTAATTCTAATACCAAGGCAATGTTAATAATTGAATCATCATTCACCCACGGAGTTGTAAAACAAAGATTCTAATCATCAAAACATTGGACAGTGATACGGCTACATGTACTTACATTACTGGGCACGTGCGGTACGGAGTACCGTCTCGGTGCAGTCGTCCACTTTACAGGCGAGTCACAGCTGTTATGGTGGGTGTGATGGCGGCGCAGTAATGCAGTTTGGCGCGTGACTAAACAATTGAAGCATATCTAGCACCACTGTTGAGCGCTCGGCGCGCTAACATAATTATTGAAAGAAAACAAAATTGGCGGCACTGTATGTCGCCACGCGCCCGCCGCAGGGTCAACGCTTCTCCCTGCCTTAATCAAATCAAAACAGGACGTTTATTTTAACTTAAGAGAAATCTCTAAACAATGCATTGTATGAAAAAGTTGTGTTGAAAAGTTAATATTAGCTAAGGACACGCTCTAATTATCCCTCCTACGTCAGAGGAAACAGTTTTGTATTTTCAAATGGCAACTCCCTGTCAATTATAATTGCCTCGGACTATTGTCTTCTATACGTGGTGGATTGCGCTGTAATCTGATACTATAATGTGGGCCTTTCTCGCCTTTAAGAACTGACTCATTTGATCCTGAATTTTATTTACGACGTAGCTTGCTGGTAAGAGCCTCTGATTCATGCCGGTAGGTTAATTTATAAGACGTTACATTTGTTAACATCGAATATCAATTTTACATCTTGAAATATGTGTTCTCAGAAACTATACAATAGTACACAGCCAATCAGTTTAGATTGATTTTAATAATCTTTATCTAAGTTTCCACACCTCTAAGCATATTCAGAAGAAAATAAATTTTTACTCGATTACATAAAGTATACCGTGTTACAAATACCACCTGTTTTTGTACATGACTTGAGCAGAATAGTCAATGATATTAGTAACGCGGTGTAAAAGTTTATTTTCTTCTGAAGAAGATACCCTTAATAGTGTCGGAAACAGAGAAAAACTTTTTTGTATACTTATCATTTTGATAAATATAAGTATTAGGAAGTCTTATCTGATATCAGTTGTCTGGAGTATGGCTTTGTAAAGGGATACGGCTTTGTAATAAATAGCGCAGGAGCTTCGTTAACGTGATGCTACAGAAGCTGACAGGGGTAGATCGCGTAAACTAATGAATCGGTAATTAGGGAGAAATTTGTGGAATAGCTTGACTAGGACAAATACTGAAACATCAAGGAAAAGTGAATTTAGTATTAAAAGGACGTGTGGGACATAAAAGACCGAGAGTTCAATAAGCAGGTTTAAATGGATGTGGGTTATAATAATTCATTAATCATTCGGAGATGAAACGCTTGCACACACTAGAATAGCGTGATGAGATGCAACGGAATAAAGACCGGAACAACTACTTCAAGAAATCTGCGTTGAGTGAACATTTATTTTTGGGTAGTTTCACGTATGTATTAAAAAATTATCCCATTGAAAGAATGACCTATAAAATTTTTCGACATTATCGGCATGTCGACAGCATGAAAACTAGGTTACATCATTTCACCAAACACATTTTACGAGTATCACATTCTGACACGAAAATTCGTTATTGAATAAGGATAGTGGAAAATATATCTCACTGTTAAACTGTCTGGCTGTTCAGAAATATTTTTTGTAGTGAAGCGTGCTATTTCGATATGGATGCTAACCCACGAGTTTGAACTGTTTACTATTTCGCTGGAGCTATGATTTATCAGAATATGTCAGTTGATATTAGGATTTTAGTTAATAATGAAATCGAAGCTCATATATTTTGGTTACTTAGCAATTCTGTCATAATTTCTCTCCATGAATTTAAAATGGTTCACACAATTTTTCATATTACATAACAAGGATGAAATACCAGTAGGAACAAAAATTTTGAAATAGAAAAATAGCATTCTGCAGCCCAATCCAAAACTGTGGTAACAGTTCTGCTTCTTGTGACAGACTCCGAACTTCAATTATACTAAATATTAAAATATAGGCTTTACGGCGTATTACCTATGGAAATTTCGACCTCTGACAGTTTCACTAAATAAATATTTCAGGTTCTCAGTTGACGAATAACAGGTATTGTAATTTTTATATAGTCGTTGTAGCCGTCTGATTTTATAACACGCCACACCAATCACGACTATTGTTCGAAAACAGCTCAAATAAAATCTTTGAAAAAGACATAATCAAGAATATACCAGCTGAGAAATGCTCATGTCGCAGCACAAAAAAGGCAAATACGTTCCTGTTTGAACAACACTGACAAGAAAGTGAGGAATCAGCTGCATCGGTCATCATTTCGCCTTCCTCGCCAAAAATTTGGTGTGGGAATATATTCGCACTCTGTTAGAACTTGCTAAATCCATTTATCCATCGTAATAAAGGCTTCGTACACGACATATTCCCGTCACTGCCACTATCTTGAAACTTCTCTCCCTACTTTATCGATCCCATTAGCAGTTCCGTCTGCCCATGTCTCCCACTGACATCGCCTTCATTCCTTTCTCTCCATTTTGGAAGCAGTCTTCTGTCACTGTCTATATCCCGTTCTTTTTGTCTTGTATTGCTACTGCATGTTTCTTTTTCACAGTCTGCTCACTGTATCATCAGTCACGATTAGCTCCTCTTTATATCTATCCTTGCAGGTGATGTGCCCGGGCTTCTAACTCATTGACCAAGAAGTCACGTAGGTATGGGACATGGAGGAAAGCGGACAAAATTTGGTGACTGAAGTTCGCCTGATCCTCAAAGCTTATCTATAGTCTACATTCATCTCTCTTCTTCAATTTCAATGTCTCCTCTCTCTTTTGCTCTCATACTGTCTCGAACCATTTATATTTTTACTGTCACTGTCAAACATCCATGTCCGAGGGAGGATTTGAACCCCCAACGGGGAACTGGCTCGAGCATCGGAGCATAGCGCCTCAATGAATGCGCTCGGCCACTCCGCCGCGGCGAAGAAGTTGTTTCCATTTGTTTTGTCAGAGTTGTTGAACCCTATAAGACCTGGCGTTCAGTATATTGGACGCCGACTTATTAATAATTTCAGAAAACTATACGGTTTCGCTTTACTTTGAGACCCAGTGGACTGTTTATTAGACATCTGTCGATTTTAGTTTCGTGCTTGTTGCTACCATCTGTCGCCAGACTGGCGTGTTACAATGAGAAACAGTGTACACGGCGGACCCACAGCAGAGTGCCTCGGACAGTTATGAGTACTTGAAATTACTTTGTGTGTTAATTTCTGAATTTTTCACAAATTCCACTTTGAGATATTAGTTCCATAAATATGGAGTGACAGACATAAATGTTGACTTCCTATTTCAAATCCTTAACTTTCTTCCAGACCCGGTGACCAATTTATTTGACATTTTGGAACCCTAAGTATGATTTTTTTTATTTTGCTCAAGTATTCAATATATAAGATCCTGTAGTCATGAAAGAGAGAAAAAATATGTTTTATTCTATTTAAAAATAATTCAATAATGAAGGGGTTGCCTTTTTGTGATCCGACAGAAGCATTTTTCAAGCGGTTCCCTTCTTTTCCTTGAAACAGCAGGTTTTGCTGCTTGTATAAAACATTATGTGTATCAGAAAACATGTGACAGTTTCTTTCTATGGTTCGATACATTTATATACAGGGCGTGACATACGCCGCGAGGGTCTTCCGATATGCAGCCGCTTTCACCAAGTGAACATATTGAATTGTAAATATGTCAATTTTTTTTTCTTTTTTTCTTTCTTTGAGAGTACATTTCTGAAAACGCTTAATGTCATAGCGGCCGGAACGTCATCTCTTAACGCAATTGACACTTTTTACATTCAAGCCTCGTTGTTTTATGGGTGTATCTTGATGAAGTATCAAGACTTTCTAAAAGCAGGAAAATGGCATTTCTAAATAATCACCAGTTTCTTCTACATCTACACGGATACTCTGCAAGTCACAATAAAGTGCATGGTAAAGGGTTCATCGAACCACTTTTATTATATCTATAGTTCTGTTCTGTAATTGCTCGCGGGATAAAGGAACACCTAAACCTTTCTGTTTTCGATTTGATTTATCTTCTTCTTTTTTTTATTATTATGATCATGTCTTCTTATGTAGACGGCTGCTAACAATATGTGTTCTCATTCTGAAGAGAAAGTCGGTGAAATAAACTTCGCAAATAGATCACGCCGCAACTAATAACGTCTTTCTTTTCATGATTTCCACCTCAACTCGTGCGTCCTTTCTGTGACGCTCTCTCCCCTTTATCGCGATAGTACAAAACGAGCTGCCCTTCTCTGAATTTTCTCTAAACCGTCCGTCAGTCCCACCTGGTGTGGATCCCACAATGCGCATCAGTAGTCCAAAACAGGACGCACAAGAGTGGTGTAGGTGGTTACTTTATCAGAATTGTTGCATCTGTGTTTTTCCGATGAAACATATTCTTTGGTTCGCCTTCCCTACGATATATTCTGTGTGTTTTTTCCAGTATAGGTTTCTCGTAATTGTTACTCCTATGTATTTAGTTAAATTTGCGGCCTGTGGATTTGACTGATTTATTGTGTAACTGAAATTTAACGGATGTCTTTTAGTGGTCATATGGCTCACCTCAATTTTATCATTATTTCCATGTTTGCACTATGCAGATATTTTATCTGAATCAATTTTGCAGTTGCTTTTGATATTCTGGTGACTTTACTAGCCGATAACTGACAGCATCAACCGCAAACGCCGCGCGAGAGTAGCCGAGCGGTCTGGAGCGCCACATTGCGGATCGCGCGGCCTCCCGCGTCGGAGGTTCGAATCCTCCCTCGGGCATGGATGTTTGTGTTGTCTTTAATAAAAGTTAGTTGATAAGTAGTTTGTAAGTTTAGGGACTGCTGACCACGCAGTTAAGTCCCTTAAGATTAACAAACATTTGAACATCCGCAAACAGTCTAAGAGAACTACTCAGATTGTCTCTTAAATTGTTTATAAAAATAAGGAACAGTAGGGGCCCTATAACACTTCCATGTGGAACGCGAGATATCACTTCTGGTCTTCACGATGACTTACCGATAATTACAACCTACTAGGTCCTTTCTGATATGAAATTACGAATCCAAACGCACAACTATGGCGATATTCAATAAGCACGCGATTTGATTAAAAGACGCTTGTGAGGTACAGTATCAAAAGCCTTCGAGAAATCTAGAAATATTTGACATAGTTTGTCATCACATCATGTAAGTAAAGAGCTACTGGTTGTGTTTCATAGGAACGATACTTTATCAGTCTGATGAAATACTGGGGTTGAAGTAATTATGTAACCCAATTGTTCACCATTGTCATGCAACTAGTTCAGGCCTTCCTGATGACGCAATTTAAGCTTCAAAAATGCGATGTTATTATCATTTCAAAGAAATACGCTACATTATTCAAATATTTGGATGAGAACTTTTACTGTCCATTACGGAATCATGTGCATTTCGCAAGACGTGCGAAAGGCGATATTCTATGCCGCGGTTAAAATGCCTGCGTTGCACATAGCGTTCGCCTGCCTGGGCAAGCAGATACTTTTACACTAATTGCAGAGCTGGCTGAGATTGTTTCGAATTTAATAGAAAATCGCCTAGTCACGGGGGCCTCGTAATGCAGGAACCGTCGAGCCTGGAAGGCCCTCCAAGATGAGAGACCCGGATTGGTCTGTTTCCCGTATCCCGACCCTACTCCATCACTAGAAAGAGGAGGGGATTTGCAGAGATATGGGATAAGAGGCACAGGGAACGAAACAGGAGAGAGAAGGAGACCAAGACATATATTCAGCTCTCTTACAACTTTAACATTTGCGAAGTGCTGCTGTTTTTAGTAGGTATGTAATAGAAGCCGAAGAGGTTCTGGTCATATGTAAAGAAGACCACCGGTAAATCAGAAACAATGTCTTCACTGCGCTATAGCAATAGTGAAGTTATTGATGCCTGTCCCACTAAAAAAACTGTTATTATCGTGGTAATACGACATTTATCCATCAAGGGAGACGAAGTAAATGTTCCAGAATTCGAATCAATACTCTCGGTATTGCGAAGCAGCTTAAATCACTTAGCAAAGGCAAAGGTTTCGGACCCGATTCTATACCTCTTTAGTTCCTTTCGCAGTATACTGCTTCAATAACTCCAGCACCATAGCTGGATAGTGTTTGTAAGCTGGTTTCACAGAAGTCAGTTATTGCATAAAGACCCCTCTGTTCTTTCTAGTAGGCCATCAGCACTGCAACTTGTATTGGTCTGCACCATCCATCTTATTATACCCTTTCAGCGATTTGTAAACTTTAATTAAAAACTGAACTCCTATAGAACGAATACCAAATGTATTATTATTAACATAAAAAGTAAAAACAAATGTAATATTTATTTGTAATGTCACTCGTACATAGATTATGGGTTTCATTTTAGACTAAAATTATATTGAAAACTATAATTCGAATTACTCTGAAGCACATGAAATACAGCCTGTTCTCCTTATAGCCGCGGTGAAATGGCCGAGCGCTCTAAGGCGCCTTTTTGTGAATCTCGCCGTCAAATAATTTCAAAATAAAGAGCCAATATCGCATATTAATAATTTATTAAATGACGACCGGTTTCGGTCACTGTGTTACCATCATCTGGTCTCATATATGTTATAAGCTGGCCATCTGTCAAAAATATAAAAGACATGCAAGAAATAACGTAAAAACAACATAAAACCAAATTGTTATATATTATTGAAAGTGAATTCAAAGCTTCTTAGGTTTTTTTTTTGCCGGATATAGAAATGTAACTGATCAGTTAGATTACAATATCCGGCAGAAAGCCCGAAGAGACTTTGAAAATTTATAGCGCCGGGAAAGACTACGAAGTCACATGGAAGGTGACTCTTTCGAAGGATGGGAAGGTAATTGCATAACTCACCTTCGTCAATGTTCACCAAACGTTAATGTCACAGGTTGTACACTCCTGGCCATTAAAATTGCTACACCACGAAGAGGACGTTCTACAGACGCGAAATTTATCCGACAGGAAGAAGATGCAGTTATATGCAAATGATTAGCTTTTCAGAGCACTCACACAAGGTTGGCGCTGGTGGCGCAATCGGCAATAATCAGCACCTCCTGGAGCATCTATAAAAAATGGACAGCACAGCTGTGGTCGAAACGTCAGGAGCACCACTGGTCCATAAACCACGGCCATACAACCCGGAAGATTCATGGCCAGTTAAACGTATACCTACTGTTCGCCATTATTTTTTCTAGACTTCAGTTTATGTATTCCACTTTTCAGGTAGGATGTCAAATGTGAGAGGAAACATGAGTGGTTATATCGAAGGGAAGAGAGTTTGAAAATCAAGGCCGTCGGGCACATGCTCTTGTGTAAGCTTGTCACAGCCGATCCTTACCTTGCTACCGGTTTCATATCTAATTCAGGAGGACTGATCACATTTTCTTATAAATCGTTTACATAAGTTAGAAACATCAATCATCCCTGCTTCACTTTATGACTTTCCGTCAGTTACTATGAGTTGTGGCTTTTCAGATTACGAATACAGTCCGTCCTACAACTAAGGCGATACTCGATAGACACGCATTTTAGAAGGCACTTGTTAGTAAAGGGGTCAAAATCTTTTTGTAAATCAAGAAATATGGTATCAATTCCTCCGTCAATAGCACCCGTGCTAATAAAGAACTAAATGTGACAAATTGTCAACAAATGGAGAACAAAATTCAAGTATTTGTAACGTTGACGGACATACCTGCTGCAGTTATCAGTCCCTAGGCTTACAAACTGCTTAAACAAACTTATACTCAGGACAACACACACAAACACGCGCCCATGCCCGAGGGAGGACTCGAATCTCCGGTAGATATCTCGTAAAGTCTCTATCCTTTGAAAGCGAGTTTGAATCGAGGGAATAGGAAGAAGTCTGGAGGACTGAGACCCGGTGAGTGTGGTGGATGTTCAAGCTTCACCACTCCGTTTTTTCCATGAAGTGTTTCACGATATTGGTATTGTGTGGGCGGTAGCGTTGTCGTGAAAGTTGAGCATCCACCATACTCGCTAGATTTCAGTTTTCCAGCTACTCCATATTTCCTCGACTCGCTTTGAAAGGAAAGAGATCTAAACGTTACTCCTGACATCCAATGAACGTGACGAGGCTTTTGAACACCATCACAAGGGAAGACATCGTGCAAAGTTTCCAGGTTAAGTATTGCAGAGCTCATAGGTGTATAGTTATGGGAGGTGGCCATTTCGAAGGACAGTAATGTTACTGTAGTGCATAGTTCAACTACGTTAATTTAATATTTCTCCGAATTTTATTCTCAGAGTTTGTACAACCTTTCGCACAACATCAGATCTGTACCTAAAGGTTGGAAAATTGCAGGTTATACCAATCCTGAAGAACGGAAATAAGAGTAATCTGAAGAATTAAGGACCTATGTGTGACGTATATTTGCAGTAGGATTTTGGTACATGTGTTCGAATATTTCGAATTACAAGATTACCTGACATAGTCGGGTTTGGAGCGATCTGATCGTGTTATAGTTTTCAAAATAAAAAGCCTAGATAACATATTAATAATTTATTAAATGACGACCGGTTTCGGTGCACTGTGTCACTATCATCTAGTCTCATACATGTTATAAGCTGGTCATCTGTCAAAAATATGAAAGACATACATACGTAAAAAACATAAAAAAATAAATACATTTGGGATTAAGAGGCACTTATCCTACCGTATTAAAAATTGGGTATAAAATAACAAGTGCAACATTGCACTTAGTCATTATATAAAAATACACAAGTTAAAAATATGACAGCTTACAAAAAATTGACAGCTCTGAAGATTCTAGTTTACATTATGGTGCAAGGTAGCAGCACCATAGCTGGATAGTGTTTGTAAGCTGGTTTCACAGAAGTCAGTTATTGCATAAAGACCCCTCTGTTCTTTCTAGTAGGCCATCAGCACTGCAACTTGTATTGGTCTGCACCATCCATCTTATTATACCCTTTCAGCGATTTGTAAACTTTAATTAAAAACTGAACTCCTATAGAACGAATACCAAATGTATTATTATTAACATAAAAAGTAAAAACAAATGTAATATTTATTTGTAATGTCACTCGTACATAGATTATGGGTTTCATTTTAGACTAAAATTATATAACAATTTGGTTTTATGTTGTTTTTACGTTATTTCTTGCATGTCTTTTATATTTTTGACAGATGGCCAGCTTATAACATATATGAGACCAGATGATGGTAACACAGTGCACCGAAACCGGTCGTCATTTAATAAATTATTAATATGCGATATTGGCTTTTTATTTTGAAAACTATAATTCGAATTACTCTGAAGCACATGAAATACAGCCTGTTCTCCTTATAGCCGCGGTGAAATGGCCGAGCGCTCTAAGGCGCCTTTTTGTGAATCTCGCCGTCGGAGATTCGAGTCCTCCCTCGGGCATGGGCGCGTGTTTGTGTGTGTTGTCCTGAGTATAAGTTTGTTTAAGCAGTTTGTAAGCCTAGGGACTGATAACTGCAGCAGGTATGTCCGTCAACGTTACAAATACTTGAATTTTGTTCTCCATTTGTTGACAATTTGTCACATTTAGTTCTTTATTAGCACGGGTGCTATTGACGGAGGAATTGATACCATATTTCTTGATTTACAAAAAGATTTTGACCCCTTTACTAACAAGTGCCTTCTAAAATGCGTGTCTATCGAGTATCGCCTTAGTTGTAGGACGGACTGTATTCGTAATCTGAAAAGCCACAACTCATAGTAACTGACGGAAAGTCATAAAGTGAAGCAGGGATGATTGATGTTTCTAACTTATGTAAACGATTTATAAGAAAATGTGATCAGTCCTCCTGAATTAGATATGAAACCGGTAGCAAGGTAAGGATCGGCTGTGACAAGCTTACACAAGAGCATGTGCCCGACGGCCTTGATTTTCAAACTCTCTTCCCTTCGATATAACCACTCATGTTTCCTCTCACATTTGACATCCTACCTGAAAAGTGGAATACATAAACTGAAGTCTAGAAAAAATAATGGCGAACAGTAGGTATACGTTTAACTGGCCATGAATCTTCCGGGTTGTATGGCCGTGGTTTATGGACCAGTGGTGCTCCTGACGTTTCGACCACAGCTGTGCTGTCCATTTTTTATAGATGCTCCAGGAGGTGCTGATTATTGCCGATTGTCGAGTCGGACATCGGAGAGCGGTATAAATACTATTTCACGCGAGTAGCAAAGATTGTTAAAGATATTTTACTATCGATTGCGACTAATCAAGGATAAAAACGTATCTACCTCTTTTCAAGAGTCACAGTCCGTATATCTGTAAGTTCCATGGCTTCTTTCTTTCCTTTAAAGTTGTCATCGTGGTTATGTATTTCGATTACTTCTCTATTCATCCGTGGATATTAGATAGTCGTCGTATATACAATAGTAGGTTTGGAAACTTCAGTTCATGAGTTCCTGGTTGAAGTGTTCGCTCATACACGGCTGATTTTACAGTTTTCCCAAGTCGTCTGAGGCTTAAATTTTCTTTCAGTCTTGTATTGACACCTGTCTTCGCAGTTCTGATATAGACCATTCCAGAAGTACACAATTTTTCCTGTTTCTGAATATCCGTCCTTCTCGAAAGCCTGCATCAGGTGTTATGAGTCGTTTCTTAAATGTTGATATTACGCATGTTCATCAATCTTTCCTGGCTGACAGTCGTTTCTTAAATGTTGAAATAACGCTCGTTCATCAATCTTTCCTTGCTGACACAGCACAAAATCAAAGAGGAAAACTTCAGCATCCTACATGACGTCCTACGTCTTTCGCAACACACTTTGCGGGCAATTATTGCAAGTACCACGGCAAACTTATATGACGGTATAACAAGGAATTGTGCTAAGTATGAGAATTGTTCTTTTGCTCTAAACGATGTGCTAATTATCCAGACTACTTTTATACAGTCGTTAACAACGAGAGCACGTCAAACTTTTTTGAGATCAAGTCTTGCTACAGTTAAATATTTAATGGATCAACTCATTTGCAACTAAATCGTATGTGTGAATATTGTCCGTAAAAGGACATTTGTTTCTTAAGGAACTGGGAAGGCAGATTCATTGGTTACTTCTGTTAGGGTTGAAATAAAGCTTGTAGACCGACAGTTAGAGGAAAAGAGGGAAGTCATCCGTATGGTTCCTTTTTCAAGCAGTACTTTTTTTTTTTTTTTTTTTTTTTTTTTTTTGCGAAGAGCTTGTCGAAGTCACGATAGTCTTATGATAGGTGCTTTAAAGTTAATTGATCTTACATGTACACACGATTTGTACAAAACTAAGACCTCAAGTAAATTTGAAGGTGGAAGAAACAACCAGCCGCTGCATTAAAAATAATTATTCCATTATGTGAACGGTTTCGGTGTTATAATCACACCATCATCAGATCCCCGTTGTGCAACTGTCAATACCAACACATTTAAAAGGGTAAACTAGGCCGAGAGATGAAAGTCAATCCTCCAAATCATATATATACACTCGTGGCCACTGAAATCGCTACACCACGAAGATGACATCCTATAGACGCGAAATTTAACCGATAGGAAGAAGATGCTGTGATATGCAAATGATTAGCTTTTCAGAGCATTCACAGAAGATTGGCGCCGGTGGTGACACCTAAAACATGCAGACAGGGAACTTTCCAACGATTTCACATACACAAACAGTAGATGACCAGCGTAGCCTGCTGAAACGTTGTGATGTCTCGTGGGAGGAGGAGAAATGCGTACCATCACGATTCCGACTTTGATAAAGGTCGGATTGTAGCCTATCGCGATTGCGGTTTATCGATCGCGACATTGCTGCATGCGTAGGTCGCAATATAATGACTTTTAGCAGAATATGGAATTGGTGGGTTCAGGAGGGCAATACGGAAAGCCCCACGGCCTCGTATCACTAGCAGTCGAGATGACAGGCATCTTATCCGCCTGGCTGTAACGGATGGTGCAGCCACGTCTCGATCCCTGAATAAACAGATGGGGACATTTTCAAGACAAGAACCATCTGCACAAACAGTTCAACAACACTTGCTGCAGCATGGACTATCAGTTCGGAGACCATGTTCAAATGTTTGTAAATCTGTCGGACCAAACTGCGTGGTCATCAGTCCGTAGCTTACAAACTACTTAAACTAAGGTGAACTAACCTAAGGACAACACACACACACACACACACACACACCCATGCCCCATGGAGGACTCGAACCTCCGACGGCTAGCAACCGGGCGCGTTAGACCGCTCGGCTACTCCACCGCGCATTGGAGACCATGGCTGCGGTTACCCTTGACGTTGCATCACAGACAGGAGCGCCTGCTATGGTGTACGCAACGACGAACCTAGCTGCACGAATGGCAAAACGTCATGTTTTCGGATGAATCCAGGTTCTTTTTACAGCATCATGATGGTCGCATCAGTGTTTGCCGACATCGCGGTGAACACACATTGGAAGCGTGTATTCGTCATCGCCATACTGGCGTATCACCCGGCGTGATGGTATGGGGTGTCATTGGTTACACGTGTCGGTCACCTCTTGTTCGCATAGACGCTACTTTGAACAGTGGCCGCTACATTTCAGACGTGTTACGACTCGTGGCTCTACCCTTCATTCGATCCCTGCGAAACCCTAGATTTCAGCAGGATAACGCACGACCGCATGTTGCAGGTCTTGTACGGGCCTTTCTGTATACGGAAAATGTTCGACTACTGCCCTGCCCTGACGTCTGGTCAATGGTGGTCCAGTAACTGGCTCGTCACAATACGCCACTCACTACTCCAGATGAACTGAGGTATCGTGTTGAAGCTGCATGGGCATCTGTATCTGTACATGCCATCCAAGCTCTGTTTGACTTAATGCCCAGGCGTATCAAGGCCCTTATTGCTGCCAGAGGTGGTTATTCTGGGTACTGATTTCTCAGGGTCTATGCACCCAAATTGCGTGAAAATGTAATCACATGTCAACTCTAGTATATTTGTCCAATTAATACTCGTTTATCATTTGCATTTCTTCTTGGTGTAGCAACTTTAATGGCCAGTAGTGTATAAGATTTTCATCTTTAGACCTCTCATTTTGTACGCCTAGTTTATCAGTTGTCGTTGAATTTCTGACGTGAAACTAAGAAATTTATGGCTACCGGTGATAACGGTAACCCATATTAAATGTCCTAGTACTGAGTGTTGCATAACGGGGGCCTGAACATGGTGTGATTTTAATTCCGAGACCGGTGACATATGGAATAATTAACTTTAAAATGCAGATGCTGGTACTTTCTTCCACCTTGAGATTTACCACCCTTAGTCCCAGCCTATTGACTACGGAACGAATTAAACTTCCAAGTAAAATTATGCAACTACTAGCCTTTGTACTCGACATTGCAGGAGTATTTATTTATTAAATATTTTGTCATTCCTCTCTCTCTCTCTCTCTCTCTCTCTCTCTCTCTCTCTCTCTCTCTCTCTCTCTCGTCATCTCCTCCCCCCCCCCATTCCTATTCCTTTTCCTTCCGTCCTTCTTACGCCTTTCCTCCTTGTCCCCTCCCCCCACTCTATCAACCTCGTGTTTTTTACTTTGACAGCTCTCCTTAATCTTCTCCTATGCGGTCGGGGGTTCGAATCCCCCCTCGGGCATGGATATTTGTGCCGTCCTAGTTCGTAAGTAGTTCATAAGTAGTTTGTAAGTTCAGGGACTGATGACCCCGTAGTTAAGTCCCATAAGCTTAACAAACATTTGAACATTTTCTCCTATGCCATCTCTCTGTTCATCTCTTAGCTCCTTCTCTGTCCTTTTTCTGTACATCACCTCCAGCGCTTCTCTCAAGGCATCGCCTCTTTCCCATATGTACAAAAATTACATATACTTGCCAACTTTCACGCTGATCGGTGAAATGGTGGCGAAGTTTATTGAAAGGTACCCTAACCTTGTGTCATACGGTGAGTTGCGAAGTACAAACAAAATCCCTTGGAAATACACATATGAGTCAACTTTACTGGTGATCGTTCAAAATGTGCGAAGTCTTTCTATAGTGCACACAGTGCATCCACTGGATGAAACCATTATGTAGAATGTATTGTTCCTCTTGAATTGTAGGTCAAGTGTGCAAAATTTTATTAAGATGAGAATAAAACGGTAGTGGAGACAGCAAGCCGCAGCCGCTGGAAATGGCAGTCATGTGTGCAAGGGTTCTGCCTTTGTGCTTGTGTGTGTGTCATCTCTTTTCATAATGACGGTTGTGGTGTAAAATTAAATTTTATGTGTATGATTATCTTGTCTATGTGCCTTGCTGCTGCTCAGCGATCGTCTTTATTGTGATTTACAACCTGTCCTCATTACATTATTGGCGCGGCGGAGTGGCCAAGCGCGTTGAGGCGCTATGCTGCGATGCGCCAGGCCGATCCCCGTCGGGGGTTCGAATCCCCCCTCGGGCATGGATGTTCGTGTCGTCTTTAGTATAAGGTAGTTCATAATTAGTTTGTAAGTTTAGGGACTGATGACCCCGCAGTTAAGTCCCTTATTCATTACAAACATTTGAACATTGTATTATTGATATCTCAAGGCGGAATATATTCAATTTTGATTAAATTCAGAGATACAGCTGTTAGTATGTAACCCAAACAAACTTAAAGCGAAGGTAAATGAGGACTTTCAAAGTTAATTTTCTAAACTTCCACCACAACGTCAGTGTTATTTCCATGATAATACCTCCTGTAGCTCTTCTGAGCTCATCTTTGTTTTGTTTCATATAGGCTGCACCAGTCACAATCCTAACGAACAAATCGGCTCTGGTGTTTTCCTTCGGAGACTTCGCCGTCCAACCACCCAAACAAGCAAAAATTCAAAGGGTTAGTTTCTGGGACCATTTCGGGCCAGATAAGTTCCCACGAATAGCGATCCGTCTTCCGGAGTGTATTCCGTTTAGATTAGGTAGCATCTGACGATAGAAAGTGCAGCAGCCCCTTCTCTAGGGAGAACATACGCATTCGTTTAGCCAAATGAATTTCTTCGAATAAGCTGGGAGCTCACTTTCGAGAAAGTGTCAATAACCGAGTCCTGTAAGGCGATTCGATAACGCAACATATTCTATATGGTGAAGTGTTACCGTATATAAAAGTCACTTCCGGGTATTGTAGGACACAAAATCGCCCTGAAAACGGCTCGTTTGTTGAAGTTGAAGTAGCATCAGGAGTGGTATTTTTCGCAATAGTGATGTACAATTACAAAACTGTTGAAATACGGTGCGAGAGCCTAGCGAAGTGCGAAAGTGAAGACACGCTTTGCGATGTCATTTTGTCAAATAATGAAGCTGAGTCAACAGAGTCCGTTTAGGCAATCGGAAAGGAGAGTTCGGGTACCCCATATCTGCTTTCGCATGTGTGTTTAAGTGCGACGTAAATCTTCATATTTCAGTTTATTAAAAATAAATAAATGAATAAATCGCACGGGGTACTGACAAATCGATGATTAATAAGATCACAGACACGATCTGTAACTTTATTAAGAATGATGTTTTATAGTAATGTGATTTCCCATCACTTCACTGCTGGTAAATTAGTGGGTAGTAAACCGTACGATATAACACATGGCATGTAAATCGCGGGAAAACACCCATCTGTTTTTAATACTGTCATCATTTTACCAATAAGACCATAAATTTGATAGAAGTTCAACCGCCTCCAAAAATGTTACGCACGCGTGAATGTTTCATTTTATTTAAAAAAAAAAATGAAAAAATAAAAAAAAATATTGATATAAAAAAATTCAATTTAAAAGAGCAGATAAAAATTCGCTTCACGCTTTCCTGATTGATAGTCTCCAGCTTTTCAAAACTAAAAATGCAAGTGTAGCTCAGTTGTGGCTTACTTTCAAAGACATAATATCAGTAGCAATCGATAGATTTATACCAAATAATAAAAGAGGGGGCTGATCCCCGTGATAAACAAAACAGGTCAGATCACTGTTGCAGAAACAAAAAAGGCATGCAAAATTTAAACAGACGCAGAATTCCCAAGACTGGCAATATTTTACAGAAACTCGCAATCTAGCTCGGACTTCAATGCGAGAAGTTCATAATAGTTTTCACAACGAAATCCTGTCTCGTAATCTGGCAGAAAGACCAAAGAAATTCTGGTCATATTGGAAGTACACTAGCGGCAAAACATAAACAATACCTTCACTGCGCGATAGAAATGATACTACCGATGACAGTACTGCTAAAGCTGAATTGGTAAACACAGCTTTCCTAAATTCTTTCACCAAAGAAGACGAAGCTTTCCTAAATTCTTTCACCAAAGACGACGAAGTGAACACTCCAGAATTCGAAACAAGAGCAACTGCCAGCATGCGAAATATAGAAGTAGATTTTCATGGAATAGTAAAACAACTTAAGTCACGAAATAAAAACACATCTTTCAGCCAGATTGTTTACCAAAAAGATTTCTCTCAGAGTATACTGATGCAATAACTCCATACTTAGCTATCATATACAACCGATCACTCAGCGAAAGATCCGTACCCAAAGACTGAAAAGTTACCCAGGTCACTGCAATATTCAAGAAAGGCAATAGGAGTGATCCCCAAAATTACAGGCCCATCTCATTGGCGTCGATTTGCAGTAGGATTTTGGAACATATACTTTATTCGAACACTATGAACTAACTCGAAGAGTTAGATTATTAACCAATAATCAACACGGATTCAGAAAGTGTCACTCTTGCGAAACACAGCTAGCCCTTTATTCACATGAAGTGATAAGTGCCATCGACAAGGGATCTCAAATCGATTCCATATTTATAGATTTCCGGAAGGCTTTTGACACTGTACCTCAAAAGCGGCTTTTTATAAAATTTCGTGCTTATGAAATATTGCCCCGATTGTGCGATAGAATTCACGATTTCCTATCAGAAAGGACACAGTTCGTTGTAATTGACGGTAAGTCATCGAGTAAAACAGAAGTGATATCTGACGTTCCACAGGGAAGCGTTATATGTCCCCTACTCTGCCTTGTGTTTATAAAGGATTTTGGAGACAATCTGAATAGCTCCCTTAGACTGTTCGCGGATGATGCTGTCGTTTATCGGTTAGTGAAGTCAACAGAGGATCAAAAGAAACTGCAAAACGATTTAGACAAAATTTCTACTTGGTGCGAAAAATTGGCAATTGACACTAAATAAAGAAAAGTGTGAAGTAATACACGTGACCACTAAAAGAAATCCGCTGATCTTCAATTACACGATAAATCAGTCAAACCTTAAGGTCGTAAATTCTACCAATTATGAACAACTTAGACTGGGAAGAACACATTGAAAATATTGTGAGGAAGGCGAATCAATGGTTATGTTTCATCGGCAGAACGCTTCGAAGATGCAACAGCTCGACCAAAGAAAACTGCGTACAGCACACTTGGGCGTCCTCTCATAGAGTACTGTTGTCCAGTGTGGGACCCTCACCAGTTGGGACTGACGGAAGACACTGGTCCAGAGGTGTGCAGCACGTTTTGTTTTATCACTTTACAGGTGGGAAAGCGTCACGGAAATGTTGTACCATTTGAGGTGGAAATCATTAAAAGAACGTTATTCGTTGCGGCGTGTTCTGTTTGCGAAACTTGAATCACCGACTTTTACTTCTGAATGTGAAAATATTTTGCTAGCACCTACCTACATAGGGAGACATGGCCATCCCAATAAAATAAGAGAAATCAGATCGAAAACGGAACTATTTAGGTGTTGTTTCTTCCCGCGCGCTATTAGAGTATGTAACGGTAAAGGAAGGTCGTGAAAGTGGTTAATGAACCCTCTGCCAGGCATTTAAATGTGATGTGCAGAGTATCTATGAATATGTAGAGTAAAAATGTTTCAAATTGGTGTTAAAAGTAATTAATTAAGTTTGAATGAAGAAACCGTCTAACGTATAGTATAATAATGCGGTTTTACGTGTAGGGTATTTATTCACAACCGATACAAAAGCGTTACATGTTTGCACCTGTTACTGCCCTTCAAAGTAGTCACCAGCGTTGTGAAGAACCCGTTGCCAGCGATGTGGAAGCTGCAGTATACCGTTAGCAGAGCCTGTTCTTTTAATGGTGCCAATGGACCGGTCTGGTGCCTGCGAATCTCTGGAACGGTTCTGACGCTAATGCCACGAAAGGTTCTTTTTCATCTTCGGAATCAAATCAAAGTCACAAGGACTTATGTCCGAGGAGTATGGTGGATGGTACAATACTTCGCAGTTCCATCGAACGAACAGAACAGCCATAACTTGAGCTGTATGCGCCCTTGCATTGTGCAAAATGCGTACGTTGTGAAGAAAGTGTTGCCTCTTCTTTCGCAAAGCTGGTCGCAGGTGATGCCCTAAAAACGAACAGTAATACTGAACAGTTACAGATTAACGCAGAGGAATGTAATGCATTGGGATAACATATCACAGTCGTACACGAGAATCACCATAACATTCACCATACTGAGACCCTGACACACTTTCGACTTTCGCGGTGACCCATAATGACGCCATTCGTTGGACTGGCGTTTCAGTTTTGGCACGTACCAGGTGGCCCATGTATCATGGAGGAAAGCGTCTCCTTCGCGTTCATAGCGATCTCAGCAGCGTCGTGCTGCACCCATTTCTGAATTTCCGTCAATTGATGCTTGATGTTATTTTTCGCATTACCCAGGGGTTCCTTCTGGTTGAGAAGCACAGTCGTATGCACTAATCGTGCTGACGAATCGTTAGGCATCGATCAGTGTCCACTGATATGGCAATAGTATGCACTTCTTTTTCAGAGACGCTAGGACGACCTGCCCGATGCATGTCTGCCATAGTTTGCCAACCTTGTTGAAGGCTTTTACCCAACATAACACTGTTCTGCACGGCAATGCCTTTTCCCCGCATCCCTCTTGAAGACCTTGATGACATTGTCGTGCTCTACGACCTCTGACACTTTCAATCTTGATACAACTCCGTTGTTCCTGTTTCGAAAACATAGTGACACCATTAGTTAGATCTCTCGCTCACAAGTGACTGTGTTTCCGTCAATTTTTCGCACGCCGTTGACGTGGGACAGGCGAGTCCATTTGCTCGGAGGTAGGGTAGATACGTCAACAACTTGTACTAACCGCGAAGAAAGTAAATTCCATAGCATAGTGTCTCCACAGCAGTGTTAAGTTTCAATCCTCGTAGCTTTTCCCAGGAGTATTTATGGCTTCATACTTCACGGATACTTGTTCACCACACCCCTACTTAGGTCTCACCGCTACCAAACTCCCCTACTAACAGCAAGAGACTAAGTGCTATCTATAACCACAGCCACGATTGGATGGCAGCGGATGGTAGCGGGTAAAAGTCTGTCAGTGTGGCCCCTATATACGGACACACACACACACACACACACACACACACACACACAGAGAGAGAGAGAGAGAGAGAGAGAGAGAGAGAGAGAGAGAGAGAGAGAGAGAGAGAGAGAGAGACATTTTATATAAAATTAGCTTTTTAGAATAACCAAACTGCTCTTACTTATTCTAAATACCGGAAGTTGTAACCATATAGTACTGGAGGGCTCCGAATGATAGCGTGTAACATGGTGGACTGTAATGTTACGATATCAGTGTGTAGTAAACAGCGCGAATACTGAAAGCGAGAACTCTTAAGAATTTTCCTTAACATGCACGGCAGTGGCTGATCATTCACGAACGCTGAACCACAAAGTAGTAACCCTATACAATTTACACTCGCCGATTACAATAAATTGTAGTCTAGCTCAAAATATGATACACGAAGAGGGCACTTTTTTCGTAGTGGATAACACAACGTCCCCTCATTACTGCACTGACCAAAGGTAATGCAAAACAACCTGAATACTGTAAAACAATAAAGTAGATGTCAAACGTAATATCGTAAACCAAACTACGAAAGAAACCAACAAAGAGCAAATAAAGATCATGAGACAACGAAGAAGGAATAGCGTCTTGCCACCAGCATGCTGTTTTTTTCCCAGATTCGACAGACAGCGAGACTTTATAGTTTCAGTGAAATTCTTCAGGAGACCTTCTTGTGGTACTGCAAACAACACTATCGCCTTGTATAACAAGCGTCATACAGCTGACAGAGCGTGGATATAACGGTGCAACGGTGCATAGGGATACTGCCAACTTATATCTCACTACTACCACATCAGGATATAATTTTATCATATTAGCTTTACTCCAAATAATATTGTGAGGGGCGGATTTCGAAATATATGAAATTGTTTAAGGTATGACTGCCCACTTGTAAAGTACAATAGCAACCATGGTAATTTCGATTCATCACTTTTGTTGTATCTCCAACTGTGTCGACGATATATGTTCATTAAGGTAACGGATGCGTTTTCTTCGGAGTGAGGGGGGGAGGGGTTCAAATGTTTGTAGATCTTATGGGACTTAACTACGGGGTCATCAGTCACTAAACTTACAAACTACTTATGAACTTGCTTATGATAAGACGGCACAAACATCCATGCCCGAAGGGGAATTCGAACCACCGACCGCAGCAGGAGGGAGGGGTGGTTCACTACTTCAGAGACCGTATGGACACCTATAAAAACACGTGTCTCATATGTTGACGTGGACTGCAACATACTCATAGTGTATCGGAATCGGCGAGTGACACTTGGGTGAAATCACTTGGAAGTCCTGCGCTTTAGGTTCTGACTTCGAGAGGCACCATCCCGTCTTCATCTGTTCCCATAACATAGCAAAACGACGACTTATCTTCTACGAGGGGGAGTTGTAAAATAAGTTTCCTCTGCTAATTGTGGTCAGAGTTGCGTATGAAATGAAGAAAAAAAAATAGAACGAGATATTAAAGGTAAGGCATATCTTTATTTCTCTGCATAATTTCCAATTACATTGAGACATCTGTCATACCGCTTTATGTGTTTCAAAAAGCCATCGACGAAAACATTAGGGTGTCGCATACGGAAGAAGAGTTGGACGGCTTGTTTAACGTCAGCAATGCTTCCAAAGCGCCTTCCGCCGACAGTCTGTTTCATAGCTGAAAAAAGATGGAAGTAACTTGGTGGGAGAACAGGACTGTATGGCGGATGGTGTAGGCGGTCCCAGCCAAGAGTTGCAGTATGATTTTGCGTTGCCATTGCCGAGTGTGGTCTCACATTGTCATTCAACAGCAGAACGCCAGAAAAGCTTTTTTCCGTGAATCAGCACGGGTTTAGGAAACATCGTTCATGTGAATCTCAGCTTGCCCTTTTCCCACATGACATCTTGCGAGCCATGGATGAAGGTCAACAGGCGGATTGTGTTTTTCTAGACTTCAAAAAGGCATTCGACGCGGTGCCACACTGCAGACTGCTAACGAAGATACGAGCTTATGGAATAGGTTCACAGATTTGTGACTGGCTGAAAGACTTCCTAAGTAATAGAACGTAGTACGTTGTTCTCGACGGCGAGTGTTCATCAGAGACGAGAGTATCGTCAAGCGTGCCCCAGGGGAGTGTGATAGGACCGCTATTATTTTCTATCTATATAAATGATCTGATGGACAGAGTAACTTGTAATTCGCGGCTGTTTACTGATGATGCTGTGGTGTATGGGAGGATGTCGTCTGTAACTGACTGTAATAGCATACAGGATGACTTAGACAAAATTTATAGTTGGTGCGAAGAATGGCAGCTAGCTCTCAATATAGAAAAATGTAAGGTGATGCTCATGAGTAGAAAAAACAATCCCATAATGTTCGAATACAGCATTAGTAGTGAGCTTCTTGATGCTGTCGCGTCATTCAAATATCAATATGTACTTCACCTGTAAAGGAGACCGCGTATAAAACACTTGTACGACCACGTCTTGAGTATTGCTCAAGTGTTTGGGACCCGCAGCAGATCGGTTTGAAGGAAGACATGGAGGCGGTTCACAGGCGAGCAGCTAGATTTGTTACCGGTAGGTTCGACCAATGCGCGAGTGTCACGGAAATGCTCCGGCAACTCAATTGGGGATCGATGGAAGAAAGACGACGTTCTTTTCGTGAAATTCTGTTGCTGAAATTTAGAGGGCCGGAATTTGAAGCTGAGTGTAGTACGATCTTGATGCATTTACATTTCGCGTAAAGATTGCAAAGACAAGATAAGAGAAATTAGGGCTCGTACGGAGGCATATAGGCATTCTTTTTTTCCTCGTTCTATTTGGGAGTGGAATAGGAAATGAAATGCCTAGTAGTGGTACAGTGTACCCTCCGCCACGCACCTTACGGTGAATTATGGAGTATGTATGTAGATGTAGATATGAGAAGGCAGACCGGTTTTTCTGCATCGCCAATTTCATTTTCGACAGAGTGGCACAGTACCGAAGAGCATTGATGTTTGCAGCCTCTAAAAATTTCAGTAATAAAACGCCTTGGGAGTCCCAGAAAGCGGTGGGTAGCACTTTACCTGCGACTGAGTGGTTCTGAACTTCATTCCGACAGATGATAACGGATGTTTCCACTCCATCTACATCCACATCTACATGGGATACTCTGAGAATCACATTTAAGTGCCAGCTAGAGGGTACATCGACCACCTTTATACTATTTATCTTCCATTCCATACTCAAATACGCGACGGAAGAAAGAACACCTGAATCTCTCCGTTCGAACTCTGATTTCTCGTATTTTATTCTAATGATCAATTCCACATGTGTAAGTGGGTGTCAACAATATATATTCGCATTCGAGGGGGAATGTTGGCGATTGGAGCTTCGTAAGTAGCCCACGCCGCAACGATAAACGCCGTTGTTGTAATGATTCCCATCCCAGATCCTGTATCATTTCCGTAACACTGTCTCCCCTGTGTCGTGACAATACAGAACGAGCTGCTCTTCTTTGGACTCTTTCGATGCCCTCTGTCAAATCCACCTGATAAGGTTCTCAAATTGGGCAGCAATGCTAAAAAAAAAAAAAAAAAAAAAAAAAAAAAAAAAGACGGACAAGCATAGTGTATGCAGTTGCTTTAGTAAATCAGTTGCATCAATAAAACGCAGTCTCGGGTTCGCCTTTCCCCACGACATTATCTACGCGTTCTTTCCACTTTAAGTCTGAAGTAATAGTAATTCCTAGGTATTTTATGGAGTTCATGGCCTTCACTTTTGACTGATTTACCTTGTAAACAAAGTTTAACGGGTTTATTTTCGTAATAAAGTGGACGACTTCACACTTCTGCCAATTTTTACACCCTACTGACAACTTATTTAAATAGTTCAGCAGTTGGTTTTGATCTTCAGATGATTTTACTAGACGGTAAATGACGGCGTCATCTGCAAACAACCTAAGAGAGCTACTTAGATTTTCTCCCAAATCGTTTATGTAAATAAGGAAGAGCAGATGACCAATAACACTACCCTGTGGAACGCCCGATATCTCCTGTGTTTTAGTCCATGCCTTAACATCAATTACTACAAAGTGTTTCCTCTCTGACAGGAAATACCCTCTCCAGTTTCAAATTTTGTGCGATATACCATAACCAGGCAATTTGATTAAAAGCGTGAGTTACGGTGTCAAAAGCCTTTTCGAAATCAAGAAACACGGAATCGATTTAAGAACCCTTGTCGATAGCACTCATCACTTCGTGTGAGTAAAGAGATAGTTGTCTTTCGCATGAACGATAGTTTCTAAATCCGTGTTGACCTTCGGTCATTAGATCATTCTGTTCGAGATAATTCATAATGTTTGAATACAGGATGTGTTCCAGAACCCTGCTGCAAATTGACGTCAATGAAATAGGTCTGTAGTTTAGTGGGTTACTCCTACTGCCTTTCTTGAATATAGGTGTGACCTGTGGAACTTTCCAATCTTTTGGTACAAATCCATCTTTGAGATAGCGGCTGTATATGGTTGTTAAGTAAGGAGCCATCGCTTCAGCATAATCAGATAGAAATCTAATGGGTATACAGTCGCGATCAGATGACTTGTTCCTTTTAAGTGATTTTAGTTGCTTCACTACTACTTCAACGATGTTCATTCTGGCCTCTATTTGTAATTCGAAATATCTAATATTGGTTTCGTGTGCATTGGTGATTGAGTTTATAAAGGCTATGTTAAAGTAACTCTGCCTTAGTAGCGCTATCATCGCAAGATCGCCATTAGTATCACGTAGTGAGGGTATTGTTTGTGTTTTGCCCCTAGTATATTAAACGTATGAGCAAAATCTCTTTGGGTTTTCAGTCAACTTTCGAGAAAGAGTTTCGTTGTGAAAAGTATTTTAGGCATCTCGCATTGAAATCCTCGCAAAATTCTGAGTATCTGTGTAGGATTGCCAATCCTGGGGATTTAGTGTTCGTTTAAACTTAGTATGCCTTTTCCGTTGCTTTTGCAACAGTGTCCTGACCTTTTTTGTGTGTAGTAGTGAGGGTATTGTTTGTGTTTTGCCCCTAGTATATCAAACGTATGACCAAAATCTCTTTGGGTTTTCAGGCAACTTTCGAGAAAGAGTTTCGTTGTGAAAAGTATTTTAGGCATCTCGCATTGAAATCCTCGCTAAATTTCGATTATCTGTGTAGGATTGCCAATCCTGGGGATTTAGTGTTCGTTTAAACTTAGTATGTCTTTTCCGTTGCTTTTGCAACAGTGTCCTGACCTTTTTTGTGTGTACCAAGGGGAATCACCTCTTTCATTTATTAATTTATTGGGTATAAAACTGTCAATTGCTGTCGATACCACTTCTTTGAATTTGAGGCACATCTGGTCTACTGTTATGTTTAGAGTTAGGAATGAGTGGAAACTGTCTTTCAAGAAGCAGTGTATTGCATTTCAATCTGCTTTCATGAATAAGTATTTATGGTAACTTTGTGACTTTCGACACTCAATCTCGCTACGACAGCTCTGTGTTCGCTAATACCTGTATCCGTTTTGATGCTCGTTATGAGTTCAGGTTTATTTGTTGCTAAGAGATAAATGTTTTGACATCCATTTACAATTCTAGTTGGCTCATGAAGTAATTGTTCGAGGTAATTCTCAGAGAATACGCTGAGTACTATTTCGCCCGATGTTTTATTAGTACCTTCTGATTTGAAAATATTTCGCCAACAGATTGAGGGTAAATTAAATTCACCGCCTACTGTTATTGTGTGAGTCGGATACCTGTTTGCAACTAGACACAGGTTTTCTTTGACCCTTTCTGCTACTGTATCTTCAGAGGCGGGAGGCCGGTAAAAGGAACCAATTATTAACTTCTTATGTTTTTTTAGGTACAATTTCTACCCATAATAGCTCACAGAAACTGCAACTTCGCTACACGAAAGACTACTTTTGACGGCGACAAACACGCCTCCACCTATTTTGTTTAATCTATCTTTTCTGAACACAGTTAGGTCTTTTGCAAACACTTCTGCTGAAATTTATTTCTGGCTTAAGCCAACTTTCACTACCTATAATGATATGTGTTTCGGTGTTTTATATTAAAGCTTGCAGTTCTGGTACTTTCCCGACGCAGCTACGACAATTTACAATTATTATACCGATAGTTCCTAGATATATATTTCTCTTGTGATAAACCTGCACCCTTTGAGAAAGCCCACTAAGTGTCTCCACAAAGCACTCTACCGTAAAAAAAAAACCGCCCAGTCCACTCCACACAGCTCCCGCTACCCGTGTAGCCAAAATGTTCAAATGCTTATATAGTCTATGGGACTTAACTACGGGGTCATCAGTCCCTAAACTTACAAACTACTTATGAACTAACTAAGACTAGTATAAGGTAGTTGATAAGTAGTTTGTAAGTTTAGGAACTGATGACCCCGCAGTTAAGTCCCATAAGCTTAACAAACATTTGAACATTTGGAGACGACGGGAGTCCATTAGGTTCCCACTACCGGCCAACAACAACGACACCGCTCGATCGCAGCTTCCAGCTGTGCAACCGAGTTTAACACATCCTGAAGCTAGGAGCGAAGTGTCACCAGCTCATACTGCATCCGCACACATCAGTCACAGTCCCTATTCAAGATTATAGTGCCCAGGAAAAAAAAAAAACTACTGACACAAGTCACTCAAAGGAAGACTACACTGTTTCTAAAAACGCGGATTTGAATCTAATATGCATGAAGGCACAGTATAAATTTACTAACTGATACAAAAAAGCACAGACAAAAATCAAAATACTATATGTCGCTTCTTATCAGAAGCCGGTTTCACTTACAGAAGGCAGCGTCTGCTGCTTATCGCCTGGCAGCTAAACGGACACTGATTGAGCTCTACCAACAGCATGCATCAAAACAAAACAAACGAGAGTCGCGATGCGTTTTTATCTGATTATGCTGAACCCATATCTCCTTACTGAACAGCCATATACAACCGCTCTCTCAAAGATGGATTTGTACCAAAAGATTGGAAAGTTGGACAGGTCACACCTATAATCATATAATCAAGAAAGGCAGTTGAAGTAACCCACTAAACTACAGGCCTGTTTCATTGACGTCAAATTTTCAGCAGGGTTCTGGAACATATTCTGTATTCAAATATTATGAATTATCTCGAACAGAATGATCTATTCATCAAGGTCAACAAGGATATGTTTCTTAAGCTTATGGGACTTAACTACGGGGTCATCAGTCCCCTAAACAAGGATATAGAAAACACAACTAGCTCTATACTCACACGAAGTGATGAGTGCTATCGACAAGGGTTCTTAAATAGATTCCGTGTTTCTTGATTTCCAAAAGGCTTTTGACACATTACCTCACAAACGGCACTTAATGAAATTGCGTGGTTGTGGTATATCGCACAAAATTTGCTACTGGATAGGTGATTTCCTGTCAGGACACGGTTTGTAGTAATCGATGGTAAAGCATCGACTAAAACAGAGGTATTATCGGGCGTTCCATAGGGTAGTGTTATTGGTCCTCTGCTGTTCCTTATTTACATAAACGATTTGGGAGAAAATCTAAGTAGCTGTGTTAGGTTGTTTGCAGTTGACGCCGTCATTTACCGTCAATTAAAACCCTATGAAGATGAAAACCAACTGCAGAACGATGTAAATAAGATAGCACTAGGGTGTAAAAATTGGCAATTGACTCTAAATAATGAGAAGTGTGAAGTCGTCCACATAATTACGAAAATAAGCCCGTTAAACTTTGTTTATAAGATAAATCAATCAAAAGTGAAGGCCGTAAACTCCACAAAATACCTTGGAATTACTATTACTTCAGACTTAAAATGGAAAGAACACGTAGATAATGTCGTGGAAAAGCCGAACCAGAGGCTGCGTTTTATTGACAAAAAAGATGCAACAGAACAACTAAAGCAAATGCATACACTCCGCTTGTCCGTCCTTTTTTGGAGTATTACTGCCCATTTTGTGATCCTTATCCTTGACTGAGGACATCGAAAGAGTCCAAAGAAGGTCAGCTCGTTTTGTAATTTCACGATAAAGGGGAGACAGTGTTACGGAAATGATACCGGATCTGTGATGGGAATTATTACAAAAATCAAATGTCTGTAAATCTGACCAAACTGCCTGGTCATCAGTCCGTAGCGTACAAACAACTTAAACCTAGGTAAACTAACCTAAGGACAAACACACACACACCCATGCCCCAGAGAGGACTCGAACCTCCACGGCGAGCAACCGCGTGCTCCGCAACGAGGCCCTTTAGACCACTCGGCTACTCCACCGCGGCGGAATCATTACAACAACGGCGTTTATCGCTGCGGCGTGGGCCACTTACGAAACTCCAATAGTCGACGTTTCCCCTCGAATGTGAAAATATATTGTTGACTGCCACTTAGAAAGGTAGAAATCAGAATAAAATACGAGAAATCAGAGCTCGAACGGAGAGATTGAGGTGTTCTTTCTTCCCGCGCGCTATTCGAAAATGGAATTGGAGGTAAATAGTATAAAGGTGGTCGATGAACTCTCTGTCAGGCACTTATATGAGATTGGAAGAGTATGTCGTGTAGATGTAGATGTAGAAAGGAATACAATGTTTCTAAAAATGCGGATTTGAATCTAATATGCACTAGAACATGGGTAGATCACGTAACTAATGAGGTGCTTAACAGAATTGGGGAGATAAGAGTTTCGGGCATATCCTGTCTAAGTGAAAAGATAGATTAGTGGGACACATTCTGAGACATCAAAGAATCGTCAACTTAGCATTAGAGGGAAGTGTGTGGGGTAAAAATCGTAGAGGGTGACCGAGGTATGAATACAGTAAGCAGTTTCAAAAGGATGTAGGTTGCCGAACTTATTCTCAGATGAAGAGACTTGCACAGGATAGGGTAGTATGGAGAGCTGCATCAAACCAGTCTGCGGACTAAAGACCTCAACATAACATGCACGAGAGCACAGTATAAATGTACAAACTGAAACGAAAACGCGCGAACAAAAATCAAAATACTATATGTCGCTGCTAATCAGAAGCCGGTTTCACTAACAGAAGGCGGCGTCTGCTGCTTATCGGCTGGCGGCTAAACGGACACTCCAGGGATGCGTCCTTCTATTCGGGCGTGTAATGGTGGACCCATGCTTGATTCCCCGTCACAATCCGAAACAGAAAGTTATTGTCATGTTGGGCGTGTACCAAATATATCGGTGTCTTGCATGTGCGCGTTCACCTGCTGTTTCGTCTTTCGCCCATAACCGTTCAACGCTTCTTCCGTAAGCAAAGCCCTGATTTTTTCCTGGACGTCGTTTAGAAACTTATAAAGCGGCTTGATAAATGTCTCAATGTACTTGGATATTATGTTGAAAAAAAAAAGATATGACTTATCTATAATGTCTCATTCTATTGTTTTCAGACATACCTCTGCCCACAGTCGACAGGAAAAACTTATTTTACAACTCCCCCTACTTTAAAAAAAAAAAAAAAAAAAAGTTTGTAAATCTAACGGACCAAACTGCGTGGTCACCACTCCGTAGCTTACAAACTACTTAAACCTAGGTAAACTAACCTAAGGACAACAAACACACCCATGCCTCAGGAAGGACTCGAACCTCTACGGCGAGCAACCGCGCGCTCCGCAGCGAGACGCAGCGAGACGGCCGGCCGCGGTGGCCGAGGTGACTGAGGCGCTTCAGTCACGGTCAGCACGGCCACTACGGTCGGGGGTTCGAATCCCCCCTCGGGCATGGATATTTGTGCCGTCCTAGTTTGTAAGTAGTTCATAAATAGTTTGTAAGTTTAGGGACTGATAACCCCGTAGTAAAGTCCCATAAGCTTAACTAATTAAAAAAAAAGCAGCGAGACGCTTTAGACCGCCCGGCTACTCCACCGCGGCTCGCATAATCGTGAAGTCGTACAAACAGCGACAATTTTGTAGCTTCGTTATCAACGTCAAACGTACAAGAACGATGGTATCAACCGGGTGGCTATATTGACAAACAAATATTTAAACATGAAAAATAATACACGATGGTTGCATTTCCAATATATTGGTACTCAGCGTCTGTTTCCTCAAATGGGTAAAAGAAGCCGGCCGCGGTGGCCGAGCGCTCTGCAGCGCGCCAGTCACGGTCTGCACGGTCACTACGGTTGGGGGTTCGAATCCCCCCTCGGGCATGGATTTTTTTACCGTCCTTAGTATTAGCTAGTTCATTAGTAGTTTGTAAGTTTAGGGACTGATGACCCATAGTTAAGTCCCATAAGCTCTACAAACATTTGAACATTTGCGTAAAACAAAACACCTATCATTTGCAGTATTTTTCATTTACTAATAAAGAACTAGATTTCAGCCACTGTGTCATTATCGTCAGTGGGTGCATTTTATGCAGTTAGAATGACCACAATCTAGATCTGTTATCCATAAGTATTATAAAAATGTATTTGTGCACTGATTTCAAACAAACCTGGTACATATTTCTTTTAATTAGACAGCAATCGCTGTGGGGTAAGAACTACCTACCATACATAGTTCAGGACGTGTCTAACGATAAATACAGGACTGAGCTATGGCGAATGTGTCATCAGCATAGAGTATAGAAATAGCGTCAGACGAGACGTCATTATAACTTACGTACCGTACATTGTATCGAGAGACCGTGTATTGGCTTTAATGGTCGTTGGAGTTGTTTAATTGTCGTAGCCATTCCTACAGAGGATTTACAGCGCGGAACAGCGCACACACGCCACAATGACATCACGTCTGGTGCTAGGCGGGACTGTGCAACACACGGCTCGTCATAGCTCAACGAAGCTTTCTTTATTAAGACAGAGTGTTGTGTGACAACAATACACACTATAGCCGAGTTCCCTGAATAAGCAGATTAGCAACGCTCATACGGTTTCAGTCTCTCTTGTGAGATAAAAATTCTTTATGACCAGCAAAAGACAAAATGCGAGATTTGTGGAGAATCAAGATAGGTTGTATGTTCTGGAGTTTTTAGTTGACGTATTTACGAAACACATAGGCGGATCTAAGGAGGGGGGGGGAGGGCGGCGGCGAGGGGTCTTTCTCCCCCTCCCCAGCAGCTCTTTTCCGCAGGTGTTCTCTCTCTCTCTCTCTTTTTTTTTTTTTTTTTTTTTTTTTTTTTTAGTAAACGAAAGTAGCGTGCTATCGCTGCACTGGCTCCGTCCCTGCTAAACATCTCGCCAAATTAAATGCAACTACCTTAGAAATAAATATTTGACAAAGTTCAGCCGAACCAGTTACAAAACTTGATAAAATACCTTGATCATTATGAAACATGCAATTTTGTAAGTTTGGTCTTGAGCACACTGCTCGTAATTGCACGTCTTATGTTTTAATTTTTATTCTTCTGATGACGGCACTCTTAGATGGTGCCGAAATCTAGATCAAGGTATTTTATCAAATTTTGCAACTGGTTAGGCTGAACTTTGTCAAATATTTGTAAACCTACAGTTGCTGCAGTCGACAAGCTATGTTTAAAATCGGTAGAAATAAAGTATTTACTATAAAGATTATTTGAGAAACATATAGGAGGAAACCACTTGGATCATGATCACTGGGAGGCCCTCTGTACGCGAAATCGATAAGTACTTACCTTGCTGCGAAAAATAGGGAAAGAGTGCGAGGAAAGATGGTAATATTTTAAAAACCACGTGCCACGAATGTGTTTCAAAAATATTTTGGCGTTAAGATTTTCGAGACCATGTTACACCTACCGACGTATTTGATTGAACGTAGAAGTACTAAAAACCTTAAAATAGTCTACTAAAGTTGCTTTCAGAATTGACTGGTAGAATTGTATAAAAATGCATCAGTGTAAATTAGAATCCAAACCTAAAAGTCCGTACTTCAACATAGGGTCTTATCCGGAGGCATATATATCTACGAGCAGTTGTTTTCGGGAACAAAAAATGTAAAATCAAATACGAGATCTTCACTAATAGGCAGCTACCTGAGACGATTTGTAAATGATTTAAACATCGAATATGGGAAACTACATATTTATAATCATGTCAAACGAATGGAATAAAACAGGTTAATCAAAAATATATTTCTTTTCTTTTATTCAGAAATAAAATCTAAGATTCCGTGGTTTAAAAACACCAAGGAATACCTCTAGATGCTACATATCAAACGCGAAAATATTTTTGATAGACTTCTTTTCGAAAAGAAAATAGTGACGAATGGAATAAACCGAGAGGAGCAGTTGAAGAGAAGAGGGCAAACAGGCCCACACACACCGAGTGAATTTCTGGGCTCAAAAAAGCCAGACTCAGTGCTAAGGTCAGCAAGACCCGGTTCGAATCCCCCCTCGGGCATGGATATTTGTGTCGTCTTTAGTATAAGGTAGTTCATAAGTAGTTTGTAAGATTAGGGACTGATGACTCGGCAGTTAAGTCCCTTAAGCTTAACAAACATTGGGACATTTTTTTTGAGCAGCAAGACCTAACGTGGTTCTAGATGGCCTCAACGAAAATACAGTGTTCCAGACCAACAGTCCACCCCTTCTGGAACCGAAGGAGTCGTATGAAATGTAAAATCGACTGGTGCGATTTGCAACTTCCGATTGCCACCGAAAGTGGGCACTTAAGGCCGGAAGTCGATTTTATTAAACTGAATGGCATACTTTGCTTACTTATTTCGATGGATTAAGGTGCATACAATGTACCTTGAAACGCAAGGCAAGTGATCCTGCAGTGATATGGCCACCGCGAATTGTAAGCCGCGTACGGACACACAAACACATAGTTCCGCTTGTAAACTGGACTCAATCAGATCAAGTCGCAGGCCATTTACTGAACACATCCTTACAGTAGGAACAACCTCATTCATTTCATTGCTAGTATGTGGTTCATCTTTTCGTGTGAGTTCCCAGGCAACACATTTCGAAAGGGATTCATTAAGTGGAGAGTGACGATTTAGGAAAAAAAAAATCATTTTCGGCATAGAATCTAAATCAATAAGAAAAAGTACGCCATGCCATTAAAACAAAGACTTCCGGTTTGAGTAGCCCACATTCGGTGGGAATTGGAATTTGAAAATGCCACCATTCGATCCAGCGTGGTACTCTTACTACTAGGACGTATTGCATTTACATTTCATAAGACTCACAAGAGTTTCTAAGGGGTGGACAGATGGTCTTAAATATCCAGTGTATATAAAATATCTTTGAATTGTACAAGAAAAACAGAAGTTATTTTTCTCATTAAGTTTTGCATCTAACTGTTTTTCATTAATTTTTAGTTTGCAGTTATCTAAAATAGATACATGTTGTTTGTTTGCCTTAGAATATTTTTTTTACCCATTGGTTTACACTTTTAAACATTTTTTCATTTGGTTCGCTTCAATGATAATAGTAATGCGACCCACTTTCAAATTTGGTTGGACACCTCTGCGCTAGGGGTGTGAGGTCTGCTAACGACACATTCTGGGTGTAAGCCCCTACTTCTCGGTGGCTCGAATTTAAAAGATATGACGTCATAAACAAAGAGAGTCTCAAAAAGACAGTCGCATTACGCGGCGCGTGGCTGATGAGATTTTATTCAACCACTTTCTGAGCTCTTAGTTACTTGCAATAAACTTTACACATAATTTGAAATATTTACGAAATTTTCTCGCTGATAACCCCAGCAAATTGAGGAAAGAAGTTTCTCGCTTACTACTTTTCCACTGTTCATGAGCTGAAACTACTGCAGTCGGCATGACGTTATGAATTATTATTTCCGCACATACTCCACTGAATTTAACATCGAAATTTTATCATAGTACTACACATAATTTAAGCAACGTCATAAAATAGAAGATGGATGAAAAAATGGCGCATTACACATACGTTTGTAATATATGTCTTTACTATCAACTACATTCGCAGTACATTTTGCAGACAGTTTCCAGATATTCCATTCTGTTTACCTAGAAAATTAAATTACTCAATGAAATATCAGTAATTATAATGTCTTAAGGACTAAGTTGCAAGAAAATGAAACTGAAAATGCCAGAGAGGGGGGAAGAATGCATTGGGAAGATAAGGAAGAAGGAACTGTACCAACAAAAGAATAAGTACATACCAGGAAAATTCCGGGAACGAACGCTCTTAAAAAATAAATGCACCTTATCGCTGTCATCTTTTGCATATATGAAGAACAAACGTTTAGAATGTTAATGAAATTGGTTTTATTTTAACAGCTGTACGAGTTTTCACATAAGAAATTTTGAGGTAATAATTTTCATCTCTTTGTCGTCGCCGAAGAAGAATGGTAACAGTTGTGACTGTACCATTATTACGTAACCTAAAGTACAAAAGAAATTAAATAAAGGTAAAATAAAAAAGGGAGAAAATAAACTGTCAAGTTTTATAAAACTAAATTCCTTCTCAAAAGATTGTTACTAAATTGGAATAAGGGAGATTTTGCTCAGCTATTAACTCTTGACAATAGGCATAGCTTGTCCTTCAACTAAAGACGAAGAAAGAAAATGCCTGAATGAAAAGATAACCAACTTCGAAAGAGCAGCTGTTAGTACTATGTAAGATTCTTCCATCAACTTAATGTTGCAGTTATTACGCGCTAAATGTTGATTTAAAATGCCCATATTCTGCTCTAAAATTTGCTCGCATGTCTTAATGAGGAAACTGCAAAAGGACTGAACATCATCTAGTGGGAGAAGTGTCTCCAGAGGCAAGCAGTCTTTCACGGCAGCGAAGTTAGATCTAGGCCCTTCTTAATATCTTCCAGTAGCTACCCGTTGATAAATAAATACCAAGAAACTTCTATATATCAATAAAAATGGCTCTTTGTATTGTGGAAAAAAGGACCCAGGGAAGGAAAAACTGTCGTACATAGAGGTTCGTCTTGTAAATGGAATTATCTGAAGAAAAACGAACAGGAATGCATAATTAGGCGAAATATTTGTTAGAAGACGTATGGCGTATAAATATGATGATACTTTGCGTCTTTGCTCTGGTTAAACGTTGTGATTATGCAATAAATAATTTTTATAGAAAAATTCGAGTCAAGCAAGTCATGCAACTTGAAACGAGAGGAAGGTGACGCTTAGCAGTTCGTATCAGGAATTATTTTGGTTCTTTTTCAATTCGGTGACAATAGACTGAACTAAACTAAGTTCAAGCATCTGAAAGCGTGAAAATCGATCTCTCTTATTCTTACAGGTTTATGTCGTCAATGTTAACGTTTTACTAACATATTTTCTTCACATCGTCTGAATTAAGGGCAACTCGTAAACTAAAGTCGACTCCGGCTTGGTAACGCTATCCGAAGAATTGAATATCATCATTTTCTATGAAGATGATTATGGTAATTGGTGATTTACCGTGAAATTAAATTTTAGTTTCTGTAACTAGGCCTATAACATGCGAAACAGTAAGAAACTTGATTCTGATAAACCAAAAAGAAATGATGTAGCTTATTGCAATAGTTATACATTGAAGACTCTGACATTAACATCCATATATTTTTCTGTTACGTACTACACAAGAGAATTCGTCAAAAACCACTCCGTTACATTGGCTCATAACGGAGTATGTCGACTGGGAAAAGAATGGTCAGTTTCCTGGCCTTGAGTGATCACTCAACGAGAACGTGAGTGTACGTCAGGAAGATCAATTTCGCTTCAAATTGTGGGCAGCTGGCGGAGAGCTGTTCACTGATGGGAATCTCTGGGCTGAGGAGCTCATTATAGTTGACGTGCCTGAAGAACCAGTTGTTCTATCCGGTACTTCTCAATAGACGTGACTTGTACGTAGAAGGTCGTGCGGTAATAAAATAAGAATTGAATGACGGATTGCGTTATGATACCAACGAGTGGGAATAACGTCGAGAGAACAAAGAAGCCGAAGAAGTGGCAGGGATACCTGCAAGAGTTCTAGAATGGTGAAGAACTCGGAGAGGGATTGCGTCTTTATATACTCCCAGGCTCTAATACAAATAACCCATTAATAGTTGAAAATCTTCTAGGAGTCACTGGAAGATGAACTAAGATCCAGCTGAAGAAAGCTGAAGTTCATTAAGTTTATTAAGAAAATTTCTGGAGAATATCAAGCACACGAAAGTCGATAGTAAAGCCTCTAGCATTAATTCACTCATTCCAAAACAAAGAAGATGGATCTTACCCCTTACAAATGGCTTTCAAAATACTTTCAAAAGCATTACAAAACAGGTTGGAAGGCCACCTAAATTAGCACTTATTATAGGTCCAAAGAAGTTTCACAAAATAACGATCCTGTGTAGATACAAATTTTTAACGTGATATTTATAATGTGTTGTAGAAAAATGAGATCCAGAAGCATTAAATTTTGTACTAAATTTGTAGCGTAAGAATATTCTACTGGCAATGAAATGTTATTCGAAACCAAAATAGAGTATGAGGCTGAAAAGCAAATTGGAGTTTGCATAAAAGACAAACAAAATAAAATCTAATTGTTTATTAATTTTTTTTTGGCGAAACCTCTAAGGCTTTTGAGATCAAAACTATCTCCATTACTGTATAATTGTCTAGCAGTGAATCAGTGTATAGGGGGAAAGAAGAGAAGAAAGAATTTAAATATACAAGCTTATTCAAATGTTTGTTAATCAGTAGGACAAAACTATTGTGGTCATCAGTCACTAGTCTTACGAACTACTTAAAGTAACTTAAACTAACCTACAGAAAACAAATACATACCATTGCAGAGGGTGGACTCGAACCTCCGGGGAGTGTGGCCTCGTAGTCCCTGACATGTCGCTAGATCCATGCGGCCATTCCCGCACCTTGTCATTTTATTTGAATCCATAGAAGATGCGAAACTGCTGATAAATATCTTACCAAACGAAGTCCTCTGTACATATTTTGAAAAGAAAGAATGAAAGAAAAAGAGAGACAGAGAGAGAGAGAGAAACAAAAAAAAAGAGAAAAAAACTGTTTTAAGGGGAGCCGGAGGTGGTCAAATAAAAAAAAAAAGTATATATACGATCTTTTGCTATCAACAATTAATTAAGCATTCCTCGTTAATGAAAAATTTTAATTACTGTTCTACTCGTCCTAGAAGTGATTACCATTTTCTTTCGCGCCTGCACAGGAAAATGGCAGAGCCGCTGAATGCATCTAACATCCTCTCGTGACTTCTTGGCGAACTTAGAGCTCCTAAAAACCCAGGCTGAATCGTCCGCCATTTTTGCGCCAACATGGGCGCATCTGACAATGTTTATATTGTCGATGGTTGACGTATTCACGCAGTTTTCAACAATATTTCTAATGAAATGTATTTAATATTGCACACACTAAGTGTACCGAACAGTAACTAATGTGTATGGCCCTATAAAGATTTAGAATGCAGCCCTTTTAATATAACAGAAAATCGTAAAGTACTGGTAATATGACATAGCTTCTCGCCGGGCTGCAGTGGTTATGTTGGCACCAATGGTAATCACGGCAACTCAGATGACCAATAAATGTTTTTTCGTGACAACTTCAATTAAAACGAAAAGCTTTTTTTTCTTAACGGACAAGGGTAAATACAAGAACCTGTCAACCATAGAGCAAGTACAGTATTTTGCTGCGAGTGAAACGAGCAGCAATAACATTTACTCTGTAGCTCGTGAAAAATATTAACGCAATTCTACACTTCATTGTTCATCTGTTGCCAACATAAGCACTGGAACCCGGCGAGAAGCGTCGTAAAATTTTACCCAGTGCCGTATTTTGGAGTATGTTACGCGATCGTCAGAGAGATGCTTCGACCTTATATATAAGTAACTAAAGTATTATTCAGTATGTTGAAAACTACGTATAAATACACCACAATAAATATTCCTATCCACTCTGAAAACTGCGAAAAACTTCATTAAGTCACAAACATTCTGCAACAAACTGCTGCAGCATCATTGACAGAGAGAAGTAATGCAATTGTACATAACTTACATGTTTATAGCTACATTTATTACATATACTTACAATACATAATTGAGCCCCAGGTCCTGTTTCCTAGTTGCTTCTGCGACAGTTTATACCCCTTTTTCTTCTTCGTTCTGGATTGCTGGGAAATTTGAACATGCGCACTCCTTTGCTGCAGTGATTTGTCCAGTTTACAGCTGAGCAGCCACCAATATTTTCCACAAATTCTTCAGTAAATTCGATTATAAACTCCCTTTCCGGTCGCGACTCGTATATACCCACATACAACTGTCCTGCACATTGGGGCAAAAATGGCGGATAGTTCAGCTCGGATTATAGGAGCCTTAGGCAAACTACTTGGCTTTTCTCGTCCTGACCTTGAATATTTCCGTATGTTACCCATGCAGTGAGTGTGCAAGGGTTGGCTACATTGTTTTCTGTGACAAATGAAGCGCCCAGAGCGTCGAACATCGTATCTTTGTTATTGTTTAGAATTACATGAGGGTTGCGCCTGTGATGGAAAGTCAATAGGAGGGAGAGGCAGGCTTACTGATGAGGTGATTGAACGTCTACGGAGGTACTATGGGTATGCAATAACGCAAAATACTAGTAATGCTAGTGACATGCGAAAAGCGGTGTAGGCATTGTTCCTTCATACTGCCTCTTTCAATGAATGTCAACCTGTGCCCAAAAGACTCCTAGTGCAAATATAATGCCAAAAAGGACTATGATCACAAGCATGGTTTGCCAGCAGCTGTGATAAACACAATGAAACCAATTTTTCATGCCAGCACAGCCAGAATTATTACACTAATGTCTACACGGAAAAACGCAGAATCCTAATGAGAGCGTAAACAATTTAATTTGGACAGTGATTCCTAAAAGAGTGTTTGTAAGTATAAAACACTGGACGTCGGCATTTATGATGCAATAGCAGCCTACAACCAAGGAAACAGTGTGAAGTATTGAAGGCATTAGGATTTCAAGCTGGAGTGAACACTGTACGAGCACTAAGAAATATTGACAGGGAGAAGGTAAGAGGAGCAGAAAGAAGAGAAAGGAGTATGAAATATGATGGAGCAATAGGCTAGAAAAGAAGACCAGAAACTTTTGGAGGATGAAAGCAAGGCCCTGATAATCCATACTCTAGTGCAGGAATGTATTGAAAAACTCTGATAGCCATTCCCCGTGAATAAGAATTTTCCGAATGTAAGGAACATTTTCTCAAACTCCACTCACTAGGGAGATGAAATTTTTATACAGCACACCTCAAATTGTAACACAGCCGTTTAGCAATATTTTCAGTATTTTCATTTCAATTTTATTAAATAAAGCATTTTCTTTATTTTGTAAAAAAAAAGTTGGGTCATTAATTAAAAAAAATATTGAAAGGAAACTAGAAAAGATACTCCAATATCCCTCCATCATAACTGCAACACTAAACCATTCTATATGTTGAAAAGTTTTCAAATACTTTGGTTTGGTAGATTGTTCATAAATGTTCCTCGAACTTAGTGATTTTAACATGGGCAGCATAGGCACCTCCGGCTCCCCTTAAACCAAAACTGAGCACATATCTGACAGGTACCAAGAAGGCATCAAAATATAAGGAAACCTGTAATGTCAAACTAAAAAGACTACAAATTTTACAAATAATACAATCTAATACCTTGGGCAAAAAGGGTACTTAATAGCAGAATTTCTTTCGAAAAATATATCTAAGCAATTAAAGAAAGAGATGGACAAAAGAAAATCACCAGAAAGAACATGAGACCAAACTATGAGAAAAGGAAATTTGAGAAACGGAAAATATGGGAATAGGAACTTAAGTGATAATAAAGATAATGAATAAACTAGCAGCTCTCGGTCGCAAATTAAAATTATTTGATCAGGTTTCGGCAATAACTAAGATTGCCTTCATCAGAGAATATAAAATAAAACAAGTCACATAATAAAATATACTACTCAGCTGTATAGCTTACGTCACAAAATGAATCTGATGCCACCGTGCAGGCGTGCAGCCCATACTGACTAGCTTCTTCTATAAATTTTTAAAATTTTGTGACGTAAGCTATACAGCTGAGTAGTACATTTTATTATGTGACTTGTTTTGTTTTATATTTTCTGATGAAGGCAATCTTAGTCATTGCCGAAACCTGGTCAAATAATTTTTAATTTGCGACGGAGGGCTGCTTGTTTATCCACTGACGTAGCAACGGTCGCTGACAATAGCTGCTGTGTTTAAAACTTTAAGATAATAAAGACGTTTATGAAAAAAAAGGAACAAATAGCAGACAACGTGAAAGACTTGCAGCCTAAGGAGCTGTAAGAAGACAGGATGAAAGGAAAAAGAAATTCTAATTTCAAACTGTTCGTCAAATTTCAAAATGTTTATAACATTTATCAAATCGGAGGGAAATTGAAATAACTGAGAAACGAATAGGAGAAAGAGAAAAGTTGAGAGCAAAAGTAAAACGAAAGGAAAATGAAGAAAACGTGAACGGAAAAAAGAAATCAAATCCATATGGAACGGATGAAACTGTACTGGAAACATTGAAAGGAGAAAAAAAAGGAGAAACAGTTTATTTCTCGTCGCTTTTTAGTAGGCCAAATCAGTGAAATGTTCTCTAAAAGGAATTTTGCAAGATTTCTGTTCCTATCTGAGGACAACAGCTGCATTTTGCATACAGTAATTTTAGTCAACTCTCACTGTAAATTTTGCTCTTGGATTATAACGTTGTCTCTCCTAAATGTGAGTGCAGTGTGCGACCTTCATCGTTAAGTGTTGCAAAAGAACTAAACATTCCGGTTCTGTGACTCCTGGGACAAAGGAAGAAAGACGTGTTCGGTTCATATTACTGGTAAAAACTTTACGGTTTCCACTTCTTATGTGCATCAACACGATCAAAGATATGTCATAGAAGAAATATACTCAGCTCCCCTACTTTGCCGGAAATGATCCTCTCTGTGACCTAACGTACAAATCGTTATAAGCATCTAACTCTTTGATGACAATATACATTGGTAATTGCTGTAGAAACGTTGAAAAAAGATTGCGTAGCGTGATGTAGAGTCTGAACCTGAATACGGTAATATTTAGGTTACTTGCTTAGTGTTAATCTTAATACTTAATTAGTCGTTACAGCTGTATTAAAATTTCCATCAGCAGAAATTGTCGAGCCCAGATGCTCGAATGTGCGTGTATGTTGGTTCTACGACCAATCCACCTGTCATTAAATATTCCATTTAAGACCGTTTCAACTGTACACGAGCCATGTGCCGGACATCCATCATGCTGAAAGTACATTGCCATTCTCTCATGCAGTGAAACGTAGTGAAACAGGTAAAACATTTCGTAAGAAATCAGCATACATGCACCATTTAGATTGCCATCCATAAAATAGGGGCCAATTATGCTTCCTCCCATAATGCCGCATTATACATTAACCCGCCAAGGTCGCTGATGTCCCACTTGTCGCAGCCATCGTAGATTTTCCGTTGCCCAATTGTGTATATTTTGCCGCTTTACGTTACCTCTGTTTGTGAATGACGCTTCGTCACTAAACAGAACGCGTGAAAAAAATCTGTTATCGTCTTGTAATTTATTTTGTACCCAGTGCAAAACTGTACACACGTTCAAAGTCTTCGCCATGCAAATCCTGGTGCATAGAAATATGGTACTGGTTAAATTTATGTTGATGTAGAATTCTCAACAACGACGTTTTTGAGAATTCCGATTCTCGCTCACTTTGTCTGCTACTGATGTGTGGATTAACCGCAACTGCAGCTAAAACACTTACTTGGGCATCATCATTTATTTCAGATCGTGGATGAAGTTATACACTTGTGGCTGAACGCTTCCTGTCTATTAAAATTACATAACTATCCGACGGAAGGTCCACACACTTGGGTGATGTCTTCCAGGATAACGACCAATACACATAGCACAGGCCCGTTGGGCATTTTGACTACAATAGCCATACATAAATACCATATCGACTTTTCCTGCAACTGGTAAAAGGTTCATTTTAACACGAGTAATGTACGACTGGCGAAATGATACGCGATACCACGTACTTATATGTTTGTGATTATTGCAGCGCCATCAAGCGAAAAAAAAGTGTTCAAAATAAAACATTCATATTTATTTACGTACTAGAATAATACGTAATAAAAATGGGGGTAGCTATTTAAAAAAATGCAGTTGATATCCGTTTGACCTTTGGTAGCGCCACCTAGCGGGCCAACCATAGCGCCATCTGTTTCCCCCTTCAAGCTAGAAAAGTTTTGTTCTTTGTAGTTTTTTCGTTTCATGCTTATTTCGTGATATATTTGGCCCGGTTACTATCAGCGGCAACCCTGTATTGTTTGTAAACAGATGATGTCAGTGGAGTGCTCTAAACTACAAAATTAATAAAAGTGCGAAAAAAATAATAAATTGCTCAATACGTTTTATAATACATATGAGCAAGCGCCCTCCAGGACATTAAACTGTAAGAGTACATCGTAAATATTTAAACCAAATATTAAAATTAGACCGAAAGAAATATAGTTTATTTATATGTACGTATATATTGCAGTCGACTGACTTGAGAATGGCAAAAAATCGAAACGATCGTCGTCATTAAATAAGACCTGTAAATAAAGTAAAAGTGCAGCACTCAATGAGTTCAAAATGTCATTTACATCTCCTTCGTTAGGTGAGAGGACAGAGGAAAATTATGTTAAAAGGGTAAAGCGGTTTCGGGTTAGGCCGTGATCTGAAGATGGAATGTTGGGTGTTGCGCAATATCCCTTCTAATCCCTTTCTTCTGTGTTCTCTCTTTGAAATGACAAAGGAAATTTAATTTTCGAAAACTCGTTTTGACGTTTGTTTTCGTTTTAAATACTGGTCGGCCACGCTATGTCTTTTCAAATAACAGCTTTTTCGCATGTCATCTGAGAATTCGAGTCACGTTAATAGAAAAAGCAAATTTGTTCATCTCGGCGACCAATGGATAAATATTCGACGCCGCAACGGAAATTCACATCGCAGTTGGCAAGAATGGTAACGACGGAACCTGTCAATTTGTCACTGACTAGTGTAGAGATGTCTTTAGTAATGGATCCCGCTTCACTGAAATGATAAGACAAATAATCCGCCTCACCATCAATCAATTTGGATTCGTGAAGGGCTGTGGGACGACAGATGCTGTTCATGGTGCTTATCTAAAAACACCACGAGAAGTGAAAACACCTACACTTTGCTATCCTCGTCCTAGAATAGGCTTTCGATCGAGTGCTACATGATTTGGTTCGCTCTGCGGGAGTTTGGATTAAGTGAAGAGCTTGCTAAATGCTACATCCGATGAGCCGGATACAATCAGCTACCGGTCTATCAGATGCCTTATTTCTGTAGGAGCACATAAGGGATCTGCTTTCTCATTCCTGCAAAAGACAGTCGTGGGTACGGTCAAAAGATACCTGCAGAAAATAGCTCCCTGGAGTTTATTATATGCTGATGAGTGCTACTGGCCTCGAAAGATGTTTGCAACTTCAAGTTTGGAATGTTCGCGTTGCGGAAGTAGGACTACGGTTCAACGTACTGAAAACCCATTACCTCACGTCACCACAGACCTCCCAACAGCACGCACTTTCGAGGATCTGGGCTCGACAATTTCTGCTGATGGAAATTTCGGTGCAGAAATATCCATCAGCGCGTCTCACATTTGGCATTCTGTGATTCGTGTTCTACGTGACAGGAAAATCACAAACTAGCTAAAGTCAAAAGTATACCGATCAATAATCCGTCTATACCCGGGCCGCTGAACCATTGCACTTGACGTTTCGCGTTACGGCGAGTTAAGTTGGCTATACTGCTTTAGCGACGTTGCAACACTAGCCTCTATACACACAGCAGACGAAACGGTTTTCAGTTGCATCTCGTAAATGTAAGCTATTGAGCAATAAAAGTGCATATAATAATTTGTACTTGAGCAGCAATTAATTAATGGCATATTAATGAGGACCAGAGCACAACAATGCACACGCTTTCAATTACGGAGCAAAGTAATATAGAAAATAAGCATTGGATCACGACAGATACGAAATAAACAATCAAGATAGTAACTTCTCTCTCTACGTTTTATAATCAATGATTTTCACTCACCAATTTACGGCGACAATGGTACAATTACAATCAGCTCCCCATCTTCACTGTCGTCGTCACTGCTAAAATCGTCAGCACGAAGACAAATCATTAACTGTTCATGATCCCTTCCATTGTTTGCGCTGCCAGAATCAGTTTTTCAACGTGATCGATCCTTTTTTCCAAGATGCAGCATCCACATTGGCAACAGCTTCATGCAACAGCTTTTCCATCTCTGTTATTGTAAAAGACTTATTGTTCTTTAAGCAATTCTTCACGTCACTCCGTACCAATTTTATAGGGTTAAAACGGCAGTGAAGTGGGGGAAGATTTATTTCATTGTGACGCTGCTCCTTTGCGATTTCGTCTACTGCATATGTGGGTGTAACAGGCTTATTTTGTTTCACGAGCGAATATAAAAGAAGTTTTGATATTGACATATCTGCGGCAATATTTCTTTCTTGTAACCACTGCACTATAACTTATTTCCGATCGTTTGAAGCGAGAATGAACTTCCTGCTCAGAGCATAAGCTTCGAAGTTTTTATTCATACGAAAATGAGAACTTAGTCAGAAAACGTCACTAGACAAACGTCGTTTGGGGACATTATCCAATTACTTGAACTCGGAAAGTCAAGTTAAACCACTGACAGTAAAACAAATCGCAGCGGAGAAAGCACACACATCATAAACACGCGATAAACACGATATATAACTTTGTTTACGGTAGAACTGAACAAAGCCGGCAACGCAGGAACGTTGACGTGACGGCACGTGATCATTGGAAGTGTTTATCGCGCTGTGATTGGATCGTTCCTAGCGTCTAGCGCCTCGCGCTTCTTGCTTGTCACTTGTTATTTGTAAACGCCAAGTGCAAAGTTTCAGCGCCCCAGGTATAGTGGCAATATATGGGGCTGAATGCTGGCCTTCAAAAGAAGTGCAGCAAAGACTTGCTGTAATGAAAAGATTCTCAGGTGGACATCTGTATTAACTCTGTAAGACCAGGACAGGAACTTAGAAGTTCGTAGGTTAAACAAAGTAGCTCCAATAGTAGAGAATATGAGAGAAAGTCGTCTACATTGGAGTACGTCACCGTAAGTTGGAACAGTAAATTTCTAACAAGGCACAAAGTTCATGACTGGATATAGAACAGACCGACAAAACACAGTCTTCCATGTGGTAGAAGAAGTTCCTCAATTTCAAACTTTGGAAGCAACGACTTCTTCTATCATGACAACTAATGGGAAAATTACGCTTGTTGCGACTTATGTCATACCGGCTGATCTAATGGTAAAGGACAACCTAATCCATTTATTTGACCTTTTCGATAAGATCATTATGTGTGGAGACTTAAATGCTAAATATTTTAGTGGAATTCCCGCCGGAATAATCCTAAAGCACATAGATTATGTAATTTCGAAGAACGGCTACAAATTAAAGCGTAAGGACCGATGGAAGTCACACACATTCCAAGAAAGACATGGCAGTGACTTGATTTTTTGGATATCGAATTAATTAAAAATTTACGTTTTCACCCAACTTAAAACAATAAACGACTTAACATCAGACCACAATCCCATAATTGGAAAACGGAGTAATGTTGTTGATCCACCTCCTTTCCCATATAAAAAGATTACAAACTGGGAGCAATTTGAAAGATATATGAATATGAACGCAATTCCTACAACTCCTCTTGAAATCACAGAACAAGTTGACTGTCATCACTAACCTCACTCGTCATATCAAACGAGCATACACTCGTTCTACTGTCATCATAATTTCAAAGTCTGAATATCGGGAAGAGTTTTCCTAGTTACTACAGTGTTTTCGCGACCCTACAGATAAAAGCGACATGCAATCACACTCTCCTTAGAACTCCGAGAAGGGCGATTGAGTGGCATAACGAATTATGGGAAGACAGAATAGGCAGGTTCCTACTTAAAGAAAGAAGAGACTGAATCTCTTTTTAGATCAATGGATTTCTTCATAAATAACAATACTGCTACCAGTCACGATTTTTTATTTGTTTAGCACGACGCGTTTCGAGAAATCATTCCCATCTTCAATTGCGTTTTTTATGCTGTTTCATATTATTTATGATGTTTTGAGTGTGAATAATAATATGAAACAGCACAAAAAACGCATTTGAAGATGGGAATGATTTCTCGAAACACGTCGTGCTAAATAAATAGAAAATCGTGACTGGTAGCATTATTGTTATTTATAAACAATTCCATTTATCACATTGTCACGGACTCTCGCAAAAAATAAATAAATAAATAAATAAAGAAGCACATGACGACCTCTGGTGCTTCTAACCCGTATCTTCAACAGCTGCTTCATGCTTAGTTACTTCCCTACAACTTGGAAAACTTCACGTATGGTGCCAATACCAGAACCTGACAAGGACCTAAAGATCAATCATCTACCTATAAGACTTTTATCCGCGTTATCTCAGATCCTGGAACGACTAATTCTCTATCGGCTTTGACAACCCTTACAAGATCACAATATAATCAGACAGGACCAATTTGCATTCGAAACTAAACTTTTTTCCGTACTCCAACTTCTTCGAGTAAGAATTTATATCTTATAAGATTGAAAAGGCATACGACAAAATTTGGAGTGACAGACTAATTGAAATTTGGAGATTATACCTGCTTATCTAATTCAACTTATCGACAACATTCTTACAAACAGAACTTTCTTCATAAAATTCGAAAACAGCCGCTCCAGCGTTCGGACTCTTGACCAGGGCATCCCTCAAGGTTCGGTCCTTTCGCCGACGTTATTCATCATCTATATTGATGACTGACTAGCCTTACCTCAAATTCTTGTGGCGCAGTTTTCAGACGAAACACCGCTTCTCACAAGCAGTCGAAGAATGAACGCTGCAACCATTAGACTACAAAGGCAACATCGAGCAACATTAAAATATAGTAAAAACACTGAGAAAACAAGGAGAATAATTTTCACAAGAAAAAGACCAGACTTACATGACAGACTTGTACTAAATGATGTTGAATTACGTTAGTCGACTCAAATGAAATATTTAATTATTATACTAGGCGAAAAACTACTGTTTCGACCACGCATTGAGCAAAAAAGGACAAAAATGATTAGACTATTACATAAGCTTCACCGTCTACTATCCAGCGAGAACATGACTACTGCCACTAAACTGCGACTATGCAAGGCGAATATACTTCCTTCCATGACTTACGGCGGCTCTTCTTGGGTTACCGCCTGTAAAACAAACATAGACAGTTTGCAAAAATTTCAAAACAGGTGTTTACGACTCATCTTGCGGGCCCCCAGAGGGGCAGGAATCCGAGAGCACCATCAAGAACTAGGAGCGGTTACCTGAAAAGAACACATAACTAGACATATATATATCTAAATGTGAACGTCTGTTCGGTGTACGCTTATCACGTCCGAACGTCAAGACGCAGAGACTTAAATATTTGTACAGCTACTAATTTATACCTGAGGAAGGTTTTAGGCAAGCTTTTATAGCGAACTGATAGATATTTAGTAATTTGAAGAATATAACGCGAAATGTGGAACAATAATTACTCTTTGAAAATTATATTTACTCTTTGAAACGGTTTTATTGGTTGTATTGTTGCTTGAGGGTTGATAATGATAAAAGGGTGGAGTATATTGGGATGGAAAGTAATCGGTGTATATACAATTTTACGTGTGTTAATATTTCGCTCTGCAGGGAAAACTACAGAACGTAAACGAATGGTCTGTGTGTAATTGTTGGCCGAAGTCTCCCGTTGTATACCATAGCAGTTCCATGCCGATAGCTATAAGTGGGTGCCAAATATGGTGGTTGAAAGTCCTCACATTATAAAAATATTCGGACTGAAGGCCACCGGTGACATTTGCGACTCTATAGCAAGGAGGTTACATACAGCGAAACGTGATGCCACAGACCATATCTTTGGTCTATGCGTGCTACAATGTCTTCAGATCTTTCCCTGTAAGGATAAGCATACGAATAACAGGCTCTGCTGTTCAGTATACTACGCCTTCCAAATCGCTTCAACGGGTTCTGCACAAATCTGTAGTTTTGTTCCGATATTGATGAAATTTTGCACACTACCTCAAAAACAAGAGGAATTTGACTGTCCGTATAAAATTTCATTCGGTGCATGGTGGAGGGTACTTAACTTACGGAATTTTACAAAATGCATAGTTTTGCTCCAATCGTTAAGAATTTTTGCAACCATGACCTTTGAACCAAGTGGAAGATCACTGGATACATAAATGTTTGTATGGTACATGACAGAGGGTACCTTGCAGACAACTTTTCCGAGAGAGGAAAAGGTGGAAACGAATAGAGAGATGGAAGAGAAAGAGGTGGATGCAGAGAGAGGGGGGACTACGAGAGTGTGGGTTAAATAAACACCCGGGCGAAGCCGGGTTTACAACTAGTACTCAATAAAGTTGACACATTAAAGGGATACCACAAGGCATTTGGATTACGTTGGTACTGTTCACCCAGAACGATGTCATAGAATACGTGTTCAACAAGCAATAATTGAAGATTAAAATTCAGAATAATCAAATGAAACTCACATGAAAGGTAGAAAAACCGTGAGTAGGGTAAATGGCTGGTAGCCCATAAATCCTGCTAATGTTTACTGTTGCTAAAGTTATAAATTAAATTATCATTTAGGAATTCCAGCCTTTAAAGAAGGTAGCACTTCTAATTATACGTAAAAAAGTCTACGTTGGTAGGGCATGTCCTTAGAGCAGGCGAAACAACAGTGGCAAAGACTCGTTCAAATTTGAAAGTAAATGGAAGACGGCCAGTGGGACGAGCTAGGCAACGATGGATTGACAACCTGCATGAACACCTCAAGATCTCACGCCTCTACCCTGACCAGGCACGAATCTGTGAGAGCAAGCCGATACAACGAATGCTGTCAGGAGATGGGACAAACGCTAAGGAAGAAGAAGCCCCTTTGACAAATTTATCTAAAGGCGCCAATCACAGCACTGGGATACCAGCCTTACTGCTGCCACTACATGTTCCAGGGGTGGTCTAGGCATCCATTTTATTTGAAAGTAGGAGTCCTTTGGTTCTCAACCGTGACATCCTTACAGCGCAGCACTATGTTGAAGATATTCTACGCCCTGTTTTGTTGCCCTTCATAACAAGCCATTGAGGGTGTAATGGGACAGATTTGTGAGCTCCTACTCTCCCACATCAGCTTTGTTTTGCAGGAGATGAAAATTAAAAATTGCGTATAAATATAACTGATTTATTTAATCTTGAGTAATGATTTTTATGATATGATACTTAAGAAAAATGTTTTGTGTTTGTTTCTTGGTCGATCGAGGTACTGAAATAAACAGAAGCAGCGTCGCTGCAGCACCGACCGGCGTCACAGAGCTGGCCGTTATATCAAGTTAGCCGACGGACGTCTCTGCGCCTTCTTTATTGCGGGACATCGATCGTCCTCTAAGAAGATTATTTAACATTATTTATTGCTATAGGTGTTCTTCAGTTCAGATTAGGTCCTTGTAAATGTATGGTCGGATCAGAAGCCAATAGTATATGCTTGTAATGCAAGAAGACCAATAAACATGTGATGTTTGACTGAAGAAGAGTTTTAAATATTATACCAGGTATATGGAATGATTTATTATGTAATGTGAAATAGGGAAATGTTATTTGATCTTCTACATCTAGGAAGAAAACACCATCAGTTTGAAAAGTTTATAACAGGCTACTGAATTTCAAGACGCTTTCAAATGAAACAGTGGTATTTTAAATGTGAAACTAAAATATAGTAGGCTGTGGATTTTCGTTCGAACGCCAGTGTCATGACTGAATTGATGCTAAAGAGTTTAAACTTTGAATGTGAAGTTACATACTGGCCTTTTTTCTTTCTCCCGCGGTAATAGGACCTGTTTCTGTTTTAAGGAAAGACAAAAATATAAACTATTATATATTGTTTTTATATTAGGCGGTGGGCATAGACTTCGGAGGGAAGTTCGGTGCCACGGTTCACGAGAGGTGTTAAGTTGCTAGGTGACTTTAGAAAACTTATAAATATTAACTTAGTAACTGACTGTAAGTGCTATAAACAGGTTTTCTTAGTAAGACTGAACCAAATTTAAGACAAGTTTAGTATGATACGAGATTGTTTTGACAATTTAAAGTTCTTCATCACCTTTTCCTTTTGTCCCGCCGCAAGGGCTTACATTTCAGGAAGACAATTCCTGCCTGCACATGGCTTTTGTTTCTAGTGCATGTCTTAGAGCTCGTAAAACCATACTTTGGTCAGTAAGGATATCGGATCTTTAGCGGATTATGAGCAGGGCCTTCTAACTTGTTTCGGAGTTTGACAATGTTGCACACCAATTGGACAGAGTTTGGTGTCCATAAGAAGGACATCCAACATCTCTGTCAATCCTTACAAAGCCAAAAGAATTGTTAACTTCATGGCCAGAGTTGGAACAACGTATTATAGACTTGCTCAGTTTTTGAAGCTTCTCTTCTCTTTAATCTATCAACAAATTTTTAGTCGGCAGATTACAGCCCAATGCTTTCAATGGATTAAATAATGCGTGACTGTGTTTCGAGAACGATAAGGAATGTCTTTTTCATGTGCATTCAAGTGTCAATGCCAAAGATTTGTTTTCCTCACTAACTAATCAGACTCAAATGGTGAAAAGTCTGTCGCTTCTCGAATTAATCTCCCTATGGCTGTTAACATTTTTCACAATGACGACGCCATGATTCCATGGCCGTTGGGAAAGCTCTTTTAGGTTCTGTTTCGGACACTGGAAAATATCTTGTCCAATTGATCTAAAAGTTTAAATATTTGTAAACCAGTGGTAAAAAACTACTATGGTAATAAGTCACTACTTAAACTGACCTATGGACAACACACACACACACACACACACACACACACACACACACACACATACACACACACACACGCCCAAGGAAGAAGTCGAACCTCCGGCGGCAGTGACCGCTCAGTCCCTGGTATGGCACCTAGAATCGCGCTCCCTTTCGCCAGTGGCTATTCAACTGCTTACTGGCGTTCCGTTTCAGGATTGAAAAACAGCATCTATGTCTCATTCATTGTCAGAAACCATGAAAAGATGCCGTCGTCGTGCGTCAACATTGCCTCACAACATGCCTAGAGCCTCGCTTTCTCCCCTTCTAGGGGATGTGGGAGGTGTCTTGAGGAACAAAGTGAGCATAGAAACCCATGCCCGGAAACGTCATCCAATGACGCTACAGTGCTTCGAAGTTGCTGGAGGGGATGTCTAGCGGCAGGAGCTGGTTCCTGTAACTTGGACTCTCCGTAGCGTCGATGAATGGCGTTTCCGGGCATGGGTTCCCATGCTCATTTTGTTCCTCAAGACGCCTAATACATCCCTTACAAGATTGTTGGTGTAATTATGAAACACACTGATGTATGGGACAAAAACCCATCTCAATCTTAGACGTCCATTTACTGCCAGAAATATGAGCAGGACGAAATTTTGTAAGATATTTTTTTATTGCTAGCATGTGAGGAATCGCGCCGCGAAGCCCGAGAGCGCGAATTTAGAATCACCCTGTACATAGCTCTCATAGCTGGAACGATATATACCTGGAAAAGGCGGACGCGGATGGACAAAAGACGGTAACAGAGCCGATCGACTTTGGACGAACTGTATTTGTTTCAGTACCTCTATTTTCACAATTTGAGACTTGCAGGAAAGAGCAGCACGAGTGAAATTTTACCTATATTTTTGAGAGACATCGCAAGAATATAGCCATGGTATGGCAAAATAGGTCTCACACCTGCATCGTACACAACAGCCAGCAATGGAAACGAACCAAGAACCAGCGACTATTGACGTCTATCTACGCCATCAAGTATTACACTCAACATTGGATTTAAAAAAAAAAAGAAAAAAGAAAAAAAGAAAAAAAAAAACACCCTTATCATAAGGTAAGGTATTTTAAACTCTTCGTTCAACTGAAGTGCAATGTCACATTCGTTTCTATTTAATTGCGCGTCAGGAAATTGCAACTTCAGATTCATCCGTCTTTTTCCCATCGCGCGACCGTTTTCATTCGATATCGCTTCTACAGTAAGAGCGATGTATATCATTCCAGCTTCGAGTCCCAGCGCTTTTGTGAAATTAGCGTTGCCGTTTTAAGTATCAATAACCGCCCAACACTCTCCGCTGCTGCTAGAGATACCGGGTGATCAAAAAGTCAATATAAATTTGAAAACTTAATAAATCACGTAATAATGTAGATAGAGGGGTAAAAATTTACACACATGCTTGGAATGACACGGGGTTTTATTAGAACAAAAAAAAATCTCTTGCGTGATGATCGTGTGGTCAGCCGCCACTTTCGTCATGTTTAGCCTCCCAGGTCCCCAGACCTCAGTCCGTGCGATTATTGCCTTTGGGGTTACCTCAAGTCACAAGTGTATCGTGATCGACCGACATATCTAGGGATGCTGAAAGATAACATCCGACGCCAATGCCTCACCATAACTCCTAACATGCTTTACAGTGGTGTTCACAACATTATTCCTCGACTACAGCTATTGTTGAGGAATGATGATGAACATAATGCTTTGTCTTAATTTGTTATGCTAATTATTGCTTTTCTGATCAGATGAAGCGTCATCTGTCGGACATTTTTGAACTTTTTTTTGGTCCTAATAAAGATCCATGTCATTCCAAGCATGTGTGTCAATTTTTACCTCTCTATCTACATTATTCCGTTATTTATTAAGTTTTCAAATTTATACTGACTTTTTGACCACCTGGTATTTGAGTTGTACAGAGGTGCCATCTCTATCAAGCATTCTCAGTGAGTGCACGCGTGTTTTAAAACAAACCACACGTTTCTATCAGCTGTCAGTCCTGGGGGAAAAATGGAGGCGTACCTCGTACATATAAAAGAGAAAAGTCACTTGGAGCGACTACGCTTTCGTCATATAAAATTACGTCGCAGTACAACATCACTCTGACGCCACATACAGCATTCTGTAATCGCGCAGCTCTTAGCGGCGTGCCATAAACTACATGCATGTATTCTGAATGAAACACAGGAGATAAACGTGAAACATGCTGAAAATTTATTGTTCTTACTAACCGATTTTCGGCTTTTACGCCATTATCAGGTAAACACTACAGAGATATAGCAATGCAGCTCGGAAGTTTCACGTTCAAAGATCTTAAGTTGCTGTATAGATAATACATCTACATTAATTTTCAAAGAGAATTAGTCTGGCAATTAACATTGATAAAACGTGACAAGATTAAAATTGGTAAAATATTACAAGATGTAAAGTACAACATTTATCCTCAGAAAATGATCTGAATGATAGAATTTTACTGAACAGATTCGCTTAATTTTAACAGGTCAAACATTTGGAACATAGAAGGATCTAGTATCTCTCTTAGGTTGTTTGCAGATGACGCCATCATTTACCGTGTAGTAAAATCATCTGAAGATCAAAACCAACTGCAGAAATATTTAAATAAGTTGTCAGTAGGGTGTAAAAATTGGCAATTGACTGTAAATAATCGGAAGTGTGAAGTCGTCCACATTATTACGAAAATAAACCCGTTAAACTTTGTTTACAAGGTAAATCAATCAAAACTGAAGGCCGTGAACTCCATAAAATACCTAGGAATTACTATTACTTCTGACTTAAATTGGAAAGAACACGTAGATAATGTCGTGGGAAAGGCGAACCAGAGACTGCGTCTTATTGGCAGAACCCTCAAAAGATGCAACGGAACTGCTAAAGAAACTGCATACACTACGCTTATCCGTCCTTTTTTGGAGTATTGCTGCCTAGTGTGGGGTCCTTATCAGGTGAGTTTGACGGAGGCCACCGAAAGAGTCCAAAAGAAGGGCAGCTTGTTTCGTATTGTCACGATGCAGGGAAGACAGCGTTCGTAAATGATACAGGATCTGGGATGGGAATCATTACAACAACGGCGCTTATCGCTGCGTCGTGGGCTACTTACGTAACTCCAATCGCCAAAATTCTCCTCCGAATGTGAAAATGTATAGTTGACTGCCACTTACATAGGTAGAAATGATCCTCAGAATAGAATACGAGAAATCTGAGGTCGAACGGAGAGATTCAGGTGTTATTTCTTCCCGCGCGCTATTAGAGAATGGAATGGGAGATAAAATAGTATAACGGTGGTTCAATGAACCCTCTACCAGGTACTTAAATGTGATTTGCAGAGTATCCCATGTAGATGTAGATGGGTGAGAATAAACTGAGTGAAACATCTGTCAATATACAGGTAAAAATTTTTAATGGTTAAATTATAGTTACCGACTTAAATGTCAAATATTACTATGAAAATAATAAATTACATTTGATTTCTGGCAAGTAGCTAAACTTCTATGATCACACAAAGTAATTAGGCTATGGATCAGTAGTTGGGGCATGAGACAAATAAGTTGGAGTGGCTAATTTACTTGACCTGGTTAGTTTCTGCAGACAGAAGTGGCGAGAATGGAAATTGTGTCTGGTCATCATTTAGTACAAGGTCTGGAGAAGTTGACATTATTAATTTCCAATATCTCAAAGTAGTTTAATTCCATACCTTACTGGATATTACTTTGGTGTATTACTTTGTAGCTGTGGCCTTCTTTTAGCAGGTGGTCAGGAAATTTTGAATTTTCTTTCCTAAGTCTCCAACTTCCGTAATGTTCTTTCATTCTGGTACATATTGCCCTGCCTGACTGACCAATGTAAAATTTTCCACAGTTGCGAGTAATTTTGTATATAAAATAAACCGATCTCGGCTTAATTCACAAACATTGTGTTTGGTTTGTACACAATGCATTTAGAGCCCTGAGGTCTCCTCATCAGGCGCCTCTCCTATTCATTATACGTATTTAAAAACCAGGGCCTGTCAAGATCAAACATGGGTGGCAACAATATGGAAAAATTTTGAAAATAGGTTCATATAATTAATAACCAGGCATTAAGAATAGTGTACTCTTTTAAAAATATCAACCTTCAGATAAGAAAAGTTACTTGAAAACCAAATTTAACAAAGAATGTGTAGCTCATGATTTAACTCCCAACTATGTGCACATCTTTATAAAAGGGAATTCACAAGCAGCCAGAGTACTCCGAAAATAACTTTAGAAAGACTGCCTACCTACAGAAATCAGACTACATCAAAGACAGAAATAAGAACTTAACAAACACCTCTACCACTACATCTTGAGTTAGCAAACACACTACATCTATTATACAGGAATTATGTTAAAGAATATGTAACCGCCGTATGCACAAAAGTCAAGTCTTCTGTTACTGACAAACTAAAAAAGAAACTTACACCAGTGAGAAGGCGCGCTACGAGCATTTCTGTCACACAATAATTCATTTCGATAACTATGCATGTTATTAACATTATAGTGCGGCGAGCGTCTTAGTACCTTCCTATGCATCCAGCTTCTTCCCGTACACCACACTTTCGCGTGCCTGTGAACTCACAGTGAATCGGTTGTGCCAATGCGCCATAAACTACGGCATTTTGCTCATCGCGCGCCTATCGGTGTAAGTATGTTTTTTCTTTCATATTCACAGAATATATGACATCAACTGCGAATGGGCAAAGTTGTAAATGTGTACCCGGCCGGTATTCGAACCCGTGTCTCCCGCTTTCTTGGCAGTTCCGCTGACCACTACACCAGTTTGTTTTTATTTTTAATGTTTCAAATTTTCGCTTTTTTTTCCTCATGGGCCTCCCTTCTCTCCTCACTGCTCATCCTTTCGCTCCGCAGTATCGCCTTCTGCGGCGTCGGCTTCAGTGCCTTTTGAAACAATTAGTTTCCCTTATCTGTGTTCGCCATGTGAGTAAATTAAAGCGGTCTCTTCTATCCTGGTACCATTGAATGTTCGCATATAGGTTCCAGTTGTGCCGTATGATTTTCGAAGTGAAGTCAGGACTCAGAGTACATCTTCTCGAAGTACTAAGTTTCCGTGTCGTGTCGGTCAACATTTCCTTCCGTTTCCCGAAACACATGTTTAATGGTTAATTATGCATGTGTTTAGTTCCTCTGCTCTTTGAGGGCAGAATCCGCTGAGAGCTCCGTACCGTCATTGGTCATTGACTATACTGCCTCTAATTGGCTGAAAGCTACTACTATTGACGTTACCTTCGCTGTTTTAGAAATAAACATAAGTAAGTAAATGAAAATTCCTTACCAAAGCAATATTTCCTCTTCAATGTACAAAGGAATAAAGAAAGTCTTCTCCAACGACAAATGTGATTTCCATAATAAATCAGCTGTTACAAAACTCCAGTTTTGTAAACACAAAGCCATCCGCGGTGGCCGAGGGGACTGAGGCGCTCCAGTCACGGTCTGCACGGCCACTACGGTCCGGGGTTCGAATCCCCCCCTCGGGCATGGATATTTGTGCCGTCCTTAGTATTAAGTAGTTCATAAGTAGTTTGTAAGTTTAGGTAATGATGACCCCGTAGTTAAGTCCCATAAGCTATACAAACATTTGAATTTTTTGTAAATATAAATGGTGCGTAACTTCCGCAGCTTTTAAGGAATTCTCCAAATTATACATAATTAGGAAGGACACTTGAACATTTTGTGCAGCGTCGCTGACGTAATACACAGAGTATGGATATATCAAACGGCTAGGGACGCACAGAATTAGGAATATTAGGAATAATAGTAATCAACATTAAAATTAAGAAAAAAAATTCCTATGTTGCCGATAAAGGCGTCCATCGTTTAATGCAATGGTGAGGAAATCCTGAAACTTTTTTAATATATATATAATTTCGATAATTTTTGATCGCAAAGTACTCCGCAGTCAGGTACATCTGATAACCATGAAGCGTTGGTGTTTTGTCGGTAATCATGTAATATAAAAATTGACCCATTAACCAGGAATAACTATTATTCTTGGATTCTGAAAAGAGCCGCCAATCCGGGTAAAGTACATCTTGTAAATGAATGGAATTCTCTGACGTTCTGTTGATAAGAGCCAGTTTCTTTCGAGTTCAAGTTTATATTTGGTTCCGATCCCTGCACTGCAATGTATGATGTAATGTGTCCACGAGATTACATTTTGCTCAAAGTGGTGAAGGTCGGAGCTTAATATTGAACAGTTTTTCTCCGGTGGGTATTACTTCATTGACCACTTCATACCAGACCGAACTGACACCGGATCGAAGAAAAGTATTATTAATATTCCTCCATATATGCCTCCAATTTCTGCTCGCATATTTATGCTCGATACGGTTTAGTGGCTGTCTTTTAATAAGTTCCTTATTTATCGTCGCAGTGTGGCAGTGTCGTTGGTGTTCAGATAGATAGCTGTCCTCTACATAATACTTTCGGATATTTCAAGGTCGGCGTGTGTATGACACACATCCGTCGGTACGGACAAGTCCACAGGACGTAACTGTCTAAAAGTGGTAGCGGTGAGATCGCTTTGATCAATCTGTATGATGCCTGAAGTATGGGACATAAAGATCGCCAGACCTTGTGACTGAACGAACACCCAATCCACCTCCGGTCCAAGGAAGTGAAATTGACTTGAACGAGACTTTAAAAACATTATCCCGCCAAACATACCATCAAGCAAGCGCTACATCCGTATGAATAAGTAGAACAGCAGCAATATGATAAACTTGACTGCTAACATAGGTACTGACAAAGATCGCACCTTGTGTCCTCTGATCGTTGCCCGTAGAGCATTAAGCTTGCGTTCCCAGTTGACTTTCACCATGTCTCGCGGATTCGGTGTAACAATCAATCCTGGATCTATTAACTCTGTCGTATTGTCAAGCCAATCTGTTTCAACGTAATTAACATGAGGTCCTAGCATCATAACTTTGGATTTCCGTTTCGTGCCGCTTGCGTTGGCATACCTTTGCACTAGTTGTCTGACAATCGCCATCTCGTCATTGTTGTTGATGATGACGTTGATATCGTCGGCACAGACGTGGCAGACTTTTTTTGTATTCAGCGTCTGTACACTCCCGAGAAGACACAAGTTCGCGGCTGCTCGGCGTACGTGACGAGAGCTCCAAACCCGCGGATAAGAATATTGGACGGGATATGCTTTTTAAGCTCTACTTTGGCATTCCTCACGCCGTTATCCACATTGAAATGCTTCAAACCGGACCACTTTTCCGTGTGAATCTCCACAACAACACCATAATCAGAAAGGGCTTGTCGTATATTATGTAGTTCAATCTCAAAGGAAAGATTAAATATGCGGACCGTGCGCACCCCGAGCTCCTCATACTGCAAGTTGTAGCTCACGTCGGCACCAACGACGCTTATCTATTGGGTTCTGAGGACATCCTCAGTTTCTACGGCGGTTGGGAAATTGGCCTCACGCACGCGGGGTGCAGTCGATTTGTATCATTGTTCCCAGGGTTGATCGGGGTCCTTTGGTTTGGAGCCGAGTGGAGGGTCTGAACCATAGGATTCGCCGACTCTTTAACAGTCAGGGATGCAGATTTCTGGATCTGCGTTATCGGGAGCGGAATTGTAGGGTGCCCCTAGATATATCAGGGGTACACTACACTAAGGAAGTGGCTACTCGGGTATCAGAGTACTTGTGGAGTGCACTTTATTTTCCTAGGCTAGGCGCTAGCTCTGATGAGCACTCGCCTGTCAACATCAAAAGCGAATGCAGGCCGCGTTCGGCAAAAAAATTTGACTATCAAATTATTAGCCGTGAACTTTGAAAGTGCTAACAACAAAGTTCACGAATTTGCCGCGCTGCCTGGAAATTATTGTGCTCAGATACGTTTTAGGCACAGAAAGCTGGCTAAATCATGATGTGGGAAGTCAGAAATATTTAGCGAGGCGTGGAATGTATATCGGAAAGATAGATCGGATACAAATGGAGGGGGACAAAGATATTGTTTCTAATGAGATCGAGTTTGAAGGTAACTGAAGTTCTCTGGACATGTATAACAGGTCTAAGAGAAATAAAGTTAATAGCTGGGTGTTTCTACGCTCCCCCCCCCCCCCCCCCAGTGTTGCTGTAGTAGAAGAACGTCTACACCACGTAGTGCGTAGTTATCCGGTCCATGTAATATTAGTCGAGGGAGACTTCAACCTTAAGAGTATAGATTGGAACATCTCTAGTTACATTTCAGGCGATAAACACAAGCAGTTAGACCTTATAGCTATGACTAGGCCTGACCTTATTGACGATGTCTGTGCAGATACAGGAATTAGTCATCATGATATAGTCATAGCGTAACCAAAGTTCATAAGCCAATCAAGAAGGCTAGGAGCGTGTTTTTGTTAGGAAGAGCCGATACGCAATTGTTAGAATCGCACTTAGAAAGTGAATGGACATAGTTTAGTTCCGGTACAATGGTTATAGAGGAATTGTGGGCTAAATTTAAGTGCATTTTACATAAAGGGTTAGAGAAATATGTGCCTATAAAGTTGATTAAGGATAGAAAAGATCCACTGTGCTATAATAATAACCTTAGAAAGCTACTGAGAAAGCAAAGACTGTTGCACTCTCGGTTCAAAAAAGAACACGCAAATGATGACAGACAAAAGTTAGTAGAGATTCGTGCGTCTATCAAAAGATCGATGCGCGAAGCATACAATAACTACCACAGCCATACCTTATCAAAAGATCTTTCCGAAAACCCGAAAAAATTCTGGTCTTATGTTAAATCGATAAGCGGGTCAAAGCCCACTACCCAGTCATTCGACCATTCCGGGGCAGTAACAGAAGATAGCAAACGGATCAACGTACTATTTCCGAAATGGAGGACATAGTAATAGATATTTCCGGTGTAGAGAAGCAGCTGAGAGAGCTAAATAGGAAAAACTCTCCTGGTCCGGATGGAATACCAGTTCGGATTTACAAAGAGTATTCTGCGGCATTGGCCCATTATGTAGCTTGCATTTATCGCGAATCTTTAATGCAGCGCAAAGTTCCTAGTGATTGGAAAAAAGCGCAGGTGACTCCTGTTTATAAGAAAGGAAAGAGAACTGACCCACATAATTACAGGCCAATAACGTTGACATCAGTTTCCTGTATAATTTTGGAGCATATTCTCAGTTCGAATATAGTAAATTTCTTTGAGACGGAAAAGCTTCTTTCTATGAATCAGCACGGGTTTAGGAAACATCGTTCGTGTGAAACTCAGCTCGCTCTTCTCTCACATATTGCGAGACATGGACGAAGGGCAACAGGCAGATCGTGTTTTTCTCGACTTCAAAAAGGCGTTTGATGCGGTGCCACACTACAGATTTCTGACGAAGATACGAGCTTATGGACTAGGTTCACAGATTTGTGACTGGCTGGAAGACTTCCTGTGTAATAGAATGCAGTACGCTGTTCTCGATGGCGAGTGTTCATCAGAGATGAGTGTATCGCCAGGCGTGCCGCAGGGTAGTGTGTGATAGGACCGCTATTATTTTCTATCTATATAAATGATCTCCACTCCCATGAACCACAGACATTGCCGAGGTGGGGTGGCTTGCGTGCCTCAACGATACAGATAGCCGTACCGTTGGTGCAACCACAGCGGAGGGGTATCTGTGGAGAGGCCAGACAAACGTGTGGTTCCTGAAGAGGGGCAGCAGCCTTTTCAGTAGTTACAGGGGCAACAGTCTGGATGATTGACTGAGCTGGCCTTGTAACATCAGCTAATGTGGCCTTGTCACACAGCTACTGCGAACGGCTGAAAGCAAGGGGAAACTACAGCCATTAGTTTTCCCGAGGACATGCAGCTCTACTGTATGAACAAATGATGATGGCATCCTCTCGGGTAAAATATTCCGGAGGTAAAATAGTCCCCCATTCGGATCTCCGGGCGGGGACTACTCAGGAGGATGTGATCATCAGGAAAGACAATACTGGCATTCTACGGGTCGGAGCGTGGAATGTTAGATCCCTTAATCGAGTAGGAAAATTAGAAAATTTAAAAAGGGAAATGGATAGGTTGAAGTTAGACATAGTGGGGATTAGTGAAGTTCGGTGGCAGGATGAACAGGATTTCTGGTCAGGTGAGTACAGGATTATAAATACAAAATCAATTGGGGGTATCACAGGAGTAGGATTGATGATGAATAAGAAAATAGGAATGCGGGTAAACTACTATGACCAGCACAGTGATCGCATTATCATTGTCAAGATAGATACGCACCTTACGGTAGATGGCGGAGTATGTATGTAGATGTAGATGAGAAGCAGACACTTTGCAGATTTCGCCTCTGTAATTCACAAATTCGGTGGTATCCTCAGTTAATGTCATGACACGTAAACAGGGATCGTGACGACTTTCAGAAACACGGCATTCGCAAGGAAATCATACGAAAAACTGAGCTCTTCTTCATCTTTCAGTCCCAATTTTTCGTAAAGGCAATCTACGAGTTCGTGTGAAACTTTCTGGCAGATTAAAATTGTGTGCCGGAACCGGGACTCGAACCTGGGACCTTTTCCTTTCGCGGGCAAGCGCACTACCGACTGTGCTATCCCGACACGACTCAAGATGCTGCCTCACAACTTTACTTCCGCCAGTACCTCGCCACCTACTTTCCAAACTTCACAGAAGCACTCCTGCGGAAATCACAGATATTTAGGACAACAGAGCTTTTTCATTAATTATAATAACGAAGAAAATAATATTATATCTGAGGATTTATCTGGAGTCACGCGTGTCGCATTTCCATATAGAAAACTGGCACTCTCAGTTATAGCTGTTTCAGATTCAACTGTGCCCGTGGGTGGAATTGGAATGTAGCTGGCAGTTGCTCGTGACGTCACAGCCCATCCGGCTGCTTCACGTGCACGCAGCCGTGTGTCCCACGTGACAGCAGCTCACGGCCGAGAAGCGGTGACCTGCGAGCAAGTGAGCGCTCCCTAGCTCACGGGCGAGTACGCGAGCTGGAACAGTCTAGAGTACGACATATAATCTGTTGTGGATGCACCGGAATCTGGTCGCTGAAGAATAGTTACAGCTGAGTTAAATAAATTTCTGAATTTCCGAATTTCCTGTATTTTTAGCTGCGAACTAAAGTCTACTAAAATGTACTATTGGCAACGGAGCTGGTTTTATCTCGAGGAATAGTATAAAGAATGCATACAAACAAAAGTTTAAAGTTTACACTCCAAGCTTACAACATGAGTTACTTGAAGGTAAAGTACCGGGTGATCTAAAGATCAGTATAAATTTGAAAACTTAATAAATCACGGAATAATGTAGATAGAGAGGTAAAAATTAACACACATGCTTGGGATGACATAGGGCTTTATTAGAACCAAAAGAAAAAACAAAGTTAAAAAATGACGGAGTAAAAACATTAATGAGAGTCGCAGCAGATGACAAGCTCTCACTACTAAAATCCTTCTAGGTCATAGGTTTTACCCTTAATTAATCTGGTGTTGAATGTTTCGGCAACAGTGTATGCACCGGTGCTGTAATACTGTTGTTTAAACAAGACTGACATTCAAGTGAATCTTCCGATCGGAACTGATAGTGCCTCACCATAATGCCGGACATGCTTTAGAGTGCTGTTCACAAAATTATTCCTCGACTACAGCTATTGTTGCGGAATGATGGTGATCATATTGAGCATTTCCTGAAAAGAATATCAACTTTGCTTTGTCTTAATTTGTTGAGCTAATTATTGCTTTTCTGATCAGCTGAAGTTCCATTTGTCGGTCATTTTTGAACTTTTTTTTGTTCTAATGGAACCCCATGTCATTCCAAGCATGAGTGTAAATGTTTACCTTTCTATGTACTTGTTCACATCCAATATTAATTCAAGTGTTAGGAAGTCCTTTCTGAAAGCATTTGTCTGGAGTGTAGCATTGTATGGGAGTGAAACGTGGACGATAAGGAGTTCAGATAAAAATGTGGTGATACAAAGGAATGATGAAAATTATATGGGTAGATCACATAACTAATGAGGAGGTGCTTAACCGACTCGGGGAGAGTCTATCCCGACTAGGATAGATTGGTTGAACACATTCTGAGACATCAAGGAATTGTCAACTTAGCATTAGAAGGAAGCGTGTGGGGTAAAAATCGGAGACCAAGGGACGAATATAGTAAGCAGATTCACAAGGATGTAAGTTTCCGAACATATTCTCTGATGAAGAGACTTGCACAGGACAGGGTAGCGTGGAAAGCTGCATCAAACCAGTTTGCGGACTGAAGGCCACAACAGCAACAACATCTACATTATTCCGTGATTTATTAAGTTTTCAAATTTATACTGACTTTTTGATCACCCGCTAGATTGACTCTTCAGTTTTATGAATTGATGCGTGCCTAACAGCAATATGGTCCTAACCTATTCAATATAATGTCTCAAGAGGCTAATTTTAATGTAAGCGGACACCTTAATAGTCGTAACAACACTTCCCGGTGTCCACTGTCCAGTGACTTTTGTACCACCCTGTACTTATGTATGGTGGAACTCTGGAAGAACGATTTTAAGGGGCTATATGTTGTTCATAGAACGTCATATAAAAATCTGTACGCAAACCTACGCCACATACAGGCAGACGTGAATGTGACACACCCTACTAAAGCCCGCAGAGTTCTTTATATGAAAATGAAGGTGACAAATAAATTTTGCCTTTGCGTGCCGCAGAGAATGCCTCAGTGCTGCGACACCAGCCTCAAGGCTACAGTAGCAAAATACAGTATGCCAGGGGCCACTGCGGTGATACAGTGCTCGCCTTGTGCACGCCTGAGCACCAGCCAAGTCACGTCAGCGTTGCGGCCACGATACTGGGTAACGTGCGACTCGAGCCAACACTTGTGAGTCACATCGCGTCGGACGCGGGATGGCAAAGCTACGCGGGAATTTCCCCGTGTGCGCAGACCGCCACTTGACAGAAGCTAGGAGTATTATAAGTGATCATAAGTCTACTGCACGCCTTATTAGCATTTACCGTCGTTACAAATTACACTGCGACTGCGACGACTGCAACTGTCTGATATTGCAATAATACACTGAACAGACAGACTGGGATAATAAATAAATATTCGTTTATATATAAATGTGCGATCTTGGCATTTTATTTTGAAAATTATAAAACTATCAGATCGCCTCCAAACCCGACTATGTCAGGTAATCTTTATATATATATCCAAACCCGACTATGTCAGGTAATATATATATATATATATATATATATATATATATATATATATATATATATATATATATATAAAGATTACCTGACATAGTCGGGTTTGGAGGCGATCTGATAGTTTGGGATGAGATGCCTCATTATATGAGAAGATATCGGCGTTCCCGCCTGCCTGTTTATAAGGCAATTGATGACCTACAAATAAATGTAAATAATAAGGGCGCGCAGGAGATATTGAAAGGTCCTTCGGTGTTTTGTGGATGTGTTATTAATTTTTCGCTAATGCAGGGTGATTCTAATCAATGTGGTAATGGATGGATTACTGTTGCTGTGGTGCGCTATCCGGCTGATACCGTGAAAGGAGTTTCTGGGTTGGAATCCTTTAATAACAGAGATGTAATTGGTTTCCGTACGTATCATGTTGGAGAAGTATTCAATAAGGATGTTGGAGCGTCTTATTTTACATCTGGTAATGCTTTTACTTTACGGACACGTAATCACAGGAAAATAAATGAGCAAGAAAGTGTTTGTGTTTGGGTTAAAGGTGCTGGTAGATGTGCTAAAGTAAAATTTAATGGTGATGTAACACATTATTATAGAAATTGAAATAAAGAAATCCTTTTCCCAAAAGTCTAATCTTATATATATATAATGATTACCTGACATAGTCGGGTTTGAAGGCGATCTGATAGTTTTATAATTTTCAAAATAAAATGCCAAGATCGCACATTAATAATTTACTCACTGGAGACCGGTTTCGGTGAACTGTGTCACCATCATCTGGTCACATACATATCACAAACTGGTCATCTTGTTAAAAAATTTTGTATAACATAACAATGCAATCTTGCACTTAGTCACTTTTGAGTATTTTGTAAGCTGCCATGCTTTTAATTTGTGTATTTTTTATATAGTGACTAAGTGCAATGTTGCACTTGTTATTTTACACCAAATTTTTAACCAGATGACCAGCTTATAATATGTATATGACCAGATGATGGTGACGCACTTCACCAAAACAAGTCGTCAGTGAATAAATTATTAATGTGCAATCTTGGCATTTCATTTTGAAAATTATATATATATATATATATATATATATATATATATATATATATATATATATATTCTCAGAAACAGACTAGAGTGCAATGATTTTATTTAATCAACTAGTTTCGGTCCTTTTTTCTTTTTTCTTTTTTGTATCATCTTCAGGATTGCAACTCCATTGACGTCGAGGAGCGGAACAGGTGCTTGGGAGCCTTCCAGTGCGTCATTGCTCCAGTGACTCACTGGAAGGCTCCCAAAATACTAGTTGATTAAATAAATATCATTGCACTCTATACTGTTTAAATTTAAATAAGAGTGCTGTTATCCCAAAAAGTGAAACAAAAATGTTTTCAAAAATATGTGATTCGTATTTCTGCTACCAGTCACTTTATGTATTTGTGTTTAACGTAGCATAACTCGTTTCGACCATGTTTTGCTCATCATCACGTACCGTTCAGAAATGCTTATGTTACCTATGTTTTATTTATTTCAAGTTTATTTGTTATTATTGGTGGCTGGGGGTAGTTGGAAGGGGGGGGGGGAGAACAGAGCACAGCAATAAACTAAGATGTAGTGCTGTCTTCTCCTGGTCTCCTTTATGGTGAGATTTGTTTCTCCAAGATTTTCGTGTTTCCAAGGTTTCTTCTGCATCTCTGGTGCACTGGTGAAGCTGCTGCATGCGTATACAAACACAGAAATATGTAAATGCTCAGACACCGGGTCTGGAACAACACCACCTAGATACAAGGCCTGTGCCTTGCCTGCCAAGAGTAGTCGTAACACAAGCAAACTATTTGTCTTACGTAGCGTTGTGCCGAGTTTGGGATATGTACACGTTGCACAATGTGTTTCAGAATGTTCTTCGTGTTATTTATGTGATTCTCCGTGCAGATTTTTGTTGGTATGAGACAAAATGCTTAATATAAATCAAATGTTTGTTAAGCTTATGGGACTTAACTACGGCCGGCCGCGGAGGCCGAGGAGACTGAGGCGCTCCAGTCACGGTCTGCACGACCACTATGGTCGGGGGTTCGAATCCCCCCCACGGGCATGAATATTTGTGCCGTCCTTAGGATTAGCTAGTTCATAAGTAGTTTGTAAGTTTAGGGACTGATGACCCCGTAGTTAAGTTCAAATGTTTGTAAAGCTTATGGGAGTCCCATAAGCTTTACAAACATTTGAACTTAACTACGGGGTCATCAGTCCCTAAACTTACAAACTACTTAGCAACTACCTTATACTAAGGACGGCACAAATATCCATGCCCGAGGGGGGATTCGAACCCCCGACCGTAGTGGCCGTGCAGACCGTGACTGAAGCGCCTCAGTCCCCTCGGCCACCGCGGCCGGCTAATATAAAGCGACCGATTCCAATACCGGTAAGATATCTTACTAAATGTTAATAGTTATCTTATAAGAAAACAAATATTTCTGCGAGTCACATACATAACATTGTGAACATTCTGAAACACAGTGTGCAACGTGTACATATTCCCAAGCTCTGCACAACGCTACGTAAGACAAATAGTTTGCTTGTGTTATGACTACTCTTGGCAGGCAGTGCACAGACCCTGTATTTAGGTGGCGTTGGCTGGAGTCGGCAACGCCTATATAAGACAAGAGGTGACTGAAGCAGGCTTTAGATCAGTTCCTACTGCTACAGCGGTAGGTTATATTTAAGTGAGTCTGACCGTCGGCGCACGAGAGATGGGACAAAGACCGCCGAGGTAGAGATTGGGTAGGGTTTTTACTTACTACTTTTTCACAAGTGCACCATGAATATCTGGAATCCGGTAAAACATCAAATCTTCGACACCGCTACGGCCAGAAAAATCCTGCAAGAACGGGACGAACGACGACTGAAGAGAAGTGCAACCCTTCCTGCGGATTTCTATGCTGGGCCATCAACAATGGCAGCGTCCGAACCAGTGAACGAAACACTATCGATTTGGGCTTTCGGATCCGAAGGTCCAATCGTCTACCCTTGCTGATTGTACGACACAAAGGTTGACGCCTCGCCTGATCCCGTCAACATCGACGTTGAACTGTTGAGTGATGTAAACGTTGCCTGGTATGACGAGTCTCGTTTCCAATGGTATCGAACTGATGGACATGTACTGGTATACAGACAACCTCAAGAATCCATGGACCGTACATTTTAACGGGGGATAGATGAAGCTGGTGGAGGCTGTGTGATGGTGTTGAACGTGTGCAGTTGGAGTGATACGTTTAGATACGACGCTGTGACCCATTGCGACTGATTACCTATTCCAGTACGGCAACATTGGACAGTAGTGGTTCTGCGCCATCTTTTGGTCTTGTGTACTTGTTGTGGTTTCAATAAAACCCAATGTCATTTTGTACATGTGTGTCAATTTGACCCTTTCTGCCTACACTATCGCGACTTAAGCATATTTAAATATTAACCGGTTTGAGGATGAGCCAGTGTCTTATTTAGTCCTAAAATAGCCTCTTAACAACAGCATTAAAGGATCCAACTACTAATTAATCGAGTGGGAGTGTAATGTCGCGATGACAACAAAGACCATTACATGTTACCCATACGATCACGGGACCACCGACAGTTGGTAGTTCCTACGTGTAGGCCACAATGTGCTTTCAGTCATCAAGTGTCCTTCTGTTCAGCAGAGAGTTTTGGTCAGTACTATGCTTCGTAGAAGAGACCTCGCCTTGATAAAGTGCTTGAAGAGTTATTCACCGTTTGACTCTTAGAAATTCTCGTGGACAGGAATAGCACTTTCATATATTCACATACTTTTCGACTTTTCTCTTTATCAGTCTATTTCTAAAACGCCTAACGTTGAGTATTCATTTACTTGTAACTAGAGAACCTGGAAATGCTTTGCAAGTACTAAATATGTATGATAATTGCAGATTCTTCTTCATTTCCTTGTCACCTCTCTCTACTCATATTCTCATCCTTTCTCTCTCTCTCTCTCTCTCTCTCTCTCTCTCTCTCTCTTACACACACACACACACACACTGTGCATACCTCATCGTCCCTCATATCTCTCTCCATAAACTTCTCCCTCCTGTCTCTGTCTATCTCCTCCTCCCTTGTGTCTGTGTTCAGTAGAGTGTATTTTAAGAAACTGTAATAAATTGGCCAAGAAATTTTTGTGATATATCCGTCTGAAAGTTCATTAGAGTGTTCTGTAAACATTGTAGTAAATTGGTCAAGAACTTTGCAAGATTTTCCGTAAAACATTTGCCCTTTATATATTACACATGTATTTTTATATTATGTTTACACTCTAAGTTAATTCTAATATACCCGTAACGTTCGCGCTAAATGCAAGCAATAACTCTACAAAGTTTTAACAGAATCAGATGACCTATATGGCAGGGCGTTAAATACCAACAAACAAATACATAAAAAAAATTTAAAACTGAAAAATTGCATTTCGTGTGTTCCTGAAAACAAGTAAGAATTTAGGAATCAGTCAAACAAAGAAATAAACATGGCCAGTCTTACCTATGTATACTCAATTCAAACTGTAATATAAATAATAGAGAATTATCTCCAAAACATTGTTTACTGTAATGTTTTTTTGATACGCAACTTTCGTAGCTTAGCTTACTGGCGAGTAAATAAATATGTTGAAGGACGTTTGTCACGTGAACACGCGCCATACTATTGGCTACGTAAAATAACCTGGATTTTCAAGATTGATCCCACAAATACTTATCGACTGCGTCAATTTGACTTGCCACCGGTGCAAAGAAATCCATGGGCTTAATTTTATTATGTACGAAGATATTTAATGTTTCATGACATTATCTACATTTGGAGACTGCGATCTATCGTTGAATACAAAAGGAAAAATGCTCAGTCAGATCTCCAATTTCATTATTTGATAACTAGTTTCTGCCCCTAACAAGTCATCTTCAGCGTCAATGTATCAAATATTACACCGACGTTTCGGCCACTATTGCAAGCGGCCATATTCTGGGTGTACGTGTACGTGTACGTAACACCCAGAAGATGGCATCTTGCGATAGTGACCGAAACGTCGGTGAAATATTTGATATATTGACTATGCGTCCAATACGCAGAAGAGTTTTATCAACAATAACAACGACCGCGGAAGCTTCGTTTACAAGCCATCTTCAAATCGTTAAAGTGATTAAATTCAGGACTATCGTCAGATTAGCAAAACATCACATAATTAAAACAATAGAGTCATTACAACGTAAAATAATTTTCATGGCCATACATGATGAAACAATATATGGCCTTGAGCTGGGCCACGTCGTGCAACACAAAATACCTTTAAAAATTAAAGTGCCTCGTGCAACAACATTTTAATACTTCGTTAAACTGCCGCTATGTTGGCTACACCTGATCCCATACATAAGTTTAAATTTACTGATGCTGGCCTTTTTTTTTTATGAAGTTTTAAAATATTATTGCAGGAGACAGGCTAATTTCTTAAAGGTATTGTATGTTACATGACTTGGCATATTTTCTGTTATCATATAGGGACATGTAAGTTATTTTACAAGGTAATGATGTATTGTTTTAATTATGTGATATTTTATTAACACGATGACAGTCATATATATTTTAAAAACTTTTACGAACTGAAGATGGCTCGTTAAGAGCCAAAATAATAAATTTGACTATCTTTGAGGATTTATCCTTTTTATAAATTTGTAATTATCCAAATACGAGTTTGTTATAAAATATGTACAAAGAAGCACATGGAAATTTTCAAGCTGCGGTGGAGTAGCCGAGCGGTATAAAGCGTCACGCTGCGGAGCGCGCAGTTGCTCGCCGTGGAGGTTCGAGTCCTCCCTGTGGCATGGGTGTGTGTGTTTGTCCTTAGGTTAGTTTACCTAGCTTTAAGTAGTTTGTAAGCTACGGACTGATGACCACGCAGATTGGTCCGATAGATTTACAAACATGTGAACAATTTTTTGAAATTTTCAAAAACCTTTTCCATGAAAACAAACGTGCATAAGCCACCCCTCTTGGTAACTTCAGGATAATTTCTTAACACCGGAATAAAAATGTAGATTTTTCGAATTCCGTCAGGTAACGTATCCTCTGCCATGCACCGAACGAAATTTTATGTTTGCAGTGACCTTCCTCTTGGTTTATGGGTATAGTAAGCAAAACTTCATCAATATCGGAGCAAAACCATGGATTTAGTTAAAGTACGTAAGTAAGTATAGTACCCTCCGAGATTCACCATACGGAACTGTGTGTAGACAGCGACCGTACTCTTGGTTTGAAGGGCAAGTGTACAAAATTTCGTCAAGATCGGACCAAAACTGTGAATTTTGTTGAAATCCATGAGTACCATCCGCCATGTATCAAACTAAAATTGAAGTGGCAGTGATAGTCCTCTTGATTTGAAGGTCAAGTATTCAAAATTTCAAGATCGGGCCGCAACTGTAGATTTTTGTGCAATAGAAACACACGGACACAATGAAAAACTATTTTTTATTTTTATTTTCCAATATTCCGGTAGATTTCCAGAAAAAAATAATTTCATAATAACGTTCTCTTGCGAATTGCGAGTACAACAGTGACAAGAACAAAAAAGGTTATCCATATCGTTCGCGCCGTGAATTCAATGCAATCTCACCAAATACTTACCGGAAATGATGAGACTATAATATGGACATAAGAGTGTTTCTAAATGAGAAGTAAGAGTCAGTTAATATCTCGAAATCCATCAAACAAAAACTGACAAAGACGGCAACACAAGGTGATGAAAGTCAAGGGCCATCAACAGAAAGAGTTTGAAAATGTGATGTATGAAGGAAACAAGAAGGTAAGATTTAGAAAGGATACTAGAAGATATTGGTGTGGTCGTATTCTACGTCTTCATTTACTTGCTGGGTACATTCAAATATTTGTATTTCCCTGCAATTTTACCCTCTACAGCTCTCTATGGTTTCAATGAGATTAATCGCTGATGTCATAAGACGTGCCCAGTCATCCCTATCTCGTCTCCTTGGGAGTCACATACGTTCCTTTCTTCAGCAATTCTGTGGATAACCTCATTCGTTATCTGAATCACTCAACGTTCTTCTGTAGCACCTGCGGTGTAACAATCCATTTATACCAGCTTCATCAAACAATTGCTACGTAACAAATATTATATGTCGTCGCATCACAGTAGTCGCAGTAATAACAGTTTTTAAGATGTAGGTTCCTCCACCATCTGCGAAATAGTCGCAGCACTAAAAGTTTGTACAATCAGTGTTACCTTGATATCTCGGGGTTCGGTGTAACTGCTCGGAGATCTGCATCTAAAATTTCAATAATGCAGAAACATGTGGAATTCTTCACAATACGTACAGCTGGAGTAAGTTTCTCCAATTCATGTGTACGTCAGTGGATAACCAGTAATTCAGAGCAACTCCAGGTAAAGTTGAAATCGTTGTTTAATTTCGATAACTGTTCACAATATGACCAAAACTTTAACAATGCAAATACAATAAGCTGACCGACATAGTGACGGCCTCGAAATCTCAATCAGAACTGCCTTTCAATGGCCTCTGCTGGCCCTCATATAGTAATCCTAACAATGCCTAGCATTGTTGTTAACACTTAATACATGAAAATATTTGATTTGTAATTCCCTTTCCTAAATTATGTGAATGTTAATAATCTGTAAACAAAGTTAAATCCTGTCTTAATCTTCCTAACACATAAAAACACTTGTACAGATTTAAAAAAAAAAAAAAAAAAAAAAAAAAAAAAAAAAAAAAAAAAAATTATTCCTTATATCCTGTGTTGCAATATCTCAACAAGTATGGTGAGAGTAATGTCCAAATTCTTTTTAATTTCATTTTAGGGCATTCTGGTAAACTACATTATTTGTAGTATTGTACTTCATGTAATGCGCGAAACGTCAAACCGATTTTTTTTTAAAGAGATGTATTAAGGAGTCGCAAACGTCATCGCTGGCCTTCAGTCCTAATTTTTTTATAACTTGACGATTTCAACTATCCTGTCTTCCACCACCTTATAGCTATCGGCATGGAACTGCTATGGTGTACAACGGGAGACTTCGGACAATAATTACACACAGACCATTCGTTTGCGTTCTGTAGTTTTCGCTGCAGAGAGAAATATTAACACAGACACACAGGTGGAACTTTATATACAGCGATAACTTACCATCCCAATATACTCCACCCTTTTATCATAATCAACTTTGAAGGAACAATGCAACCAATAAAACGATTTGCAAAGAGTAAATATAATTTTCAAGGAGTAATTATTGTTCCGCATTTCGCGTTATATTCTTCAAATTACTAAATATTTATGAGATCGCTGTATAACCGTGCCTAAAACCTTCCTCAGGTATAAATTAGTAACTGTACAAAGATTTAAGTCTCTGCGTCTTGTCGTTCGGACGTGATAAGCGTACACCGAACAGACATATATATCAATCTGATCGTCATAAAACCGGGTAGACATTAGTAACTGTACATATGTTTAGATTTTTATGTCTTGTGGTTCAGACGTGATAAACGTACACCGAACAGACATTCACATTTATAGATATAGATTATTACAGCACCCTACAGAGCACTGATATTGCAATCTAGAAAGCGTTTTAAATTCAAATGTCCAATTTTTTTAAGCTTATGGACTAGACAGAGGGGTCATCAGTCCGTAAACTTATAAACTACTTATAAACTAACTTATACTAAACACAACATAAATAGCCATGCCCGAGGGAGGATTCGAACCTCCGACGGGGAACGGCCTCGCGCATTGGAGCATAGCGCCTCAATGTGCACCGCGGCGTAGATGGTTTCGAGGAATGGAAGAATAACGAATGCTCCACAGCAGATGAAAATAGATCTGTATATTTTAATGCACCCCAGAATAATGATGATATCTTGCAGTGTTGGCTGCAGTTTCAAGAGTGTTTGATGTATCCCGGCAACAAGTGCACCTTGTGAACGGTGATTCAGTGAAACAGGCGTAATATTGCCAAATTATCGCAGCCAATTAAATCCTGAGTATTTCACTGATCCGCTGCCGATTAATAATAACCATAAATGTTCGCATGTTGCTAAACAAGTGAAAAGTGATAAGAGATACTATTGTAAATATCTAATATTATTTGTATATTTCCTTCATAAATAATAATAATAATATTCATTACATGTGCGCCACACTGCAGAATAAATATTCTGTTTGGAAATGAACCTCATTTTCTTTCGGTGGTTGTATATTCATGTACGATTTCTCACATGATGTATGACGTTATATGTGTCACAAAAATGCATTCAGTAACATTAATTTTGTAATAAAATAAAGCAAGAATAGGAGAGACAGCAAAGGAAGCAGAGAGAGAGACAGACAGACAGACAGACAAAGGCCATGCGAGCTGAGGAGAGAGTCCGAGAGACCGCTGATGCCGGGTTATTGACATGCCCCGAGTCCCGACAACATAACTGAACAAAGTACGAAACCTACCCACGTGGGTCGGACAAGGGTGGCTCGTTCAAATCCCGTATCGGCACAAAATTTTCAAATTTCACCAATAAATTGTACATTTGGTGTTGATTCGTGGAGTATCTGCTACGTATCGACACTTTGTACAGGGAGTGGCGACAGAATCTAAGCACAATCAAATGAAACATATTGAGAATGCATAGAAAGAATAATATTACATCGTATGACTACTGCCAAACAGTCACTGGAGTCACCTAATGTGTTAGTATTCATTAGGAGCGGACGTAGAACGGTCACATTAACGGAGAGTAAGGTACATCTACAACTACATACATACCCCGCAATCCACCCAAAGGTGCATGGCGGAGGGTACCTACGTCCACTACTAGTTTCTTGCTTTCCTGTTACTCTCCATTACAGAACGAAAGAAAGAACGTCGCCTTCCTAACAGTGACTTCCATTAGTGTTCCCGAAGCATCTCAGTGACGCCGCGGTTAAATGGCCGAGCGCTCTAAGACGCCTTGCTGCGGGGCATGCGGTTGCTCCCCGTCGGAGGTTCGCGTCCTCCCTCCGGCATGGGTGTAAGTGTTGTCCTTAGTTGAAATTAGTTTAAGTATTTTCTTTCAAAAGTCAGTCTACATGGCAAATTTTATTCTGTTGGTAACCGGTTTCGGCCCCTTAAAATGTCATCTTCAGACAAAAACAACCATAGTGATGGCCACCGGTTGTGTTCAGGTGGAGCTGCTGGCAGGCGATATAGGCTGACTTTTGTAAGAAATTAAATACTGCTGTTATTCCATGATGTTTTAAAAATAATTAGTGTTATTAGTTTGTACACCTAGGGAATGATAACCTCAGTAGATGCACTCCTGGCCATTAAAATTGCTACATCACGAAAATGACGTGCTGCAGACGCGAAATTTAACCGACAGGAAGAAGATGCTGTGATATGCAAATGATTAGCTTTTCAAAGCATTCACACAAGGTTGGCGCCGGTGGCGACACCTACACCGTGCTGACACAAACAGCAGTTGACCGGCATTGCCTGGTGAAACGTTGTTGCGATGCCGTTACATTTCAGATGTGCTACGACTCGTAGCTCTACCCTTCATTCTATCCCTGCGACACCCTACATTTCAGCAGGATATTGCACAACCCCATGTTGCAGGTCATGTACGGGCCTTTCTGGATACATAAAAATGTTCGACTGCTGCCCTGGCCAGCACATTCTCCAGATATCTCACCAATTGAAAACGTCTGGTCAATGGTGGGCGAGCAACTGGCTCATCACAATACTCCAGTCACTACGCTTGATGAACTGTGATATTGTGTTGAAGCTCCATGGGCATCTGGGCATCTGTACCTGTACACTCCATCCAAGCTCTGTTTGATGCAATGCCCAGGATCTATGCACCCAAACTGCGTGACAATGTAATCAGTTCTAGTATATTTGTCCATTGAATACCCGTTTATCATCTGCATTTCTTCTTTGTGTAGCAATTTTAATGGACAGTACAGTATATTTCCAAACATTTGAACATCTCAGTGATTTTCGCGCACTGATCGAACCAGTAACCAGTAACATAGTCGCCAGCCCGCCTCTAAATGGGAATCTATATCTTCCTTTAAACTGATCTGATAGGAAGATGCTAGGGATTCGCTGGAAGAGTCCTGAGATAGTAACTAGCTTTCAGAACATTCGTTCGACCAGAACTTCCCGACTCCAAATTACTTTCAAACGCATTGTTTCCCAACAGTTATATAACGAGTATGTAGGTACGACAAGCATGTTTGTTAGCTGGGAGTTATAACTCCATCTGACAACGAAGCATGTGATCTAAACTGGAAAAATGTGAGATTCTCCGAAAGGGAGGGGGAAACAAAATAAAACTTGGCATGTTACCTTAGTATGTGTTGTAATTTCAGTGCAGACACAGACTGGCAGCTCATAATTGCAGCTGTTGTATGAGAGAGATGCGAGAGAAATTTGCAGAAAATTTGGTAGCGATAGTCCACTCATAAGCATGCAGATGCAGTCAATGTGGATGCACCGAATCGGTTATGATGTTTGTCATTAAGCTTGTTTTGAGGTAAACTAGTCAGAAACCGGACGTAACAGAGTAGATAGAGTGCATGTTCAAACTGGTATCACACATCTTCTGTTGGTGATAAGTTAGATACCTATTTTCTCTGTAATTTTATTCACATTATATTCCTAAATTTTTGAGGGTTTTTTACTTCATGTTCGTATTTTTATAGCTGTAGTTATAAAGTCTACCAATCTGGAGCCCTGAACTCAGTCATGTATTTGATTAGCATAAACGTTACCACTGTTTGAGCTGTGCAGCTACGGAGAAAACAGGTGACTATAAGTGAGTAGGGATTGTGCCTGTTGTATATGGATTCAAGAGCAATTGGCCATCGCCCGTAAATTTTGTAGCTGGTAAACCTTCCGGGTAGTATTGTCGCGCTCTATGAAACTCTTCTGTCTCTGCTGGTAAACCTTCTGGTTAGTATGACTGAGTTTCATCTGTTCCTAGAGTTTCATAGACCAAGGCCATACTACCTGGAAGGTTTACCAGCAATCATGTCATACGGTCGTGAAAGCCTTCATTCTATGATTAGAAGACTCTACGGGGAGGATTTCTCAGTCGTCCATAAACAGCTGAAAACTCTGTTGGCCGCGGTCGAGAACATCAGTCTGCTGCTCTGGACTGAGGTGGCGCTGTGGCGTTTCAGGGAAAGGCTTTGGCAACTCTGGTGCCTGTCACGCCGTCAGCGATCCCTGAAGCCGCTGCGCCTTCTGTTTTTCCACGTCCTTCACTATCTACAGTTGCCTGCCTGTTATTGGCGAACAGTGTCGGGATCGCGAATCATTGGAAGGAAGGTGAAAGTTGTTTCCGACCGCACGGCTGTGCTATAAAGTATCAGTAACAGGTTCTAGGCATTTCGCAATGCTGATAGTACATCTGTGCCTACAAGGAATACCTCGCCCGTTGAAACAGTGACCGAACTTCCTTAGAATCCCAGGTAAGGCCAGATGGTATAATTATTTGGCATTGGGGGCTAAAATGATACGCGGGTGATGAAAGTCTTTTAGTAAACAGCACAAAATTCTCTTATTGGTTGCCGGTGGTCTTGGTGGAGGTATGGAGGAGGCTCTGCCGGCGGCGTTAGAGAGTACTGACAAGGAGGCCACCTGGGCATCGGGTTATAGAATATCTTTATATTGTGGTACGTGAAGTTCAGAAGTTAAATAACAATCAGCCAAAGCCATTCGACGCAACTCTCAAAACATTACGAGAAAATCGACTTGAAAGTTTCGCAAAGTACATGTACGTAATAAGTGCTCATAATTAAAACGGTTGTTGCATGTGTACGTGTAGCTCAGACTCGCGGTGGGGTAGCCGAGTGGTCTAAAGCGTCTCGCTGCGGAGCGCGCGGTTGCTCGCCGTGGAGGTTCGAGTCCTCCCTGGGGCATGGGTGTGTGTGTTGTCCTTAGGTTAGTTTACCTAGGTTTAAGTAGTTTGTGAGCTACGGACTGATGACCACGCAGTTTGGTCCGATAGATTTACAAACATTTGAACATTTTAAAAGAGGTCTTGTAGCGGAGGATGTCATATATTTACCATCGGCATGAGGAATGGCTATAACGGTAATTGGAGTGCGCTTTATCAACATCTACGCACCGTCCGGCACGGACAAACGAAGAGAACGATCCTACTTCTTTGCCGAAGAAATAGCTCCGCTCTTTCTAGGGCGACACGCTGAACGCATCCTTGGCGGCGATTTCAACTGTGTGCTGTCGCCGAAGGACCAGTTCCTACACTATAATCCATGTCCAGAATTGAGAACTTTATCACAGGAACTTCGGATGGTAGATACGTGGAATATGTACTACCATGCGCAAAAATATCCGAACGACCTGAATTGCGTTCCGCCTCATGTGCATGCAACCCAACTAACGTACGTGTCTTGCGGGTGCTCTTCTCGCTCAGCGGTATAATCGTTCGACTATTCAAAATGGATTCACTACAGACAACTGCTCTTTATGACAATCATTCCAGATGTAAATTAACACCACGATTTTGCAAATAAAAGGAAACATGTTATTAAGTTCTTAACGTTTATTAAATCCAATGTATTACAATGACATATCTTAAGTATTGTCACACTTATTACAGTATAATATAACAAACTCCGTCTCATAAAACATTAATTAATCCTTAAACAACATTTAATATTGTTACAAACATCAGATTTTACTATAGTATTGGAAATCCTAAAGTCCTGTAGAAATTCGAAGTACTTTTGTTCTCTAAATCGTTTTCTCACAATTGCGAAACGTCAGATCAGATCACCGATTTTATCAATCTGTGTTTTAACCCAGCATTCACGTCTCAACAATGTGAGGAGTCTTCATAAACTACTCGTGGTTTGGATTCCACGCTAAACTGTAGGTCGCCTTTCCCGGTTGGATAATTGGGGCAGGTTAGGGACATGCAAGTCTCTGAAGTGGCGCACAGTTGCATGACTTGCACCAGGACACTGAGCCACACGAAATTATTATTATTATTACAACAACGACAGGTGCCGTTGTTACTAGTCAGACACGCAGTCATCGTCATTCCTGTTGAGTTAACATTTGAGATTTAACGTCCAATCGTGCTTAGAAATGACATCGGTAGGTTCGGGGTTTGATTCCCGGTGACGCATAACGTAATTATTTCCTGATTACAGATTCAAACATCCCGCTGCTGGTGAAATAATTCGACTACTAACATCTGACTTCACTTAGTTATCTTCAATTGAGATACCGGGTATGTTTAGGGACTGATGACCCAGTAGTTAAGTCCCATAGACTATACAAACATGTGAACATGTGTGTTTCCTTTTATTTGCAAAATCGTGGTGTTAATTTACATCTGGGATGACTGCCATAAAGAGCAGTTGTCTGTAGTGGATCACCGAGCGAGGTGGCGCAGTGGTAACGCACTGGACTCGCATTCGGGAGGATGGTGGTTCAAATCCACCTCCGGCCATCCAGATTTAGGTTTTCCATGATTTCCCTAAATCACTCCAGGCATATGCCGGAATGGTTCCTTTCAAAGGGCACGGCCGATTTCCTTCCTCATCCTAACCCAAAAACTCCGAGCGTTAGCTCCGTCTCTAATGGCCAAGCTGTCGACGGGAAGTTAAACCCTAAGCATCCATCCAAGCATGCATCTGTAGTGGATCCATTTTGAATAGTCGAACGACTATACCGCTTAGCGAGCAGAGCACCCGCAAGACACGTATGTTAGTTGGGTTGCATGCACATGAGGTGAAACGCAATTCAGGTCGTTCGGATATTTTTGCGCATGGTAGTACATGGAGATGGAACGGGGTACACTTACGTAACCAGCCATTCCGGCAGCCGCTTAGATCGCGTCTACGTTACGCGCTGCCTCCAACGTGACATTCATGACGCAGAACTATGGCCAGCGGCCTTCACTGACCACTCGGTTTATATCTGCACGATCGGCCTCCAAAGGCAACAAGTGTGGCGAGGCCATGGCATATGGAAGATGAACGTGGCCCATCTTCAAGCTCCGGAGTGTCATCAAGTTATTGAAGACGTTTGGAATAATTGCGTAAGGCGACGACGGACTTACCCTACGACATTAAGATGGTGGTTAGAATGCACAAAACCGGCGATACGGCGTGCATTCATTGCGTTGGGGCGCGAACAATCGAAGTGGAAATGGCAAACTTTAAACTTTTATTTCACTATACTAAGAGAATGCACATATCAGGCCCCTTCACAGGAACGACAAATGATGGTTCAACGAGCTACGGCTAAAATCGTCGCTCTTATGCGCTCTCATCTGGAAGGTGCAGCGGTCCATGCGAGGACAATGGACCCTGTTGCGGATGAACATCCATCGATGCACCATATTATTCAGGAACATAAGCGACGTCGCAGGGGCCTAATACATACTGTTAACACTGATGATGGCTCTCACCTCACGTCACAAAATGACATAGAACGTGCCTTCGCTAATTATTATACCCGATTATACACCGCAGAAGAACTAGAGCGGGAGCCCTTCCATGAAGTCACTCACACGCTATTCGGGAAGCTAGATCAAGTAGCGGAAGCGATACTGCTGGAGGACATTACTGAGGACGAAGTGCTCGATGCCATAGGCAAGGGCGCACTCAATAAGTTGCCAGGGCCTGACGTAATACCTTTGGAATTTTATCGGGCTTTCCAACACTTGATTGCTCCATATCGGACGGAAATTTGTCGCGAACTCATGTCTCCTGAAGAGCCACTTCCGCCAGCATTTGTAGAGGGCGTCATCATCCCAATACCTAAAACATCACGCAGCACAAGAATCAGAGAATATCGCCCCCTAACACTACTTAACTGTGATTTCAAGATTTTCACTCGACTGATGGCGAATTAAGAAAGTTCTGCATCGTGTGGTGTCATCTGACCAGACATCCCTCGGCAGTGACAACAACATCCAGACGGCGCTCAGTGATTACCGCGATTCGATCGCACTGGCGAAAGCATGTCGTCTACGTGGAGCTCTGATTTCTATAGGTTTCGATCGTGCCTTCGACTGAGTCAGCCACACCTACATTAAGGAACCGATGACGCAAATGAATTTCCCTCCGCCCTTCATAACCATAGTGATGCGACTACTACATGGGGACACTTCTAATGTGCTTGTCAACGGCCGATTGGTAGGGCCCCTAACTATCCAGAGATCGATTCGACAAGGATGTCCTTTGTCCACGATCATATATGCCATGGCTCTTGAACCACTTCTCAGTAGCCTCCGCCAACGCCTGACAGGAATTACGATGCGTGGTTACACATATCGTTGCAAAGCATATGCCGACGACCTTATATTGGTGGTGAGAAACGCCAACGACGTTAACGTAGCTTTGGACTGGATCAATCGATACGGTGGCGCTACGGGTAGCCGTATGAATGTGGCCAAATCCGTCGCCTTGAATATAGGCACAGGACTACCTGCCAACTGCGTTGCCCCATTCCCGTTACGGGACAGGATCAAGTATCTGGGAATCGTCTTCACGAATGATGTACGACGATCGGCGGCGCTCAACTTCAATAGGTTGCTCATAACCATACGAAATGGTGTCAGAGCGAACTCACTGCGGACATTAAATATGATTCAACGTGTCACTTATATAAATACATACTTGGCGTCACGCATTCCACATTATGCACAGATTCTACAGATGCCAAAGATGATCGCCCGAAGCATACTGGCAACATTTGGATACTTCGTCAGCACGGGAGCCCTATTCAAGATCCGGTATGAGGCTCTGACACTACCAACTCGTAGAGGTGGCCTCGGGCTTGTTCACGTTTACGATCGATCGCTGGCGCTATATATTAGCGCGACATTGAAAACATGGAGTAGACAGCACAAGAGTCTGTCAGGAATCTTGATAGACGAACTGGCGCCAGCTTCTCGGCAAATGCCAGTGATGGCGCAGGATATTTCTTCACCGTTTCAATATATCAGAGAGTTTTTCCTTGAATATAGCTATATTATGACAGAACTCCCAATAAATAGATCTCCAACAGCGCGCGACATCTACCGGATACTTACGAGCAGGCGCCCTGCCAACCCTGTGGAAGCACGGCACCCCACGATCCACTGGCCGGTGGTATGGCGGACAGTTCATCATGCCTTACTTGACACGGAAACAAGAACGACATGGTGGTACATGTTGGTTAACGGTAAAAAAGTTACGGATCCCGCCTGTACGCCATCAATATGGTGAACACTCCGTTATGCCAAATATGCCAGGTTCTAGACGACGATGCTCACCGTCTCATGTGCGGGCCCTCTGCGGAAGTATGGCGGCTGGTGACGCAGATGATTGGCTTTCTACTGCGCGTCGGACAGCAAAATATCGACCCCAAGATTGTCCTTTTTCCAGACAGAACGTATTACCCACGAGCCAAAACGAACGCGGTGACATGGATTCGAACCCACGTGGTGTATTATTTGCATCGTGATGGCGCGAATCATGTGCCGGACTTCTGGAACCATTTACAAGAACAACATATGGCACTGATACGGAACCCGAAGTATCAACAATATTTTTCTAATTTTCTGGGGAGTGCGTTAAGAGATCCTCCACGGAGCTGGAATGTCCCGGGTATGAGAAGCTGATTTGATAACGATGAAGAGGCATATGATGAACATGATGAAACGGTTACCTCTTACAATAAAACGAGAAGACGTGCCTGGCGGCAGAAGCACTGGAGTCGACCGCCCGGAAACTCACTCCCCACAGAGAGCTTTCTTTACTTTAATGTTTTTAGTTATGCATGGACACGCTAAATCCGTTAGTATAGACCGCATGGAAGTTACTTGCGTGAGTCAAAGTGAAACACAATCATTAAAAAAAAAAAAAAAGGCGTTGAACTGTGACGCTAAAGGTAGGTGGTTCGGAACCTGCCAATACCTAATTTTTTTTTTTTTTCTTTTTTTTTTTTATTTTTTTTTTACCTGAAAGGGTTTCACACACTCTTATTGATTTTTTATTATTTAGATTATTATTTTGGTGTAAAATGTAAAAAATAAATAAATAAATAAATAAAATAAAATAAAAATACAAAAAAATGTGGTAGCGTTGTTGCCTTTCAATCTCATGGTCAGTGGTTCGAATCCTGACATGTTAATTTTTTTTCTTTATTTTGTCCGTTGTGTTCGAATACTTACAGGGCGCTGATAACCTCGCTGTTGAGCGCCCTAAAACGCCAATCATCATCATCATCATCGAATACTTACACAATTTTAATATGTAATGATAATTTTTACGAAAAGTGCACGTGTTTTTGTTTATTCGTAATTTTCTATATTTTATGGAAGGTTGTTAATAATGGTACTCAATCAGAAAACGTAAGTTACATCTTCTACAGTATTGGCTTCACTATCAGCCGAAGCTTTGATTATTCAGTTTGTGAAGAGTTACGGCCCTGTATTTGGAAAGTCTTCTCCCTGGATAATAATGGCTTTCCACGAAGCTACCCTACTCAACCACTGTTTTACGTGCCGACAAGGTTTTCAACTCGTCTACATACACTTTCACAAACATTGACTAAGCACGTGGAATTAGAGATCCAAACATGTTTTATAGCCGGCCGCGGTGGCCAAGGGGACATGATTCCCGCTTCGGCCGCCGTCCTGTCAACACATCCGGGACAGCGGGCCGTTTGTTTACGTGTGCGACGAGCTGTGCTTCGCGGCGGCCGCGGCAGCTTCGTGTGTTATTTGTAAGTATGGAATTCGATAATTCCGAAGAACGCAATAACAACGTTCAATGTGAATTCGACAGCAGCGTTGCTAGGCCTTCAGCTTACGATATTCATCAGTGGTTAAACAACGATATGCGATTACTGGAAAAGGACGTTCTTGGTATACAACTGGACTCTTTTCTAAATTCCGTGTTTCTAAAATTGAAATCTTTCGATATGTGTGACGCTCTGGTTCAATATAACGACGGTATGTTCAAATGTCTGTAAATCTATCGGACCAAACTACGTGGTCATCAGTCCGTAACTTACAAACTACTTAAACCAAGGTAAACTAACCTAAGGACAAACACACACACACCCATGCCCCAGGGAGGACTCGAACCTCCACGGCGAGCAACCGCGCGCTCCGCAGCAAGACGCTTTAGACCGCTCGGCTACTCCACCGCGGCAACGACGGTATCACGAAGATAAAGCACTTTGATGGTACAGTGAGCAGTGTCAAGATATCTAGTGCTGGATATGGCATACGTACTGTCCGCGTTTTCAACTTGCCATTCGAAATTAGGAATGATACCATTAAGAGACATTTCAGTCTTTATGGTGACGTCATTGACGTAATGAAGGAAAAATGGTCGAGTGCTTGCGTCTATCAAGTAGAAAACGGCGTGAGGAGTGTCCGAATGATAATGAGGACTCATATCCCGTCATTTGTTTACGTTAACGGCCATCGAGCGTTTGTCACATACAATGGGAAACCTCAGACGTGCTCTTTTTGCAATTGTACGGGACATTTCATGCAAGACTGCCCGAGACGCAAGCGGCCTGTCCAACTGGCACGGGGCGTAAGTGAGGAAGACACATCGTACGCGGCGGTGGCACTTGGTTCTGTTCCTGCCACCCCGAGACCTTTAGTACTGGAGACAGAGTCGGAGGCCGGTATAGACGCCATGGACACTGCACCTGTGGCAGAACGTTCGGAAGTGTCGGGACACGTCGCACCAGCCAATGTAGCCGCATCGTTGCCGGAATCTCAACCTGTTGAAGTTCCGCGAGAAATAGACGAAAAACCTCTTCAAATCTTTAAAGCGTCGACAGTTACCGAACCTGAATAGACTATTGAAACCCCGACTGTGTCCGAGATTATTACTATTCCCGACGTGACATCAATTGCAGGTCCAAATCAGGTCATGGTTTGTGAGACAGGATTGCAACCCGGACGTAGAGCTGACTCTGACGTATCACGACCGCAACAAGATCCAGCTTAGGAAGAGGATAGTTCTTCAACCCGGTCACGCAGTGCCAGCAGCTCCCGCAATCAGGAGTCGGGTCGTTACCATGGGAAACATCGTAGTCCGTCGCCGGGAAGGAAGGTGTCTGCGTCCTTCAAACGCAGTCAAAGGAAGAAGTTATCACAACGGACCGGACAGAGCGGCGACGGAGACCTTCGGCAACATACTGCACAAGGAATGATTACAAGTGACGCGGAACAGCGTCGTGAGGCGACCGTTCGTCAATTAAAAGAACTTTTACTGAAAACCGCAACAGAAGTGGAGAGTGAGATGGCGGTGGATACTCCTTCCGGTTCTCCGAGTGCACTTGGGCCTGTCAAACGGAAGGCTATGGAACAACACCAGAGAAGAGCTCGTCCGTCAATGCATCCTTCCCGGTCTGAGTCAACTGTAGAAGCAGCGACTGATGTATCCGGGCCTTTGAGTAGTGACGTGTGTATGGACGTGGAGGGAGCGTCATTGCAACCTCCTATCGTTGAAAGGATCGACTGGGCGGAGGAGGGGCATTTGCGGTGACGGGACTAGAACCCGCACCAAATGTACTAGCTGGGGTTGGGGTACAGAACAGTAAAGATGGTATCCTGTGTTTAAACGAAATATGCCCAGTTCCGTACGCGCCATCTGGTGTTGGTATTTGGAGGCTTTGATTTTAAATTCAAAGTTTTAACTGTGCTTAGTGTATTTTGTCAGTGTTAACGTCGATACTCTGCATCGTTGATATGTTTTTATATATACAATGTGTTTTTAAAGTCTGTATGTTCTACGTTTTTATGGTTCTTTAGTGAATGCCACGGATATCAAGGTATTCTAGTAACGAACGCCAGTGTTCCGCGGTGTAAATCATACCCCACCACGAAACAAATCGCCACTCTCTGGTTACTCGGACTTGTCGTTCATTCAATTTTTCTCTAACTGAATGATTCCCTGAATTTGTAACATATCTCTGGACAGGACATTGTAAGACTCAATTGCGACCTACTCATTATATGAAATATACTTTTGTACGTTTCTCTCGGTCATGCAATTTTTTAACAGATCATATATGATGTAATCATATAACGAAATGGCAGCCGCATAATATGAACGTAAAGGAAAGCAAGAAAATAAACAGAAGGAAGAACAGTCAAGACGGTATTGTTTATTGTGTTCAGTGACACGGTTTCGTGTGTTTTTATTTTCTTTGTGAAACCCTGACAGGACCGAAGGCCTCAGGGCAGTCTTACAGCATAATGAAGTGCTTTTTCGTTGCAGTGCATGCTTTAAATATTTTATTTCAAAATTTCTATACGCACGAACCGATGTAACCAAAGTTAAGCATTAGAGTTTGATCAATGTCTTATTTGCAAGTGTGGGAAAAAGACACACCCTGATATCTGATTATTTTTATTTTTAGAATATACAAAAACGAACAGACTACTTTAAAAGAAAAGTTTCTTACTGCAATCGCCGAGGGAAACATTCTGAAACATGGCTTCGTGTACTCGGATGTGTAATGCACTGTGTTTCATTTATCACTTTTGCTGCATTAAAAAAAGATTTTTAATTATTTATTTCCATGGTGGATCAGAAGAAGCCAGTACCTCCAGACTAAAGCGAAAGAAAGGCCGAAGAAGGCGTTCATGGTGAGAGTAAGGACGGGGTGTAGGGGAGAAGGAAGCCCCGAAAAAAAAAAGTGCAGGAGGTCCTTTTTAAAAAAAGGGGGACTGAGGCGCGCCAGTCACGGTCTGCACGGCCACTACGGTCGGGGGTTCGAATCCCCCCACGGGCATGGATATTTTTGCCGTCCTTAGTGTTAGCTAGTTCAAAAGTAGTTTGTAAGTTTAGGGACTGATGACCCCGTACTTAAGTCCCATAAGCTATACAAACATTTGAACATTTTGAACATTTTTTATAGAACTGAATGCGGAAAAAAATGTCCCAGTGGAATTCGAGCCTCTGACCATGGTTTTACGCCAGTACGCTACCACCTGAGCTAAACCGACAGATGCAGCAACTGTTTTAATTACTGATACTTACGTGCACTTTGCAAAATTTCAAAGTCGATTTTCTCAAGAATTTTTTAGAGTTGCGTCGAATGGCTTTGGCTGGTTGTCATTTGAGTTCTGAACTTCACGTACTATAAATATGAAGAAATTCTAAAATACGATACCCATGTGGTCTCCTTGTGAGTGAGCCCTGTTGTATGTATTGGATCTTGTGAGCACCACGACCGCTGTCTACTGGGTACGAAGACCACCTCGGTTCCTACAGGCGACTGATTGATTTGTAGAAAACGGATAGAACCTATCGCGGAATGTGGGCATTCTAAAACAGAGACATTTCTCCGTAGGCCAGAAAAGACGCCCCCTGACTCCAGGAAAATGCAGCTTTTGACCAACAGAAAGCAAAAGGTTAATGTTAATTTAAAGGAAGCTAACTGCAAGAAGATCTATGGAATGGTGCCAGAACTGCTTTCGGTTATACAGGGTGTTACAAAAAGGTACGGCCAAACTTTCAGGAAACATTCGTCACACACAAAGAAACAAAATATGTTATGTGGACATGTGTCCGGAAACGCTTACTTTCCATGTTATAGCTCATTTTATTACTTCTCTTCAAATCACATTAATCATGGAATGGAAACACACAGCAACAGAACGTACCAGCGTGACTTAAAACACTTTGTTACGGGAAATATTAAAAATGTCCTCCGTTAGCGAGGATATATGCATCCACCCTCCGTCGCATGGAATCCCGGATGCACTGATGCAGTCCTGGAGAATGGCGTATTGTTTCACAACCGTCCACAATACGAGCACGAAGAGTCTCTACATTTGCTACCGAGGTTGCGTAGACAAGAGGTTTCAAATACCCCCATAAATGAAAGTCAAGAGGGTTGAGGTCAGGAGAGCGAGGAGGCCATGGAATTGGTCCGCCTCTACCAATCCATCGGTCACCGAATCTGTTGTTAAGAAGCTTACGAACAAGTCGACTGAACTGTGCAAGACCTCCATCGTGCATGTACCACCTGTTGTATCGTACTTGTAAAGACACATGTTCTAGTAGCACAGGTAGAGTATCCCGTATGAAATCATGATAACGTGCTCCAGTGAGCGTAGGTGGAAGAACAAGAGGCCCAATCAAGACATCACCAACAATTCGTGCCCAAACGTTCATAGAAAATCTGTGTTGATGACGTGAATGCACAATTGCGTGCGGATTCTCGTCAGCCCACAAATGTTGATTGTGAAAATTTACAATTTCATCGCGTTGGAATGAAATTTACTTTTAAAGAGAAATACTAAAATGAGCTCTCACATGGAAATTAATCGTTTCCGGACACATGTCCACATAACATATTTTCTTTCTTTGTGTGTGAGGAATGTTTCCTGAAAGTTTGGCGGTACCTTTTTGTAACACCCTGTATACAACCACAATGCCCGCTTTGCACTACGAAAGGAAAAGTGGTCGAAACCAGATGTCAGTAGTAATGAAATCCTAAAATCAGACATGAAAATTTATCGCAAGGACAAAAAGAACACTGAAGGTGGAGACGTTTATTTTTCGACACGAAATTAAGATAAACCTATAGAGAATACCAGAATGAAACTTTCACTCTGCAGCGGAGTGTGCGCTGATATGAAACTTCCTGGCAGATTAAAATTGTGTGCCCGAACCGGGACTCGAACCTATAGAGAATAGTAAATATCCTGAATGAGAAACTGCTGTGCGAAGATCAAGGTTAAAAGTGGCTTAGATATGGTTATTGGATATTTCATAGACCCTTACCTCAGCTGGGGTAGGGTTGTCACATCTATGGAAAATATTTCATATAGATTAAAAAATAAAAATGTTCAAATGTTTGTATAGTCTATGGAACTCAACTACGGGGTCATCAGTCTCTAAACTTACAAACTACTTATGAACTAATTACGAACTAGGACGGCACAAATATCCATGCCCGAGGGGGGAGATTCGAACCCCGATCGTAGTGGCCGTGCAGACCGTGACTGGAGCGCCTTAGTCCCCTCGGCCACCGCGGCCGGCATTAAAAAGCATTTTGCATAAATTTCAAGGTCATGTTACAGTATTAGAAAAAGATTTTAACTAAGAGTTTATTTTAATTTTTTCAGAAACATTGCTCTTTTTCTTTCTATTTTCCGGTGATCAGTGCGACCTCCATGCCTCTGTCTCCAAGGATTTGAAGTAGGGAGTGACTTTTATAAAAATAATTACCAGATGTACAATGGGAGGCACAAATATTAAAGATCGGCTTGTATGGACATGAAAACAAGTGAAATTGCTCTAAATGATTTATCCGAAAATTATTTTGAGCAGTTACTTGCAGAGTAGACTTGTGGCGATGACATCTTAGACTTGCTGATGACAAACGTACCCTAACAAGATTCAAATGTTTGTAAATTTATGGGACTTACTTCTTTGTTTATTAGTCCCTTGGCTTACAAATTACTTAAACTAAGTAGCCTAAGTAACCTAAGGACAACACTTTCACACATACCCCAGGGAGGACTCGAACTTCCGACGGAGAACAACCGTGCACTCCTCAGCAAGGCGCCTTAGACCGCTCTGTAATTCCACCCCGGCACACCCTAACATTTCGACTCACTCACAGGGAGTATGCGATCACAGGGCCACTGAATGAAGCTGTAAATAACAGTATCACAAAAGGTAAGCTGATCCTTCTTTTTATCGAAAGCGACAAGAAACAGGTTTGAGAGTACAGGACAGTTAAACACGAAAACTTGATATCCAACAATAGCCTGAATTTTTATTTTTCCACTTTGTTTTTTTTTCTGTAGTATTTTAGTTGTTGGGAAATATGTGTAGTATAAAGAAAAACCAAATCTAATAATATTATATAGGCCTGACGAGCCTTCGAAGTACCAAATTTTATTTTCAAATTTATTATGAGGATTTATAATAAGTTATATTCCGTTCCTAACCAATCATTATCATAAATTGACTTACCTAGTAACGGCAGACAAATTATGAAGATCGCTTTCCCACAGGTAATGCACAGATTACTATCTGAGCTATCACCCATATACCACGAAATAGGCCAAGTCTGCGGCCTTGAAATTCAATTGCTTTGGCGTCACGGATATAACATCAATGAAAGAACTGCGATGCACTAACAATGTACCAAATCAACAATAAGTGGCGCGCTACATTTCTCGCGGCAATTAAAATGATGAATAATTTTTTGCATTCATTTTTATTAGGCGGGTCTTTGAATGAGCTCTTTGAATGGGAGAGCTCCAGCGTGGTTAGACCACCGATTTATAAAACTGCTTCTAAACATAGGGAACCTCAATGCCAAAACCAAGCAGAGAAGCAGAAATTAAAGGGAGCCAAATCTAGCGAAAGCATGAGTGATGCTTTCAGTGATTTAGAAAGTAAGGTTCTATGAACCGACTTTGCAGAAAGTCGTAAGAAGTTTTAGTCATGTTATATGAGTAAACGGATAAAAGTCCTGAGCAGACATTATGGACCGTAATGGTACTGACTCAGAGGAAGACGCACAATGAGTCGAAATATTAAATGCTGTATGTCGGAGCAGCTCCATAGAGATGTAATGGTTCCTCCTCTAAATCTCACGATTAAATGGCAAATTACCGAAATAAATGACCAAGGAATAAAAAAGAATAACAAGCCTCGTACCGCGCGTCTATCCTCGCGGGCAAACTGAAAATGGCAATGAGAAGAAAAGCCTTTCTAAGGAAGAGAAATTTTTTAACACGGAATATTAATGGATGTGTTAGGAAATCTTTTCTGAAGGCATCTGTCTCATACGGCAATGAAACGTGGACGATGTACAGTTCAGATTTTGAAATTTTTTGTTACAGAAGAATGCCTAAGATTAGATGAGAAGATCGCGTAACTAATGAGGTCTTAATGAGAAAAATGGGGAGAATAAATTATGGCGCACCTTGACTAAAAGAATGGTAGAATACATGACATCAAGGAATCGGTAATTTAGTATTGAAAGGAAGTGTGTGTAGTAAAATTCGCAAAGGGGTAACATGAGAAGAATAGAGAAAGTAAGTTCCTGATGTATGTCGATTATTCAAAGATGAAAATGCGTGCGCATTATTGAACCGAGCGGAGAGCTGCAACAAACCATTCTTTGGACTGAAGAAGACAACTACAAAAATCTTTAGGTTGTAGAGGTATACTATGAGATAAGGATACTGTTGATTAGTACAGCGTGTACTTACGTCTCTTCTTGTGTTTTTTCATGCGAGTTCCGCAATCGTAATTTATACTGTTTGTTGAAGAAGATTTATGTCGCTATAATTACATGTTTAACGTGGGCCTGGTACAAAAATCGGCCGGCCTGGTACAATAACCGGCCATATTTTAACATTTTTGAACAATAAAAACGAATGAAACTGACGCACTATTATACATGTTCTACTTTTCATACACAACTGCAATACCAATGATGTATAAGTGGACCTAATGTCTTCTGTGTCCTACACTTCATTTTAATCCCGCGGTGAATTTCACCATGTGATCCTGCTGTCCCTGACTTGAAGCTACTCGTTACAGAGTGGAAAACCAGTTCTGTGAAAGATAACTATAGACTTGAGTATTCGATTTCAATAAATAAGAAATCAACTGTTCTGAAACAGCGTCAGACCTTCGAGTAGTGGGAACGTAGCCACTATTTCAAGAATAAGACAGAATGGTAATTATGAGCAGTATATTTTCAGATGACACCACTAAACTTCATTTGAACAGTTAATAGAGTTGTTCTTAGATGATTTACAAACAGCTTGGTACCACTGTTAACGCTTACCGTCACCCATATTATTTCCCAGTTAGAATTACTGACAATATTTGTTCTTACTTTACAGCAATAAATACGCCACAATCCCTTGCTTGCTATTCCAATATAATGTCCACGATGAATACATTTCATTTCTGCATATATGTATATATCATTTGCTGCGAGCATTCTGATCGTAGTTCCTGCAGGCATTAATATCGTTAATAAAGGTGATTAATTCTGATCCTTCATAGGCAAATATTCAGATAAATATCTTCTCAACTATATTCTGTATTTCGATAGCAACTTATTCAGTGACTAAATTCCGAATGGGAAAATCTCATCTTCAGACACTCAAAATTACTTAATTAAAGTCTCTCATAATCATAAGAATGTGAAAACATCCTCCTACTGTTGGCTAAAACCTGATGGGTTCCAATACCTGGATCTGATTCTGTAATTAGTACTTCGATCCCACATCTAGCAATAACAATAATTTCAGTCAAAAACTCAGCTATGTGGTGAAAACCGGTGTTAATTCCCATGGAAGGACTTCTTTAATTTTTTTTAAATATAGAATCAGCTAAAGTTTCCATCTTTTATGGTTTGTTAAGAGAGCTTTAGCTTGTAGATTTTTGACTACGAAGCGTAGCGTGGAGGTCTAAGTGCAGGACTGACATACAAAATGGTTCAAGCTGGAATACCTTCAGGTATTTACAAAATGTTATTGTTAAGTCGCAAATGTTTGTTAATCTACGGCTTTTAAACTACTTAAACTAACTTAAACTAATCTTAGGATAACACACACACGCAAACACCAATGCCGGAGGGAGGACTCGAACCTCCGACGGGAAGCAACCGCCTGTTCCGCAACAACGTGCCTTAGAGCGCTCGATATTTCTATCGCGACATTGTTAAGTCATTAATAAAAATTCAATATATACATTAGTTTTATTCAAATGATTTTATTTGTTTCACCTCTAATTCTATAAAGCGTCATTTCAATATTTGTATCCTGTATAAACGTCTACAATCCGAATCATAAAAATTCATCTTCAGAGACCTACAATGAACCAAAAATTATTACTTAAAATCCTAAGATCCTTATTTGACAAACACATTACAGATGTCTTCCAACAACGGAGACATTCCTCCTTTCTGAGTTTCAAATATTTTCTTACCAGTAAGAGACAATGGATAAGAAAGAGGAAATTGAGTATAATTACAATTCAGCCACTTTTATTCACCTTATTGTGCTTCCGAGCATTATCAGAAACAGAAATACTTCTAGAATTAAGCTTGGTATAGGCTGGGACCGTATTTCTCCAAGTTTTTACTGCACTGTTTGTCATCTAAAATGCAGTACTGGAAGAGACCAAAGATAATGCAGCCAAATTAATTTGGGAGACGACAGATTGTACAAATATCACAGGGTTGAAAGTACAGACCGATTTGGAGTGAGGAAGAGGATGAAATCAGTGGTGTTGAGATATAGGTCTACCAATACTCGCTGCTTCCAAATAATGCCTGATGTAGCAGGAGGTGATGTACCTGGGACCGTCGTTCCACCGTCTTCAACCAGACGTTATCGATAGGTGAGAGAAGGCAGTAATGTAGTCTGATGGCTTTAGAAATAGTCTTGACCTTTGCGTGCCACATATGGTCCCGAATTGTCGCCTTGCAATATGGCCGACGGCTAGCCCCAAAGGTACGAAAGGACAACAGGCTCCAGCACTTTCGAGACGTAGCGCAGGTTTGTTAGTGTATCCATAATGAGTGCTTGTGGTGGAAGTGGAATCCAAAAGCACAAAATATCTCCAGTCCACAATACCGGTGCAAGACTAGTAAAGGCAAGAGTTCAACAGTCTCTCAATACAATGTCTCCAGACTCCAATCCGCCCAACGTGGTGGTTCAGGCAGAAGCGGGACTACAACGAGATTGATCAGAGATATAAGGCTTTCGCGACCGGATGATATTGCAGTTAGTAAAACTTCTGGGTAGCAAGGTCGTTGTCTATAAACGCTTCTGTTCCTTACGTTTCGTCCAAGACTGCGCTGGACTTCCCCAGAGGCGCTCCTCTTCCGTTGGTCTTGCCGACTGACGGGTCGGACGTCTGAGAGCGACATACAGGGTGTTACAAAAAGGGACGGCTAAAACTTTCAGGAAACATTGCTCACACACAAAGAAAGAAAATAGCTGGGGTAGTGTTGGCACATCTATGTGAAAAATTGGAAAATATTTTATATAGATTAAAAAATATTTTGCATAAATTTCAAGATCATGTTACAGTATTAGAAACGCTTAATTTCCATGTTAGAGCTCATCATTTTATTACTTCTCTTCAAAACACATTAATCATGGAATGGAAACACACGGCAACAGAACGTACCAGCGGGACTTCAAACACTTTGTTACAGGAAATATTAAAAATGTCCTCCGTTAACGAGGATACATGCATCCACCCTCCGTCGCATGGAATCCTTGATGCGCTGATGCAGCCCTGGAGAATGGCGTATTGTATCACAGCCATCCTCGAGCATGAAGATTCTCTACATTTGGTACCGGGGTTGCGTAGACAAGAGCTTTCAAATGCCCCCATAAATGAAAGTCAGGAGGGTTGAGGTCAGGAGAGCGTGGAGGCCATGGAATTGGTTCGCCTCTACCAATCCATCGGTCATCGAATCTGTTCTTGAGAAGCGTACGAACACAGCGACTGAAATGTGCAGGAGGTCCGTCGAGCATGAATCACATGTGTCGTACTTGTAAAGGCACATGTTCTAGCAGCACGGGTAGAGTATCCCGTATTAAATCATGATAACGTGCTCCAGTGTGCGTAGGTGGAAGAACACGAGGCCCAATCAAGACATCTCCAACAATTCCTTCCTTCAATTGGGCCAAATGGCGGTGAATCGAGGAAGTACAGTACATACTAATGAAACAATTGGGTATTTTGACAGTTGTCTGCACGAATTATTTCAATTTACATTTAAAGAGAAATACTAAAATGAGCTCTAACATGATAATTAAGCGTTTCCGGACACATGTCCACAAAACATATTTTCTTTCTTGGTGTGTAAGGAATGTTTCCTGAAAGTTTGGCCGTACTTTTTGTAACACCCTGTATATAGCGTAGAAAAGAGGGCGTGGCCGAAGTCACACGAGATGACCAGAGGTAATCCTTGTCAGAAATAAAAACACTATCGACTGTCTCCTAGTAAAAGACGAAAAACTGCTTAGCAATTTTGCAGCGCTACTGTCCATGTCGCTAAGATTCATTTCTCTTCTTTCCTATTAAAATGTATATATTCCAATAGCTGCTCTATATAATCGTGAGTAATAATGCTTCGTTTTAGATAAAACTTTTGTTTCAGTATATTTAACTTCATGATTTCCTGAAGAGCATGATCTGGTACAGCAAATTAATCTATTTTTCCTAGGCGGAAAAGACTTTCATGTTTTAGTTGTGTAGTCACACTCCTTTTTGTGGTTCCAATTTAAACTCTACCACATGTACACGGAATTTTATATACGCCACATACCGATAGAGGAGGCCGTTTATCGTTTACATATCGGAGAGTTTGACATATTTTTACTTTTTTTTCTAAAATCTGGTCTAATGTTATGTTTTTGTAAAATCTTTCAAATCTGGTCCGCGACTTTTTTTTTATACAAGACAGAGAAACTGTTGTGTTTCATCCATGTTTTTCAGCCTTTTGTTATTTGGTCGCAAAATTCTATTTACCTCCTTTCCTGGGTAGCCATTTTTCTGGAAAGCTTACTTCAGATGTTGTAATTCGGCATTAACCCAATGAAATATATAAACAAAAGGATACTTTTAATAGGAAAGAAGAGACAATGAAACTTAGCGACATATGGATAGTAGCGCTACAAACTCGCTAAGCAGTTTTTCATCTTTGACTGGACGACAGTTGATAGTGAAGTTTTTATATCAGACAGGGATTATCTCTGCTCATCACGTGTGACTTTGACCACACCCACTTTTCTACGCAAGAGAGTCGGCAAGACACGGCAGGAGTGCATCTGAGGATGTACAGCGCAGTCTTAGAGGAAATAGAAGGAACAGAAGAGTTCCATAGACCACGACCACACTGCCTGGAAGGTATAGAACGACATTGATTTTGAGTTTGTGACACTTGCGGGGAGTGACACTTGCGGGGAAAGGGAATATGTAGACACTTGCGGGGAGACCCGGACGCTGCAGGTAGTGAACAGGGTGTTCCAGAAGTAGGGATACACCACCCCTACTCCACGCCCTCCAGCCGCTACCTGTGCCGTATTCAGGGAAAGGCCCACCGAGCGAGGTGGACCAGTAGTAAAGGCCTTTTTCTTAAATGTTCTGAATATAAATCTTCCTCCTTCTTGAGGAGGAGAGTGATACGGATATCTGATTGTAAACCACTGCCTATTACCTTAGACCTTTTTCACCGTACTGAACAGGAGTTCCGCGTATTCCGTAATTTATATTTATACAATTAACAGGCAATGTAATTTATAACCAACTATCGGCTGCCAATTTCGCTTCATTTTTTCCTGGAAGTCTTGCACTTGTTTCTCCCTGTTGGTTTATGACAAGTTCGGAGTAAAAATGGTTCTATATCACGGTGATAACGAGAGTAACTCGGGCGTCCGATCTTTGACTGTCGTGAGGGCATTCGTGTTCTCTCGATAATCCATTTTTAGTCCGGGGCAAGTCCCGGAGATAAATTAAATTGGTCCCAATCCCCCGGTTCCGACCAAGGTTTTCGGGAGGTTTCCCTTGGTTGTAAGGCGTATGCCGGAACTGGTAAGCCCCTCCCACTTATTCCCAATTGGGATTCCCCCTTTGCCCACTATCAGCTTGTCTGATAATTGGCTGAATAGAACCGCGACTCTTTATGGGCCGGATCTCAAACAGCCCGCTCCACTCCTCGGAGTGGAGAATGAAAAGAATAAGGTTTTTTGTTGTTGTTGTTGTTGTTGTTGTTGTTGTTGTTTTTTTACGTTGATAGAAAATAGAATTTATCTTTAGCATTTTTCGGTGTGTGACATTCCCTTACACATGTATTTGTAATTCGAATACAGCCAAATCGTATTGAGGTCTACGAAAAAATGCTTTTAGTATGTAAAATACCCATTGACTTATCATTAACGTTTTTTAATTGAAGGTTTAAGGTTGCGTCTCCTATTAAAAAGCATAATAGCTATTTTTAAAGAGATGGAAGTTGCGTGATAGTGGGGTTAACTACATAGCGGTCAATTACATCAACATATCTGTGCAGGATGCCTAATATATTTATTGCTTGCGCAGGTGTCTTGATATGCTTAGTGTTCTGAATAATATGCTTTTAGGAGGTATGGCTGTTGAAAGTCATCGTCTTGTAGTAGCAGAGAATGTCTTAATAACTCTCCAAACATTATCACTATTAAAATACCTTTTTGTTTTCAGGAGGAACACTCAACGAATTAATATGTAGTTAGAACAAGTTACTATATTGCTCTTCAGCTTGCAAAGGGTTGTGCAATTTCACTGAGTTTCGTGTTAGGTTGACAGTGTGGAACCTTGACAAGAGCAGTGCTAGACTTCGTGGTGTGCCTGTACCCAGGAAAAGCCATTAGCCTCCCCAAGGGTCCCGGGATCCCCGCATGTGTTCCAACCCCATTGTTTTTACCCATGAATCCCGGTACACTAACCAGCCTGCTTTACATTTCTGGAGCGTCAGAGCCTGTTGTGCTCCAATACTATTGGATTTTGCCGATGGTCACATTGCAGTACGATAATGTGGCACACAATGTTCAAGACTTTTTCGGCGCTCATCGAATTGCACTGTTGCTTTGTCATACCTGATTTCCCATGTTGTCCTCCATGCAATGAGAGTAGTTTGCCTAATTCTGGGAATTTTCACCCGAAGTAGTAACACTTTTGGTGCAACACAGCTAACTCTTTACCCACTTGGAGTATGTGCTATCGATAAGGAATCTCATATAGTTTTCATATTTTTAGAATGTTCAAATGTTTGTATAGCTTATTGGACTTAACTATGGTGTCATCAGTCCCTAAACTTACAAACTACTTATGAACTACCTTATACTAAGGACGGCACAAATATCCATTCCCGAGGGGGGGATTCGAACCCCCGACAGTAGTGGCCATGCAGACCGTGACTGGAGCGCCTCATCCCCTCGGCCACCGCAGCCGGCATATTTTTAAACTTCCGGAAGGCTACTGACACCACATCCCAAGCTCTTTAGAAGCAGATTGCATGTTTATGGGCTATGGTCTCCGTTGTGGGGTTGCAAATATGATTTCCTGTCAGAACGGATACAGTTTGTAGTAACTGACGGAAAGTAATCGACTAAAACAGACATTCCCCAAGGTAGCGTTATGTGGCACTTACTATATGAAAGAATTAATCTCAGTAGCACGCTTATGCTTAGTCATAATAATAATAATAATAAAAAAACCAGAACAACGATGTGTATGAGAGTTACTCATGGTATGGCCGGCCGAGCGGTTTGCGGCGCGTCAGTCACTTTCTGCACGGCCACTGCGGTCGGGGGGTTCGAATCCCCCCCCCCCTCGGGCATGGATATTTGTGCCGTCCTAAGTATTAGCTAGTTCATAAGTAGTTTGTAAGTTAAGGGACTGATGACCCCGTAGTTGAGTCTCATAAGCTCTATAAACATTTGAATGTTTAGTTTTGCATGGTATGAATATTGGCAATTGGTCTTAAATAATGAACAGTGTTAAGTAATCCAGCCACGCTGCAGTGTAGCCGAGCGGTCTAAAGCGCCTAGCTGCGGAGCGCTTGGTTGCTCGCCGTCGAAGGTTCGAGTCCTCCCTGAGGCATGGGTGTGTGTGTTGTCCTTAGGTAGTTTACCTTACTTTAAGTGGTTTGTAAGCTACGTACTGAAGACCACGCAGTTTATTTCATTTGAAATAATCCATATGAACACTAAAAGAAATCCGTAAGCTTAATTTACGCGATAAATCAGTAAAATCTTAAGGCCGTAAATTCAACTAGATACCTAGGAATACCACCCCCATGAACCACAGACTTTGCCGAGGTGGGGTGACTTGCGTGCCTCAACGATACAGATAGCCGTACCGTAGGTGCAACCACAGCGGAGGGGTATCTGTGGAGAGGCCAGACAAACGTGTGGTTCCTGAAGAGGGGCAGCAGCCTTTTCAGTAGTTACAGGGGCAACAGTCTGGATGATTGACTTAGCTGGCCTTGTAACATTAGCTCATGTGGCTTTGCCACACAGCTACTGCGAACGGCTGAAAGCAAGGGGAAACTACAGCCGTTACTTTTCCCGAGGACATGCAGCTCTACTGTATGAACATATGATGATGGCATCCTCTCGGGTAAAATATTCCGGAGGTAAAATAGTCCCCCATTCGGATCTCCGGGCGGGGACTACTCAGGAGGATGTTGTCATCAGGAAAGACAATACTGGCATTCTACGGATCGGAGCGTGGAATGTTAGATCCCTTAATCGGGTAGGAAAATTAGAAAATTTAAAAAGGGAAATGGATAGGTTGAGGTTAGATATAGTGGGGATTAGTGAAGTTCGGTGGCAGGATGAACAGGATTTCTGGTCAGGTGAGTACAGGATTATAAATACAAAATCAGTTGGGGGTATCACAGGAGTAGGACTGATAATGAATAAGAAAATAGGAATGCGGGTAAACTACTATGAGCAGCACAGTGATCGCATTATCATTGTCAAGATAGATACGAAGCCAACACCGACAACAGTAGTACAGGTTTATATGCCAACTAGCTCTGCTGATGATGAGGAGATCGAAGAAATATATGAGGAGCTAAAGGAAATTATTCAGACAGTTAAGGGAGAGGAAAACTTAATTGTGATGGGAGACTGGAATTCGGTTGTAGGAAAAGGAAGAGAAGGAAAAATAGTAGGTGAATATGGACTGGGCAGGAGGAATGAAAGAGGAAGTCGCCTGGTAGAATTTTGCACGGAACATGATTTAATCGTAACAAACACCTGGTTTAAGAATCACAAAAGAAGGTTGTATACATGGAAGAGACCAGGAGACACCGGAAGGTATCAGATAGATTTTATAATGGTAAGACATAGATTCCGGAACCAGGTTATAAACTGCAAGACGTACCCAGGGGCAGATATAGACTCTGACCATAACTTGTTAGTCATGAACTGTAGGCTGAAACTGAAAAAATTGCAGAAACGTAGGAAAATACAGAGATGGGACTTAGATAAATTGAAGGAAAGTGAAGTTCTGGAGAATTTCAGAGGGAGATTTAGGCAACAATTGACAGAAACAGGGGGAAATAAAACAGTAGAAGAGGAGTGGGTAGCATTGAGAGATGAAATAGTGAAGGCAGCAGAGGACAAAATAGGTAGAAAGGCAAGACCTACAAAAAATCCTTGGATATCACAGGAAATACTAGATTTAATCGATGAAAGGAGAAAATATAAAAATGCAGTAAATGAAACAGGCAAAATGGAGTACAGACGATTAAAAAATGAGATTAACAGGAAGTGCAAAATGGCTAAGCAGGAGTGGCTAGAAGCCAAATGCAAATCTGTAGAAGAATGTATAAGAAGGGGAAAAGTAGATACCGCCTACAGGAAAATAAAAGAGACATTTGGAGACAAGAAAAGCAACTCAACGAATATCAAGAACTCAGATGGGAAGCCGGTTCTCAGCAAAGAAGGGAAAGCTGAAAGGTGGAAAGAGTACATAGAGCAGCTCTACAAAGGAAATGAACTTACAGACAATGTGGTAGGAAGGGAAGAGGACGTAGATCAAGATGAAATAGGAGATGCTATATTGAGAGATGAATTTGATAGAGCCTTGAAAGACCTAGGTCGGAACAAGGCCCCAGGAGTAGATGACATACCCTCAGAGCTACTAAAGTCTCTGGGAGAGCCAGCCACGACAAGACTATTTGAACTGGTGTGTAGGATTTATGAGACAGGCGAAATACCCTCAGACTTTAAGAAAAATGTAATAATCCCCATTCCAAAGAAATCAGGCGCAGACAGGTGTGAAAATTACAGAACCATTAGTTTGATAAGTCATGCTTGCAAAATTTTAACACGAATTATCTACAGGAGAATGGAAAAGCTGGTAGAAGCTGACCTTGGGGAAGATCAGTTTGGATTCAGGAGGAACGTAGGAACCAGGGAGGCAATACTCACTTTACGTCTTATCTTAGAAGATAGATTAAGGAAAGGCAAACCTACATTTCTAGCCTTTGTAGATTTGGAGAAAGCATTTGACAATGTTGACTGGAATACACTGTTTCAAATTCTGAACTCAGCAGGGGTAAAATATAGGGAAAGGAGAGTTATTTATAACTTGTACAAAAGCCAGACCGCAGTTATTAGACTCGAAGGGCATGAAAGGGAAGCATCAGTTGGGAAGGGAGTAAGACAGGGTTGTAGCCTTTCTCCGATGTTATTCAATTTGTACATCGAGCAGGCGGTTAAGGAAAGCAAGGAAAAATTTGGAATAGGGATTAAAGTTCAGGGGGAAGAAATAAAAACATTGCGTTTTGCTGATGACATTGTAATTCTGTCAGAGACAGCAAAGGACCTGGAAGAGCAGTTGAATGGAATGGACAGTGTGTTGAAGAGAGCGTATAAAATGAACATTAACAAGAGCAAAACAAAAATAATGGAATGCGGTCTTAGAAAATCGGGCGATGCTGAAGGAATTAGATTAGGTAACGAAACAATGAAGGTGGTAGATGAGTTTTGTTACTTGGGTAGTAAAATAACATGTGATGGTCGCAGTACAGAGGATATAAAATGCAGAATGGCAATGGGAAGAAAAGCATTTTTGAAAAAGAGAAATTTGCTAACATCGAACATTAATTTAAGTGTAAGGAAGTCTTTTCTGAAGGCATTTGTGTGGAGTGTTGCCTTGTACGGGAGTGAAACATGGACGATAAGCAGTGCGGACAGGAAGAGAATAGAGGCTTTTGAAATGTGGTGTTACAGAAGAATGCTGAAGATTTGGTGGGTAGATCGCATAACCAATGAAGAAGTACTGAACAGAATTGGTGAGAAAAGGAATTTTTGGCATACCCTGGCTAAAAGGAGGGATCGCTTGGTAGGACACATTCTTAGACATCGAGGAATCGTAAATTTAGCACTGGAGGGAAGTGTGTGGGGTAAAAATCGCAGAGGGAGACCAAGAGACGCGTATAGTAAGCAGATTCAAGTGGATGTGGGTTGCCGTTCTTATGAGGAGATGAAAAGGCTTGCTCAGAATAGAGTAGGGTGGAGAGCTGCATCAAACCAGTCTCCGGACTGAAGACCATAATAACAACAACAACCTAGGAATTAAAATTATGAACAACTTACGTTGTAACTGACGGAAAGACATCGAGTAGAACAGCGAAGATATCTGGCGTTCCACTGAAAACTATCGTAGGGTCCCTAGTTTTCCTTACTTTTATAATTGATTTAGGAGACTATCAGAGTAGCTCCCTTGGACTGTCCGCGGATGATGATGTCACTTATCGGTTAGTAACGTCCCCAAAAGATTAAAAAAAAAGTAAAAAAATAAAAAAAAATTAAAAAACAACTGAAAAATGGTTTAGATAAGATATCTCTACGGTGCAAAAAATGGCATTTGATCCTTAATAATAAGAATTTAAATTTGATATCACGATAAATTAGTCAAAATTAAAGACCGTAAATTCAACTACATACCTAGGAGTAACATTTACAAACAACTTTAACTGGAAAGAACACAAGGTAAATATTGTAGGCAAAGGGAACCAAAGATTACGTTTCGTTGCAGAACACTTAGAAGATAGAACAGTTCTACTAAAGAAACTGCCTACACCACACTGGACACATCCCTTAGGCTGTGGCTAAGCCATGTCTTCTCCATATCCTTTCTTCCAGGAGTGCTAGTCCTGCATGGTTCGCAGGACAGCTTCTGTGAAATTTTGAAAGTAGGAGGCGAGGTACTGGCGACATCGCGAGTCGTGTCGGGATAGCTCAGTCGGTAGAGCGTTTGCCCGCGAAAGGCAAAGGTCCCAGGTTTGGGTCCCGGTTCCAGCACACAATTTTAATCTGCCAGGAAGTTTCTATGTAAAACTCATTGCATAGATGGCAAAACGTGATTAAACATACATATAGACGATCTATATCTACATAAATATTCTGCAAGTCTCATTGAAGTGTATGTAAGATGGTTCTTCGAAGCGCTTTTATGATGTTTCTGTACAGTTCCATACTCTAATATCTCGCGGAAAAAAGGAACATATAAATCTTTCCGTTTTCAGTTTGATTTCTCTTATTTTATTTTGATTATCATGTCTCCTTATGAAGGTGGGTGCTAAGACTGAATGTTCGCATTCGGAAGAGAGAGTTGGTGAAGGAAATTTCGCAAATAGATCTCGCCGCAACGAAGAACGCCTTTCTTTTAATGATTTCCACGCGAAACTGTGCACAACTTCCGTGATAATTTCACCCCTGTATCGCGATAATACAAAACGAGTTGCCCTTCTCTGAACTTTCTCCAAATCGTCCGTCAGTCCCACCTGGTGTGGATCCCACAATGGGCAGCAATATTTCAAAATAGGACGCACAAGTGTAGTGTAGGCAGTTTCTTTGGTAAAACTGTTACATCTTCTAAATATTCTGCCAATGAAACGTAATCTTTTCTTGTTTCTCCTAGGTATTTGGTAGATTTGAGGTCCTGTAGATTTGACTGATTTTTCATGTAATTGAAGTTCAGCAGATTTCTTTTAGTGATCGTGTGTATTACATCACACTTTTAATTATTTGGTGTTAATTGCCAATTTTCGCACCACATTGAATTTTTGTCTAAATCGCTTTGCAGTTGCTTTTAATTTCTTAGTGACTTTACTAACCGATAAATGAGAGCATCATATAAGAGAGTTACTCAGATTGTCTCCTAAATCGTTTATAAAAATATGGAACCGAAGGGGCCCTATAACACTTCCCTGTGCGACGCCAGATATCACTTTTGTTCCACTCGACGGCTTTTCGTCAGTTATAATGTACTGTGTCCTTTCTGACAGGAAATCACGAATCCAATCGCACATACAATTTGATTAGAAGACGCTTGTGAGGCAGAGTGTCGAAAGCCTCCCAGAAATCTAGAAATGCGGAATCTATTTGACATCTCTTGCCGATATCACTCATCACCGTCATGAGAGTAAAGAGCTAGCTGTGATCACAAGAACGATCCTTTCTGAATAAGTTTTGTCTATGGGACAATAGGTCGGCCTCCTCAAGGTAGTTCATAATATTTGCTGCATACCGACTTTTGTTACTTGGGCAGTAAAATAACAAATCATGGTCGCAATACAGAGGATATAAAATGCAGAATGGCAATGGGTAGAAAAGCGTTCTTGAAAAAGAGAAATTTGTTAACTTCGATTATTGATTTAAGCCTAAGGAAGTCCTTTCTGAGGGCATTTGTATGGAGTGTTGCCTTGTATGGGAGTGAGACATGGACGATAAACAGTGCGGACAGGAAGAGGATTGAAGCTTTTGAAATATGGTGCTACAGAAGAATGCTGAAGATTAGGTGGGTGGATCGCGTAACTAACGAGGAGGTACTGAACAGAATTGGAGAGAAAAGAAATTTCTGGCATACCTTGACTAAAAGAAGGGATAGATTGGTAGGACACGTTCTTAGACATCAAGGAATTGTGAATTTAGCGTTGGAGGGAAGTCTGTGGGGTAAAAACCGCAGAGGAAGACCAAGAGATGGATACAGTAAGCAGATTCAGACAGATGTAGGTTGCCGTTCTTATGTGGAGATGAAGAGACTTGCTCAGGATAGGGTATTGTGGAGAGCTGCATCAAACCAGTCTCCGGACTGAAGACCACAACGACACAACAACACCCACTTTTTAAACGAATGAAATATAATAAGATGTGAATTTCATGCAGGAATGATGACTGAGAAGAGTAGATAATGGAAGTTGCGGCCGGACATCTTGGGTTGCTTCAGTGTGGAACACTTGGCATGCTTATCAAGTCCTCGGCCCTGAACGTTAATTTAAATTATGACCAAGGAAGTGTTGGAGTAGTGGTACTTGTGTTCTGTTATTACGGAATTACAGGTTTATAGTGCCACTTTACCGATAACAAAAAGCGATAATTTCCTTGAGACTTTGATACTTACTCTTATTTCTACGTTTATGTTCGTTTATTGTCTATTCACAGGTTTACATTGCCATTTTGCCAGTGGCAAAAAAAAAAAAAAAAAAAAAAAAAAAAAAAAAAAAAAAAAAAAGACATTTCCTGACCTTGATATTCCTTCTTGCTACTCTGTTTACATTGATAATTGTCTGTGAAATCTGTTACATGATCAGTGCCCGTGACCGTGTTGGTGTCTGTTTTCTGTCCTTTTCACGTTCCCTATTTAGGTTCCAATGCTGGTACACCCTATGTACTATCTTTGCTCGCTATTGTATTCTGTGAGGTATATTTCTTTTATATTCGTCGTATGTATCATGCGAAATTTTGTTAGTGTATTGATTCCTCAAGTATTATTACGTCGTGTATTTGTTGTTCCGTGTGTGCGTATCTGAGATGATTGTAGGTCTCGCAGAATAGGACCAAATGTTCGGGAGATTTCCCACATGTGCAGGTCTTAGTCTCGCTGACAAGGAGGCTATACGGTGTCAGTTTGGGATGGAATTTCGAATGTTAGTAGTGTAGGAAAAGTATGTACACTCTTAGAAGTTTTAAAATGCACTATTCAGAAAATACGTACAGCAGTGTGGGCAAATATCTCAAGCAATAGCCCCTCTGACTGTCAGGCGGAAGTGCAAGGTTCGATCCTTCCTGCAGGTAAGAATTTATTATTACAATTTCTTTTAAAAATTACAAGAATTTTAAATGCAATTAGTGATATAAAATTATACCAATTACATCATAAAGAACTTTATTTATGAAATGACGGATGTAGGTAATTAAGTGTAGCTGTTTGTTTGTAATTCTATGGACAAAACTACTTTACTCATAAGTCCCTAGACTTACAAACCTAAGGACAACAGACACATCCATGTCCGAAGGAGGATTCGAACCTCCGGCCGCGGGAGGCCTCCCGATCCGTAATGTGGCTCTCCAGACCGCTCGGCTACTCCCGCGCGGCTAAGTGTAGCTGTTGTCATATTGTACGTACTTAAAAAAGAATACGGTTAGGAAGAGTCAAATAAATAATAAAAATGTTCCTTGGTAGGTTCGAACCTGGAGCCTCCACAGGAGAAGCAACCACAAATACACCATCGCTAATCGACATACATATAACTGCAGCACGACCTTCGCTGACCAGTCGGTCAGTTATATACGAGGGTTAGAACTTAAATAGTGGCGAGAGTGCTGTGGAGACACTATGCAATGGAATCTACTATTGTCGGTGATAGTAAACGTTGTTGACGTACCTACCTCCGAGCAAATGGACTCGCCTGTTCCACGTCACCGACGTCAAAGGAAACACAGTCACGTGAGAGCGAGGGGTCTAACGTTTTCGGAATAGGAACAACGAAGCTGCATCACGACTGAATCTGTCAATAGTACGGCAGAGTAAGAAGAAACACTTCCTGCACAAGCCACCCATCGTTTTGCACGACAGTGTGCGAGTGCATACAGCACTAGCTGTAGCTGCTCTTTTCGGTCGATGGTACTGGGAAATACTGCATCAAACCCCATTCTCTCAGGACTTAAGTCCTCGTGAGTTTGATTTGATTCCGAAGGTGGAGGAACCACTTCGTGGCGTTCGCTTCGGAACTGTTTCAGAGATTTGACAGGCAGAGGACCGCTCCATTCGCACCATCAACAAAACAGGCTCTGCTAACGGTACACTACGCCTTCCAAATATACGGCCAGGGGACGAACACAACGCTGGTGACTACTTTGAAGGACAGTATCGGTTGTCAATAAATACACTCCCGGCCATTAAAACTCCTACACCACGATGATTACGTGCTACAGATGCGACATTTAATCGACAGGAAGAAGATGCTGTGATATGCAAATGATTAGCTTTTCAAAGCATTCACACAAGATTGCCGCAGGTGGCGACACCTACAACGTGCTGACATGAGGAAAGTTTCCAACCGATTTCTCATACACAAATGGAATCGCTGGGTTCAGGAGGGCAATACGGAACGCCGTGCTTTTTATCAGGATCGCAATAGAACTGTAGAACCTGCACTACGGTCAGGGGTTCTAATCCCCCCTCGGACATGGATATTTGTAGCGTCCTAGTTCGTAAGTAGTTCATAAGTAGTTTGTAAGTTTAGGGACTGATGACCCCGTAGTTAAGTCCCATAGACTACACAAACAACAATTGTAGAATCTGAAGAAGTCCGTATATAAAGCATCCTCCGTCATGTGACAGTGACGTTCCTCTTCTTTTGGAGGTCAAGTGTCCAAAATGTCATGACAATTTAGGATGAATAAAGTGTCCTTATTCGCACGTCGCATGATACCACAGGTTTTCAACCATATAATTGTTTATGACGTTATATCTGTTGAACTATGTGTCGTAAGCAGTTTTTATCCCTACGTCAATTGTTACCTCATGGAAGCAATATGTGTACCCAATCTGTTTGAAATCGATACAGTGGTGTAGAAACAGACGTCACATGATGCAGCACTTTTCCGCGCATTTCATTGTTTGTTACCTCATAAACAAAAATTTTCAAATGTTTGTTAATCTTATGGGACTTAACTACGGGGAACAGTCCCTAAACTTACAAACTACTTATCAACTACCTTATACTAAGGACGGCACAAATATCCATGCCTGAGGGGGGATTCGAACCCCCCGACCGTAGTGGCGGTGCAGACCGTGACTGGAGCGCCTCAGTCCCCTCGGCCACCGCGGTCGGCTCCTCATAAACCCTGAAGTATATGTCGTACAGTCATTTAATGGTGCCTATGATCATCGCAAAAGTGTAAGCAATATGTTGACGAAGTTTCATCACAATAGGTTGAACGGTACGACCGCGTATAAAATACGAACACACAAACATTCATTTTTATATACTAGATTAGTTACAGACTATGAGTCACGTGATAAGAACATTTTACTGCCACAAGCAAATGTGATGTCCGCCTCCGTACTCCAGCAAACACCGTGGTGGATTATTACGCCGGGTTGCCCGGGTTCGATTTCCAGTAGGATCGAGAATTTTCTCCACTCGGGAACTGGTTGTTGTCATCATCATTTCATCTATATCGACAAGCATGCCACCACAGTGGCGTCACCTAAAGACTTGAAACAGGCAGGCGGAACACGATACCAACTGGGGTCTAGCGACCAAACTTCCACACAGAATCAACGTCAGCAAATGTGATGAACAGTGAGTGCAGGCGAAATGCCACATAAGACGGCTTACCTATCAAAACAACAAATAATCGCGCACTAGAAGTACAAGGTCCGCTGCGAGGTAACCGCACAGTAGTATGGGGACGTTACACCTGAAAAACATTTAAAACACGATATCAGTTGACTACAGTACAAGAGAGAAAGAGGAATCTTGCTAAGGAGGCTCCCTGGCTGATATCTGTCTATTTGCGTCTCTGGACGACAGTGTATTAAATACGTCAGTTGTATTCCGTGGGCTATATGAAATCAGCAGAATACACAGGTGGACAGAAGTATTCACACACAGTCTTGTTTGTAGTAGATCCTGCTTTTACAATGAAGGTGATGAACTTTCGATTTTGCCATGTCCATTATTCACGCCAAGTGCCTTAAATGCTTGCGTATACGCAAATTTATTTAAATTCAAAGCACTGATTAAAAGCCAGAGACCGAAACTCTGGTAGTTGTTGTAGTTGACGCAGAGGTAAATATTCACACAGCGGAGGTACAGCGCAAACACATCGCTACAGGTCCAAGCTAAATCAAAAAATGTTCAAATGTTTGTTAAGCTTATGGGACTTAACTACGGGGTCATCAGTCCCTAAACTTACAAACTACTTATGAACTACTTACGAACTAGGACGGCACAAATATCCATGCCCGAGGGGGGATTCGAACCCCCGACCGTAGTGGCCGTGCTGACCGTGACTGGAGCGCCTCAGTCACCTCGGCCACCGCGGCCGGCTCCAAGCTAAATGTAGCTGAGTGGAGACAGCAGCTTGGTCAGTGTGCCGAACACGCAAATACGCCTATGAGAACAACATGGATAGAAAAGGGGAGGAAACAACTCCATGAGAGAGGAAGATAATGGTAACGTTGCACGAAGAGGGTAAATCATATGCTGAAATAGTAAACTGTTAACAACAAAAACCTTGATAAATGGGCATCATGTTGGAAGGCCACGTCTCGTTTCAGAAAAAAGATTATTAAGAAAATACCTAAAATAAGTTCATCACTTGATTCATAACCTTCCATTTTTTGCGGACAAGCGACCATATGTTGGCATGCATAACAATATTATTGAAATGTCTTGGTCGCACTGTATATTTTTTTATCGTTACGCGTTTCGATACATCATCATCAGATCTGTGGCACAATAATAAAAATAAATTACATTTCGGATGTATATCAGTTACCTTTGGCCTCTTGATATGTTATATCACTATTTAGGATCACATATAACCACTGTGACTAATCTATAGACCATTACTGCCATTGTATGACTAGGTATAATGTTTAAATTTGAGCATGTTCAGATTTACTAGCATATGTACCTTACGTGATTCAATACCCTTTCCTCCCCACTATGCTCACCTTATTAAGTCGCCAAGTCTACATTAGGTATACAATCTTGTTCATAATAGTTAGTAATATTTCCTTCGTTCCCTCAACTTTACTTGTTCTCACTCCCTCCCCCCCCCAATTATTATTCTCTTTCTAGACACAATACAGGCATTTACCTGGTTATCCCTGTAAGTATATTATCGCTAACTTGAGTTAGCTGATAAGAACATCTAATAATCCGTTACAATGTTGACTTGTAATGTAAGATGAACAGCCATATGACTGTCAAGTCACAATGGTTTAGCATATTTGCTTCTTTGATATTTTCCTTGGAATTTATGCTGTATTTGGCCACGTCCAATCTCATCCTTTTGCTCTCCCACTCCTTCCCTTTTTCGTACGCCCAATCCCACTAGTATGTCTTTTATAATAAGGCGATATTTTCTTTTGACTTAACACTTCTTGTAGCCACGTTTTTCATAGCTTCTATGTCAGTAGACAGTGCAGAGGGCACAAGAAGATGTTATTGTAAATTCATTCAAATAATATTTAATTTTAATCCTGCGCCATCTGGCAGTTATTTTACCCACTTTACCTGTTACGGTGTTTCCCCCCTCTCACCAGTTTGGCATGAGAATCTAGTTGAACACCTTCACTAGACATCCACAATGATGGTTTATATTTTTGTTAGTCATCTCCAATAAGATGTATTTTAATTACCATCGCTTTACAAAAAGCTTGTAAGTATATTTGCATATGATGTGTTTGTGCTCCATATGAATTTTGTGATTATAAACTGTAAACATCCGAAATGTAAATTATTTTTATTATTATGCCACAGATCTGACGATGATGTATCGAAACGCGTAATGATAAAATAAAAAACAGTGCGACCAAGACATTTAAAAAAAAATGCATCAAATAAGTTCATCAGAGATTGCTGCACAAATACACGAGCTTAATGGGAAACAAGTTCACCCAGAGACTGTCCGGAGGATGTTACATCGAGCCGGCAACAAAGATTGAGTTCCAAGAAAGAAACCCAATGTAAGCAAAGCAAATAGGAAAAAAAAATACGAATCAATATGTGACCAAGGACTCAGATTATGGAACAGAGTTAGTTTCTCTGACGAGAGTAAGTTTAACCTTTTCCATCACGATGGACGTATTTGAGTGTGGAGAAGACACCGAGGTGGAACCCGCTAATATAGCCTGTACGCGAAAATAGGGTAGTGGCGGTAAAATGGTCAGGAGGTGCTTGGCTGCGTCAGGTGTGGAGAACGTGGTATTCATTGATGGAGCTATGGAACAGTAAATGTATCTGCATTTTTAAAAGAGAAATTTGAAAGTCAGCGCTGAAAAATTGGATTTGAATACCATTTCCAACAGGACAATGATCCAAAATATACAGCGTACAATGTACATTTGCGAATTCCAGTAAAACACAACTGAACGAAGTAATTTTTCAAGAATGAGGGAAGATTGAAGCAGTAGTAACACTAACGCTAGTACAATCAGGCTGAAGGCTGTTATTAGAAGCAAGGAAATGAAGTATCGCTATTAGATCTTTAAAGCTAAATCAAACCGTGCAACGTAAGTGACTGTGCGAATACTTACGACCGTCCATTATCGCAGTATTAATAATTTTACATGTTTGTGTGGTTGAATGGATATTCATGGAGAATAGATTGCTTCAATTTGGTCACTTGTGTTCGCAAATGTTATAAGTAGTCTAAACATTAAATGTACGTATGATATATCCTGCTGTGTGAATACTTCTGCCCAACAGTATATATCTGACGACTTGCGTAAAAACACCAATGAACATTTTCCGAACTTTAAGTAATCTACAAGTTCCTTAAGGGTCGAATGATAGTCCAACGTTTGTATGATATAGATAAAATTAGTAAGTGATGTGATGAAGAAGCTTGCTTATTGCTGCGAGAAAATAAATAACACATAGAAAATATTGAGAGGAAAGCGAAGCAAAGACTGCGTTTTATTTGAAGAACACGTAGATGTAATAGAACTAGTAAAGAGACTAGCTACATCTCCTTCGCATATCCTCCATTGGTGTATTTCTGTGCGGTGTGAGATCCTTATCACGTAAAATTCATGTAGGTCGTCGAAATAATACAAAGAAGAACAACGCGTAATGTATTATCGGGTTACAGGGGAAACAGTGGGAATTATTACAACGGAATTTACGTTGCAGCGATATCTACTTATGAAACTCCAATCGCCGACTATATCCTCCGAAGGCAAAAAATATAATATACCGTCTCGTGTGAATGGCCGTTCGCTCTAAGGCGCCTTGATGCGGAGCCGTGGTTGCTCACCGTCGGAGGTTCGAGTTCTCCCTCGGGCATAGATGTGTGTGTGACTCCTTTGCCTAGTTTGTAAGTCTAACGACCGAAGACCGCTGCAGTTTGCTCCCTAAGTTTTACAAACATTTCAATATATGAGACTCGGAGCGAATTACCGAAAAGTGTTAACCAAATCAAAATACCAGAAATGAGATTTTTTTTTCTTCCCGTGTGCTATGAGAGAATTGAATGGGAGGTAGAATGACTGCGCTCCCATGAGACCTCTGCCAGGCACTTAAGTGTGATTTGCAGAGTACACGATTAGAAGTAGATGTTGCAGTTATTAAATGTATTTGCAGGCTTCTGGAATGTGTAGAAACATAGATGTGAGTGTAAGAAGATAAATTAAGAAAAGGCAAACCCACATTTCCAACTCTTGTAGATTCGGAGAAAACCTTTGACAATGTTAATTGGAATATACTTTTACAAATTCTGAAGTCAGGAGTGGTATAATTTATGGAACGTTAGGTTATTTACAACTTGTACGAAAACCAGACGGCAGTTATTAGAATCGAAGGACATGACAGGGACACAGTTATTGGGAAAGAAATAAGACAGGGTTGTAGCCTTTTCCCAATGTTATTCAAGTTGCACACTGAGAAAGCTGTGAAGCAAAGAAAGGAGAGACCCCGCAGTTAAGTCCCTTAAGCTTAAGAAACATTTTAACATTTGAAAGAAAGGAGAAATTTGGAGACGGCATTATATTTCTGGGTGAAGAAATAAAAGCACTGCGTTTTTCTGACGACATGGCAATTTTACCACAGACAGCAAAGGACCTGGAAGATAAACTGAACGGAATGGATAGTGTGTTGAAAGGATCGTATGACATGGACGTTAACAAGTGCCGAGGGCATTACATTACGTAACGAAACAACAAAGGTGGTAGATGGGTTTTGTTACTTCGGCAAGAAAATAACCTATGACGGTCGCAGTACAGAAGAAATGAAATGTAGAGCTGCAATGGGAAGAAATGCGTTCTTGAAAAAGAGAAATTTTTTTGTTCTTCACAAATTTTCGTAGAAGTTGCATTAACCATTTATTTGCTGAATAGTTTCGGAGTATCCTGTCCATTTTCAAACCATATGCCTCATCATAAATGTTACCCTGAGGCATATGGTTTGAAAATGGACACGATGATCCGAAATTAGTTCAAATGTTCAAATGTCTGTAAATCTATCGGACCAAACTGCGTGGTCATCAGTCCGTAGCTTACAAACTACTTAAACCTAGTTAAACTAACCTAAGGACAAACAGACACACCCATGCCCCAGGGAGGACTCGAACCTCCACGGCGAGTAACCGCGCGCTCCGCAGCGAGACGCTTTAGACCGCTCGGCTACTCCACCGCGGCCCGAAATTAGTTCAAAAAATGTTCAAATGTTTGTAGCACTTATGGAACTTAACTACGGGGTCATCAGTCCCTAAGCTTACAAAGTACTTATGAACTAGCTAAGACTAAGGACGGCACAAATATCCATGCCCGAGGGGGGATTCGAACCCCCGACCGTAGTGGCCGTGCTGACCGTGACTGGAGCGCCTCAGTCCTCTCGGCCACCGCGGCCGGCCCGAAATTAGTCACCATATAAATGTTTCATTCACTTCGACGGAAATTGTGAAGAATAAAAGTTTATAAAAAGTTACTGGTCTTGTTTCCTTCATTATGTATGTCATAAAAGACAAATTTACTAACACCGAACATTCATTTAAGTGTAAGGAAGTCTTTTCTGAAGGCATATGCGTGGACTATCGCCTTGTACGGTAGTGAAACGAAAACAAAATCAAATGTTTCTAAATCTATCGGACCAAACTGCGTGGTCATCAGTCCGTAACTTACAAACTACTTAAACTAAGCGAGGCGCCTTAGACCACTCGGCTACTCCACTGCGGCGTAGTGAAACGTGGACGATAAATAGTTGAGACAGGCAGAGGATAGACGTTTTTAAAACGTGATGCCACAGAAGAATGCTGAAGATTAGGAGGGTAGAACGTGTAGCTAATGAGGAGGTATGAACAGAACAGGAGATACATGAATTTCCGGCATACCTTGACTAAAAGAAGGGACCAATTTGTAGGACACCGACATCAAGAAATTTTGAATTTAGCAGAGGTCGGAAGTGTGTGGGGTGAAGTTCTGTGAGGGAGACCAAGAGACGAATATTGTTGGCAAGTTAAAGGGATGTGTATTATCATCCTTACGATGAAGATGAAGGGGCTTGAAATAATCAAACGTTTGTAAATCTATGGGTCCAATCTGAGTGGTTAAAAGTCCGTAGCTTACAAACTACTTAAACTAAGGTAAACTAACCTAAGGACAACAAACACACACACACACACACACACACACACACACACACATATATATATATATATATATATATATATATATATATATATATATATATATGCCACAGGGAGGACTCGAACCTCCGACGGAGAGCAACCGCGCGCTCCGCAGAGAGGTGACTTAGACCGCTCCGCTACTCCACCGCGGCAATGGGCTTGGACAGGATAGAATAGTGTGGAGAGCTGCATCAAGCACAACAACAACACCTCGTTCAGCAAAGATAAATTCCTACGTAGCGCCAGAGCGGGCAGGCTACGGCGTCTTCTTACCAGTGGCAGCAGCGGCCTTCGCCGGTACGTGCGTCCCACACCGGGCGACTGGCGGCAGTTGACTCTGCAGATGGCGTGGTGTAGTTTGACGCGCTGCTGATGCCCGCGCCGATTGTGAGTCGCAGCTTGAGTCTTGCTTACCTGGCGGGAAGGGCAGTGGCACTGCCGATAACGGCTCCAGTGTAGCCGCGCGCTCTCGCCACAGACTAGAGCGCTGCATTACGTTGAATCGGACTATGCAGAAGTTGTTTGCGACCACCAATTACCAAGTAGACATACCAAATACATGGTACGCCTTCTGATAACAGTGTTACGACAACTGCTGCTAAACCGAGATATGTGTGTGTTTAATCCTACTTTAGGTTACGGAAGTAACATTACAACTGAGCTTTTGCGATTGCGACAGCTAGAAATTTCAATGAAAATAACGTTGCAACCATTTATCTGACACGAAAATTACATAAACGCCTTTGTAGATGAGATAAATCTCAACAACGTTTCTCTCTTATTATTATTTTTTTCGTATCTCGCATATCGTTGCAAAAATAACAACGATTTGACACTGTCTGTTCGTCTGTAACGTGGTCCCAGTTTTTAGGTCGCGCCGTTCAACCGATCGGTACAAAATTTCACAGCCATATTTATTGGCCGACAGCGAACACAACCACCCTTTTCAAACATTTCGGACAAAAAGAATATATATACGTAAGTACCCTCTGCCATGCACCATACAAAATTTTACATAGATAGTGACTTTTTTCTTGTTATCAGTTTGTGCAAAGTTTCATTGTAGTCGGTTGAACGGCACGAACTAACAAACAAATACACAATCAGAATCAAAATGTTCAAATGTTTTTAAGGCTCAAGTGACTTAACTGCGGGGTCATCAGTCACTAAACTTACAAACTACTTATGAACTACCTTATACTAAAGACGACACAAAACATCCATGCCCGAGGGGGGATTCGGACTCCTGACGGCGCACTGCCACGCGCACCGCAACACGGCGCTTCAGCACGCGCGGCTAATCCGCCGCTGCTTACAATCAAACAAACATTACTTTATATATATTACACAAACAGTGATATTTGCATTCCAGCACTGAGGATGGATTATGATTTGACTAGAATCGATGTACTATATAACCAACGAACAAACAAAATTCATTACCTAAATTGTAATTTTGCAGAATGAAATTCGAAGAACGTACGTTGTTATGTTTTGTTACGTGCATCGCTAGTCATTTGAAAATGAATCACACTGGCCATAGTGTTTTACCTAGCATCATATAGCCATTCCTACCATTGTGTTTTGTAAGGTGCACCTTTAGTCACTTGCAAACGAATGCGAAGGAGGAATGTGGAGCAATAAGAAATACTGAGTTGCTCACGGTACGCAGTGTCGTTGCAGTATTGAAATCATATGCCTTATATGTTGTGCAATATTCAACGACCAGTTTACTATGGTCCATCTTCAAATCCGCGGGAGAGATTTATTAACCATCTTGAAGGCTGCACGACTGTGAGTGAACTTCAATACCTAAAGAATAATGACTGCTAGTCAAAGCAGGTTGTAGCGGTCCAGATCTGCTAGCTGAGGCAGCAACATACACTACTAATGGATTGACATTAACGTTAACGAGAAGTAACGATTAAACGCGTCTCTCTTACACTATTCAATTTTTCTCTTCCGCATCTTTCTAAAACTCTTATTAGCCCACCTAATGTCAACATTCCTCTACAACCCATTCTAATTGCTTCGATTCTCTTCTGTTTCACTTTTCCCACTGTCCATGCTCCACAAGCTCCACACTAAGATTGTGCTCCGAACGTACATTCACAGAATTCTGTTTCACATTAAGCACAATGTTTGACACCTATCTGGGGGCACGGCAGTGCCCCAGCCAAGCAGAGCTCACGGCCGTACCATCCTTTCCTCGAAACAGTTCACGGCACTTTCGAACTCCCTGTATCTCCGTTGTCGATAAATCTAGAAGCTTGAATTTTCGGTTACCAAGAGTGTCTATTATAAATAGCTATATTTTCAAATAGTAGTATTCTACACCTTATACTTTACGAAATATTAATTCTCACTCACTGGCTCACCGAGCATCACAGTTCTACGACATTTCTAGCAGACATCTGTAAATATTAATTCCGTTCTCCAGAGTATTTTCGCTAGACGGAAGAGTATCTGCTATCTTGGCGCTACAAGGGTTGTCTTGGTAATGGTCTTGTTAATTGATAAACAGTGCTATTAGGACGCTGTGTAAAATTATAGAGCCACAGACAGTGATGTGGTCATGTGTTTATTGACGCGTTTCGATAAAAATCACCTCCAGAATCGTGGAAGGAGGTTTACATAATAAAATTGTATGGCGTCAATGCCCTGCTGAACATTAGTAATGTTTTATTATATATTTTATTATGTAAACCCCCTTCCACGATTCTGAAGATGATTTTTATCGAAACGCGTCAATAAACGCATCACCTCATCACTATCTGTGGCTCTATAATTTTACACAGCGTCCTAATGTCACTGTTTATCAATTAATACTGATATGGGCGCATACCTCATGAACGTCTATATGCCACGTCTGGAGGTCTTGTAGAAGATCGATGGGTTCGATTCCTGGCACCGTAACTGAATAAGTGAATAGTCGTCAGAAATGACATGTGACACCTGATTAGAGAATGAAGAATAAATGGTAAGATATAGCTTAAGTTGTATGTAAACGAAGGCTTTCGCGCCGTTGTCATTGTTGATAAAACTCTTCTGGGTACTGGACCGCATCGTCAATATATCAAATATTTCACCGACGTTTCGGCCACTATTGCAAGCTGGCCAGCTTTCCCTCACCCAGCAGTAAACGTAACACCCAGATGGCCGCTTGCAATAGTGGCCGAAACGTCGGTGAAATATTTGATATATTGACGATGCGGTCCAATACCCAGAAGAGTTTTATCAACAATAGCTTAAGTTCCAGAATGAAACTTTCACTCTGCAGCGGAGTGTGCGCTGATATGAAACTTCCTGGCAGATTAAAATTGCGTGCCGGAACCAGGACTCGAACCTGGGACCTTTGCCTTTCACGGGCAAGCGCACTACCGACTGTGCTATCCCGACACGACTCACGATGCCGACTCACAACTTTACTTCCGCCAGTACCTCGCCTCCTACTTTCCAAACTTCACAGAAGCTCTCCTGCGAACCATGCAAGACTAGCACTCCTGGAAGAAAGGATGTGGTGGAGACATGGCTTCGTCACAGCCTAAGGGATGTTTCCAGAATGAAACTTTCACTCTGCAGCGGAGTGTGCGCTGATATGAAACTTCCTGGCAGATAAAACTTGCTTGCCGGAACTGGGACTCGAACCTGGGACCTTTGCCTTTCGCGTCAAGCGCACTACTGACTGTGCTATCCCGACACGACTCACGATGCCGCCTCACTACTTTACTTCCGCCAGTACCTCGCCTCCTACTTGCCCGCGAAAGGCAAAGGTCCCAGGTTCGAGTCCCGGTTCTGGCACGCAATTTTAATCTGCCAGAAAGTTTCATAGCTTAAGTTGTTGCAAAAGAAAAAAGTACCAATGACACCTACATTCTAGCTTGCTTTCAGCTGTAAATGAGAAAAATGTTGCTCGTAATGTCGAAAATTTCGTCACGTGACGCGGGGCTAAAACGTTAGATTGCGAGCAAAAACTTCAGATCTTGATTTGAAACCACAACACGGCAGAGATAGGGAGATGCCACTGATAAGGGAGACGCGCAGTCTTTGTTATCTATGGTCAGTAGAAACTGTCTGAAATGAGTATTGCGTTCTGTATTCTCTACGGGCTGCTGGTTCTGTTCATGTTATCAACATTTAGCTGGAGTTGTCACATGATACCATTATATCTTGAAAATTGAAGTACCGATTTCTTACGATAATTTTATCAGGATGCCAATGAAACTTATATAATTCGAAAGATGGTTTGCTGTAGATGTTCACAATCCAATATTCATGAGTGTACATAGCTGTTAAGAGTAGTAAATCGAATTATATGTATTCAAATCTATAGCTCGTATCGCGATTTAAATTCTCCAACTCTAATAAAAAGTGAACGTCAAAAATTGAAGTGCTATCAACTACTACTGCCCTAGGGATGATCTAAATTAGAAAATCATCGATGGTAACATCAATGTTCACATTAATTCAAAGACATCGATGTACGATGAACACTGATAGGAAGAAAACGACTCCGAGAATGTCAATATTTTGGGTGCAAAAGCAAACAATCCTCGGCAAAACCACTGGCACATTACTATACTGTCACTACCGAATACAGTATTATTGGTCTCCCTTTCACTTTAAACAGCGTAGCAATAATTACTTGCGTACGGATATAACAGTCGTAAGAAATCGGGATAAACTGATATAATTTCGCCACATTTAGAGTTTTGACGTAAATGCTAAATTTTACTTACGGCGGAGAGTAGTGTGCAGATGTTGGCAACGAAATATTCGCTCTATGAGAGGTACAACCAAGAACCTGTCAGTTACATAGCAGGAAAAGAATTAATTATTTACCTCATGGTCAACACGAAGGACTACGCCCCTCATTCTACGTGACTGGTTTTGCGAAGTATATCATTCGTCGGTTGCTGCCAGCTCCATCGCACTACGCCACCACTGCCGTAAGTAAAATTCTATCCTGTACTAGACAAAGATGTAGAATACAAAACAGAATATACATGCAAAATACGACACTAACATGTTGATATTTGCATAGTGATCCACCACAGGTTTCAGTAGTATACATGATTGAAGAATAACAATATAATTGACTTTCTAGACTTCCAAAATACTGCTACATAAAACCAAACGATACCAAACCAAAAAGACAAGGAATGGGTCTTACGAAAATCCGAGGCTGGTGTACAAACAATTTTACATAAAAGGACTACCTTCAAAAAGAAATTATATCCCATCAAAAACATAAAATGTACAATAATGCATCTCTCGAGAAGAATTTCCTCCACCATGAAAAGTAGTGAGATCTCATGAGAAACCAAGTCGTGGATTTTAGTTAGTGTTCATGGAACCACATATTCAACATCTTTAATAATTTATGTATTTAGTTATCTACCAGCATCAGTAGTGACTATATCATAATTATACATCTTTATTTCTATAATAAATATAATGGCCTGTCAATCGCACCATAATCTAACGGCAGAAGCATAAATGTAATGATCTGGAAATTGCACATCGTCATAATGACATAACACTAATTTATATTCCATTATGTAACCAAACGAAATCACATATGAGTGATGAACACTCAATTGTGCATAAAGTACTTCAAATATTACGGTAGTTTATGTTGTCATGGGAGCCCAGTCGGTTATTTTAGTTAGTCTTCATCGAACCACAAATTTGTTATCTAATTAGGAACATACCAACATTTATAGCGACTGTATTAGTATTGTACATCTTTATTTCTATACCACATATAATGACTTCGCAATCGCTCCATAATATAATGGCATCAGAATACATATAATGGTTGGGCAATTATATATCGACATATAAAAATAATTTATATTCGACTATGTAACCAAACGTAATCACATAGGAATGAAATATCTCACATTTACATATTTTAAATATTAGTTTACGTTGCTATGCTATTGCCAAGCCATTGTATTTACTATAGAAATAAAGATGTATAAGTTTGATATAATCACTACAGATGTCGCTGGGTAACTAATTAGATAAAAAATTATGACAAGGTATTGAATAGGTGGTTCCATGAACACTAACTTAAAAAACTGACTTGATTTCCCATGAGATCTAACGACTTTTAATGGGATAAACTTCTCTTGGCCATGACTAGGCTCTTAGCTAGAAGCAGTCTAATTTTTTTTATCTACCTTGCTTCGTCCGCTGAACGTTATTTATTATTTATTTATTTATTTATTTATTTATTTTTTTGAAGATAGCAGAAATCCTTTATTTCGTCTTTGTCATGATCAACAATTTTGATGTTAATTCCCTTCTATTTTCATTTTTGCTATATTTCATCTGAGGGCAAGGCATTATCCCTTCAAGTGGGACTGCATAGTCGTACCATACTCTTCTGAAGTCACTCACGGAACTTTGGACTCCCCTATAACTTCGTTATGGATAAATCTACAGACATGAATTTTCATTTAGCAAGACAATATACTATTACTAGCTATATCCCTAGTAATAGTAATAGTAATAGTCCCCCATTCTGACTCCGGGCGGGGACTACTCAGCAGGATGTCATCAAGAAAAACAAAACAGGCATTCTACGGGTCGGAGCGTAGAATGTTCTAACCCTAAATCGCGTAGATAAGCTAGAAAATTTGAAAAGAGAAATGGATAGGTTACAGTTAGATATGGTAGGGTTTAGTGAAGTTCGGTGGCAGGCTGAACAGGATTTCTGGTCAGGTAAGTACAGGGTTATCAATACAAAATCAGTTGGTGGTAACGCAGGAGTAGGTCTGATAATGAATAAGAAAATAGGAATGCGGGTAAGTTAGTATGAACAGCATAGACAAGAAGCCAACACCGACCACAGTAATGAAAGTTTATATGCCAACTAGCACAGCCAATAATGAGGATATCGAGAAAATGTATGAGGATATAAAACAAATCATTCAGAAAGTTAAGGGAGACGAAAAATTGATTGTGATGGGGGACTGGAACTCGGTAGTAGGAAAGGGAAAAGAAGGAAATGTAGTAGGTGAATATGGACTGGGAAAAAGGAATGAAAGGGAGATCGTTTGGTAGAATTTTGCGCAGAGCACAATTTAATGATCACCAACACTTGGTTTAATCATCATGAAAGAAGGCTGTATACGTGGAAGAGACCAGGAGACACTGGAAGGTACCAGATTGACTTTATAATGGTAAGGAATAGATTTAGAAACCAGGTTCTAAACTGTAAGACATATCCAGGAGCAGATATAGACTCTGACCATAACTTATTGGTTATGAACTGCAAATTAAAACTTAAGAGACTGCAGAAGGTGGAAACTCAGACGGAAAACCAGTACTATGCAAAGAGGGAAAGGCTGAACTGTGGGAGCAATATATAGAGGGCCTATACAAAGGAAATAAACTTGAACGCAGTATTCAAGAAATGGAAGACGAAGTGGAGGAAGATGAGATATGATACTGCCAGAACAATTTGGCAGAGCGCTGAAGGACTTGAGTCGAAACAAGGCCCCTGGAGTAGATGATATTCCGTCTGAACTGCTGATAGGAGAGCCAGTCATGAAAAAATTGTATCACCTGGTATGCAAGATGTATGAGACAGGGGAAATACCCTCCGACTTCAAAACAGAATCGTAATTATAATTCCAAAGAAAGCAACTGCAGACAAGTGTGAAAATTATAGAACTATCAGTATAATAAGTCATGGATGCAAAATACTAACACGAATTATTTACAGACGAATGGAAAAACTTGTGGAATCCAACCTCGGGGAAGATCAGTTTGGATTTAGGAGAAATGTAGGAACACGGGAGACAATACTCACATTACGACTTATTGTAGAAGATAGGCTAAGGAAAGGGAAACCTACGTTTTTAGCGTTTGTCGATTTGGAGAAAGCTTTTGACAATTTCGACTGGAATACACTATTTCAAATTATGAAGGCAGCAGGTGTAAAATATAGGGAGCGAAGAGTTATATTCAACGTATACAAAAACCAGTCAGCGGTTATTAGAGTCGAAGGGCAAGAAAGGGACGCAGAGGTTGGGAAGGAAGTAAGATACGGTTGTAGCCTTTCCCAAATGTTGTTCAATTTGTACAATGAGCAGGCACTGAAGGAATGGAAGGAGAAATTTGGAGAGGGCATTAAAGTGCAGGGAGAAGAAATAAAAACATCGCGGTTTGCCAATGGCATAGTAATTCTGTCAGAGACTGCAAAAGATCTGGAAGAGCTATTGAATGTGATGGACAGTGTCTTGAAATGAAGATATAAGATGAACATTAACGAAGATAATGGAATGCAATGGCAGAAAATCAGGCGATGCTGAAGGAATTAGATTAGGTAATGATACAATAAAAGTAGTAGATGAATTTTGTTATTTGGGTAGCAAGATATAAAATACAGAATGGCTATGGGAAGAAAAGCGTTTATAAAGAAGAGAAACTAGTTAACATCCAATATTAATTTAAATTTTAGGAAGTCCTTTCTGAAACCATTTGTCTGGAGTGTAGCATTGTATGGCAGTGAAACGTGGACGATAAGGACTTCAGATAAAAAGATGATAGAAGCTTTTGAAATGTGGTGCTACAGACGAATGATGAAGATTAGATGGGTAGATCACGTGACTACTGAGGAGGTGCTTCACCGAATTGGAGAGAAAAGGAGTTTCTCGCATATCCTGATTAAGAGAAGGGATAGATTGGTTGGACACATTCTGATACATCAAGGAATTGTCAACTTAGCATGAGAAGGAAACGTGTGGGGTAAAAATCGTAGAGGGAGACCGAGGGACGAATATAGTAAGCAGATTCAAAAGGATGTAGGTTGTCGAACGTATTCTCAGATGAAGAGAGTTGTACAGGAAAGGGTAGCGTGGAGAGCTGCATCAAACCAGTCTGCGGACTGAAGACCACAACAACAACAGCTATATCTCAAAACTATTACGGTTTGTACGTCATTGTTTACGAAGTATTACCGGTAGAAATTTTTTAAATTTGACACTCATACACTAACTCATCGATCATCCTCTTATAACAGATACACAAACTTCGAATTTTTTATTAATATTTAGCCAACAGTTTACTCCTGCTTACTTTGGATACGTACCATGCATTTCGTGCTCTGGACCCAAGTGGATGATCATTGACGAATAAGTTTCCAAACTGCATAGTCAATTTTCCAATGTAGCTCTTTCCTCCTTGTGCCAACATGTTCATGTCACTATAGCACTTGCATACTACGTCCTCAGTTACCTGTTGTATATAATTGACTCTAAGATGTTTACCACTTACAATTACCTCTATTACTGTAAAAATTATTTTCTGCTGTCCGAACAAATGTACTATGCATTCGTTCTATCGACGTTGTCGATATGTTGCTTTTGTCACTAATTTTTGTGAGACACTCTTCATTATTTATCAGTCCGCCAGATTTACAACAACTTTTTGAAGCACTATATATGAATCGCTTCAATTCTCGTCCTTTCAGTTTGTCTGACAGTCAACGGTTCACTACCATACTCTGAGATATTCCAGGAATATCTAGGTCAGAGTAAAGTCTATGTTTGGCGTTTCTGTGCTAGTCTGTATTTTATGTCTTCCTTGCTTTGTCGAGTGTCATTTTGCTTCCTAGCAGCAAAATTCCTTGGCTACTTTGTTATCAATAATTTTGCTGTAAGTTTCTTTCTATATCTTCTTTTACGGTTTGTTCTCAATTGATAGCTTAATCTCTTTTCATTACACTATACATTTCATTCAGTACTTCTTATTTGCCTTCCCTTTTACAGGGGATTCTAATGCCCCCATCTAATCTTGCTACCGATTTGCCTTCATCATGTAATTTACTATCACTCTCAAAACATTTTTTTTAATCTACGACACTGGTCAGCGGAAAATGACCGCATTACATTCTTCAAGAATTTTCAATGAGAACACTTCGTTCTTTTCTCAGCCTTTAGAATATCTCGCATCATTTTAGAGTAAAAAAAAAAAATTAAAAATTGACATGTTTCTCAAGCTTAAGGGACAACTGCGGGGTTATCAGTCCCTAAACTTACAAACTACTTATGAACTACCTTATTCTAAAGACGACACAAACATCCATGCCCGAGGGGGTATTCGAACCCGCGACAAGGAACGGCCTTGGGCATCGAAACATAGCGCCTCAATGCGCTTGGCCACTCCGCCGCGACCATTTAAGATTGTCGAACGCTTTGTCCAAATGTACAGTTCTTATGAACGTGTCAGGATATAATTCTTGCTTCCATTGTCAATCGCTTAACTTCTTGCTTATGGCATTAACGTTCCTAAACATCATTTAATACAGGGTCGGCTCGTCCATATAGGCAAACGAGGCAGTTGCCTAGAGCGGTCGAATTTTGGGGGCGGCAAATTTTTCTTCCGCGACGAACCCTCGTGAGCTCTCGGTGTGGTTTACTTTGCTGTCGCGCTGCGGTTCCAGGAGCGATGAGTTCCCGGTTACTACACGTAGACAGAAAACAGGCAAGAGACAAGACGCAAGTCAGTGTTACATGCATTCTCTTTGACTCTTCAGAATTTTGCCAGTAAGCGTTTAATAAATAGACGAGTAGCAGTTCGCAACTAATCATCCCGTGATCAAAGCTGGCGTGACGCCCATCGTGTCAGCTGGGGCATTCTCTCTAGTATACAATGGACGCTAATGACCTCGCCGCAGGGCGCCATAAGTCCACACGTGTTCAAAAATGTTCAAATGTTTGTTAAGCTTATGGGACTTAACTGCAGGGTCATCAGTCCCTAAACGTACACACTACTTATAAACTAACTACACAACAACACAAACATCCATGCCCGAGAGGGGATCCCAACTCTCGACTGGGAACGGCCTCGCGCATCGTAGCATAGCGCCTCAATGCGCTCGGCCCCTCCACCGCGGCCACACACACATAAATGGTAAAAAAGAGTAGAAGGTTTAAGGCGCCAGATAACAGGGCGTGCCTTACATTTGTACATAAACAAAGGGGAAAGTACAATAAATAATTTTTTACTTAAGCCCTCCAGCATATTACTGCTGCCATCAGGTTATCAAGTGATTCTTCAGTTTCTCCCGGCGTATTTGATAATAGAAATATCCACGGGTGTAGTGCCGGTCTATAGTGTCCAACGGGCACAATATTTCGGCGATTATCCATGTCGCCATCATCAGGTGAACTGACGGACTGAGCTCCTGGAAACGCGCCGGCACGGAGATCGTAGCTTGCGGATCTCCGTGCCGGCGCGTTTACAGAAGCTCAGTCCGTCAGTTCACCTGATGATGGCGACATGGATGATCGCCGAAATATTGTGCCCGTTGGACACTATAGACCGGCAGTACACCCGTGGATATTTCGATTATCAGGTTATCAGTTTCTTGGCAAGAAAGATTACCTTATATTTGTTAATAATGAAGATATAATTTGCCGGCCGCGGTGGCCGAGGGGACTGAGGCGCTCCAGTCACGGTCTGCACGGCCACTGCGGTCGGGGGTTCGAATCCCCCCTCGGGCATGGATATTTGTGCCGTCGTTAGTATAAGGTAGTTGATAAGTAGTTTGTAAGTTTAGGGACTGATGACCCCGTAGTTAAGTCCCATAAGCTTAACAAACATTTGAACATTTTTTTTTGAAGATATAATTTATTATTCTTAGGTGCAAGTATGGGCTTGTGATGCACAAAGACATTGTGCGTTTTTGGCTCTCTCGTTGAAGAGAGAGAAGCTATGTCTCATCAAGTGAAGCCGAAGAGGGGTTTCCCAACTACCTATATTTGTTGCTGTCGAAACTATACGTCCACATACTACAGGAACGGAACAGGACGAAGCATTTCAGTTTAGTTGTAGTAACGTGCGAGATGTCAGCTACCCCCACCGCCGTCATTTGAGAGCACGTTGCCCGCAGGCACTTTCAACAGCAAGTATTCTGTCTGTTACACTATTTTCGTGACTCTTTTTTTTTTTTTTCGGGGAAAACCCTTTCCTCTCCCTCCTCCGATGAGGACCGCTCCCTCTTTACGCACAGACTGATCGACTATACCCTTCCCAGGATTTGCTGCCCAGTTCTCTTCCTTGAGTGGACAAAACAGCTTCACTATGTTTGTTTGTATGAGGACAAACAATCAGAGTATAAGAATAAAATAAAGCAACATTTTTGTGCTTTATTTCTCTTACTGACAACTGGCGCTAGCTTAACTGAAACATTTTTCTAACAGTTAGTTGAGAAGTCTCTTTCATTAGAAAATATACGTGGACAGGCATATGACAATGTAAGTAATATGAGAGCAAAAAAGTAATATGTTGTCCAAAAAAGGATTTTGGATAAAAATCCACGCGCGTTCTTCGTACCGTGCAGTGCGCACACACTAAATCTTGAGGTGAATGATGCTGCTAAATGTTGTTTCGCTACCACATCCTTCTTCAACTTGATCCAGGCAATTTATTTGTACTTTTCTGCTTCAAGATATCGTTGGGATCTCCTATTGAACCATGTGCCTGCTTTGACGCTAAAACCAGTGAGCGATACTAGATGGTAGAGCACGATTGATGAGCCAGCTGATGTGCATGATGCACACTTAGATATTTATGATGATGTGTACATTGACTGGTTCAGCTGGATATCATACGCGAATTGAGGATCAGTTCATTCCTAAAAAAATAGCGAACTTCATCTGTATTGCTTCACTTGTTGCATTGTACAATATGTTGTTCGAAGTAAATTTGACTAGCAGACTTCTTCTAACAAAATAAACAGATCTCAACGCTGCTACAAATGATCTGCTGAAAACAAAAACCTTTCTTGAAGACTGAAGAAGTGATTTGGTGTTTGAAAAAATGCTGCTAGAAGCAAGAGAAATTTCAGAACCAGCCAACATTTCCGCATCATTTTCATCGGATATGGAACCAGTGCGTCTTGCAAGAAAAACCACTTTGGTTATGAAGCAGTAGGTGAACTTATTCGTGACGAACAAAATCATTTCAAAATTAACTTTTATTTCGCGATGTTGGATACTGCAATAAATTCAACTGACGAGAGATTACATCAGATTAACCAACTAAATCGTGTATTTGCCTATCAGTACAACATAAATGATATACAAAATAAAATTCCCAAAGCTGTTCTTGAAGAACGTGTAAATTTGGAAGAGTCTCTAACTTACAAAGACTCTAAAGATATTGTTGCTACTGATCTTTGAAATGAATTACAAGCCATTACTAGAGGGGTACCCAATAACTCAGGGCCACAGGAGCTTCTAAATTACATTTGTAAAAATGGAATTATAGACATTGTACTACCTATTCAAAGAAACTTCTTCTAATATTTCGGCTGAGAAACGTTCAGCCATCTTCAGAGACGAGTCGAAGACTGACGCCCCAGCACGAGCTTCGTGCTTATAAACGCGCGGGCCGTGCTACTGCGCATGCGGCCACAGATAGAACAAGGCGCCAAAGACGTTAGTCGGCGGCAAGGAAGGACAGTATGTGTAAATTATGTCTGTGGCTGCATGGTCGATTACTGCGGAGTAATCGATGTGTTATGATCTGTGCTGTGGCGGCGGCTTTGTAAATTTATTAAAGAAAGTGCCGAATTCCATGATTTATCTAAACTGAAGCCGCTGTCTCTGTTAATTAAATCCGTCCCCAAGCGAATTTCAATACAGTATCAATACAGTGCTCTGCCACTGCCGATTTATTTGGTTGTAAGAGACGGGTATATCTCTGGTGTTCCGTGCATCTTTCCTGGACTGTACGTGTCGTCTGTCCTATATACGAAAGGCCATATTCACATGGGATCTTGTGAACCCCGGCCTTACGGAGCTCCAAATCATCTTTGATAGAACCCAAAAGTGCTGCTGTCTTCGGTGGGGGCCGAAAAATAATTTTAACATCGTGTTTGTTCATAATCCGTCCGACTTTCGACGACAGGCTCTTAACATATGGCAGAAAAGCCATGGATTTAAACTTTCTGCATCATCTTCTGTATTCTTTGCACGTACCGTTGGCTTCCTACGTAGTGCCTTATGTATCTGCTGTGGAGAGTACCCGTTTGCTTCAAAAACTCTCTTCAGTTGTAGAAGGTCGTCCTGCAGACTGCTCTCATCAGAAATGACGTGTGCTCTATAGACCAGTGTTCTAAGAACACTCATCGTCTGAGATGGATGATGGCAGCTATTTGCATGTAAGTATAAATCAGTTTGCGTCGGTTTCCTATATACTGAATGTCCTAAGGTGCCATCGTCATTACGTCGTACCATTACATCCAGAAATGGAAGGCATCCCTCTTTTTCGACCTCCATTGTAAACTGGATTTGGTTATGGATGGAATTCAGGTGGTTTAAAAATACTTGTAACTTATCTTCACCATGATGCCACACAACAAATGTGTCATCAACATACCTCCAGAACACTGTGGGCTTCAATCTGGCAGATTCCAGCACCTTTTCCTCGAAGTCCTCCATAAACATATTGGCCGCCAAAGGAGCACAAGGGACTACCCATGGCGACACCGTCAGTTTGTTCAAAGAACTCGTTATTGAATAAAAAATATGGACACTCCGTGACGTACGAAAACGTCAAAATTTTAGCCTCCACTTCATCTTTCTGGGATTCAGTGGTGAAAGAAGCAATAGAAATTCGCTTGGGGACGGATTTAATTAACAGAGACAGCGGCTTCAGTTAGATAAATCATGGAATCCGGCACTTTCTTTAATAAATTTACAAAGCCGCCGCCACAGCACAGATCATAACACATCGATTTCTCCGCAGTAATCGACCATGCAGCCACAGACATAATTTACACATACTGTCCTTCCTTGCCGCCGAGTAACGTCTTTGGCGCCTTGTTGTATCTGTGGCCGCATGCGCAGTAGCGCGGCCCGCGCGTTTATAAGCACGAGCGCGTGCTGGGGCGTCAGTCTTCGTCTCGTCTCTGAAGATAGCTGAACGGTTCTCAGCCGAAATATTAGAAGAAGTAAACTTTATGCGGCTGCACGCCCGAAACTTCTTTGAACAGTCATTGCGCCGCGAAAACATGAAGATGCACATTGTACTACCTAATTTAGTTGCTTCACTAAGAGTGTCGCTTACTCTTCCTGTGTCTGTAGCCAGTGGTGAGCGCAGCTTCTCGAAGTTAAAACTGATAAAAACATATCTGCGATCCACAATGACTCGCGGAAGACTTGTCGGTTTGGCAACTTTTTCATTTGAACGAGAAACAGCAGACACAATTGATTTAGAAGAAATCATCTCAGATTTTTCAAAAGCCAAGACAAGACAAGTAAAATTGTGTGACTCTTATTATAGTGAAGGTTATTATAGTATCACTTATTGTAAACTATAGACCGAAACCTTTTTAAAACACTAAATCGAAAAACCATGAAACAGTAATATTGTTGTTTAAAAGTATAATGTGTCCCATTTCAATGGGGAAACATGTTTTTATAATGTATAAGTTGTGATTATTTATTTGAATAAAAAAAGATGCAATGTGTATTTTACATTGGTGTTTTATTGCGATTTTATTAAATGGGGCGCCATTAACATAATTTGCCTAGGGCACCGAATTTGTTTGGGCCGACCGTGATCTAATAGATCGTCGATTATATTTTCCCGTATCATGCATCCTGATAAAATCCATCTGCAGCAGTACGAGACATTGGTTTAATTTAAAATGCTATTCATTCTACAAAGCAAAATAATTTAATAGAAAGATCTGCGCTCGGTTTAGATTAACTTTCTCAGCTAAGAACGATACGGCTTCCCGCATTTTTCTAAGAACTGTTAGGTAGAGATAGCCATCAGTTACGAGTGCAGTTGCGAATGGACGACCTTACCCTGACCTCGGAATACCAACCGATATCTGTAGGCGAGTCAGTCACCATTTACAATCGCTACAGTAATAATAGCTACTTCAAAATGCTTCTCACAACATTGCAGATTCCTGTAGATCACTTTACATCTCGCTGACCCGTATCGACGGAAAAGAACAGGTAACTGCTGTATCTTGAGCACTAAGTAGCGAGCTTGCAACTTGTCACGTGTCTAGTTGACGCATTTACACGTGTGAAGCATCTGTATAAATGTCAAAAGGATTAATCTTATGGGCGGCTCTATATTACCCGACGGACCAAGAAATTCGATTTGACTACTGAACATGGCCGACCGTGGTGGCCGGGGGGACTGAGGCGCTTCAGTCACGGTCTGCACGGCCACTGCGGTCGGGGGTTCGAATCACCCCTCGGGCTTGGATATTTGTGCCGTCCTTAGTCTTAGCTAGTTCATAGGTAGTTTGTAAGCTTAGGGACTGATGACCCCGTAGTTAAGTCCCATAAGGTCTACAAACATTTGAACTACTGAACATGACTGCTTTTCCGTCCATCTGCACATCTCCATTACGCTTTCTACAAAATGAGTTCTGAACACTGAAAAGAGTGTTCAACATTATTACAATGTAATTGAGACTTATAAACAGTGTATTGGGAAGCAAGGAAGCAAATAATGATGATTGAACATTAAAATGATAATACGAGTAATAATAATTTTTGTTATACGGAACGAATACTAAAAGGGTAACGAAAAATAGACGTTCCAATGTGTCAGTACTTTGCAAATGTTCAAATGTGTGTAAAGCTTATGGGATTCAACCGCGAGGTCATCAGTCCCTAAACTTACAAACTACTTACGAATTAACTTAAACTAAAGACAACACAGACAACCATGCCCGAGGGAGGATTCGAACCTCCGACGCGGGAAGCCGCGCGATCCGCAACTTGGCGCTCCGGGCCGCACGGCTACTCCCGCGCAGCTCAGTATTTTTCAAGAAAGAAATTAACATAAAGATGGTGTAACAAAAAAAAAATAAAAAGTTAATAACACGTATTGTAATAGAAGAAGAAGAAACAATAAGAAGATTTTTTTTCTGAAAATGGGAAACCCGCAAGAAAAATCCAACATATCTAAAAGACGGAAAATGACAGACGTTGGACGAAACAGTGTCTAGAAACCGTCAAGACAGCAATTAGTTATTTCTTATACTTTATATAATGATTTTAAGAGTATGATATAAATAAAGTCTATCCTTGTATAGTGATACATAGCGGGGTAGTTGTCATTATGTGGCGAGGTTAATTCTAGCTGAGATGTGTGGCCTTTAAAGTACGCATTAGTTGTGGGTTCAGTATGAATCGATCATCTATACTGGCTGTTTCATTAGCATATTAACCATAATACTGTGCATTTCCAGGCATGTCCGGTGAACGATTTATAACTGAAGACTAGTCTCTGTGTAGAAAACGTTTCGATCATACATTGACACATGCAGGGGAATATGTGCTACTTATAATATTGACGAATGAAATAATTACGCTGAAGACTGGTAAAATTTGTTAATGAACCTCCCAACGACTTTCGTGGTATACAGACGTCTCCTTCGGTGCTCCCTCCATGTCATTATTAAGTTTCGGGTGATTCCAACATTCTTCGACACATATGTTATTGAACAAGGTTATCATTACCATAAAAAACGTGAAGGACGGAAGTCCACATACACCTATGAAATTCAGGTCACAATATGACAGATATGCTGATTCATTATTGTGCTCGGTTGAAGTACGCTAGCCGTGCGACCTCTTTATAAACCGGTTTTACTGCCTTCTACCACCAGGAAACATCTGCGAATACATTTGTGAAGAAGAGGCATAAGAACATGGAAAAGAAGTAATTGCGAAAATTATCAAACAGAAAGGATTGCTAATTTTTTTAAGAATATTAATATTCCATAATGACCGAAGGTAGCAAGAAAGGCTTATAGCGGTTGCAGGACTTCGCGTACTCCGTTTAGTACACAATAATGAAGCAGTATGCTTGTCAGATAATTCCCCCGTTTTCACTGTTGTGCATGGATTGCAAAATTTTCGTTTCGTCGATTAGTTTTTTTATGGTAATGACATCACTTTCAATGCTATATTTTACTAAGAACGTAGGATTCACTCAAAACCCTTTTATGATATAGAAGGAGCACCTGAGAATTTGGCGTGTTCGGAAAGGCAGATGAAGAGATGGTGTAGAGATCACTGATCATGATATACGGCAGCTGTGGATACATCGATTATAAAATTATTTGTATTTATTAGTAGCGACCCACCCGGCTTTACACGGGTGGAGTTCATATTCTCTAACTATAAAAATTGATGTGTGTGTGTATTTTAATGGTTGATTGTTGTTTGTTGTTGCGGTCTTCAGTCCAGAGACTGGTTTGATGCAGCTCTCCACAATACCCTATCCTGAGCAAGACTCTTCATCTTCACATAAGAACGGCAACCTACATCTGTCTGAATCTGCTTACTGTATCCATCTCTTGGTCTTCCTCTGCGATTTTTATTCCACACACTTCCCTCCAATGCTAAATTCACAATTCCTTGATGTCTAAGAATGTGTCCTATCAATCTATCCCTTCTTTTAGTCAAGGTATGCCAGAAATTTCTTTTCTCCACAATTCTGTTCAGTACCTCCTCATTAGTTACGCGATCCACCCACCTAATCTTCAGCATTCTTCTGTAGCGCCATATTTCAAAAGCCTCAATCCTCTTCCTGGCCGCACTGTTTATCGTACATGTCTCACTACCATACATGGCAACACTCCATACAAATGCCTTCAGAAAGGACTTCCTCAGGCTTAAATCAATATTCGATGTCAACAAATTTCTCTTTTTCAAAAACGCTTTTCTAACCATTGCCATTATGCATTTTATATCTACTGTACTGCGACCATCATTTGTTATTTTACTGACCAAGTAACAAAACTCATCTACCTCCTTTATTGCTTCGTTTCTCAATCGAATGCCTTCAGAATCACCTGATTTTCTTACACTGCACTCCATTACCCTAGTTTTACTCTTGTTAATGTTCATCTTATATGCACCTTTCAGCACACTGTCCATTCCGTTCAATTGCTCTTCCAGGTCCTTTGCTGTCTCTGACAGAATTACTATGTCGTCGGCAAAACGCAATGTTTGTAATTCTTCACCCTGAACTTTAATTCCTTCTCCAAATTTCTCCTTGCTTTCCTTGATAGCTTGCTCAATGTACAAATTGAATAACATTGGAGAAAGGCTACAACCCTGTCTTACTCCCTCCCCAACAACTGCATCCCTTTCATGCCCTTGAACTCTGACAACAGCTGTCTGGCTTTTGTACAAGTTGTAAATAACCTTACGCTCCCTATATTTTACTCCTGCTTGCTTCAGAACTTGAAAGAGTTTATTCCAATCAGCATTGTCAAAAGCCTTCTCCAAATCTACAAAAGCTAGAAATGTTGGTTTGCCTATTCTTAATCTATCTTCTAGGATAAGCCGTAAAGTGAGTATTGCCTCCCGAGTTCCTGCACATCTCCTGAACCCAAACTGATCTTCCCTGAGGTCGGCTTCTACCAGCTTTTCCATCCTTCTGTATATAATTCGTGTTAATATTTTGCAACCATGACTTATTAAACTGATGGTTCTGCAGTTTTCACACCTGTCTGCACCTGCTTTCTTTGGAATGGAGATTATAACATTTTTCTTAAAGTCTGAGGGTACTTCGCCTGTCTCATACATCTTACACACCAGGTGAGACAGGTTTGTCATGGCTGGTTCTCCCAGAGACTTCAGTAGCTGTGAGGGAATATCATCTACTCCAGGGGTCTTGTTTCGACTTAGGTCTTTCAGGGCTCTGTCAAATTCTTCTCTCAGTAATGTATCTCCTATTTCATCTTCATCTACATCCTCTTCCCTTCCTACAATATTGTCTCGAAGTTCATTTCCTTTGTAGAGCCCCTCTATATACCCTTCCCACCTTTCAGCTTTCCCTTCTTTGCTGAGAACTGATTTTCCATCAGTGTCCTTGATATTCATAGAGCTGTTTTTCTTATCTCCAAATGTTTCTTTTATTTTCCTGTAGGCTGTATCTATTTTTCCCCTATTTATACATTCTTCTACAGATTTGCATTTGGCTTCTAGCCACTCTTGCTTAGCCATTTTGCACTTCCTGTCAATCTCATTTCTTAGTCGTCTGTACTCCATTTTTCCTGTTTCATTTACTGAATTTTTATATTTTCTCCTTTCATCGATTAAATTTAGTATCTCCTGTGATATCCAAGGATATTTTGGAGGTCTTGCCTTCCTACCTATTTTGTCCTCTGCTACCTTCACTATTTCATCTCTCAATTTTACCCATTCCTCCTCTACTGTTTTATTTTACTGCGTTTCTGTCAATTGTTGCCTAAAGCACCCTCTGAAATTCTTAAGACTCTCAGGTTCCTTCAATTTATCCAGGTCCCATCTCCTTATTTTCCTACCTTTTTGTAGTTTCTTCAGTTTCAGCCTACAGTTCATAACCAACAAGTTATTGTCAGAGTCTATATCTGCCCCTGGGTATGTCTTACACTGTAAAACCTGGTTCCGAAATCTGTGTCTTACCATTATAAAATCTATCTGGTATCTCCCGGTGTCTCCTGGTCTCTTCCACCTATACAACCTTCTTTTGTGATTCTTGAACCAGGTGTTTGTTATAACTAAATTATGTTCCGTGCAGGTGGCTTCCTCTTTCATTCCTTTTGCCCATACCATTTTCACCTACTATCTTCCCTTTCCTTCCTTGTCCTACTACCGAATTCCAGTCTCCCATAACAATCAAGTTTTCTTCTCCCTTAATTGTCTGAATAATTTCCTTTAGCTCCTCATATATTTCTTCCATTTCCTCATCATCGGCAGAGCTAGTTGGCATATAAACCTGTACTACTGTTGTCGGTGTTGGATTCGTTTCTATCTTGACAATGATATTGCGATCACTGTGCTGGTCATAGTAGTTTACCCGCATTCCTATTTTCTTATTCATTATCAAACCTACCCCTGTGATACCCCCAACTGATTTTGTATTTATAATCCTGTACTCACCTGACCAGAAATCCTGTTCATCCTGCCACCGAACTTCACTAATCCCCACTATGTCTAACTTCAACCTATCCATTTCTCTTTTTAAATTTTCTAATTTTCCTACTCGATTAAGGGATCTAACATTCCACGCTCCGACCCGTAGAATGCCAGCATTGTCTTTTCTGATGATAACATCCTCCTGAGTAGTCCCCGCCGGAGATCCGAATTGGGTACTATTTTGCCTCCGGAATATTTTACCCGAGGGGATGCCATCATCATATGTTCATACAGTAGAGCTGCATGTCCTCGGGAAAGGTAACGGCTGTAGTTTCCCCTTGCTTTCAGCCGTTCGCAGTAGCTGTGTGGCAAAGCCACATTAGCTGATGTTACAAGGCCAGCTCAGTCAATCATCCAGACTGTTGCCCCTGTAACTACTGAAAAGGCTGCTGCCCCTCTTCAGGAACCACACGTTTGTCTGGCCTCTCCACAGATACCCCTCCGCTGTGGTTGCACCTACGGTACGGCTGTCTGTATCGTTGAGGCACGCAAGCCACCCCACCTCGGCAATGTCTGTGGTTCATTCGAGTGGATTGGTTGATATGTTCTACGTAACATGATTAAACGCAATGCATAATGTGCTTATACAATTAACATGGTTAAACCATTTTTACATAGTAATGCCACAATGTAACATATATTTAAAAGCATAAAACAAAACCCAGATCAGCCGAAATTGATTCAATGTTGACTCAGCACGGAAGATGCTTGCCGACACCGTTAAAATCGGCAATAGCCGTGATTATTGCGCCTCGATCGATGATATCAATCGACATACAATATTTGTTGTCGAAGCTTTCATGGTGTAAAGATGGAAGAAAGTAAACAGGAAAAAGTGCTACATTGAAACTTCTCCATACACGAAAAACATTTGCTTATAGTTCTAGTTTTGGGGAGCTATAAGGAACTTAGGAAGGAATGAAACGGATAAAGTTACAGTCATGGAAATAAGTTTTTTGGTTTTAATTTGTACATTATTGAAACGGATCGTCATTGGAAGAATTTCGAACTGACCAAATTCAAATGTTTGTAAATCTAAGCCGGCCGCGGTGGCCGAAGAGACTGAGGCGCTTCAGTCACGGTCTGCACGGCCATTACGGTCGGGGGTTCGAATCCCCCCTCGGGCATGGATATTTGTGCCGTCTTTAGTATAAGGTAGTTCATAAGTAGTTTGTAAGTTTAGGGACTTATGACCCCGTAGTTAAGTCCCATAATCTTAACAAACATTTGAACATTTTGTAAATCTAAGGCACTTAACTGCTGTGGTTATCAGTCCTAGGCTTGTAAACTACTTACACTAACTTGTGTTCAGGATAACACACACACACACACACACACACACACACACACACACACACCCATGCGCGGGAGGACTGGAACATCCGATGACGAGCAACCGCGCGCTCCGTAGCAAGACAGCTTAAAGTGCTGGGCCACTCCACGGTGGCTTTTTGTGTAATGAAAATATGAAAAAAATAACCAGGAAAGCACTTGCACGTGGGCAGATATTATTTTTAGAATCTCTTTACAATTATTACGGTACTCTTCATCTTTTAATAAGCACTGCACTTTCGAAAACAGTAATTTGAAATAGTTCTGCTGCCCAACAGTAGCCTATAATGCTCAGAACACTACTTAAGTAGTGGTATGTTGCGGTATGGTAGCATCCTTTCACCCTTCAATTAACTTTTACGACCGATGCAGTAGAAATAACTCCAGACAAGGCAGGAAAAAATGCAGCATTTAAGTAGATTCGGACCCAAGGAACTATATAGGGTGAGTCATAAATGAGGAAAAATATTTCGTGCAAATTGTCTTGCGCTAAACTACAAACATAAAATTCGTTTTCCGTATGTTCCTACGTCAATGAATGACAATGCAATTGAATGTAAAAATCTGGAAATATGAAGTGGACTTTCGGGTATTGCTGTGCGCCGACATTGTATAAGGGGACAGATCGGCAAAGGGCACAACATGCGAGTGTTGTAGGTAGTCTAGCCGCTCACGAGAAGGCGAGGCATGCGGCGTCAAGCGACGGTCTGCGTGACACTGTGCAATGACAGCGTTCACATCTATCTCGTACCATTTTCACTGGCTGGTATTATGTATCGTGGCTAGTTGGAATAGGGATAGGAACTTGTGCCCTGTTGCCAATGTCGGTGTACAGTAACACCTAAAATTCCACTTCATATTACCAGATTTTTACCATTCAATTTCATTGACATTTTTTGTCATAGGAATATGCAGAAAACAATTTTATGTTTGTAGCTCAGTGTGTGACATTTTGCAGGAAATATTTTTCCTCGTTTATGACTCACCATGTATATCAGAGTCTTCAACGCAATCACTAACACACCATCACGTCTTCCTGATGCGTATTCAGAGCATCCATCAGAGCACAGTTATGTTTTAATCATCAAAGTGTGTGCAGTTGTCGTCGCAGGACGTGTTCAGTAATAAAAAGAAATTATTGTGAAGAACACAGTTACTGCTACTACAGCTGAGAGAGCACAAATGAGATGTGGGATCGTTATTAGATGCTGTCGCAATTCATAAACTTACCTGTTCATTGCAAATTCTCATCTCGAACAGTCAAAGAAACGACTTTAAAGCTCCAAACGGAAGCATTGTAATTGCAGAAGAATGGCGGTTGGCTCTTTCTCCGATTTGGGGGGGGGGGGGGGGGGGGGAAGGGGGAGCTATTGTTCGAAATGCTAGACGTTGACTTTTACGTATATTTTAATAAACTATAAACATTGATTCGATCGCTACCACACTTCACAAGATCACCAGGTGAGCTAATCTGAAGATTTAATCTTGGGGTATTAGTCCAGTCAATGAAGGAAAAATAAGGGGAAAAATTGTATAGTCGCTTTTTTTTTACTGCTCTAGGAAAGACCGCCATGAACTACATTATACAAGTCCCGACCTCTGGGGTGTGAGCTCGAGCATGAGTGAGCGTTTAAAGATACACTTTTTACGTTTACCTTGCATAACTCGACCAACCGTGATATCTAGTTAGAAATCAGAAAAGGACAAAAACTTCATAAAATTGACTACAAAGAGCTCCCATTCATGATTTCTCTAGGATCAATGTTTTGCGACATACGGAAGAAACAGATTTCGCAAATTCTAAAAAAAAAAGATCTTTATACTGTTTGTGCTTTCATAATTAATTTATTTTGAGTTATTACGTGAATACTTGTTTCCAGTTAGTCAGTGATTTTTTCTTGTGCAAGGCATCTGTGAAGAATGACTTTTGAACAAAAGTCACAGTGTTGTTCATAAGTATTTCTAGGAAAGAATACAAATGAATACATTCAACTAAGAAAATTTCAGAGTGTCCGTCTTTCAGAGTTACAGTCTTCAGCTTCTCGTTATTTCCCACATTTGCATTCGGCTGAAGTGAAATTTCATTTTAAATCGGTTTATTTTGTGCGAAAGCTACAGACGAAATGTCTTACGACAAACAAAAGAAATAGTCAATTGATTTTCGTCGGAAAGTTTACATTCTTCACTACATGACATACGACAATTCAATTACGATATGTGCTCAGGAGAGAAAAGTGAATAGGGGGAGACACCATCCTAAGACGTATTCATTCAGTGATTGATCTGCATCTTGTAGCTCCGAAAGAGAGGCACTCTGAAGTTTTTTAATTGAATGTGCTCTTGTTTATTCTGTCCTGCAAGACTGATGAACAATTTTTTTAAACAACTTGCATGATCAAACCCTCTAATTCCTTTTTCTCCAAGGTTACAAATGTCACTCACAATATCAGACTAACAAACTAAACACTTCTCAGCCATTCTTCACTGATACCTTAAACGAGAAAAATTGCTCACTATCTGAAAACAAGTACTCAAGTAATAAACTGAAAATAAATTAATTATCTAAGCACAGAGAGTATAAAGACCTTTCGCGTACGCACTGTAAACTGAAGCTGACACAGAAATCCTCCAGCAGAGGGAGGCGCTCGGCCACTTCTAGTTAAACTTAAGTATTGTGGTATGAGTGGGTCATTGCACAAATGGTTTAAATCATACTTTACTGGAAGAGTACAAAAACTTGAAATAAGCAGTTCACATGATATAGAAGAAACAATTAGTTTCTCCAATTGGGGAGTTATAAAAAATGGGCTCCCACAAGGTTCGGTCTTGGGTCCTTTGCTGTTCTTAATATATATTAATGACTTGCCATTCAACATTCACGAAGATACTAAGCTAGTTCTTTTTGCTGATGATACAAGTAAAGGCATCACGCCTGACAAACAGGATTTCAAAAAATTATTAAGCGGTTCTCTACAAGTGGACTCTCATTAAAATTTGATTAAACCCAGTATATACAGTTTAATACAGTAAACGGCATGACACCATTAATAAATTTAGACTTTGAACATAAAACTGTAGCTATGGTAGAATAATCAAAACTTTTAGATATTTGCATTGACGAGGTATTAATTGGAAAAAACACATTGAAGATCTGCTGAAACGTTCAGCTACTTATGCTATCAGGGTCACTGCAAAATTTGGTGATACACATCTCAGTAAATTAGCTTACTATGCCCATTTTCATTCATTGCTTTCATATGGGATCATATTCTGGGGCAATTCAACATTGAGTAAAGAAGTATTCATAGCACAAAAGCGTGTAATCAGAACAATTGCTGGAGCCAACACAAGATCATCCTGCAGACATTCATTTATCGATCTCGGGATATTCACTGTAGATTCAAAAGTAATAGCAATGTCAATAGCTACAACACTAGGAGAAAGGGTGATATTTACTATTCAAGGTTAAATCTAGCTTTGGCACAGAAAGGAGTGAATTATGCTGCCACAAAGTTACTAAGTAGAATCAAAATTTTGTCAGATAGCCAACTACCATTTAAAAAGAAATTAAAGGAATTTGTGAATAGCAACGCCTTCTACACTTGAGATGAATTTTTATTTTTAGATAAAACTAATAATTTAAAAAATGTAAATTAAATAATAATAAGAAGAAGAAGAATCCAATAAAGAAATGAAAATAAAAAAACCTTAAAATATTGATTTTCATTTATAGACATCATTTACTAAACTGACACGTTCCACATCATTACGAAATGTCGTATATCTAATCTAATCTACTCTACTCGAGTCGCCTACCTGACACCTCACGGCGCAGCTATCCTCCCCTTCCCTTCTACCATATCACAGGCTCACAATGTATCCCCTAGGACTACATGAGGTTATTAGGTCTCGATTGGCATTTTTATTCGATCGCAAACTTCTTGAGTCCACCTTACATTTTAGCTTCATAGTATAAGAAAATCGGGTTTTTAGATTTTGCTAATTTTGCTTTTCCCGTATGTCACAAAATATTGACGTCAGACAAATTATGAAGAGGAATTTTTTGTAGTATATTTTATGCATTTAATTATGGACGTTTTCGCTAGAGATAAGCCTACTCTAAACGACGACCCACGCTCGAATGTCTGTAAATCTATCGGACCAAACTGCGTGGTCATCAATCCGTAGCTTACAAACGACTTAAACCTAGGTAAGCTAACCTAAGGACAACACACACACCCATGCCCCAGGGAGGACTCGAACCTCCACGGCGAGCAACCGCGCGCTCCGCGGCGAGACGCTTTAGACCGCTCGGCTACTCCACCGCGGCCCCACGCTCGAGCTCACACCCCCAGAGGACGTAACGTATGACGTTTGAGACGGTCTTCCCCAGCACATTACGAAAAATTGCCACTACACCATTTTTATCCGCTATTCGCTATTTTTCAGTCTTCGTTGACTGGACTATATTGAGGGAACGTACATGCATACATACACACATCCAGTTTTATAAATAAGATTAAAAATCAAATACATTTAAAGTAGGTAAACTCCTCCAGTTCCACATGTTCCATTTACGTAAATGAGAGTGAATGATCGAGCAGTGTATATGATTGCCGGCCGCAGTGGCCGAGCGGTCTGTGCCGCGCTAGTCACTGTCTGCACGGCTGTTGCGGTGTGGGGTTCAAATCCCCCCTCGGGCATGGATGTTTGTGCCGTCTTTAGTGTAAGGTAGTTCGTAAGTAGTAGCTTGTAGGTTTACGGACTGATGATCCCGTAGTTAAGTCCTATAAGCTCTACAAACATTTGACTGTGCACGATTCCTCAGAAATGCACCCCACCTTTCGTCCTATTCGAAATGGTATAGCACACGGTGGTATGGGATAAGAGTTCCGGTTCGGCACACAGTTTTATGATGATAGTCATTACATGACAGCGTTCTCACTGCTGCACAGTGAAAGATTCCTCCTAGAGTTTGTCTACGATTTTCTGCACGACTCTCAGGAGTCGGTGGATCCGGCGGCACAGTCGGTTTCAGCCATTCTGCACACGCCCGCAGCCTCCTCATGGGCCCCGCCGGTATAATTAAAGAGGTTTGTCGCTGGCTCCGCAATTAAGCATCTCCGACGGGACTGCTGCGGGGGAGAGGCCCCAAGACGCACGCTCAATTCGCACCCAAACTACGAGGCCTTCGATATCCTGCCCCCTTAAACTTCTCTCGCATCTTAAGCCTTAAGGAATGGCAACCACATGACAGGACTGCTTGACTACAGTTGAAAGTTTACGTCATCATGTGTTGCCATAGTGTTGCCACATGGGTTACCGGTTGCCGTTAGTTTATAGGAGAAAAAATGCGGGTCACTGCACACTGTTAGTGCTCAACTCGGAGCGACCCCCGTGAGCTACATTGAAAATGCTAGATACTCTGTAACATAGCTTCATTAAGAGACCAATGATAGAACTGTGGAAGTGAACGTGATTTGCAGCATTGAATTATCGTAAATCCAACCGCTTGTAATGCATTGTAAAAAAAAATTGCGAGAGGATTCATATCACAATTCATTCACGGTAAACCCAAGCCAGAAAATTTTCAACTGTAGCGACAAGAGAAAACTAAATTATCGCTGGTGGCTACATGAGCTGCCATGATAAAAAAAAAGAAGAGCAAGTAAAAATCTCATTACGAGTATCGAAATGATATTACTATATATCAGAAAGAAAATCAGGTAAACCAGTTAATAGAGTAAGGAATGAATTGAGTAAATAAATGAATAAATAAGAGATAAAAGGATTGAATATTAGGGTTTAAAGTTCCGTCGACAGCATAGTTACGAGGGTGACTTGGAAAATAAGTTTCCACCAGGAGTGAGTTCAGAGATTGTTGTGTGTGTCGGCCAACGAGCTTAAATTTCATACAATGGGGATAGGTCCGCCATGTTCAATGCAAATTGAACTGGTGTCCGCCATGTTATCTGCGGTATCGGCTGACATGCCACACCAACTCGAAAATTTTACAGTTCTACGTTTTAATTAAACATTGACTATTGAATACGGATGAGCATCAAGTTCCCTCAGACGTTATCGAAGTTTCGAATTGACGAGACTGATAGCATATTTCCTAAAAATGTGGCAATAAAATATAGCGAACCTCTCAGTAAGACCCAGTTCGAAGTATAACATTTAGCTGAGGTTTGCAATAACAACAAAAGTGCCGCTATGAAAATATATGTGTTGATTTTAATGCAAGCACATGCTCTAAACTAGATGCGAAACTTACAGTGAATAGTAATTGTTGTGATGAACAATCATGACCCTGGATTTGCATTTGTTGTTTATGAGTTCTAACAAGTCCTTTCATAATGTTTAGTATACATTACTCTTGTGGTTACTAAACGTATTAAGTCTAAAAAATTTGAGTACAAAGACGCAAGTGGCAACAAAATACATCAGTTAAAAATGCGCCTTGGTCATGTGGTACAAAAGCATTCCACTTAGAAATAAGGTGTCTTTAATAACTTTACTTCTAGTCATTGTGAAACAAGTATCGTTTGGTACGTGAAATTTGAGTACAAAGGCGAAAGTGACAACAGAATACTGCCATAAAAATACGCCAGGGTCAGCTGACAGGATAGCATTCCACACCGAAATAATGTATCATTAATAAGTTTCGTTATTGCCACGCTTAAATAAGTACATATTTGTTGCAAACAACACAGACACAGACAAGTGGAAAAATCCTGGCGTCACTACTGCTTCCACACTTTGCAGTAGTCACATGTCAACCAAGTTGGATAAAGTATTCTCAACAACAAATAAATATATTTTTAAAGAAGGTGTAGACAGTCAAAAGCGTAGTTTCATCAACCACAGGAGCAACAGAAGAAGAAACATCCAAAAAACACATCATCACTAGGTTAAAAACTGAGCATTTTTTATGGTGTGTGCTTGAAAGGAATTGCAGGACGGTTCTTCTGAAGCTTCACTCTTGGGTCAGTTGCCGTTAGTCAGGAATTTTAGAATGAAACTTTCACTCTGCAGCAGAGAGTGCGCTGATATGAAACTTCCTAGTAGAATAAAACTGTGTGCCGGAACCGGGACTCGAACCTGGGACCTTTGCCTTTCGCGGGCAAGCGATCTACCGATTGAGCTATTCCGACACTACTCACGATGCGCCTCACAACTTTAGGACGCGAGGTACCAGCGGAATTAAAATTGTGAGGCGGCATCGTGAGTCGTGTGGGGATAGCTCAGTCGGTAGAACGCTTGCCCGCGAAAGACAAAGGTCCCAGGTTCGAGTCCCGGTTCCGGCACACAATTTTAATCTGACAGGAAGTTTCAGTCAGGAATGGAGATCAAACAAGGCAAAACATTTGGTGTTCTTGCACGAAGTACTCGTCGTTTTGTCACTTCGATTTGTGCATTTAAATGCTGAATACACATTAGCAATATAATATGTTCATATAATTCGCAATAAATATATTATATACTAAATACAACACTTCAAGCTCTACAACAACAGACGATAGACAGACTCTTTTCACGTGTACTGACCACCAAAAATAAGGCGGCCGAGATTACACAGATTGCCGCAAAGAGCGCGGTAACTCGAGTGTTAGCCACTATATGAAATTTAAGCTCGTTGGTGCCGGCAGCGTGTCTCTCGGGCGCCGGTCGCGCTGGACCTGTCGACAGGGCAGCGGAGTTTCACTAAGGCCCCAGTAAAGCAGTCTGGCGCATGCTGTCGACTCGGAGTGCCAGTGAGCGCGCCACCGTCCGGCCCCAGCTGTAGCTGTTTACGTGCCTCGGCAGTTACTTTGGACACAGCCATGTGCCCCTGAGCATGTGGCTTGCAAGTTTAAAGTGATCATCGCGATCGCCATGGTTCACGAGCACTTATTCTGGTCAAGTTTTCGTCGGATCTCCCCGAATTTCTGGACTTTCTAGACATTCATTAGACCTTTCCAACTTAGTGGTTGATGTTGTTGTTTTTCTGGTCTTCAGTCCGGAGACTGGTTTGATGCAGCTCTCCACAATACCCTATCCTGAGCAAGCCTCTTCATCTCCACATAATAACGGTAACCTACATCTGTCTGAATCTGCTTACTGTATCCATCTCTTGGTCTTCCTCTGCGGTTTTTACGCCACACACTTCCCTCCAATGCTAAATTCACCATTCCTTGTTGTCTAAGAAAGTGTCCTACCAATCTGTCCCTTCTTTCAGTCAAGCTATAATAGAAATTCCTTTTCTCCCCAATTCTGTTCAGTATCTCCTCATTAGTTACGTAATCAACCCATCTAATCTTCAGCATTCTTCTGTAGCACCACACTTCAAAAGCCTCTATCCTCTTCCTGTCCGCATTGTTTATCGTCCATGTTTCACTCCCATACAAGACAACTCCACACAAATGCCTTCAGAAAGGACTTCCTTAGGCTCAAACCAATATTCGATGTTAAAAAATTTCTCTTTTTCAAGAACACTTTTCTACCCCTTGCCATTCTGCATTTTATATCCTTTGTAGTGCGATCATCATTTGTTATTTTATTGCCCAAGTAACAAAACTCATCTACCTCCTTGATTGTTTCGTTATCTAATCTAATTCCTTCAGCATCACCTGATTTTCTTAATTTGCACTCCATTACCCTAGTTTTGCTCTTGTTAATGTTCATCTTATATGCACCTTTCAGCACACTGTCCATTCCGTTCAACCGCTCTTCCAGGTCCTTTGGTGTCTCTGACAGAATTACAATGTCATCGGCAAAACGCAGTGTTTTTAATTCTTCACCATGAACTTTAATTCCTTCTCCAAATTTCTTCTTGATTTCCTTTAATGCTTGCTGAGTGTACAAATTGAATAACATTGGAGAAAGGCAACAACCCTTACTCTCTTCCCAACCACTGCATTCCTTTCATGCCCTTCAACTCTGACACCCGCTGTCTGGTTTTTGTACAAGTTGTAAATATCCTTGCGCTCCCTATATTATACTCCTGCTTGCTTCAGAACTTGAAAGAGTTTATTGCAATCAACGTTGTCAAAAGCTTTCTCTAAACCTACATAATCTAGATATGTAAGTTTGCCTTTTCTTAATCTATCTACATTTCTCCTGATCCCAAACTGATCTCCGATGTCGGCTTATACCAGGTTTTCCATCCTTCTGTATATAATTCGTGTTAATATTTTGCAACCATGACTATTATACTGATGGGTCTGTAGGTTTCACACCTGTCTGCGCCTGCTTTCTTTAGAATGGGGATTATAACATTTTTCTTAGAGTATGAGGGTACTTCGCCTGTCTCATACATCTTACACGCCAGGTGAAAAAGTTTTGTCATGGCTGGTTCTTCCAGAGACTTCGGTAGATCTGAGGGAATGTCATTTACTCCAGGGGCCTTGTTTCGACTCAGGTCTTTCAGTGCTCTGTCAAATTCATCTCTCAGTATGGTATCTCCGATTTCATCCTCATCTACTTCTTTTCCCCTTCCTACAATATTGCCTCTAAGTTCTTTTTCTTCGTAGAGTCTCTCTATACACTCTTTCAATCTTTCAGCTTTCCCTTCTTTGCTAAAGACTGTTTTTCCACCTTTGTTCTTGATATTCATAGAGCTTTCTTATCTCCAAATATCTCTTTTATTGTCCTGTATTTTCCTAGATTACTGCGTATTGTCTCGGGCTTATGGTCGCATTTACGTCTGATATATTTCTTTGCCATTACAAATTGTTTGTATTAATTTAATTTTGAGAGTATTAATGGAAAGTTTTACTAAATTATTGAAAACATCTTATTACTTCAACTGTGTAATTTCTTAAGATAAATAAATTATTATTTCACATTTGAATGAAACGTCTTCCTTCCCTATCTGGTCATTGGTGATTTCTTTTCCCTCGCCACACTCTGTGACCGATCAAAGCCGTCCAGGTAAAAATCAGAGCGTTGCACACGGAAGAAGAGTTAAAGGCTATGGAGTGCAAACATCCGTCATCACCTGTCAGAAAGAAGTTCAAAAGCACTTCGTCTTCGTATAAAGTGCTACTCATTATTTTCTGGGACGCCCAAGGAGTTTTGTTCTAGACTTTTTGGAGGTTGCAACCATAGACCAAAGATAACATAGATTTCGCGTGTCCCTATCTCTGCCGTGTTGTGTTTCAAACCAACATATAAAATTGCCCCGAGTCACGTGACCGAGTTCCGCTCATTATGAGCAACAGTTTTTCTCATTTACTGGTGATATCAAGCGTTGATTTTAAAAATCAAACGACTTCTCGTATTCCTATTACACATCTAGTAGTAATGGTAACGTAATTTCATTATATTGTTAATATTAATGCAGCGATTGTCGTGTTTACATGTGCATAGGTGAAAAGTACCATATTGTCAGTTATTTTTAGAAGCAATAGTATTACATATCCTCGGTGTTTGTGTTACGCTATGAATCTTTTACTTTTTGTAACTTATGTATGTGATTATCGACGGGAAAATACTTTAAAGTGCTCTTGAGCAATTTTATAAGTTAGCAAGTAAGTCATATCTGCTGAAAATCTGCTTTCAATAACGTTATACAAAACAAAACATTCATACAGACTGTTTATTCTCCACTTGACTTCACTTCTTGGCTAGTGCATCGATGATGTTTCCTCACTACTCTATTATTTAATGTAAACAGCCAATACTTTGGTTATTTTACGTTTTGGCATCACGGTCTGTGCCAAAATTCTTAAAATATAAACAGTTGTATTTTCTTAAAATCGGGCATTATGGATGCAAACAGATTTCATTTCTTCGTAAGGAAGCTGATGCTCGTTTCAAAGTGATATTTGATCTTCTACTCCTGTGTAAAATGTTGACTAAAAGTCTAACAGCCGGCCGCGGTGGCCGAGGAGACTGAGGCGCTCCAGTCACGGTCTGCACGGCCACTACGGTCGGGGGTTCGAATCCCCCTCGGGCATGGATATTTGTGCCGTCCTAGTTCGTAAGTAGTTCATAAGTAGTTTGTAAGTTTAGGGACTGATGACCCCGTAGTTAAGTCCCATAGACTGTACAAACATTTGAACATTTGAACATTTGAAAAGTCTAACAGTACAACGACAACAATGTATTTCTGTTGGTTGTAAAAAGAATGCCGATACGTTTCATATAGGCGCTTGGAAAAACTGTAGCTATCGCATTAACTCTTACAGTTGCGGAGAACTAACGCCAATTTTACATCTAAAGATGTAATAAGAATATTCTAATACGTTTCATACGCTTAATTTCCACTACAAAGAATAAGAACTGCAACTCTCAGCTATATTTCGCATTACTCGTAATGATGAAACTGGTATCCTGCCCCGATTCACGTGACTTAGATGTTGGTTTCAGTGTAATGACGTCACGTGCAGTCTATATTATCTATAGCCTATGGTTGCAACCATCAATGGTGCGCCGTACTGTGCCACTCTGTCGTCATTGAAGAGGTGATTCGGAAAAAGCGGTCTGGCCATCTCAGATCTGGCTTTCTCTTGTTGAATGACAATGCGAGACCATACTCGGTGACGGCAAAGCAAAACCATATTACAACCCTTGATTGGGAGCGCCTACTCCATCCGACATACAGTCCTCATCTCGCACCAAGTGGCTTCCATCTGTTTCCAGCATTGAAGAAGATCTCGGCGGAAGGCGCTTTGGAACCAATGCTGACGTCAAACAAGCCGTTTAACGCTTCTTTCGTATGCAATGCCCTGATTTTTTCCTGAAAGGTTTTTTGAAGCTTATAATGAGGTATGGCAAATGTCTCAATGTACTTGGAAATTATGTAGAAAAATATTTTATCTTTAGTGTCTCATTCTATTTTTTTACTTCCATACACAAGTCTGACCACGGTCGACAGGGGAAACTTTTTTCCAACTAAACCCTCGTATTAGAGAAGGGTAATTACCAAAGCCTTTTTGATCACCAGATGACTCAGGATGCCGCGGTGGAGTGGCCAAGCGCATTGGGGCGCTATGCTGTGATGCACGAGGCCGTTCTCCGTCTGGGGTTCGAATCCCCCCTCGGGAATGGATGTTTGTGTCGTCTTTAGTATACGGTAGTTCATAAGTAGTACGTAAGTTTAGGGACTGATGACCCCGCAGTTAAGTCTCTTAAGCTTATCAAACATTTTGAACATTTGGACTGAGGACAACTATCCCACTGTTTAACGAACCGAAGAATGCTCTGTTCTCAGAATTCCTGTGGCTGTGACAAGAGACAGTCATCTACTATATCCATCAGTTTGTCGTCCGAGTTGAAGCTCTTTCCTTTGCGATGTTTTTCTAGCGGACCAAACAGATGGAAAACACAAAGAGACGTTTCCGGGTTGTTGGTTAGATACTCAAACTGATCCCACTTGAACTTGGCCAGTACAGTTTGTTTGACCTTGGAAACATGTGGACGTGTGTTATCATGGAGCAGAATCACACCCTCAATGAGCAGACCAGACCGTTTGCTTTTGATGGACTTCCGTAGGCTACGGAGTGTTCAAATGTTTGTGTAGCTTATGGGAGTTAACTACGGGGTCATCAGTCCCTAAACTTACATACTACTTATGAACTAGCTAATACTAAGGACGGCACAAATATCCATGCCCGAGGGAGGATTCGAACCCCCGACCGTAGTGGTCGTGCAGACCGTGACTGGAGCGCCTCAGTCCCCTCGGCCACCGCGGCCGGCGCTACGGAGTGTCTCACGGTACACATGACTGTTAATGGTTTTTCCGTACTCGAGGAAGTCGATGAGTATAGGATCTCGGAAGCCGAAAAAGACGGTGAGCACCACCTTGCCTGCTGAGGGCATAGCTTTGAATTTTTTAGGTAGAGGTGACGACGCATGCTTCGCGTCCCTAGATGTCGCAATCCGTTATCCCGAAGCTTCAAATTCAAATTTGAACCGGTTTGCTTGTTGTTTCGCACCTTTTCAACTGAAGACCCATCTCTGTATGTCTGTCTCGTTGATTATAACAACAGCATGCGGGATCCTAAATCGCATGCGAAAGGATTCACAGGCAGTAACATTTGGTTTGTTCTATGTATGACATCGTACCAACAAAAACATAATTATATCTATTCGAAGTTCATTTCTGCACTGTATATGCGATAAAATCGTTCGATCTTACGAGGCCGCGGCAGAAAAGCCGTGTGCACTAAGGCGCACAGTTGCGGTGCGCACGACCCTTCGCCTTCGGGGGTTCGAGTCTCTCGGGCATGGGCGTTTGTGTTGTCATTAGCATAAATTGCTTTAAGTTAGTTTAAGTAGTTTGTAAGCCTAGGAACTGATGAACAACTTGGTTAAGTCAGTTAGATTTACAAACAATTGAACATTTTGACCTTATGAGGGAATCCGGTACGTTGAGAGTAAGAAGACTATGAGTGACAGGGCGCAACTTTCATAGCGGGCATTTAGGATTTAGGCTGACGGGAGGCGTGCTCGGACAGTGAAGTGGTTAAAGCACCTCCTGGTCGAAAGTGGGAATCCCGGTCCGGAAATTATTTTGACTTGTCCCCGTTGAATTACTTTAACGCTGTAACGCGGTCATAAAGAATCCTTTAGACATTTCTCTCTTCCTTTCTTCCATATCGTTAACATTGTTGTGCATGTCTTGTATATGTTGTCGTTATCATGTGTGATGAAATGCGAAATAAAAGAGGGAGACCTAAGGTCTAGAAAGAGTACCGGACAAGCAGTCATAAGTGATGGTTATGAATCCCTTTGCCATAGATCGCTTATTGATTTTACATTGATGACTAATTTCTACTCGTTAAAGAGTCATTATCAAATATTAATTGTTCAGGCATGGTAAAAAACATGTCTCAGATGAACCAAAATCATAGTCGCAAGTTATAAATTGTGTGCACATCATCAATCAAATATGCATTTGGGTCATCTTGTTCAAGACCCTGTGCTATGCTGCCACACATGTCCAGGTAGTGTGTCATCACAGCTTTATACGGTTCCACAGGTCCAGGTAGTGTGTCATCATAGCTTGCTGTGATGACACACTACCTGTACTTGTGGGACAGTATAGCACAGGGTCTTGAACAAGATGACGGAAATGCATATTTGATTGATGATGTGCACACCATTTATAACTTACGACTATGATTTTGGTTTATCAATTTTACAAACATATTCTTTTTATATGAAAACGCGATTTTAAGTGTATTTTTAACACCATCTCGAAACTCTTTTTATTAATTATGTTCTTATGTCTATCTTTCCTGACCGATATTACACAGAGAAACATTTTATATAAAAACGCGAATTTCTTGTATCTCGAATAAAATGTATTATTTAGAGAAGGATTTTGATTGTCCTGCAGACATTTACTTAGGGATCTAGCGATCTTCACTGTAGCTTGACAATACATATATTCACTCATGAAATTTGTTATTAACAATCCGACACAGTTCAAAAGAAATAGCAATCTGCATAGTTACAACACTAGGAGAAAGGGTGCTAATCACTATTCAAGGTTAAATCTAACTTTGGCAGAGAAAGGGGTGAAATATGCTGCCACAAAAGTCTTCGGTCACTTACTAAGTAGAATCAAAAGTCTAACAGATAGCCAATTAGTATTTAAGACGAAATTAAAGGAATTTCAGAATGGCGACTCCTTCTACACTTTAGATGAATTTTTAGATAGATCAAAAAATTAAAATATAAAAACAATGCACATCATCAGTCAAATATGCCTGATTTTTAAAGATTATTTTTATAGACGTGTTTGCTGAAATTACGTGATTTTACATAAGAAGTGTTTCATAACGATTAGATACGTGTTAATTACGATAAATTTAATGAATATATATTTAAATTACTGAAGTATTCGAACAGAACGAAAAAAAAATATAAAGTTACAACAAGATTCGAACTACGTGATCTACATTCACTGCAGAAATAATTGATACAATAATATGTATTTATATCCGTTTGCAAAACTTAAAAGACTATTTTCTCGAGAATTTTTGAGAGTTGAATGGCTTTGTCTGGTTATTATTTTAAGTCTGAACTTTACGAACCATGAATATTTTTTAAAAAATTCGATTCCGGTATTGTCTCCTTTTTGGGAGTCTGTAAGAATCGTGCCGTCGCAGACCAGAAAGAATCGTGAACGAATCGTAAGAAAAGATTCACAAGGTTAGATTACAATGCCATCTATGAGCAGGATGTAGAACGTAAGAATCTTGCCATTGCAGACTATAAAGAATAGTAAAAGAATCGTGAACAAATTGTATGAAACAATTCACAACGTGGGATTGAATCGCTAGAATCTATTCCTGAAAAAGAATCGTGTTGCCCATCTCTGCTATGGTGTTTTGGTCGCGGTTTGTGGCGGTGGGTAAGTGTGACGAACAATTTCCGTAAAATGTGGAGCAATACAACGATCAACAGATGCTCAAATATAAAAGACTCAAAGATGAAACACTGGGAAACACGGACGTACATTAACTGAACATTAACTACACTGGCAATTCACCAGTAATCTCAATATAAACACTGGAAAGACAACCGTAGTGCTTAGGATCAAAATACTGACAACTGGATTAGAGAGACAAATATACGTCGAGCGTCACGATTTCATAATACATAGTAACATCTCCATATTATCTTTGAGCTCACTGCAATACACAGACTGTAGACATACGTTAATGTGTGTCTGTGACGGAAAGTTCGTAAGTCATAGGTTACTTTGGTTTAGCGGATAGTATCGCGTTACTAACAGATTAATACCATTCAGTTAGGTGAGTAATTAACATCTGTGTTTGTATTCGTTTTAGCTTTTCTAGAGCAATAAATAAATGGTTAAACTGCATTTAATGCTGCCCGGCTAGCGCTCGTTAGGTGACGTCGCTTGTACTGATTCACAGGGAAAGAGAAAACTACTACTTTACTAACCGGGCAAAGGTATATCGAGAAATTTACAACCATAGAGCAGGAACAGCAAACCGATTCACAGGGAGTGAGAGAAATGGTCTTTACGCCACCTAGCGAGCAGTAGCTGGGCCGCATTAAATGCAGTAGTACCAAATACTTTTAGGAAAAGCTACGTACTTCGAGGCTCACGAAATTAATCGTACATGTTAAAATACTGGTATTGTTTAATACTTAAATCGAGATAGATTCAAAGGAAAACACCGACATACATTAACTACAGAGGCAATACACAGACTGTAGACATTCGTCAATGTAGTCTGTGATGGAAAGTTCGTAAGTCACATATAAGTATATACTGATCAAGTGGTAAAATTGCAATGCCAGTTCCAAAATTACCTCCATGTGGATTTCTTGAATATATTAACATAAGAATTCTTTGCAAGAAACATCGAATTTATGTAGTTTCCTTTTTGATTTCAATGTAGGCATATCCTCATTACATTTTAGTTCATTATGTTCAGGAATGCGTAGAAAACGCCATAGTACAGGTAAGGACAGATTGAGGAGATGTTAGTTACATGGCACGCCAAATAACTAACAGATGCTGATGCTTCGTTTTTTATTCTCATAACTGCGGTGTAATGCACTACAACAAGGGGCACAATTTTACTTACGGCATCGGCGTAGTGTGCTGATGCTGGCAACGGCCGTTCAGTGCTATATGAAAAATCAGTCACGTAGAATGAAGGATATAATTCATTATGTCGATGATGAAATACATAATTAGTGCTGTTCCGGTTAGTAAATTAATGATCCTCCTAAAGTGAATATTTCGTTCTCAACAATACACTAAACTGCCGACATTGCAAGTAAAATTTAACCCAGGTAGGACACAAATTTTACGTGCAAGGTATCTGCACAAATAAAAAAAGTAACAATAAAAAGAATTTTAAAGAATAAAGAACTAAACTCAAACTCTTTATTTGTAGTTTTTCCCCTTAAATATTACATTTATAAAACTACTGATAAAAAACTGTAACCCAGCAAAGTGGGTAGTCATAGGCTAGTAATTTTCTGAAAGTTGTCATTTACAATTTCATCAGTTAATTCCTGTTTGTCAAGCGTGATAGCTATACTTGTCTCATCAGCAAAAAGAACTAGCTTAGAATCTTTGTGAATGCAGAATGGTAGAATTGCAACTCATTAATATATATATATATATATATATATATATATATATATATATATATATAGAAAAGAAAAGAAACTACGAAGCACAAATAGCAACCAAACCACCAACAAATGAGAAAGGTGGTGTAGAAGAAGAATGGTCTTTATTCAAAGAAGCCACGGACATCTGTGGAAAAACGAGTGCCACACCAAAACAGAAGGAAACACCTTGGTGGAATGATCGGGTGAAGACAGCAGTAAAGGATAGGAACATACTAAAAAGAAAATTAGACCATGAAAAACGGAAAACAGATTCTAGACGAAATGAGGTAACAATTGAGCATCTGGCACAGGGATACCGCAGAAAGAAACTAGCTGTAAAAAGAATTATCCAGGAAGAAAACAAAAAGTGCTGGGTGGACTTTACCATAAGGATAGAGAAAGACTGTCAGGGCAGTAGAAAATTACTGCACAAAATACTAAAGAACAAACGAAATGAATGTGTAAATATCCTTGTACTAGATACAGATGATGGTAACTTAGTACAAACAGAGGAAGGGATCAGGGATGAAATGAAGAAGCACTTCAGCATGCTACTAAATGGAGATGAGGACAACACCACCATCAAAGTCTACAGAGTTATAAATGAAGCCCAAACCAATGGACACCCATTAACACGGCGTGAGGTAGAAACAGCATTAAAGAGCATGCGGAATGGAAAGTCAACAGGCTTTGATGAGCTCAGCTCAGGCATGATAAAGGCAGCAGGAGGCTTAAATTGGCTCCACAGAGTGTTATCAGTCATTTGGAAAGAAAACAAAATCCCAGAAGATTGGACTAAAGGAGTCATCATCCCTCTGTTTAAAAAGGGCAATCGGTGGAAATGTGGAAACAACAGAGGCATCACGCTGCTGTCCCACACACTGAAGCTGTTAGAAAAGATCATAGAAGGAAGACTTAGAAAGGTAGTTGAACCCTTGCTTGAGGAAGAACAACATGGATTCAGGAAAGACCGAGCTACTATGGATCTTATTTTTGCAATAAGAATGGTAAGAGAAAAGTACTGGGAATATGGAAGAAATCTTGTTATTATATTTGTAGACATCGAAACAGCATATGACAGTGTTCCTCGAAGCAAGATATGGGAATGTTTGGAAAACTTAAAGGTGCCAAAGTATCTGATAAATAAAGTCAAAATGCTATACCAAAAGTGTTATAACTGTGTCCAGATAAGCAACGGACGATCAGAATGGTTCGAAACAAAGAGAGGTGTCCAGCAAGGAAGTGCCCTATCACCACTCCTATTTGTAATAGTCATGGACACAATTATAAAATCTATCAAGAAAATAGACAGCAAACCTAATGCCCTTGTTATCGCCGATGATTTGATGGTATGGGGAGAGACAGAAGCTGAAGCACAGAGAAAACTGAATGATTGGAACAACACATTCAAAAATTTTGGACTAAAGATAAGTAAAACAAAGACAGTAGAAATGACCATCAAGAGGCAAGGGAAAACATCAAATATATTTCTAGATGGGGCTAAAGTAGAATCTGTTTCTCATTTCAAATACCTAGGAAGTATGATCTCTAAAGGCAACACAGTTAATCAGGAAATACTCAGCAGAACACAGAAAGCATCCAGTTTGTACAGTCAAATAAGAAATCTTCTCTGTGATGATAAAATGCCACAAAAAGCAAAAGCAACCATGTACCATACCTATTTCGTTCTAATCCTTACATACGGATTAGAAACATGTACCCTACTAACCAGAGACCTCAGTATAATTCAGGCAATGGAAATGAGGTTCATTAGAACTATGAATCAAACAACCAGGCAGGATAAAATTAGGAATGAGGTGAATAGAAAAATAGCTGGTATTGAGGTTCCTGTCACCAGCATCATAAGGAAACGTAGACTTCAGTGGTATGGGCACTTAATGAGAATGAATAGTGGAAGACCTGCTAAAAAGTATTTCAACCTCAACCTCATAGGAAGAACACCTCGGGGAAGACCAAGAAAACGCTGGATAGAGACTGTAAGATCAGATGTGGAGGAGAAAGGACACAAATGCGAAGTCATTCTGGAACAGAAGATGTATGAAGACAGGAAGAGATGGTGAGCGCTTGTACACCACACCTGGGAAACTGGAGCTGGAAACTGGTGATGATGATGATGATGATGATTAAGAACAGCAAAGGACCCAAGAACGAACCTTGTGGTACCCCATTTTTGATAACTCCCCAGTTAGAGGAATTCATTTTTTCTTCTGTATCAGATTAACTGCTTAGTTCAACTTTCTGCACTCTTACAATTAAATAAGATTTAAACCATTTGTGCACTGTCCGAGTCATACCACAATACTTAAGCTTATCTAGAAGAATCCCATGATTCATACAATCAAAATCCTTTGAGAGTTCACAAAATGTCCGGTTATTCAAAGCATTTAATATTTTAGCCTAGCATGTATAGCATTTTCTGTTGAAAAGCGTTTTTGAAAACCAAACTGACATTTTGTTAGAAATTTATTTTTACAAATATGTGCAACAACTCGAGAATAGATAACTTTTTCAAAAGTTTAGGATAAAGCTGTCAGAAGTGAGATGGGGCTGTAGTTGTTAACATCAGATGTACCCCTTCTTTATGCAAAGATTTAATGATAGCATAATTCAGTCTAATTGGGAAAATACCATGCTTTAAAGAGCTATTACATATATGACTGAGAATCCTACTTTTCTCTTGGGGAAAAGCCCTGCTGGAAATGCCATCAGTTGCATGCTACCTTTTACTCCTGAGAGAGTTTATTATTTTCCTAATTTCTGAAGGACAGGTGGGCGGAATTTCAAATTGTGTAGGTATGGCCTCTTTCATTAACTGCCTTGCTACTTCGAATGAACATTTAGATCCTATTTCCTCTACAACATTTAAAAAGTAATCATTAAAATGTTTCAACTTCTGACTTTATGTTACTAAAGTTTACATTTATTTTGATGGTAATATCCCCTTCCTCTGCTCTTGGTTGCTCTAGCTCCCTTTTAATAATATTCTAAATTGTTTTAATTTTATTATCAGAGGAACTAATCTCAGACATGATACACATGCTTCTTGTATTTTTTAACATTTATTAATGTAGCACAGTAGTTTTTATAATATTTTATTGTTTCTGGGTTATTACTCTTTCTTGCGGGTAAATGTAGTTCCTTTTTTTGGTTACAAGATTTTTTTATTCCTTTAGTAAGCCACATTTTTACCATGGTTTCTTACAATTGTATTTAACTTGGGGAAACAGTTTTCAAATACCCTTACAAATGTGTCATGAAATAAGTTATATTTTAAACTAACATAATGTTCCTTGTGAACCTCATCCCAGTCTAACTGCTGTAGACTTTCTTTGAAATTTCAAGTTGTTAAGTCATTAATCGAGCGTACAACTCTGGAGGACTATTTCAAATTATTGAACGGAGCCATGTAATATACTGTTACTATCTGTGCACTATGATCATAAAGGCCATTCATAACAGAACAAGCATACGTTGTTAAACTTATCTTGGTCTGTAAAAATGTTATATATCAATATACTGCTCTTCTTTACTACCCGACTAGGAAAATCAATGTCAGATTGAATGATCCAAGTATGACTTCCAGATCTTTCTTCCTATTACACTCTTTCAATCAACATTGAAGTCACCACAAATAATAATTTGCTTCCCCCAGGAGGCTCACGGTTCTTTTGAAAGCACGTGCATGGCCAGCATGGGGCCCCGAGCTAATGCAGTCTTCCTTCCTTCTTTACTTCCCAGACTGCATTTATTTTCCCCCCTCCCCTCCTTTCCTATCCTCATTCCTTCCCCTCCCCACTGGGGGACTGATAACCTCAGTAGTTTAGTCCCGCTATCGCAACCAAACAACCCAACCAATAATTTGCTTCCCCATCTGACAGATAGCACAACAAGGCATCCAATTTTTCCAGAAATAGCTGGAAGTTTCCTGAAGAGGACCTATACACTGTTACATTTATAAGATAACCATCATTGAGCTTAAGCTGCAGGCACATGCTTCAATATGTTGCTCTGCACAAAACTTTTTGTTTGTAATTTTTTTTACACTGTGATAGCTTTTGACATATATGGCAACTCCTCCTCTTACCTTATTATCTCTACTTACATTTGGAGCTAATTTATATCCACTGACAGTGAAAATGTGATGCTCAAACAGACATATTGTATCTATTACATTATCAGTTTCTATATTATCTAAACATACCAAAGGATCATCTATTTTATTCTTTAGTCCCCCAATATTCTGGTTAAAATGCTAACATTATTTTTTACTTTACTTTTGTGAGACACATTTGATTTTTCATTTTTAGCACCTACGTCTGAGCTTCCATGAATTACAGTCCCCCCCCCCGCCCTCCCCCCCCCCCCAAATAAGGATTTTGCTATCAACCCAGCCAGTTTCCACTTCCCTGTCCTATTGAGATGCAGGCCATGCCTAGTGAAATCCCACCTATCAATAGAATCAACAGGAACCAAACCTTTGTTTGTCAGAGTAGCCGCCCTAAGCAGTTGATCAATCCCCATATTGACCCTCCTGACAGAGCAGTTCAATTGGGGTCGATAGTACTACTCGAAAGCAGACAACAGTTCAACATTTGTCTGGGTCGTTGCATAAGCTATTTTTAACCAGCTCACAATACTGTAGCCCTGATTCCTATCAACGCTGTTTCCCAGCCCAGCCACTGATTGTCTGTGTGTGTGCGTGTATGTGTTTGTATGGGGGGGGGGGGGGGTTCTTGTTTTCTTTATGTCGTCATATTATGTGGTGGGTATGTGGTTGGAGGAGATTTTTTTTCTATTGTATGTTTTATTAGTTTCAATAGAATTTAGTTTCTTATTATACAAGTAAAAATCAGCAACCAAATGCTATTTAAACTAATAAAACATATAATAGACAAACTCCTCCATTCCCCAACCCACCACATGATATAACAACTTAATTCACAAACACACACACACACAGAGAGAGAGAGAGAGAGAGAGAGAGAGAGAGAGAGAGAGAGAGAGAGAGAGAGAGAGGGAGGGAGGGAGGGAGGGAGGGAGGGAGGGAGGGGGAGAGAATCAGACCTTCGATAGTTAAACTAAAATCAAATTTATAGACACACACAATAGACTCAGAACAACACATATTGCTAGCAGATGCCCATTTTGACAAAAACACATGTGAGCCAGAGACCTTATAATGAAAGTCAACACACTCATACCAACTGACGATAAATCAAAACAAACACAAACGCATCCCGCTAGGCCACAGAAATGGCGAGTTTTTTTGTAAATTTTGTGAACAAGATTCATCGAAAAAAGAGTGATGCCACAAATGGCACTGTGAGTGCAACGAAAAACATATAAAGAGGGCACCATAAAAAGATGAGTAATCTCAAAAGTTTGTATTATTCAGAATAAAAGAGACCCACAGCACGGAAACTGCTCTGATCGAGTTCAATAGAACCACACAAAAAATTAGTTGACCACTGAAGATGCTCTGAAACAAATCGAAAGTCCTCTCTTCTGAATTTGATTTTTGCAGTTTCAGAAGACTAATTTAACCTGAAGAGATTGTGTAAATGCAACTGCGGAGATGGAGCCCAAAAACAAGGAATAAAGATGTATACTTTTCTTGGCACGTTCGACATATATCGATTCCGTCTTAGGATTTCGTATTCCACATGGAAAAATAGAACTGTTATAGCATAACGAACAACTATTGACCCGAGGGAAGGATTCAGCCTGTGATTTATTTAGTCTGACTCACGGGAGAAATTCATGGGAGCGATGATGAGATGTTAGCATTGTACTCCGCCCGTGACGCACTTCGGAAATATCCACCAACGCGCTATTCCTTCTGATGAACTGTCCGTGGACAACTGTCGCAAAGTTCTCACAACTGCTTAATAAATGTTTATTGGCATTCTTATTGGCTATCTTATTGAGACAGGTATTATGATACATCGTAAGTAAAGGTGTGTTCGCGACATGTGGAACGATACAAAGGCTGGCGGGATGCACGTCCGTGTTCAGAGACCAGGCTTCTGCCACAGTCTAATAAAGAAAAGCAGTAGGAGTAACCCACTAAACTACAGGCCTATTTCAATGACGTCAATTTGCAGCAGGGTTTTGGGACATATCCTCTATTCAAATATTTTGAATTATCTCGAACAGAACAATCTATTGGCCCAAGGTCAACACGAATTTAGAAAATATCGTTCATGCGAAACACAACTAGCTCTTTATTCACACGAAGTGAAGGGTACTATCGACAAGGGTTCGCAAATAGATTCCGTATTTCTTGATTTCCAGAAGGCTTTTGACACCTTACCTCACAAACGGCTTTTAATCAAATTGCGTGATTATGGTATATCGCCCCAAATTTGCGATTGGATAGTGGATTTCCTGTCAAGCGAGGACACAGTTCGTAGTAATCGATGGTAAGGTATCGACTAAAACAGAGGTGATATCGGGCGTTCCAGAGGGTAGTGTTTTTGGTCCTCTGCTGTTCCTTATTTACATAAACGATTTAGGAGAACATCTAAGTAGCTCTCTTAGCTTGTTTGCAGATGACGCCGTCATTTACCGTCTAGTAAAATCATATGAAGATCAAAACCAACTGCAAACGATCTGAATAAGATATCAGTATCGTGTAAAAATTGGCAATTGACTCTAAATAATGAGAAGTGTGAAGTCGCCCACATGAGTACGAAAAAAAATCCGTTAAACTTCGATTACAAGATAAATCAAAATGGAAGGCCGTAAACTCCACAAAATACCTAGTAATTAGTATTACTTCAGACTTAAATTGGAAGAAACACGCAGATAACGTCATGGGAAAGGCGAACCAGAGACTGCGTTTCGTTGGCAGAACCCTTAAAACATGCAACAGAACTACAAAACAAACTACATCCACTATACTTGTCCGTCCATTTTTGGAGTATTGCTGCCCAGTGTGGGATCCTTATCAGGTGCGTTTGACGGAGGACATCTAAAGAGTCCAAAGAAGGGAAGTTCGTTTCGTATTGTCACTATTCAGGGGAGACAGCGTTACGGAAATGATACAGGATCTGGGATGGGAATCATTACAACAACGGCGCTTATCGCTGCGGCGCGGGCTACTTACGAAGCTCCAATCGCCAACTTTGTCCTCCGAATGCGAAAATACATGGTTGACTCCCACTTACATAGGTAGAAATGATCATCAGAATAAAATACGAGAAATCAGAGCTCGAACGGAGAGATTCAGGTGTTCTTTCTTCCCGCGCGCTATTCGAGAATGGAATGGGAGATAAATAGTATAATGGTGGTTCGATGAACTCTCTGCCAGGCACTTAAATATGACTGGCAGAGTATCACATGTAGATGTAGATGTAGAAGGGTCCGTAGCCTACACGGAGAGAGGGTGGCCATAGATGAAATCAGTCGTGTTAGGCTAATCAGCTACGACGCTGTTTTACTGCCACGATTCTTATGTTCGCATCGCTTTTCGGAATTGCATTATTATTTTAAAGGCTTTTGTGAAAATATTACAAGGTATTTGAGCTAGGACTACTTACACTTTGGTTATGCAGTCTGTATGTGTTTAGCGTGATTGCTTTTTACATTATAGTTTACGCGCGTGCTTAAATTTGATGTTATATAAGCATTATGTCAGGAACAAACGAGAAAAGCCGCGCTGGTCGTAATTGTTCTGCTGTTATTGAATGGCATATCGATTTCACACATTTGAAGCTCTTTGTATGTACTTATTGTTTGTGTGTTAGAGGGGCGCTGAACATCGAGTTTATCAGAGCCCATTGATGATCTTCCTGTGTTGTAATGCCGAATAGAGTTGATTAGGTTAGTGTTTGTTCCATACATCATGAATACGATTTTTCATAAGGAAGTGGAACGTGCCAATTTAGTAAAATGTATCTTCACATGGTACCTGAAAAGATGCGTTCTTAAATTTTTTCATTTATTTTTATTACTATTGAATTTCACTAAGAAATTTTAGCTAACAATTAGCTTAAACTGTGCCATTCACCTTATATAATATTAATCAATTTTATCCTTTAAAGGCATTTTTGGTCACAGTCATACCTCATATGGTATTTAATAAAAGTAAAGAAATACTTAATAAAATAATTTTGTGGTCGCTGTGTACAATATTACGTGAAATGGAATCTAATCCGAAGAACCTATTCTGTGACAAAATCAGTACGGTTTTCAAGTAAGTAGGATATCAGTTGTACTGTATGTATTTGTCCAAGTGTAATTCATAATACGGAATAGCTAAGGAACTGTGTTACATCATATGTCACCAACTGATGTTGCTCTTGCTGACATATGCTGTAACACCGATGATGGATACCTCAGAGATGAAATCGATGTGTAAGAAATGAATCTATTTAGCGACTGATAGCTGTATGCTGCCACCAATAAACAAAATCGTCTCAGTACATTACCCAAAATTGAATTGTTAATGTCATTGAACGGTGTTCCATCTCTATCCGTTTTGGAGCGATCGGTGAGACTAGAACTGCTTCATTCCAAATATTTTATGAATGGTTATTAAAAAATTGTTTCAGTTAAAAAATAGAAATTACATATTTTTACTATCTGCACTTCACTGTTAATTGACGAAGGTTGTCTTTGCTGTGAAGAATTTTTCATTGGTATTAAAAATGTGTCTTATTGTTGTATATTTAATTGACACCATGATTATTATCAACTATCAATAAAATTCTTCTGGGTATGAAACCGTGTCGTCATTTTATAAATTCCACCGACGTTTCGGCCGCTGTTGCAGGCGGCCTTCATCAGGGTCTGTGTCAGACACAGACCCTGATGAAGGCCGCCTGCAACAGCGGCCGAAACGTCGGTGGAATTTATAAAATGACGACGCGGTTTCATACCCATAAGAATTTTATTCATAGTGACAACAACCGCGGAAGCCTACGTTTGCAATTATTATCAACATTTATAAAGAATTAAAAATTAAGAACAGACAAAAACGCACATTTTTCATAAAAATTCCGATTGAATATGTGCTAATTACGAAACAATGACAGAAACAACGGTGGGTTCTTATCCGACGGAACAACGATTGCCTATTTATCAATTGAGAACGCTACCTATGAGCCAAAAGAACATCTCAAACAACTGAAGCTGACGGCGTCGAGGTTATTACTCGGAACTGATTACACTTACTGACTTCAACAAAATTTACATATAATTTCAAACCTTTACGAAGATTCTTTCTGCTAACATCCTCCCCCCCACCCCCCAAAAATGGTGAACGGTAAAAAGTTTATCGATTTCATGAAGTAAACCTTCAGCTTCTGCCCTGGCAATAATTTTTCCTGTGAACTCTGTTCTTATTACACTTTGGAGATAGTATCTACTAACATCACTGAATGCATTTTCAAAATTTTATCATTGAACGCCTCGTAATAGTTAACTAGAAGTGACATTAATAGATACAGATGCGTCAGAAACAAATTTAAACATTGGCGTACAATATCAACGTACAGAAAATAGATTAGTGAATATGACGTCATAATTATTCAGATGCATCAAAGACTAGCATTTTTCTGACACTGGAGAGAGTTTTTCCTGGCCTCGGTCAGGAAACACTCTAATGATTGTCGTAAGCACCTAAGTGTACGGAACATTTATTCTTTGCTAAGAAGTTATAAACACTTTGAAATGTATCAGTATATCCGTTTAGATTCTACAGCCACAAGAACAATTTCATTTGGGATCTGCGGAAGGTAGATTAGACCATAATGGAATTGCTGTTGTCATTGAATGGAGTTCCAGCTCTATAGTTTTAGAGCGAACGGTAACAATAGAACTGCTTAATTCCCAATATTTTATGAATGGTTATTGATAAGAAAAATAGTTTCAGTTTTTAAAAAAATCACAAATTAAATCTTTCTATTATTTTCACTTCTCTATTAATTGACGAAGGTTGTCTGTGCTTGTTCACTCTGTGAAGAATTTTTCACTGTTTTTAAAATAAAATGTGTTTGATTATGTCTATTTAATTGAAACCATGATTATAATTAACTTTTATAATGAATAAAAATTAAGAACAGACAGAAACGTATATTTTTCATAAAATTTACATACGTGTTAATTACGATGCGATGAAGCATATATGTTCTTACTTTGTATTTGTTATTTATACATTTTTACTGACGTATTCTACACAGAAGAGGATCTCCTCCTTATTGGCTCAGTCCATTTCCGTCCATAATCCAGACCCTTCGTCCGTCTTCTACTGCCACACTTTCTGTTCATCTTTAACTCCCCCTTCACCTCTTGGCCCATCTCCTCTCCTATTTCTCGAATATCTCCTCTGCCTCTCTCACTCAGCCCGTCCTTATCTCTCTTCTGTGTATGGAAAATTTCGGTTCTATGCCGGATTTCATCGTGATCGTTTAAACTGTAGCAAAGTGTAATATAGGGTACCCTCTTGGCGTGCGCGAATGGCCGTGCGGTCTAAGGCGCCTTGCTGAGGAGTGCGAGGCTGCTCCCCGTCGGAGGTTCGAGTCCTCCCTCGGGCACGGGTGTGTGCGCGCGCGCGCGCGCGCGTGCTCGTGCGCGGTCGTGTGTGTGCGCGCGCACGCGCGTGTGTGTGTGTGTGTGTGTTGTCCTTAGTTTAGTTAGTTAAATTAGTTTCTAAGTCTCGTGTCCTATGTCCACTGCAGTTTGGTCCCATAGCTTTACAAACATTTGAACACTTGAAGGGTACCCTTTCCACGTATCCTACTGTGGATTGCGATCCGTAATGTTACATGTGCCTCCACGTACTAAGAGATTCTTGTTTCCAATATTTTAAAATGACTTTATTTTAATATTTGCATATTTTGTTGAAATTTTTCGTTAATATTACTATATGACTCACAGTCATATGGACTCAGTATTCCTTGAAGATTGATTAATGTATGTAAACTTCTGTGCAAAGACAATGTTCACGTTCAACTTTTTTCAAACTATAAAGACAGGAGTGCGTCTTAATTTCCTTCTTCTTGTTCCAACACTGAGACAGTAAAGTCATAAATGATTTGAGACCTCTATTACGAATTTTCCAGGATACGAATAAAATATGTAAGTGTTTTATGTTTTATGTTGATTTGCAGCTTTTCAATTCAATTATAAGCTCTGCAGTTTAACCGAACATCGAATGTGTTCTCATTTTTACTTTCTTATCAATTTTTATTAACTATGATGCAGTTTATTTTACATGACAACGGATTCCGCCATTACATCTAATTACGAAACTAATTGTTGGAGATGTGATCAGAACAGTAATCATTTTCATTCAATTCTTTTCCTAAATAATTGTTCTGAATACAATCCTGAGATTTTGTGTCGAATTATTAAATTTCAAGTTTAACATTTTGATCTAGCCGTGGACTATGTTAATAAATGATAGTAAATGACAGTGATAGTAAATTATGTCTCCAACAGATAGGTTCATGGCGGTTTTCAATCAACAATTGTTTTTAAATTAATTTCTTAGTGCGTAGCTTGCCTATTCCTTTACAGTGCTTCATTTTTCCATTCTTATAAAAATAGAGGCCCCTTTCATGACTCAAATAAATGCAACGACACCAATCTGAAATATTTCTCCCATTCAGTCTTCATAGCGCCGTCAGTGATAGCTTTTCAAAAATGTAATATGGGGTTTACAGTGATTTCATTCAAATTAATATCGATTTTTATTTTTATTTATTTAAAACGCGGAACAGTTTCATTTGCAGGAGATATTCCTTTTCAAGAATATTTGTATACAGATATTATTTAAATAAAAAGTCACCTCTAAAAATTTTAACAATTTGGGAGAAATGTTTCAGGTCGTACAAAACCGTCCATGCAAAAATAAATGTGCCATGTTGCATGGCGATCGGTCACACGGCGTCAGTCTGTTGTAAGGCACCCTCTCCCAAGCACCGACGGAAAGTAGCCCGTGTGTTATTTCAGGGTACCACATATCTCCATCCCAAACTTCATTCGAATGCGTCCAGCTGTTTCAGTGTGAGGTGGTACAAAATTGTCAATTTCAAATCTTATATATATATATATATATGTGTGTGTGTGTGTGTGTGTGTGTGTGTGTGTGTGTGTGTGTGTGTGTGTATAAGGCATTGTCCTGACTGACTGACTGACTAAAAGACTGATTGAGTGACTCATCTCCCAGCCCAAACCACTGAATATAGAAACTTGAAATTTGTTGAGGGTGTTGAACGTATTCTGTAGGCGTCATTTAAGAAGTGATTTTTCGATATACCGTCCCTAAGAGGATGAAATAGGGGCTGAACCGTTTTTTGAAAATACGTTACTATTTAGGCATTTTTGAAGCTGGAACTACAAAATTTCGGATTTTAATTCAGGGTTCGAATTTAAAAGAAATTTTAAATTTAAAAAAATCAACTAATAAGGGGGGAAAATAGGGGACGCAAAAAATTGATTTTCAAAATTATGTTGCTGTTAACTCAAATTTTAAGCTACAACACGAGTTTCAGTATTTTTGAAAATTAAACAATTAAGAGGATAAAACAGGGATGAAAAATTATTTTTGAGAACACGTTGCATTTCAGACAATTTTTAAGCTAGAGCTGCAAAAATTGATATTTGCATTGTTGGTTAGAATTTAAAAATACGTGTTTCGGTATTTTTGGAAATTCAATGATAAAGGGGGTTAAATTGGAGAGGGGCTGTTTTTCGAAAGTCGTTTACTATTAAGGTAATTTTGAAGCTACAACCACATAAATTAGTATATGTTTTCTTGGTCAGAATTAAAAAGATACGTGTTTCGGTATTTTCAGAAGATTAATCATTTAGGGGGTGAAATATTTTTTTAAATACGTTGTTACTAAGCCATTTTTGAACCAAGAATTACAAAACATGATATTTGCATACTTGGTTGGAATTTAAAAGACACATATTGGGGTATATTTTCAAATTCGGCTATTAAGAGGTGCCGTAGGAGGTTACAAGTAGTAAAATCAAATGTTCTACATCTACATCTACATGGGATACTCTGCCAAGCACATTTAAATGCCTGGCAGATGGTTCATCGAACCACCTTTATACTATTTATCTCACATTACATTCTCGAATAGCACACGGGAAGAAATAACTCCTTAATTTCTCCGTTAGAGCTCTGATTTCTCATATTTTATTCTGATGATCATACCTACCTATGTAAGTGGGAGTCACCAAAATATTTTCCTATTCGGAGGAGAATCTTGGCGATTGGAGTTTCGTAAGTAGACCACGTCACAGCGATAAGCGCCGTTGTTGTAACCATTTCCATCCCAGATCCTGTATCATTTCCGTAACGCTGTCTCCCCTGTATCGTGACAAAACAAAACGAACTGCCCTTCTTTGGACTTTTTCGACGTCCTCCGTCAAAACCAACCTGATAAGGATCCCTCACTGGGCAGCAAATCTCCAAATAAAGGACGGACAAGCGTAGTGTATGCAGTTTCTTTAATAGTTCTGTTGCGCCTTTTAAGGGTTCTGCCAATAAAACGCAGTCTCTGATTCGCCTTTCCCACGACATTATCTACGTGTTCTTTCCAGTTCAAGTGTTTGTAAATCATTAAAAAAAAAAAAAAAAAAAAAAAAAAAAAAAAAAATAAAAAAAAAAAAAAAAAAAAAAGTTCAAATGTTTGTAGAGCTTATGGGTCTTAACTACGGGATCATCAGTCCCTAAGGCTTACAAACTAATTAAACTAACTTATGCTAAGGAGAACACCAACACCCATGCCCGAGGGTCGAATCGAATCCCCCACGGCGAACAGCAGTGCGCACCGCGGCATGGCGCCTCAATACGCACGGCTATTCTGCCGCAGCTACAAGTAGTGTCACATTTCATTATGATAGTACGTAAGCTATATCTATGAAAATTTATATTAAGAGGGAGAAACAACTGGTGCAGCGGGCGTTAAACTAGTAATGTATATAATGATAATCGACCATTATAGACGCGGTGGAGAGGCCGAGCGATCGAAGTCGCCTTGCTCGAGAACGAGGTTGCTCACCGACAGAGGTTCCAGTTCTCCCTATGGCATGTGTGTGTGTGTGTGTGTGTGTGTGTGTGTGTGTGTGTGTGTGTGTGTTTGTCCATAGAATTAGTTAGTTAAAGTAGTTTTTAAGTCTAGGAACTGATGACCACAGCAATTTAGACCAATAGGTTTGCAAACATTTGAACTTTTTTAAAATATTATAAATTAGAAAGGCCTCACTAAACCCTCTACATCACATTTCCTTAATTTAGCATTTAGATCCTTTCTAATTTATAGAGAAGGAAGGAAGATTAGTGTTTAACGTCGACAGGTTGGTCGTTAAAGACGCTTCTAATTTATAGTAATCAGTTTTTTTATCGATTCATACGAGTTTCTCTCCTTAGGAAACGAAACCCGAGGAAGCTTTCTTGCAGAAATGTCCTCCTCAAAAGTGAATTCTGATTATATAGTTCTATATAGAAAGTGTATTCCCAAAACTCAAAATTTTCGAATGTTTGCAATGCTAATGGATCAAACTGCTAAGGTTATCAAAGAATGCTCAGATGTTTGTAAAATTATTAGACGAAACTACTATGCTCATCAGTCCCTAAACTTACACACTACTTAAACGAACTGAAACTAAGGACAACACACATACATATACACATGTCCAACGGAGCCGCGCGGGAGTAGCCGAGCGGTCTGGAGCGCCACATTGTGGATCGCCCGCCTCCCGCGTCGGAGGTTCGAATCCTCCCTCGGGCATGGATGTTTCTGTCGTCTTTAGTATAAGGTACTTCATAAGTGATTTGTAAGTTTAGGGACTGATGACCCAGTAGTTAAGTCCCATAAGCTTTACAAACATTTGAACATTTGATTTTTGTCGGACGGAGGTCTCGAACCTCCGGTGGGAACGGACGCCAGTCCGTAGCGTTATATCTTAGATCGCGCGACCATTCCGCGCGGCACTGAAATTGTCGGTCCATGACCGAAGTGGGACTCGAACCTCCGACGGAGAGTGGTCGGACAATCCATGGCAAACCGCCTTAAGACCGGGCGGACCTTTTCGCGTGACCTTCCACAAAACATTTGTTACTTCAGTATAATAAAATTTATTTTGTGCACTACACTTGGTTGTCAGACGCTACTATGTTGTGTTTCGTGGATTCTTAATTTCATGAAATAAAGTTTGAAAATTCATAATTTAGAGCACTGCCCGTAAAAAGTAAGGTTTTAGGGCTGGTATAATATATTAATGTGCCACGAAAATTTCTAAGAGCACTTACTCTCCTGCGAGATTTTGATGTTTTCAGCAAATGCAAGATATTGTTGACATATGTCTCTTTTGTCCTTACTTTTAGGTGCGATAGCCTAACGACGTAGGCACGAGAACTCCTACGAATTCCAGAAAGTAAAAGACAACTATTGGGTGGAGTAAAAATGTTAAAGTGTGTCACTTGTGTCTACATATATTCACTAAGCAAGTTTACAGCTTCACTGCCGGTCAGGATTACAGATTTTTTTATTTTATTTTTTTTTTTTTTTTAATGGTCAAATGTAAGTCTATGAACTTAAACTAAGCTACACACACACACACACATACGCACACACACACACACACACACACACACACACACACACACACACACATACACACACAAATATTCCCAAGGGAGGACTCGAACCTCCCACAGGAAGCAACCGTGCATCCGCAGCAAGGCGCCTTAGAGTAGCCATACTGTTTCAATCCACCAGAAAGGATTCTTAATACGATGAGGAACTTCACCCATTGTAACTAGTTGTAAACCTCTTATTTGCTGATATCCAAGAATGAGTGTACGAGAAGTGTTGGTTCATTTTGCTACCCATTCCAAACTGCTTCTTGCAGTCAAGAGGACGTCAGACATGGTCGGGCAAAGAAAAAAAAAAAGTTCAAATGTTTGTTAAGCTTATGGGACTTAACTGCAGGGTCATCAGTCCCTAAACTTACAAACTACTTATGAACTAGCTAAGACTAAGGACGTCACAAATATCCATGCCCGAGGGGGGATTCGAACCCCCGACCGTAGTGGCTGTGCAGACCGTGACTGGAGCGCCTCAGTCTCCTCGGCCAACGCGGCCGGCTCGGGCAAAGAAACAGAGGCAGAAGCTCATAGCTATCTTCACCGCTTAGAAGCAAGCGGTGAGTGCTAACGCTTTGTCCGGTGCACTGATATTTGCGTATCTTAATGTATATAAAAATTGAGGTGTTTCTGCCTATATTTCACTCTGCAGCCAAAACTACACATCGCAGGCGAGTAGTGTTTGTATGCAGTAGTAGGTATCAGTCTCCCATTACCGCGGTGGAGTAGCCGAGCGGTCTAAAGCGTCTCATTGCGGAGCGCGCGGTTGCTTGCCGTGGAGGTTCGAGTCCTTCCTGGAGCATGGGTGTGTGTGTGTTTGTCCGTAGGATTAGTTTACCTAGGTTTAAGTTGTTTGTAAGCTACGGACTGATGACCACGCAGTTTGGTCCGATAGATTTACAGACAGTCTGCCATTGTGCTCTGTAGCGGTAGAGCGTTGATGACAAAACGGGGTAGAAAACATGGGAGTTGGAAGTTACTGACTTTCATAAAATTCTACGTTTGGGTGTCAATATTTTGCTCTTCAGCAAAAACTATACAATGTGTTGTTGTAGTACAAAGTCTGCCGTTATACAACATAGCAGTTCCGCGTCGATAGGTGGAAGATATAGTGGCTGAAAATCGTCAGTTTATATAAAATTCAGACTAATGACCAGCAATGACTTTTGACACTATAATAGCAAAGAGGCGTAATGGCGAAAATTAGGAGCCACCCCAGCTAAGAGGTAACCCTGGCTTCGGCCAATGAGAAGTCGCTAGCTGTCAGCCAATGAGATGCTGCGCGATGCTTAACTTCTTCTTTAACCTATACCTAACCTAACTTTCACTTTAAAAAAATTTATGTGTAGCGTAGCGTTAAAAAGGTTAGGTTTAGGTTAAACAAGAAGTGGTTTCTTATTTTTAATATGTGAGGGCGCTTAGCGCCCGAATCTCCGATTAAGAAACACGCAGCATCTCATTGGCTGACAGCTAGCGAGTTCCCATTGGCTGGAGCAAGGGACTGTGGTGGCTTCGAATTTTCGCAACGTGATGCACATTCTTCAGTTGTTTTACTGCAACAAGCGTACGAATAAAGAAAAATGAGTGCACAATGCAGTTTGAAAAGTAAAACTATCAAGAAAGATGCCAAAGCGGAAGAAAGAAATTTCGCGTTCTCCATCCGTTTATAAAAGAAAACGGTGCTGGAAAGCGAATCTACAGATGATAGAAACTTGAAATTTGTAGACGTTGTTTATCGTACACTGCAGGCATAAACCATTTTTCGATATTCCCATCCCTAAGGGGTGAAATAGGGAATGAAGGGTTTTTTGAAAATACGTTGCTATCAAGGCAGTTATGAAGCAAGAAATACAAAACTTCGGATTTAGATTTTAATTGGACGTTTAAAATCATAAGTTAGATATTTTTGCAAATTCAACGATTAAGCGGATGAAATGAGGGAAAATGTTTTAAGGGTGCTATTAAGACTATTTTGATGGTAGAAATGCGATAATTTGGATTTGGAACCATGGTTAGAATTTAAAAGTATGTTCCGGCATTTTCTGGCATCATTGGTGCAATAGGAGGTGGCAAGTGGTATCAAAATGGAATGAAACTTTCACTCTGCAGCGGAGTGTGCGCTGATATGAAACTTCCTGGCAGATTAAATCTGTATGCCAGAACCGGGACTCGAACCTGGGATCATTGCCTTTCGTGGGCAAGCGCACTACCAACTGTGCAATCCCGACACGACTCACGATGCCGCCTCACAACTTTACTTCCGCCAGAACCTTGCCTCCTACTTTCCAAACTTCACAGAAGCTCTCCTGCGAACCATGCAAGACTAGCACTCCTGGAAGAAAGAATATGGTGGAGACATGGCTTAGCCGCAGCCTAAGGGATGTTTCCAGAATGAAACTTTCACTCTGCAGTGGAGTGTGTGCTGAAACGAAACTTCCTGGCAGATTAAAATTGTGTGCCGGAAACGGGACTCGAACCTGGAACCTTTACCTTTCTCGGGCAAGCGCACTACCGACTGTGCTATCCCGACAGGCTGTAGCTAAGCCATGTCTCCACCATATCCTTTCTTCCAGGAGTGCTAGTCTTGTATGGTTCGCAGGAGAGCTTCTGTGAAGTTTGGAAAGTAGGTGGCGAGGTACGGGCGGAAGTAAATTTGTGAAGCGGGATCGTGAGTCGTGTCGGGATAGCACAGTCGGTAGTGAGCTTGCCCGCGAAAGGCAAAGATCCCAGGTTCGAGTCCCGGTTTCGGCACACAGTTTTAATCTGCCAGGAAGTTTGGTATCAAAATAGTTGATTAGAAAAACATGTGTAAAATCTTTGAGAATTTATATTCAGAAGTGAAACAAGCATACCATCCATTCTACGCGTGCGAAGCAACGGGGTTTAAGCTAGTTTGAAATTAAAAACACGTATTTTTGACGTTATTGTACACTGTGAGAGCATGAAATATCGCTCAGAGGAGAACAGATGGCACTCAGGGTGATGTTCTGATGCCACAGGGAAAACAGGCCAGTCTGTGCCGCAAGGACCAGTTGTGTCGTAGGCGGCGAAGGATTTCCGGTCTGCTGGTCAAAGCGGTCGGTGCGGTTAGGGGCCTCGCTGGTGTTACACCATGTTTGCGGAGGCTTCGCCGCCGAAGAGCGCCTACGGGCCTTCAAGGAAACCACTTGCAGCGGTAGAAAGGTCGATTGGTCTTCGGTCAACTTCTTGTGTGGCCACAGCAAGTTTAGAGGCCATCAGCAGTGGGTACTGAAGGTTACTGAAAGAGGTCGCGGGCAATCGTAAACTTCTGTCGTCCATTTGCAAAAGGGGACAAGTCCAAAAATTCAAGGTCTTTGTGCCATACTGCTTCAACAAGCCTTTCAATATAACAATTGGAAGTAGGGAGAAGTGGGAGAAAATAGTTCGACACCGTACGGGGGATATTGTCTGGTTCACTGACGGGTCAAAATCAGACCAAGGTGTTGGGGCCGGGGTATAAGGGGTGCAGCCAAGACTGGAGGGCGTCATCTCTCTAGGAAAACTGGCCTCAGTATTCCAGGCCGAAAGCTACGGTGGAGTATCCGAGCGGTCTAAAGCGTCTCGCTGCGGAGCGCGCGGTGCTCGCCGTGGAGGTTCGAGTCCTCCCTAGGGCATGGGTGTGTCTGTTGTCCTTAGGTTAGTTTGCCTAGTTTGTAAGGTACGGAATAATGACCACGCAGTTTGGTGCGATAGATTTACAAACATTTGAAAATTTGAATCCAGGCCGAAATCACTGCCATCAGGGCGTAGCATCTATATCTATTCAGACAGACAGGCAGCCCTCAGATCACTGGCAGCTCCTACAACAAGGCCTAAAATTGTTGCAGAATGTCACAGGGTTCTGGTGGAGCTAGGGGAAAGCAATAGAGTAAACCTATTGTGGGTCCCTGGCCACTCGGGGGTATCAGTGGCAACGAACATGCCGACAGATTAGCCAGGATGGGGGCAGAGACTCCATTTATTGGACCGGAACCTGTCCTGACAATCACCAAGGCAATGATCAAATTGGAGCTACATAACTGGCTCAGAAGACAGCACGTAGAATATTGGACCAAAGTCTATCAACAAAAACATGGCAAGCAAGTTTAAAGGCCCTCAGCAGTGGGTACTGAAGGTTACTGAAAGAGGTCGCGGGCAATCGGAAACTTCTGTCGTCCATTTGCAAAAGGGAACAAGTCCAAAAGTTCAAGGTCTTTGTGGCATCTTGTCCGTCTTTCCAAGACGAACTGAACGATATATAAAAATTCTGCATAACATAATAAGCTTAGCTTTAAATTCGCTTAGAAATTTACAAAAATTTGCAGAATGGGTCTGTCCAGTGGCAATTCTGACGCAGAAGCGGACAAGTGCACACACCAAACACCTAGGCTGCAAATAGGGACAAGTCCTTGGATTAGTTTATGTATTCTTATAACTGAGGATGCACAATTGGACAAGTCCTTAAGAATTATCACTCTTTGTTCATTCTGCGGTTTTGTGCGCCAAAACTCACGCAGGTCAATGCAAGCATAAGACTGTGTCTTAGTACGTGTTGGTGTTTAGCTGCCAGTTGTTAAGTAGGGTGTTTCACTATGTCAGATTTACCTCATGTGATGATTGAGGATAATATTACACCATCACTGAGAGAAAAAGGAAGGAAGAAACTCCGCTTGCCATCAACATGGAAACAATATATAGCAAGAAGAAACAGGTAAGTACATTGCAATATCTTTAGTAGTGTATTGAATCTCGGAATTTGTTATTTTCTCTGATGTTAGTGCAACAACAGACTAATGGGACTGTTTTGTAGTTGCAGACATTCCTCTAAATCATTTCAACGCGTCCCGAATGCAGTCATCCTGAAAACTCGCGATGTAAGTGTTCAGAGTAAACAATGCAAGATGTTCGTAGAGCCAACCAGACCTTTTATGCCACTCCCAACAAGATTAACGAAGGTGAAATAATCCTCCGTCTCACACACGTTTCAAGCATGAGCAGGCACAAATCACGTAAGAATTGCTACAGTAAGGAGCGAACCACAAAACAATGTAGTGGATGATCCACTTTCTGACTTTGAGGAAGTTATTGAGCATAAGCTTAGTGGTATTCTTTAAATCACTAGTCACCTTGCTGTGAATAGAAGATTCACTAGTGTTCAGCCATAAGTGTTAAATTTTAAAGATTTTGTGTGTGGCAATAGAACAAATATAAGCAATTAAATAATGCTAGAACAGTTAATAAAAAGTAGTACCGTTCTACGTGTTTGATTTCATTTGTATATTAACATAATAATTTGGATTATTACATTATTTTGTATAAAATGTCATAAATATGGTGTATTTACTATATTGTGGTGCATTGTCTATATTCTAATAAAATTTGCAAAAGAGGAAAGTATTGTTGTTTTTCTTTACTTGATTAGTTCCCTACTGCTGCAATAAGGGGCAAGTCGATCAAAAGGTTGCATAGGGGGATAAGTCCAAAATTGTTTTTCGTTTATTGAGAAAAGTACTAACACAAGATTTAAGAAAATACATTCCCTGAATGTACGTATCCTACAGATTTATTTAGGATGAAAAAGTTATAATAATTCCAGTTTCATTAGTCACACGTAGTTTTCTGCGTTTTGCCAACATTTTGTTCTCAATGACTTGTCCCTGTTTGCAAATGGACGACAGACTTACTCAGCTAACTCACCTAAAAATTCGATATTGCTCACAAAGATGTAAAGTTGCACAGGTCTCAATTAGCGAGAAAGGAAGTAGTAGTAATTCATTGAATTACAGTCATTGATGTCGTCGTTGTGGAGTAATACTTTCACGTGTATATTGTATTCAACCATTACAAATCACTTTGAAGAAAATGATCTATTAATAAATAACCAACACGGATTTAGAAAATATCGTTTCTGTGCAACACAAACAACATCTTATACTAATGATAGTCTCGGCAATGGATCTCCAAATTGATTCCATATTTCTAGATCACAGAAGTCTAGCGACACTGTTCCTCATTAGCGAGTTTTAAACATATCGCATGCATAAGAAGTATCGTTTGAATTATACGACCGGATCGGTGATTTCCTGTCAGAAGTGATATCTTGTAAACGTAACTCCATATTTTCTCGGACTATGGGACCTCGGCTGGACGAAAAATGTTACAATAATGTACCAACAACCGTAATTTTTCGGGTTGGTTTAATTACAAGACCGGTTTCGGCATCACACATTCCTTCTTGATGACAACCACCCTGTTGTATATGTTTTATAATAGAAACGTATTTGCACGGTACTTGCAGGTCCTGAACTACCACACACGACCAAGACTCAGTCGTCAATACGGCTTGAAGATGACACAATTGTGATCTCGAAACTGACTGTTTAATTAAAAGGAGCTCCAAGAAAAACGGCTGTTGGTAGATATTTGCACATTGAAGTGATATCTGGTGTACTGCAAGGAACTGTCACAGACGCTCTGAAAATAAATTACAAATAATGTTTGTAAATCTATGGGGCGTAATTTGTTTGGTCATCAGTCCCTAGGTTTACAAACTACTTAAAGAAACTTAAACTAACCTAAGGACAGCACACACAAACACACACACACACACACACACACACATATATATATATATATACATGCCCGAAGGAGGACTTGATCCTCAGACGGCGAACAACCGCTCGCTCCGCTGCAAGGCACCTTAGAGCGCTCGGCGACATCACATAGGCTCTCTGATTATCTCAGTTTATATAAATGGTCTACGAGATAATCTGGGCAGCAGTGCTACGCTGTTCACGAATGATGATTCCATTTACTGCCTAGTAATTAGAAGTTCACTGTTGCAAAATGATCTAGATGGGAGATTTCTACTGAGGCGGAAAGTGGCAATTGATTATAAATAAAGAAGCGTGCGCTGTCATCCACGTATTAAAATAAAAAGTCGTACGACTCAAGGAAGCCAATCCAACTAACTGCCTAGCAATTACAATTTAGAGCTACTTAAATCGAAAAGAACACTTACATGAGATTGGGGACAATGCAAAGTGCTTTGTTAGCAGAACACTAGGAAGATACAAGAAAGCCACTAAAGCGACTGCTTACACTACCCTTGGCCGCCGTCTTCTACAGTCTTGCTGCACGATAGGAGACTTACCAGATAGTTTTGATGAAGGATACCAAAAATTCCAAAGAAGGATAGCTCGTTCATTATAAAGGACAGAGTGCCAACGAAGTAATTCACGATTTCCGGCAGTAATAACCGTGAATTTTTTGGTGCGGTGAGGTCCATTTGTGATATTTAAACAACTTTCTTTTCCGACGTGAAAATAATTTAGCACCCTCCAACATAGGTAAAAACCGCATCGTCAATATATCAAATATTTTACCGACGTTTCGGCCACTATTGCAAGCGTCCATCATCTGTGTGTTACCTAACACCCAGATGATGGCCGTTTGCAATAGTGGCCGAAACGTCGGTGAAATATTTGATATATTGACGATGCGGTTCAATACTCAGAAGAATTTTATCAACAATGACAACGGCCGCGGAAGCCTTCGTTTATATAGATAAAAACGATCATAAAATATAAAATAAATGTTTGTTAAGCTTATGGGACTTAACTACGGGGTCATCAGTCAGTATTCATGTAGAATTTTAAAGAAATGTTCTGCGCAGTACTGTAACAGTGAAGCGTAAAGTAGTTGTCATGAGAAGAGTGTGTGTTGATGTGTTCTCCTGATCTTTAACTGCGAAATGATGGGAACCCCTTTTAAAGAGTAATTCATTTGCTCGTATCTCGGGGGTTTAACGTGTGATAATGTGTGTATATGAAGAGAAATTGAAAGTTCAACGGACAACGACACCAGTATGAGTATGACGAATACAGTTTGATACAACTAATGAATTTCGAAGGAAAAAGAACCGCTTTAGGTGTGGACGTACAGAATGTTACGCCAATAATGTGGTCCGATAAGATGACAACGCGAAAGTTCGCCATAGAGTCAGCTGGGAGAAGAATTATAAAAGCGGCCTCGAGGGCAGGACATGAGCTAATAAATGGGTGAAACATTTCTAAGGAACAAGGGGGAAGGCAAAATTTTGTATACACCGAACAAATAATTCATTACATTAAGTGTAAGCGTTACTCGGACCGGAGGAAATTGACTATGAGGAGGAAAATGTGGCGCGTAGTATCATACCATACAAAAAACTAACAATAATCATGAGTATATAAACTTGCACGAGTTGGATGTAACAACACGATATATACTAATATTAATAAGATAACTATGAAATGGAAACGAATGGCACTGTAATCACAAATGTCAACTACAAGCAAAGGCAACTGCAGAAATGCAGTTTGTACTGTTGCAGTTTCCAAAGGCGACTGAGTTTGGTGGCGTGATTGCAGGGCGTCATGGTATAGAGAGATCAAATTACATTAACAAAAACGGTATTAAACAGATATTTTGTTCCATAAAACGCATCAAAATGGGAAGAGAAAATTCTTAAAGGACTTGGAAAAGCTGAAACAGCAGATAGAGCTCAAACCCCCTAAAGGTTTGAATTTTTTTTCTTTTATATGGAGAAATTGCTTGACTCATATTTGTGTTTGCCTAAACTTACAAACTACCTATAAACTAATTTATACTAAAAACAACACGAACATCCATTCCCGAGGGAGGATTCCAACCCCCGACGGCGAACGGTCTTGGGCATCGGAGCATAGCGCCTCAATGCGCTCAGCCATTCCGTGATTAATTGACTCGGCATTCGAACCTTTTTGTGAAATTTAGTCCTTAAGTTCTCTATACAGTGTGTGAAATTCGCCTTCATACATTCTCTTCAAAAGCATTCTTTCAGAACAGACGCCACATGTACGTATATAATATGCCGGTAACGGGCAATGATCCTTTCATTAGTGTGGTTCGTTGTGCAAGTTTGGGGCCCTTACTCTTACGGGAATTAGTTTCGACACTACGAGTTTGAGTACTGTGGGCAGGGTAAGGCTGGGAATTTGTAACTGACGGGAAGCGTGCTTAGGTATATCCTACGACCGCAATGAATAGATGTACCAGAAGAACAACAATTTAAAAAATAAATAAATTAATTAATTTAAAAAAAAGGTGGTGTAGGACTCAGAGCAACTGCCTAGAAAGCAGGAGAACCGGGTTAGAATCCCTTCTGGGCACACATTTTTAGTTTTGCCCATTCGCAGTTGATGTCACATATTCTGTGAACAATAAATTCAATGATTTCCGATGTCTTCTGTGAACAAACACCAGCGGTGTTGCGTGTTTCGTACTAGTATATGAAAATGGTGCTTTATTTATGACGTCTCTGGGTTTCCGTCCAATGGAAACACACTTGGATTTTTGACGGCCTGTGACATCATGGCGTTGGCCACGATAACTTGACGATTTTGCTGGTGCTGCCACAAGCAGCGAATGTCGGCACTAGTTGAAAATTATTCATTTATTTACAAGTGCTGCCAACGTTACAATGGTCCTTCAAGCTTAAGATTACTATACACATTGTTAGAGTAAAGGTTCCAGCACTGCAGCAAGCTGCCTTTCCCTCACCCTTCACTCCCCGCAGCAACCGTAATGGAGCTCCCAGCAACCACAGCGCAAATCGTCAAGTTATCGTGGCCGAATAGTACGAGCTAACGCATCCGCCACTTTCATCTCCTTAGCTCGTAAGTTAAACATACTGCGGTGCTATAGGATTTGCGTAACGGCACTTTAGCACCAGGACCGGATCTAGGGTGGGGCAAAGGGGGCAGTTGCTCCGGGCGGCAGAATTTAGAGGGCGGCAAATTTTGACCAACTCTCTTTTTTTTTTTACAAAACGTATCTTTCTGGTATAATTTAATGAAATTAACTGACACAGAATTATTATAAGTAAAATGACTGCAAGAAATACCGAAATCATTTAATAAAACTAAAATTCCTGGTTGCTGACTTGAGTGTTGCTCTGTCACAGGTACGTCAGCTAATCAAACCTTAAAAATCTACTAGATATTAGCCAGAATGAGGGAGATGTTTGCGTTATTGCATAAGTAAATGCACAATGTTTATTAATTTGCATAGATTTCGTTTTTCAGAGAAATGAATATTCATATTGCATATGCGTGCAGCAATGTCGCCATACGATAACCCGCAATCGGGATAGGCTACAATCCGACCTCTATCAAAGTCGGAAACGTGATGGTAAGCATTTGTCCTGCTTACACGAGGCATGACAACGACGTTTCACCAGGCAACGCCGGTCAACTGCTGTTTGTGTATGAGTAATCGGTTGGAAACTTTCCTCATGTCAGCACGTTGTAGGTGTCTCCACCGGCGCCAATCTTGTGTCAAAGCTCTGAAAAGCTGAACATATGCTTATCACAGCATCTTCTTCCTGTCCGTTAAATTTCGCGTCTGTAGCACGTTATCTTCGTGGTGTAACAATTATAATGGCCAGGAGTGTATATGTGTGAGGTGGCTTCTTTATTTTTACTAGTGATAATGCTTCTTTTTGTCTCTGAGTATGTTTGTTCTTTCATTTTCGTGTTTAGCATTGATAATGGGGATGTTTATTTTATTTCATGAATTTTTTACTGAGTGGAGGAGTAAGGGATATGACAGAATTTTTTCCTGTCGTGAATAATTTTCTTGTTTCTCCTGTGAAAAAAAGTGCTCTGGCCGGCCGTAGCCGTACAAGGGCGAGCGGTCAGCAGGGGGACCGTTGGACGTCGGCGTGTGTGGGGAAACGGGTTAATTCATCCTCACCATGGTAGCCTTTCACAGTTGGTGATCTGCAGGAGCGGCTGCCGGATGGGGGTAACCAGCCCCCTGGGTTTAGCCCACCGTGGAATGCCGACTTTACATTTCTGAAGAAAGGATCATTGCTTGTCCTCGACAAATTCTATAAGTGGTGTCTGTTCTTTCGGACATGTCTGAACAGACACCACATATATACAGGGTGTTTCACTAAGTGTGTTTGCCTCTGTAACTTATAAAATAATAGGTGACGGGAAATTTTAATGCGGTAGGTCAACACAATAAATGTTCAAATGTTTGTATAGCTTATGGGACTTAACTACGGGGTCATCAGTCCCTAAACTTACAAACTACTTAAGACTAAGGACGGCACAAATATCCTTGCCCGAGGGGGGATTCGAACCCCCCGACCGTAGTGGCCGTGCAGACCGTGACTGGAGCGCCTCAGTCCCCTCGACCACCGCGGCCGGCAACACAAGAAATGTTACACTTTCTGCGGAGCTGGTCGTCATGAGACAGTGGGCCGCGCCCCAGGGGATAGCCACTCGGCCAGTCAGCTACGCTATCGCAGCCTCCGCCCCCGGAACTTTGAAGGGTTGTAGCTTCCAAACTAACAGTGATAGGAATGTAGTTTAAATTGATTTGGACGCAGCCGGTCTCGACGAATCCAATGCACGATAGAAAAAAACTATTGTTCCATTAAAAAATTATATGTTTGTGCTGTAATTCTTTGGAAAATGATACAATAAACTATTCATAACGTGTAGGCTTTCACGGCCGGCGTCTTCAGTAGTTACAACTTCCGGGCTGAGAGGCCGTGGTCGAACAGTAGAAATTTCTTCCCCTGACATTTCGTTGCCGGCTGCGGGCAACATCTTCTGAGGTGAGTCGACGACTCACAATAAACTATGTTCATAGCTCCGCAGAAAGTGTAACATTTCTTGTGTTGACCTACCGCATTAAAATTTCCCGTCACCTATTATTTTATAAGTTACAAAGGCAAACACACTTAGTGAAACACCCTGTATATATAACTTACACAATGACGGGCAATGATCCTTTCTTCAGTGCGGAGGCACTCCTAGGCCTTTACTCTTACGTGAATTAGTACAAAGTGACTACTAGTTTGAGTTCTAGGGGTAAAGTTGCAATTTTGTATCCGACAGAAGGCGTGCTTGTGTAATCCCGTGCAGTTGCGAAGGTCGATGTGTCCCCGGTGGTAAATCATTACGTTCATCGTGCCACTGATATGAATTCTAATATGCAATAAGGTTATTTGCATTCTCATTGCAAGTATTTGCATACTAGTTACAAGCATTTGCATATTAGTAGTAGAGATTTTACATTTTGGCTACTACAGCCAAGTGCAACATAGTGTAAGACCACTTTCATATGTGAGTCATTATTTTCTGGTGTTCACGTCAGGTGTTGGCAGATCTGGAAATACATCACGGCATTTTGAAGATTCTTCTGGTTCGTATGGGTGTTGTGTTCATAGGCGGTTCTGTAGTCGTGCCGTTGCACGACTGAATCTTTCTGGACGGTGTCACGCTGCGCATCCATCCCCGCAGTTGCAAAGCGGCCGGCTACTGTTCTGGGCTCGTGTTATCAAACGTCAAACATAAGTATCTGGTTCTTATTTGTGCGTCTACAACTGGAGGGCTGTCCACTAAGCATTTTTCTTCTCAGTTTCGTTATTACTCTTAATGTGATTCCTTAATGGCAGGCCGGAAGGTGTAGTTGTGTTTAGCTTGTTCTCATTGATCTTTCAACAATTTCCTTAGTATTATTTGTAATATTATTTTACGGTTTATTGATTTGTTTTCAAAAGTACGTTACTTAAAAGGAAGCTTTGTAGAAGGACTGGTGACATGTGTTTGTCACTGTCAAAAATTCTTCTTCGTTCAATATTTCTTTATATTTGTTATCAACATTTGAAAGTTTTTCATTATATATATATATAACCCATCTAACCCATCCCCACCACCGTGACATAACCTTTCTATCCCCTCCCCCTCCCCTCCCCTCCCGTCCCCGATTCGCTGCAGAGCGTGATTCGAAGTGCGGCAGCCAGAGGTGATGGTTGTATGACTGTGTTGTGTGCCTGTGTGATTGCGTGAGTGCTCTATTTTCTGAAGAAGGCCATGGCCGATAGCTGAATGTGTTGTATGTGTGTCTTTTGTATGTGCTCGTCGCCACGTCTTTGCGGTGAGTTGTAAACTGTCCTCACTAGGGATTTGGGGTACCCCTCTTATGTATCACTGTAATTGCTTGCAGATTTATCTTAAAGATTCTGCCTTATGTTTTAGGAGAACCTTGCTATGTGTATGGTTAATATCGTATTGTGTAGTACCTTGCTTCAAATGATACACTATCAGAGTTGTTCAGAAACTAGCATTATTCAAATTATGGAAAGAAAAAAAATATATTGCTCAGTTTGTTGTCTTAACAGTGCGGAAATTACAAGAACTCTTATAAAGTTATGCATTTTACAGTTTGTGTTGTACAGTGATGACAACAGCCGTGCTGCAGTGGATACACAGAATCCCACCAGATCACCAAAGTTAAGCTTGGCTAGCACTTGGATGGGTAACCGTCCGGATTTGCCAAGCGCTGTTGGCAAGAGGGGTGCACTAAGCCATTTTGAGGCCAAATGTCGAGCTACTTGATTCAGAAGTAGCGGTCGGGAGTGTGGGGCGCTGACCCAACACCATCTATAGACAAGGCCTCACAACAGCCCGTGCTACGTCATACTGACCAGGCCTCGACCGCCGGCTGAATGGCTGGCCGCTGGGGTACGCCCACTGCCTCGTAGCGGACAGCCAGTAAGCCGGCGGTCGCGGCCTGGTCAGTATGACGTAGCACGGGCTGTTGTGAGGTCTTCTCTATAGGTGGTGTTGGCTGACCACATCCCCCTCCATACCGCATTCAGTGATGTCCTGGGTCGGCGGATGACACGGCGGCCTGTCAGTACCAAGATGGCCGCTCGAGGCCTGTCAGACGATGTTTAGTTTTCGTTTAGTAGTACAGTGATGTGAACGGCTTTAACTTAAAATTCCAATTAAACCTACTGCCTGCGTTGCAGGATTCGAGCAGACCATTAACCTTTACACTACCCTTTACTTTCGCAAATAGTTGATTTCGAATATCGTGTAAGGTCCAGGCAGTAAGGACAAAGTCCTACGTCACGCACTTGTGGTATCCTACTATGAAGAATTATATATTTAATATTCACCGAAAATATGACATCAACTGCGATTGGGCAAAGCTGAAAATGTGTACCCAGCCGGGATTCGAACAGGGGTCTCCTGCTTTCTAGGCAGTTGCGCTGACCCCTACACCACTGGGGACACAGTGATCACCGCACCTGCAAGGACTACCTAAGCACGCCTCCTGTCAGATACAAATTCCCAGCTTTGCCCTGCCCACAGTACTCAAACTCGTAGTTGTGAAACTAATTCCCGTAAGAGTAAGGGCTTCAAACTTGCCCACGCCTCCCCACTAACGATAGGATAATTGCCCATCACCGGCATATTATATATATATATATATATATATATATATATATATATATATATATATAATGTGTGTGTGTGTGTGTGTGTATGTGTGGCGTCTGTTTCGAAAGAACAGACGTCACTTCTGATCCTGCAGTTGTTATTATTTAATATTCACAGAATATATGACATCAACTGCGATTCGGCAAAGCTGAAAATGTGACGCAGCCGGGATTCGAACCAGGGTCTCCTGCTTTCTAGGCAGTTGCGCTGACCCCTATTTCAGAATGATACCAGTGAACAATACAAATATTACGTTCCTTGCTAAAAGTCGGATTGATAAAACTGGTTGTAAATTCTCACTTTATTAGCTTCTTATTAATGGCGGTTAAAAATGTTGTCGATTGCAAATGGCTTTATCTTAAGACACATGTGTAGGCCTCATGTCTCACAATTATCCTACATAGATATTAATTGAAATGTTTATCTTTACTACATTACATTGAAGTACACGGATTAAGCACTGCGAGTTACTTTGCGTCACTGTCGTATCATGGAGTGGATGGTGACAGCCTCGACGGGGCCCACTCCCCCAGTAGTGTTTCGATGTGATGAGAAGAAGATGAACGAAACACGAAGCGAATGTCTCCCTCAAACGATGGCCGGACTTACTAGTACCTCCCGACCCCGCCAGATGCGCTACACGAAGGGAAGCAGAATGCGGCCCAGAAAAACACCAAAAGTATGGCATGTTCTAAAAATGTGCCAAGCCAACATTGAAGGCTATAGCAGAGCCAAAGGTGATATCCTCTCCAAAATTATGAAAGAAAATGAGGTAAATATGTACTGGCACTTCAAGAAACACATACCGATGAGAGTTCAACTTACCAACTTAAAGTGCAAGGATTTACCACAGTTGCTTCCAAAGGTCATGAAAAGCATGGAATCCCAACACTTATATATATATATACTAGCTTAAACCAACGGTTCCGCTCGCGTGTTGGATGATTATGATAGATAAGCTATCTTTCAGTAGTGTGCTATGAGACTGGTTTTGAAGGATGAAATGAACTACAATACCTTCTTTAGAAACAAACTCAAAACTACTCCTATCAGATTGCAGAAGTCTATGCACTTACCTTTTATCAGGAAAGTAAGTAGTGTATATCAAATCACACGTAAAAATGCACTCATTTCAAAGAATCCAATCACGAAATTCAACAATAATTATTGTAATAATATCACAAATCGATCACTTGATCCAATGCGCGAAACGTCAAATCGATTTTTTGTTAAAGAGATGTATTAAAGGAAATTTCTTTTTTACTGCTTTATTTATTTATTCTTATATTTCCTTATTGGTATGCTTATTCTTACAGAGAAAGAGCTGAAGACATTGTAGTACGCATGGACCAAAGATATGGTCTGTGGCATCAGGTTTCGCTGCATGTAACCTTTTTGCTATAGAGCGGCAAACGTCATCACTGGCCTTCAGTTCGATTTTTTCTTTTTTTTTTTTAAATAATTTAACGACTTTCAACTACCATATCTTCCACCCTGCCGGCCGCGGTGGCCGAGGGGACTGAGGCGCTTCAGTCACGGTCTGCACGGGCACTACGGTCGGGAGTTCGAATCCCCTCTCGGGCATGGATATTTGTGCCCTCCTAGTTCGTAAGTAGTTCATAAGTAGTTTGTAAGTTTAGGGACTCATGACCCCGTAGTTAAGTCCCATAAGCTTTACAAACATTTTTTTCTTCCACCCTCTTATAGCTATCGGCATGGATCTCCTATGGTGTACAACGGGAGTCTTCGGACAACAATTACACACAGACCATTCGTTTACGTTCTGCAGTTTTTGCTGCAGAGCGAAATATTAACATACATTCTCGTAGAGCGATAACTTTCCATCCCAATATACTCCACCCTTTTATCATTATCAACCCTCAAGCAACAATGCAACCACTAAAACCATTTTCAAAGAGTAAATATAATTTTCAAAGACTAATTAGTGATCTGCATTTCGCGTTATATTCTTCAAATTACTAAATATCTATCAGATCGCTATAAAACCATGCGTAAAACATTCCGCAGGTATAAATTAGTAACTGTACAAATATTTAAGTCTCTGCGTCTTGTCGTTCGGACGTGATAAGCGTACACCGAGCAGACATTCACATTAATATATATAGATAAATAGCTATCCGATTGCCATAAATCCGTGCCTAAAGCCTTCCCCGTGTAGACATTACTAACTGTACAAATATTTAGCTCTTTATGTCTTGTGGCTCAGACGTGATAAGCGTACACCGAACAGACATTCACATTTATAGATATAGATGTCTAGCTAGGGTGTCCCAGCTCTCTTGTCTACCCAAAATATCTCTGGAACAATAACAGCTATTGGAAAACGACTTTCACCGGTATCAACGTACGGCTGGGGCCCATGAATATACATATTTGGAAACATTCTAAAACGAAAGCAAATGTGTTTTTTAACACAAACTTATGTTTTATTTAAATGGACATCCTATATTTTTTCTTCAGCAATCCATAGCATGACAATTCACATAAACAATGGCCTTGATTGCATCGCAATATTCCAATTACATCCCGAGATATTTTGACGCGAAGTTGACACTTGAAATACGCGAAACGCGCGGCTAGCGCACGTACTGAGCAGCATGGGGTTCTCGCCTGAGTCTCAGGACGTGCGCTAGCCGCGCTTTTCGCGTGTTTCAAGCGTCAACTTCGCGTTGCAATTTCTCGGGATGTAATTGGAATATTGCGATGCAATCAAGGTCATTGTTTATGTGATTTGTCATGCTATTGATTGCTGAAGAAAAAGAATAGGGTGTCCATTTAAATAAAACATAAGTTTGTGTTAAAAAACACATTTGCTTTCGTTTTAGAATGTTTCCAAATATGTACAATCATAGGCCTCAGCCGTACATTGATACTGGTGAAAGTCGTTTTCCAATAGCTGTTATTGTTCCAGAGATATTTTGGGTGGACAAGATAGCTGGGACACCCTGTATATCCTGTCGTATCATAATTAAACTCTTCTTTTTCGCCGTCATATTATCCAACAAACTGATTTCGTTATAACATGACCCTTTCGGTGGGAGATGAGGATAGCGCGTAATGGAAATTTCTATCGTATGAGATGCCACCTATTGAAGCAAGAAACATCGGAAGTGAGCAAGAAGTTACTTCACACTAGAGCGCTCAGGGGGCGTACAAGAGACATTGTGCAACAAAATACAATTAATTACACGCAGTGCGGCAAGAAAAATATGTGCTGCGAGCTACCGAGCCGTGTCACGACGCGTAAAAACCATACGAAGGCGAGCGGAACAGCAGGCTAGCCTCGACTGCAGACGGATACGGCGTCATGGGCAGCAAGGATTACAACTGCTGGTGATGTGACGATCCGGAAGCATGGTGTCAACACGGAGAAGGACTGGCGGCGCAGCAAGAACCGCTGGCCTCAAGGCCGCCCCTCACACCGCAGCTGGCCACAGAACACGCGCCACGTGAGCGGCTCTACACTCGAGAGATCGCCACTGCGATATGAAGGACAATGATGAATGACTTAATACCGGCCAACGTAGTATTAGTCGTCTGAGGTTATTAATAATTCCCACCAGAAAAAAAGTAAGACGAATTGAGTGCCTCGCGTAACGCAGTCAACTCGCAGCGAGACTGAACACTCAAGATATGAACATAAGATTTTCGATAAGTCTCGGTGCGCAAAGTGGCAACTGTTACGCTTTGCGTCTACTTCAAAGATACTGAAGCCGTTACGTATTCTTGGTAAGTGGAACTGCCAGCTACCCTGCTGCCCGTCAAATATGCAACACGTAGAAGGTTGCGTAATTCGAAACATGTGTTTGGCGACACGATTAGGATTTTAGCGCATGCACACATCAGTTCGTAATTCGCAATATGTGTTTGGCCATACGATTAGCATTTTAGCGCAAGCGCACACCATGACAGGCAGCAGCGACACATAAGAGCGCTATATCCCTTTCAGAAACAAGGTTGTTGGTGTTGCGATATTAATATAGGGAGGTATGTTAAGATACCAAATTAGGGATGGCGGTTATTGCTGAAACAACCGGTTATCGGTTGTTAAATAAGAAATTAAAATATTTCGTTTATACAAATCTTTTATTGCGTTCTAGTTTATCATGGTCATATATTTTGTGCAGTGAAAAAGTATTTTATATGAATTCTGAAAAATACGTCGTAAGAAAGTAACGACGTGAGAGTGTATTCTGCAGCAAATTTATGGAATTCGAAAACAGAAATTTCTTGCATGTTACCGCAGCTTTGGTAGTGCATGTGGTATCCCATAAAAGTGAACTGTCGAATGCGAAAGAGTTGCTCACCATACACATCCAGGTGGACAAATACCAGAAAACATATTTAACGATTTGTCAAGCCATATTACAATAACTTATTACGACAAGATTTATTTTTGATCCATATATAATTCAAACGTTTGTACAGCTTATGGGACTTAACTACGGGGTCATCAGTCCCTAAACTTACAAACTACTTATGAACTACTTACGAACTAGGACGGCACAAATATCCATGCCCGAGGGGGGATTCGAACCCCCGGCCGTAGTGGCCGTGCAGACCGTGACTGGAGCGCCTCAGTCCCCTCGGCCACCGCGGCCGGCATATATATATGGTATGTCTATTAGAAATGAAGAAAGCGATATTTCAAAGGAATAACACCAGAAAAACTCCGTCTTTCATATGCTCACCCTATCACCGTCTGGAACAAAAATGGCGATATTTCAAAGGAATAACAGCAGAAAAACTCCGTCTTTCATATGCTCACCCTATCACTGCCTGGAAGAAAAATGGCGGTGAAAGCTGCCGCTACAGCAGAAATTGATGCGCATGCCCGTCTATATACACGTGCCCTAGTAAGAACGAAAGCGTCACGGAGATAATGAAGCAACTCCAATGGCAGACGCAGCAAGAGAGGCGTTCTGTATCCAGGTACACGCTTATGTGAAAGTTCCAAGCGCAAACGTTTCATGAAATGTCACCCATATATTGCTTCGTCCTACGTATATCTTGCGAAGCGACCACAAGGATAAGAGAGATTAGGACCCAAACAGAAGTAGACAGGCAAACATTGGTGCAGAAAGTACAGTCCGACAAACACCGTGAAGTGGTTTGAGGAGTTTGAATGTAGATATATATGTAGAAGCAGTGTTATAGCGTACTATCCGCCGTCGTTTGCAGCCGTGCGGATTATCCGCAAGATGTCCATGCTGCCTACACCACTGAGACAACGACACAGCTGTTTGAATATTTGCGTCGGTGACGGTGCGATGAACGACGGATATGAACAGCCAACAAATGGCTGTTAGATTCTGGAGACACCGTATTGACTGTTGAGCTCTCAAAAATGTTCAAATGTTTGTTAAGCTTAAGGGACTTAACTACGGGGTCATCAGTCCCTAAACTTACAAACTACTTATGAACTACCTACAACTAAGGACGGCACAAATATCCATGCCCGAGGGGGGATTCGAACCCCCGACCGTAGTGGCCGTGCAGACCGTGACTGAAGCGCCTTAGTCCCCTCGGCCACCGCGGCCGGCTGTTGAGCTCTTTTCTTTGGCAACGCCATACTTTTCTAGCGACGGGTACTGTGGTTTTCGTGTGCTTTCTATTCTATTCACACACCTACCCGGTACGGTAACAAGCCAGCGTTACATCTATGATGTGATGACGCATCTTGCATCCCATACCTTCGGAGCTTGGCGACAACCACATTGCAGCAGAATAATACACGAACACGCGTACCATTGCCTTTTCAAGACTTTTTCGTTGTCCATCGGATTGCAGTGTTGTCTTGTAGACTTGCGCATAATAGTTAGCGATCGGGAGCGCTCACTTAGGTTCGCGTCTCTGCCGCGAACTAGTTCGTTCTTTTAATTGTTTCGCTCCCAGTGACAGCTGAGCGGCGTGGTCTGTGCATGCAGGTGGAGGGGGCAGTTCCCCCACCTAGCTCCTTTATGTGCTTGCTGTCTGAGCCGCTAACGACATCACGCAAACCAAAAGAAACAGTTTGTGGATAATTTCTCGCGTTTAAGTTTAGAGTTATCTCTATATCTTGGCATTATGGAATTTATTAGTCAGATATTGCAGAGTGCAGAATACTTCAAAACAGAAATTTTGTAGCACTGAACTATGTAATCTAGCAGGCAGACGCTCACCTTGAAATGGCTCTCATCAGCAGAAGGCAAACACATGATTTTTAATTCTGCTGCGCGCCCTCTCGTTTTTGCCCGTCGGTCTTCGGAAAAGAATCCAACGAACTAAGAAGCGAGATACGTTTGGCTTAATAGTTCGCTACCGGTAACGCATGTTTTAGTTAGCGACCGATTGCACATATTTTAGTTCACTATCGATTGCGCATATTTTAGTTCGCGACCGATCCCGCATATTTTAGTTCGCGACCGATCGCGCATATTTTAGTTCGCGACCGGTTGCTCTCCTTTTAGTTCGCAGCTCGGCCACGAAGTAGGTCGCTCTTTCTAGTTCGTCAGCTATTTTTGGCTTTTGCTACCACTACTAAAAGAGCTCTTTCTTTTGTTATGACAGCTTTTTTATATAATAATCAGTGTTGCCCAAGCGTGTGCTATTACCCGTATTTTTGGGAAATTAGACATCAAATACTTAAGCAAATAAACCAATTATTTACACGAATGGATGATACAATGGTATTCAACTAGTTTGCATACAGAGTACCTATTTATTTAGTAGGTCATTGAAGGAACATTACTAACAAAATATACTAAACGCGTCTGTTTTCGTGAATAAAAATGCACTTTTATAAATTACTTTTTAATTTTGTATAAAGTTTTGGAAGTGATCAACCAAAAATATTACTTCTGTGGTACAGGACAAGTATTATATGGCACAAAGAATATACCTATAACATTAACAAAAGAAACTTTTCTAATTTGTTGCTTAACAATTAGACACACATGAAATAATCATGAGCCCTGAGTGAGAACGTATTTATTCATTTTTTGTGCTTCATATCATCATTCTTCAAATATTCATCATTCTTCTAATTATCAAGTTACATATCACAAAAATTTACATATTATTATGTAAAAATACTAATTTCGAAAGTTTGTTCGTTGGGGATTTTGTGCAAACAGGTGCTGAGGCAAGTCATTAGTCAACCCCCCCTCCCCTCTCAACAAGTTCCCACGCGCAGAATCGCATTTTTGTCTTCGGTGCTGGGCGAGTCCAATCCTTTGTTTCGAAGGGGCGCCCGCCTCAGTTGCATCGAAAGTCAAGCCAGACCGGTCAATTTCACACTTATTACAGAAATTGATGTTGTATTAACAAATGCAATAGAATACTTTTTTTATCTTCATGCTAGCGACATTGATGACATTGTGTTTCGACCTTTACATTCTGACGACAGGCAGTAAACTACAGTTTTGTAGCTAATTAATTCTATATGGGTTCTACGTTATCCCCAACATTCTACCCCGCGAGCCGTCAACAGTATCATGCAGGCGATAGAAAATGGTTTATGTATAATTTCTCGCATATCAATGCAAATGATGCTAAGTTTTGAGTTCTCTTTACTTCTTTACACTATTGAATGAGGGTTATATTTGGACTCTACTGAATACCATATAAAAGAAAATTTGTGGCAGTGAACTATGAAACTACAGCTGATCTGCATCTCATTTCGAAATGACGGTAACTGGCAGAAGGGAATCACGCGATTCTGCGCGCTCTCGCGTCCTCTCGCTGTACCCCGTCAGCCTTCGGAAAAGGAGCGGACGAATTAAGAGGCGAGGGATCTGTGAACTAGTTCGCGTATGGGAGCGCACTTCCGAACTAGTTCGTTCGTGAACTACACAAGACTATTGCCTTGCACTCCCAGTTCTCCAGAAATCGCGCTTATCGTAAACGGCTAGGTGATGGCCGAGGATCAAATTGTTCTGAATGCACCACTCGCACAAACAATAGATCAACTTTGACAATATGTTGAAGCAGCATATCCAGAGACTCTTTGATTCAATGTCAAGGCGTGCAGCAGCGGTTGTAGTCAGTAAAGGCGAAAGGCGAATGGCCTCAGTATTCACAACTGATTTCAACATCTTTCTAGCTTTACTTGGGGCTAAAGTAAAGCTGTCAACAATCCGAAGATTGATTTGAACTCCACAGTGCTTTACTAGACTGTTTGGAGGTGGTATGCCGTTGCCTTCCTCCGACCTTCGAACTGACTTACCCAGTTATAGCAGGACCTACAGTTTAACGTGCCACGGTGTTACTCGGTATTTTTCACATCAACAACACTGCCAGAGGTGAAAGAGGTGAATCCGAGGACCAGGCGGGGATTGAACCCGCGACCTTTGAATTCATAGTTAGCACTCCACTACTGTGCTACCGAGACGTAGAAACAACATGCGCCTTTGTCTGATGATATTGTATGTGTCTACTAAGCGAAACGTCCTGGTTTCGTACATAGTAAGTGTTTATCTTCGGAATAAAATCGTCAACAGGCTGCTAGTCTTGTGTGCATTTTGCGGTGGGACGGATGCCGCAATTATTATTGTTAATATACCTTATTGTTAATATACCTTTTTGGTGTCTTCACCTAACTTATATAACTTTATGATGAGAGCTTAGTCTCTAGAAAAGCGTTGAATGAGCGTTGGACCGAAATACGAACGCTACCAATTATTACTGCACAGATGTATCACATAATAATGTACGATATTAAACAACAGTGTGCAAATGCATGAGGATGCAGGAGGCAATCGAAACCACTGATTAGACACACGGTATGTGTCAGCAGGAACTGTGAATGGAAACACGTGACAAACACACACACACACACACACACACACACACACACTCACACACACACAGACAGATACTTCCAAAAACTTTGTATGTCGTCTAAAAAATAAAGAAAGGATAATTTCTTGAAGATACCGGTAGCTCATCAGGTTAATGGTTACTACCCATTCGCAGTGTTTTCTGGTGGTTTGAAGCGCTTTCATGTTTCGAAAACATTTTAACGAAATTCTGAATTCTGCAGGCTGCTGCCTGCAGCATTATCGGTTAAATGAAAAGTTAGTGCGAAAGGAGTTTTGCATTTATAGTCCACGGGAATACTTCCTGCAACGCTGTCGTGTCTTTATGTACTAACAAGTTATCAGTGAATAAATATCATTTGAGGATTGCATATAGCAACGCTAAAATCGTTGTCACTTTAAAATAACAGGAAGATGTTCCACAATAACGGCTCTACAACTTTTACAACAGAACTAAGAGTACAGGTTTGGAGAAAACTTCAGTACGCGAAGGTATTTTTTTTTTCTTTGTGTAATACATAGGTAACCTACTATTGCCGAACAGCCGTGCTGAAGCGTATAAACCTGTTCTCGTAAGATCTCCGAAGATAAGCACCCTCGGGCGGGGCCAGTATTTCGGTGGCTGACCGTTGGAGTGCGCCACTTGCTATCGATACTTTGCCCTTCACGTTAACAGCAGACGGGGCCACAGTAGTGGTTGTGTAAAGCTCCTAATCACCAGTTTTTGCACTAATGTCCTAGATTAAAATCTAGAACGTCGGAGACTTACGTGTCCCTTACCAAAACGAAGACTGGAGATCTACTGTTTCAAGTGGAATCCAAACGATGTGTCGTTCGTAGCCACTACACACATCGTTACGATCTGAATGATAGGTTGAAAAAACATGTCTGCGTGTCAATGGGATTCGATTCCGCTGCGATACCTCGACTAAAACGCGCGCACTTTTTTGTTGTTTTCGGCTCTGTTATATTATTATTATTATTATTATTATTTTATTATTATTAGAGACAACATTCAGTCCTTTCACCGATGGTGCAGAGCCGCCACGCCGGTGAATCATAACATGTCGGTTAGTCGGTAATCAGTATTCGGTTTATAAATTTTCCCTAAATGTTAATGAGAACCCAGAGAAAAACGGCAGTCCACATATAAGCAATACTTTTGACCAGTGCTAAAGAAAGCTGGAGACACACTTCAGGGTTAAGTGCACGCATTTCATACTTCCATACGCAATGAAACATCTACCATTTTGCACACTATGTCAAGAATGCTGCGCTCACCTTGCCACAATTGACTAACAAAGTTTCTCACTGTGGCCCAAACAAGATTTGTATCCTCCAGAAACTAATAACACAGCAATTTTCTTTAACTCGTATCCGTTCGCTTTAGTGTAAACGCTCCAACTGACATAAAAGAGAATGGTAGTGAATTTTCTGCGAAATGAGAAAGCGTTTGATTCCTTTCGCCCTGTTGTAAATCAGGCCTTAGGTGCTTAATACTGGCGTCCTTGTACCGCGAATAATTCCGCTACGCGGCGCTGCTTGAGTGAGTTGCTTCTTATTCCTCATTAGCAGAATCGCTCGCTTGGAGGACAGCGCAATATAAAATACCGTTCAAAGCGGTTCTTTATGCAGCACAAATGAGTAACGTCAATGTCATAATAATAATAATAATACTTGCAGTGCCTCTTGTTGTTGTTTTTGTGGTCTTCAGTCCGGAGACTGGTTTGATGCAGCTCTCCACAATACCCTATCCTGAGCAAGCCTCTTCATCTCCACATAAGAACGGCAACCCACATCTGTCTGAATCTGCTTACTGTAACCATCTCTTGGTCTTCCTCTGCGATTTTTTCCCCACACACTTCCCCCAACGCTAAATTCACAATTCCTTGATGTCTAAGAATGTGTCCTACCAATCTATCCCTTCTTTTAGTCAAGGTATGCCAGAAATTCCTTTTCTCCCCAATTCTGTTCAGTACCTCCTCATTAGTTACGCGATCCACCCACCTAATCTTCAGCATTCTTCTGTAGCACCATATTTCAAAAGCCTCAATCCTCTTCCTGTCCGCACTGTTTATCGTCCATGTCTCACTTCCATACAAGGCAACACTCCACACAAATGCCTTCAGAAAGGACTTCTTTAGGCGTAAATCAATATTCGATGTTAACAAATTTCTCTTTTTCAAGAACCCTTTTCTACCCATTGCCATTCTGAATTTTATATCCTCCGTACTGCGACCATCATTTGTTATTTTACTGCCCAAGTAACAAAACTCATCTACCTCCTTTATTGTTTCGTTTCCCAATCTAATTCCTTCAGCATCACCTGATTTACTTACACTGCGCTCCATTACCCTAGTTTTGCTCTTGTTAATGTTCATCTTATATGCACCTTTCAGCACATTGTCCATTCCGTTCAATTGCTCTTCCAGGTCCTTTGCTCTATCTGACAGAATTACTATGTCTTCGGCAAAACGAAATGTTTTTAATTCTTCACCCTGAACTTTAATTCCTTCTCCAAATTTCTCCTTACTTTCCTTTATAGCTTGCTCAATGTACAAATTAAATAACAATGGAGAAAGACTACAACCCTGTCTTACTCCCTTTCCAATCACTGCATCCCTTTCATGCCCTTCAACTCTGACAACCGCTGTGTGGTTTTTGTACAAGTTGTAAATAACCTTACGCTCCCTATATTTTACTCCTGCTTGCTTCAGAAAAATGTTCAAATGTTTGTTAAGCTTATGGGACTTAACTACGGGGTCATCAGTCCCTAAACTTACAAACTACTTATGAAGTACTTACGAACTAGGACGGCACAAATATCCATGCCCGAGGGGGGGATACGAACCCCCGACCGTAGTGGCAGTGCTGACCGTGACTGGAGCGCCTCAGTCACCTCGGCCACCGCGGCCGGCTTGCTTCAGAACTTGAAAGAGTTTATTCCAATCAGTGCTTCTTATCAGTAAAAATTTAGCAGTACATTAATTTCGGCGCCTTCTTCATTTGTAAAAAATCTCAGGAAAGATTTCGACACGTCATATTGGACCGTTACCTTGTTAGTGGTATCTCATCGAGTGAGAAGATGCGCCATCTGTTGATGGTGATCTGTCTGTCCGATGGGGACGTTAAGATCGGCGTCACTGTTGGTGCTATTGGACAGAGTAGGCACCTGGCACCTGGTTCCACCCTTTCATTTCTTGTCATCCAGCACGAACATAGCATTACAGCTTTACACTACATTCTCATGACAGTGAGCTACACTTAGGGGGGAGTTGCCGAAGATGGACCGTTGTCTACGTTGGACCACGTACGTATTTCACTGTGTGTTGGTAACATAGAACTCTAAGTTCGCTCAACTGGCGAGAAACATTGTCTAATTCACGTGGCTCAGTTGCCAGTCGACAATAATCATTGGAGTGAGAACAGTTTCCATTATTGCGTTTTCTTCGATGTCGCTGTAAGTTTTCTGCTACATATCATAAGCTTTCCTCTGCTCTAAAAGTAAGTAAAAATATCATCAGTACTGTAGTTCGCTGCGGTGGAGTAGCCGAGCGGTCTAAAGCGTCTCGCTGCAGAGCGCGCGGTTGCTCGCCGTAGAGGTTCGAGTCCTCCCTGGGGCATGGGTGTGTGTGTTTGTCCTTAAGTTAGTTTACCTAGGTTTAAGTAGTTTGTAAGCTACGGAATGATGACCACGCAGTTTGGTCCGATAGATTTACAAACATTTGATTTTACTGTAGTTCAAAGTGCCATTCATTAGCTAATAATTTAATATCGTTAAACTAGAGTTTAGCGTTTCTTGTTCCTACAACGTTGCCGAAGTTGGACCAAAGGCTGTTTCCTAATTTGTACTGGCCCAATTTAGGAATCACTCGTAACAAATAATACTTAATGTCATATAACAATAGGTAATAGGTAGATGTTACGTTTTTACGTTTATTTTTCTAGGTTGCAAAACAATTTAAAAAATAAGGAGTAAGTATGGTAACCTTTTTAGATTTGGAAGATTCAACAATGAGAATGTATAGGAAATGGACAGAAGATGAACTGAAGGTAGCTGTGGATACATACAGAAACGGTAACCATGAACTTAACAAGTGTGCTCGTATATACCGAGTACAAAAAGCTACAATTAAAGAGAGATGCTGATGGGTTCAACATAGAAAAGAAAATGGCTGGTAAAAGGTTTTTTTTTTTTTTTCATTTAGGAGACGAGATTACACAGCTTTTCCTCCGTCAGCCAGGAAGGAATATCAATGGGGAGATGTTGAAATGAAGCTTTTCTTAATATTGCGGGTCTTATTTCCTTTTAGTCATCGTTTTACCGTGTAGTTCAATTTAAGCAACTGAAGGTCCAAATTAGGCAACCGGTTTCCTAATTTGGACCGTTTATACATTTTTAAATCTATATCTATAAATGTGATTGTCTGTTCGGTGTACGTTTATCACGCCTGAACCGCAAGACATAAAGAGCTACAAATCTGTACAGTTACTAATGTCTACACGGGGAAGGCTTTAGGCACGGTTTTATGGCGATCGGATAGCTATTTATCTATATATATTGATGTGACTGTCTGTTTGGTGTACGCTTATCACGACAAGACGCAGAGACTTGAATATTTGTACAGTTACTAATTTATACCTGAAGAAGTTTTTAGGCACGGTTTTATAGCGGTCTGAAAGATATTTAGTAATTTGAAGAATATAACGCGAAATGCGGAACAATAATTACCTTTTGAAAATTAATTTACTCTTTGAAAATGGTTTTATTGGTTGCATTGTTGCTTGAGGGTTCATAATGATAAAAGGGTGGAGTATATTGGGATGGAAAGTTACCGGTGCATATAAAATTCTACGTGTGTATGTGTTAATATTTCGCTATTCAGCGAAAACTACAGAACGCAAACGAATTGTCTGTGTGTAATTGTTTCCGAAGTCTCCCGTTGTACACCATAGCAGTTCCATGCCGATAGGTATATGGAGGTTTGAAAGTCGTCAAATAATTAAAAAAATTCGGACTGAACGCCAGCGATGACGTTTGCGTTTCCATAACAAGGAGGTTACATACAGCGAAACGTGATGCCACAGACCGTATCTTTGGTCTATGCGTGCTACAATGTCTTCAGCTCTTTCTTTGTAAGGATAAGCATACGAATAAGGAAATATAAAAATAAATAAATAAAGCAGTAAAAAAGAAATTTCTTTTAATACATCTCTTTAAAAAAATCGATTTGACGTTTCGCGCATTACATCAAGTGATCGATCTGTGATATTATTACAATCATTATTGTTGGATTTCGTGATTGGATTCTTCGAAACGTGTGATTTGAACTACTGACACGCGAGCGGAGCCGCAGGTTTAAACTAGTTCTAAATAATATCAATTTATGCTTTGTTTTTATTCACAGTATAAAACTAGCAGATGCAAGTGTCCAACACATAGCTTCTTTTAAAGTATGTTTTGTTTCGATTAGATAAATAATGTAGACTTTGGATCCCAAAATAAAAAAGTGGTCTCATATCGGCAACCTTCCCCTAATAGATACATTTAACGCAGCCATCACGTTTCGCGGAGTAGCGATACCTGCAGGCGCGAGGATCGTAAAAATCCAGTTAGGTGGCTGAATCTATCCTTCGGGATCTCCCAGCCATTCATGTCGCCTTTTTGTATTAAGCTGGCTGGAGGCTGGGCGTTGACGACCACAGCAGAACCGCCCGCCTCACACACAGCGGCAGGCGGCGCCTACAGCTCATTGCCACGCCTACCGCACTGTGTCTCGATGGACCTCGTAGTTAAACATCCAGCGTCAACGTGTACACTCTGGGTACGATACGATCTAAACGGCAGCTCACAGTACACCGAAGATATTGTCGCGTTGAAATGGGAGCAGGTTCAAAAAATGTTCAAATGTTTCTTAAGCTTATGGGACTTAACTACGGGGTCATCAGTCCCTAAACTTACAAACTACTTATCAACTACCTTATACTAAGGACGGCACAAATATCCATGCCCGAGGGGGGATTCGAACCCCCGACCGTAGTGGGAGCATGCTTGACTTCGAAGGCAACTGAACACAGCAGTTATACTGAAAGCACGTTTATTACTAACTCAACATACACGCAGCACTGACTGCCTCTCAGGCAGAGTGCTCTGCTATTTATACACAGACAGAATTTACGAGAAATTAGAAGAACAGTTAACATAAGAAACAAGTAGAATTTACAAGAGAACATAAGAAAGATGTAGAACATTCTGGAATTGTTAATTACAAAGAAATAAATTTTTGCCAGTGGGCGGGATTGAACCGGGGACCTTCAGCATCGCTGTCCGTGACACTATCCCCTACGCCACGCCGGCAGTCGGCGTTCGTCGTCTCTCGCGGCATTGCTCCCTCTCCTGGAGAAACAGCGACCCGCTGTTATGATCCCTGTGGAGCCAGCTGCAATGTCCTGGATCTTGACCGTGTCATAGGTCCTCTGTATGACAGTTCAAGAGAATCCTTCCCTTCTCCACGATTATCGACGACAGTCGTTCCTGTCGTGGCTACATCAGGAACGTTACCGTCCTTAAAGTCCTTGAACAAGAAGCCATTGTCGTCTACCTGCTCTTCAGGATCATAGTAAGGCCTCATGCGCAGGACGTGAGCAATGTCTCTTCGTTTTTGACGTTTCGATGACGGCTCATAATCCTCAACTTCGTATGAGACGTCTGACAGGCGGCGTATGACACGATACGGACCAAAGTATCGCTTCAATAACTTTACTGACAGTCCAACCTTCCGTACAGGGGTAAAAATCCATACCAGATCTCCTGGGCTGTACACAACAGGTCGGTGCTTGTCGTTATACCGCTGCCGGTCCTTCTCCTGGGCGTCCAGTGTCCGTATGCGAGCCAGCTGTCTTGCTTCTTCGACCTTGGTGATGAGCTGTTTAACATAGTCATCCTGAGTGTCGTCCGGTTGGAACGGGAAAAGTGTATCCATTGTCGTCTCAGCTTCACGGCCACGGATCAGGAAAATCGGAGTGAAGCCTGTGGTGTCTTGTCTAGTGGTATTGTAAGCAAATGTCGCGACTGGCAGAATTGTATCCCAATCCTTCTGCTCAACATCGAAGTACATAAGAAACAAGTAGAATTTACAAGAGAACATAAGAAAGATGTAGATAAATTTTTGCCGGTGGGCGGGATTGAACCGTGACGCTATCCCCTGCACCACGCCGGCAGTCGGTGTTCGTGGTCTCTCGCGGCAATATACGGCCCTTGATACTAAGCACCGGCAACGAAGTACAGTGAGTGGCGGTGGACTATACCGGGTACTTACAAATAAGCTGACGGTATTTCCATGCTGCAGTGGAGGCTGCATACATTGCAGGACGCTGGAACTTCGTTGATGCGTTAACTAATTGGTGCGTTGCGCATTATGATAAAAAGAAGTAGCACTGACGTGTTTTATGGACCACTTTAGAATTGTAGTTTTATAAGTTTTTGCAAACATTTTGGACTAAAATAATAATCTAAATAATAATTAATTAATTAATTAATTAAGAGTGTCTAAAACACTTTTAGGAAAAAGATTAGGTAGTGGCGGGTTTTGAACCACTGACCTTTCGCGTCACAGTCCAGCAGCTTGCCCACTACGCTACTTATTTTTATTTATTTATTTATTTCTATGGGTAGTTGTGTTCGTTGCGGACGCTGATCGAGTTTGTTCGTTCTCGTTCGATGAGGTTTTGGTTCAGCTTTTTTATTACAGAGAGCATTGAGCTCTCTGACCGGGCGCGCTGAGCCACGGCGCCCGGCAACTACGGTTATAAATAAAAAAAGAGTTCTTTAATCTCGTACTATTGATAGCCGTTGTTAACTGATGTTAATATGGCATTTGTAGTCATTAGATTATCATTATCGTACGAAGGACGATATGTTTTTGTTAATTCCTCAGTGTGCCGCTGCTTTGAAATGGCAACGTGTAAGTTACAATAAGAAAATATCAAATACGTGTGGAATGTCACGTGACATCTCCGAACGGCTGGTTTTCGTTAATTCAATGGAGGGTGTCAAATCTCCGTTATTTTTGCAAATATGTCTCAAACGATACGAGATATGAAAAAAAATAAGGTAGATAAGTTGTAGAGAATTTTCTTCTCTACCAATTAGGTTATTCAATTTTCGTGACAGATGAACGGTTCGTTTGCAATTACAATTATATTACAAACTGATTTTTTTTTTGGTTTTACTACCGTATTTTTTGTTCGAAAAATTTGAAAAAGGGAGGTTATGGTCTCTGGCGGCCAACAATCATGTCTGTAAAATTTGGTGTTGATCGGTTGAACGGTTCGTCTTTAAAACAGGGAACACGTTATGGACAGACAGACAGACATTCTAAAATCGCCGTTATTTTTGCAAATATCTTTGAAACGCTACGACTTATGAAAAAAACATAAGAGACCAAAGTTGTAGAGAATTTTCTCCTCTACAAATTCGGTTATTCAATTTTCGTGTCAGATGAATAGTGTAGCCGTTATTTTCATTTAAATATCGAGCTGTCAAAAGACGATCGCAAAGGCCCACTTTTAGTGTTACTACCGTAACCTAAAGTGGGCCAAAATTATACGCACGAGGGTCGTCGACAAAGCAAGTTCCGTTTCTACTTTCTTCCGCGGCAGCGCTACAATCGGAGTTCCGAGTATGCGCGGGAGTTGCTCTGACTCAAGGAGAAGATATGTACGCCATTTTTCAAATCGCTGCTGCCGACGTGTGCTTTTTTAGTGCTTCTTTATAACGTCAGCCGTAACTGAAAATGCCGCCGCTCGTGAAATCAGATCTGTAATTCGTTTTCTAAATGCAAAGAAAGTGAAACCAAAGGCAATTAATCGGCACATCTATGAGGTTTACGGACAAAATGCTATGAGTGATTCAATGGCCAGTTTGTTCAATGAAGGACGTTATCAAGTGCACGATGAAGAACGAAGTTGACGCCAGTCTGTGGTTACTGATGAGCTGGTTCGTACAACTGAGGAAATTAAGCACTGCCCTCGGAGTCTTTGGCAACGGCATTCTTCCATAAAATATTCTCGCTTTACAAGCCGCGTCACGTCGCAAAAATCCTCCATCTTTCGTTGGCAAGCACCGCCATCGTCATCAGGAGTAAAATCGACGACTTACGGTGTTGGTTTTTTTAATTTTTTTTTTATTATTTTTTTATTTTTTAGTAATTTTCATTCCTCCCTCTGATGGAGGGAGGCGGGCTGTTTTAAGGCATGCTGGTGCCCTTTTCAGCCAATTTGGGTTTTTTCCCCATTTATTGTGTTTTATACCAGTATACTGGCAGGCTGGCAGCAGCACTATAGGATGCTCTTCAGCCGAGAGTAATTAAAAGACATATATGAGTTGAGAATTAAAATACATAACAGGAGATAAAACAACGGAGACAAGGCGACAGTTTGGAGTACATTTTAATAGACAGATGATTCAAACCACATTTAGTTAGTTAAAAATGATGAGCCACTGTGACCTAAAAAAGAAAAAAAAAAAAAAAAAAAAAAAAAAAAAAAAAAAAAAAAAAAACATGTACGACGACAATAACACAGGACGCCGAGTACACGGACACACTAATTAAAACACACGGTGCGACGCTTGTCTGAATGCGGTGGACGCAGTTAAAAAACATACACTTCACTGGAGCACAGCCACAACAATTGACGTAGCACTGTTAAAACTGTCGGTCCAGGACCCCGAGAAGGGGTGGGGGGTGGGGGAGGGAAGCGCGGAGGAGAGGGAAAACGGCGGGGAGGGAGGCGGTAGGGAGGATCCGTAGGGACTCCAGGGTGGGGAGGGGGTAGCCAAGCGGGAGAGGGGAAGGGGAGGGGGCAGAGAGGACCCTACATCTACGGGGGGGGGGGGGGGGGCGGTCAGAGCTGGTAAGACGGGTATATGTCAGGAGGGAGGACGTCATCAGGGAGGGGCAGGCGGCGGAAATTACACTGGGCGAGGACATGGAGGGTGTGGAGATGAAGGGACGGGGGTATAATGCGGTAGAGGCGTGGCAGAGGCCAAGGGTTGGTGAGGATGTGGTGGACCAGGGGGTTGCGGGAGTCTATTTTACGGGTGGTATAGAGGATACGGATATGCTGGAGGTATTCAAGGAGGTGGGGAAACGGGATCAGGTCAGACAGGATCCGCGTGGGGGAATGGAGCCGGATGCGGTAGGCGAGGCGGAGGGGCCAATTTTGCAAGACCACCTGCTTATATACCTGCAGCGCTGCGTCTGGCAGCGCATGCACGGGAAGAAAGCGCGAGCCGATTGGCTGCGTTACGGCGTGACGTCACTTGGAGCGTACAGCCGGCGCCACACTTGAACCTGGCGCTCTCGCTTCCCTATTAGCGCGAGACCTCTGTTTCCGCTCTACGTCCATGCCAGCCCCACGCTCCGCTGAGTTTATACCCCTGGTCTCTGTTGAAATTGTTGCCGTTTAATCTAATTTCAGCCGCCTCATTTATAACAGAATCGACCAAAACATCCAAGAATGGCAGCTTACCATCCTTCTCAGTCTCGGAGTGAATTTTATTTTGGGATGGACACCGTTCTGCCATTCCTTAATGACAACGAACCGCAACGAATTTTACGAGATGACGGATGGCACAGAAATGGGATCTCCACTATCTCCGGCTGTGGCAAACTTCTTTATGGAGCAAATTTCAACATGCTGGTTAACAGTAACCGTAATCCAATTATTTTTAACAATTTTATATATCAGCTAACCGGTTGCGTAGTTTTAAGGTACTTGACCTAGGTTTCGTTGTCGCTAGGGACAACTTCATCAGAAGAATAGAAAACAGTTACATGAAACACATGGCGTCAAAAATATTACGAGCAAAATTGATTGAGCAATTTTTCTCGTAATATTTTTGACGTCATGTGTTTCATGTAACTGTTTTTTATTCTTCTGATGTTTTAACAGCATATGGGAAAAAGGAACACCTATTTTTTTCTATCTGATTTCTCTTATATTATTTTGATGACCATGTCTCCCAATGTGGATGGGAGCTAAAAAAATATACTCACTTTCGTAGCAGAAAGTTGGTGCAAGAAATTTCGTAAATAAATGTCGCCGCAACGAATAACGCGTTTCTTTTGAACTCCCATCCAACTCGTGCATCATTTCCATGACACTATCTCCTCTGTATCGCCATAAAACAAAACGAATTGAGCCGGCCGCAGTGGCCGAGCGGTCTGCGGCGCGGCAGTCACGGTTTGCATGGCCGCTATGGTCGGAGGTTCGAATCCTTCCTCGGGCATGGGTGTTTGTGTTGTACATAGCGTAAGTTAGTTTAAGTTAGTCAAGAGAGTAGTGTGTAAGTCTAGCGACTGATAACCACAAAGTTTGGTCGCATAAGACCTCACACACACAAAACGAATTGGAGACTCCATTAGGAGCAGTGTTCACCACAACCATAAAATGATAAATACCAGAAAAAATTCAGCATTGGTCGTAAATTAACGTTTATTTATTATTGCAAATCGATTTCGACTATGGAATACTCATCCTCATTGCACTCTGGATAACATCATTTTATCGGCTTGTAGCTATGCCTTGTGGCTGGCTCATTAAAATCAGTAATGTTTCTAGTCGATGGTGCAAGTTGCACTGAAGATGGCTATTCAGTAGCCGAATTCGATGTGTGATAATAAATAAACAAATTTACGACCAATGCAGAATTTTCTTTGGATACAAATCGAATTGATCATCTGTGAACTTGGTTTATGTCCTCCGTCAGTCTCACCTCACAAGAATTCCACATTGCACAACAGTGTCCAAAAATAGGACAGCCAACTGATGTGTAGGCAGTTTCTTTAGTAGAACTGTTGCATCTTATAAGTTTTCTGGCAATGACATGCAGCCTTTGATTCTCCGTCCCAACGATATTTTGTATACGTTCTTTCCAATTTCAGTTATTTATAATTTTAATTCTTAGGTATTTCGAACGAAGCATATAACTTATCTAAATCGTTCTGCAGTTGCTATTGATCTTCTCGTGATCGTACTAACTGGTAAACGACAACATCATCACGTGAGCAGTATAAGAAAGGGTGACCAGATTTTCCGCGTGCAAAAACGGGACATTTGCGAAAATTTGGGATAAAATACGGGACACTAGACAAGAAGAACATCTTTTGCCTATATGACTGCATCGCTTTTCTAAAATAAATAACTACTACAGAGTATACCCACAAAAAAGTTTACATCTTAATAAAGCACTTCAAAACATGCTTCTAATGGCGCTGCATCATACGATTGTACGAGCCTCTGGTTCCACGTACATTAAATGAAGATGTGTAAATGTGAGACTAGAATCTCCCCATCGTTTCCACCTTCTCAATCATAATCAAGACGTAAACTGAATTATAATATTTAAGCATTTATTAGTAACAGTTACACAAATGTTTCGCCAGCCGCGATTACTGTGTTACAATATGAGGAGCCTACTAGCGGTAGCCCTCTGAGACGTCTGACATGCGTCCGTTAGCGACGGAGCCTCGATACAGTCTGCCGTGCCGAGTGTCGCGCACCCAGCACGAGGGCTGGGGCGGTTTCGGAACAATGGCAGTATACCTGCCGGCGGGCCCGCGGTGGTGGTCAAGCTGTCCTTGGGGTTCCAGCATTTCTCCCAGGGGGCAGACCTGACTAGGCGGCATCTCCACCCAGCTACCAACCACCACCAGATGGCAACTGCGAGTCCAAACATCCTCCCACTCAAAATGAGGATACTCATTTCCAAAGTCACAATCATCGACACACAAAATTCAAATGAGCAAAACAAACTAGAAATGTCAAAACAAACAAGAACTGGCAAAACAAACAAGAACTAGAACTGGCAAAACAAACAAGAACTGGCAAAACAAACAAGAAGTGACAAGCAAACAGGAAATGGCAAAACAAACAAGATATTGCAAAACAAACAACAAATAGCACAATAGCAACAATGAGAGAAGTGGCCATAAAAAGGCCTGGACCAACTTCAAGCAAGACACACAAAGTATACATCTAACAAAATAAATAAAATACACATATATACAAATTGACACAATGAAGAAATCACTGCTTGGGGAGGGGACACAACTTGGCTATGGGCCTTTTGAACTGGCCGTTAGCAGCCTTTACTAACACCACACGAACACACACGTCAGGACCAGGAAACAGCTCGACGATTACACCCAGCTTTCACACCAGGGGTGGCAAATTGTCTTCCTTGATCAGCACGTGATCGGCGATCTGGGGTTGTCAGGCTGCCTCCGATGTCCATTTGGTGCGCTGCATTGACCACCTCCTCCAGAATGATTGGTACATTTGTTGGGTGAGCTGCCATTTGTGCAACCGGTTGGCAGGGATTTCCAGGACGGAAGGTTCAGGGTAAGTGCAAAGGGGTTGTCCAATTAGGAAGTGACCAGGAGTGGGCGCAGCAGAAGAATCAAGATCATCAGAGAGAGAACACAATGGCCTTGAGTTCAAGCACGCTTCTATCTGACTCAATACGGTGGTTAATTCTTCAAATGTTAATATTGCATTGCCAACAACCATTTGAAGTGTGAGTTCATTGACTTGATTCCTGCCTCCCACAGTCCACCAAAGTGAGGGGCACGAGGTGGAATGATCTCCCAACTAATCCCGCCAGAGGTCGAGAAGCTCACCAACCACCTCTGTAGAGTCACAGATCTCCATGTGCCCTAGTTCAGCATATTCGTGCATGAACGCAGAATATACCTTCAACTGTGGTTGCCCCTTAAATCTCCTTTCAAGATGCTCCAATCTACGAGAGGCATGTTGTCGTGACTCACCCAATGGTTTGCAGTCCGGTTTCACTGGCAATCGAACTACAAACCTACCTTCTTCGGTACGAGTAGTGTGACGCTGAAAGTGAGCCTTACACAATTTGTCCTGTTTGCTTAATGCCTTCGTAGTCACTTCTTCTAGTTCCCAAAATCTTTGCAATTTGGCATCTAGACTATCACCCCTGACGAAGCATGATGTCACTGTGGAAACAGGCGTGTTATGTGGAGCAGCCGGTATCCTGCCAGACAAAATCCAGCCAAATCTTGTTGCTACTAGTGAAGGATGATTCGGCTGCACTAGTCTTTCATTGCACAACACATCGAAGAAGACTTCTGCTCCAAGCATCAAATCTATGGGGCCAGGTTTGTTGAATTCTGGATCAGCGAGTGGGAGTTGACATGGAATATTCCAGGAACTTGTATTTATATAGCTCGCTGGTAGGTTACTGGTAACATTATCAACAATAGCACAGTTTGTTTTCACATGAAAATCACTAAACCTAGAAGTCCTAAACTGCGAGTCCAAACAACGATAATTCATTGTTTTTCCAAGAATTTATTGCAATTCAAAATATCTTGCAATTGATAGAATTATTTGAAACAACTGAACACTAAAACCCGTAGACCAGTTAACATCTATATGGGGAAGACTGCTACTAACTATCTACTTACCAGAAGATCTAAAGTCTATCAAAAGCTTTGAATTAATTAATGACAGATCACTTATGCAGTAGCAAATAAACGACACGAAAAAACGGGACAATTAGTGTCCCGTTGAATATTTTGCGGGACAACGCGGCACAGGACGAACGCAAGGGACAGTCCCGTTAAAACCGGGGCGTCTGGTCACTCTGGTGTAAGAGACCTTAAAAATTTCCAACAATCGATGTTAAATACCAGATTGTTGGTGAAATAGCAGCCAACCGGTTGCAGAAAATTAGGTTCATTAAACCTTTACCTATGCTTCGACAAAAATAACTTTGTCTTCGCCGGAAGGACTTGTTTGCTCGTGAAATTTCATGATAATTATTCAAATAACATGAGACGAAGGCTCTTATAAGTGTGTAGCTTATGACATACATCTTTATCAACGATAATACACAACTATAAAATACTGAAATTCACATCTTCTGTTTCTTCTTTCCTTCAGAGTTTGTCCCGCGCGCCTGCGGGGTCTGCTACATGGGTCCGTTGTCTCCATTTCGCTCTGTCTCGGGCTGCATCAAGATGATTTTTCGTGTTCTGTAGGTATTTTTGCAGCGTATCAGCCCAGCGTTGCTTAGGACGTCCTTTGGGTCTTCTGGCGACAACTTCAAGTGCGTAAGCCGTTTTGGCAATAGAGGCATCACCGGCCCGTAGAACATACCCAAATCATCGAAGACGGCTCTCGCGCATCTTGTCTTGGATCTGTGCAACAGCATAGTGTTTCCTGAAACATGATCTAACCGAGAGAGACTCGCTGTCCACTTTCAGCTTCTTCGTTTCCGTTACACTTAGGCGGCATTCTGTCACAAGCGTCGTCAGTCGGCACTCACAGCCATACAAGCCGACTGGTCGGATGACAGTACGAAAGACTTTTGAGTTTAATTAATCTCTCATCCTGCGGTTGTTGTTCGCCACTACATCCACGTTGACTGAGTTCTGATGTTGACCTCTTCAGTGTATCGATCGTCAACAGTGATCGTGGAACCAAGGTACTTATTCACATTAGTAAGATCATCATTAATCGTGTTGGTTCCCAAATAGTTAAATTCACATATTATGATAGAAATATTTAAAAAGACACACATATGAAGAGAGAGCTTCGTCGATTCAGCCGTCCAATGTAGCACTGCCTTTTAAGGGGGCCACACCCTGCCTATCCAACCCATGTTAATTTAGGCAAGTATTTGACCCATTTCTTAAAAAAACTATTTGATGCAGGACCTTAGTATTTGTACTGTATGTCACATGATGCTAATAGAGTCAGCTATACTAAGATCTACTTTTTTCATTTTATAGTTTTTGAGAAACACTTTTTTAAAACATTTACTAACAAAAAAATTATTTATATTATATGACATTGTAGTAAGGAGTGTGTGACTGATTAATTACTTATTATATTCCACATATATAGTGGTTAAGCCACGCCACACAAATTGAACCCATGTAACTAGTTTCAATGAACTCTATCATCATTATCAAATGTAACCAAAAATTGCATTAAACACAAACTGAGAAAATAATTAAATTATGAAAAGGTGTACATTTACTGGCTACATTTACTACACCTTTTCATAATTTAATTATTTTCTCAGTTTGCGTTTAATGCAATTTTTGCTTACGTTTGATAATGATGACAGAGTTCATTTTTGTGACGTGGCTTAACCACTATATATGTGGAATACAATAAATAAAAAAAATTATTAACAAAGAAATTAGCCGCGGCGGAGTAGCGGAGCGATCTAAGGCGCCTCGCTGCGGAGCGCGCGGTCGCTAGCCGTCGGAGGTTCGAGTCCTCCATAGGGCATGTGTGGTTAGGTTACCTTAATTTGAGTAGTTTGTAAGCTATGGACTGATGACCACGCAGTTTGGTCCGATAGATTTTCAAACATTTGATCGTTTGAAAAAATATTAAGTTTTTCTGTAAAGTCCCATAAGCTTAACAAACATTTGAACATTTTTCTGTAGAAAATATTTTTTTGTGAACTTCCTAATTGGGGAATATTAATGAATGTAGTACCAGATATGGTTTTTTTATGTTACGCAGAGTCTCTGAACATTTCATTCATTTATCTATGATACTTTCTGATATAATGGGACATATGTACTGAAAATTTTTGTTTGCTTGAAATTGACTTCAAACAAAAAAACTTTTGAAAATTGATACTTACAGTTAATTAAAACTGTCCTGCTTCATATGGTGGCCCTTCTTTGGCCTCTAGCAGGTCTTCCAGCTTCTTTTTCACCTTTCTGGCTGTTTGTCTTGCTTTTTTGGCCACATTAGATGCAGACCTGTCAGTATCGGCTATCCTCATTTTATCGCAATGTTGCAGGACAGTGATCATATTTTCACAAGATTTAATTCCCAGTTTTTTCAGTTCCTAATAATTCGCAATATTACTACAAATGAATGTAATAACAGCATCATGAACTCCTAGTTTCATTGTATGCATGCCTACAAATACAGTTTTAAGAAAGCGGTTCCAAATTATGCTGTTGAAACATTCATTTGGGTTCTATGTCTGCCCACGCTTACATTTCCTTAGGTCAGGATGAGCCAGGTCTCTGAAAATAGGTTTAATTGCTGTAATAACGGCAGCAGGAAGAGAATGCTAGCAAGGATAAGATTCTCCAGTTGCCTGAGCCCTATTGTATTTGCACCACGAATTTTCTCCTGATGGAAACAATGCATGACATGGCTTACATCAGTAGAGGACTTATGGAAGAATATGGCCCAAACATTTCTCTTCATTGCCTCCTGATTTTCTTTATTTCTCCTAATTGCCTGCCCTATTTCGATTTTAGTTAACTGACCCTGTTATTAATTTGTTATTTAATTTAAATAATTTATGAGTTCTTCAAAACCAGATGCAAGTGTCCCTTATGAAATCAATTCTAGATTAGTTTATGCCGTACTATCCATTGGCAAGGGCATGACTGCACGGAGAACATTTTCGGTGATGAACTTACTTCAGTCACCAAATAAATTTGAAAAACTGACTTTAATATTAGAGAAAGCAGTATGCGAGGTTATATCACCATATGGCTTAGAGTTCACCACAATGTGAAATGAAAGGTTTCCTCTAACTTGTCGTTTCTTGGAAAAGCCTTTACGCTTCCTCATCTTCAATAAACACAAAAAACATGCGTAAATAAGCACTGAAAAAGTAATTACACGCAATCACACTTGTACAAAACTAACCGCGTGTTTAAAAGTGCGTTGTTTACAAACATCAGAAACAAAAGAATACCGACTCATTCTGAGGGTTAAAAAAAATCCCTAACGTGCAACGTAAGAGATGTAAACATCTAAAATATATGACAGAAAAGTGGGGTGACACATAAACGCACGTGGTAGGAAAATGCTCTTTAAATGCCCGAAAATTTTTTTTCAGCGAAATCCTTTACAGAGTACTTAAATAAAACCTCAGTCTATCGAAATATGAAAAACAAAATCGATTTTTTTCGATCTGAAACACTTGTGGTCCCCTTAACTAATTTTATCATGAGACGATTTTAGTACGTTATGCTTGTGTTTTATCGTCCACAATTACGTACGACATAGACTACACATCGTCAATAGTAAGTTTTCAGAATAAATCTCAAGTAATTTGGCGAATTAAAACTCCTTTCGAAGCAGACATACCTAGTAAAGGGCTTATAAACCGAATTATTTGCGACTGGTTGACTGTTATCTCACCTTCAATCTAAGAGAGCTGCTCAGATTATCTGCTAAATCGTTAAAGCCCTTTCTGCGTGGCCGGCGATAAAAGCAGACCTCAGCGCACACATCATGCCACGTAAGCGAGGTAGTTCCTAGCCGGAGCGATCGCTAGCTCAGTGGCTGCCCGCTATGACGCAGTGGGCAGTGCCCCAGCGGCCGGCTAATCGGCTAGCGGTCGCGCCGGCTCGGAACCATTTTGCTTACGTGGCATGACGTCTACGCTGGGGCCTGTATTTCCCCTTTCTGTATATGACGCGCTACACGCATCAGAAAGTCGTTGTCAGCTGCAGCGCTCCTTGCGATATACTATCGAAGTACAAAGAAGTGTTTAGACAGTACACATTTGTCGAGTTGTCTGCTTCACGTGTCTTCTACATTTATTATCAACTTAGAGCAAATGAATCGCCAAGTTATGATCACTTTTCGAGGATGTCAGCTACCGTCAGAAGGGGTGAAGTCGAACAGGTGGAGGAGGGGGGGAAGTCGAACGGCAATACAGCATTATAATTTACACTACTTCCGCCTGGCGGTACATCCGCGCTCATACTTGTTGGAAGCCAATGATTTGCAGAGTAGTGTTTACCTATTTTTTTTTGAGTATCCGTTCAGGGGGGTTGTGGGATATAAACAAATGTATTTTGGTGGCCTGTGAATGAAGCAAGACTAAACCTGTCACAATGCGACCTTATAGTCATATAATTCTGCTGTTTTCGGACTGTTAGTCGGCAAGTGAACTCATTGTCATTTGATTTATGTATTTGCAAAAGCAAAAGTTTGTTGTATGGACGAGTAGTGATCTAAAAATTGAATTGTCGTATTTTGTAGGGTGAAGTGGATCATGCTGGGAACATACTTGAAGAAGGTGGGAAGAAAGGAAAAAAGGAACTTCAATCCAGTATATCTCGAAAATGCCATTCAGGAAGTGAAGACAGGGAAGTTAGTATTCTTAAAGCATCTGAGTGTTACGGTATGCCCTATACAACGTTAAATGAGTGGGTGAAGGGCAAACGTAGATATAAATATGGTGGGCACCCTGTTCTTAGTTCAGTAGACGAAGAATGTTTAGTTCATGATCAAGTGCATTTCCAGATGTTCCTGATGTACAAAAGACTCTCTTCATACAAATTGTAACAAAAATGAAGCCTAAGGGCATTGGTCGTGGACGCTACAGATTCCCATTTCAACATTGAGTGAAAATTCTTCATGATGCAAGATAATTTTATGTGCAGTGCTTTTTTTTTAATGAAAATACAATGTTCTAACCATAAAATAATCTATGTGTTAATTTTAATAGATGTTTGGTCCCTGAGAAAGACCCTCTACTATTTTAATGAGTGATCGGCTTCACCCCACTGGATGGGGTGAAGCCGATCAAACTTTAAATTAAAATAATTTCAAAAGCACAATAGGCTATTTCTATATTCAACATTAGATATAATGTCGAAATCCTAAAGGTTACACGTAATATTTTTGAAACGAGTTCTTTCAGAGGTTCCCTCGAAAACAATAGAAAAACAATTTTGTGATCGACTTCACCCCTTCTGACGGTATATCGCTATTATTATAATGATTAAAACGTTTATTTGTGTTTTAGACTGCCTCGGTGAAACTATTTGTTTCTATGCACTTCATGTGAAACTACATAGCTCACTAGTGTGAACGTCCACCTCTGTAAAGCTGTATTTAATTGTTTTCATGCAGTTCATATGAAACTATATCGCTTACCTTTTTAAACAAGCGAGCACAGAATAACAGAGCCCGCTGGTGTAAACGTCCGCATTATAAAAGGCGATTAAATACTTCCAGGCCACGTGGTTTGAGACGCTTATATGTATCATACTCAAGCTCAGGTGTCCATGAAAGTCTATCTATACGTGTACCTTTCACTGGGGTAAAGCTTCAAAAAGCTAAGCGAAGACAAATATTTCACTTGTTAACTACAGCATGTTTTAGGATAAATAGCAAATAGTTTAGGAGAAGGTAATAAAGAAGAATTGCAATAAAAATTCTTAGTTATTAATTTGTGATCAATTTTTAGTGGGTATAACTCAAATAAACTTAAATCATTTTAACTTCCCAATTGTTGGGCCTGCAGTGTGTTAAATGTCGTTGAAGGACATTCAAATAAATCACTGCTTACTGTTTATTTATTGCAACAGCTGTTTAACCATTTTCAAGCGCCTGCGTGCACAGAAAATGCAAATTTGAATATTTTGACTGGATCTTGGTAAATGATATTATTTTTTATTTTAAAACCGGTTATCGACATATAGTCTGAAGATGAGCCGAAACCGGTTAACTAAATGGAAATGAACTTGTAGAACATACACAAAATTGTACGTTGAAGTCAGTATCATGTTATTCTACCCAGAACCGATGGAAAAATCAGTGAAAAGTCTTCATTTACATTTGCTCTAAGTTTGATTGGATTTCATGTTAACAACTACATCTCTGTTCTCAATAAAATTGTACAAAAAATGTTCAAATGTTTGTACAGCTTATGGGACTTAACTACGGGGTCATCAGTCCCTAAACTTACAAACTACTTATGAACTAGCTAATCCTAAGGACGGCACAAATATCCATGCCCGATGGGGGATTCACACCCCCGACCGTAATGGTTGTGCAGACCGTGACTGGCGCGCCGCAGTCACCGCGGATGGCAAAATTAGACACATGTTATATGGAATTTTTATTGCAATTCGTTTATAGTAACACCTAAAATATTTACGACTGCTCTTCAGACAGCATGTATATACGAGTCGAACAACTACGTTCCCCAAAGCAGGAGACAAGTACACATTTGTCAAACAAATTCGCGAATTGGCTATGTTGGTCAGCTTGGTTCCACACTCGGTAGTCCGCGCATGCGTGCACTTACATTCGCGTGAGAATAGGATCCATCCTATTCCGTCTAGCGATCGCATGCGTGCATCTCGTGCAAGTGCATGCGTCTAACGGTACGTGGCAGGCGTAAACGATGCATCGTGTGTAATCTTGTAAGAGCTCACTTCATGTGTAGAATGGGCTTTATAAAAACATGGAACGGTAGTGGCCCTATAACAATTACTTGGAGAATGGCAGATATCACTTCTGATTTAGTCGATGACTTTCCGTCAATGACTACGAACTGTAATAAGAAATAACGAATGTAATCGCACAACTGTGATGATATTTCGTAAGCACGCACTTTGATTAGAAGTCGGTTTGAGGTTCACAGTCAAAAGCTTTCTTAGGGTCTGCTCCCATCGAACATTCAAAATGTTTAATTGTTTGTAGAGCTTATAGAACTTAACTACGGGGTCATGAGTTCCTAAACTTACAAACTACTTATGAACCAGCTAAGGAGGGCACAAATATCCATGCCCGAAGGGGGATTTGAACCCCCGACCGTAGTGGACGTGCAGACCGCGACTGGCGCGCCACAGACCGCTTGGCCACCGTGACCGGCCTCGAACGTTCGAGTCGGGCATGTCTTTGTGTGTGTGTGTTTTGTCCTTAACGTAAATTAGTTTAAGTTATTACTACGTTTATGAACCGATGGCCTCAGCAACTTGGTCCTTTAGGTTTAGAAACATATGAACATTTTCCAAAGCATTCCAAAAATCTAGAAATCAATTTCATATCTCGTTTCGGTAGGACTCATCAGGTCATGTAAGTAAAGAGATATCTGTGTTTCATCAGAACAAAGTTTTTCTGAATCGATGTTTACTATCGGTCAAAAGGTTGTTTGGGGTAACTGATAATGTTCGAGCAATGTTTATATTCTAAACTCCTGCTACAAATTGACGTCAACGGTACGGGTCTGTGAATTTGCACGTAACTACTACTGCATTTGTTGAATATTGGAGTGACATGCGGAACGTTAGAGTCTTCTGGTATTGACCTTTAAGCAAGCCGTTGTATATGGTGGCTTAGTATAGAGGTTTCTCATCGCCATAACCTGAAAGGAACGTATTTGGTATGCAATCTGGACCGGAAGACTTCCTTGTGTTGTATGATTTAACTAGCTATACTAGTCCAAGGAATTATACTTCTAAATTAGGCAAACTGGAAAGTGTTCTTAATTGGAATTCAGAAGAATTTATCAATAGATTCGCAGAAATGGTTTTAGCTTGTATTAATTTTAAACATAGTGAAGTACAGTAACTGATCGTTGGAATCTCGTATAAATATCGTGGGAAAAAGCAAAATCTCTTCCTCCTTTGTTAAAGGCTTAAAAGAGGAAAATTTTGTCGTAATTCATCCTCTCGTACACAGTGAGAAACATTTATATGGCAAAACGTTTAGGCAGGCAAAAATCTTATTGCATAACAAACGAAGCACTCTGAAAGGCACTTGCATTCAAATATTTACGCACGACTAGAGTTGTTTGCGCTCAGACAGCAAGGAAGCTTCGACTGCCACCGCGATTCGTGAAATACTCCCGACAGCCTTATACAGAAAAATGGCCGAGGCAAAATACGCCCGTGTCTCCGGCGTTGTCAACAAACTCTCGAGGACAGCGACCGAGTTTTGACGGCTCGCTGGGGTGGAGACGTTGCCCTGAATATTTACCCGCTCTCTCGCTGACTTCGTCGTCCCTTTACATCAAGTGGAAAGATTTGCACGCGCCATTTATCGTATATCTCACTGTCGGTTTTCATATCTTTCCGAAAGTTGACATTTTCGAGAGTTCTCTGAGATGCAACATTCCGATGTGAATGGAAGGAGAAGTCAAAAGAAACGTACAGTAGAATTGGTTGTCACCATGTGTGTGAGAAACAAAAACCATCCATGTTTACATCCGTCTTCCTTCAAAATATCTGCATCTAACAAAAACTGAACACTATGCTTCGAGTGAATAGTAATGAGAGGCAATACATTATTGATTGAACTTATTTTTCGCGCCAGACGTTGTTAAATCAAATATCGATTACTAGCTTAAACCCGCGGCTCCGCTCGCGTGTTGGTTGATTATGATAGATAATGCGCGAAACGTGAAATATATTTTTTTTAAACAGATGTATTAAAAGACATTTTTTTTAATGCTTTATTTATTTATTCTTATACTTCCTTATTCGTATGCTTATCCTTACAGAGAAAGAGCTGAAGACATTGTTGCACGCATAGACCAAAGATACAGTCTGTGGTATCACGTTTCACTGTATGTAACCTCCTTGCTATAGAGTCGCAAACGTCATCGCTGGCGTTCAGTCCGAATTTTTTTTTTAAATATAATTTGACAACTTTCAACCACCATATCTTCCACCCCCTTATACCTATCGGCATGGAACTGCTATGGTGTACAACGGGAGACTTCGGAAACAATTACACACAGACCATTCGTTTGCGTTCTGTAGTTTTCGCTGCAGAGCGAAATATTAACACACACACACGTAGAATTTTATATACACCGATAACTTTCCATCCCAATATACTACACCCTTTTATCATTGTCAATCCTCAAGCAACAATGCAACCAATAAAACGATTTTCAAAGAGTAAATATAATTTTCAAAGAGTAATTACTGTCCCACATTCGCGTTATATTCTTCAGATTACTAAATATCTATTAGATCGCTATAAAACCGTGCCTAAAACCCTCCTCAGGTATAAATTGGTAACTGTACAAATATTTAAGTCTCTGCGTCTTGTCGTACGGACGTGATAAACGTACACCGAACAGACATTCACATTTATAGATATAGATTTCTCTAAGATTATTCGTGCAAATGACTCATAATCTCCATGTTATCAGTTAAAGAATTGTGGCCAATTTCAGGATAATATATTGACTTTCTTAAATACACTTTCTGTGTATTTATGTTTACTCTATATAGAATTTTTGGGGGTACTTGTTTGTTTATTTTATGTTGTCTAAAATAAGTTGCTATGCTGAGGAGAACAATTGTATGGCCGCATTTTGGTGCATGGAGGTCGGCAGTTTGATGGGATAATGTTGATGAAAATGCTTTATTAAATGTTTGCCGCAGTGGAGTAGCCGAGCGTTCTAAGGCGTCTTGCTGCGGAGCGCACGGTTGTTCGCCGTGGAGGTTCGAGTCCTCCCTGGGGCATCGTCCGGGGGAATCGGCTACAGAGCCACACACATTCCGACAAGGTACGACGCTGGCGGAGAGTTGGTGACAGTGCAGCGGACGGTGGAACCAAATCATCGGAACGATGAGGCGCAAGGGCGCGTTAAAGTGATATTTGCCGAGTGAAATTAGTGTACTTCGCACCAAAGAAACATATACTTCTCTGGGCATTTAATTAACATGCCATATAATTCATAATTTATTTTACTTAAGATTTAAATGTAATATATGACGCGCAAATAGTACGCTGGTTCATACGGCACTAACGTTTTATACCCTTTGTTCTCGCACAGTAGTTGCTAATATTTTTAATGTATTTACTAATTTAAGAGAAAATGATCAAACAAATAGGTGCTACTTGACATGATAATTTGGCATGCAAATGTATCATATCACATGGAGGTGAGTGATATTACAGATACAGGGGGAGCTGATTGTTTCCATGTGAAAGGCGGGTTTTGCCAGGATGTTGGGATCCCCAGCCGGCCGGCTAACAGTGAACCAAGTGAATGGGTTACAGGTAGTCAGTGTTTCCGTAATGTGCTCGGAAACAGGAAGCGATTGTCTTGGATGAGCGAGGGCGGCTAACCCAGATTGCAACTGAAATACAATATAGCCACACACATTATTCTAAAAATCCATATAAAATCTGGGAATGATCACAAGGCAAATATAATTATATGAATGGATTCAGGAGACTTGAGAATCAAACGTCGTATTTTCAATATCCCTTAAAGGTAAAAAGCCGATAAATCTCAGTACTATAAGAATAATAATATAAGACATATATTTACAATTATTGATACATAAAGTTTATCAGTAACAGATTAAGAAGCAAATGGGCAGCACTGCACCGCACATCCTCTCTTAAAAAACGTACCACGTTATTTTTGTATTCTTTCAATAAACTTTTTTTTTTTTTTTACTCCCTTGTTCTGCTTTTCATTTAGGTAATAATATTATTGTGTCAGAAAATAGATTCCACCAAAGAAACACAAAACATGAACCCAGCAAAGCGCATTACATTTGTACATGTATTTTTATTATATTGAATACTATTCTTACTAACGTTGTTTTTTATGTTGTAGACTGCCACTTGCCGGCCGCGGTGGCCGGGGGGGACTGAGGCGCTTCAGTCACGGTCTGCACGGTCACTACGGTCGGGGGTTCGAATCCCCCCTCGGGCATGGATATTTGTGCCGTCCTAGTTGGTAAGTAGTTTGTAAGTTTAGGGACTGATGACCCCGCAGTTAAGTCCCATAAGCTGTACAAACATTTGAACATTTTGACTGCCACTTACATATTTCATGGCTGACTAAAAATAGTAGATATGCAGCAGATAATTTATTTATAAACAATAATATATTTATTTATAATAATATAAATAATTATATGTATTTGTGGACAATAACTGAATATATTTACATAAAAAGCCATGATAAATATTAATTGTGTAACTATATATTGACATCAGCAATATATTTGAACAGTGACACACCACGCTTAATGGCTACCTGAGCAAAGAGCTTCAGTTTCAACCGTTTTTTAGTATTGTTAAATATATATTTGTTTCTTAAATGTAAACAACATTTGTAGGGAGGTGGTCAAAGCATTTAATTCTGTTATATTCAAATGTATAATATTTTGGAAGGGAAATTGTATTTTAAAGATGAGGCGTTAGGATACGCGGAAGGATACAAATTTGGGATCAGGTAGAGCACGTGTGGACTTTATGGGACTGTGACTGCAAAACTTAGTGTCTGGTTGACAAGTGGTAAACGAAGGGCGTTAGTAGGGCTGTGGAACTATGATAATTCAGCAATCGTGTACTCAGGTGATGACAAACTCTGTTTTAAAACAAATACTTTAATCGCGGATTAATTTGGAACTTCATACTTTACGAGTGAAAATTTGGAACTTCTACTCTCGAGTGCGTGTGCCTCTCATGAGCAATAATTGGGGAAATATTCAGTTATTTACCGATATATAAAGTAGGACCACCTCCGCATTTTCATGTCCAGAAAGAATTACTTCGTGAGTGAATCACTTCTTTATCTTTGAATCCATTTTTTGGGTTATTCAGAGGTATAATTTATGTTTGTTAAATAAATTTTCACGTCATCATATGCAGATTGATAGACTGGCAAAACTACGCATTTATTATTGATCTAGTTTAAACAGATTGGTTAGCCGTTTAGGGCATAAAAGCTGACATACATAACTCAGCCCTATGAACAGAGACAACGAGCCATAAACTTTTTACTACCCTGTGTTATGTATTGCCCAATTCTTATCGGTGAGTACCGATAGGAAGGTCGCACGGTTTCGGTGCTTCACTAGCACCATCTTCAGACCCCCGTTATGTAACTATCGCAAGTAACAGTGCATTTAAAACGGCTGGCCGTTGACATCGGTAACCGTAAATTTATTCGTCCCAGAGTGACAGGTATTAAACGACCACATGCCATGCAGGGACGAATAAATTTACGGTTACCGATGTAACGACCACCCGTTTTAAGTGTACCGTTACTTGCGACAGCTACATAACGGAGGTCTGAAGATGGTGCTAGTGCAGCAACGAAACCGGTCGCTTAATTAGTTAAAAATATAAACACAACTCCTAGTACCTTCTTTCAATCTACACAAGTGTATCAGAGTTTAAACAGCTCTGGACCGTCGTCTACAGCAAAGGAAGGACTTCTGAGCACGTTCGACAGTCTGTACGGCTACGGCGCTGCCGACTGGTACGTTGACCTTGAGATGGTGATACAGGCCCTATACGTAGTTTTGTAGATGAATGGTGCTGATAGCTTTTCAAACCAGTAGACATTATGTATTCCACACGTTTCTAGTCGGATTTAGTAGTTCGACCTGGCGTACTTCCATTTTTAGTGCATTAGTGATCATATCTATACGGCTAGTAATTGTACTGAAATAAAAATCACAATTTTGAGTATGTCTGACGAGTATATCTTAATTCCTGAATCGGTTTTCGGCTTATAACGCCATCTTCAGAGAGTAAAGTTAAAAGATGGCTTTATGAGTCGAAAGCCGGTTCACGAAAGAAAATAAACATGTGAAACATACTCAAAATTATGATTTTTAATTCAGTATGATGATGTTCCACCAAGAACCGACGGAAGAATCAGTCAAAATGCTAATAATTGTAATATCGTGTCACTCAGTGGTCTGGTACAAGTCATTCCAACAGGACATCACTTCTGCGACTTGCGAGTTATCGGAAAGGGGAAACTGGACCCACAGTTTAACGTGGAATGCGAACCAAGTGTCGTTTCAGGCGCCTGTTCGCGTAGTTGAGAGATGAAGGTTGAGTTAAAACGCAGGCTGAAAAATCGGTAGTCCGATCAGGCTTTGAACCCGTTACCTCTAGATTTTCAGTCTATCGGTATGTAGATGACATGTTCACCACATTTCATAACTGATATGAATATTTTTGGTGGATATGGTTGCAGACACTTTTTAGGTGCATATCACTGTAGCAAATTATCAGAATAATCGGGAAAAATAAAATATATCATGAATGAACAGTGACAGTTGTTGGTTTTTTTCGCCGAGCGAGAATGGGCCCGAGGTATGGAGGCACCATGTCATGGATTTCGCAGCCGCTCCCATCGGATGCGCGCACGCGCGAGTGTGTGTGTCTGTGCGAGTTTTGTGCTTAGTATGTGTGCTTAGTACAATTTTCTTTAAGCTGCTCAAGCAGTGTGGTCCCTTAGGTTTACAAACATATGAAATATTTTGAGCAGTGCTGGTGCTGGTGTAGTTATTTGAAACAATGAAAATAATATCAGACTAAATGCCGTTTCTGATGACCACAACGTCGACGGGATGTTAAACCCAGAGTAAATTAAATTTTCTCCTGCCATGATTACTAGTTTTATGTTTTAACTTTTTTCAACCCTTCAATGAAGGAAACTCAATGTGCATATTGCTGCCCTTAAACACCATCACAGTTTTATGTTCGTAGACAATTAAGGCATATACCATTCCCGGGACTGCTAATTGTTTACTGTGAGCAATTTTTCAAATCTGGTTTTGTAGGTATGTCCCAGTCTCCAAAATTAGTGTGTGGCACTTCCTCTCACTATCTTCACAGAGACATGTCACTTCTAATCAGGGCCGACCCCAGTGATTTTACCACACCAAGCAAAAATTTCATGTGCCATCCTCTTCCCCCCGTCCCCCGTAGAATGTTTACTTCCTCAGCTTTATTTATAGACGAAAGTAAATAGTGTCTGGGAAATACAATATGTTTCTAATAAGTGCACAACGTACAACCTCACAATCCACAGTTCGACCACTATCGAACACTTAACTCGCTACTCGGCTATTAACCAACAAGGCAAGTGACTATTAATGACATGTAATGAAACTGCCAACAGAGAGTGCAAGGCTGCCAACTCCCAAAAATATTTGTCCCGTAAACACAAGTCGAAATATCCCTAAGACCCAGTTTTCACTATCAAAGACCTAAAAAGAAAATAATCCTATGTCACTTATTTCACAATACCGTTAAGGGTGCCAACAACCAGTGGTGTTCTACGTGACGCGAATGGAACATCTTTTTTGAGCGAAAGTAACAGAATACTATACAGGGTGTTACAAAAAGGTACGGCTAAACTTTCAGGAAACATTCCTCACACACAAAGAAAGAAAATATGGTATGTGGACATGTGTCCGGAACGCTTACTGTCCATGTTAGAGCTCATTTTATTACTTCTCTTCAAATCACATAAATAATTGAATGTAAACACACAGCAACAGAACGTACCAGCTTGACTTCAAACACTTTGTTACAGGAAATGTTCAAAATGTCCTCCGTTAGCGAGGATACATGCATCCATCCTCCGTCGCATGGAATCCCTGATGCGCTGATGCAGCCCTGGAGAATGGCGTATTGTATCAAAGCCGTCCACAATACGAGCACGAAGAGTCTCAACATTTGGTACCGGAATTGCGTAGACAAGAGCTTGCAAAAGCCCCCAAAAATTAAAGTCAAGAGGGTTGAGGTCAGGAGAGCGTAGAGGCCATGGCATTGGTACGCCTACACCAATCTATCGGTCACCGAATCTGTTGTTGAGAAGCGTACGAACACGTCGACTGAAATGTGCAGGAGCTCCATCGTGCATGAACCACATGTTGTATCGTACTTGAAAAGGCACATGTTCTAGCAGCACAGGTAGAGTATCCCGTATGAAATCATGATAACGTGCTCCAGTGAGCACATGAGGCCCAATCACGACATCACTAACAACTCCTGCCCAAACGTTCACAGAAAATCTGTGTTGATGACGTGATTGCACAATTGCGTGCGGATTCTCGTCAGTCCACACATGTTGATAGTGAAAAATTACAATTTGATCATGTTGGAATGAAATTTACATTTAAAGAGAATTACTAACATGGAAATTAAGCGTTTCCGGACACATGTCCACATAACATATTTTCTTTCTTTGTGTGTGAGGAATGTTTCCTGAAAGTTTGGCCGTACCTTTTTGTAACACCCTGTATATGTCAAGAGGGCGGTAATATACAGTTTTATAGTTTTCATTACTAGAAATCAGTGTGTTTTCTGGCCGCACTCAATAGTAGCATTCTGTTCCTTTGTGTTTATGGTTGTATCGCATCTGCTTTCTTAAATTAATATTAGTTAAACGAAACAGTGGTGTAATCGAACGCAAGAATACGCCTCTCCCTTTTGCTGCTTCTCACGTTCGATAGTTACGTCACGCGGAAGCACCCGAATGCTGCCGAACACGTTGGCTCAACCTTCTACGTGGTAAACTTGCATGTTTATTTTGCTTCTAGTATGACGCATACGCTTATGTCTATATCAATGTGTATTAATCTGTAACAATTTGTATTTTCAACTTAATTTCAAATTTCTACGTTTGTACAAGGCACTTCCATTTTTCATTATTTAATTTAACCTATAGGAACTACAAGGAATTTGCCGATCCCCAAAAACCTGCCGCCCTGGGAGACGGAACGGTCTCCCCCCCCCCCTCCCCGGTACAGCACTGCTGTAAGTTTGACCCTGAATGCAAACCCAGATTACGAACCTGATTATTTACTCTTCTTGGTGTTAACAATACAGTACTTACGCTTAATCTCAAGCGGGACACGTATCGCAAACATTCTCCAAGGGAAGGATTCCGTGTCTTCTTGTACTTTAAATTGCAATAATAGTCCATTGACTAAAAACGAAAAATACTTCTCCGGCAGAAAGGAATTCTTCTTTGCCGAGTCCGGAAAATTACTTAATGAGAGGGAGAAAAAATACCTCCCCTCCATCTCTCTGCGCTCCCTCCCTTTAATTTGAACCCTGAGTGCTACAGATGACGCACGTACGTAGAAGTATTACAAATAAACGCGCAAAAACAGTTGCACTCAGACCAGTTTGAGTCTTCATTATCTCGAGATACTTCTCAAGGAGGCCACAGACCTGTTACTCGCGGATTTTGCTGAGTCATAGCCATGTTATAGGCGAACCTGTCCCGAGTACCTGGATAACGGCGTTTAATCAACAGCCCCCGTTGCCGAACAATCAAGGTTGAAATATTGTGCTTGCTGGCCATAGGCGTAAAAGTAACAATGGCTTAACCAGTGCAGCGGCTTAGCGACTTAGAGTACTTTTTTTTAAATTTATTTATATAGCATATTATTCAAAGATAGTCGTTTCCACTGCAACAATTTCATTACTCAAAAACTACATAATTCATTCTTCAAATGCATATATTCCGTATTTATTTGGACAAATTTCGTTCCATGCTTCTCCTACATGTGACTCGCCTTTTTTGTTTGATAGCTTATGGGACTTAACTACGGGGGCATCAGTCCCTAAACTTACAAACTACTTACGAACTAGGTAATATTAAGGACGGCACAAATAGCCATGCCCGAGGGGGGATTTGAACCCCCGACCGTAGTGGCCGTGCAAACTGTGACTGGAGCGCCTCAGTCCCCTCGGCCACCGCGGCCGGCTGACTCGCCTATTGTCGTCCAGTCTCCTTCAACAACCATGATATGAAGAACCTTAAAGAGTGGTTTTAAAACGTGTTTTTTTTCTGTACCAACGAAAAGAAATAAAATATACATTGTGAATCAGAAGTCGCACATAGGACAAGTCCATTATTTGTGCAGATACCAAAAAATGATAGAGGGCAAAGTTGTTGGACATACATTTTAAATCATGACCATCTACATCTACATGGATTGTCTGAAACATACTGAAGTGCATGGCAGAGGGTTCATCAAACCGTATTATGACATTTCCTATAGATTCACTCTCTAATAGGTAATTTCCAAGAATGCTTGCAATCAAAATATCTCGGCCTGAAAAGATGCATATCGAATGTGCGAATCTAAATCGATTACGTGGCTATTCATGCGTACTTACTAATGCGAACTTCATAGTCAAAGCTATGCAAAGGAAACTAAAACTGTCACACTCATTTAATGACTCGTTCTCTAAGTACTTTTCTGAAGATATTCTGCAGAGATTTATTATGCGATGAAAGTGGTATCTATAATTGTCATTTATTTATACAAATAAAATTGTTGATCTTTTCTCCTCGCTCATCTCAGAAATATATACTGCTTGGATACATAACACGTATGCCACACTACATTACTATATAAAGTATATCAGAAACATTCAACAAATTAGTACGAAAATTTCAATAATGCGTCACGATTCTGCTGTAAAAACATTCACGTCAACGCAGCATTACATGGCTTTACATTACTACTCGTGAAAATAATTAGTATGTAAACATTCATATTTTGTCATCTCGCCTATCAATGCCTGAATAATCGATTTATAGTTGCACGTTCGATATATATCGTTTCAGGCAGAGACATTTCGATTGTAAGCATTCTTGGAAATTACCCTCTCATATGTCTCGGAAGAAAGGAACACCTAAATCTTTGTTTCTTACTATCTGATTTCTCTTATTTTATTAATATGGTCATGTCTCCCTATGTAGGTGGGTGCTAACAATATATGTTCGCGTTCTGAAGAGAATGTTAGTGAAAGGAATTTCGCAAATAGATCTCGCCGCAACAAATAACGCCTTTCTTTTAATGATTTCTACCCCAATTCGCGTATCATTTCCGTGACACTCTCTCTCCCATATACCGCGATAATACAAAACGAGCTGCCCTTCTCTGAATTTTCTCTAACTCGTCCGTCAGTCCCACCTGGTGTGGATCCCACAATGCGCAGCAATACTCCAAAATTGGAAACACAAGTAAGTGTAGGCACTTTCTTTAGTAGAGGAGTTGCATCTTCTAAGTGTCCTGCCAACGAAACGTAGTCTTTGGTTCGCCATCCCTACAATATTTTCTATGTGTTCTCTCCAGATCCTCTGGTGACCTTGCTAACCGATAAATGACAGCATTACCCGCGAGCTACTCAGATTGTATCCTAAATCGTTTATAAAAATAAGGAACTGCAGGGGGCCCTATAACACTTCCCTCGGGAACGTCAGACATCACTTGTGTTCTACTCGATGACTTACCGTCAATTACAACGTACTGTGTCCTTTCTGACAGAAAATCACGAATCCAATCGCACAACTGTGGCGATATTCCATGAGCACGCAATTTGATTAGAAGACGCTTTTGAGGTACAGTGTCGAAATCCTTTCGGAAATCGATATACGTGATCTATTTGATAACCCTTATGATAGCACTCATTACATCCTGTGTTTAACAAAAAGGATACTTTCTATATCCATGTTGACTATGGGACAATAGGTCATTCTCATCGAGGTAGTTAATAATGTTTGAGGAAAGAATATGTTATAACATCCTGCTGAAAACTGATGTCAATGATGTAGGCCTGTAATTTTGCGGGTCACTCCTATGGCCTTTCTTGAATTTTGGAGTGACCTTTGCAAGTTTCCACTCTTTGGGTACGCAGCGATCGCTAAGCGAGAGGTTGTATATGATAGTTAGGTATGGGGATATGCAACGGCATACTCTGAAAGTAATCTAATTGGTATACAGTCAGGAGCGGGAGACTTACTTTTGTTAAAGTAAGTTGCTTTAATACTGCAGGCATCTTTACTTCTAAATTACGCATGGTGGAAGCTGTCCTTGATAGGAATTCGTCTTCTCTGGTGAAGGAATTTCGGAAAAATGCGTTAAGCAATTCTGCTTTAGCAGAACTGTCATCAGTAGCGTCACCATTTCTATCGTTTAATGACGGTATTGTTTGTGTTTTGCCGATAGTATACTTTACATATAGTCAGAATTTCTTAGGCTGCTCTACCAAATCATGTGACAGGGTTTCGTTGTGGTAACTATTGTAAGCATCTCTAATTGAAATTAAGCTTAATTTCTAGTTTCAGTAATGGGTGATATTTCAGTGTTTAAACTTTGCATGATTTTTTCTTTGATTTTTTAACAGTAATCTAATCTGTTTTGTGTACCACAGCGGTCAGCCCCCTCTTTTGTGAATTTGCTTGGTATGAATCTGCCAATGGCAAATGTTTGTCGATATTATGTCTTTGAATGTAAGCCCTATCTGATCTATACTCACATTATTAGTTTCGAAAGACTGGAAATTTTCACTCAGGAAAGCTATATTCATATTTCTACCTCCTTTTTTGAATAAATATAATTTTCCTTTAATTTTGGTAGATTCGGAAAGTCCGATATTCAGTCTTGCTACGACAACTCTGTGTTCACTAATCCCTGTGTCTGTTTTGATGCTCTTTATTAGCTCCGGATTATTTGTTGTTAGGAGGTCAGTATGTTCTCACAACCATTTGCTATTCTAGTGCGTTCGTGAACTAAGTGCTCGAGATAATTGTCGGAGAACGTGTTCAGTACAATTTCTGACGATGTTTTATGTTTGCCTCCAGGTTTGAACATGAATTTTTGCCAACATATCGAGGGTAAATTAAAATCAGCCTCCAAATGCTGGAGAATGTGATTGTATGTCTGTGAAGTGTACACGTGTGATTGTGTGAAAGCTCTTTATTATGACGAAGACAAATGGCCGATTGCTTGAGTGTTGTATGTATGAAATCTCTGCCTGTCGCAGGTTGTCCTGAGTCTTTGCGGTGACTTGCAGAATATAACTGTATTGTTGGTTTCCAGCCTGGTTTTTCCATTATTTAAACATTAACCGAGTAACAGATCGGAAAATGAGTATTAGTTTTGAACAATAATGAGATTCGATACATGTTCCTTGTGCATCTTGTTTTGTATGTATGTGTAGTCTGTATGTACAATGTTTTGTGTCTCGTTCCCGCCGGTTGCCCTAGGTGTCGGCGGCCGATTAGAAAGAGACAGAGACCGAGACAGGGAAATAGGTTGTACGCGTGTGCGGGTACAGAGTCTGCGGTGACCAGCCAGTGGGACAGCAGAAACTAGAAACACTAAGCTAGATTAGAACAAGTTGTATATTTCGTAGAGATAGTACAATACTTGACTTTGTTAACTGAAGACTAGTGGAATGCAGATACATAGTTTAACTAGATAGAGGCCTGCCTACTGATGAGTCTTAACTGGTGCCTATCTGATTCCCAAGTGGCCGATGTAGCAGTCGTGGCCACGAGCGGAGTTGCAGCAGAGGGCGCTCGTGGCTGACGACGTAAGAACGCCGCGCCGTGCGTGCATGGCGGCGCGCGGCGAAAGTACGTGGCGCGCACTTCAGACTTGTGCGACACCACACAATGGACAGTAGCTGACGATCAACGTAATATTTCAGAGATTAGCAACACAATACCACACATAAACTGCGCAACAAAAAGTTATGCAAGCGAAAGGCACGGTTGGAAGTGAGTGAAACTACGAACGATGAAAGCTTTGGATCATCTCCTGAGACACGTTGGTCAACAGTTGTAGCTGACCCTCCAGATCCCGCTGGTTGGTAACGGGACAGCAGCCCTCTCCAGTGCCACCCCACACATGACCAATGCTGGAGAGGTCCGGGGATCATATTAGCAGCAGTAGAATCGTAACATGTAGGCTCCTTCTGAAAGGTAAGTGTTTGTTAAATGGAATAGTACCATAATTATGCTATTTTAAAAATAATTTTATGTAATGGCTATAGAGTCTCATTCTTACGAGTAAATACTTTTTGTTAAAACACAAATAGAAAAACTAAAAAAAAAGATGGTTTTAGGTGCGTTTCCCCCCAGTTCCTGTGAAACGATGCTAGCGCACTTGGGGCGCGAGCCATTTCGAGGGGCGCACTACTTCACCAACCGGCCGCGGTGGCCGAGGGGACTGAGGCGCGCCAGTCTCGATCTGCACGGCCACTACGGTCGGGGGTTCGAATGCCATGGATATTTGTGCCGTCCTTAGTGTTAGTTAGTTCATAAGTAGTTTGTAAGTTTAGGGACTGATGACCCCGTAGTTAAGTCCCATAAGATATACAAACATTTGAACATTTCACTACTTCACCCACACTGTAATGCCTGCAACATGTGTGGGAGTGAGACGGCTATATGACAGACGCTGCAAGGGGGAGACGAAGGAAGGCATTTTTTGCAACGCAGTGAGGCTACTAAGTGGAGGTGGCAATGTCGTAGAGTACTTTATCAATCGGGATTTTAACACTAATATAATTATATTTCCTGTCTTTTTTTTCATTTGACGAACCAATAACTTTATTCTTTAAGGATATAAGCACATTACGCAGTATTCGTGTGATTTGGCAGAAATACATACCTTTCTTGAAAAACAAAATAATTTACATTAAGTTGTTCAACATACTTAGAAACATTTATTGAATTCCTTAACGATAAAGGATAATTTTCGACACCTCAGGCTCAAAACAACAGAGACATTACGTAACGTAAAAAATGCAGTGTTACCCTGGCTGACCGTAGCGGCGTTCTTCGTGCTCACCACTCTGCCTCACATGCCGCTGCGCATAGTGCGCGGGGCAGAGGCGTGGCAAAGGCGCCCGCAGGGCGGTGTTTGTCCACGCCTGCTCTAACCTAAAAAAATCACGTAGTCCACGTCACCCAGCTTGAGGTTGAATTCATATTTTTTTTCCTATTATTCAGTAATCAACAACAAAACTGAAGAAAATTACATTTTAAATCATGCGCTTAATGTTGATTTCTTTTCAACAATGAACAACAATATTCCAGTATATTATTCCGAAAAAGGTGGAAAGATTCATAACCATACTGAAAGCATGTGTTTACGGAAAGTTGAAGATGAATATCGCAGATGGCATCATGATCAACCACCAAATCGGCCAACGGATGGTCGCGTCCACTTCACGTAGGAAGCGGCTACACGGGTAGCGTGTGGGCTGTGCGGCGTGGACTGGGCGGTTGTTTAGGGTAAAGGGCCTCGAGGACAGGCCGAAAGGGTTTCAGTCACAAAGGGTGCAGGTTACAGATAGGATGAATACAGGTGTAAGGACCATTGGTCTAAGAGTTATAACTTGTTGTGTGGGGAAAGTACCAGAACTGCAAGAACTAGTAGAAAGTAATGAAGCACATTTAATGATAGGTAGCGAAAGCCGGAAATCGGGCAAAATTTTTACAAAAGGTGAAATAGTGATCAGAGAGAATAGACTGAATAAAACAAGTGATAGTGTGTTTATTACTGTAACAAGCTGTTTATCTTGTAGCGAAATGTAACTAAATGACGTTCCCTTACTTTTTTTTTTTTTTTTTAAACTAATGGGACTTAACTACGGGGTCATCAGTCCCTAAACTTACAAACTACTTATGAACTATGACGGCACAAATATCCATCCATGCCCGAGGGGGGACTCGAACCCCCGACCGTAGTGGCCATGAATGAAGCGCCTCAGTCTCCTCGGCCACCGCGGCCGGCCTAAATAATGTGAGTTGGTATGGGTAGAGGTTATACCTTCAACCAGAATAAATTAAAAATTGTTTCTTTTAGCGAACCCCTGACTCAGACGATACAATTCTAGGAATGTTCAAAGTATGATCAAATTTCAAAAATGTACTCAAAGCACACAGTTGTAATTGGCGATAAATTCAATATTCCTTCGATATTTTGGCAAACATACATGTTCAAAACCGGAGACAAGTACAAAACATCGTCTGAAATCGTACTGAAAGCATTCCCCGGAAACTATCTCCAGCCGTTAGTTCACAAAGTCAATATGGTTGTGATGACATACTTGATCATCTAGCAACATTATCCGGAGCTAATAAATAGCATCAAAACAGAAACAGAGATTACTGAATAAAAAGCTGTCGTAGCGAAACTTGATATAAATTTCGAAAATACACCAAAATTAAAATGAAAAATGTATTTATTCGAAAAAGCACATGAAAAGTTGATTTCCTGAGGGAGAATCTACAGTGCTTCGAAACAAACAATGTGAGTGTAGGTAAGATGTGGCTTACATTCAACGAAATAAACCTCTTTTGAGAGATTTATACGAAATAAATTAACAACACAGGGGTTTGGCCCGCTATGGCTCATAGGACAGATCATTGTTACAAAGGCACAGAAAAAGGCATCCTCAAGATTTGTAATATTTTACAGAAACTAGAAATTTAACGCAAACGTCAGTGTGAGATGCTTATAACTGTTTCCACAACTAAATCCTGTTTCCTAATCTGGGAAAAAATCAAATGGTCAAATATTTGTAAAGCTTATGGGACAGCTGCGGGGTCATCAGTCCCTAAACTTACAAACTACTTATGAACTAACTTATACTAAAGACAGTACAAACATCCATGCCCGAGGGGGAAACGAACTCCCGACGGGGAACGGTCTCGCGCATCGGAGTATAGCGCCTCAATGCGCTTGGCCACTCCGCCGCGGAGGTAGAAAATCCAGAGATATTCTAGTCATGTGTAAACTACACTAACGGCAATATCTACAATCAATACCTTCACGTCGCTGCTTCTGAAGACATTGATACTAAAGCAGAATTGTTAATCACAGGTTTGCGAAATTCCTAAATAGAAGAAGATGCAAATAGCTCTGAATTAGAATTAAGAACAATAATTTAGAAGATCATATCCATGGAGTCTTAAAGCAACTTAAATAACAAAAGCAAGTCTCCCGCTCCAGATTACAAACCTAATAGGTTTCTTTCAGAGTATGCTGATGCAATAGCTCCATCCTACCAGTCAAACGCTCGATAATGAAAAATTCCTACTCAAAACCTGGAAAGTTGCAAAGGTCACTCCAATATTCAGGCATGAGAAGTTATCCGCAAAATTACAGGTCCGCTGGTTTGCAGCAGCGTTTTATAACGTATAACTTTTAAAACATTATGAACTATGTGGGAGGGAGCAACCTGTTGTTGCACAGTCAATATGGATTAAGAAAATTTCGTTCTTGTGAATGACAGCTAGCTGTCTACTAACATTATGATTGCGATCTCAAATATATTCCTTATTTCTAAATTTACGGAAGTCTTTTGACACTGTACCTTACAAGCGGCTTCTATTCACATTGCATGCGTATGGAACATTGCCACAGTTATGTGACTAGATTCAAGATTTCCTGCCAGAAAGAACGAAGTGCGTAGTAATTGGTCGGAAAGTCAAGAGTAAAATGGAAGTGATATCTGGCATTCCAAGTGAAGCGTTAAAGGGACGTTACTCTTCCTTGTCTTTATAAACGATTGAGAATCTGAGCAACCCTCTTAGCCTGTTCGCGGATGATACTGTTCTTTGTCAGTTGTTAAAGTCATCAGAAGATCAAAATCAACTGCAAAACGATTTGGATTAGACTTATGCATGGTACAAAAAATACGGTTTGACCCTAAATAATTAAAGTCATTCATATGGGCACTAAATAATATCCCATCGCACCTTATTCTGCTTCCATTTACAATACGACCTTCTATTCATTTTACACACACTACTTCCGTGCACTTTCATGTTTCCCTCCTTTCCTTATTACTTGTGTTCCACCTTATAATCATGTAGTTACTTTTCTTTCCTCCAGGCATGTCTTTTATTCTTTGTTACGTACGTTTATACGGACTTCCATTTCCACTGTAGCCACACCTACTTAGGGATTTCTCATTTCCTATAGCCTGCTATATTTGATGCATTTTTATAATTTCTCCTGTGCTCAAACGCATTCAGTATCTACTATTATAACCAAGCTTTGTCTTTGTACGTATTTGATGCTCTACGATCTGTATTGTTTTTTTTTTTTTTTTTTTTTTTTTTTTTTTTTTTTTTTTTTTTTTGTCTGCTTCAGTTAATCGTCGATAATACTCCTTCAGAAACTCTAAACAACATTTGGTTCTTTCAGTTCATCCAGATCTCGTCTGTATAGTTAGTGTAGTTTACTCAGAGGGGCTTGGTAACTTATACAGAACATGTAAGGCTGTTTGGAGCATACTGAGTTTAATGTAGAAAAGGCATGGATCTATAGAAGTTTCTTTGGATTAAACTCAAACTGCAAGGCTGCGCGAAGTCGCCGATTGATCTGGAGCACCACGTTACGTTTTTTAATACTTTTAAGTGCAAATGCAGCAAATGAAGCAGGTAAAATGGAGTACAAGCGTATAAAAAATTTGATTCACAGGAAGCTGTAACGCCCCTCACCCCCCCCCCCCCCTCCGAAGGTGTAGCGGAACACATCGATGTTATTTATGCCCGAGTTTTAGCATTTAACATTTAAAGTTTGAATTAGTGGTTCCTGCATTGATGGAAACGTCTCAAAGATTATTCCCAAGGCATTAATAGGTGAATCTCACTAAAAGATAAATTTTATTTAATTCACTCGACACCTCAGATGTTGACTCCAGAGATTATATACACATTGACTAGCTCTGTTCAACAGTTCCGCTGTTTCTAGAAAAATTACTTATTGCAGTGTTATTTTTACACGTAGGTGAAGTGCTTTATTCTTTATAAGTCCCACTGAAATTTCAGATTCTTCCTTTCAAATAATAAATCAGTTAATGAAACCTAAACGTTGTAGTTAATTCATCGCATATCAGCACCTTACACATTACGTCATAGATATTATTTAAATGAACCTCCAACACACGTATATTCAGTTTATAACTCGTATATTCAAATACGATTTAAAATGATAATGTTAGTGAATGAAAAGGAGTTCTAAATCGGATAAAATATGCTTCCTGTTCCACAATTATTATTATTTCTCGTATCCATCACTAACTTTACATTAATGTTCACTTTGTTAAAAGTTTCCCGCAGTTGTAACTGTCGATTATTTGATTTAAACTTCGATTTGATGCCAACCATTTTTAGTCCGGGGCAAGTCTCGGAGATGAATTAAATTAGTCCCAATCCCCCGGTTCCCACCAAGGTTTTCGGGAGGTTTTCCTTGGTTGTAAGGCGTATGCCGGAACTGGTAAGCCCCTCCCACTTATTCCAAATTGGGAACCCCCCTTTGCCCCACTATCAGCTTGTCTGATAATTGGCTGAACAGAACCGCGACTCTTTATGGGCCGGATCTCAAACAGCCCGCTCCACTCCTCGGAGTGGTGAATGAAAAGAATACGTTTTTTTTTTTTTTTTTTTTTTTTTTTTTTTTTTTTTTTTTTTTTTTTTGCCAACTTGAAAACACACTGTCTTTTTCACAACTGAAACGGATTTAAACTTTGAAATGACTAACGTAACCCGAACTGACTGCTAACTTTAACGTACTTCCACCCGAACTGACTGCTAACAGATGAAACATTCTAACAATCCCCGTAATGTCCTTCCATATGCCCACACGGATTAAAATATGGCTGATGTTTGCACTCTGTGCTGGTACCCCCATTTCTACTTTGCTTTTCGGAATAGTAAATATCATTTCCAGAACTAATGAAATTATAAAATTTCTCATCGATACCTTCTGCTTATGATTTGAGTAAAAGGTGCATAAAGAAGAAAAGGCAGTGTTTATAACTCTTAATTGTCACTCAAAACATTGCAGAAAAGATACAAGAACAGAAACGAATTAAAAAACCATCTGAAGTAATAAAACGTGAATGAAGTTCAGAGATATAATTTACATAGATTAACACTCGGGTCCGCCACAACCTCATTTAATGAAACCAAAACATTAAAACTGAACTTCCGGATTTTAACGAGGGGTTACAAAGTGAAAAATGGCTAAGCAGGAGTGGCTCGAGGGCAAATGCATGTTTGTAGAAGACAGATAGCGCCTACAGGAAAAGAAAATAGACATTGAAGAAAAGGACAGTAGCTGTATGAAGAATTGAAAAGCTGCTAGAAGCCGACCTCGAAGAAGTTCAGTTTGGATATAAAAGAAGAAATACTCTCCTAACTACTTACCTTAGAAGATATATTAAGAAATCGCAAACTTACATTTCTAGATTTTGACTGGAAAGATTTCAAATTCTGGTCAGAAGGGGTAAAATAAAGGGAACGGGCAATTATTTACAACATGTACAGAAACAAAGATAGAAGTTTTAAGAGTCTAAGGTAATGAAAGGGATACATTGCTTAGAAAGGGACTAAGATAGGATTGAGAAGAGACATATTGATTCACAGGAAAAGTCTTTGAAAGTATTTTTTTAATATTTGATATAAATTGTCTGAATTACAATATTGTGAAATCGAAGCCATTGCCACCTATTTAACAATCATCATAACTCAAGAGAGCAACATTGAAATGAGCTTAATCAATTCCGCATCGAGTGTCGTAATCTGATGGCAGAGCGTTAGTTGTAAACGAGATATTCGAGCTGAGTTACTTTTCTCCCTCTGACTCTTAACCCAGCATTTGCCTCTCAATTACCTGGAGATTTGCCAGAGACGAAGTGCCACTCGAGTTTTTCTGCGTTACACAGTGGTTCCCCTTTCCAGTGGTGGATAACTGGTTATGCTCAAACAAGTCGCCTAAGAGATATACAATATATTGCGATCGTCTTAGAACAGCTGCATAGCGAAAACAACATACCAATCCCAAAACTGTGTTTTTTCCAGATGTTTATGCTATTCTGGAACATCTATTGAGCATGTTATACCGCATTGCCTTGTTTACACAGGGTGTTCAAATTGAAGCGTCGAACATTTTGAGAGTTATATAGTAATTTAATGCAGTCAAGATCGCATATAAAATTTTATTTTGTTTTATTATGATGACCGGTTTCGAACTACATGGATCATCTCAGATCATGACTGTAAAGAGGAACAAATATATGGTGTACAAATATAAAATAATTGTACCCTTGGTGATGAACTGGCCCACCTCTTGTGGAGCAACACAGCTAGCTATAGCTCGGTTGCTTGGACTTTTATAGCACAGGACACGCCTATAATCTTTAGGCTGCCGCCATTTACAACCAACGGGTGTGAATATGGGTTATAATTATAAAAAATGTGTTCTTTGTTTAATATTTGGAACTACAGTTTTGAAACATTACGTTAATGGTAATCCGCTAAGATGGCAGTTCACCTTTAAATAGGCCAGATCATTTATTACTAATTATGTCATTTTATTGCATCTTTAATGCATTTCTCCTTCATTCGCCTCTTTTTAATCAGACACCAAGTTCATTTTTGACATTTGCTGCTGTACCTGCTCTGTAGCACCTTTTCTGTAAACAATGACTCTGCCATTTGAATGTAACTAAATAAACTGAGAAACGCAATAAGATGCCACTTCATTAAAAATACGCATTAACAAGTATGATAATTTCAATCATCGATTTGCCAACCAAGTTTTCAAACCATAATAAACCGTCAGCATGGTTACTGGCCAGCGTATACGAGTGTTGGAACTCATTATTGTTGGTGTTGTTTTGGGGGTTTTGAGGGGACTAAACTACTTGGTTATCAGTCCCCTGTTGCTACCAAAGACAATATAGCCAATTATGAAAAAAGTAAACTAGAGCTCAACACCCAGAAGAGAGGCACAAGGGGCACACAGTGCCAATGAACCTGACACTGTCAACACAACTGAAGAAAACAGGAATAGGAGAGACCAAGTGTTGAACTAAGCTAAAATAGATAGAGCAGAGAACAGTGGCTGGCTGATCACAAACAAATACAGAATAATCCAGTCATTCTGCTCTGACTAAAAACCTGGAATTTAAAAACAGGGTAGAAGTAATAGAGACAACGGATTAAAAGGTGAGGTGTGGGGACCTGAGATACCAGGCAAACGAGCCCACAAACAATAAAATCCAGCTGCGCGAATAAAACCTAAAACACGGTCAGCCATAGAGGCATCGTCAGCTAAAATCAAGGCAGGCGTAGTAGGTAAGTTAAAAGACTGACGCAAGGCGGCTAAAAGCGGACAGTCCGAAAGGATGTGGACCAGTGGTGGAACTAAATTAGCCGGCCGTGGTGGCCGAGGTGACAGGCGCTCCAGTCCCGGTCAGCACGGCCACTACGGTCGGGGGTTCGAATCCCCCCTCGGGCATGGATATTTGTGCCGTCCTAGTTCGTAAGTAGTTCATAAGTAGTTTGTAAGTTTAGGGACTGATGACCCCGTAGTTAAGTCCCATAAGCTTAACAAACATTTGAACATTTTTTTAAACTAAAATAGTGGCAACACGGCTGTAGAGAGACTAAGAATGGAATCTACTATTGTCCCTGATAGCACTCGTTGTTGACATACCTACCTTACCTATGAGCAAATGGACTCGCCCTTACCACATCACCGACGTGCGCAGGAAACATAGTCACTTGTGAGCGAGCGGTCTACGTTACGGTGTCACTATGGTTTCGAAACTCGAATGACGGAGTTGGATCAAGATTGAATGTGCGAGAGGTCGTACACCACGACTTCGTCAACAAGATCTTCAAGTGCCTCAGAGTCCTAGTGTGATACGAATGTGATGGTGTTACAGACCGTCAGTGGACAGTAACACTGTTCGTTTTTGGAACATCAACTGAGACCAGCTATGCGAAAGAAGCGGCAACACTTTCTGTGCAATCCGCCCAGCATTTTTCACGACAATTCGTGGGCGAATACAGCGCAAGCTGTGGCCGCTCTGTTCGGGCGATGGGAGTGAAGTACTGTACCATCCATCATACTCCCCGGAATGAAGTCCTTGTGACTTTGATTTGATTCCAAAGATGAAGTTTCCACTACGTGGCATTCGATTCAGAACTGTTCCAGTGACCGCTCCAATCTCACCATCAACAGAACAAGCTCTGCTACGCCTCCCACATCGCTGGTACTTGGTTCTACATAATGCTATAGACGAATTTGAAGGTGCAAACATATAACGCTTTTGTATCGGTTGTGAATAAATAGTAGCCACCACTTCAGTTACAACCCTCGTATATAGCCAAAGACACATAACAACATGTTTGACCGAGAAATAGAATATACTTTGTCTACACGGCTACCGAGGCCGGAGTCTGATTGAACATCTTTACAGTGGTTATACACAGTCACCATGGATAAGGAAGCTGGCGTTCTGCATCACTTCGTTGTCTTGAGACAAGGGAGCAGAGGGCAGTCCACTGTCCTTGGTGATTTACGGTTAAGTACGTTATTCAGTTATACAACATGTTTTCGTGCTATATTATTTATAAATATATATAAATTTTTTCCTATTATCAATATCTAATCTGAATTTCGAATTATAAACACAGAACACATTTTTTTAATCATCATAACCCCTTTCACATCCATTGGTTGCAATTGGCGGCAGCCTAAAGACGGTGGGCGTAGCCTCTACTATAAAAGTCCAAGCAAGCGTGACATAGCCAGCAATGTTTCTCCACAAGAGCTCCTCACCAAGGGTAAAACAGCTTTAATTTTATTACTGTAGTTAGTCTTATCATAATTTTATAATTGTACAGCACATATTTGTTCCTGTTTGTAGACATGATCTTATGATGATCCGTTGTAGATCGAAACCGGTCATAAGCGATCTTGACTGCTTTACATTATTATTAAAAATTTGTAGATTGCTGTTATTCTTTAGGAACAATGATCCATAAAATATTTTGAGAGTTGGTAATAGTAATCGAAACAAGACAAATAAATCCGATGAACATGGACTGGAAACGCGTACGTTATGAGATAAACACACGTTCATAGGAGGTGTTCCCTGTGTCGTCTATTCATGGCGATGCATCTCTCTGCCATTCGGCATTCGGCAGTCCCCTCGGCCACCTAGGCCGGCTCGCTGTGTAACATCATTTATTTTATAAATATTGTTGGTTAATTGGTTCTTTGTCATGGAAACCTCATCTACTAGTTTGACAACCGTGCTTAACTGTTCATTGGTAGCAGTCTGAAAATTTTGCATTTGCGATGGAAGTTGGCTATTGTTGTTTCAGTTGTGCTATTTCCGTAGTCTCAATCAACACCAACAAGAGTAAAGTATAATGGAATGTAGCGTCAGGAAGTCAGGCGATGCTGAAGGGATTAGATTAGGTAATGAGACAATAGAAGTAGTAGATGCATTTTTTTATTTGGGTAGCATATAACTTATGATGGCCGAAGTAAAGAAGATATAAAATGCAGAATGGCTATTGGAAGAAAAGCGAAACTTGTTAACATTAAATGTTAATTTAAATGTTAGGTAGTCCTTTCTGTAAGCTTTTGTCTGGAGTGTAGCATTGTATGGGAGTGAAACGTGGACGATAAGGAGTTCAGATAAAAAGATGTTAGAATCTTTTGAAATGTGGTGTTACAGACGAATGATGAAGATTAGATGGGTAGATCACGTGACTAATGAGGAGGTGCTTAACGGAATTGGGAAGACAAAGAGTTTCTGGCATATCCTGACTAAGAGAAGGGATAGATTTGTGGGACACATCAAGAAATCGTCAACTTAGCATTAAAGGGAAGTGTGTGGGGTAAAAATGTTAGAGGGAGACCGAGGGATGAATACAGTGAGCAGATTCAAAAGGATGTAGGTTGCCGATCTTATTTTCAGATGAAGACACTTGCACATGACAGGGTAGCGTTGAGAGCTGCATCAAACCATTCTGCAGACTGAAGACCACTACAAACAACAAGACTAGGGAATGATGACCAACATAGTTTGCTCCCATATACTTACAAACATATTGGCAGCCGTACTTGGCAACAGACTAATACGGCCATACCTGCTACACAAAGGCTAATTGGGACGCATTATCACGAGTTTTTCATTGATGTCTTGCCTACATTGCTGGAGCACGTGCTACGTTAGTAACTATCACAGATGTAGTTCACGCACGATGGCGCATCAACACACTTTCGTCGCAATGTGCGCGAACCTCTGACGCAGACATTCCGGCACCGCTGTATTGGTGACGGAGACGCCGGATGTTGACCTGCTCGTACGTCGGACCTCAATCCACTATACTTAAAGTGGTCTACGCAGCTACAATCAAGGATGTGCAGACACTAATAGGATCGTGTCGTCAATGCGTGCCAGCAAGTACGACAATTACAAACCAAGTATGTTTCAAAGAACTTCTTAACTTCTATAACTTAACTTCTTTGCTTTCTACAGTATGTCTGCCTAGGTGTACTTGTGTCTGTGTGAATGTGTGGGCAAGTGTGCATTTGTTTACCCTCCATTTTTTCCCCCAAGGTAAGTCTTTCCTCTCCCGGGATTGGAATGGCTCCTTACCCCCTTCCTTAAAACCCTCATCATTTCCTTTTCCCTCTCCTTCCCTACTGCCTGAAGACGCAACTGGGTTGCGAAAGCTTGCGATTGTGTGTGTGTGTGTGTGTATTCATTTATTTATTTGTGATGCTGTCACACCTGTGCTCCTTCGCCTGGTGAGTAATCTTCGTCTATTTTTTATATTTTATATATATATATATATATATATATATAGCTGTTAGATGGCAGAGCTCTCCCTAGCCCTGATTCGGTACAAGTCGGTAGACGTCGGGCGGCTTCGGCCCGCAGTCTTTGTTGCGAGGCTGCAGCCAACATTACTGACAAAGTGCTGTAGGTGGCAACAATAGACGTCTGCGTTCTTATTGTTTGCATAACAGTGTTCCGAGTGTTCCGTTTTGTGTAACACGTAACTTAAGTGAGTGATTCCTGTAGTTGGTTTCGTTGTCAACAATTCTCGTGAGTATGTTGCTTTGTTTCATTTATGATCAACATTTAAAGCGCAGTGCGCCACCTGTACTTTCGCGGAAGCATGCCGCGTAGTTTGTGGTGTCAGCACTGCAGGACGTAGGCATGCCTTGTCTCCCCCGCTCGCCTCTCCCCCCGCGGCTGTCATGGTATGAGGCGGGGCTTGGTTCCTCTGCTCCCCGCTCCCCCCTCACGACTCTGCCATCTAAACAGTTTACACACTGTACGCTAAAAATTACCTTGAAATAATCTTAGCAGACATTATCTGTCAAATACACGAGACCAGAATTCAATCAGATTAGATTTTAATTACAATTGTTTCATTTACAGTTTACCTTCATTTACTGCGTTTATCGTTGCGCTCCAAACAACCAAACGTAATTTTACTAGATTCAATCAGATGCGTTTAATAGATTTCAATTACAGAATTACACCAAAATCCATACCTTAATCAGTTTATTTAACAGACAGGGTCATCACATTGTTTTGTTGGTAAATTCCATCTGTGACAGTTACGTGACACACGACCAGTGACTCATTCGTAGTTAATGCAGTCAAGGTTCCTAAATTAAATTAACTCATACACATAAGTTTTACAAGGCGATATTACAGGCACTTGGAATTACAACATGAAAAGATCTTGTCTTCATTATCCTCGATTTGCATGCAAATGTATACCGTAAGTAGTGTAACAAGGTTTCCGTACCCTCCTCTCTGCCGGCTGAGTATAACGTGATAAGCTCCTGCCCCATAGCAGCGCAGATCGATTGCACAACTATGTATAAAATCAAATCCGCACAATATTAAAATTGCGAAGAATAAATTTTAGATTAACGTCTGATGTAATGTTTTGTGAGGATTTTGATTTATTTCAGGAGTTATTAAGGGGAAAGTGTGAAATAGTAACAAAATCATTCTACATAATGTGGTTCTTAGGATTATGTTACATATTTAGTACTACAGCACTTTGATTAATAAGCAAAATAACGGAAGCTCTACCAAATTTCGGGGTCAATGGCTCAATAGAAAGGGTACAGGTAATTAGAACAGAAACAGTTCAGCACTCGTAATCCACTCAGAATTCCAATTGAAGACTTCTACATTCGAAAATTTCCTAGATACTTATTTGTCTAATTTATTTAACATTTTAACTTACTGGCAGATTAAAATTGCGTGCCGGAACCGGGACTCGAACCTGAGACCTTTGCCTTTCGCGGGCAAGCGCTCTACCGACTGAGCTATCCCAACACGAGTCACGATGTCGCCTCACAACTTTACTTCCGCCAGTACCTCGCCTCCTACTTTCCAAACTTCACAGAATCTCTCCTGCGAAACATGCAAGACTAGCACTACTGGAAGAAAGGATATGGTGGAGACATGGCTTAGCCACAGCCTAAGGGATGTTACTGCAAGTGGCTAAGCCATATTCTTTCTTCCAGCAGTGCTAGTCTTGCATGTTTCGCAGGAGAGCTTCTGCGAAGTTTGGAAAGTAGGAGGCGAGGTACTGGCGGAAGCAAAGTTGTGAAGCGGCATCGCGAGTCGTGTCGGGATAGCTCAGTCAGTAGAGCGCTTGCCCGCGAAAGGCAAAGGTACCAGGTTCGAGTCCCGGATCCAGCACACAATTTTAATCTGCCAAGAAGGTTCATATCAGCGCACACTCCGTTGCAGAGTGAAAAGTTTCATTATGTTTAACATTTGTTTGAATACAATTAGGACTAAATGGGACACTGCTGAAACTCGAAAAATTGCCAATAGTTGGTGTTTTCTTAGCCACACGCGCCGAACTTTTAGCCTATACGGATATATATATATATATATATATATATATATATATATATATATATATATATGTGTGTGTGTGTGTGTGTGTGTGTGTGTGTGTGTGTAATGTGCGGCAGGACTAAGTCGAGGAGCAAGTCCCAAAGGTCATCGAGCCAGTCACAACTTCAAAATGTAACAAAGGAGTAGTACTTCATAAAGTGAAAGTGAAACGCGTAGCAAATGCTATGGATAAGACTGGCCTAAGAATAAGTAAAAGAACCTCCGCCCTCCCGGCGGAACAAACATAAATGGTGACTGCACACCGACCATATGCGGATAGATGTTAGCTGAATTTCTGTTCCTCACGCGAGTTCCGGGCACGTCTTCTCGAATAAATTGTTTTCATCCGTTACATAGGTTCATTCTTCCGAGGGATCATTCATACTAAAATTATCGTCTCATACCCGGCACACCCAAGCTGTGGGGAGGATTCAGGAAAACACTACCCAGAAAATCGGCATAGTATTGTCGGTGTCTTGAATTGTGTAGTAGAGACGTGAAGCGATCTTGGAGGAACGTCCAAAAATCAAGCACACTCTTTTCTCGATAGTGAAACAAATAATATATAGATAGGCATTTGATCCAGTTCACTGCATTAGTCTTTGTGCGTGGAAAAAAGCTCTCGTCCGGAAATAGAAGTGACTGCGGTTCAATAGTGTGTGGAGCTGTACGACAAAGAAAGGCAAGTATTTTCTTTATGAACAGCCACACCTCTGCAGCAGGTCCACACATCAGCCGATGTTCATCAGTGTCTAACACGTGACACTGAGGGCAGTGTGGAGAGTCCGTCATCTTAATTGCATGCAGCCGATGTCGCGTCATGTATTTTCCATTGACAACCAGATACCAGGTAGCACGAGCATCTGTATCGAGGAGGCCATGATGCACAGAACGCCAGACCACGGGCCATCTGATTGTTGGATGTCGTCTCTCCACGAAATTCCGGGTGTGGCCCTTCATCATTATGCGGTACACATCACGTGTCGTTGCAGTCCGTGTATGGGGCAAGTCTTCATGGACGTAACTATATTCTATAAAAAATGTCTTAATATGTGAGAGATAGGTAGAGATATGCGCTACTGCTATGGGCGGCATTATAGGAGCAAGTTCGTCGATCAGAATCCCAGATATTCCGGTCTGGCGATGTTTCCACAGCTTAATCATTGTACTGACATAAAGGGCAGACGCTCTGACATGTACATTGACAAGCCCAAGACCTCCGTCTCGAGGGGGGAGAGTTAGTGTTTCATAACGGACTTTGAAGATAAGGCCGGCGGTCACGAAGTATCCAAACACAGCCAGCAGTCTTGTTGCCATCGTCTTTGGCATCGGTAGAATCTGGGCCAGGTGCGGTATCCTAGACGCCAGATGGATGTTCACGAAAGCAACTCGTTGTATTAAGTCTAAGGACCGTAGTAGATTGCTTCGGACGTTAGCACGTAGTACCTGAAGAATGCGTTTGTAGTTGACTGCCGAGGTTTGTCGAACGTCGCGCGTGAAGGTTATCCCTAAACACTTGAGCTTGTCCACTGATTGCAGCGGGGCCACGCTTCCTTCAGGAAGACCCCTGCCAATGTTCATAGCGGCAGACTTGGTCAGATTCATACGGCTGCCCGCAGTAGTTCCATACTTGGCAATCCATTCTAGTGCTATCCGCACTTCGTCCCCTGATTGAGCCAAGAACATAAGGTCATCAGCATATGCGCGACAGATAAAGGACCGGTCCCTCATCTTCATCCCAGACAGTCGACATCGCAGTCCATGTAACAATGGCTCAAGCGCAATGGCAAAAAGAATCATCGATAGCGGACAGCCTTGTCGTACAGATAGCGAAATGGTAACAGTGCCTGCCACACGTCCATTGATCAGTACACGTGAGGTGGCGCATCGGAGAAGCCGCAGTACGGTGTGTGTGAAGGCGGGAGGAAACGCCATTCTCCGCAGCACTGCTTCAAGAAAGTCATGACTCACCCTATCAAAAGCATGGTCCAGGTCTACGGACACTAAGACACCACGAATGCGGCAAGTCTTGGCCAAGGCTATGATGTCACGATAATCACTTAGTGCTGTCTGGATGTTACTTCTGCCACCAAGGCATGTTTGATCCGTAGATACGACTTGATGCAAGACACGCCGGAGTCTGGAAGCGAGGATCCTCGTAAAAATCTTGAAGTCGCAGTTCAGCATGGTCAACAGCCTAAAATGTTCCACTTTTTGTCCCCTGGACTTCTTCGGGACTCGAATGATCAGGCCTTCGACAAAAGCAGGTGGGAGTGGGACGTCAGGTATCGTCAGTTCTTTATACATTTCTATCCAGCGAGGAGCCATGATGTCTTGAAAGGCGCGGTAGAACTCCAGCGGGAGGCCATCTGGGCCTGGGGATTTGTTTGTTGCTCCCCTGCGTAGAGCGTCAGCGAGATCATCAGCAGTAATCGTATCTGTAAGGGTCTGCACAGACTCCCCATCAAGAGCACCAGGCACTGGAGTCGGGCACTTCTTCCATTGCTATAGCATCCTGATCTACTTCTGCATACAACTGTCGATAGTGGCCCACGAAAGCAGTGGCGATGTCATTCTGAGATGTCAGTCGACGACCATCTGGGGTATCAATAGCGTGCACCAGCGCTCTTCTACACCGTTGCTTCTCTCGAATAACGTGATGCATGGAAGGAGGTTCTCCAGCGACTCGATCTTGACATCTCGCACGTATCACTGTTCCCTCAAGACGGCGGCGCATAAGTAAAGTAATCTTCGCCTTAATCCGCTGAATTGCAATCTGTCGTTCAGGAGACGGTGCTTGGCTAGCAAGCTCACGGAGTGCCGTAAAGTAAAATTCCATGGTTCGTCGATGCCAACTCATTTTGTCACGTCCATACTGTACCAACGTGCGACGCAAAGCTGGCTTAGCACATTCGAGCCACCATCGAATCGTTGAAGGATATGCCGTAAGACGTCTCTGGCAGTTGTTCCACGTCACTTCTATATGCTGTCTGCACTCTGGATCCTTAAGATGTGCAACGTTTAACTTCCAAGTACTTCGACTTCGCCACACGCCCTGCCGTCGAAGAGAAACAGTACAAATGTAGGCGATGTGGTCTGAGAAGGCGGTAGGCCACAGCTCGGCATCAAGTGTTGCCGTTGTGAGTCCGCGGGAGACATAGACTCGGTCCAGACGGCTCGCAGAATGGCTGGTGAAAAAAGTGTATCCAGGTCGATCACCATGCTTATGCTCCCACGTGTCTATCAGGTCCAGTTCTTGAATAAGCAATTTAAGTTTTTGGCACGTGGTAAAATGAGGAATTTGGTCCTTTATGGCGAGCACACAGTTGAAGTCTCCTCCAAGAATAATGTGATCGTATTGACCTACAAACAGCGGAGCTATCTCTTCTGAGTAGAAGTGCGAGCGTTCCCTTCGTTTGTCCGTGCCGGAGGGAGCATAAACGTTGATGATCCGGACACCATGGAATGTCACAGCAAGGCCCCTGCCCGATGGTAAATAACCGACGTCTTCAACCACAATACCTTCTCTCAGAAGTACGGCCGTCCCACTACCGTTGGAAGAAGATGGCGTTTGATATGTATCATAACCAGAAATATCTGGAAATGACTCGAGGCGAACTTCTTGTAGAAGGGCAATATCTAGATCTGACGCCCGCATCATGTCACGGAATAATTGAAACTTTATCTGCGTTTGGATTGTGTTAATGTTGATAGATCCAATTTTGTAAGCCTGGCCTTGTGCCATATTTACAGGGATGCTCATTGTAACACGAAGATCAGGTAGCACATTCTTCCCCAAACCCTCATCGATTAGAATACATTTAGTTTAGTTGCAACATCTGTTGCTACGTCAGCTGTGGATGAATTATCTTCAACATCTTCGTGCCATGCTGCGTTGCTTGGACGCTGGTCGTCAGTTGAAGCCCCTGGTGAGTCAACATGCATTGATGTGTCGTCGGTGTACGACTGACGAATGGCTAACTGCTGGTCATCATCTGTAGTAGGAGTTATAGACATACGCCGTGTTGATTCCGCTTCCGACTGGAGTGGGGCAGGAAGTTCCACTTTAGGGTCTTCTCATGGTAGAAGGTCTTGGGATTCATAATTAGATTATGATCGGCAGATATCAGACGGAGCAAGCCGACGTTTCTTCCTTCTCTGTGGTGACCGTTGTTTTCGCACGTGTATGTCAGTATCAGACGAAGTCTGGGTATTCTGACTGTCTGGCACGAAGGCGGCGGTAGGCACGACCATAGAGGCGGAATCTGTTCCCTCCTTCGGAGACACTTCGTTATCCTTCCTCACGTGACGTTCAGGAGCCGGCACAGGTGTAGCCTCCATCCTGTCCTCGTTGCCCTGAAGTTCTACAGTGTTTGGCACGGTTTCATCAAGTGGTGTCGTCACAGGCTGCTGGCTGCGTTCATTTTGAAGAACCTGTACATACGTCAAAGGGAGCGTCGTCGATGCCGATGGGATCTGCGCATCACCAGGTGGTAACTGCGTTATTCTACGCTGCATACAGCTAGAACGAACGTGACCTTCTTGGCCACAACCGGAGCACGTCTTCGGCTGGCCATCATAAATTATGATGGCACGGCACCCTCCAATATACAGATAAGATGGCACGTGTTTGGTCAATTCAATGCGTACCTGCCGAACCCCATTGAATACCGGATATGTTGTAAATTGAGCCCATTTCTCGACCATGTCGCTAATAACGTTCCCGTAAGGGCGCGGCGCAGAAACAACCACGTCTGAAGGTACTTCAAACGGAAGTTCAAAAATTCTAATTGTTCGTAGTCCAAGACCTCTTTTTGTTCGATAGTCACTTCACCGATATTTCCACCTGAGTGACGGAATTTGAGTCCATTTCTTGATCTGTTTAGAATCTTCTCACAGACGGCGTCGCTGGTAAGCTTCACATACACTACACTGCTCACTATAGAGAAGTGGATGCCGATAAGATCGTTACAGTCAATCTTCACTTCTTCTCTTCCGCACCGCTGCACTGCCTGACGCAGACTTCCCCTCACGACTCTGCCATCTAAACAGTTTACACACTGTAAGCTAAAAATTATCTTGAAATAATCTTAGCAGACATTACCTGTCAAATACACGAGACCAGAATTCAATCAGATTAGATTTTAATTACAATTGTTTCATTTACAGTTTACCTTCATTTACTGCGTTTATCGTTGCGCTCCAAACAACCAAACGTAATTTTACTAGATTCAATCAGATGCGTTTAATAGATTTCAATTACAGAATTACACCAAAATCCATACCTTAATCAGTTTATTTAACAGACAGGGTCATCACATTGTTTTGTTGGTAAATTCCATCTGTGACAGTTACATGACACACGACCAGTGACTCATTCGTAGTTAATGCAGTCAAGGTTCCTAAATTAAATTAACTCATACACATAAGTTTTACAAGGCGATATTACAGGCACTTGGAATTACAACATGAAAAGATCTTGTCTTCATTATCCTCGATTTGCATGCAAATGTATACCGTAAGTAGTGTAACAAGGTTTCCGTACCCTCCTCTCTGCCGGCTGAGTATAACGTGATAAGCTCCTGCCCCATAGCAGCGCAGATCGATTGCACAACTATGTATAAAATCAAATCCGCACAATATTAAAATTGCGAAGAATAAATTTTAGATTAACGTCCGATGTAATGTTTTGTGAAGATTTTGATTTATTTCAGGAGTTATTAAGGGGAAAGTGTGAAATAGTAACACAAACATTCTACATAATGTGGTTCTTAGGATTATGTTACAGATTTAGTACTACAGCACTTTGATTAATAAGCAAAATAACGGAAGCTCTACCAAATTTCGGGGTCAATGGCTCAATAGAAAGGGTACAGGTAATTAGAACAGAAACAGTTCAGCACTCGTAATCCACTCAGAATTCCAATTGAAGACTTCTACATTCGAAAATTTCCTAGATACTTATTTGTCTAATTTATTTAACATTTGAAACTTACTGGCAGATTAAAATTGCGTGCCGGAACCGGGACTCGAACCTGAGACCTTTGCCTTTTGCGGGCAAGCGCTCTACCGACTGAGCTATCCCAACACGAGTCACGATGCCGCCTCACAACTTTACTTCCGCCAGTACCTCGCCTCCTACTTTCCAAACTTCACAGAATCTCTCCTGCGAAACATGCAAGACTAGCACTACTGGAAGAAAGGATATGGTGGAGACATGGCTTAGCCACAGCCTAAGGGATGTTACTGCAAGTGGCTAAGCCATATTCTTTCTTCCAGCAGTGCTAGTCTTGCATGTTTCGCAGGAGAGCTTCTGCGAAGTTTGGAAAGTAGGAGGCGAGGTACTGGCGGAAGTAAAGTTGTGAAGCGGCATAGCGAGTCGTGTCGGGATAGCTCAGTCAGTAGAGCGCTTGCCCGCGAAAGGCAAAGGTACCAGGTTCGAGTCCCGGATCCAGCACACAATTTTAATCTGCCAAGAAGGTTCATATCAGCGCACACTCCGTTGCAGAGTGAAAAGTTTCATTATGTTTAACATTTGTTTGAATACATATGACCTACTATAAGGAGAAAAATTAAATCGGTAAGTTTTCAATTTACGTATATATTAGTTCTTTTGTACTAACAATTAGGACTAAATGGGACACTGCTGAAACTCGAAAAATTGCCAATAGTTGGTGTTTTCTTAGCCACACGCGCCGAACTTTTAGCCTATACGGATATATATATATATATATATATATATATATATATATATATATGTGTGTGTGTGTGTGTGTGTGTGTGTGTGTGTGTGTGTGTGTAATGTGCGGCAGGACTAAGTCGAGGAGCAAGTCCCAAAGGTCATCGAGCCAGTCACAACTTCAAACTGTAACAAAGGAGTAGTACTTCATAAAGTGAAAGTGAAACGCGTAGCAAATGCTATGGATAAGACCGGCCTAAGAATAAGTAAAAGAACCTTCAACGTAACACAGAAATTAGTTTAATTTTTTTTTATTTCTAATAGAATTACTCGAAATAATAGAATGAGCCATGGAGAAACTTTTCGTTTATCTTTGAAAGTCCGTGGATTACCAGTAAGTATTTTGAGTTTTTAGGGCAGTTTATTAAAAATGGATGCGGCAGAATACTGCGCACCTTCTGCACATAGGATCAGAGAGGGGTGATCCAAATGAAGATTCCATTTCTAAGTATTAACTGAGTGAAAGCAGCTAACTCTTGGGAACTACCAAATGTTATTAACAACAAATTACATTAATGGTAATATGTATTGGGAGGTCATTGTCAGGAATCACAGGCTACTAAACAGGGGTCTACATCTACATAGATACTCTGCAAGTCTCAATGAAGTGCATGGCAGAGGGTTCTTCCAACCTTTCTTATGATATTTTTCTGAAGTTCCATTCTCTAATAGCCAGCCAGAAAAAGCAACACCTAAATCTTTCTGTTTTCAGTATGATTTCTCTTATTTTATTATGATGATCACGTCCCCCTATTACCGAGCGTGGTGGCGCAGTGATAACACATTCGGGAGGACGGTGGTTCAAATCCACCTCCGGCCATCCAAATTTAGGTTTTTCGTGATTTTTCTAAATCACTCCAGGCAAATACCTGGATGGTTCCTTTCAAAGGTCACGGACCATTTCCTTCCCCATCCTTACCCAAACATCCTGAGCGTAATCTCCGCCTCTAATGACGACGCTGTAGACGGGGCGTTAAACACTAATCTTCCTTCTTCCCTATGTAGATGGGTGCGAACAATATGTGTTCGAATTCTGAAGAGAAAGTAGATCTCGTCGCAACGAGTAACGCCTTTATTCTAATGATTTCCACCCAAATTTGTGAATCGTCTCCGTGACACACTCACCCTATATTACAAAACGAGCTGCGCTTCCTGAATTTTCACTAAATCGTCCGTCAGTCCAAGAAACACCACCTAGAGAGAAGGCTGCGGCGCTCTTGTGTGACGTCAGGCAGAGTAGGTTGCGCCCGCATAACTGACTGGTTAGCCGCTGGGGCACTACCCACTATGCCGAAGGAGCGAGCCAGTAAGCTATGCGCGCGCAACCTACTCTGCCTGACGTCACACGAGAGCGCCGCGGCCTTCTCTTTAGGTGGTGGTGGTGATCCAACCTGGTAGTATGGATCTCACAATGCGCAACAATACTCCAAAATAGGACGCACAGGTGTTGTGTCGGCAGTTTCTTTAGTAGAGATATTCCATCTTCTAAGTGTTCTTCCAATGAAACGTAGTCTTTGGTTCCCCTTCCCTACAATATTTTCTGTTTGTTCTTGACAATTAAAGTTATTCGTAATTGTTACCCTAGCTATTGACGGCCTGTAGGTGTGACTGATTTATCGTGAACTGAAGTTTAATTTCTTTTAGTGGACATATGGATGACCTCTCACTTATCATTATTAAGGGTCAACTACCAATTTTGCACCATTCAGGTATCTTATGTAAATTATTTTTTAATTGCTTTTGATCTTACTAACCGATAAATGAGAGCATCATCTGCGAACAGTCTAAGAGAGCTACTCAAAATATAATAATTGGTTTTCCCCCATAGAAAGCCAGATATCACTGCTGTTCTACTCGATGACTATCCGTCAATTACATCGTACTGTACCCTTTCTGACAGAAGCTTTCGAATCCAATAGATTAGAAGAAGCTCTCGAATCCAGTAGATTAGAAGAAGCTCGTGAGGTGAAGTGTCGAAAGCCTTCCGGAAATCTAGAAGTACAGAATCTATTTGACATGCTTTGTCGATAGCACTAATCACATCGTGCTGAGTGTAGATCGAGTAAAGACAGAACGCGAGCATAGCCCAGATATTGCAGCAACCCCCAATTTCTGCACAATAAATACACTTTTTGAACCAGAGTATACATCATAAGCGAAAATAATAAGCAAAGTAGACTACTTTTCGCGTCAAACCATCGCCTAATTCAAAAAATGTTCGAATGGAAAAACAACGCAAAATTTAGTTATTTTGATGCTGCATCAATATTGCCAACAACATCCTTCATTACCAAGCTGGTGTTTATATATGTATCTAATATATGAAGCAGAGTGTCCGTATATTAGTACTTGTTGCATACAAATCTACAGTTTTGTTCCAATCTTTATGAAATTTTGTACACGTAAGCTTCAATCCATGAGGACGGTCGCCCTAAGTGGAAGAATCACATACGATATATAGTTCACGAGATATGACGTCATAAACCAGGGGTGGCCAACCCGCGGCCCGCGGGCCGCATGCGGCCCGTGGGCAGTTAAGTTTTGGACCGCGGAGCTGTCCCATATGAAAGAAAGATTTAACTTGAATTTCATATAAAACCTGCAAAATAGCATTCCATCAAGCGTCTTTCGTATCATATCGGATTACAATAGGTATATATAATTTCATTGATTCAACTATCGTTAAAAAATACGCTACAGTATTTCGAGTGGTTGACGCCGTGGACGGTGCGAGGAATAACTAAGGGGCGGGAGAGGCAGCCTGTGGAGCGTTGGACGCAGCGCGGCCGCCCGCCAGCTGTGAGTTCCGCGGCGCGGGGGCCAGTGTCCAGCTTGCGGAAGTGAGTTGAGGGTGGCGGCAACAGAGATGCGGGCGTCGCCGGCCGTGCAGTGTTGTCTTGAGTGCGGCGAGAGGACCGCAGCGCCGGAAAGAAGGGCAGCTGTGGCGGGCGAGTGAGGAGAAGAGGGAAGTAATCAATCCGATTTAGAAATCCAGAGCCCTCGGTTGTGGTGACTGCAGGTTGGAGTCACGTAGCGTGCTTCTTCATTGCTCACACATCAGCCTCAGCTTGTAGCACGCCGAATACACAACGGCGTCTACAGCTCCTGTTCGAAATGACAGAAGGTGACAATTCGCTGCACCGTGCGACAGACGATCCTTCAGATTGATGTCGCATTCTTTGAACCGCAATCGCTTCAGCTACTGCTTAGCGTTGAATGTTCGAAAGTAAATCTTTTGAATCGTCTCCAGTCACTGAAGGGTAAGCTCACACGTATTTTATATATCCATTTATGGCGGATAGGTATACCAGTCGACATTAGCAACGGTTCCTCCCTCAGTATCATCTTTCAAATCCCTAATTCTAATATTTTAGTGTTACTGATGACATTTAACGATTCTGTCTTACAAATGTACATATATGACCCTCCTAATCCAAGTTTATCCACGTGTCTTTGTTATTTACAGCAACCAAAAATGTTACAGACGTGATACGTAGAATATTTTTCAGTAAGAATCATAACAAAATATCTCGAAATTTTAAAGTAAGGCTGCCAGGTTAAATGAAGCATGAGAAGCCGGCCGCCAGCCGCGGTGGCCGAGGGGACTGCGGCGCTTCAGTCACGGTCTGCACGTCCACTACGGTCGGGGGTTCGAATCCCCCCTCGGGCATGGATATTTGTGCCGTCCTTAGTTGTAGCTAGTTCATAAGTAGTTTGTAAGTTTAGGGACTGATGACCCCGTAGTTAAGTCCCATAGACTCTACAAACATTTGAACATTTGAAGAAGCCGGCCGCGGTGGCCGCGGGGACTGAGGCGCTTCAGTCACGGTCTGCACGGCCACTACGGTCGGGGCTTCGAATCCCCCCTCGGGCATGGATATTTGTGCCGTCCTTAGTTGTAGCTAGTTCATAAGTAGTTTGTAAGTTTAGGGACTGATGACCCCGTAGTTAAGTCCCTTAAGCTTAACAAACATTTGAACATTGAAGCATGAGAAATTTTTATGTTTACGATGCATAACGTTCAGAAAATACCGATTTCCTAGAGCAGCTGAATACTAGTATCAGAAATTCTTGAAAGAACAGATTATGAAGTTCCCCAAGTACGTACAATGTCGTACTTGAATGAAATACTGTTAATTCGGCGAGTAGTATACCTCTGCGGTACCGCCAATTAGGCTGAAAACATGTAATTTCCTCTCACTAACTATAAAAATATTGGGTATTGAAATCCCTTTTATGGAAAATAAAGGACAGTAAATAACTAAATGCGCTGTTAACCGATCATAAGAAAATCGGTCCGTTACCTTACGCATGCAGAAGGACTGCTGAAATTTTACCAAATATGCCGTGTTTTGATAAATCTTCAATGCGACAAAAACAACCGTGAGGCGCATATGTTGCCTTCAGGAATCCTTTGCACGTGCGCATTGCAGATAAAATGATCTACAACTAAAATGACGTGGACAATCATAATTCACAGACACAATATTTTTATTTTTACGTGATCCGCTACTTTTCGGGGGCTTCACTGAACCAGTGAACACTTAGGACGCGCCTCCATTGTTTTGCGGCGTTAAACAATTTCGGGAAACTTTAAAGTAGATTTTGAAGGGAGTTTTTGAGAGCTGCGTGGAACTATTTTACGTAACTAATATTTCAATCTGAACTTCATGTACAACATATATGTTTTAAAAAATTACAATACTTCGATTTAGTTTAGTTCAGTTACAACTAGGCCCGCAAAGTTGGAAATACATCGGTGTTAAACTTTCATTGCAATGACTTCAGAACAACAAAGCCAGTAATCTGTATTTCATAAAATTGTGTAATAATTTGTACAATAAATGTTCTTTAATCACATTTGTTTTATAGTCTTTAAAATGAATTAATATTTCTTGCTTTTTTGGTTCATAAAACAAAAATCGGTAATGCGACCCGCGGGGTACTCCACTCTCAAACATTTGGCCCGCCTGCTGTAAAGGTTGGCCACCCCTGTCATAAACAATGAGATGCGCGAAAAACTGCTGCATTTTGCGACAATGCTGCTCATTTTCTCCTAAAGCATTGGACCGATTTCAACCAAATTTGGTACACATATTCCTTACCGTGAGGTAACAATTGCTGCATGGGTAAGAATCACATACGGCACATGGTTCAAAAGATATTACGTCATAACTAATAGAACTCGCAGAAAATGTCATATGCGGCGAGACTTTCTAAGTACACTGTGTGAGAATGACAGTACTTAGCGACTTGCAACAAACTTTAAACATAATTTCAAATCTTTATTAAAATTTTTCTTGCTGGCAACCATAGAAAGGAAAAAAGTTTCTCACTTACTACTTTTCCACTGATTATTGAGTAAAACTACGGTTCTCGGTATGACGTTACAATTTATAATTTGAACACTACAAATTGTAGCGACAGGAAGTTTTACAAACAGTATACAGATATATAGTTGAATGTAGCTTGAATGTATCATTCCGATACGTAGTTCAAGAGATATGAGCACGTAAACAGTGACGTTCATTGAAAACCGCCCCTTCCCACACCAAGATTTAATCTATTACTTCTTTACTACTAACTTCATGCCCAAGAGATTTTGCAGACATACAGCCCTTATACAAATGAATATAAATCTAAAAAGCAGAAGAAATAAATAAATAAATACCCGGGCAACGCCGGTTTTTCAGCTAGTCATTCATATAAATGAGAACCCTGGGACACCACCATCCCCCACTTAACTGTGCCCCATTGTTTGTGCAATATCACAATTATCCACACTGCATAAAATCGCCTTCTATAGTCTGTTATTGAAGTCAGAAATAAACCAATTGTGAGCTGCTCCCTTCGCTCGATAATGTTCCAACTTCTGCACTAATACCTTGTGATCAACACAATGAAAGATTTTGTTAAATCAAAGAGTACTCCTAGAGTTCGCAGTTCTTTTTTAATTTAATCAATTAAATTAGTCAGAGAGAAAAGAGAATATAGCATTTTTCGGCTGTTAAAACACTTCTAAAACCAAACTGTACATTTGAAGCAGACAAGGTGTTCAAGTCTTGAACGCAGAGGCCGAAAGGAAATGTACGGCGCTTCGAAAGTTACCCAATAGCGCCTAGATTCTGTGTCCAAAAATGACTGCTGGCGTGTGTTGTTATCCATCGGTTGTGGAAACTACTACATTTTCAAGAAACAATCATGTGCCTTATTTCAGTTACTCACGATAGCACCCATAGGCAATGGAAAATTCCTTGTGACAAGTGATGATGCATTTCCTCCCCTTTTAAAGTGAGAACCACGGACTTTAGCTGCTTGAAAATCTGGACAGTAAAGGTAATTACTTTAATTTCGTATGGATGCGGAACTAAACTGCTTCGACTGTTGTTTTCGTAGTTATGTTTATATGCGTCTGCTTTTGTAATAATATACAGATGTATTAAGAACTTCAGAACTTAATTTTAATGGTACCTCCCGTGTTCTCTGAATTTAATAAGTGATTGGGAACGTTTCAGATTGCCGGCCGCGGTGGCCGAGGAGACTGAGGCGCTCCAGTCACGGTCTGCGCGGCCACTACGGTCGGGGGTTCGAATCCCCCCTCGGGCATGGATATTTGTGACGTCCTTAGTCTTAGTTAGTTCATAAGTAGTTTGTAAGTTTAGGGACTGATAACCCCGTAGTTATGTCCCATAAAGTATACAAACATTTGATTTGATTTGAAACGTTTCAGATTAGACAAGTTGAAGTGCGTTCTTGCTGACTGGAGATTAAAAGCAGCATTCTCTCCATCGCTTTCTGGTTGCTAATACAATTACTTTTCAGGCTTCATAAAAGGCAGCAGTAGATAAAAGATACGAACAAAAACATTAATAAAAACTTACAGAGGAAAATTCTACAAGAAAACTTCTAGCCGCCCCACGCTTACTTCTTATAGTTGCTACCGGATAATACTGTTGTATTGATATTTTGAAACGTAACTTTCTTGTATCTTTGGCATCCAAATGGATTAGCAAGAGTCGAGATTTTGTATGTTGTAACGCGACAAAATGATCGTAGATTTAGTTATGCGATGACGATCACAGAACACCTTGTATTGGTTGCGTGAATCTTACATTTTCACAGTGCAGATGATATAAAAGAGCATTGAACGGCCCAAGAACTTTAAGATAAGAAGCGTTGTATAATCAAAGCTGTGAGGTCGTCGGACTTTTAAATTGGAGCACAATTGGGACACGGCGGGATAGCCCCGCGCATTGGAGCACCGTGTTATGGTGCGCGCGTCCGTCTGCCGTCCGGGGTTCGAATCCCACCACGGGCATGGTTGTTTGTGTTGTCCTTAGGTTAGTTTACCTTAGTTTAAGTAGTTTGTAAGCTACGGACTGATAACCACGCGCCGGCCGAGGAGACTAAGGCGCTCCAGTCACGGTCTGCACGACCACTACGGTCGGGGGTTCGAATCCCCCCTCGGGCATGGATATTTGTGCCGTCCTAGTTCGTAAGTAGTTCATAAGCAGTTTGTAAGTTTAGGGACTGATGACCCCGTAGTTAAGTCCCATAGACTATACAAACATTTGATAACAACGCAGTTAAGTCCGATAGATTTACAAACGTTTGAACGTTTTCGTTTGTAACACAATCAATATCTTTTACGACAGGATGAACCTTCATATCGTAGCTAAGCGAACCATGAGGCGAATCTATTTGATTACAAACAGAGTCCAATACGTTCTATGGAAAGGCTTGCGAAAATATGTTGTTCTATATGTTCATTGCCACGTTGAAATGGCCGAGCGTATTGAGGCGCTATGCTCCAATGTGCGAGGCCGTTCCCTGTCGGGGGTTCGAACCCCCCTCGGGCAACTATGTTTGTGGTGTCATTAGCATAATTTCGTTTATAAGTAGTTTGTAAGTTCAGGGACTGATGACCCCGCAATTAAGTTGGGTTTGGTTGTTTAATTGGGTTAGGGGGACTGAACTACTGAGGTTATCAGTCACCCGATGGGGAGGGGAAGAAGTGAGGATAGGAAAGAATAGTAGGGGGAATGGAAATGCAGTCCGGAAAGTAAATAAGGAAGGAAGACTGCATTAGCTCGGGGCCCCGTGCTCACCACGCACGTACTGACAAAAGAACCGTGAGCCCCATGGGTAGAGCTCCTAAATACCCAAGCTGAATCGTCCGCCATGTTTTCCCCAACATGGTTGAAATCGCGCTGCACTAACAGCGTAGAGGCGCATGCCCTGCCATATTTGACAAACGATTTCGCAAAAACTAATTGGTAGAAATATTGAATTTTTCCGTTACTTAAATCTTTATATGTCAGTATTGTGACGAAATGCTCGTCATTCCGTTAATAGTCATAGTTAATAAGATATTGGATTCGAAATAAGAGAGCCGGCCGCGGTTGCCGATGGGACTGAGGCGCTCCAGTCACGGTCTGCTCGGCCACTACGGTCGGGGGTTCGAATCCCCCTTCGGGCATGGATATTTGTGCCGTCGTTAGTCTTAGCTAGTTAAGTAGTTTGTAAGCTAGGGACTGATGACCCCGTAGTTCTACAAACATTTGAATGTTTGAAATAAGAGACTGCGCTACATTAGGAAAAGTTTTCAGTAAAAAATAGAGGCTGCTATTATATTCCGTTTGGTGTTTGTTGCACCATATGTTGCTGTGAATGAAACTTTCCTAATGGATTGAATTTTATTTTTGACTTTACCTTTCACTCATGCCGCTAAACTTTATTTTATTTAGCGCACTCATTTCCGATGGCGATAAGGCCAGAAAGAATCATTACGTATCTCATACACGGTTAGAGGTATCAAAATGATATTTTGACAAACGATAACATGCAAAGAGAGAAGTATTTTGCCACATGGTTACTACGCAATTCTTCATTAATTGTCGCGTAATTCCTTCGTCACTCACAAATGTTTATTTCCTTGCTTCTTGTCCACTGTGTTTCAGAGCTACTACTCAGTTCCCAAAATCTAATAGGACTTACATTTCCTTCAGTTTAAAACCTAGCAGTAACAGAACGGAAGTTACTAGATCTAATGAGGATTTTATGTGAGAATACTTGAAAATGACATAGCAAGGATCTCTTCACTTGCTAACAAACTGACTTGTTCTCATTTCCTCACATAATAAAGTACTCTGTATTGAGATATTTAGACTATCCTTTTCATATAACTGAAAAATTGTAATTGCATATTACATAGAGACATAGCTCTTTTGTAGTGTGCAACTATTAAATTTAATGGGTTACAAGAAGTCAGTACCAGTATCTTCAAGTATGGATGTTATGTAGTAACAACACGTGCCTAATTATTAGGAGCTCTAATACGGAAGACGGGCGGTCGGATCCCAGTGAGTCACATTTAACTGACATTATCTCATGTTATAAGTCTCTCACAGAGTTTCTGTTTGGAGAGAATGAAAATTTGATGTATTTTGAACATTTCATTCGCTAATGTGTTCACCTAACTTCAAAAGAAAAAACGTTCCTCGCATGCCGAAAATTTCGTAACGTCGTCAGAAAGTGCATGGTCGTAAACTATCAGTATATGCTGTTTGTAAATTATTGCCGTAATAAAACTAAAATGAAAATGTAGTGTAGTTCTTAACGAGCACATTGACGAAAGATTCACGTTGATAAAGTGAGTTGTTTGCGAGTGTGAGAGAGTTGAATGAAACGCGAGGTAACGCATCAGCTTCGTCCGGAACGTGGTAACTCCCACAGCTTGGGGAAAAAAAGGCGGATAGTTCAGCTCGGGTTAATAGGAGCCTTAGCCCTGGGGAGGTGCAGTTAAGTCCCATAAGCTTAACAAACATTTATCAATCTTAATTTTGAACACTTTGTTTCGGGAAAAATTTAATTTTCAATTTCGGTAATCCCTTCAAACTGATAATAAATAATTAACAAGTACGAATTACTAATTTTAGCTAAAATGTCCTTTGAAAAAGGGCATTGCCTAAATAAGGGTGATACTGTTCCACGGCTCACTTAATATTTTATGGCTACTCAACAAATCGGATTACACGTAACCGGTACCACGAGAAACATAACGAAGTTCTTCTCCTTTCGTTACACTTGGAGCTAGAAACTCTTTAAAGTTAAGCACCCCTCAAAGGATATTTTATTACAGAGTCTTCGAGAGGAAGCAGAAAAGTCTTTCTCTGGTGACTCTTAAGGCTATTATTATGACCAAGTAGAATGTTGGATTAAATGGGTAGCAGGTTCCTCGCACAGGTGGCCCAGAAGAACGGGTGAGATTATTTCCTGCAATAATAGATAATTCATGGTGTTCTGTGCAGAGATACTTGCCTTATAAAGTATGGTCTCTTTACGAATATGGGGTTATTTGTATTATCTATCTTTGTTTATCGATTCTGTAAGAGTATTGTTCTCTTCGTATTGTTTACTTAGCCAGACCAAACTAGGGTGTTACGGATGTTCTCTTATGTCTGACCAGGAACAACACATTCCAAAGAAATTGCAATAAATTGTCTGTAATGATAATAATTACACACTGATAATCAGTACATCTAATATATAAAGCAGAGTGTCCGTATGTTTGTACGGATTGCATACAAATCTACAGTTTTGTTCCAATCATCATCAAATTTTGTACACGGAAGCTTCAATCCATGAGAACGGTCACCGTAAATGTAATAATCACATACGATATATAGTTCACGAGATATGACGTCATAAACAATGAGATGCGCGAAAAACTGCTGCATTTTGCGACAATGCTGCTCATTTTCTCGTAAACCATTGGACAGATTTCAAACAAATTTGGTACACACACCCCTTACCGTGAGGTAACAATTGCTGCATGGGTAAGAATCACATACGGCACATGGTTCAAAAGATATTGCGTCGTAACCAATAGAAATCGCAAAAAATGCCAATAATGTAGCAAGACTTTCGAAATACACTGTATGAGAATGACAGTACTTAGCGACTTGCAACAAACTTTAAACATAATTTCAAACCTTTATTAAACTTTTTCTCGCTGGCAACCATAGTAAAATGATGAAAGGAAAAAAGTTTCTCGCTTACTACTTTTCCGCTGTTTATGGAGTAAAACTACGGCTCTCGGTATGACGTTACAATTTATAATTTGTACACTACAAATTGTAACATTAAGAAATTTTACAGACAGTATACAAACATATAGTTGAATGTACCTTCTAAATTTTATCACAGTACGATATGTAGTTCATGAGATATTATGGCATACACAGTAAAGTTCATGTAAAACCGCCCCATCACGCACCAAGTTTTAATCTATGACTTTTTGCTACTAATATTATTCCCAAGAGATATTACAGACACTCTTATACAAATGAATATATACCTGAAAAATGGCAGGAATAAATAAATAAATACCCGGGCAACGCCGGGTTTTCAGCTAGCCCCTCATAAGAATGAAAAGACTGCAATATAATTACAGAAAGCGACACCTGTTCAGTCAATATTGAGAAATTATTTTTGTACATAAGGAGGACAATGGAAGTTACAATACAAGAATGTGGATGTTTCGATACCAACGGCACTGAGACTGGCCTTTAGATCAGCAACGTATATGTATATAATTTAGAGATGGCACTGTACATTGAAGGATGTTTCATATTGCACCAGTGTAAGTATCGGTATAGCATCACCAGATACTGGAACGCTTCTCTCTCTCTCTCTCTCTCTCTCTCTCTCTCTCTCTCTATCTATCTATCTCTCTATTCGTTTAGTCGATTCCATCTCATCTTACTCCATGAACCAAAGCACGCCAGTTTCCTCTATCCTGCACTTTCTCCCGTATACCTTCCAGGTGGAACACTTTTCTTCTGAGTTGCCATCGATCCACCATCTTCCCCAGCATTAACCCTTTTTTTTCTGTTAGGCATGTTTTTCGCATTATGTGTCCAAAATTGATCAGCTTTTCTTTTAATATTCCACCTTCCAGGAGCAAACTGGTTTTATTTGCTCTGCAAACCGATTGAATAAGAACGGATACAACATGCAGCCTTTCCCCCCTTTCTGAATCTTTATCCATTTCGTTGTGCCATACAAAGTTCTCACAGTGGCTTCTTTGTGAAGGTATAAACTCCGTGTCAGGTGAATGAGGTGAACTGGTACTCCCATGTTATTACGTCCCATACTTTGTTCGACGCAGTCAAAGTTTTGGCATGAATAAAGTAGTGGCACAAGGCTTTCTGGAATTTTCTTCCTTTTTCCATAATCCACCGAATGTTGGCAATTTGATCTCTAGTTCCTTTCCTTTTTCTGAAGCCAGCTTGTTCTTCCGATCTAGATATTGGTGAAGTCTCTTTTGTAAGATTTTCAACTTTTCCTAGATAGCATAGTCATGCTGAAAATCTTGAGGCACAGTGACTTGCAAAGCTGTATTCAGTAATGATCCTCAAAGATTAATTTTGAGACTAAAGGATAACAACAATGTAGATTTCCCAGACATTAAAAGAAAATTCATGGTAGATTAAGATACGAAGTTGAAGCAATCGCCAAATTGTTACGTCGAAGGCTACGTACTAACCGATACCGTAGGAAGATATGTGACTCACTTTTGCTACTATTTTTTTGAAAATGCAAGATTTTCTAAACATTCTGGGATGTTCTACTTTTATTCGCCAGTATTTCGAGCTCAAATTCCTGTCGACGAAGACATCAGAAAATCGTCTTAATAATGGTGGCAAGACAACCACGTTTATCACGTGCAAGGTCTACGCTGCTTTCCAGGAACAGGTCCATTGTGGCAGACTATAGCGACTGCTGCCGGATTATCTGGTACGACTTGGCTCCGTCGGCTACGACTGGTTTCCTTCCTAGTGAGGCAGGAACAGGACGCGAAGTGAGGCAACCAGCGTTCCAGTCAGTAGAAGGCCACGAGACCCTCAGGCGTTCCTGTTGCCCCACTGACCCATCTGACAGCGTGCTCGTGAGTACTAATTGAGTGAAGAGGTAAGCTGTGCGACTGCACAGACATTATTTCACATAACTAATTACTATCAAGAACTACAACGCGGCACTCAACATGGGTTAATCGCGGGATTCTTTACTTAGAAATTCAATTAAGTTCTAACTCGTGGCAACAAAGTATCTGCGTTCCAAATATGGTCTGACATGCCCAAAACAACCAAGTCTTTCACGAATGACAATTGCAGCTTCTACGTCTACTACATCTTATGGAGAGCCGTTCGGTGTTACTTAGAACACACGCTTAATCAGCTCAGCAATGATTTAACCGGACAATACTTTCTTCTTCATCCTTATAACATTATTCAGCAAACGTCACTTTGAATAACGTCTTTGAATATCCGTGCGTTATGGCTTTATGGTCCCCCTGCGTGGAAACGGTGTACCTGTAACATTTCTGTCACACCAAAAAGTAATTCTCATTATCCCTTCTAAGCACCCCAAAATTTTGTGTGCATAGTTGTCTTACACACTTTGTAGACCCATAAGCTAAGAAGGAAAAAAAATGTTTGTATAGCTTATGGGACTTAACTACGGGGTCATCAGTCCCTAAACTTACAAACTACTTATGAACTAGCTTACACTAAGGGCGGCACAAATATCGATGCCCGAGGGGAGATTCGAACCCCCGACCGTAGTGGCCGTGCAGACCGTGACTAACGCGGCTCAGTCCCCTCGGCCACCGCGGCCGACTAAGCAGAAACAGAAAGGCTGTATAAGCTTACTTAATATTCATATGTCGTCGGCAAATAGTTATAATGTATATCGATAATGATACAACAATTAAAAATGTCTCAAATTAGTCATACATTAACCACAAGACAGTGTATATAAGCATAAGGCATTTGGAGGTCCTGGCTAGAAAAACGTGAGGCCGCATCTGCCTTCATTCAGGCTTAACCGAATTCTCTGGAGGTACAATAGGGAAGTAAAGCGAACACTTCCGTGACAGCAACCATGCCATGTATGATTTCATATGTAATGGAAAGTTCAAAATAAAAAATAAATGCTCAAATGTTTGTAACCTATTCGACAAACTACTATGATCATCCTTCCCTAGACTGACAAACAACTTTTTTACACTAAGGACAACAAACACATCAATGCCCGAAGGAGGACTTTAACCTCCGGCGGAAACGGCCGCGCAGCCCGTAACACGATGACATACAAGGGGACCACATTGGCCGGCCGCGGTAGCCGAGGGGACTGAGGCGCTTCAGTCACGGGCTGCACGGCCACTACGGTCGGGGGTTCGAATCCCCCCTCGGGCATGGATATTAGTGCCGTTAGTTCGTAAGTAGTTCATAAGTAGTTTGTAACTTTAGGGACTGATGACCCCATAGTTAAGTCCTATAAGATTTACAAACAAACATTTGGAGACCATATGGTTACAGTATTTCAGATTATTTTTTATATTTACGGTACGTGAAGTTCAGCCCTTAAATAACAATCAGCTGAATCCATTCGACGCAACTCTCAAAAATTATCGCGGAAAACGACTTTGAAGTTTTACAAGTACCGGTAATTGAAACAATTGTAGCTGCTGTCTGTGTAGCTCAGGTGGTAACCTTCTGGCTTTACAACCATACGGTCGGTGGTTCGAATCCTGCTGTAGCAGAATTTTTTATTTCGTTGCTATCGAATTCAGTTATATAAAACACTTTGGGATATCTACAACCATGTGTTGTGTGTATATACGGGCGGAACATACTGGCGTCAACTAAAAGATGGTTGAGTTGGTTAGCTGCTTGGGAAGCCATTAGTAGCTATGAACGCTACTTTCCGAAAACAGCGTCGTAGCTGATTAATCAAAGACAACTGTCTTGAACGAATAGTGAAGCCAATACCGTATAAAATCTAACATGTTATGTTTCTTTGATTAAAACCGTCATTATTAACAACCTTCTATAAAATATAGAAAATTACGAATAAACAAAAATACCTGCATTTTTGTATAAATTACCATTAGATATTAAAATTGTGAAGTATTCGAACACATAAAAAAATTGTGATGGAGGGATTCGAACCACTGATCCTATGGTTCTAATGCTAGAACGCTACCACCTAAGCTACACAGATGCTACAACTGTGTTAAGCCGGCCGCGGTGGCCGAGGGGACTGAGGCGCTTCAGTCACGGTCTGCACGGCCACTACGGTCGGGGGTTCGAATCCCCCCTCGGGCATGGATATTTGTGCCGTCCTTAGTTGTAGCTAGTTCATAAGTAGTTTATAAGCTTAGGGACTGATAACCCCGTAGTTAAGTCCCTTAAGCTTAACAAACATTTTTAAAAAAAAGTGTTAATTGCTCGTGCTTGCATGTACTTGCAAAGTGGATTTTCTCGAGTACTTTTGAGAGTTGCGTCGAATGGCTTCGGCTATATTGTCATTTGAATTCGGAACTTCACGTACCATACATGTTGTGATATCCTTCTAAGACAATGCGGCTATTCCGATCGGCATAAAAAAAAAAAAAACACTAAATTAAGAAATCGGTGGAAGTCTTTTGGTCATATGTATAAGTTTTAATTTCACAGGATTGTCAGAATACCTTACAATTACCAAATCCTGCCATCAAAAAGTGGTTTAATATGGGGTAATATATTAATTAATTTCCGCTTTTTATCGTGACAGACGCCAGTTGAAAATGTTCAAATGTTTGTTAAGCTTAAGGACTTAACTGCGGGATCATCAGTCACTAAACTTACAATCTACTTATGAACTACCTTACACTAAAGACAGCACAAACATCCGTGCCCGAGGAGGGATTCAAACCCCCGACGGGAAGCGGCCTCGCGCATCGGAGCACAGCGCTTCAATCCTTTCAGCCATTCCGCAGCGGCCGATGCCAATTGATGCATATAGGTGGAATGTGGAATCTGACCTCGGGGAAGATCAGTTCGGATTTAGGAGAAATGTAGGAACACGGGAGGCAATACTCACATTACGACTTACCTTTGAAGATAGCTAAGGAAAGGCAAACCTACATCTTTAGCATTTGTAGATTTGGAGAAATCTTTTGACACTGTCGATTGGAATACACTCTTCCAAATTCTGATGGTAGCAGGGGTAAAATATAGGGCCGAAGAGTTATATTCAACCGGTACAAAAACCAGACAGCGATTATAAGAGTCGAAGGGCAAGAAAGGGACGCAGAGATTGGGAAGGGAGTAAGACAGGGTTGTAGCCTTTCCCCAATGTTGTACAATCTATACATTGAGCAAGCAGTGAAAGAATGGAGAGAGAATTAAAGTTCAGGGAGAAGAAATGAAAAATTTGTGGTTTGCCGACGACATAGTAATTTTGTCAGAGACTGCAAAGGATCTAGGAGAGCAATTGAATAGAATGGACAGAGTCTTGAAAGTAAAATATTAGATGAACATTAACAAGAGTAAAACGAAGGTAATGGAATGTAATATCAGAAAATCAGGTGACGCTGAAGGAATTAGATTAGGTAATGAGGGAATAAAAGTTGTAGATGAGTTTTGTTATTTGGGTAGCAAAATAACTTCTGATGGCCGAAGTAGAGAAGATATAAAAAGCAGAATGGCTATGGGAAGAAAAGCATTTCTAAACAAGCTAAACTTGTTAACATCCAATATTAATTTAAATGTTAGGAATTCCTTTCTAAAAGCATTTGTCTGGAGTGTCGCATTGTATGGGAGTGAAACGTGGACGATAAGGAGTTCAGACAAAAAGATGATAAAAGCGTTCGAAATGTGGTGCTACAGACGAATGTTGAAAATTAGGTGGGTAGATCAAGTAACAAATGAGAGGGTGCTTACCCGAATTGGGAAGAAAAGGAGTTTCTGGCAACTGACTAAGAGAAGGGATAGATTGGTGCCGGCCGCGGTGGCCGAGGGGACTGAGGCGCTCCACTCACGGTCTGCACGGCCACTACGGTCGGGCATTCGAATCCCCCTCGGGCATGGATATTTGTGCCGTCCTTAGTCTTAGCTAGTTCATAAGTAGTTTGTAAGATTAGTGACTGATGACGCCGTAATTAAGTCCCATAAGTTCTACAAACATACATAGATTGGTGGGACACATTCTGAGACATCAAGGAATCGTCAACTTAGCATTAGAAGGAAGTGTGCGGGGTATAAGTCGTAGAGGAAGACCGAGGGACGAATATAGTAAACAGATTGAAAGTGTAGGTTGACGAACGTATTCTCATATGAAGGTACTTGCACAGGACAGGGTAACGTGGAGAGGTGCATCAAACCAGTCTGCGGACTGAAGACCACAACAACAACAACAACAGTTGGAATGAATAAAGAATAATGATACTCATACAGTCAATGGCGGCAAAATAATTTACAACTGTAGTCTGAAATCCAGAGCCGGCTGGTGTTTATAATGACCGTATTATGCAATATAACTTACAGAATATTCTAATTTTCTAAACTACGCTACTGGCCATCCACAACGCAATACCAAAAATGACCGGAGATATCACAGATTTATTTTGAACATAACACATTCTATAAAGATCACATGATTGAAAATGCAGCCCTGTGTGAAGTGAGGAAAATGATGAGGTTAGTATTGAGTTTCATCTACAATTTATACACATCGTTATCGCTGGTACACGCCTCCTCATTCAGTGTAATCAAAGGTTAGCAGCCCTTACTTCTTTCACTTAGAGCCAATGCTAATCTTGTACAACAGGAAGTGCTGGGTCCCGGACCAGCTGCACCGTAATCATCAGCTAGAAGTTCTCAGAAGGCGAAAGATCGGCACTACAGGTAGGTCAAGGCGGCGTTAAATGCCACATGTGGTCGGGCGTTATCCGGTTTGGTCGTCAGCGAGCTCCGAAGCTGTTGGAGGACGACAGGCTTCATAGATGTAACGTAGATGCAAACTGGTCCAATGTTTACGACTAATTCACAGAAATGTGTGTGGCCGGTGGACGGGAACGGACCGCCTCGCTCTTCCCCTCTCTGTATGTATACCACAAAGAACAAAATGTGTCAAGGTGGACGCGAATCTACTGCGTTTCAATGCACACTGCCGAATTCATTTACGCTAAAGCTTTGACACAGCAGTGTTGGTTCCATAGTACATAAACACTACTCACAACAATTACGGGATAGGTGATATATCATCTTCATCTATATCTATAAATGTGAATGTCTGTTCGGTGTACATTATCACGTCTGAACCACAACCCCACAAGGATCCATCTTAGGGCCATTGCTTTTGTTTGTGTACATTAATGATCTCTCATCGGTTTTACTACCAGAAGCAGAGTTCGTTTTGTTTGCAGATGATACAAGTATTGCAATAAAAAGTACGTCAAGCATAATGATAGTCTGCTAATGATAATTTCATGAACATTAATAAATGGTTTAAAGCCAACTCATTGTCATTAAACTTTGAAAAGACTCACTACATGCAGTTCAGAACACGTAAGAGATTTCCTGACAGCACATGCATTAAGTATGAAGAACAGCAGATAGAAGAGGTTGGCAGTATTAAATTCCTGGGATTACAGCTTGATAATAAATTTAGTTGGGAGGAGCACACCACAGAACTGCAAAATCGACTCAACAAATCTGTATTTTCAATTCGAGTGTTATAACATAGGAGACATAAAAATAACAAAGCTTGCATACTTTGCTTACTTTCATTCCCTAATGTCATATGGTATAATATTTTGGGGTAACTCTTCAAGTCAGTCAAAAGTCTTCAGAGACCAAAAACGTGTAATACGTATTATTTGTGGAGTGAATTCACGGAAGCCTCTTCAAGGAACTGGGTATATTAACTACTGCCTCTCAGTATATTTATTCCTTAATGAAATTTGTCATAAATAGTATATCCCCTTTCCCAACAAACAGCTCAGTTCATACATACAACACTAGGAATAAAAATGATCTACACAAGAACTTAAAAGCACTTACTTTAGTTCAAGAAGGGGTCCACTACTCAGGAACACACATTTTCAATAATTTACCATCAAGTATAAAAAATTTAGCTACAAATAAAGATCAGTTTAAGAAGAACCTTAAAGACTTTCTACTGGCCAACTCCTTATACTCCATTACTGAATTTCTAAATTGTACCAAATGATGCATGCACTCATACTATATTAGTATTATTATATTAACAGCAAAAAATAAATAAATAAATAAAATAAAATAAATCCTTAAAAATTTATGTATCTGTATTTATATTATAAGTGTATGTATCTGTATTTATATTGTTAGTATTATCTATTTTTCAACTTGTAAATTGTGTTTCTTGACATGTTCCACATCCACGAGAATCCCCTCAACATGGATCTACGAAACGAATAACTAATCTAATCTAATCTAAACATAAAGAGCTAAAAATTTGTACAGTTACTAATGTCTATCCCGGGAAGGCTTTAGGCACGGTTTTATGGCGATCGGATAGCTATTTATCTATATGTTTGTTCGGTGTACGATTATCACGTACAAACGACAAGACGCAGCGTTTAAATATTTGTACAGATTCTAATTTATACCTGAGGAAGGTTTTAGGCACGGTTTTATAGCGATCTGACAGATATTTAGTAATTTGAAGAATATAACGCGAAATGTTTTTTCTTTGAAAATTATATTTACTCTTTGAAAATGGTTTTATTGGTTGCATTGTTGCTTGAGTGTTGATAATGATAAATGGGTGGAGTATATTGGGATGGAAAGTTATTGGTGTATATAAAATTCTATGCTCTGCAGCGAAAACTACGGAACGCAAACAAATGGTGTGTGTGTGTGTAATTGTTGTCCGAAGTCTCCCGTTGTACACCATAGCAGTTCCATGTCGACAGCTATAAGGGGGTGAAAGATATGGTGGTTGAAAGTCGTCGAATTATAAAAAAAATTAGGACTGAAGGCCACCGATGACGTTTGCGACTCTATAGCAAGGAGGTTACGTAAGGCGAAACGTGATGCCACAGACCATATCTTTGGTCTATGCGTGCTACAATGTCTTCAGCTCTTTCTCTGTAAGGATAAGCATACGTATAAGGAAATATAAGAATAAATAAATAAAGCAGTAAAAAAGAAATTTCTTTTAATACATCTCTTTAAAAAAATCTATTTGACGTTTCGCGCATTACATCAAGTGATCCATCTGTGATATTATTATAATAGTTATTGTTGAATTTCGTGATTGGATTCTTCGAAACGAGTGCATTTTTACCTGTGATTTCTTATATATTCTCTGATAAATGTAACATGTTTTTAGAAGAAAGGAGATGGACAGAGAGAGAGTGGATAGGAAAAGTACTAACTGAAGGTTCGAGCAAATAAATAAATACCCGGGCAACGCCGGGTTTTCAGCTAGTATACAATATAGATAAGGTAACGTACTTTATTCAGATAATGGTTACAACTGTAATTTGTGTGCGACAGATTACGGTACTTTGGTATCTCAACTTTTTACTTCAGGTTTACATGGTGAGACACCATGGGACTAAGTCATTCTCTAATATGGTGATAATAATAATATAGTGTGGCTTAGTACCCTGGTGCAAATCTTTCGAATGGACGCTACTTCGGCGACTTGCGTGTCCCTAGCCTACCCCAGTTATACAAACGGGGTAAGGGGACCAACAGCTTAACGTGGAATCCGAACCACGTGTCGTTTCTGGCGACTTCTCACATCGTTGAGAGGTGAACGATGTTAAAACGCAGACTGAAATAAAATGCGAGGTCTGACAGGCTTTCAAACCGACGACGCTTCAGTTTCCAGTCGAGTGCTTTACCCCAAGACCACCGGGCCTGACAAATGACAAAGTAAATCACCTCAGGTTGTAGCTCTATTTTATCCTAGGCCCATTGCAAGTTAATTATGATAGGGGAAAGAAAGGCTAAAAATGTAAGGGTATTCAGGGAAGTTTAATTAAGTGTATTAAATCATTTTTATTTGTTTATTTATTTATTTTATTTTGCTCAGAAGAAACTGTAAAGATCAACTACTTTATTGCCGGAACGCCCCAACTCCGGGGTACGTTACGAAAAACATTATAAAGAAATACTGATAAATATTATTCGTATTTTGTAATACGGAAAACTGGGCATTGTCGTTCGTTCAAAATCAAGTACGTTTTTCCCTCCATCTACAAACATGTGGGAATTGCATGTTCACAAATCCATTTCACTGCGTTGTAATGTCCCGAGTCTGGCGTTTACGCAGAGCGAGACACCATTGGACTACCATAGTAAATAAGTCATTCTCGTTTCCCTGTAATATGGTGTGTGAGAGCATCGGACGGCCAATGCAGTTGCACACTTGCATGGCATTAACAGTATGAGGTTATCGATCAGCTCTTGAGAGATATTTGGACATTCGTCCATGACCTCAATATCCAGCTCTGCAGATATTGTACGAGGCTGCAATGCGTCAGACAAGTGCATACCAGACATGCTCAATTGGTTGTAAGTCCGATGAACAAGCTGGCCACTCCATTCGTTTAATTCCCTCAGCTTGAAGCATGTTGTCCACCAGAGCAGACCCACCAGAAGGAACCTCTCTCCTATGGCACCAACGTAGGGTACAGCAAAAAGTTGAAGAATCTCATTTCTAAACCTCCGAGCAGTTAAGTCATTCTGAACGACATAGAGATCGATACGTCCGCCAATACTGACTCCTGCCCACACCATTCATCCACCACCATTATGTGGTGATGTATCCTGCACATAAGTAGGATTGTTCCATGTTCTCTGCAGATGACGGAACGGCGATTTTCAGGCTGAACATGTGTGAACAGAACCCAACGCCATTAGTTATGACTCCAATCCTCGTGTTCCCTTGCCCAGTTTCTGCGGGCTAACTGTGTCATAGTTTTAATGGGACACACACCATAGGCGTCTGTGCCTAGAGGCAACATCCCCGAAGCCGATTTCGGACTGTTTGTATTGATATGGCACGTCCTGTTGCTGCCTGTAGGTTGCGTTGTTACATTTAGTCTCCTGCCTCGACGGGCTGTTAGCCGGAGATAAAGGTCATGGCCTTGTCTTCCTTTAACAGTTACTGTGGTCTGAAATCGCTTCCAGGTCTCGGAAATTACATTTTGTTACACTCCAATACCTGCAGCCAGCTCCGTCTAAGGCTGTCCCGCTTCCAACCTTCCCATGAAGCTCCATGCCATAGCTTCAGTAAGACACGTTGTTGTAGTATTGCTCTTCGTGCTCACTACACTATCTGATCCCAACTGCTTGTGTAATTCGTTTGATACTGTAAACGCAACACCAACCCCCATTGCAGTAGTGTTTTGTTATTACCACTATCTCGGTTGCCGGGACCGACTAAAAGACGTCGAACCATTTTGGTTCATTCTGGCTATGACAATATTTCAAAACCTATCTCTAATTGTTTTGATTAGTGCATTTAAATGCTTTACCCAAACGTGTCATTATTTGGTATCAACTACGAAAATTAGTAGCAAGTTGACACGCATTTATAAATTACGTTGTGCTGTACCACTGGGATCGCTCATAAGTTAGAACACTAAAAGCACTATTATGAGAACTAGAGATGTTCCTGTAATTTTATCATAACTCGCCGACCACCGTTACCATCTCGTACAGATAGAGCGCACCTCTTCATTTTGTAACTGCAACCTGTTTCTGACTACAAGCGACTTATTTTGATTTTTCTGTGTTCATTTATCATCAGTTTCTTAAATTTATTGCACTGTCGCCTGTATATTAGACTCATATTTGGAATTAAGTAACAGAGCAGTGTATCTTTCCGCCCTGTGAATAGCGACATTCATCTGTTTGTTTTTGTTTTAAGTGGATGTACAGAAGGTAGAGATACACGTTAGTCCCTTTTTGTCCGAAAGAAGAGACACCACACCTGTTTCGCAGCCATATTGCATTTGCAATTAATTGATAAAGGAGGGGAAGCGAGAAGGATTAGGAAAGAAAGGAATGATAGTGGCTGCATTAGGGCATCGAAATGAAACAATGGCGACAAGTTAAAATGTAAGGCGGGTCGGAAATCGAACCCGGGTCTCCCGCTTTGGGCCAGCTGTCGCCTTAAACACTTGGCTATCAATACTCCTCTCTTCGCTGTAGCGCCCGTCTTCGCGTGTAAATACTTATTATAGGGGGTGTGGTGTCAGTTCTTTCGGATATGTCTGGAACTGCAGCTGCAGAATAAGTCACGCGATAGTTGTTTGTCTATCTGTGAATTGTAGCTTTTTATGGGGTTTATATAGGGTCTGTGACTGATGAGTGCGGATGCAGGCTAAGTTGGTGACATTCCCCTTCCAGTTCCAGGCTGGGCTAGCTTCGGTTCTACAACTGAAGGCTGCGGGACCCGACAGACGTCCTGCACGATCCACGTGTCCTCTGATCGGTCTGCCACTGCCCAGTTACTGCTGGCACTGAGGATGAGCCATTATCTCTGGCTGAGTCGATGCTCCCCCATCGGGGGAACCGGACGGGTGTAATTCCCAATTTGTCTGACAAACAGGTTTCAGGCACCGTCAGTGGCTGCGCCAGAAGCAGACGCTTGTTCTATTTCAGGTGGAACCGTTGAGCAGGCAGTATGCGGGCATTTATGCAGCGCGGGATTACTTGCAGTTTGAGGCTCCAATGCCAGGTGCGTAATGCAGCCAGCAGGGATTTGACTGCCCCGAAGGGTAAGAAAGGCACCTTATGCATACCGGAGGGAGTCATTACATCTACATCTAAAGGGATACTCTGAAAGTCACACTGAAGCGCATGACGGAGGGTTAATCGAACCATGTTTATGATATTTGTCTTTAGTTCCACTCTCTAATAGCTCAAAGGAAAAAGGAAAACCTAAATCTTTCTGTTTTCGATCATCATGTCTCCCTATGTAGGTGGATGCTAACAATATATATTCGCATCTTGAAAGGAAAGTTGGTGATAGATCTCGCCGAAAAAATAACGCATTTCTTTTAATTATTTCCACCCCCAACTCGTGAGTCATTTCCGTGACACTCTCTCCCCTATATCGAGATAGTACAAAAGGAGCGGCACTTCTCTGAATTTTCTCTAAATCGTTCGTCAGTGCCACCTGGTGTGGGTCGCACAATGCGCAGCAATACTTCAGGATAGGACGCACAAGTGTGGTGTAGGCAGTTTCTTTAGTAGAAGTGTTGCATCTTCTAAGTGTTCCGCCAATGAAACGTAGTCTTTTCGCCTTCCCTACAACATTTTTTATGTGTTCTTCCCAATTTATGTTGTTCTTAATTGTTACTCCAAGGTATTTAGTAGTAGGTTGTTGTTGTTGTGGTCTTCAGTCCAGAGACTGGTTTGATGCAGCTCTCCAACCTACTCTATCCTGAGCAAGCCGTTTCATCTCCTCATAAGAACGACAACCCACATCCACTTGAATCTGCTTACTATACGCGTCTCTTGGTCTCCCTCTGCGATTTTTACCCCACACACTTCCCTCCAACGCTAAATTCACAATTCCTTGATGTCTAAGAATGTGTCCTACCAATCTATCCCTTCTTTTAGTCAAGGTATGCCAGAAATTTCTTTTCTCCCCAATTCGGTTCAGTACCTCTTCATTAGTTACGCGATCCACCCACCTAATCTTCAGCATTCTTCTGTAGCACCATATTTCAAAAGCTTCTATCCTCTTTCTGTCCACACTGCTTATTGTCCATGTTTCACTCCCATACAAGGCAACACTCCATACAAATGCCTTCAGAAAGGACTTCCTTAGGCTTAAATCAATATTCGATGTTAACAAATTTCTCTTTTTCAAAAACGCCTTTCTACCCATTGCCATTCTGCATTTTATATCCTCTGTACTACGACCATCATTTGTTATTTTACTGCCCAAGTAACAAAAGTCATCTACCTCCTTTATTGCTTCGTTTCCCAATCTAATTCCTTCAGCATCACCTGCTTTTCTTACACTGCACTCCATTACCCTAGTTTTGCTCTTGTTAATGTTCATCTTATATGCGCCTTTCAGCACACTGTCCATTCCGTTCAATTGCTCTTCCAGGTCATTTGCTGTATCTGACAGAATTACTATGTCGTCGGCAAAAAGCAATGTTTTTAATTCTTCACCCTGAACTTTAATTCCTTCTCCAAATTTCTCCTTGATTTCCTTTATAGCTTGCTCAATGTACAAATTGAACAACATTGGGGAAAGGCTACAACCCTGTCTTACTCCCTTTCCAACCACTGCATCCCTTTCATGCCCTTCAACTCTGACAACCGCTGTCTGGTTTTTATACAAGTTGTAAATAACCTTACGCTCCCTATATTTTACTCCTGCTTGCTTCAGAACTTGAAAGAGTTTATTCCAATCAACATTGTCAAAAGCCTTCTCCAAATCTACAAAAGCTAGAAATGTTGGTTTGCCTTTTCTTAACCTATCTTCTAGGATAAGCCGTAAAGTGAGTATTGCCTCCCGTGTTCCTACATTTCTCCTTCCCCGAGGTCGGCTTCTACCAGCTTTTCCATCCTTCTGTGTATAATTCGTGTTAATATTTTGCAACCATGACTTATTAAACTGATGGTTCTGTAGTTTTCACACCTGTCTGCACCCGCTTTCTTTGGAATGGGGATTATAACATTTTTCTTAAAGTCTGAGGGTACTTCACCTGTCTCATACATCTTACACACAATGTGAAACAATTTTGTCATGGCTGGTTCTCCCAGAGACTTCAGTAGCTCTGCCGGGATATCATCTACTCCAGGGGCCTTGTTTCGACTTAGATCTTTCAGTGCTCTGTCAAATTCAACTCTCAGTATAGTATCTCCTATTTCATCATCATCTACATCCTCTTCCCTTCCTACAATAGTGTTTCGAAGTTCATTTCCTTTGTAGAGCCCCTCTATATACTCTTTCCACCTTTCAGCTTTCCCTTCTTTGCTGAGAACTGGTTTTCCATCAGTGTCCTTGATATTCATAGAGCTGTTTTTCTTATCACCAAATGTTTCTTTTATTTTCCGGTAGGCTGTATCTATTTTTCATCTATTTATACATTCTTCTACATCCTTGCATTTGCCTTCTAGCCATTCCTGCTTAGCCATTTTGCACTTCCTGTCAATCTCATTTCTTAGTCGTCTGTACACCATTTTGCCTGTTTCATTTACTGCATTTTTATACTTTCTCCTTTCATCGATTAAATTTAGTATCTCCTGTGATATCCAAGGATTCTTTGTAGGTCTTGCCTTCCTACCTATTTTGTCCTCTGCTGCCTTCACTATTTCATCTCTCAATTTTACCCATTCCTCCTCAACTGTTTTATTTTCCCCTGTTCCTGTCAATTGTTGCCTGAAGCTCCCTCTGAAATTCTTAAGAACTTCAGGTTCCTTCAATTTATCTAGGTCCCATCTCCTTATTTTCCTACCTTTCTGTAGTTTCTTCAGTTTCAGCCTACAGTTCATAACCAACAAGTTATGGTCAGAGTCTATGTCTGCCCCTGGGTATGTCCTACACTTCAAAACCTGGTTCCGAAATCTATGTCTTACCATTATAAAATCTATCTGGTATCTCCCGGTGTCTCCTGGTCTCTTCCACGTATACAACCTTCTTTTGTGATTCTTAAACCAGGTGTTTGTTATAACTAAATTATGTTCCGTGCAAAATTCTACCAGGCGGCTTCCTCTTTCATTCCTTTTGCCCAGACCATATTCACCCACTATCCTCCCTTCCCTTCCTTGTCCTACTACCGAATTCCAGTCTCCCATAACAATTAAGTTTTCCTCTCCCTTAATTGTCTGAATAATTTCCTTTAGCTCCTCATATATTTCTTCTATCTCCTCATCATTGGCAGAGCTAGTTGGCATATAAACCTGTACTACTGTTGTCGGTATTGGCTTCGTATCTATCTTGACAATGACAATGCGATCGCTGTGCTGGTCATAGTAGTTTACCCGCATTCCTATTTTCTTATTCATTATCAATCCTACTCCTGTGATACCCCCAACTGATTTTGTATTTATAATCCTGTACTCACCTGACCAGAAATCCTGTTCATCCTGCCACCGAACTTCACTAATCCCCACTATACCTAACTTCAACCTATCCATTTCCCTTTTTAAATTTTCTAATTTTCCTACTCGATTAAGGGATCTAACATTCCACGCTCCGACCCGTAGAGTGCCAGTATTGTCTTTCCTGATGATCACATCCTCCTGAGTAGTCCCCGCCCGGAGATCCGAATGGGGGACTATTTTACCTCCGGAATATTTTACCCGAGAGGATGCCATCATCATATGTTCATACAGTAGAGCTGCATGTCCTCGGGAAAAATAACGGCTGTAGTTTCCCCTTGCTTTCAGCCGTTCGCAGTAGCTGTGTGGCAAAGCCACATTAGCTGATGTTACAAGGCCAGCTCAGTCAATCATCCAGACTGTTGCCCCTGTAACTACTGAAAAGGCTGCTGCCCCTCTTCAGGAACCACACGTTTGTCTGGCCTCTCCACAGATACCCCTCCGCTGTGGTTGCACCTACGGTACGGCTATCTGTATCGTTGAGGCACGCAAGCCACCCCACCTCGGCAATGTCTGTGGTTCATGGGAGTGGTTAGTAGGTATGACTGATTTATCGTGTAACTGAAGTTATTTTAGTCGACAATTTCTTTTAGTGGACATATGAATGACCTCGCACTTATCATTATTAACGGTCAATTGGCAATGCTTGCACCATTCAGATATCTTAACTAAATCATTTTGCAGTTGCTTTTGATCCTCTGGTGACCTTACTAACCGATAAATGACAGCATCATCCGCGATCAGTCTAAGAGAGCTACTCAAATTTTCTCCTAAATCGTTTATAAAAATAAGGAACAGTAGGGGTCCTATAAAAGTTCCCTGGGGAACGCCAAATACCACTTCTATTCTACTCGATGACTTACTGTCAAATTACAACGTACTATGTCCTTTCTGGCAGGAAATCACGAATCCAATCGTACAACTGTGGCGATATTCCATAAGCACGCAATTTGACACTTGTGGGATAAAGTGTCAAACAGACTGAATTCTGTCCTTCCGTATGAAGGTGTTCATAACACCACTAATGATGTGCATCACATCCCACCTTTCAGCGGTATCTGAAGGGGTAAAGGTTGTCATTATTGCTCGCGATACGAAAATAGAGCTGGCCATCCGCAGCATAAGCAAAGCTGAATGTCCGAATCAAAAGTTCAAATGGTTCTCTGACCGTGTAGGTTGCAGTTTCCTCAACTTGCGTCATAGGCTGATGGGTTTTCTGGTTCCGCTATATAGCTCAGGAATGTTCTAGACACACAGAAAGTGAATACACATGAAGCGTAATCTGTGTGGCGTGGACTGGCAGTGTTTTTAATGAAGAGCAGCGGTTCACAAACTTTTTTGCTCTGCGGCTCAACCTTTGAATAAAAACGTCTGGGAGGCCCAGTAACTAAATAAAAACCACAACACACAACAATATGTGCGTAGGTGTGTGTGTGCGCGCGCACACACACACACACAAAATATACTAATGTAGAGGAAAGATTTTTATTGTATTGACTGAATTATAAAAAGTATACGAAAACGCAAAATTGAATAGGCAATGTTAAATACTCAGTGGGATATTTGACACTGTTTTTCACTTACAACTTTAGCCTCAAATCAGTGTTTACATTCAGTGTATTCCTGTACTTTTTTTCAAAAACAGTTAAGTTGAAAAGGCTTGTTCACATCAATAGGTGGTCGAAATGGCGACTGAATGTTTCAGAGCAATTTTGGCCATTGCTGGATAGTTTTACGGAACCCTCATCCAGAATAGGACCAATGGCGTTGTCGTTTTAGGAAAGTAGTCTCTGAAACAAACATGCAAATGATTACACACTGCTGTAATGTCTAGTCAGCTGGGGCACCCCAACTTTTTGTCACCGTGTACTATCGGCATTTTATGAAATTTTTGGCGTACCACTAGAACGTGGTCAATTGTTGACAAACCCTGTGGTTGCAAAGGGAGGGTAGGATATTGGAAGGTTGACTGAGGAGTGATGCAGGAGTGAGGTAAGAAGTGAAATAAGCTAAGCGCTTCTACAAGGTTTCACACTGTCAAAGTGGGAACTTGGACGTTTTCCGCACAATCTTCATCCATAAGTAAAATCCCTGGTTCGTCACGGAGTTCAAACAATCTTGACAATACCTTACCTCTCGACAGCCACCGAACTTTGGAACTAAGTAAGGTTCTTTGTGTTCACTCCCCATTTCATGACACAAAACACTAATCAGTCTCGAATTTATTGACCTTAGTTGAGCTATTTTTACTGCAAGAGCATCTCTATATGTTGCAATGTGTAAGGTGGCTACTGAATGGAAATTTCCTACCTTAAGTTTTGGGATTATATATGTTGGCAACAACACACACACACACACACACACACACACACACATATATATATATATATATATATATATATATATATATATATATATATATCTTTGTTGGATCCACGAGGATTATCTTTGGCGGCCGTAGGCGGGGTTTGCTGAGTGTAGCCGTGGGAGAGTCGGAGAGTAGTAGCGGAGCGTGACGGTTGCACTGGAGCACGCGGTGGACGCAGCCCGGAGTTCTTCATGATGCTGCTAATTTTTTGGTAATTTACTTTAAATGTTTTTCGCAATGCGCAAGGTCGCTTATTTTATTTTATTTTGTATCACTTTCCATTCAGTAGTAACCTAAACACAACCTTGATTAATTCGTGGCTCGTCACTGTAATTATTGTAATAACATAGATAGGGAATTAACCAAACGTAATAATAAAAAAGCAGTTCCCTTTCACTTTTTGACATTTTGACTTTTTATAATTTAATCCTTTCCTGAGGGTAGGGCTGCATTCCTATTTTAGAAACTGCCTCATTGCACGACTTCGCAATAATATGCACATTCTTCATTTTCTATAGTTTATGTTAGTCATGTCGAATTTACTGATTGCTAATTTTCTAATTTTCTTTAATACAGATTTATTCAGTTTGATTGGTTTAATTTTGTTTGTTATTATTCTTGACGCTGTAAGTGATTGTAAGTTAATGGTAATTAAGTATATTGTAACAAGTGGGTGACATGAACGATATGAAGTGAAGAATGTGCGTTGGTGTGAAGCGAGGTATCACTTCTATTTTTACAACAAAAGTAGGAGGCGAGGTACTGGCGGAAGTAAAGTTGTGAGGCGGCATCGTGAGTCGTGTCGGGATAGCACAGTCGGTAGTGCGCTTGCCCGCGAAAGGCAAAGGTCCCAGGTTCGAGTCCCGGTTCCGGCACACAATTTTAATCTGCCAGGAAGTTTCATATCAGCGCACACTCCGCTGCAGAGTGAAAGTTTCATTCTGGAAACATCCCTTAGGCTGTGGCTAAGCCATGTCTCCACCATATCCTTCCTTCCAGGAGTGCTAGTCTTGCGTGTTTGCAAGAGAACTTCTGTGAAGTTTAGAAAGTAGGAGGCGAGGTACTGGCGGAAATAAAGTTGTGAGGCGGCATCGTGAGTCGTGTCGGGATAGCACAGTCGGTAGTGCGCTTGCCCGCGAAAGGCAGAGGTCCCAGGTTCGAGTCCCGGTTCCGGCACACAATTTTAATCTGCCAGGAAGTTTCAACAAAATAATGTTTCTTGCAGACAGATTGTATAGTAATACTAAGACAGGGCCATCAAGTACAACACAGAACGACATTCTTTTATTGTTCTCGAAAGTGACTATCAGCCTACCAAGATTTTGCATCTTTTTTATCCTTCTAATTTTGCAGTCAGATAGCCTAAGTTTCGACGTTGCGCACTAAGTTACTCTACTAGTAGTATTGCAGTCAGATCCTTAATTTTAGTAGCCCGATACGATCTTTCATATTTGTAGACTTCTGTTAGTACTGAAGGTAACATACACACACACACACACACACACACACACACACACACACACACACATATATATATATTAAGTAGCCCCGTCACATACATTAAACCTGACCCGTTGCAAATGTGTCAGCTGAATCAAGGGGAGCGCCGGCCGCGGTGGCCGAGGGGACTGAGGCGCTACAGTCACGGTCTGCACGGCCACTACGGTTGGGAGTTCGAATTCCCCCTTGGGCATGGATATTTGTGCCGTTCTTAGTGTTAGCTAGTTCATAATTAGTTTGTAAGTTTAGGGACTGATGACCCCGTAGTTAAGTCCCATAAGCTACACAAACATTTCAATCAAGGGAGCGGCTGATCTAACGGACGACGTACTAGTGATACAAGATCTATAGGATATTTTTACTTCTGTTTTTTACTCGGTGACCTTGGCAACTGGCGTGTGAAACCCCTGAACCTATCGATAATTTTTATCCCGTCTTCGACTCTGGACGAATGTTCGCGACCCAGTAAAGGCTGCCCGCGGCCCGCTTATGGGTTACAGTAAAACACAAAATAAGCTGCCTCACAGAGTGCAGTGCGAACACAAGACAAGAATAGGTCAAGGAACCATCGGAGTAAAGCTACGTTCACACTGAGGGATTTGTCGAAGAAATTTCTTCCCGGCATAAGTCGCGGAGATATGTATATCGCGACTCTGTTGAGACTTGAGAGACATGTGCTCGACACAAGCAGTGTTCTCACTGCCGACGTGTAGCCATTCAATTTCACGGAACATGGCGGCGTCCGATGCAGAACATCTATTTCTATGCGCTAGTGCTGTGAATACAATTATGAAAAAGGAGCCGCGGCCGATTAGTCGTGCGTACTGAGCTGCCGTGCTGCGGTTCGCGCGGCCGTTCGCCGCCGGGTGTTCGAGTCCTCCCTCTAACATGGATGTTTGTGTTGTCCTTAGTTTAAGTAGTTTATAAGCTACGAACTGATAACCCAGCAGTTGATTCCGATAGGCTTACAAACATTTCAACATTTGAATGGAAAAAGAAAACAATGGGAGAAAGCAACGGCCGCGGTTGAGTAGCCGAGCGGTCTAAAGCGTCTCGCTGAGGAGCGCGTGGCTGCTCGCCGTGGAGGTTCGAGTCCTCGCGGGGGCATGGGTGTAAGTGTTGTCCTTAGGTTAGTTTACCTTGGTTTAAGTAGTTTGTAAGCTATGGACTGATTACCACGCAGTTTGGTCCGATAGATTTACAAACATTTCAACATTTGAACATTTGAGAAAGCAACGCAGGTGGTAGATGCCCAACTTTCTCAATATACGGAGTAGTCTCGGAGCGTACAGTTCAGTGATGAATGACCTGAAAATTCAAGATATACAGGGTTTCAAAAATTTTGTTCGTATGTCGACGAAGAACTTTGAAATATTACCAAATATGACAGCTCAATACTACACAATGCAGAATACAAATTTTCGAGATTCTGTATCTCCTGCTGAACAACTTGCCGTTACTTTACGGTTTTTAGCTACCGTTTCAACCCCAAATTTTATTAATTTATGAAGAAAAATATTTCTTTGAATATTTCTATAGATTATGATTGGAATAATGTATATGTGATAGAATTTTTGATTACTTTTAGTTTTTTGAGGGAAATTTGGGGTGACTGCATATGGCATCATTGGGCAGGATACGTTTCTTTTATCGTAACTAAAAGCATGTTCAAACTGTTTACTATTAATTTAGCCATTAGACAATTATTTAGTAATGAAATTTTAAAATTAATTTGTTTCCTTTACCTTGATAAAATTATTTGAAAGTCTTACTGCATGTACAGCAACATAGACATTAAACCACAATACATATTTTGACAATGAACTGCAGCCTAATGCTCTCTGTTTGCTCAAGGTAATGGTAGACAACCTAGTCACAATTAATTGTTGGAGGTCCAGCAGTGCTGTTTACAATCTTTTGGACATTGGTTGTGGCTAGAAGAACACATAAAGATGGCGTTGCCATATGTCAACACTGGGAGGGAAAGGGTTAATGTACATGCACAGGATTTAGAAATCGAAAATCACTGAAATAAAACCAAAAGCTTAAAAAAGAAATGTAGGTAAAAACTTGTTACGTTGATTGCTTCTTTTATTCTCAAGTAATATTAACAGCACTTAAAACCACGTTGAGTAATAGCAAAACATTTATTCAGTTGAAATATATACATTCTGTCTCTGACCCTCATTTTCGCCGATGTTAATTTCTGCAGTAACATTTCATTCGTTCATCTCTTCAAGTTTCGCTTCTAATATGGCATCCTGAATTCTTATATGTAATAGTAAAGGGCGTCTGGGATTTTTTATATTTCTCAGCTCCCCCTCCACATATTTACCAAAAGAGGAGATGCGAAATCGGCATAATCACTTCCTCTTCTTCTTAGTTTTGACTTCCTTTTCCATCTCTTGTGATTTACCCTAAAAAGAAGGGGAAAAGTTCTCAGATTTTTTGATAATTTTTGCAGGTACCGAAACCGAAGCACAGTGGATGAAAATCGCAAGAGAATCTAAGATTCACTGGCACTTTCCTCACTCCACAGGGGCTTTAGACGGAAAACTCGTTCAAATTGTTAATCATTCACAAGCTGTAAGCACCTATTACAACTATAAAGACACTTTCAGTACTATGATGATGGCTTTAGTGGATGCAGATTACCAGTTCATTTTTGCAGATGTTGGAGTGCAAGGGCGTATTTTAACAAGGCCCTCCAAGCAACTTAGCTGAACATACCAGAACCGGAACTTTTGCCAGGACGAGCAGTGCCGAGTGCATATGTAATTGTTGCTGGCAATGCGTTTGCTTTATAAAAATATGTAATGAAACCCTTTCCGGGTAAGCATGAGAAAGACAGCATTGAATCAGTATACAATTAGAGGCACTGTAGATCGCGCCGAGTGTCCGAAAATGCATTTGGGATTCTATCAGCTGTTTTATGAAAATCCATTCATCTCGATACCCTTAAAGCAACAGTTGTGGCAATGTGTTGCGTTTATCTCGACAACTCCCTACGAAGAAATCGAGATGTTCGCCTTATACATTCACCGCCAGGCACTTTCTATTACGAAAATACAGAATCAGGGACTGTACAACCTGGGAGATGGAAAAACCAGCCACCACTTGCACCGCTATTATGAATAGGTAGAAATGTTGCCGAAGATGCAAAACAAGTAAGAAATGAATTCGCAGCGTATTTTGTCACTCCTGAAGTACAAATTGAGTGGCACCATTTGTTTGTTTAGTGTTTTAAATATAATAATGACACAACTATCAAGTTTATCAAAAATGTTCAAGCACTGATGTATAAAACATATTCACAGTCTTCATTGTGATATAATGAAAATTTGTAATAATCGTGAAAAATAAATATGCCCTAACTTACATCAAACGTAGAAAAACTCGTATTTGATTTGCTAACATCCTTCAGAAACAGCAGTGAACTGTAGGCGTACCACTTTTCTGCCCGATCCTGATTTCTTGGTGTTGTTTTATTATGTTCGCGAAAGAATTGCGACCGCTGATTGTGTAATTTGCGGTTCATTTCTTCATCGGAGGTGTTGCAGAGCAATGCAATTACGTGAATTGCGTCGCGTTTAGCGTTTCGCTTTTTATAATTCGCGCATGTGGGATCCCACAACATGCGTCTGTCACGGAATTCATCGATTAGTTTCATTGTATTACTCTTAGTTCACTTCATTTTGCCTACGACTACAAAACAGGCTTACGATTTCACAGAATTCGCGGATGTAAACAACTAGTCACGTGTAACCAAGATGCCACAGCACGAATCTGCCTGTGAACTGCGCATGCGCAGAAGAAAATGTACCTGGAATTTGTGCCTTGTTTTCGCTCGGCGGACGGATACAGGCTCATGTGCCGGAGTAGAGAATTTCTTGCAATTGCAACGTTGATGTTGTAGGTACAGTCTTAGACAAAAAAATTGATCGCCGGCCGGCCGACGCAGAGGCAAAGTCCGAGTCGGTCGCGCAGTGTGGACAATAAAATCGATCGCCCCTCAGAATGCTAAGTCCGACGATGTGCACGATCTGGCAACACTGTAGAATGCGGTACTGTCAGGAGGAAGTGTTATGTCCTTCTCGAGACGGTAATGTGGTATATGAGCTCGTGGTGTCGTGGTAAGAGCCGCATGTACAAGTGCATAAGTAAGAAGTCGCGAGATCGAATCCTACCACCACCATTTTTTTTTTTTTTTTTAACCGCAAATCTGCTGTCTTCGTTATCAGTGTGGAAAAACCTCAAATGTAACAGCGAAAAGTCACAGGAACAATTACACAAAAGGGCTCGCTGCTGCATCAGAACTGGACTGTTTACTCTCGGGAGTAGTGGGCACCGGCTACGGCGACGCGCCAGCGGCCGCCTGCGGACTCGGCGACAGTGGCGCGCCGCTGTGAGGCTATTTACCGGCTGTTATATCCTTTCTTCAAGTTCTGGTACTTATATTACAGTCATGTATTAAATTTTTCTGACGTATGAACATAATCGAAACGTCGTAAAGTATAATCGGTATAAAGGGTCATAGGGGTGACTATTACCACATTTTTCTTGAACGTCATCAGACCGCTCAATCAGGATTCCTAGTCACGACTGTTACTAGTGACGAGTTATGATGCTCTTATGCTGACATCTTAAGAAGAAATAAATGACAGAGTATTAATAGATATTTATACTCAGCAAAGTGCAACCACAACGCCAGGGTGCGCCCATTTTTTGCAAACAACTGAGACACCATTTAGTCGCACTGTAAGGACAAACGACCTAAAAAAATTACATCATGTGTTAGTACTACACTATAATAATTCCAGTTGATTTCACAAGCAAAACATCGAATAGTGTGCTTTGGAAGTCACCCATTCCGCACCTACTCTTTCGATACATGTCCTCAAATGTTGATGTTTCCCGCCCCTACTCGAATAACCTACGACAAAAATTATTTCCAGAAAAAATACACGTCGAATATCGATTGGCGTCATAATTAGCTTGCAATCAGTTCGATTCTAAAGGGTCACATTTTGGTAAAACAACCAGAACGTTGTCAGGCTTTCCCATTATCAGAGAGAATATAGCAAGTAACCACAAGAGGTTTCTTGTTGTTTTCCATGTGGATTCGTGAAATTTCTGTCAGAAAAAAGCTAAAAAATTCTACTCCAATGAGACCCGAACCATTGGCCAAAGCCACCTCTCCGTGGCAGGCGACTACTTCACCGCAGAGCTATCGAGGAGCTTGTGCGCCAGGGCTTTCCTACTGCCACATACGTCAATAGAACATATAACTCGCAACGTAAGAGACGAGATTAGTTGGAATTTCGCCGTGCAAACAATTTTATGGACCCAAAAGCATGAACAAATAGCCTTCTGTCGCCTCTCGACTGAGAAACCAGTCAGATTATTCAATGTAAATTACAGGAAACATCAAGTGAATTTATGAGCATAGTTCTGTGCTAACCAGGAAGTAAGACCTCGGTACCAGCGTTGACAGATTTACACTGCGATGTTGCCAAGCTTTATTCATACTATCAACAGGAAGAATAAGAGCCGAGGTGATTGCCAAGCGAGCTCGACAGAGACTTAGCTCGCAGGTCGCGCGCCTGCTGGGGGTCCGAACACCTGAAGTATATGTCGATGAGCCCTGCTCGCAATTCCGTAACTAGCTTTAATGAGCCGATCGTTGTCACTAATAAAATATACAGATGCACCGACCGCTAACTTAGTAATAAATGCCTCAGTTAGTTGGGTATTCTGTCAAAAGTCTTTCACCAGTGCTGTTTCACATTTCTTCAAGCATTTCCATTGATTATACTGAAAACATTAGCTGTAAGCGTTAGTTTTCTTTACAATTATAGACTCAGAAAATATCTTTCTTGATATCGCTGTCAGTGGCACAAACGAACGAAAAGAAATCAATGCAGCATTGTTTTCAACATGTGAACATTTCTGGGAAGGCTTCGTAACATGGAATGCAAAATAAGAAGAGCTTCTGTTTTCTAAACATAGAATGAGGAACAGTAATGTATATATTAATTTATCTTTAAGCGAAACTGTCATCCAGTCTACAAATATTGCAAAAATGAAACGTATCACCTGTTGATTAGAGTCCCATTGTATCCCCTAACAAAAATGATCAGCAGATATACTGAAAACCTTTTGATGACTGTGGAGAACATTCAGGGCAGAAAGAATCCTAAATTCAAAATAAGTATGGGTTAACGAAGCAGAGCATAGTGCTAATATTGTATGCAGCTGTCGCACAGTGTTTGTTGTTAGTATTATTATTATTATTATTATTATTATTATTATTATTATTATTATTACCCCAACCATTTTCATATGAATACAAGCTCCAACCTCCCACAATATTCATATGACAACCAATGGGCCGTAATATGATGACACACTTAATCAGATGGTTATAGAAATTGCAGTGACTGTTTTTATGCTGGCAATGGATAACGCGAAATTGTCACTATTTCGGAAGATATCACAGATTAAGTTCTGTCTGTGAAACAATTGTTCAACAGTTAGTTTATAGTATCGACATCTCTGCACGTAACACGAACCCATCAGTTGCCAATTATACGCAGCTAATTTTATAATTTGATCTTCCTACGAACGATTTAATTTCTTTCACAACAGCGTTATTACATACTGAAAGAGTTCAATAAGTATGAGTGTATCACCTCTCGTTAACGTCCACTTCCTGTTCTCACCCCTACACCACTGCAGAGGTCTAGTAAATGACACAAAGTACAGGTTTATACCTTCATTAAAGGGATTATTGATGTCAGTTTTCCCGCCAGTATTCTGCTATTGTTCTGAAGATGAATACTCAACGTAAATAGTAATATTCAGTTGTATGAATATCTGAGGTGTTGACTTCAGTTCCACAAACCAAAAAATGGTTGAATAAGGCGAATAAAAAGAGTCTATATGCCAATAAATAAAAATGAAATAACAGTTAATGGAAGTTTACAAACTCCATCGGAAAAATGAAAAATACTTTCTTGACCTAATTACTACTGCAATACAAATTCTTGGATTTCACAGAAATGAATTACTTAGGCCCTACTTTTGTTTTGGTGCATTTCACTTGCACTAGATAAGGGATAAAACATGCGAATATTTCATTAGTATTACAGGTCCTGTAACTCTGTCGATTACTACCGAGTTGACAATCACTTTCCGTATGATATTCGTTGTTTGAGAGTGATTAAAGGGGCTTTACGACATCCTTTTATTAATCGAATTCTTTAAACTTCTCGGTAGTTGCAGGAAAGTGAATTCAGGTAGACAGCGGTAATATTGAAAATTTGTGCCACAGCGGTACTGGAACCCTGCTTTCTTTTTCCTAATAGAGCTATTCTTTGCGGTAGTCCCTTAAAAAAGACAACAACAAAAAATTACAGATGCGGTGACTACTCTGGCCGAGCGACCTGGAAGAATCGCCTCGGCTATTTATTCAAATAATATTCAATATGCTTCAAGTTTTTCAAAGCATGTTGTCACTGGGTCTCATATAGGTAAGACAGCAGTGGAGATAGCTAGAAACGTATGTATGGTGCGATTACTTTTGTGCAAATCACCTCACAAAAGAGATTTCCCGTTTCAAGAAAGATCTTTCCGGTATTCATGATTTACACATGAAGACTCGATAACTCACGTGCCAGTTAATCGCAGTGAAATGCAATATGACTGTGTCTTTCTGGCAGCGACTATCTTTTCGGTTTTTCTATTTTGCAGCAGTCTGCCACCTCGTTTTGGAAGTGAAAAACGATTTTTGCAGTCCACCACACATTAATTCACACACACTCCCTTCCCGGACAATGACAATTGCAACCGGAGATGTTAAATAAAATATGACACTGAATGCAATTCCATACCTACCCAATCTGCTTCTCGTTGTCAGTTTTTTTAAGGTTACTGTACTTTTATTCTGAAGACATAAACGCCTCCATTCTTACAGCTCCACCAATAAAAATGCAGTTCAATGACATAAATTCGTTTCTGACAGATAAAAAATACTATAGTAGTAACTAACTGGCAAGTGTGGCGAATTCTATAAGTCATCTTTCGAACTCAGGTGTTTCTTAGGATTCGTGTAGTTGATGTTGCAGTCGTACCCATTTAAAATACAGGAATAATAAAAGCTTCCGGCTTTAAACATACTTTTGTGGTGGGATTTAACTGTATGGTTACCGTTGCAGCAGTACACAGGTGGTGATATATTGTCGAGTCTGTGAAGAGTCTCTCATTTCTTTAGTACAGGATAAAGTTAGAAAGCTGCTGTTAGAATTATTGAAGTGAAGTGATCACATGGCATTATGGTCCGGGACATCCCAGGTGGGATTATTCGGCCGCATTACTACTTATTTTATCTCGAATTTAACATTCTGCAATAATAATAACAGAAGATAGGAAACAACTCGCCGTAAAGACGAACGCTGAGTCGCAGGCAGACACAAATAAAAGACATTCACATTCAGACAATTTAAATTTTAGGCCGCGCCCTTCTTCAGAAAGAGAAACATTCAAACACACAGTCACTCAGGCATAACTCATCCCCACACGTCAGCCATCGGTGGCAGCTCAGCATACTCTGACATATTACAACAAATTTCAAGCTCGTTTTGATCATCATCAGGCGTTTATGCGTTCTGATCCGTTAGTTAAAGGGATTGTCATAGCATCGGTTTTGTTCACTCTCCGCTCTAGTTAGGCTATTTTAGTCTCAGACGGAAAGCGGTGCTAGTGAGTGAACATTGAGGCGCTATGCTACAATGCGCGAGGCCGTTCTCCGTCGGAGGCTGGAATCCTCCCTCGGGCATGTATGTTTGTGCCGTCTTTAGTATAAGGTATTCATAAGTAGTTTGTAAGTTTACGGTCTGATGACCCGCAGTTAAGTTCAAAAATGTTCAAATGTTTGTATAGCTTATGAAACTTAACTACGGGGTCATCAGTCCCTCAACTTACAAACTACTTATGATCTACCTTATACGAAAGACGGCATAAACATCCATGCACGAGTGGGGATTCGAACCCTCGAGCGCACGCAGTTAAGTCCCACAGGCTTTACAAAAAGAGAAAAGTGAGTGAACAGAAATCGATGCCCAGCGGTGCCTTCCACTAGCGTAGAGAAATGTCCCATCATGTGTCCTGCCAAATCATGGCCTATATGGCTAGCGGATAATGTTACTTCCTTCGTTTTCGCATGACATCGTTTAATACACATTTTATAAGCCACTTGATTACTACATCCCACACTTCATCTTCATCCATGGCATAACAAAGATTTACGAAAATAGGTTTCCCATGCTGTAAATTACGAGAGACATTGTAATTTACTCTTCAGATGAGCTCATTGTAGACGAAGACGTAAATTTCCTATAATTATTGCTTATTACACACGAATTATATTTAACTGTTTGTCAGACATTGAACGTAATGGCACTTCAACGGTATTCATTCGTCAGGCATTGTTTATGAAGAAGCCAAAACATGTCCAATACTTGGGTCTCGGAGTGGAAAGTGTATTTATTCAAATAACTAATGGGTCATACATTTCTTAACTGTGGAAATACTGCAGCAAACTGATTACTTAATTGTAACATATAAACTTGTGTAATAGCTGTCATTTAAATTGCATAGCAGACGGTAATTTGCCTAAGCAGTTGTTTGCAGAATTCGTTATTTACCGTACGATTTAATTTTGTCTCTTCTTATTCCTATTTAGCACGTGTATCGTATATTGGACTGAAGCAGACAAACGAGTGTTATCTTTCAAATATTAAGGGTTCTTGGTTCCATTCTCTGCATGTTCTTGATGGTCTGCTGGTCATAAGAAGAGAAGACGCCACCGACACTTACGATGTCAGCGCTAAATTAAGGCCACCAGGACTACCATGTTGTAAAGCTGGTAGACAGCGTGACGCCGTGTCACTCTCTAAGCATCCCTACTGTTCTGATATAGAAATTCTACTGTCCAACATTGGCGATGGTTACAATATAACTGCTGCTGATGCATTGCCGCGAAACGTGAGAAGCACCTTACAGATTAGAATTTTTGTTTCAGCATGCCTCGATTCTAGTTCTAAACAAATTCCAGGCAGCTCCACACTAACGAACATTTACAGCTATCAAATTAAACGCATAGGAATTATACAAGTGTAACTGCTGGATCTGTTTTAAGTAATATTAAATTTTTGGATGAATATGGCTCGGAAAGCAACGTCAATTTTATTACAGTCCATCTCCTGTCTCTGAATGATTTGACAATTGCGTTAATTCTGTAAAGCGTTGTGGCAACTGTGAGTCAGTGCTGAATGAACACATGCAAAGCGATATTCACCGATGAGCGGAGGGGGCGGGTGTACTTCCCTCCTTATGTCCCCAAGTCTATATATAAAAATGTTAGGCGTATAGCTGTTAATCTCCGAAATTTCTTGACCCATTGCTTTGAAATTCTGACTCGACGTTGCATTCTAGCCCAGGAAAGTTTTTAGGTACACATTTCTTGAATATATTATATATAACCTATAAATTCGTTACTTTTGCGATTTTTAGTATAAACCTTTTTCCAATGATAAAGTTTATATAAATTCAGATACGACACATACTGAAAAATTTGGTGATATGAAAACATGCACATATTTTATTAGAACGTTGTGTCAACATTTCAAAGCTTTCGGAAACATACGATTTTGAACATAACACTAAACATGGCTCTAGGTTAGAAACAGTTCTAAGAGGAAATAGAAGTGAGGAGGAGACGAACAGGAAAAGCGTAATGATGAGATGTAGAGGGAGACGGAGGAGGTGCAGATGCACAGAAAGAGGGGGGAGGGGGATCGCATAGATAAAGAGAGAGGGAAGAAGATGGGGAGGAGAAAATGGACAAGGAGTGGGGAAGGAGGAAGTTGGGACAAAGAGAGGGGAACGAGGAAATGTGCAGAGAGAGGGGACAGAGATAAGGGGAGCAGAGAATGTAGGACGTATGTCCAGTTCCCATCCACAAGGCAGTAGGAAATTACGTATATAAGAAATGTATGGTTCCTCTTATCTTTCTTTTCCATTTAATCTGTATTAAGCCACAGCAATGCATGGACGGATATAACTAGTGCCATAGTAAGTACAGTAACACATCTTTCATTCACAAGAAAAATGTGATGTCCCCATTACATAAATAAAGGGTTGTGAGGAATAGTTATGTAGAAAGGAAAGTCCTGGAGTTTATGATGTTTACGATCCTGACTACTATTACGCATAGGCGGAATCCCAACATGTTTATCACTTCACACTGACACAAGGGCTGTAATACGAGAGAAGGAAATTTATTATATGCTACTCACAAAAGGTTATTACTTGTGTACCACTATCGAGTGCAGGAAAGCTCCTCAATTATTTTCGTGTGTGTTGCATGTATTTTGGTCTCACCTAGGGTGTCTTCCTGTGCGGGTAAGAAGAAAGTCATCGGAATAGAGTCTGATTTTAGTTACGAGAAACCTGAGCAGATAGTGTCGGCACACTGCGTTCAGAACCAAGACGACGTCTTCCTCTTTGTGTCTTGGCGTGTGCTGGAGTGGGGTGCTGTTTACACATGCACTTGTTGCGAGTCTCTACACCTGGAATGCACTGCCTTTGCCAACTACTTTAAAAACGTAATACATTCTCCATTATTCCATTTTATGTAATTTATGTAATTTAATTCAGCAACATTTCGTAATATTTTTCTAAGGCGTCTTGGAACTGACTCTACTAACTGCCTTGATAATGTTTCATAGTGGTCTATTTGCCACCATGTATGTTCTATATTTTCCCAATAGTCGCTTGCGTTTTCTTGATCCAAGTGGCAACGACCTCGTTACTTCCGCTCACATATTCTCAATAGGATTAAGGTCCGGTGACCGTGGAACGAACTCAATCAGCTTTATGCGATCCTCGCTGCGAAACTATTCTTGATCGGCACAGCTTTCATGGATGGGGCTGTGGTCCTGTAAATAAATAGGTATCAAGTTATTTCATCTATTTATATTTAAAGAACGTATTTGTAATTTACCCACTGTATTAATGTTTTGTATACGATGTCTAACAAGTTGGGTTCAAATATCGCTAAGAGGCCTTTGTCAGTTAAACATTTCCGTGTCCATCATATCAGATTGAGCATGACTGGCTGAATCATACCAAACGATGCAGTTTGGTGATGATAAGAAGACCATCGCACCAGTTACCCAATCACGAGGAACCTCTACTCAATACCAGGCTTCTAACTGAAGTATTTTGCGTACCATCTATACCACTAACGTGATGCCTATATTAAGCAACTAACAGAAGTGCAGCGGCTATACTCCGAAGTTATCATGCCGACAGTACAGGTCAGAATCTGCATAAATATATGAGTAGCTTCTTATCTGTCGTTTACAAATAATAGAGGTAAACGCCATTTTAATTACGAAACGTGTATTTCCATGCTGCTTTGGTTATCATTTGCAACTAAGTGATGACCAAACTAACAGGCATACGTTTTAACTCCACGTTTCGTAATAAAAATGGTTTATCTCAGTTATTTGGAAACGATATATGTCCGCCTTTGATAACAAGCTACTCATATAATCGTACAGCAAGACCGCAGGGTAGTATACAATTTGTGCAAACGCCAGTCATCTTTTGTGAGAGCCGAAGAGCATGAAAGGGACGCAGTAGTTGGGAAGGGAGTAACACAGGCCTGTAGCTTTTTCCCCAATGTTGTTCAATCTGTTCATTGAGCAGGCTGTGAAGAAGAGAAAGGAGAAATTTGGAGAAATGATTAATGTTCAGGGACAAGAAGTAAAGATTTTACGAATTGCCGATGACGTAGTAATTCTGTCAGAGACTTCAATGGACTTCTAAGAGCAATTCTATGGAATGGACAGTGTCTTGAAAAGAGGGTATAAAATAACAATAACAACAGCATAAAAAGAGTAATGAAATTTAGTCTAAGAATATCAGGTGATGTGGAAGGTAATAGATTAGAAAACGAGACATTAAAAGTCGTAGATGAGATTTGTTGGCTATGTGTGTGTGTGTGGGGGGGGGGGGGGTTTGGAGGGTTGGGCAGTGGTTTGGAGGCACTAGACAGGTCATCAATCTCTATTTCGGATAAGGATGGGAAAGTAAATCGGGCGTGCCCTTTGAAAGGAAGCATCCTGACTTTCGCCTAAAGTGATGTAGGGAAATCATGGAAAACGTAAATCAGGATGGCCGGAGGTGGATTTGAACCACCATCCTCCCGAATGCGGGTCCAGTGTGCTAACCACTGCTGCGCTGAGTTTTGTTATTTGGATTGTAAAATAACTTCTGATGCCCGGAGTGGTGATGACAAAAAATGTAGAATGCAATGGGAGGAAAAGTATTTCTGTAGAAGAGAAGGCATTTGTCCGAAGTGTGACCTTGTACGGCAGTGAGGCGTGGGTGATAATATAGTTCAGACAAGAAGAGGATAACTATCTAAATGTCTTGCAACAGGAGAATGCTGAAGAGTAGATGGGTAGATCATGTGACTAATGAGGACGTTCTGAATAGAATTGGGGAGAAAAGAAATTTCTGGCATATCTAAAAGACGGGATCGATTGATAGGGCACTTTCTGAGACACCAACGAATCGTCCATTTAGTTTTGGAGGGAAGCGGGTGGGGTAAAAATCGCAGGGGTAGACGACGAGATGGATACAGCAAGCAGATTCAAAGGGATGCGGGCTGTCTTTCTTACTCAGAGACGAAGAGTTTTGCGCAAAATAGGGTAGCGTGGAGGTGGAGAACTGCATCAAACCAGTCTACGGACTGAAGACTACAACCACAACAGCAACACATCACATCATTAAGTAGTGTATGTCGTGTAAGATTATTCAGAAATAGTCATTTTAGACACAGTAATTTCATTAATGAAGCACCATCATTACAGCAGACTTTATTCAAATGTGTAGTCCGTTTGTCACGGAATGAATTGCAGTATCCTCGTAGGCATCATCGTTTGCTGTACCAGAAAAGAATTAGGAACAGAATTTGTCGCATAGGTAACTGAAACACCAATTCTTGGAGAACTGTCCATATTTCATGGAATATGCAGGTGATACCCGAAAACATAGTTTATTTAAATTCCATAAATTATTATTATTTGATTAATGATGGAAATTCTACTCGGATATATATATATATATATGTGTGTGTGTGTGTGTGTGTGTGTGTGTGTGTGTGTGCGCACACGTGTGTGTGTGTGTGTGTGTACTGCTTGGGCTTTCCTCTTTCGTTATTATATCCTCTCTGACTTGGTTCAGTACTATAATACAGTATCTCTAACTTCCGCACTCCGTAACACCATCCTCATGACATAGGGCGGGAATTACTTTCCCTTTCCGTTCCCATCCTTTTATCTTCCCTTCTTTCAAATGTTCAAATGTTTGTAGATCTTATGGGACTTAACTACGGGGTCATCAGTCCCTAAGCTTACAAACTACTTATGAACTAGCTAAGACTAAGGACGGCACAAATATCCATGCCCGAGGGGGGATTCGAACCCCCTACCGTAGTGGCCGTGCAGACCGTGACTGGAGCGCCTCAGTCCCCTCGGCCACCGCGGCCGGCTTCCCTTCTTTCCCACCTGAAGAAGGAACCGTGTTCCGAAAGCTAGTCCTTTCCGTCCGTTTTCTTTTTTTCTTCATTTGTATCACTATCGGCGGTACAGCACAAAAGTGAGTACTGGCCAGTCAATCTATCGCTTTGAAAATAATTCAAAAATTATTATTACTGCGATCAATTTTGACGTTAACCGCGCATATCTGATCATTAGTGTGAAAGCAGGCACGTTAAACAGATGCAGAACAGAATGTTGTATTTCTATAGAAACTTCCCTCGAAATATTTTCTCCATTAGGCTTATGCAAGTTGCCTGCTTTATACATTTTCAGTGAAACCTTCAACCTGCCTGCAAAAAGAAACATCACAGGTTCAGTAAAGTGGAGTACCTGTTCGCGGTACAATTTTACAATTCAAAAACCTACGTTTCTTCTGTCTACAAAGCTTTGATTGAAAAGTGCCTGATCAGAATGTTATCCACACACGTGATACTAACTACCTACCAGAAATATAATTCATGTTCGAAGAAAGTTTGTTTATTAATGCAACTACTACGACAAAAGCACTTGTCTGCATAATTTTCCATGGCATATTATAACGATGATCTGTACACGTCCACATGATAACCGCAAACCATAGCCACAGCACCACTCCCTCTATCTCAGAACAATACACACGTTAATACTATAGGAGATGCGCAAAAACAACATCTATTTCGTCGGAAAAGCCACGTACTAAGTCTAAGGGTCTCCTTAGGAGGTATAAAAACACTGGACAGTTTGATATTCTGTGTTTGCAAGAATACTAAGCACATAACTCCCATCGATGTCCTTACAGGTAATGACCGCACAAAAGACGTTGAAGATTATAAATAGTGCCAGCATTGTATAAATTCTTATACATTATGATTATGTGATGCTAATACTAGAATGAATATTAAATATTAGTTTAAGTGTTGCAAATATACACCTTAGCAAATGTGCAGACGACACAAAAAGAATAATAGACGGATTATAAGAAAGAAAATGGGTCCAAGTGAAAATACAGACGTTTGGAAAATCCATAGTAATGAGACCTACAAAAATATGGAAAAAAATATCAGTCGGAGTGATTAAGTGAGGATTAACTTTTGTTGGACACATGTATTAAATGAATGATAAAAGGCTAAAGAAACAATTATTCTTATACTTCTGGAACAATTAATCAAACAATAGCATGAGCAAAGAAGAAAATAAGTACTTAGAAAGAAATATCATCAAATTATCTTAACTAACCACAATAAAGAAAATAATAAAGTTAGAAGCTATTGAAAGAGGATGAAATAAGAAATTGGAAACAACCTAAAAAAAGAAGTAAAATACAACTTGGGAGATTATGACGGATAAATTAATCTATACATTAGTGTCCCTAATTCTATGTTTGGATAACAGAAGGTCTTCTTAGTTTGCACTCCATGTTACGAAGCCTTCCCAGAAATGTTCACATCTTGAAAACAATGCTGCCTTGATTTCTTTTCGTTCGTTTGTGCCACTGACAGCGATATCAAGAAAGATATTTTCTGAGTCTATAATTGTAAAGAAAACTAACGCTTACAGCTAATGTTTTCAGTATAATCAATGGAGATGCTCGAAGAAATGTGAAACAGCACTGGTGGAAAGACTTTTGACAGAATACCCAACCAACTGAGACATTTATTACTATGTTAGCGGTCGGTGCATCTGTATATTTTATTAGTGACAACGATCGGCTCATTAAAGCTAGTTACGGAATTGCGAGCAGGGCTCATCGACGTATACTTCAGGTGTTCGGACCCCCAGCAGACGCGCGACCTGTGAGCTAAGTCTCTATCGAGCTCGCTTGGCAATCACCTCGGCTCTTATTCTTCCTGTTGATAGTATGAATAAAGCTTGGCAACATCGCAGTGTAAGTCTGTCAACGCTGGTACCGAGGTCTTACTTCCTGGTTAGCACAGAACTATGCTCATAAATTCACTTGATGTTTCCTGTAATTTACATTGAATAATCTGACTGGTTTCTCAGTCGAGAGGCGACAGAAGGCTATTTGTTCATGCTTTTGGGTCCATAAAATTGTTTGCACGGCGAAATTCCAACTAATCTCGTCTCTTACGTTGCGAGTTATATGTTCTATTGACGTATGTGGCAGTAGGAAAGCCCTGGCGCACAAGCTCCTCGATAGCTCTGCGGTGAAGTAGTCGCCTGCCACGGAGAGGTGGCTTTGGCCAATGGTTCGGGTCTCATTGGAGTAGAATTTTTTAGCTTTTTTCTGACAGAAATTTCACGAATCCACATGGAAAACAACAAGAAACCTCTTGTGGTTACTTGCTATATTCTCTCTGATAATGGGAAAGCCTGACAACGTTCTGGTTGTTTTACCAAAATGTGACCCTTTAGAATCGAACTGATTGCAAGCTAATTATGACGCCAATCGATATTCGACGTGTATTTTTTCTGGAAATAATTTTTGTCGTAGGTTATTCGAGTAGGGGCGGGAAACATCAACATTTGACGACATGTATCGAAAGAGTAGGTGCGGAATGGGTGACTTCCAAAGCACACTATTCGATGTTTTGCTTGTGAAATCAACTGGAATTATTATAGTGTAGTACTAACACATGATGTAATTTTTTAGGTCGTTTGTCCTTACAGTGCGTTGCCTGGTGAAACGTTGTTGTGATGCCTTGTGTAAGGAGGAGAAATTCGTACCATCACGTTTCCGACTTTGATAAATGTCGGATTGTAGGCCATCTCGATTGCGATTTATCGTATTTCGACATCGCTGCTCGCGTTGGTCGCGATCCAATGACTGTTAGCAGAATATGGAATCGGTTGGTTCAGGAGGACAATACGGAACGCCGTGCTGGATCCCAACGGCCTCTTATCACGAGCAATCGAGATGACAGGCATCTTATTAGCATTGTAACGAATCGTGCAGCAGTCTCGATCCCTGGGTCAACAGATGGGGACGTTTGCAAGACAACAATCCTCTTAACGAACAGTTCGACGACGTTTGCAGCAGCATGGACGATCAGCTCGGAGACCATGGCTGCGGTTACCCTTGACGATGCATCACAGACAGGTGCGCGTGCGATTGTGTACGCAACACAGTTTGTCATTACACGAGTACACGATTGCTGATTTATCACAGTTCCACAGCCCTACTACCGTGCATAGTTTCCCGCTTTTCACCAGAGACAGAGGTCTGCAGTCACAGTTCCGTAAATTTTCTAAGTCCACACTTGCCTATCTATTCAAATCACAAGTTCGTAACGCGGCTTCAGACCTCCCAGCGTCACAACCTTACACCACCACGTCCAAGTCCCTTCCCAAGCGTTCGAAAGCATGCTCTCACAGCTCCCAAAATTGTATCCTTCCGCGCATCCTAACGCCTCATCTTTAAAATACAATTTCCCTTCCAAAAAATTATTCATTTGAATATCACAGAATTAACTGCTTTGGCCACCTCCCTACAAATGTTGTTTACTTTTAACAAACAAATAAATATTTAATAACACTGAGACTGAAGATCTTTATTCAGGTAGCTGTTAAATGTGGCATCACACTGTTCAAATATACTGCTGCCATCGAAGTATAGTTACACAATCAATATTTAATTTATCATGCCTTTCTACGCAAATATATTCAGTTCTTGTCCACAAATAGATATAATTGTTTATAAATAAATTATCTGTTGCATATCTACTATTTTTAGTCCGCCATGAAATATTGAAGTGGCATTCTACAACGTACGTTACTTAGAATAATATTAAATGTAATGCGCTTTGCTGGGTTCATGTTGTTTGTTTCTGTGGTGGAATCTATGTTCTGACCCACGAATATTACTACCTGAACGAAAAGAAGACATTAAAATAAAGTTTACTGAAGGAATACGGAAATAACGTAGTACGTCTTTTAAGATAGGTAGCGTGGTGCAGTGCTGCCCATTTGCTTCTTAAAGTGTTATTGATAAACACTACATATCGATAACTGTAAACATAAGTATTATAATATTATTAAAGTACTTAAATTGGTCGGCTTTTATCTGTAAGGCATATTGAAACTGTAATTACGGCGTTTGATTCTCCCAAGTCTCCTGAATCCTTTCATATAATTACATTTGGAGCATGAGCATTACCTGATTTTGTATGCATTTTAAGAATAATGTGTGTGGCTATGCTGTATTTCAGTTGCAATCTGGGAGAGCCGCCCTCGCTCAGCCAAGAGCGTCGTTTCCGGTTTCCGAGCAGATTAGGAAAATCTTAACTACGTGTATTCCATTCACTAGGTCCAAACTGTTAGCCGGCCGGCTGGGGAACTCAACAGCCTGACAAAACGCACTTTTCACATGGAAACAATCAGCTTCCCCCTGTATCTGTAATGTCGCAACAGGATAGCAAATTTAAAAGTAAAATAATTTTTTTATATAAAATTATATTTGGCTCTGTACATAGTTACATTTGTTAAGTTTTGGTTTCATTTCATCGCTGTTCAGTAACAGTAAAGTTTGAATACACGTTTGTGGATTGGCCATACATGTAGAATGTAGCTTAAGTAATGCTCATTGCACGAGAAAAGAACACACATATGATGAGTGTGTGTGTGTTTGTATGTGTGTGTGTGTGTGTGTGTGTGTGTGTGTGTGTGTGTGTGTGTGTGTGTGAGAGAGAGAGAGAGAGAGAGAGACGGACAGACAGACAGAGACAGAGAGAGAGGACGTCGAATATGTTACATGGCACGTGGGTGCATCTGCTATGGTACGTAACGTATAGCAAGTTTCTCAACACATTAAAAAATCATTGCTTAGAACGGTTGAAGCTTTTAACTGAAACATTTTCTACAAATAGCATATCGTAATGAGCTACAGATCGAGTTTCACAGAACCAAGATGCTTGTCATACATTCAACAAACGGATGAAACGTAGGTTGCGATTGCAGGCTACAGAGGTGTGATTAAAGGAACCTGATTCCAGTGAAGCGTCAGAGAAAGATTATCTATATCTATAAATGTGAATGTCTGTTCGGTGTACGTTTATCACGTCTGAACCAAAAGAAATAAAGAGCTAAAAATTTGTACAGTTACTAATGTCTACCGGGGGAAGGCTTTAGGCACGGTTTTATGGCGATCGGATAGCTGTTTATATATATATATATATATATATATATATATATATATATATATTAATGTGAATGTCTGTTCGGTGTACGCTTATCACGTCCAAACGACAAGTCGCAGAGACTTAAATATTTGTACAGTTACTAATTTACCTGAGGATTTTTTGAGGCACGGTTTTATAGCGATCTGATAGATATGTAGTAATTTGAAGAATATAGTGCGAAATGCGGAACAATAATTCTCTTTGAAAAATATATTTAATCTTTCAAATGGTCTTATTGGCTGCATTGTTCCTTGAGGGTTGATAATGATAAAAGGGTTGGAGTATATTGGGATCGAGAGTTATCGGTGTATATAAAATTCTATGTGTGTGTGTGTTAATATTTCTCTCTTCAGCGAAAAGTACAGAACGCAAACGAATGGCCTGTGTGTAATTGTTGTCCGAAGTCTCTCGTTGTACACCAGCAGTTCCATGCCGATAGCTATAACGGGGTGGAAGATATGGTGGTTGAAAGTCGTCAAATTATGAAGTTTGCGACTCTATAGCAAAGAGGTCACATACAGCGAAACGTGATGCCACAGACCATATCTTTGGCCTATGCGTGCTACAATGTCTTCAGCTCTTTCTCTGTAAGGATAAGTATACGAATAAGAAAATTGTATTTTTTATTTGAATGTTGATTAAAAATGTTTGTTTCTAAAGAAGGTATTGTATTTCATTTCATCCTTCAAAACCAGTCTCATAGCACACTACTTATAGATAGTTTATCTAATATAATCAACCAACACGCTTGCGGAGCCGCGGGATTACGCTAGTACTCAATAAAATGGTATACACAATCACATTGATCACTCACGCAAATTGTAAATGGGATCACCGGATGCTGATTAGAGCTACGGCTCTCCAGTAACAACCACTACACTGGTCAGCAGTCGTCCCTATCAAAAGTGAACGAATAGTAGCGAAAGTGCCTTTAGATAAACGACTGGGCGCAATAAAAGTATGCAATAGTCCGATGTTTGCCTCATCTTTGAAGCAGAAGAGCCTCTTTGAGCGTTGAAACAGACAAGGTATTACTATGCTGTGAATGGCACACACGTGTCTCAGGTCACACTCATCATTGCATCCTGCTGTTTTTTTTTTTTTTAACTACCGTCATTAACAGTGTAAACACAAAGTTGCCCAACATCACTATCATTACTGTCTACAATTATTATTACCTTATGCTTAATGCCTTCGCTGTTTCTTTCTGGTCAGACTTTCGTGCCATACGTTTATGATGATGAATTCGGCTGTGTCTGTCACGAAAGTAAAACGACTGTATGGCGGATGCGATGGGCTTCTCCGTGAAAACCCTCCTCTGCAGTCGAGACGACTTTGGCAACAATCATGGTTTCGTTGGCAAATGCAACATTTGCCATGAAGGCATTGATAATCTTATCTTGGAATGAAATAATTGTATCAGTACCGGAATTAAGTCGATAACTTAAGCAGTAATAAATAATATACTTACCTCTTCTCGCCTGCCTTGTTTTCTGTCCATGCCACTTACACTGTTTGTTTGAAAACTGTCAGACTACTTCAACTTAATTTAAACCTTTTTACAGCATAATTTTACAGCTAAAACAAAAGAGTCAAAGACGTCTTATGTATGTCAGGCCACCAAGGCAATGTATTTATATGGAGATTTTAAGCTTGCTACAATATAACATAAATATATGGGACAACATAAATATCACCCTATCCTTACTGAAGGTCACTTGAAAATAACAGTTTTAGCCAAAAACGTTTGTCGGTTGATAGCAAACAAATAGTATTTACTAAAAATTGGATTAATATTATCAATTTAATTTGTCTTATTAGTTGAGTAAGAAACTTCTGAGAATGTACTAGGTTTATAGTACAGCGTTGGACAAAACTGAAACATAAGACATGTGGTGCTGCAGAAGAATTCTGAAATTTAGTTGAATGAAAAATATAAGAAATGAGTTTCTACGTAGAATCGGGGAAGAATGGAACCTAGTTAAAACTGTAGGTGACATCGGAGATTTGAATACATTCAGCAAATAATTGAAGACACAGAGTGCAAGTTCTACTTTAAGACAAAGAAGTAGGCAAAGAAGAGGTGCTGTACCCGATCATATCATTCGTAAGAACGAGAACACACACGAATTAAATAAATAACATTTAATCAGATGTATAGGATATTTGGTAATTATTTACCTTAATTACTGGTCTCAACGATATCATGTGTCATCTCCTGATTTGTAAAAAAATGACATCTTTTACCTCTCTACTTCTCTACTTAGAGGCCAGACATGTCACGTATACCACGGCGTCAACGATTTTTAAATGTACCCCTTACTTTCACAAGATGATATATATACGCTTTCTTCGTCTTTGCCGATCTAAATCTAAAATTTAAAACTGTTCCAGTTTTTCCCAGCTACCATACAGGTGAAGCAATGTAAGTTGACTCTGGCACAAGCAGCAGTGAAGCGGTCGCTTACAAACTTTAGGATTGCGCGGGAGTAGCCGAGCTGCCTGGAGCGCCACGTTGCGGATCGCGCGGCGTCCCACGTTCGAATCATCCCTCGGACATGGATGTTTTGCTGTCCTTAGGTTAGTTTAACTTAGTTTAAGTAGTTTGTAAGACTAGGACTGATGACCAACGTAGTTTTGTTCCATAGAATTACAAACATTTGAACAAACCTTAGATGTAGACTTTGCTGGTGTTGTAGCTTTGTCGTTGTTACTTGGTAGTCATGACTGAAGGGATCAAACCTTGTGAGTGAGCGCTCTAAAAAGTCAGAAATGATATGGGGACTATCATTAGATCTGACGAGGAAGAGTTTGTGTGCAAACCAGCTGGAAACCCGACGCTGCCCGGGTACTCATTTATTTCAGTGTTAATTTCGTCCATCTTCCCTTCTTTCCCTCTATCCATCTCCTCCCCTCTTTCTCTCTATTTATCTCCTCATCTTCCCCCTGTATCTCTGTCCATTTCCTTCACCCACTCCTTGGTTCATCTTCTTTCACCTGTGTGTCACCATCTTTCCTCTCTCATTCTCCTCCTCTAACCTCTCTCTGTCTGTCTCTTCCCTCCCCTTTCTGTTCTTCTCCTCCACCCACTCTTTTCCTTCCTTTACTCGAAATCATACATACATATATGTGAGAAATTTCATGGTGACTGGTCAAACGGTGTCAAAGTCGCAAGATATCCTCCGCCAATTCACTGGCTTGCAAGTTATAAAAAAATCTCCTTCATGAAAACATACATTTATGTGCTGACTTTCATGGTGACCTGTCGAACAGTTTGGATGCACCTACGGAGGCTTACGAAAGGTAGCCCATGTATTGATTCGGGGTATATCTTCATTCCACATTTCAACAAATCAGTCCAGCCGTTTCATCGTGAAGAGTAACAAACGTATTAACCCGCTTTAATGTGCCTTCTGCCATGTACCGTACGATGGCTTACGAAAGCCCATGTATTAATCAGGGTATAAGCTACCTATGTATCAAATTCCATTCATATCCGTCCAGCCATTACAGCGTGAAGGCGTACGAAACGAATTAACTAATTGTTCATCACCCTCCGCCATGCACCATACGAACTTAATTTTAGTATGCTTATAACCTTCGCGCGAGTGCAAGCAATGATTAACAAAGTTTTATCGCAGTTGCATGTACGCTATGATAGTGCATAAAATACGTACAAAAAGAGAAACAAACAGTGTAATAAAGGCTTGACAAAATGCAGAATATTTTTAAGGATGTTACTTTTATTACGTAGTATCTCCTAAATGATGTGTCCTACAAAAACAATATTTACTAGGTTCGTAGAGTGGAATATTAGGAAACTGCCTGCGAAAAGAGTTGGAGTTGGTAGTAAAGACGTAGTAAATTTCAACCTCATGTTTATTAGGGCGAATTTTCATGCATTACATTGTATTTGACGTGATAGCGCCTGAACTATACGTCATAATACGATATTATTTCGAAGGTACATCCAGTGGTGTATATGATAAATGTCTGAAAAATACGTCGCGAATGCAGTTAGTAGGAAAGACGTAATAAATCAAAACGGTCATGCGTGATGAGGTGGTTTTTCATGAACCTAATTGTTTATGACTCCATATCTGATCAACTGTGTGTCGTACTATGATAAAATTTCTAACGTATGTTCGGTGGTATGGATGTATACTGTCTGTAACATTTCTCGCGAATTCAATTAATAATGTACGAGTAATAAATTGTACCTTCATGCCAAATGCCGTAATTTTACTGCATGAACGCCGAAAAAGTTGTAAGCGACAAACTTTTTTCTTCCATCATTTTGCAGGGATTGTCAGCGAGATAAAATTTACCTAAGTTTGAAATTGTGTCTAAAGTTCGTTACAGGTCGGTAAGTGTTCTTCTTCTCAAATAGTGGACTCATAGAGTCACACTATCATATGCCGCAAGACGGGGAAGTTTTCATTGTTTATGACGTCATATCTCCTGAACTATAGGTCCTATAGCAAATCCTTTCTTAGTTGACGTCTTCTATCTTTAAACTACATTCCTGCCAAATTTCAACTTTGTAGGTCTAGTAGTTTACGAGATTTCGTATTTAGTCAGTGAGTGAGTGAGTGTGTGAATGAGTGTTCTCTTGCTTTTTTTTATAGATATAGAGATTATGTTTATTATTCGGTTTGTGTGGATAGGTGAATAGGTAAATATAAGCGGGATGAAGAGAAAAACAAAATGGCAGATCGAACGGATATGGTGGAGAAGATTTTTGAGAGAACCTAGATGCCACGCAGACGGAATGTGACGGAATGTGCACTAAAATCAGTTTTCGTTAGTGTAGGTCCTGTGGACAGTTTGAGGCGCAAGTTCAGAGATCGATTCTGTGCAATGAAAGACATTTCATCTGTGCAATGTTGCGACTGAAGAGGCAGACGCATTGGATAAGCAATGTTAAGAATTGTTGACAGGATCCAGGTACGGGCAGTGCCTAAGTAATGTCGTGGGGAGCTTGGGATGAACAATCGTCACGTGGTAATTTTTTAGCACTTTGTAAGGGTTATTTTTATTGAGGGAGGATCTGACGTGGCAAATATTACATCTGGCGCACGATATGGGCGAATCTATATGAAGCAGCGTCATTTCACGGCGTTTGAGAGAGTTCTGACCAATAGATACTGGTATGGAAGGGAGCGATTGAAACTAATGTATGCCTTTGTGAAGAAACAGATTTCATTTACATTTACATTGACGATGGATGAATGTACAATGATATATTTTGCGACAAGAAGGACACACATGCAAAGAAACAATGGAAAAATAGGTGAGAAATGATTTGACTGAAAGTGCAGAATACAGATCAGCAATTCTTCGAGGAAGCTGTAATTAATTCTCAGCTGTAATTAATTCTCAGCAGAATTTCCATAATCGTGAAAAGTAGGTGAACGGAGAACAGCAGATAAGACGGCATTGGAAGCAATAAATAAATAAAATAAGAACCTGTAATAATAATCGTAACGTTAAAGTAGCTGGAATGTGAGGAATGAGCTGCGTGACGAACTGTGGGGAGATTTGAGGCACCATGACAGAATTATTTAATGGAAACGGAGGCATAGATATGCTAAATTTACGTGATTTATTTCGTCTGCAAGCTGATGAGGGAGGTTTTCATGTCGACTTGGCAGTAACTAAACTGAACATGTCTGTAAATCTATCGGACCAAACTGCGTGGCCATCAGTCCGTAGCTTACTAGGTAAACTAACCTAAGGACAACACACACACCCATGCCCCAGGGAGGACTCGAACCTCCCCGGCGAGCAACCGCTCGCTCCGCAGCGAGGCGCTTTAGACAGCTCGGCTACTCCACCGCGGATAAACTGAACTATTGGGAGTAAAATAAGTTTACAATTTTAGAAAACATTTATGGAGAAACAGCAATCGTTAATGAAATTATTTTTTTTTAAACACAATCTCGATCGCAAGAGAATTTTTATTGTTGTTAGGCAACCGGATTCAGTCTGCTTGTGAGACTATCTTCAGGCCAATCATGGCAGCCGAATGTGGCCAGGTCAGGAACCGTTGGCCGTGAAAATCGACCTGAAGATAGTCTCACAAGCAGACTGAAACCTGTTGCCTCACAACAGTAAAAAAATTCTCTTGCGATCGAGACTGTGCTTTTAAAAGAATAGGGTAAAATGAGTGTTGCAAACAAGGAGTGGAGGCAGTCAGAAATTTTTTACGGGATAGGTCCATCAGTTCTTTAAGTGGAAGTTTCCGTGGCCTGCATGTTGGAGTCAAACCTGTTGCGGCAAGAACTAGAGGTCAGACACGCGAAGAGTCTCGTATCTGCTGATGATACATCCGTTAATCAGCAGGGTGCTGCAATACGCGTTGCGATACAGGAACAGCGAGTTCCACACTGGGGTCTGACCGAAGTGGTAATAAGCATTGCTCATTGCTGCGACGAAATCAAAATGGGCAAGACTGTTGATAAGAGAGACTAATTGCTTGATAAAATTCGCACGTCATCTGAAGAGGAGTAAAGACGAGAGTGAACTGCAGAAGGCATTTATATCGTGCAGGCCAAGTTCGGGAGTAGGTTGTTACGACATAACCTTTTCAATGTCCTTCAGACATGCATATAGTGTGGCAACTACAGCTGACATGAATACAAGGAATGGATTTCGAAACTGATGGTGTGATTAAGCATTAGTAGTACAATATGTCAGTAGTGCACGTGAAAATCTGTGCCAGACGCGAACTCTAACTCGCATTTCCGGCTTTCCACTAGCGGTCCAGTTAATCAAGACGATATCCGTACAAGACTTCCGGATCGACCCATTCCATATGTGACCCATTGATTATCAGCCAAGAGTGATCGTAAATTGTGTATTTACACGTTTACGACGAATATCGGATGAGTTGCACTGACCTGAAATTTTGCCAACGTCGCATTCTAATATGAGATGGTTATTAGATACCCGTTTTGTTAATATATGATGTATAAAACCAACGTTTCCCAACTATAGAATTTATACAAAATTTGTATTCTTAAATGAATTAAAGAATTGTGTCGTTAAAACATGTCTGCATTCAAGAACAACGTTAAAATTGCGAAGCATTCGGGCAAGAATTTTTGGAAATTTTTGATAAGGAGCAGCTACGTTTTGTATGTAAGTACATTTAATGTGAAATTCAGAATGTGAAAACTTCGAAAGTTCTCACCGATCGCGTAGAAATTTTGACACAAAAAAGCATTCGATTTAGGACATGTTATTTAGTACTCACGTGAACGCCACATGGTACATAATGAATTGAGAAGTTATAAAAAATATAAATGATCGTTTGTATAAAACCGTTGCTCTCCAAAACCTCCTAACGGCCTGCTTTAAAATTTTGGCACGACCTTATATTGTAACGAAGGAGGGTTTTTATATTCCTTTTTCTCTATATACATTAGATCTTTGTAGCAATTATAAAATGCATAAAAATTACACAGAAACAAGGACGAATATCAACGAAACGTTGTGCAAAAATTTCAAATTTCATTCGATCAAGAAGTTTCGTAGATATAAGATTTTGATCACCAATACTAAACAAGGAGTGAGCTTCAACAGAATTGTAAGAGGAGATAGAGAAGGTGTAGCTATGGGCTCTCCCTCGCGCCAGGGGTCAGCAGCTACGAGTAAACGCACGCCCTCTGTACTTAGCGCATGCGCTTTCATACTTTCGTTGTGTATATAAAGCCAGTCGTTCCACAGTTTCAGTGAGTCACGGTGAGAGCGGCTTAGTTTCCTCATCTGATGACGGCGGCCAGCTGTACTGCGGAAATATTGTGCTCAGATGACAGAATGATCCGGCTGGAAACCCGTGAAGAATTTGGTCATCATACAATCGGTCTGATGAACCCTCTGCCATGTGCTTCAGTGTGACTTGCCGAGTAATTATGTAGATGTAGATGGAGTTCATCTTAATGGACGACAATTATCGCAATCATCACACACATCTTGTGAATTCGTTCCTTCTTGATAACGACATCACAAGATTAAAATGGCCGGTATGTCCTCATACATGTTTGGGATATTCCTTTTTTATATGAAGTGTAATGAACACCTAGAGACTTGGTGTGCAACATTTGATATACGTATAAATACTTTTACGCTACTTTGGATAAAAATTAAATCTCTTGCTCCAACGTCGAAAGATGGTATGAACGACCCGCAGTGTCGCAACGGTTGCCATAGTGCACTACGGACAACAGAACTGCACGACGCCCCATGTCGCAACATAGTTCGTCAGCTGGCCACCTTTCCCTCGCAGCACCACGCCATTGCCATGTAGTGCGTCCTACCCCATACGATCAGTATTTCATTGCGCCGTTCCGCGACGTTCTGTTGCAAATGCTATTCCGTTCGGTGCGCTCTTACCTTAAAATGTAGCTTGCTGAGTTCTGTACTGATGAAGGAGGTTCGAATAGTTTTAGATTTTACTGTTTACCGCTACAAGAGAGGGGATTTGAAACTGTATGGAAGCATATCTCTCATGTGATTTTATTTTTGGTACCTATTCTATAGGTGAAATCGACTTGCAGTTCGTCAGATTACTAGCAACTGATCGCAGTTTACGTTTTTCATAAATTTACATTTTCACTGCACAATGACCTAACTTGATGGAGGCATAAATGAATAAACATCTCGCCATGTGTAGAAATCACAGATACTACAAGGCAGTAGTAGACTATGTATGCTATATGCAAAATTTGCGTTGGTTCCAGAGAAGTGCACAGCTTCGCGAAACGCATATATTCGGATTTGAGTTGCACACATCCAAAAACGTTTATATGTCCAACAAATTGTACAGCTGATGCTTAACCATTATCATAATTGCAAATAGATGTTTTCTGAGAGGAACTGTTTACCTGATTTTAATAAATATGATTTCGACAAAATATTTGGTGAAAATAATGACCCTTCAGGATACTTATTCTGAATCAATGTATCATAATTCGATATTATTTACTGGATGAGATGGCGTTGAGGATGATTAGTGCAAAGGGCTACCCTACTGAAATTGTGGTAATAAAATATCTTGCAATAGATTGCCTTACTGAGCAATAGAGAGACATGAGTATTGACTGTGCATTTTTCATCAAGCATTTGACGGATTATTCATTATTAACCGACTTCAGAAAAGGATCAGGTTATCAATTCGATTTATTTATTTTTTATTTATTTATTTGTTTTGTGTACCTCAGAACCTTCGACTTTTGTGAACCGATTTTGGTTATTCATTTTTTATTTGAAAGCTGGTATATCCCGTGTGGTCTCGTTCCAATTTAGTCTAGTTCTGGCAGTGACATCCACAAGAACAACATTTAAGTATTAAATTTGCATTAAGCATGTGCGCGACAAATGGACGAATAACTCAATATCACGCCAACAGATTTCGATGATTCTTTTTATATTCGAAAGAATGTACTTCAAGGGGTGTTTGGTTAGATTCTGGCTATGGGATCAATGACAAAGTAACGCAGTTCTTCAATTCTTAGGAGCAAATTAACGATATTCGGCCGAATCTTTTATAGGCTATCCGCATATTTGAGTCGCCTACCGTAACGTCATTATAGTCAAGTAATTCCCTCTTCAAAGCGTTTGTTGAAAGTCTATTTTTGCTCTCTACTTCTACATCCACATAGATACTCTGCAAATCACATTCAAGTGCCTGGCAGAGGGTTCATTAACCACTTTCATAACATTTCTCTACCGTTCCATTCTCTAATAGCGCGCGGGAAGAAAGAACACCTAAATAGTTCCGTTTTCGATCTGATTTCTCTTATTTTATTGGGATGGTCATGTCTCTCTAAGTAGATGGGTATTAGCAAAATATTTTCACATTCAGAACTAAAAGTCAGTGATTGAAACTTCGCAAACAGATCACGCCGCAATGAATAACGTCTTTCTTTTAATGATTTCCACCCCAGTTCGTGCAACATTTCCGTGACACCCCCCCCCCCCCCGTAACGTGATAGAACAAAACAAGCTGCCCTTCTCTGAACCTTCTCAATGTCTTCCGTCAGTCCCACCTGGTGAGGGTCCCACAAGGGGCAACAGTACTCCAGGAGAGAACGCAGAAGTGTGATGTAGCCAGTCTCTTTGGTGGAGCTGGTGCATCTTCGAAGCGTTCTGCCGATGAAACGTAACCTTTGGTTCGCCTTCCCCACAATATTTTCTATGTGTTCGTATTTGTAACTCTTAGATATTTGGTAGAATCTACGACCTTAAGGTTTGACTGATTTATTGCGTAATTGAAGTTCAGCGGATTTCTTTTAGTGGTCATGTGTACTACTTCACACTTTTCTTTATTTATTGTCAATTGCCAATTTTCGCACCATGCAGAAATTTGGTCTAAATCGCTTTGCAGGTGCTTTTATCCGCTGTTGACTTCACTAACCGATAAACGACAGCATCATCCGCGAACAATCTAAGGGGGGTCAGCCCCCTCTTTTATTAATTTATTTGGTATAAATCTCTCGATTGCTACTGATATTCTCTTCGCAAGTCTCTTTTGAAATTGTCATCTAGGTAGATTTCTTGAGATAGGCATTTCTCCCTGACTTTATTTCATGTAAATGGCGCTGTCTCATATGAGCAGCACGTTTAGTAGGTCCACCAATATTCAGAAAAATTAGTTAGTGTATTTCAGATTTACTAAAAATCAAGAAATAAAGAAAAATTGTAACAAAAAATACTAAAAAACTATTCTAAAACAAATTAATATGCACTGAATAGTTAAAAAAATAAACTTAATAATCAATTTACTTTCTCTGCTCATAAATGTGTAGGTACGATCTATGTGGTTACTCACCACATACCTATGAATAACAAGCAATGATCGAAATATTTTTTAGAATTCTCCTAAGTAAAATGAAGTTATTACGATAATATAATGTAGTTTACAATTATTGTTATTTTTGGAGTCGATGTCAGCCAAGAAATCACGGCAATATACGTAGTAAAATTAATACGAGAATATTGAGACTGTAGTCGGATCAGATGTTTCCTTGGCTGACTCCACTCTAAAAATAAAAATAATTGTAACTACAAAATATTATCGTAATAACTTTATTGACTTTTAAGTAGTCTAATACTTGGCATTTAATTTTACTTAGGAGAACTCTAAAGATATTTTGATCATTGTTTTCATAGGTATGTGTTGAGTTAGATTTAAACTATCCTTCTTGCTTGGTAAACACGTAAATCGTACCTACATATTGATGAGTAGAAAAAGTAAGTTGATTATTAAGTTAGAAGAATACGCATTTTTTTACTGCATATTAATTTGTTTTTGAATAGCTTTTTAAGTCCTTATTTTTCTTTGTTAAAACTACAGATGCATGTGTATTGCTTGTGCAGCATTTTTCATAAAGCATTTGACGTATTATTCATCATGATAAATCTTGACTTAGGTCTGATTTTTTGGCAAAATCTTAGGGAGTTAACTGCTGCTGTTGTCAGTTCCTAGACTTACAAAACTACTAAAACTGACTTGTGCTAAGGCCGACACACACACACACACACACACACACACACACACACACACACACACACACAGAGAGAGAGAGAGAGAGAGAGAGAGAGAGAGAGAGAGAGAGAGAGAGAGAGAGAGAGAGAGAGAGAGAGAGGCCCATTCCCGACGGACGACTCGAAGCTCCGACGGCGAGCAACCACGCGCTCTACAGCATGGTGTCGCGGCAAAGGTGGACATCCAGAATGAAACTTTCACTCTGCAGCGGAGTGTGCGCTGTCATGAAGCTTCCTGGCAGATTAAAATTGTGTGCCGGAACCGGGACTCGAGCATGGAACCTTTGCCTTTCGCGGGCAAGCGCTCTACCGATTGAACTATCCCGACACGACTCACGATACCGCCTCACAACTGTACTTCCGCCAGTACCTCGCCTCCTACTTTCCAAATTTCACAGAATCTCTCCTGCGCAACATGCAACACTAGCAGTCCTGGAAGTAAGGATATGGAGTGCTTCTTGGAGTGCTACTCTTGCAAGTTTCGCAGGACAGCTTCTCTGAAGTTTTGAAAGTAGGAGGCGAGGTACTGGCGGAAGTAAAGTTGTGGGGCGGAATCGTGAGTCGTGCCGGGATAGCTCAGTCACTTTCCGCCGGCAGCAGCGCCCATGAGCGGACGTCCTACTGTCCTTCGCGCCGCGGCCGTTTGTTTACATCCGCAGGGTAAGTCGGTGCTACTGCGCGCGCGCGCTGTGTATTGCTGTGTGTTGTGTATATGTGAAGATGCAGTGATGGCTGAATTATCTAGAATAGATACTTTGAAATTCACATTCGATCGAACTCTTATTTGACCTAAGTCCTTCGAAATTGAACATTGGCTAGAGAATGTAGTGAAAATACGCTCTGAAGATACAGTAGGATACCACTTGTCTATCGTCGATACTGTTGTGTATTTGAAGATGAGCAAACCCGAACTTTGTGAACAAGTTATCGAGCGTACTGGCGGCGTATTAAAGTTTACTCATAGAGATTGTTGACGTAACAGTAGATCAAATTGGACTTGGTATTCGAACAATCCGAATATTTGAGTTGCCATTTGATGTCCCGGCCGATGCGATAAATAAAGTAATCTCTCCGTACCGTCGAATTCTCAGTAATTTAGCTGAGAAATGGTCGACTGCTCACAAGTTCCCTGTGCTGAACGGTGTGAGGCAACTTAAGGTGGAACTTTTGCGACATATACCGTCGTATATCAACGTTTGTGGTTACAGGGGAATAGTCATTTACGACGGCCAACCAAGAACGTACTCAGCCTGTAATAAAACAGGTCACGTACGTTGTCAGAGCCTGCAGAGACGAAATGCTCAGTTGCCAACCGGTGAAACAACAAAGCCCCCACAAATAACCACCTTACCCAACACATACGCTGCTGCGGTAGGTGGCCATGCGTCAGACAACTCGATTAGTGAAATACACTTTGAAATTTCTCCTAGGGACATAATCCAAACCGAGGTGTTGATGGAGACTTCTGAGACGGAGGATGTACCGGTACCGGAGCCGAAAGTGACAGAGGAATCCCAGAAGTCGGAAGAAGGCTAAATAGGCCCACGTACCGAGTTGAGGCACATCGAAATGATTGACAAACCGCAGTCCGAAGTGGAAAAGGAATCGCAGAACCCGGAAAAACAACAAACTGACACAAGTTACCTGATTAGAGACGTCGAAATGCTCCACGGAGAGCAGCCACCAGTAACCCAAAGTGACACTGCTGATTCAGATGACGGTCAATCACCTGGAACATCTCGTCGCCGAAGGAATAAGAAGCGGAGACTGGCGCACCAGGGAGCCGAGAAGGAGGCGGCGTCACTAAGAGAGAAGGCGAAGAAGGTTATAGAAAAACTAAATTTACCTGCATCTGGCAAACCACAGGAACAGACACGGCACAAATGAAGGCTGATGACAGGACAATCACCAGTAATGAAGGCAGGGCGGAACTCATTGTAGAGACGGCTACAGAACATCACGAAAAACCTGCACAGTTGTCAGAAGGACAGGTGCATCGCCTCAATGAGCCGTTAAAAATGGCCAACACATTTGACTGGTCAGCGGACGTCGAAAATGAACACGCGGACGCCGAGATGATGGATGTACCAAGGAGCACTAGACACGACTCACACAACACTCAGGACCCAACAGCAGGCCCAAGCATGGACACACGAGAAGAAGACAATGACGATGACTCTGAGTTCTATTAAATACAGAAACAACTGCCTCCCGTAAAGACAGAATGACTGACCTACAAGCTTACAGGAGAGATCTCTGAATCTTGACAAAGACTTCTTGTACGCCGCGGACATTGATATACTTCTGCTCCAAGAGGTAGGGGAAATAGATTTAGATCGAATCCCTGGGTACAACGTCACGGCAAATCCGGGACGTGGTGCCGATTTGGGAACGGCAATCCTGTTCAAAGAAGGTATTGTTCTCCACGACATAGAACGTCTAGCAACTAGCAGAGGGATTGCTGCAACCGTTAAAACCACCAAAATAATAAATGTGTACGCTCCGTTTGGTAGAAAACGACAGGAGACGGAGAGCAGAATTTTTCAAAGAAGATATCCTTCCGCTATTTACAACACAGTATGACCAACTAATTTTAGCGGGAGACTTTAACTGCGTACTTCATGCAAAAGACCAGACTCCGCATCTTAACAAATCAATAGAACTAGAAAAGATACTTAAAGATCTAACGTTAACCGACACATTGGAACACAAGTTTGGCGATTGACCCGGATTCACCCACGTTACCAGTCACTCTAGTCGACTAGACCGTATACATGTTACAGAGAACCTTAAACATCAAATTTTACATGCAGAAGTCTGGCCAACCAGCTTTTCTGATCATGCTGCCTTTATTTGCACTTTAAATCTTAAGAGACAGGGAACATACCGGGCAATGGAAACTAAATCTCTCGCATTTAGCGGATGAAGCGTGTAGGGAGGCATTCACTCAGGCCTGACATGTAAGTGAAGCTAAGTTTACTTCTTACAACTCAGCGATCAAATGGTGGCTCGAATGTGCCAAACCGAAACTACGGAAAGCTATGATCCAATACTCGCGAGACAAAAACTGGTGGTTTAAAAGAACTCTTGAATTCTACTACCGGGAATTGTATACATTCGACGCCACAATGATTGACAATTGTTCGCAAAATTAAAAAAAAAAAAAAATTCAAGCAAAAATTTTACTTTTAAAAAGGAAACAGCTAGACGGTTTTAAAATCTGATCCATAACTCCACATACTGTAAAAGATGAAGAGACATTCATATACCATCTTATACGGGAGACCAAACGCACGAAAACAAAGATGATAAACGAACTAAAAGATAACGACGGAACAATTTTAACAAGACAAAAGGACATCAGACAAGCATTGAAAACAACTACGCCGACCTAATATGCAATACAATGATAGACGACGCTGCACTTGACGCCTTACAACGGAACTTTATGACAAGACTTAGCCCTGCGGATGCAGTGGAGCTCACTGCGGACGTAACAGAAGACGAGGTGAAAGACGCTGTATTCAACAGTCCTCAAAACAAACCACCGGGACGCGATGGTATCCCGGCTGAATTTTATCAATCTTTTTGCCCGAAACTGAAGACAAAGTTGACAGCGATTTGCAACGATCTACAGAAGCCGGACTCGATTATTCCGCCGGAATTTAAAGAAGGGTTGGTAGTTCTGATATCCAAAAACACTAACAATAGCATGATCACGAACCTGAGACCGGTTACGCTGTTGAACGGGGACTACAAAATTTTCGCTCGTGTCTTAGCAGCTCGGATGACAAATGTAATTAACGCAGTCGTCGCGCCACACCAGACGAGCGTCGGAAGAGGCAGAGCAATATACCAAACGCTGGCGGACTACAGGCATATTATAGCCGTCGCAGACGCTTGTAAGATTAAATGTGCAGTAGTAAACCTAGATTTCGAGAAAGCGTTAGATAGGGTAAGCCATCTGTATTTCTTCAAAATCATGGAGGCAATTGGCTTTCCCCTAGCGTTCAACAGTACGATGAAGAACTTGATACAAAATAGTACATCGAGGATTATAATAAACGGTCAAGCAGGCTCTGAAATTTCCATCAACAGTTCAGTCAGGCAGGGGTGTCCCATATCCTTGTCACTTTTCGCCATAGCTATAACGAAACGTTTAAACGGTCTCAAAGTAAACAATCAGAAGATTGTCTGCAGGGCCTATGCTGACGATGTCGCTTTCTTGATCACTGACGCACGTGAACTAGAGCTTGCTCTCCAGATAATAACTACATACGAGAGAGCATCCGGTGCACGGCTAAACCGTACAAAATCAGGAGTAGTGAATGTTGGAAGAGGAATAGGCACACTACAACTTGGCCAAATAAAAGAAATCCAAAAACTGGAATGTCTGGGTGTCGACTTCAGAAGTACAATACGGAAGATCATAGCCGCCAATTATAAACAACTACTCACAAAGATACGTGCGTGCGTGCAGCTACAGAGTATGAGGAAATTAGATGGGATTCAGAAAGTGGCACTAGCCAACACATACATAACGTCGAAAATAAATTATGTAGCACAGGTACTACCTATCACTCCCGGTATCGCAAGTAATATGCTGTCGGCACTTGAACACTTTGTATGTATGTGCACATATCTTTAAAGTAAAGTATTACACCTTAACTCTCCCGGTACGGGATGGAGGACTCAATTTAATCGACGTGCACAAAAAGGCAAACGCTCTTTACCTCGGTAAAACCTGCAAGTTATGGCGGACATCACCAAACAGTCTTACCGCGCACTTGCTAAGCGAAATCGCGCCGGCGGACCTTCGTCCGCCGGCCGCGGTGGCCGAGGGGACTGAGGCGCTTCAGTCACGGTCTGCACGGCCACTACGGTCGGGGGCTCGAATCCCCCCTCGGGCATGGATATTTGTACCGTCCTAGTTCGTAAGTAGTTCATAAGTAATTTGTAAGTTTAGGGACTGATAACCCCGTAGTTAAGTCCCATAAGCTTAACAAACATTTGAACTTTGAACTTTTGACCTTCGTCCACCGATTGATATCCATCACATACCGATAACGCTCTACCACTTTCGACACTTTCTGATCGAGTATAGTTAAATCCATGACAGACTACCTGTGGCCAAGAGAACAATCGTCCGAGAAATATATAAGACACTCACTGAAAATAAAACACGGAATGTGATAGAACGAAAAATCCCGAACAAGAATTAGACTGCAACATGCGAATATGTTCACAACCCGCATCTTCCATCAAACGTAAAAGTTTCCTGGTATGCATGCACTTGTTAATAGAAAAATCCCCACTAAATCAAGACTCCATGATATACATTTAAAGGACTCCCCATTGTGCTCAATATGCAACCTCGTTGATAGCGATGAACATCTTTTCGTGTGCGATGGTGTCAAACATATATGGGACTGTGTCCTGCAGAAACTGGCAAGCATCAAAAGAACCTCACCACATGTCATAATGCCAGTCTATTTTACGAATCCTGATGAAATCCCATTCCAAAAACAAAACGAAATGCTGTCAAGTGGATAACGGGTCATACAGTGTACTATCTTCTTAGGACAAAAGAAAAGGCCAAGGAGGATTTTGTACTGTACCTCACCATACAGCATCATATACTAGAGCAGAAACGAAACTACAAGGAACACTTTGCTAATTTCTTGAGCAAGACTATACTGTAAACACGAATTACTCACCAAAAAAATGGTCAAACAGAGAAAGAACTAACTTCGAACAAAGAAAACCATTTTATTAATTTTGTTATTAGTAATTTTGTATATTTTTATAAATGATGGAGTCATCACTGTCACCGAGATGAGAAGAGAAGAAACAAGTGCGTTTGTGCAGAGGCTTATGCACGGTTATTTTCCTACCTTCTTACTTTTATCACAAGATGTGCGAAAAAAGGAAAACCGTGTTGATTATTTTATACAGCTTTCAACCATTAGTTTATTTCACGCCAGAATGGCTGTTATGTTACTTTCATTACACAAATTTCTAAATGAGTTCCCCACTCGAGAGACATTTTAAATGCAGAAATCTAAGTTCACTGGCAAATGCAGAAGAAGAACTTTATTTTATAGTTATCCTTCCATAGAAGAACGTTATTTTGCTTAAATAGTGCCAATCACTGTGGAAAGATAGTGACATATCACGGCAGCAGAAAGGATTCTTTCTATTCCTGCAACAGAAGAGGATAGTACGTTCATTTGAACGCCAAAGAAGTCTACGCCGAGGAAGGCGAAATATCGCGAGCGGAAGGAGGGGTTGTGAGGGGAGGTTGGAGGCCCGAAAAAAGAAAGAAAAAAAATAAAAAAAATAGCACAACGGTGAAGGTAACAGGCTGGAAAGCGTAGAATCCTGATTCGAAGCTCGAAGAAATGTAGCAGATGTATTTTTCTCTTTTCCATATTTCAATTGATAGGAGAGTTAATAATGCAAGTAAATCATTAAGGAATGATAAGGAAAATTAAATTTGTCATACTACTTGGTGTAGTAAACAACTAAAACGTTCTCCCTTGTCACTTGACAATGACTCTTCCATTCACTGTTACGTGTCCTAACGTCGCATAACTACATGGATGTTTCCCGTCACATTAGTATTCTAAACAAATATTAATCACCAAGATCATATAATGAATGAAATCTTTCGATAATTACACTACTCCTTCCGAAGAGTCATCGTGAAACAAACTTCCTTTACATATAAAAATAAGTATTTTTGGTAATCATTTTGTTTGCCCACCTAACTGTTATTCTGAATTGAGTTGCGTTTCTTATTAATCGACTTCAAAAAAAGGAGGAGGTTACCTCAGAACCTTCGACTGTGTGAACAGATTTTGATTATTATATTATTATTATTATTATTTTATTTATTGAAAACTGGTGTTTCCCATGATTCCATTTCAATTTGGTCCAGTAATGACAATGGCAACCATAATAAAACGATATAAGCCTTAAATTTGCATTAAGTATGTGCGCTACAAGTGGACGAATAACTCAATATCACGCCGACCGATTTCGATTATTCTTTTTTTTTTTTTTTATTGGAAAGGATGTACTTCAAGGGTAGTTTTATGAGACTTCGGTTAGGTTCTAATTATGGGATTCATTTCAATATAAAGGAACTCTTCAATTCTTAGGAGCACATTAACGATACTCGGCCGAATCTTTTATAGGCTACCCGGATATTTGAGTCACCTATTGCAACGTCCTTGTGGTCAAATAATTCCCTGTTCAAAACGTTTTTTATGTAACGCCGCATTTTTGAAAGTCTATTTATGCGCTTTTCGCGTCTCTTTTGAAATTGTCCTCGAGGTGGATTTCCTGTGATGAGATAGGTGTTTCTCCCTGACTTCGTTTGTTTCGTTTAAACGGCACTGTCTCATCTGAGCAGCACGTTTAGTAGGGATACCCATATTCAGAAAAATTAGTGTACTTCAGATTCATTAAAAATCAAAACATTAAATTTTTTAACAAAAAACAAAACTATTCCAAAACAAATTAACATGCACTAAAACGTAAAAACATACTTGCGTATTCTTCTACAACTTAATAAACAACTTACTTTAAAAAAAAGTTGGTAGAGCGCTTGCCCGCGAATGGCAAAGGTCCCAGATTCGAGTCCCGGTTCCGGCACACAATTTTAATCTGCCAGGAACTTTCGTAGGTGGACATGTCGGATATCAGATGGGGGATCATTATTTTCTGGATGATCAGGAAACGTGTATTACAGTATCTGCGCCCTGCAATAAGCCATGTGCACGGTGCGCAATTTTATCTGGAACATGTGCTGGGTATTTCACTATGATAAAAAGGATGTTTTGTGTGCCGAAGGTTACAGATATAAAGATTGCATATATACCTGAGAATAATATTAAATATCGTATTGATGTTCTCCTATTTTATGGGGAAAATATTTGGCCTCTCCTGGATTTACATTTTCTACAGCAACATTACGATACAGCGACGTAAATATCCGTATTGTCGCATTTTGCTGTTGGGTGTGAGAGGAGACGTTAGCTTCAAGTCGGGGCCTGAGGTGAGTGGGCAGTTTCGCATTCAGATACTTGACCACAGCCTCGGATGATGCAAGCACTCTACGCGGGAACGGATGCCGCCCTCCTGGCGGCTTTTTTCTGTCCTTGACAGTCGATCGAATCTTTAACCGTCCGCAAGCCTTACTCTGTGTACATAGATGACGTACTTTGTAGGTACACAAAACAGACACGGGAGAGACTCTTACTGTTGTATGTGAGCCGTGCCACCTCTAGATTTATTTACTAAGGATTTTTTGGGTTCCGTTTGTCTTTGGTGATCTTGCAATTGGCAATTCACGATTTTGCTGGTAGAACTTCCGGGTTATAAGGCCGTGGTCCATGAAACTTTTCAGTTCTTCCTAACGTTTCGGCCGGCCGCGGTGGCCGAGGAGACTGAGGCGCTCCAGTCACGGTCTACACGGCCACTACGGTCGGGGGTTCGAATCCCCCCTCGGGCATGGATATTTGTGCCGTCCTAGTTCGTAAGTAGTTCCTAAGTAGTTTGTAAGTTTAGGGACTGATGACCCCGTAGTTAAGTCCCATAGACTATACAAACATTTGAACATTTCCTAACGTTTCGTCCAGAGCTGCGCCGGACATCTTCGGAGGTCTCCTTACTTCCGTTGAGTCTTGGACCACGGCCTTATAACCCGGAAGTTCTGCCAGCAACTATGTTCAAATGTTTGTAAATCTATCGGACCAAACTGCGTGGTCATCAGTCCGGAGCTTACAAACTACTTAAACCTAGGTAAACTAACCTAAGGACAAACTCACACACCCATGCCCCATGGAGGACTCGAACCTCCACGGCGAGCAACCGCGCTCTCCGCAGCGAGACGCTTTAGACCGCTCGGCTACTCCACCGCGGTAGCAACATCCGGTCGTGAAAGCCTTCATTGCATAATTCACGATTTTGATTATTGTGAAGTCTCGTCTCTCTCTCTCTCTCTTTCTTTGCTGCCGCGGTGGAGTAGCCGAGCGATCTAAGGCGCCTCGCTGCGGAGAGCGCGGTTGCTCGTCGTCGGAGGTTCGAGTCCTCCCTGGGGCATGGATGTGTGTGTTTGTCCTTAGCTTAGTTTAACTTAGTTTAAGTAGTTTGTAAGCTACTGACTGATGACCATGCAGTTTGGTCCGATAGATTTACAAACATTTGAACATTTGATTTGGCTGCTACGCTGGTCTTCCTAAATGGAGTCAGTGTTAGTGTCTGTTAGTTAGTTAATGACTATGTTCTGTTTGGAAACACTGTGTCGTCTTGGCTAGTTTATGTTTTCTTGTTCAAGTTTCCTGGCGCGTGTACATCGAATTTGGAATACATCTTTCACCGAGCGTGACGCTCGTGATATTCGCAGGTCTACCGTTGATACATAGCATCGCACTGCGATCTTTGATATACCGGGCAGCTCTGTTTTGTAGTCAGTGAGACACCGGCCACGATTGCTGTAATGTTTCGCCTCGGAGAAACAATACAGTTGGGCCGCGGACGGTTTGTCGATCTCGAGCAGTGACCGGTTGACTGGCGTGGTAATAACATTTACACTCGGGAACATGAAGTGCTTGTGGCAGGTCGGACATGACTGTTGGTTATTGACGTGGCTGGGCGATACGTGTGCTCTGTGTAGGCCTCCAGTATTGTCGTGTTTGTGGTCGCCGCACACGTAGCTTGTTTGTCTGTCAGTGCTGTGTGAGCCGGGTGGTGATTGAGTGTGTGACACGGCGACCGGCATTGCAATTACATCTCGCCTCCAAAGCCGGAAGTGCTAGCGGCATCTCGCGGAAGCTTAGACTGAATTCTCTGTGTAGCGAGACGGGCACTGACTGAGTGACCGCTTGAATTGACGGTTGTAAAAATACTAGTTGATAGATAATATTTGACTATTATTTTGTTTAAATATCTTATTCTGTGTTTTATTTTATTCCTTTTGATTCTCGGCTAGCTCAGTACGGGTTAAATTGTACTTAAGATCTCTGATTTGTACGAGTATTTTTACAATACAGTTCCACTTAACTAATAGTAAAATTAAAAAATGTTCAGTCACTGTTGCAATTTTTTTTTATCCAATAACGCGTTTCGCGCTGTTAGCGCATCGTCAGATTGGTCGGAGATGGTGCCAGAGAGCTATCTGTAGCTGTGTAGGAGGAATCTTAACAATTGTTGTCATTGGGCGCCATAGCAGCAGATGAGTCGCTGTCGCGGCAGGTCCACGTTAACAACTCGTAGTATTTTTAATAACTACGGAACATATGCGACCGTTAAACAGAGCGGTATGGGCAGAGTTACGCCTGCGAGAATGAGCGGCTTTCCAAGGGGGTAGCTTGGTATTATTAGTGACGTGGGGGAATGAATCTTGTGAAATGATACATGTTGGTATGAAACAATAATAAATGAATGAAAACGAAATTATTAGAGGCCTGAGGGTGGGGCGGGAGAAAGATGTTGTGAATTGTCAGAAGGGGGGTCACTTTGGAAAAAGATGGATAACATGATGTCGTAAAAAGTTTGATTTTTTGTGATGAGTTGTCCGTTGAGACTGTGTTCTGGGGACCGTTTTATAAACTTAGTGATTTCTAATTCTTCAAGAAGTGAGAGTTTTTTCCTTTGGGGGCGATGTGAAGAACTTGTAATTTGTCAACTTGTAATTTGCAACAGAGACTGAAAATTTTTTAATTATTCAACACTGTTGCTGCACCAGCCGGCATCACCACCACCATCATGGAATGGAATGAAATGTAATGGTAAAATATTTTTCCATTGTGTTAGTAGACAAGGGTTCTCAAATTGATTCCGTATTTCCTGATTTCCAGAAGGCTTTTCACAGAGTACCTCACAAACGGCTTTTAATCTAATTGCATCGTTATGCTATATCGCCCAAGTTCGCGACTGGAAAGACGATTTCCTGTCAGAGAGGACACAGTTTGTAGTAATGGTAAGACATTGACTAAAACATAAGTGATATCGGGTGTTCAATAGGGTAGTGTTATTGGTCCTCTGCTGTTCGTTATTTTCATAAACTATTTAGGAGAAAATCTAAGCAACTCTCATAGGTTGTTTGCAGATGACGCCGTCATTTACCGTCTAGTAAAATCATCTCAAGATCAAAACCAACTGCAGAACGATCTAAATAAGATATCACTAAGGTGTAAAACTTGGCTTTTGACTCTAAATAATGAGAAATGTGAAGTCGTCCACATGACTACGAAAAGAAATCCGTTGAACTTTGTTTACAAGATAAATCAATAAAAAATGAGGCCGTAAACTCCACTAAATACCTAGGAATTACTTCAGACTTCAACTGGAAACAACACATAATAATGTCGTGGGAAAGGCGAACCAGAAACGGCGTTTTATTGGCAGAACCTTTAAAAGATTCAACAGAACTACTAAAGAGACGGCAATCACTGCATACACTACGCTTGTCCGTCGTCATTTGGTGTATTCTTGCCCAGTGTGGGATCCTTATCAGACGTGTTTTACGAAGGGCATCGAGAGAGTCCAAAGAAGGGCAGCTCGTTTTGCATTGTGACGATGCAGGAGAGACAGCGTCGCGTAAATGATAGAGGATCGGGGATGGAAATCATTACAACAACGGCGGTTATCGCTGCGGCGTGGGCTACTTACGAAACTCCAATTGCCAACATTCTCCTCCAAATGCGAAAATTTATTGTTGTCTGCTACATACATAGGTAGAAAAGATCATCAGATTAAAATACGAGAAATGAGAGCTCAAACGGAGAGATTCAGGTGTACTTTCTTCCCGCGCGATATTTTCGAATGGAATGGGAGATAAATAGGTAATATAAAGGCGGTTCGATGAGTCCTCTGCCAGGCACTTAAACGTTATTTTCAGTGTATCCCATGTAGATGTAGTTATTTGAAATGCTACGTGGAACCAAGCACCTGCAACGAACCTAGGGTAGTTTTGTTTAATAATTTTAAAAATTTTATTTCACTGTCCACGGTTTGATATCTACACACCACAATGGAAAATAAGTGAAAGCCCCTGACATGAAAACTGATTCACTATAATTGCTTTCTGAAGTCTGTCTATTCAGAAAATTATTAAATGAGATAATTATTTCTTCCTTCTCATCTAGTCAGAAATATGAGTCACTGTTAAGGGTTAATAACACGTCACAATCTGCACTTCTCATACCACACCTTTGTCGTAAAATTATCTTTAACATAATTTTTTATTAAAAATATCCCTGTCGCATCCAGATGAGCTGAAATAAAATTAGTAAATTATTAATAATTTGATTACCACCCGACCCTGATTTATATTAATTACTGTTTTTATTTCTGCGACGTAATGGCGGCAGGATGCTGCAATCCAGGTCGCTGCCTGCTCGCTCCGATAACTGCTGACATTGTTTCTGAAAGAAATCTCTTGATAATGGATTGCAATGTTCCAACACTAATTGAAATTAACACCCGTATTATTTTTAATACCTATATTTTGTATTTTTCATTGTTACACACCTTTTTATAAGAGATTCCATACATACCAAAAAACAATCTGATGACGCCTGATGTAAAATTGTACTTTCTCTCATACGTCCCACAACATCGAGATTCAGACAAGAACAAGATCAAAGAGAACAATTTCCTGGGTAACATACATTTATATCATCTGTTTAGACGCCATCACACAACTGTTTCACAATTATTACTGTACTTCACACACCATTTGTTAATAATGAAATATATATACTAATTATAATAGAGATATTTACATTTTTATTATAATTACATTATAGTCGTTGCGTGTTAATGAACATAAATGTCTTTGGTGGAGACCTTAAGAGGAACTTGCCGGCAAGGGCGGAGTCAGGGCACGTGGTCCTGTGCTGTGCCCCCCCCCCCCCCCCCGGGCAGAACGGGGACAGACAGAGAGAGAGAGAGAGAGAGAGAGAGAGAGAGAGAGAGAGAGAGAGAGAGAGAGAGAGAGAGAGAGATCGTGAGGAAGGGAGGGAGGGAGGAAAAGAATCTTATAATTACAATAATTAACTTTTACCTACAGGCAACATGTAATTGTCAGTTTAAAAATGCAAAATCCCTGTAATTAACATAACGTCATTCAACTTTTTGTGTTATGCTTCTATTTAATTGCTGCTTGATCTTTTTTGTCAGTAATTTACGATAAAAATAAATAAAAGTTGTTTATCGTTTCGTGTTTCCTCGGGAGATAAATGGGCTATTATGTATGTTTTACTCGTACGTAAATAAAGTTATAGGATTTAACTATGTAAAAAAAAAAAAAAAAAAAAAAAAAAAGAAAAGTACTTAATTTCAAGGGATGCGTTAAGGATGGCGCATTCAGATGTTTTCGGTAAACGTGATTTTATTTGAAGCTACACTTTTCGATTTTCCAGTTATTCAGCAAATTAGAAATTTCAACGTCATTTTTCCACAGATAAGAGACAAAGGATTTCATGGTAGTAGAAATTCTTCTTGAAACACAGTCAAGTGTAATTTTCACAATCAAATGTTCAGTCTGCAGCAGAGTGTGCGCTGATATGTAACTTCCTCACAGATTAAAATTGTGTGCTGTACCCGGTATTCGAACCTGCGACCTTTGACATTCGCGGCCATGCGCTCTACCGTCTGAACTATCCCGACACACTTCACAGTCCGTCGTCACAACTTTACTTCTGCCTGTTCCTCACCTCCTACTTTCCAAACATCACAGAAGTATTCCTGCCGGGAGGGGGGAGGGGTGGGGTTCGAATCCCCCCTCGGGCATGGATATTTGTGCCGTCCTTAGTTGTAAGTAGTTCATAAGTAGTTTGTAATTTTAGGGACTGATGACCTCGTAGTTAAGTCCCATAGACTCTACAAACTTTTGAACATTTGAGTATTCCTGCGAACATTGCACGACTAGCACCCCTGGAAGAAAGGATGTGGTGGAGACATGGCTTAGCCACAGCCAAAGAGATGTTTCCAGAATGAAGAGTGCTAGTCCTGGATGGTTTACATCCAAACTTCTGTGAAGTTTGGAAAGTACAAGGTGAGGTGAGGTAATGTCAGAAGTGAAGTTTTGTGGACGGACCGTCAAGTGTGCCAGGAAAGGTCAGATGATAGAACGTTTGCCAGCGAAAGGCAAAGGTCCAAGGTTCGAATCCCGTTTGTAGCCCATAATTTTAAGCTGCCACGAAGTTTCAAGTGTGATTTTGTTGAACTCGAAAGCTTTCTTAGAACTTTTCTCGTTTTTTGCATGGCAACTTTCCAAAGAATGAAGAAGAAATTGATTCAGTGCAACGCAAACACAAGAAATCTGATTTTACGGTTTGAGGGAATATCAAACTTAGCGTGAAATACTCGTATTTACTGGCTGTTTGTTTCTGACCCGTAATTGGGCGACATTTTATGTTACGCTGTTTTTCCAATGTCTGCATTGTTTGTTAATGACACAGCTACTCCAAATGCAGTGTTTTGTGTCCGCATAAAGTTGACGATTCGAGCACTGGGTATTGGCAGAGGTAGGAGGCGTGTACCATGGCTGCCGGGGACCGATCATCAGCGAGCAGAAGGCGGCGTCGCAGTGTTGGAAACGTTACAATGTGTGTAGTAATATTTCGCGTCTAGGGGTAGCATAACTTTGGCAGCAATTCGAAATAAATGGATGTCTTCAAGTAGGGCAGATGTTTTCTGCTGCTGGCATCACCAGGTAAAATCGTCTTCACTTGTCAAATTAATATACTACCATCTAACTACCAGTGCACTATGGCGTCATCTAAAGTTCCTATGATTTAAAAAAATTACAATGATTTAACCACATTAAACAGTGAAAAGTTTAATCATTTATCAAACCATTTGCGCCGCACGGGAATGGCCGTATAATCTGGGGCGCAAAGTCGTGGAGTACGTGGTCACTCGCACCAGAGGTTTGTGTCCTACCTCGGGCATGGGTGTGTCCTTAGAATAAATTAGATTGTAAGACCAGGGACCGATGACCTTAGTAATTTGGTTCCTTCGGATTACAAACATTTGAATATTTTTTTGAACAATATGTCCTACGTTTTTGTACAGTCACCATTAAGTCATTTGGCTCATTTAATATGTGCAAAATATTTTTCTACCACATTCTACAATTGTTTGTCTTATTCAGTCTTCTAGTCCAACTAGCTGAAAACCCGGCGTTGCCTGGGTATTTATTTATTTATTCGGACCTTGAGTTAGTACTTTTCCTATCCACTCTCTCTCCGTCCATCTCCTTTTTTCTAAAAACATGCTATATTTATCAGAGAATATGTAAGAAATCGCAGGTAAAAATGCACTCGATTCGAAGAATCCAATCACGAAATTCAACAATGATGATTGTAATAATATCACTTGATGTAATGCGCGAAACGTCAAATCGTTTTTGTTTTCAAAGAGATGTATTAAAAGAAATTTCTTTTTTACTGCTTTATTCATTTAATCTTATATTTCCTTATTCGTATGCTTATCCTTACAGCGAAAGAGCTGAAGACATTGTAGCACGTATAGAACAAAGATATGGTCTGTGGCATCACGTTTCGCTGTACGTAACCTCCTTGCTATAGAGTCGCAAACGTCATCGCTGGCCTTCAGCCCGAATTTTTTTTTAATAATTTGACGACTTTCAACCACCATATCTGTCGGCATGGAACTGCTATGGTGTACAACGGGAGACTTCGGAAAACAATTATACATACATCATTCGATTGCGTTCTGTAGTTTTCGCTGCAGAGCGAAATATTAACACACACACGCGTAGAATTTTATATACAGCGATAACTCCATCGCAATATACTCCACCCTTTATCATTAACAACCCTCAAGCAACAATCTAACCAATAAAACCATTTTCAGAGAGTAAATATAATTTTCAAAGAAACATTATTGTTCCGCATTTTTCGTTATATTCTTCAAATTACTAAATATCTATCAGATCGCTATAAAACCGTGCCTAAAACCTTCCTCAGGTATAAATTAGTAACTGTACAAATATTTAAGTCTCTGCGTCTTGTCGTTTGCACGTGACAAGCGTACACCGAACAGATATTCACATAATATATATATATATATATATATATATATATAGCTATCCGATCACCATAAAACCGTGCCCAAAGCCTTCCTCGGGTAGACATTATTAACTGTACAAAGTTTTAGCTCCTTATGTCTTGTGGCCACTCCCATGAACGACAGACATTGCCGAGGTGGGGTGGCTTGCGTGCCTCAACGATACAGATAGCCGTACCGTAGGTGCAACCACAGCGGAGGGGTATCTGTGGAGATGCCAGACAAACGTGTGGTTCCTGAAGAGGGGCAGCAGCCTTTTCAGTAGTTACAGGGGCAAGAGTCTGAATGATTGACTGAGCTGGCCTTGTAACATCAGCTAATGTGGCTTTGCCACACAGCTACTGCGAACGGCTGAAAGCAAGGGGAAACTACAGCCGTTACCTTTCCCGAGGACATGCAGCTCTACTGTATGAACATATGATGATGGCATCCTCTTGGGTAAAATATTCCGGATGTAAAATAGTCCCCCATTCGGATCTCCGGGCGGGGACTACTCAGGAGGATGTGATCATCAGGAAAGACAATACTGGCATTTTACGGGTAGGAGCGTGGAATATTAGATCCCTTAATCGAGTAGGAAAATTAGAAAATTTAAAAAGGGAACTGGATAGGTTGAAGTTAGATATAGTGGGGATTAGTGAAGTTCGGTGGCAGGATGTACAGGATTTCTGGTCAGGTGAGTACAGGATTATAAATACAAAATCAACTGGGGTATCACAGGAGTAGGATTGATAATGAATAAGAAAATAGGAATGCGGGTAAACTACTATGACCAGCACAGTGATCGCATTATCATTGTCAAGATAGATACGAAGCCAACACCGCCAACAGTAGTACAGGTTTATGTGCCAACAAGCTCTGCCGATGATGAGGAAATCGAAGAAATATATGAGGAGCTAAAGGAAATTATTCAGACAATTAAGGGAGAGGAAAACTCAATTGTTATGGGAGACTGGAATTCGGTAGTAGGACAAGGAAGGGAAGGGAAGATAGTAGGTGAATATGGACTGGGCGAAAGGAATGAAAGAGGAAGCCGCCTGGTAGAATTTTGCACGGGACATAATTTAGTTATAACAAACACCTGGTTCAAGAATCACAAAAGAAGGTTGTATACGTGGAAGAGACCAGGAGACACCGGGAGATACCAGATAGATTTTATAATGGTAAGACATAGATTTCGGAACCAGGTTTTACAGTGTAAGACATACCCAGGGGCAGATATAGACTCTGACCATAACTTGTTGGTTATGAACTGTAGGCTGAAACTGAAGAAACTACAAAAAGGTAGGAAAATAAGGAGATGGGACCTGGATAAATTGAAGGAACCTGAGGTTAAGAATTTCAGAGGGAGCTTTAGGCAACAATTGACAGAAACAGGGGAAAATAAAACAGTAGAGGAGGAATGGGTAAAATGGAGAGATGAAATAGTGAAGGTAGCAGAGGACAAAATAGGTAGGAAGGCAAGACGTACAAAAAATCCTTGGATATCACAGGAGATACTAAATTTAATCTATGAAAGGAGAAAATATAAAAATGCAGTAAATGAAACAGGCAAAATGGAGTACAGACGACTAAGAAATGAGATTGACAGGAAGTGCAAAATGGGTAAGCAGGAGTGTCTAGAAGCCAAATGCAAATCTGTAGAAGAATGTATAAGAAGGGGAAAAGTAGATACCGCCTACAGGAAAATAAAAGAGACATTTGGGGACAAGAAAAGCAACTCTACGAATATCAAGAACTCAGATGGGAAACCAGTTCTCAGCAAAGAAGGGAAAGCTGAAAGGTGGAAAGAGTATATAGAGGGGCTCTACAAAGGAAATGAGACAATATTGTAGGAAGGGAGGAGGATGTAGATGAAGATGAAATAGGAGATACTGTACTGAGAGAAGAATTTGACAGAGCCCTGAAAGACCTGAGTCGAAATAAGGCCCCTGGAGTAGATGATATTCCCTCAGAGCTACTAAAGTCTCTGGGAGAAGCAGCCATGACAAAATTGTTTCACCTGGTGTGTAAGATGTATGAGACAGGTGAAATACCCTCAGAATTTAAGAAAAATGTTATAATCCCCATCCCTAAGAAAGCAGGTCCAGACAGGTGTGAAAACTACAGAACCATCAGTTTAATAAGTCATGGTTGCAAAATATTAACGCGAATTATATACAGAAGGATGGAAAAGGTGGTAGAAGCCGACCTCGGGGAAGATCAGTTTGGGTTCAGGAGAAATGTAGGAACACGGGAGGCAATACTCATTTTACGGCTTATCCTAGAAGATAGATTATGAAAAGGCAAACGTATATTTCTAGCTTTTGTAGATTTGGAGAAGGCTTTTGACAATGTTGATTGGAATAAACTCTTTCAAGTTCTGAAGCAAGCAGGAGTAAAATATAGGGAGCGTAAGGTTATTTACAACAACAAAAACCAGACAGCGGTTGTCAGAGTTGAAGGGCATGAAAGGGATGCAGTGGTTGGAAAGGGAGTAAGACAGGGTTGTAGCCTTTCTCCAATGTTGTTCAATTTGTACATTGAGCAAGCTATAAAGGAAAGCAAGGAGAAATTTGGTGAAGGAATTAAAGTTCAGGGGGAAGAATTAAAACATTGCGTTTTTCCGATGACATAGTAATTCTGTCAGATACAGCAAAGGACCTGGAAGAGCAATTGAACGGAATGGACAGCGTGCTGAAAGGTGCATATAAGATGAACATTAACAAGAGCAAAACTAGGGTAATGGAATGCGGTCTTAGAAAATCAGGTGATGCTGAAGGAATAAGATTGGGAGACGAAGCAATAAAGGAGGTAGATGATTTTTGTTACTTGGGCAGTAAAATAACAAATGATGGTCGCAGTACAGAGGATATAAAATGCAGAATGCCAATGGGTAGAAAAGCGTTTTTGAAAAAGAGAAATTTGTTAACATCGAATATTGATTTAAACCTAAGGAAGTCCTTTCTGAAGGCATTTGTGTGGAGTGTTGCCTTGTATGGGAGTGAGACATGGATGATAAACAGTGCGGACAGGAAGAGAATAGAGGCTTTTGAAATGTGGTGCTACAGAAGAATGCTTAAGATTAGGTGGGTAGATCACATAACTAATGAAGAGAAACTGAACAGAATTGGTGAGAAAAGGAATTTTTGGCATACCCTGACTAAAAGAAGGGATCGCTTGGTAGGACACATTCTTAGACATCGAGGAATCGCAAATTTAGCATTGGAGGGAAGTGTGTGGGGTAAAATTCGCAGAGGGAGACCAAGAGACGCATAGTAAGCAGATTCAGACAGATGTAGGTTGTCGCTCTTATGTGGACATGAAGAGGCTTGGTCAAGATAGGGTATTGTGGAGTGCTGCATCAAACCAGTCTCCGGACTGAAGACCACAACAACAACATGTCTTGTGGTTCAGACGTGATAACCGTACACCGAACAGACATTCACATTTATAGGTATCGATTACTCCAAAGTTGTAAATATGTAGAGAAACCTAAGGGAATTTCACATGACTTCCTCTGTATAGGGTTCGCATATATCCACCTGACGAATCTCAGAATCAGTTACATATTGAATTAGAGTGTGAATGCCCAATGTTCAGCTATTGGCAAGTGTTTCATCCTTTATGATGATGAAGGACGAAACAAGTGTGCCCACAGCTGAACACAGGGCATTCAGGCACTAAATTCTCGTTTTTTTTAAATTATTTTTTCTTTTTAATTTTGTGGTGAATTTAGAAAATTTACACCGTTTAAGGTGATTGAATCATTGAATATTTTTGTGATCATAGGCGTTTGAAAATGACGCCATAGTGCATTAGTAGTTAGATGGAAGTAAATTAAAAAGTTTTTTTCTTAAGAAGCGACTGTGGCAACATATTTTGTGTGTTTCCTATAGCAGTTATATTACAATAACTGTAATAAAATTATATATATATATATATATATATATATATATATGTGTGTGTGTGTGTGTGTGTGTGTGTGTGTGTGTGTTAAAATTCGTCTCACAAGACCGAGCGAGGTGGCGCAGTGGTAACGCACTGGACTCGCATTCGGGAGGATGGTGGTTCAATTCAACCTCCGGCCATCCAGATTTAGATTTTTCGTGATTTCCCTATGTCACTCCAGGCAAATGCCAGGATGGTTCTTTTCAAAAGGGCACGGCCTATTTCCTTCCCCATCCTTACCCAAAGTTCCGAGCGTTAGGTCCGTCTCTAATGACCAAGCTGTCGACGGGACGTTAAACCCTAAGCTTCCTTCGTCTCACGAAGTCCACAAGGAAATGTTCACCCTACTCACTCAGTCTTGTGCCCCCCCCCCCCCCCCCCCCAGAAAAAAATTCTGTATCCGCCACTGCTTGCCGGGACTCTGCAAATCACATTTAAGTACCTATCGAGCAGCTGGACGTTGGATGGTAGACTGTCCGGATTGACCAACACTAACTTCAGTTCCATTTACTTCTGTCTGCAAAAATGTGAGTGCTGTCTAAGGTCCGCTACTTCTAGGGCTGCTGTGACTGGTGAGCAGTTCCGTGAATGTTCCTGGCAGCTTCGCGTCAGGCTTGGCATTTTTTTATTTAATTTTCTTTATTCGGGCTCGTGGCCGTTCACGTACTTGCAGCATGGTCTTATTCATAGGGAAGCGGTTTTCTTTAACTCTCGGCACGTACGGTTTGCGTGCGGAGAGTTTAGGGCGGTAAGTGTGTTTATTTGTCGTTACTTGATCTGTTTTGCCAAGCAAGTTCTCTTTGGGGGACTGATGACCCCGTAATTATGTCCCATAAGCACTAAAAACATTTCAATATTTCATTCCAACACGAGAAAATAAAATTCACCGAGGAAATAGAAAAAGATGTTTCCATCCCTTTTCTGGACGTACTAATGAACAAAACAGCAACAGGCACACTAGGCCATAGAGTGCACAGGAAACCAACCCACACCAGCCGGTACTTGCATGCGTAGTGTCATCACCATTCGACGCAAAAGAACTTCTTTCTACGTACACTAGTCACCAGTGCACAACGGATCAGTGATGACAATAATATGGACAAAGAGCTCACCAAGTTGCAGTCGACATTCTGCGGCAATGGATATAGCGACAGAAACATTAAGAAACCCATAAAACCACGGCGAACCAAGGAAAACGACACGGAAGTCTAAGAATTACCGCCGGCCGCGGTGGCCGAGGAGACTGAGGCGCTCCAGTCACGGTCTGCACGGCCACTACGGTCGGGGGTTCGAATCCCCCCTCGGGCATGGATATTTGTGCCGTCCTAGTTCGTAAGTAGTTCATAAGTAGTTTGTAAGTTTAGGGACTAATGACCCCGTAGTTAAGTCCCATAAGCTTAACAAACATTTGAACATTTAAGAATTACCGGTAGCACGTTTGCGATACATTACGGGAATTAGTGAGAGCATTGAAAAACTATTACGACGAGCTGGCATCGAACCTGTTTTCTTCCAGCAATAACAGAATAAAAGGTATCCTTACATCAACTAAGGATCACATAGAAAAGCTGGGTACTGCTGGTGTGTATAAAAGAAACTGCGTATATGGAACAGTATACATAGGAGAAACAGGAAGGCCTGTCCATGTACGATTGGCAGAGCATGAAAGGTACATATGTTTAAGTCAGCGGTTGCAGAACACGAGGAAGAGTGAAACCATAATATAAACAAGGACGTACAAGTGCTCTCTAAACAGCCATTTAAAACGAAGACAAAAATTCGTGAAGCAGTCGAGATCATTAAACACCTCTACAACATGAATAGAGAAGACGGATACAAACTCTCGCCGTCTTAGCTTCTGGTGTTGACAACACGGCGATGCTTCGCGACGAACGGTACAACGGGCCCTCTGGCCGCAGATGGGAGTTCCTGACAGCGTGGCAACTTCGTCACTACCCAGAAGAACTAAGCCGACCGTTCGGTTGCCACCGTTGATGGCCAAGAGCGCGCATGCGTACAACTTCCTGTCTTCCACCAGTAGGAATCAGCGATGCAAACACCAATAAAGCGCATCTTCCTTTCCTATTTCCACCTATCAGAAACACCAATGAAAACACCAACCACAACTAAACTGTGAAGACAGTACATGCTTTATAACACCAGCACAAGGAGGAAACAGTATTCCCTGAGGAAGGCTCCTGCAACGGATCCGAAACCTTGGAAAGATTTTATCATGACGCGGCAAACAGCTCAGAAAGAATTTTAACGTTAACAATAATGACCGCGACAGTCTACGTTCTTACGTTCTTACAAGTTTAGTCTTAACCCAACAATAAATCTTAGCAATACGAATTCACGATGTTTATTAACAGGAGTGGGGAGGGTACATTACGAACACCACCAAAAGAAACTTTTAAAATATTTCCGTCAATTTTTACGAACAATTACTCACAATATACTTCTTAAAGAGATGTTGATTTTTAAAGACAATCGTGTGCCTCGAATTACTGAAAATTTCGTTCACTGTAAAGGTGGCATTTACAACATGAAGTAATTACAATACAAGGTAGACTTGTTACATTTGTATTTTTTGAATGCGCCTTAAAAGTCTAAAGGCGAAATAAACGCAAGAGAAACTAGAGCGTAGAAGGCCTTGCACTATTTAATAACGTTCACCGTTCAGATAGAGAAAATGCTAGAAAATTGTTACAGCCTTACAGAAAGATCTACCAGGAAAAACCGGATCCATGGACAAAGACTAACGAACGAGTTCTCTAAACGTATGGACGTTTCACAAGTAAGCATCTAATAAGGAAACGAGTCCGGTTGTGGAGAACTGGAAATGTCAGTCATATTGTGAAAAGGCTTTAGCAGAACGGGAACGATATTTTTCCTGTAGTTACACGACCAGATCTACTTCTGATTTAGATGGTATCTATTAAGACACAGGTAATGATTTGCTATTTTACTGGCAGTTTAACTACAGAAAAGACATCTAGCGATATTTTTCCTGTAGTTACACGCCCATATCGTTTCTACTTCTGATTTAGATGGTATCTGATAAGACACGGGTAATGATATGCTATTTTAGTGGCAGTTTTACTACGGAAAATAAATCTAACGACATTTTTTTTTTCTTTTATTTAACAAGGGCACTTCGTATACAGCCACGTGTTGCATCATCAAGATTCTAGGGATTCATGACTATTTACATAAAAAAGGAACAGAGATTTCAAATAATAATAATAATAATGATTTGTCTTCATTCGACATCAACTTCTTCACAAAGCGTCTATGCAGAGCCACCTTTCGTAATGTGCATAATGCGCATGTGAGCCTTACTTGAAATGCGATACACTGGTTAAGAAAAATATATTTTCCATCGGAAATCATCTAAAAATTAAGATAATGTGCTCCATTCCTAAAAATACATAAAGAGAACTTTGTCCAACTATTAAAACAATCTGAAACAAAAGAAAAGTTTAAATTTCTTTGAGATACATAGTTTTGTTTCACTTCGTGAGGAGCAGGTCACAGACATATTATATTATTATTATTATTATTAGTTTTGTGTTTCGTTTTTTGTTTTGTTTTAGGAGGTGGTGGCCTGAATATGTTTACCTGGAAGGTGGGCGCATATTCGAGAAGGTTGAAAAGCACTGAATTATGGCATTAGTTGACACGTCTAGGTTCAGGAGTATTGTCATCGGCAAAATCAACTGAAATGGTTCGACGTCTTTCTGTCGATTCTACGGAGTGGAGGCAACAACATTACGTGCACCGAGATAGTGGTAATTACAGAAAACTGACATAGAGGGAGCTGGTGTTGACTTGTGTTTACTCTTCCAAACGAAATACACAAGCATTTGGGTTCAGAGTGTAGTGCAAAAAACAACGTGTAGATATGGCATGGAGAGGTTAAGTTGGAAGCGAGATAGACAGAGGGAGGAGTGGCCGCAGTTATGTAAATGCCCAAAATTGTAATTTTAGACAATATGAACCATTAAAAGAAGGTAGGCTAAGGTAGTCCACGGGTAAAGTCAGAAAGAGATGTTACTTACGCATAACAGCCCATGCAGAAGAGTGGATGAATGAAACTCAGCCGCAACGCACCTTCAAGGCAGCAAAAAGACGCTGGGTATCAACACACAGTCCGAAATCGCTTTCGGGAGTATGACCTCTATTCACAAAGGCCTATGATGTGTGACCCATGAAAACGAAGACACCGTAGAGCCCGCAGAAACTGGCCGGTGGAACTTCAGGTGTTAAAATGGACCGTTTACCAATTGCAGAAAAAGTCGATATGGTATTTATGTAAGGCTATTGTGATCAAAATGCCCAACGAGCCTTTGCTGTGTTTGTTGATCATTATCCTGGAAGACATCCTCCAAGTGATATTTAAAGAGACAGGAAGTGTTTAGGCACAAGTGAAACTTCAACCACGACCTGCAACAAATGATGATGCCCAAGTAAGTGTTTTAGCTGCAGTTGCGGCTAATCCGCAGATCAGTAGCAGACAAATTGAGCGAGAATGGGAATTCTCAAAAACGTCGGTGTTGAGAATTCTACATCAACATATTTTACCCGTACCATATTTCTATGCACCAGGATTTGCATGGCGAAGACCTTAAACATAGCGGACAGTTTTACCACTCGGCACAAAATAAATTATGGGACGATAACAGATTTTTTCATACGTACTGTTTAGTGACGTTGCGACATTCACAAATAGAGGTGACGTAATCCGACATAATATGCACTATTGAGCAACGGAAAATCCACGATGGCTGCGACAAGAGGAACATTAGTGACCTTGGGTCAATGTATGGCTCGGCATTATTGGAGGAAGGATAATTGGTCTCTATTTTATCGATGGCAATCTAAATGGTGCAAAGTATGCTGATTTCTTACGTAATGTTCTACCGATTTTACTTCAAGATGTTTCACTGCATGACAGAATGGCGATATACTTTCAACATGGTGGACGTCTGGCACATGGCTCGCCTGTGGTCGAAGCGGTCTTGAATGGAATATTTAATGACAGGTGGATTGGTCGTAAAGGCACCGTACCATGGCCCGCACGTGCACCGGATCTTACATTCCCTGATTTCTTTCTGTGGCTGAAACTGAAGGATATTTGTTATCGTGATTCACCGACAACGCCTGAAAACATTGTCAATACATGTGAGAAAATGACTGAAGGCGAACTACTCGCTGTTTAGAGGAATTTAGTTACGTGTATTGCCAAATGCATTGAAGTTGGAGGACATCATTTTAAGCACATATTGAAGCCATGAGGTAATTACAGATAATCACGCAGTAACAGCATGTTTTCTCATAATGTATGATAATTTTACGAAAGTACATATATCACATTGGAAGAACCGAAATAAACTTCAAACGTACCTACGTTCTGTGTTTTAATTTACAAAACCTACCTGTTACCCACTGTTCGTCTAAAATTGTGAGCAATATTTTTGTGAATACTACAGCGCTATCTATCACAAAGCGACAAAAGTGTTCCAAATGAAACATTCTACATTTACATGGGATACTCTGCAAATCATATTTAAGTGCCTGGCAGAGGGTTCATCGAACCACCGTTATACTATTTATCTCCCATTCCATACTCAAATCGCGCGCGGGAAGAAAGAACACCTGAATCTCCCCGTTCAAGCTCTGACTTCTCGTATTTTATTCTGATGATCATTTATACCTATGTAAGTGGGAGTCAACAATATATTTTCGCATTCGGAGGAGAATTTTGGCGATTGGAGTTTCGTAAGTAGCCCACGCCGCAGCGATAATCGCCGTTGTAGTAATGATTACCATCCCAGATCATGTATCATTTCCGCAACCCTGTCTCCCCTGTATCGTGACAATACAAAACGGGCTGCCCTTCTTTGGACTCTTTCGATGTCCTCCGTCAAACCCACTTGATAAGGATCCGACACTGGGCAGCAATACTCCAAAAGTGAACGGACAAGCGTAGTGTATGCAACCTCTTTTAGTAGTTCTGATGCATCTTTTAAGGGTTCTGCCAATAAAACGCAGTCTTTGGTTCGCCTTTCAAACGACATTATCTACGTGTTCTTTCCAGTTTCAGTCTGAAGTAATAGTAATTCCTAGATATTTTGTGGAGTTCACGGCCTTCATGTATGACAGATATATCTTGTAAACAAAGTTTAACGGATTTCTTTTCGTACTCATGTGGACGACTTCATACTTCTCATTAATTAGACTCAATTGTCCATACTGATATCTCATTCAGATCGTTCTGCAGTTGGGTTTGATTTTACTAGACGGTAAATGACGGCTTCATCTGCAAACAACCTAAAAGAGCTGCTTAGATTTTCCCCTAAATCGTTTATGTAAATGAGGAACAGCAGAGGAGCAATAACACTATCCTGTGGAACGCCCGATATCACCTCTGCTTTAGTCGATGCCTTACCATCGATTACTACGACCTTTGTCCTCTATAACTATCCAGTCGCAAATTTGGGGCGGTACCATAACCACGCAATTCATATTTATTTACGTAATTGACGTATATTATAAAAATGGGGGTAACAATTAAAAAAAAAACGTAGTTGATATCCGTTTGACATATGGCAACGCCATCTAGTATTTCGGCTGGTCACTATCAATACTACTAACTCTACTGGCAATCCATTTCGCAGAGTTTTTTAACATTCCATTGTACGTACCAGGAATGTTATATTATTGTAGGACACTGTTCAAGAAATATGACATCGTAACGATGGAGCTGTACGAAAACGAATATGAAACGTACAGAGAGCGGGGCAGAAGGCGACGGACAGAGGGGGAAAAAGGAGGAATTTGTTTAATAAACACTTGCGGAGTTCTTATTACGTGGCGAAATCTTTATTAGGTAGCTCGGTGTATGGGGATCCCCTTAATTCGAAACGAGCCCGCTGGCAATAAAGCGAGACGGTGCGTGGCGCTGGCTGCGTCTCGTGAGTGGAGAGGGCCCAATTCCACGCACCCTGGTGGCAAAGCGGTAGCTCTGCGGCTGCGCGGCGCGGCGAGTGCTCATCAGGCCCTAAATCAGCGCCCTGCTGCGCGAATATTGGGGCTTTGGCAGTGGAGGAGCGCGGGCGAAAGTGGCAGGGAGGGGGTGAGGGGGGGGGGGCTCCTCGTCCCTCGCTTCCCCCTGCGGTTTCGGAGCAAAACCGCGAACCGCGGCTCCACGCACTGATGACTTTCCAGCCCGCGGCAGCTTCCGGAAATGGAGCGAAATACGGTCTCTTTGTCAGGGCGCCGCCTGTAACCGCATCCGTCGCCTTCTACGAGCCGCAGACGGCCGTTCATTTCCTCCCTTAATGAAATAAACCACCACGATCGGAAATGCAGCGTTATTGATGGAATAGTATACAATAAAGTTATTTCTGCGAACCTATATATTAGTTTTCATGTTTTTGGAGAGATTTTTGCTTCACTTTTTTTTTTGGGCAAAAGTACTCTTATTTAAATTTATATATAGAGAACAGTCTAGAGTGCAATAATTTATTTTCGACTAGTTTCGATCTTCTTTTAGACCATCTTCAGGAATTTTAGCTCCACAACATAGATGGAGCTAAAATCCCTGAAGATGATCTAAAGGAAGACCGAAACTAGTCGGAAAAAAATTATTACACTCTAGACTGTTCTCTCTATATAAATATTAGATTTCATTTACACACATTTGAAGTAAAAAATCGCTAAGCTCTTAATTTCAGAAGGTCAGTCGCGGCAGAGTGGCCGAGCACATTGAGGCGCTATGCTCCGATGCTTGATGCCATTCCCCGTCGGAGGTTCGAATCCTCCCTCGGGAATGAATGTTTGTGTTATCTTTATATAAGTTAGTTTATAAGTTTAGTGAGGACTGATGACCCCGCAATTAAGTCCCATAAGCTTAACGAACATCTGAACATTTTTATTTTTCAGAATGTCAAACCGATACGTATTATACAAATGGATGGTTATGTTTGTGCGTATTATGTCCTAAAAATTATTTTTTCACTCATCAGGCCCATGCAGTGATCTCTTTACAATCTGGAGGTCTGTCTCCGGTTTTTGAGCATAGCACTTTAGCGTGTCTGTACATTACTATGTTTTGCATACGATTTTGCATCGTCCGGCATATTGTAATTAGACAACTTTCCATCAGTTAGTACGTGACAAACCATTGCTAGATTACCTCTGGATTTGAAATTTATGTCAATTTGAGGATATAAAATACAGAATGGCAATGGGTGCAAAAGCGCCCTTGAAAAAGAGATATTTGTTAACATCGAATATTGATTTAAGTCTAAGGAAGTCCTTTCTGAAGGCATTTGTGTGGAGTGTTGTCTTGTCTACGAGTAAAACATGGACGATAAACAGCGTGGACAGGAAGAGGATAGAGGACTTTGAAATGTGGTGCTACAGAAGAATGCTGTAGATTAGGTCGGTGGATTGCGTAACTAATGAGGAGGTACTGAACAGAATTAGAGAGAAAAGGAATTTCTGGCATACCTTGATTAAAAGAGAGGATCGATTGGTAGGACACATTCTTAGACATCAAGGAATTGTGAATTTAGCTTTGGAGGGAAGTGTGTGGGGTAAAAACCAGCAGAGGAAGACCAAGAGATGGATACAGTAAGCGGATTCAGACGGTTGTCGTTCTTATGTGGAGTTGAAGAGGCGTTCTCAGGATAGAGTATTGTTAAGAGCTGCATCAAACCAGTCTCCGGATTGAAGATCATACAACAACAAAACATGCTTAGTAACAGGATCGCGTGGTATGGAATCGAAACACATTTCCTTTCCGTTTTCTGGTAATACTTCACAGCAGACGGGAAAACACAGCCCCCCAAGAAAAGAAATACCGCGTATTCGACTTGTGTGCACGTCTATGAATCGCGACACTATCACCCTTAACACTTTGAGTGCCAGCCATATATGCGAATCGACTTCCCGACTTCCCGGCCATTTTTACAGTATTTCGTCCTGTTGGTACAGATTCAGGAATAATCATTAATATATTTTTCTTGGTCAGGAATAAACCTTATTATTTCTTCTTCAAATACTTGCCCCGTACATTTCCCTGCTTTGTAAACCTTCATCATAACAATCAAAACAAGAAACGCTGTTTTCGGGTAGGTAAAAAATTGTTTTTTCGTACTATAAACTATTTATTAACAAACATGGCAATTTTTATGTGATTACATGCAAATATCGTGAATATTAAACATCAGCAAACGGCTTTTAGTGCAAATAGTTCTTTTTTGAGTGGTATAGCGGGAAGCAGGGCTGGACACAAAATCCCACTTTGCACATTGCACACTGGAATTAAGTATCCTTCCTTCTGGCGACTCCTGCTTCTTTCTTGCCCCTTTCTGAGCACACTCTACAAATCTTTTGAGCCTTCTTCTTCCCTGGTGGAATGGGTATTCTTTCCAGGAAATGTGTCGTGAAAGCAATTATATTACCTGATCCTGATTCAGCATAAGTTGGATCCTCATCCGTGTCATTGCCATCAAAAACATCACTCAGATCATCATAAGATTCATCAAGAATGCGGCGAATCTCGGCGTCGCTCAAAGGCCTACTGCTTGAGATGTTGCGTCTAATGCTCGCCCTGATGCCTCACAGTCAACTGACACGAACCCTTGATTCGTAAAGTTAACAGTTTTGTGGCGCTTCCTAGTGGCAGAGATGTCTACTACAAGGGTTTGCCTCCCTTCTGATAACTGCCGTACGGATAATGATGTGCGCGAAAGCTAGAATTCCTTTGAGAACAGCCGTCCGTAATATTACGGGCGCGGAAGTTCTCGCAAAGACACAGAGAACGTAATATTACGGGCGCGGCACTCAATGTGTTGAGGGAAACTTTTAAAAATTATACATTGCTAAGTTTTTGTTACAATCTGATGTACTGATACTTTCCACGACCATGGAGACTTGTTCATCAAGTCGGGAATGTGGAACGTGAAAATACAAGTAAATAAAGTAAATGGTTGCTGTTATTTCGGCTTTTGGGGCAGTTACACACCACAAGGGCAAGGAGTGCCCCGAAGCAATGATTGCTTCTCTGCCCTCTTTTACGAGACTGATGACCAAACGGAAATCATCAGTCGCCATTACTGATTATGTTTACTTAATACGATGCGCGTCCAGAAAGTAAGTTCCGTTTAAATTTATCTCCGCTGCAGCGCTGCGATTGCAGTTCCGCACATGCGCTGTAGACGATGTGTATCAAGGAGAAGAACGTGCACCATTTGGAGATCGCTGTCAGTTACGTACGCTGTGTTGTGCTTGTTTGAAATGTCGCGTTGATTGAAACTCCTGCCGCCTGTGAAGTCATGTCGGTGATTTGGTTTCTGAATGCGAGGAAAGTGAAACCAAGTAAAATTTATCGGCAAATTTGCGATGTTTACGGACCAAATGCGATGAGTGATTCGATGGTGAGAAGATGGGTCCGACAGTTCAATAGAGGGCTTAGTGATGTGCACGATGAAGAATGAAGTGGGCGTCCACCTTTGGTTACAGAAGACTGGTTCACGCGATTGATGACAAAATCCAGGAAAACCCTAGGTTTACAATTAGTGCTCTCGCTATGGACTTCCCCCAAATTTCACTGTTTCCGACTGTTTGAAGACACAGGCGGCAGATTTCTATGAAGAAGGTATACAAAACCTTGTGCCACGCTATGACAAATGCCTGCAAAATTTCGGCAGTTATGTGGAAAAGTAATTTAAGAGTTGTAGAATTTTGTGGAATAAAAATTTCTTCTGTATCTGTGTACAATTTCATTTTATTACCAAACGGAACATACTTTCTGGACGCGCCTCGTATTTAAGCAATGCCATGTTCAAACCCATGACAGGTGACGTTTTGATTATGAATGTTGCAGGGAACTAATAAACTACCGACCGATTTCAACATAACTTGGTAAACAGGCTGCAAGTGCGGACAGCAGAAACAAAAAAATGTTGAAATGTGTGTGAGGTCTTATGCGACCAAACTGCGTGGGTATCAGTCGCTAGACTTAACACACTAATTACTTGACTAACTTAAACTAATTTACGATAAGGACAACCAAACACCCATACCCGGCGGAAGATTGGAACCTCCGATAGTAGCGGCCGTGCATACTGTGACTGGCGTCCGTAGACCGCTCGGCCACTGTGGCCGGCAGCAGTTCCGACAAACAGTTCAGGATATATGTCATAAAAAATGTGATACGATGCGTGTGTAACAGAACAACATTAAACTAAATGCAACGAAGGTTAACAAAATTCCAAACCTTTACAAAAGTTCTCCTCGCTCACGAACCCAGCAAAATGACGAAAGGATGAAAGGTTATCACTGACTACTTTTCCTCTCTTCACACATCACAGCTACAACATTCAGCTTGATGTTACAATTAATTCCTTCTACATTACTAATTATATGTTAGTGTAATATATCAGCCAGAGACACTTAGGTTCAGCGACTATACCAATGGAAGCATTTGAGCACGCCACGCCAGCGTCCAGCCTTTCTGGGGGAGGAGACTGAGCCAGCAGGAGGCACCCTCACTTCCACTTTCCTTACCGGCCGCCGCCGCATTCTCCCGCTCCAGGGGGGTACCCTGGCAAATTGCCGTGGCTCTCTCGTAAGAATGTACACGGCAAAAAGAGCCAGACTAAATGAGGAGCGAGCAGATAAATAGCAAACATGGCGACAGTGGACACAGGGAAGAGGTGCCCTTACAAAGAAATGGACACAGTAGCGTGTGTGCAGAGAAAGCCCTTTTCTGCAGATATCAGAGGAGTTTCCAAAAAACGTGACTGAGTCACATATGAACTGTGGACCCCTGCAGGTGAGAAGACAACCGAACCCCTGTAGTGCACATTTGGGTGAGTGCGAGAGAGCCTGGCTTGCAATATAGACAAAGTGGTTCCAACAAAAACAATGTTTCTGACCCGTGAGAGAGACCCTGATAAATGACACACCAGACAGGCCTAACAGACAGCTGCCACAAAGAACTGATTTTCCAGCCAAGAAGGAAAGAAGAAGATAAAAATAACACGCTTGAATCTTGAGAAAGACGCCGGTTCGCAAGTATCATCTCAGCCCACAACAATTTCCACCGGGTACTGAGAGGTATGGTCATAGAAACGGCGATCAGCTATTGGGTGACATTGTAAAAACCAACCCACCAATCACGGAGTCTAAGTCACGCAAAATTGGAGGATAAGCTGTAGCTGGAGAGGGATTGTACTGGAGGAGAGACGGCCGGAGACTTGGTTCACCGCTGGAGGATCGAGAAGGGAGATGCAGACATCTCCCGCCTTGTCATGCCTCCGCCCAAGGGTAATGTCCGCCACACATCTGTAGAGCCGCAACCGCCACCAGACGTCCACTTCCAGTCAGTGTTGGTGAGATAGGAAGTTCCCTGCCCCTTCCCCATTGTTAGCTAAGGCAAGTCAAATCGGCCCAGAGAGTACTGTTTTGTAAGTCTTGTAATAAATAAAACTAAAATTCATATGGAAATCCTCGGTGTAATATGTTCTACTCTAGAAGCAAACAAATTTCCCTACCAGCATGGTTCCGTATATATTTTATTTTTTGCACTGTGATAGTTAATCAGGTAGAGGTTTGATTTACCACATTAGAGATATTTTCCAGAAAGTATGTACGTATACCACTCAGTGTAGACCTGCCTTAGAAATTGTCATATAACGACTCATAGTTCCACAGATATGAGGTCAAATACAATAAGGATCATGAAAAACATATGAGACATCAACTTAGATTTAGGGGTAACGGACAGAGTAGCAGGAGGCTGTGGACAGACGTGGAGGAGGGGGTATGGGGCAGGGAAGAAGATAGACTAAAATAAGACTGGAATAAATACATACCTAGGCAACGCCAGGTACGATGCTAGGTACAACATAACCCTCTAAACCGAACATCTTTTATACTGCAGTATGGAGGAACATCGGTCTCACTGCGGAGCGCGCGGTAGCTCGCCGTGGAGGTTCGAGTCCTCCCTGGGGCATGGGTGTGTGTGTGTTTGTCCTTAGCTTAGTGTACCTAGGTTTAAGTAGTTTGTAAGCTACGGACTGATGACCACGCAGTTTGGTCCGATAGATCTACAAACATTTGAACATCGGGCTCCTAAGCCCCTAGTACCTTTAAACTGTATTTTTTCTGCAGCTTCTTGGCTCTTTCGCGCTTCTACGTAGTTTTCGTCGTTCATTGCTGTATACTGTGTTTTATTCTACACTGGAGAGCCAAAGAAACTGGTACACCTGCCTTGCTAGTGTCAACTATGACGGTTTCACAGACCGACGTTCCGTTAACAAGGATTAATATGTAAAGACACACGAAAGACATTGCAAAAACCGCCGAACATTTTAGGGGGTTTGTAAATAAGTAAAAAGTAGTAAGCAATGAGCTATTTTATATTTACATTTTTAAAATAATAGATAAATACCTACAAAGTGACAGTGTGAAATCGTCTTCTATACATATTATAAAAATTGATTTACTATACTACAAATAGATTTCAATCAAACTTGGGACACATTTTCCTTAATGTCAGTTAACAATCACTGTTGGGTAAGAATCACGTACGGCACATAGTTCAGGAGATATGACGACATAAGAAATTAATTTCATGGAAGTCTGACAAATCATGCGAGATCAGTGGAATAGGATGGCATAGTAACCATCCTGCAAGGCGAGATAATACGTCCTTCAAACTCAACAGCCAACGGAATGCTAAATGGTCTGTTACGACTTTTAATCTTCTGTCGTATAAAGTGAAATAAGTCATGCGAAAAATTAAAGCTAACATCTCCCGTTCCGTGCAAACTTTCAGCGTTACTGATTTGTCTGGACGCGTAAGTTATGGGGTACTCTCTGCCGATGTTCGACATCTCCAGAACTAATGCACTGATTTCAACAAAATTTAGTACTCTATTTTTACAGTCACGAAACAATCTTAATGGGTGAAAACCAACTACATCTCACATTTCAGGAAATTTGACGCCGTAAACGATGGGAGTTACAAAAATCTGCCCCGTCATGAGACTTAAATCCTCTACTATTTGGAAATGAGGGCCCTCAACGATATGTGGCAATTTTTATAATCCGACATATTGCTGGTCAGAATTGCGACAGTCTAGGGTTAAGTAATTTGAGAGACATGGATAATACGCTTGTAATCCAGCAGTTACATTTATTAGACACACGTTATATTTATTAGACACACGATTAGATTCGGCGTACAACGCCTCCATTTTCAAGTGTTTACAGTAAATATTAGAAAAATCAGTATTTGTTATAAATATTTGAAAATGGTGACGTAGTTCTCATTTTTATTTTCATAAATTGGAAGACAAAGATAAGTTTACTTTTTAAAAATTTGAAATTCAATAGGTTGATTTTTGAAATATTTATAGTAAATACTTGACAATTGCGATATAGTAGGGGAGACCGGGCCACATTTTTCATAGGGGCAAGTTTTCCAAATCCGTTTATTTTCGAAACAAACCGCTAGATGGTACCACCGGCGATGCTGTAGGAAGTAGCAACATAGCACGCTTCATTTACGAAAGTTCCAGTGTCGTACCAGCAGTCACAACGTCGGCAGGGCTGTTTTCGTCATTTTTACAAATGTGAGTAAACTTTCACGATTTTGTTTAAACTTAAAATAAACATTCTAGCCTTAAACTTATTATTTTGACATTGCACACACTAAAAGTGAGTTTCTTTCTTCACGTAACTGTGCATTTATTTTGTAAATAGCTTACACTGTTACTCATGGACATAGTGTTATAGTTCCAAATATGGCGACGGGGCACGTTTTCTGAGTGCATATGGGGCACATATTCCTTATTGCTTTGAGTCTTACGCCTAGTCTAAAGCAAATGAAAAGTGTGTACAGTGCACGAAATGGGCGCATGGAGACTGTACGAAAGGGAATGTTCCATTTTTTGTTTGCTTACATTGTGATTCAGACAATCAGTTTAAGTATTGTTAAAAATGTCTGTATTTGTAAAATATTTAAGTCACATATTTTATAAAACCATTATATAGCATTTGTTTTTTATTTAATGTGGCTATTTTTACTATCCTTGAAACGTGTCCATAAAAATTATTTGCTGAGATTCACGTTTGAAAGTATTGAGCAGTTGTTCCCTGAACCGATTGTTGTCCTCATTTATTTTATTAAAACTACTTTGAATACTCACAAACCTCGAATCGCACGTCTGTTCTATTTTCTCAAGTTTTTTACTTTGTTTCTCAAGTTTTTCATTTAATTTCTGAGATTGTTCCTCCAGTTTTTCATTTAATTTCTGAGATTCCTGAGATTGTAATTGACTATTCTCATTTAATTTAGAGAGCTGTGACAATAAAATTTGCATGAAATCATTTGGTAATACGTTTTCCATAGCCGTCGCACAAGTATTTTTTGTAGCAGAGCTAGGCGGAACCGATGCATTATTTTCCGCAACCACGTTACAAGAATTGGAATTCTGTATTGTCGAATCCTGTACTGTATCATTATCCATATTGTCTATTCCTGAACTAATCTGTTCCGCATTTTCGGACACGGTATTTACTGTCGTATTTGTATCAGTGCAGTGAGAAGACTCTTGTAAAAATTCAGCTTCTCTCCTTGCATCATTCAAGGTCTCATTTTCGGAAGCAGATTTAGCATCAGCGCGGACTCTCCTATTCTTCGACATTGTTAACAGAATCTTGCAGTAAAGTGACTAATAATATTTATTTTCACCTACTGCATATTTTTTGAAAATCACACACAGTAATTATGAGAGAACAATAGGCTGAATCGGGCTAGTGCAACATACAATCACAATCGAGATTACGCGAACCGTTAATTATCACACGAGTTCCGCGATACTAGAACTTTCATCACAACAAACATCAGACAATATAAAAGAGAGACTTGTTCAGTAGTAATGCAATTATTTGTATATTCAATTAATCTACTATAAACAATGCTACACACTATCAAGAATGGTAAGTAACAAACTACAGAAACAATTACTATGCTACTGTTGCTATAACAAAGGATGGTGCTACAAAAATTAAATTAAGAGCCAAAAGATAAGTTGGTTAGTGGAAAAGACAAACTAACTTAAATAAGGCTACGTATCTAACTACGTCACGATCCTGTTTGTGAACTATCCTGGCAGAAAGGGCGCCAGATAAAAGCTGTACGTGTGTTGTGTGGATGTTGAACCTATCGTTAGATCAGACAACAAATTGTTCCTTGACACAGCAATTTGGTTTAATTAAGGCCCTGATACTGATGTATATGCTATTAAGTGAGAAACAGTGCATGAAACTGATTATGTGCGCAACGGATATTTTTAACAAAACAACTGTGACGTGTAGCCTTTTGAAACAGACACTGACTATACTCAAAAATTTTGACTGCGAGAAAGATATTAAAAAAAAACCACAAATCACTTTCTTAATGCTTGACTGTGAGAATTTTATGCAGATCAGTTTCTAATTATTGAAATTTAGTATCAATTTAGTATCATAGTCAATTAACTATCATTTACTATGGCACCAATAATGAAATCCGTTCAACAATATTATTCACATCAATACTGCACTTTAAATCCACTAATAATTAATTATCAAATGAAGGAAGTAGGTTAATTTTCTAACTACGTAAATGAAACATGAAAGAAAGTTTAAGCTACTTATTATTAATAATCAGCATTACATTACCTACATAATACAACTTCTGACTTGCTGGCAAAGCAGCCTCTGCTCTACATCGGAGCCATACACACAACCCAACCGCTCTCTAAGCGAGCTGAACCACAAGTGCTACTCTCTCTCAGTGCGAGCTACAATGCTATGCAATACATGATCTTTGCCAAAGATGAAACTTCATAAAGGACACATATCGATACATACAGTAGAAGCGATATTATACATTTTCTTGCAAGCAAGTTACTCGATACAAAACAGGAGGCACAATATTGGACATTTTCTTACAAAATAATTTTTTATGGACACGTTTCATCTGCCCAAAGAGAATTTCTTTGCTTAAAAGATGCACTCCTTCACGCACCTATTCTGCACCACCCAGATTTATCTAAGAACTTTTGCATTTCTACCGATAGTTCAAAATTCGGACTTGGCGTTCACGTGTTTCAAGAGGATGAAGAAAATGGCATTGCCACACAGAGAACCATGGCATTTGCTAGTCGCATATTATCCAAGTCAGAGCGGAACTATTCCGTCACTGAGCTTGAAGCTTTGGCAGTAGTTTGGGCATTCGAAAAATTCCGTTATTTCTTGTTTGGCAGACACACTAAAGTTTACACGGATCACCGTGCACTTCAATTCCTCATGTCGGCAAAACTTAACCATGATAGACTTAGACGATGGGCTTTGTTCCTTCAAGAATTCGATTTCTCTGTAATTTACATTCCTGGTAAACAAAACGTCGTTGCAGACTCGCTATCTCGTTCGCCTGTTGGGCTTATCAAGGCGACGGAAGAGGCATACTTAGAAAATAACTTTACTATCCTCTATATGCAGCAAGTTGCTTTCGAAAATTACATATCTGCCACATTTTCTAACATTGCTAAAGAACAAGATAAAGATCCAATCTGGCGAGATATTAAAATAAAATGGCACGATAAATATAATGTTTCCATCAGACAATTTTACATTATCCATAATAACCTTCTCTTCAAACGTGAATCTCAGCAAATAAGACAAGATATTCGCGATGAGATTAACCCGGTAGTGGAAAGCCTAGCGTCACGAGTGGAAAATATGGAAAGCCTAGCGTCACGAGTGGAAAATATGGAAAGCTTTGCGTCACGAGTCGAAAATATGGATACTACTGAACTCGCTCAATTGAAGCAACAGAGTAGTCTATTTGATGAAAAGTTGCAGAACTTCCAGTCAGTCACGACGGAACAGATGAACAAAATTAATAAACAGGTTGAGGATATTACTGTTAAAATTACCCAAATCAGTGATAACAGTGACAAAAGTTCTGATGTAACGCATCCTACCCCGTTTAATGAAACTAATGAATATCTCGCCCTTGACCGTTTCAAACAAGGTCAAATGACCATTAATCAGCAATACAAGGCTGAGGTCAGAAAATTAGATGATCGCGTGGCGCGAATAGAGAGGAAATTTGACCACACTTATGGAAATGCATACGAAGACGTAGAAGAAAATTTGAACGAAAATGACAATGATGATTCGACTCAAGTAGGTCGCTTGGTACGTGAACGAAGTGTACCTCATAGTAACAACAATGGAGGCGCGATGCGTAGTTTACGCTCACTTACACCGCACAGGCGAAGTGAAGCGTTTGACTACAAGCATTTCCTGACTGTACGTAAATTCAAGACATTCAAAAACTCTCCGAATGACTTGCACCCTAAAGAGTGGTTGCAGCAATTCGATTATTGTCTTCCCCCGAATTGGCCACTTGAGCACAGATTAGAATTTATATGTGGTTATCTGGAAGGCGAGCCAGCCACCAGAATGAGAGCTATTGCACAAGAGTGCTATAGCGAGAATCAGTTCCGACGCTCATTTCTATCCGCATACTGGTCGGAAGCAGCACAAGACCGCGTTAAAAACAGTATTGCGACGTTCAAAACTTTTGAGCGATCAAATTTCTCGAGCCCGGTGGAATATTTCCAACATTTGGTATACAAAAATCAATTTTTATCGGCACCTTACTGCCCTGCCGAATTAATTAGAATTTGTTTGAACAAATTGCCTCTACACTTGCGTCAAATTGCCATTGCGGCACGATGCAAGAATGATATTGAAGCCTTTAGAAACCTCTTACAAGACTTAGAGGAAGAAGACGAGGAAAATTCCTCGCGCAGTCGATATTTTCATAGAAACAGATATGATCGCCGGTCGCAAGAAAGCCCGCCGCGTACTAAACGTTATTCAGAGCACGACGATAAACCAAAAAATAATTCTTTCACTAATGAATCTTACAAACAAAGTCGCGACAATGAGAACAGTGATTGTCAAGATCGTGAAAAAACCGTGTAAGTTTTCGTGGCCGTTACCGAGGTGGTGACTTTGGTCGCGGAGGGCGCCACAATAATTACTATCATAACAGCAATACCTCAAATAATACTAATTGGCGTGAAAGACGCAATACTGATAGTGATCGCGAGACTGAAAATAACAACAATAACACTGAGAAGCGTAGTCGGGAGGGCACACGCGATAATTCTCGTGATCGCCTTCCACGATACGAAAACACAAATCAGGGTCAAAGCAGATCGCGTACCCCAGAAAGACAAGAGCAAAACATTGAAATCAGACCTGCTAATCCACGCTACAATTCGTCAAAAAAAGGGCCGCGTCAGGTATGACTAGCGGACTCGACGGCAAATAATTCGGCCGTACAGGATTTATGTGATCCTAACTATACGCTGAAACTTGTTCATTGTGAACGTCCTCACAGAGAGGAAGGTTACGATGAACAACCTCCCGAACAAAACAGAATAGTAGTTTGTGCGGAAGTGCACAATACTGATGCTGGTAGCACCTCAGTAGGTGATAAGGCAAAACCGACACAAATTGTGTCAATACCTAAAGCCGTTACTCCTGAAAGTAATGACAGTAACAAAAATTGTACTATCAGATTTAATGAAACAAATGAAAAGGCATCGAATAAACATTATACTGCCCAACGGTTAAACGAGATAATTGTCTTCAAACGTAAAGCCCCTGACAGTCAATTTTGGTTAGTGTGTGTTCCGGAGGAATCCGTGAACAAATTGATTTGGTATATTCATCTCAGTTACGGACACTATGGTGCCAAGAAGTGCTTCGCGAAATTACGCGACTCTTGTTATTTCATCAACATGGAGAAACGTATACGCAATGTGTTATCTCGATGCAAATTGTGTCAGAAAGCAAAGCCGCCGACCATATCGCATTCTGCTCCACTTTTTCCGATTATACCTTCAAAATTAAAGCAGTTAGCAGCCGTTGATCTGTTTGGACCTCTTCCGAGAACTAACAATGGTTTCTCCTTTGTTTTAGTTGCTATTGAGCTCACATCAAAATTTGTATCTTTTACTCCGCTCCGCCGTGCCACGGCGAAGACAGTAACTAACGCCTTTGTCAAAAACTTCCTGAAAGATGTTGGCCATATAGATAAAGTCATCTCCGATAACGGACCTCAATTCCGTTCTCATGATTGGGCAAGGATGTTGCGGCGCAGAAACATCAAACCTGTGTTCATATCACTTTATCATGCTGCCTCTAACCCTTGTGAACGAATGATGAAAGAGCTTGGAAAACTTTGTAGGCTGTATTGCTACCGACGACATAACACATGGGATAGATATCTTCTGTCATTTCAAAATATTATCAATGAACTTCCTAATGATTCTACAGGTCTTTCACCAATTCTGGTTCTGAAAAACAAGCAACCTCCCGACCGTATCAAGGAATTGATACCTTTTCCTAAACACAGAAGACTACGTCATAATGAGATCATTGAATTGGCGCTTAAAAACATTAAGAAAGCAGCTGAAAAAAGGAAACGCTCTCAACGTAATTGTTATGCCAAACAACTCTATGTAGGACAAAAGGTATTAATTAGATCCCACCACTTATCCCACAAGGGAAGATCTATGATTCACAAATTCTTCTTACTGTACAATGGTCCGTATCGAATCAAACGTATCATCCACGACAACGTCGTTGAGGTAGAAACTTTAAAGACGCACAAGTCGAAAGGCATACACCACATTTCCAATATTAAAATTTTCAAGGCATAAAATTGGGGTAGAGAGTCCATTAATCTGTTTTGGACACACCAAGTGGCGATTGGTGCCCCGTTCTCGAGCTGAGTGTCACTATTCTTCCGCTTTTCCTTAGTGCGCTCTATCTACATCTTTTTCTCACTGTTACTTTTCCCTAACTCTGAATACTTATGCTCTGTGCTACGCTGGGATATTATTCCCAATTGGGATCCCCCTTTGCCCCACTATCAGCTTGTCTGATATTGGCTGAATAGAACCGCGACTCTTTATGGGCCGGATCTCAAACAGCCCGCTCCACTCCTCGGAGTGGAGAATGAAAAGAGATAATTTTTTTTTTTTTTTTTTTTTCTGGGATATTGTCATACAAAACTATGACTGTCTTGCAATTTACATATAACGAACTCTGTGGCTGTGCAAGACAAATAAAATTAATGGAAATTTTTGATTGAGTAATCTAATTAAGTTATTATGTTTCAGAAAATATCAGATTTCTCTTCTGTATTACTAATTGCATAACTTACGAACTTCGGAGCGAGTGAAGAAGATTTTGAGTTGACATAAGCATTTTGTAAGCCAATTAAGCAGTAAAAAAGAAAAAGGACATTCTGGAGGATGATGAGTAAGGCAATACTCAATATGTCATGGTGGTCTTTAAAATGCACTATTGTTTATGGATAAATGATGGTAAGGAAGGTATTGGTAACAGTCAAAGATGTTTGATAAATGTAATTATGTGGACGAGAGTATACAATGATTATGAAGCAATTATGAGGAGAATCGCTCTGTTGCTAATGATGCTATGCTCTGTTCTTTTCTTATGTGCTTACTCGCACTGCGCTTTTGTGTTTTCTCTTTGTGCTTATGTGCACCATTTTGTATGTTGATGCATTGTGCCTTCAATGGCATGTGTGATTGGTGAGAATCATATCCTTCTGATGCTCTGTAATTATTTGTAATTATGTGTAATGAATATCTCTAATTATGCTTGCAGCTATGCTTATTGCTCTTGTAATCAAAGCTTACCGCTATGCTCACTAATTATATACCTAAGCCCTACCACTATGCTAATTAATTTTATAATGAAGCTCATGAAAATGTATGGTTATGCTTATACGTTGCACACAGCCATCTCTCTTGCGAACTTGCAGTTTTGCCATAAACTACGCCTAGTTAAGTCTAGTTAATGCACAGAGATACTTTGCTTTTGCTTACTGCTATCTTCAAAATTTTATTGATGATCTTATTGATGAAAATCTGCAGCTATGCCTAACAAGTAGTGTACGTTATCGGATGATTTACTGTGATGTACATCTATTACTGTGCCAAAATTTGCCTTAATTGTTTTGTCTGACCCTACTGCTGACTCAGACAGACACAGACATGACCTGATGACTTGAACCTCTTTTGATATTCTCACGAAACTACCCTGATGTGTTATACCTCAAGGCAATGAAATATGTAACTCAGTTCAGACAAAAGCCTGGCCATGGCAACATATGTAATTTAATTGTTATAATTTGGTGGTAATGCAATCCCCACCATAGTGATGTATGTCAATTTAATTGACTAGTGGTAATTGGAATATTAAGTTATTTGAAGTGGCTTCACGTTAATTGCTCTAATTATGACAACAAATTTACTTTACATGACCTAATGCCAAATTGATGACAAGCACCCTGAATGTATTTCATACGATTATGTGTTTGTAAAGTAATATGTACATAGTATGTAAAGCCTTATGCCTATATGAAATGACACTAATTTTGTAGATACTCTAGTATAAGAATTAAATTACTCATTACTATTCAAATGTACCCGTCTTCAAGACACTACTTGTAATGTAAAAATATGGTTTAATAATCAACGACTTTTCTTTCAGTGTAAACTGAAATATCATGACTATGTTACTAATTTGTGTGTAAAATACTTTATTTCATGTACTTTGGACACGCATGGGAACTGGCGATTTCGCACACGAGATTCCATAATGCACACAGAACAATGGACGTGTTATTATACACCACTGATTTTGGGCCTTTTAATGAAGATGTTTTTTGGATGATGTTTGGCCACATAGTACTGTCCATTGCAGCCTTGGCCAACCACCATAATTTTGCTCTAATTTTGGCTATGCTGATGCAGTCTGCTAGTAGCCCCGTTGGTTGGAGCACACTTGGTTGTCGAATTGCATGGAGGAATACATCAGAACCTTTTCCCCATGACTTCAACTTCAATGCAACCAGCCAGCTCGCCTACAGTGTGGTGTAATCTTACAGTGTTTTGTATTCGTGTGCAGACCTAAGATGAATGTTAGGGGATAATTGGCTAATCGTGTGCAGACCTAAGATGAATGTTAGGGGATAATTGGCTAATCGTGTGCAGACCTAAAATGAATGTTAGGGAATAATTGGCTATTCGTGTGAAGACCTAAAATGAATGTTAGGAGCTAATGTGCTATTCGTGTGCTTATACTATTCAGTGCCTCCCATTGCAAACGTTGTCCACAGGTTCATTACAAGTGTTTAGGTATATTTCATGGTTCTTTTACATTGAGTGACCAAAATAAAATTGTGCTCTTGATAGATAAATATGCTTTCAGAACTATAATGAGCCAATACACTTTAGTCTGAACTGTCATTGTAACTATTCGATTGACAAACGTAATATTGAAATCCTATTGTGCCGAAGCAGTGACATTATTTTGTACATGATCAGAAACCTATGTAGTCAAAAATTTTACATGTATGTTCTAGCATCCATGAAAGTATGGCATCTTAAATGCATCACAGAATACAAAATTGACACTTTATCTTATACTAAGTGAACTAAAAATTTACATAGACTACATTGTGCACAAGATACAAATGTTCATTTTATGTTCCCAAAAAATACTGATCTCTTGTACAAAATTTAGACGCATGGAACTTACACTACTGTGTGTATTACTTGTAATTACCTCATTTTCTTTAAAGAATGATGACATTAGTTAAACTACCTTTTGTAAAACTTTGTATATGTTCATGTTTATTATTGTATTTTTTTTCACTTGTCTATTACTTCTAGCTATCTCATTTTCTCCACTATATCATTTGTCAAACTATGTTCTCTGAAATTCTATATATACTTATGTTTATCATTATGTACATTTGTCATGTATTCCATTTATTGCTGATGTTCTGTACATTTTGACATTTGCTTATGCCTGTCACATCCTGTACCACTCCAAGCATTACTCTTGTTGGTACTCGTCTGTAAAATTGCATGTATTTATGACTGTAACATTTTTTAAATTTTCTATGAACTTCATCTGTTGTTTTGATCTTGAATATCTTGTATAAAAATGTTTATCAGGTTTTCATATTTTTCATGTTATATTTTGGATGTCATTAATGGATTTTTGGACATGAAATTCAGTAATTTTGCTGGCTAGGCAATGCCATTGGCATCACCCACCCTACAAAATTTTAATAGGTAGGAGGGGGGTGATGAAACGTGTCCATAAAAAATTATTTTGTAAGAAAATGTCCAATATTGTGCCTCCTGTTTTGTATCGAGTAACTTGCTTGCAAGAAAATGTATAATATCGCTTCTACTGTATGTATCGATATGTGTCCTTTATGAAGTTTCATCTTTGGCAAAGATCATGTATTGCATAGCATTGTAGCTCGCACTGAGAGAGAGTAGCACTTGTGGTTCAGCTCGCTTAGAGAGCGGTTGGGTTGTGTGTATGGCTCCGATGTAGAGCAGAGGCTGCTTTGCCAGCAAGTCAGAAGTTGTATTATGTAGGTAATGTAATGCTGATTATTAATAATAAGTAGCTTAAACTTTCTTTCATGTTTCATTTACGTAGTTAGAAAATTAACCTACTTCCTTCATTTGATAATTAATTATTAGTGGATTTAAAGTGCAGTATTGATGTGAATAATATTGTTGAACGGATTTCATTATTGGTGCCATAGTAAATGATAGTTAATTGACTATGATACTAAATTGATACTAAATTTCAATAATTAGAAACTGATCTGCATAAAATTCTCACAGTCAAGCATTAAGAAAGTGATTTGTGGTTTTTTTTTAATATCTTTCTCGCAGTCAAAATTTTTGAGTATAGTCAGTGTCTGTTTCAAAAGGCTACACGTCACAGTTGTTTTGTTAAAAATATCCGTTGCGCACATAATCAGTTTCATGCACTGTTTCTCACTTAATAGCATATACATCAGTAACAGGGCCTTAATTAAACCAAATTGCTGTGTCAAGGAACAATTTGTTGTCTGATCTAACGATAGGTTCAACATCCACACAACACACGTACAGCTTTTATCCTCTTTTGTAACGTATTGTAAATTCATGATAAAAATACGGATTCAGTGAAATCAAGATAATTATCTCTGTTTTAACATTGAAAGTATAATTGGCATATTTGCCCCTGTACATTTTAAGTAAGCTGGAAAACTTGCCCCGCATATGGGGCAAATTTTCCAGCGCAACATGGTCAGACAAAACCATTTGCTACCAAGAATTCTATTTACTACTTTCAAAAATATCTGTACAAGACTGTAAATAAAGGTGTAGGAAATATAATGATCCGCTGTTTACCGCAAAATCGGTAAAAACAAGAATTACAAAAATAAAAATGTAAAATGGTGGAAAACGTGCCCCGGTCTCCCCTATGCCGAAACTAGTTGAGTAATAATACAAAAGTGACTTGAATTATGTGTATATTTATCATATGTTCCTCAATTAAATTATCTTGTGACAAACTTTATATACATAATTTGAAACCTTTATGAACGGTTTTACTCCAGCAAATGGTGTAATGAATCCAGTTTGCAGCTTACCTTCTTTTCCAATCTTCTCGCTGTAAAACCAATGCATCTGGCATAACGTTACAATTTATTACTTGTACACAATAATTTGATACCGTGGACATTTTACAACTGAATGTACCATCGAAATTGTAACAAACGAGGGTTGTAATTTAAATACTGGAAACACTGCTGTGGAGGCACTATGCAATGGAATCTACTATCGACGCTGATAACATACGTTGTTGACATACGTACCTTACCTCCGAGTAAATGTACTCATCCGTCCCACGACCCCGGCGTGTGTACAATCGAGCGAGCGGTCTAACGTAACGGCGTCATTATGCTTTCGAAGCATATACAGCGGTAATGGATCGAGATTGAATGTGCCAGAGGTCGTACGGCAGTACCATGTCGTCAAGCGGCAACCCTTCCTGTGCAACCCACCCATGTTTGCACGAGAATGCGCGGACGCATACAGCCCAAACTGTGGCTGCTTTTTTCGGTGGATGGGAGTGGGAAGTACTGTACCATTCCCAATTCCTCCCAGGTCTTAAGTCTTTTTGACTTTGATCTGATTCCGAAGAAGAAGGAACCATTTCGTTGCATTCGATTCAGATTTGTTCCAGACATTCAACAAGCAATAGGCCACTCCATTCGCACCATCAACAGAACAGGCTCTGCTAAAGGTATATTACTCCTTCCAAATCGCTGACACGACTTTGAGGGAGATTAACAGTTGCATAGATATAACGCTTTTGCATAGGTTGTGAATAAGCACTTGCCACTATTTCAGTTCCGACCCTCGTAGCACGAAACATAGTATGATATAATTATGACGATGAAAACAATGCAATACATGAAAATACACTCCGTCATGTATAAGGTTGTGATAAAAACAATAAATTTCCGGCTTGGGGGCGATATGAAGTATTTATTTAAAAAAAATACATATCGATATGATTCCCATGATGGAACATCATCTGTGCAGAATGCAAGTCATGATGAGTCATGTATTGCATTTAAATCATTTAATAGTAAGGACCATAAAATAACTAGTGCCTCTTACAAAAGACTTAAAGGGAATCTTTGTTTTTATTAAGGAATATTTAATTATCCATCAAGAATATCTTTACCCTCTTCAGAGATATTCTCCTACAATACACACATACCAGAGCTGTTTCCAACGTCAGAAACACTTCTGGAACTCACTTTCCTTAATAGTTTTTAGTTCGTTCAGCGTTCCTATTTTCATGACATCAATGGCGGCATATCTTTCGGGTAGTTTTCCTTATTGACCACAAGGCAGGAATGCAAACTATCTCACTGTAATGGAAGAAGACGGTAACCTGAATATGCTCATCTGATATAACTTAAAAATTCCTTTTCTTTCGCGTCTCTTCAGTTCCTTTCCGTCGAGACGATCTGTCCTTCGTTTCGATGCCGTACCTGTGTACCATGTTTAGACATCTGTTTTAACGATGAATGGATCTTCATTACCGTTGTTGACTTCATGAAGCAATTGTGAAGGGATGTCGTCGTAACGTCGTTTTTGTTCACAGTTTAACAAATTCGGAATACGTTTCTGCATTCAGAAGTTCATACGGTAGAGCGTCCATGGTAGTAGTCATCTTAAGCGATCTCTCGACCCTCTTCGAACGTTTTAACCATTCCTAACCTCTTGCCTTACTCATAGAAGATTCCCAAAAATCCAGTCACATTTAGAATTCGGTGCTGCTCTGTATTACATTTTTTCAACTATGGTTTAAAGGATATCCTTTGATCCAGCTTTTCCGAAAATAAAATTTCGCCAAACATTTGAAAACACGTAAAACTATTTCTACCGTCAAGAATAACAGTAGCTGAAAATGCAATTTAACATCAGGAACAAGTGTACAAATAAGAAAACATTGATGTTGATTAGGGTAACTTCGTTACGGCAGGATTCGAAACTGCGTAACTCAAAGTACCATAGAGGCTTTCCTTAGTTTAATCGGCTAGGAAACAAGTGTGACCTATCAAACTTATCAGATTAATAAAAAGCAAAGAGCTTTTCTTTCTTAGTTGCTCATTTAAATTATCGAATAACTTGTATTTTATGGTGGTGTATAATGGCACATAAAAATATAGAAAATGACTTTTTGTAATTCTTTGCTTTGCCTTTGCCCAGTTGTTATATGATCACAGGGAAGAATGTAGCCGCTACGGCAATTTTGTGTACTATCCAATTTTCCTTGTCCTGGAATTTTTGTTGTAGGTGATCTGTCTGATGCATTATAAGGGCAACAAACATTTCATGTTCAATATTTCGCGAAATTATTAACGAAATATGTATACAATACTGTCATAACCTACTCTTGGTGACTTAAAATCTTACATTAAGTTCAACACCGTAGGGAAAGTATTGCAATTATAAACTGTGAGTTTATCTTTAAGATGACTGCAACCGAATTTTCGAATTTTGCTCAAAAATGGGAACACTTACAGTCTTCCAACAAACTTCACATATAGTTCCAAACTTGTTTCTTTCACGCATCCTCCAATTCCCCCCCCCCCCCCCAACCACCACCATCACACCTACCTACAGAACGAAGCAGGGAGAAAATTTTTACACCTGCTACATTTAAGATGTCTATGGGGTTAAATTTAATCATATGCCATATATTGTTAATTTCTTCTGTTTTACAAACTGTGTTTTGTAACGATCTTCGCACACAATACCTAAATATATCACTGAATGCAGCAGCAAGAGTATCACTGTACAACGCTTAGTTCAGGATGTAAGAACAGATAAACAACTATCAGTCGAAAATTACCTTGCGCTTGGATCGGCAGGCAGGAAACTCTCAATACGGAATGACTTTTTTTGCCCTGTTTCAACATAAAGCTGTTTCCAACACATTTATATTTAATATATCACTTTGCAGCAAGTAGTTTACAAGGTACGACATCACAAATAATGAAATGCTTTAACGACGTGCTTTCGCATAACATCTGTAGCACAAATTACTCAACTCATCTAGTAATTCATAATGAAAGTAATTAGTGATTAGCAACAAACTTTAATCATAAATTCAATCTAATTCTAACCATTCTCTCACTTACCTGCAAATCGACAAGAATAACTGTATTACAGTATTTTTATGATAGTTGAAATGCAATGGGAAGCGCATCTTACCAAGCCGAACTACCTGTGCTTTTTTAATTTCCATTTATTTTATTATTGTTATTATAATTATTATTATTTATGGGAAGACCAAGTTACGGGCCTCACTCGGGGTTCTTTACAGGATACACTATAACGTTGGTTACAGACCTGTTAAGGCTGTAACATATAAACTCTTCACTTGCCAAAGCTTGAATAACGATCTACCGCGCGAACCGTCGCGAGAGGGACGGGAAGAAAGTGATGGAGCTCTTGGAAGATACCGACATGGATGTGAGCTATGCCGTTGAGGGTACTTGGGCGCAAATGGCCTCATCGAGATGGTACTAAAAATTCCAGTCTCTGTTTCGATACGAGCAGTCTAGTGGCCAAGAGAGAATGGTAAACTCATCCGGGTGCTCTTAGAACCACGCAAGTACACTTCGAACTGTGTCCTGCTGGTTGATGACATCGTCCAAAGGAAAAAAAAAAAAAAAAAAAATCGCACTGACATGTTTTACGGCCCATTTTAGATTTGTAGTTTTATACGTTTTGGACCAAAATAATAAAAAATATTAATTAATAAGTGACGGGTTCCGAACCACTGAGCTGTGCCCACTACGCTAAGACTATCAATCGAAAAATGAGTCCTTCAATCTCATGTTAGTGATGGCCGTTGTTAACTGATGCTGATATGGCATTTATAAAAACTAGATTATCATTTATCGCACGAAGAACGATGTGTTTTTCTTAATTCTTCAGTGCGCCATTGCTTTGAAATGACAACGTGTAAGTTACAATAAGAAAATCATGAAAAACGCAACGCAAGATGGCGTATGCAAGAGAGAGTTCTGGCCGAGGAATGTCACGTGACATCTTCGAACGGCTGGTTTTCGTTAATTCAATGGAGTCTGTCGAATCTATCTCCGTTATTTTTGCAAATATGTCTCAAACGATACGAGATATGAAAAAAACATAAGGGAGCTAAGTTGTAGAGCATTTTCTCTTCTACCAATTACGTTATTCATTTTTCGTGTCAGATGAACGGTTCGTTTGCAATTACAATTATATTACAAACGGCTTCTTTGGTATTAATACCGTATTTGTTGTCCGAAAAAATTTGAAAAAGGGACGTTCTGGTCTCTGGCGGCCTACAATCGTGTCTGTAAAATTTGGTGCTGACGATTGAACGGTTCGTCTTAAAAACAGGGAACACGTTACGGACAGACAGACGGACAGACAGACATCCCAAAATCGCCGTTATTTTTGCAAATATCTTTGAAACGCTACAATATATTAAAAAAAAAAAAAAAAAAAAAAAAAAAAAAAAAAAAAAAAAAAAAAAAAACATAAGAGAGCAAAGTTGTAGAGAGTTTTCTCCTCTACAAATTCGGTTATTCAAATTTCGTGTCAGATGAATAGTTAATCCGTTATTTTCATTTAAATTTCGAGCTGACAAAAGACGATCGCAAAGGCCCACTTTAGGTTACGGTAGTAACACTAAAATATAGTGCATTAGGGCCATCCCTATATGGTGTCGAAGGATAGATGCACACTTCTATTTTATCCAATGTGCCTTGCAGAATGCAGTTGTGGGATGCAAGAAAACAGACCGCAACCCTCCCTCCCAACAGCTTTTACGGGGTGTTTCTTTACAGGCGTTTCACTCCAACTGCCGTCTGTACAATGGAGCATAATGGGTGATTAATCTGAAAGGCCATCTGTCACTATTAAGTGGCCATTAGCGAGCCAATTCGAACGTGCACCATGAAAAACTGACGACAGGGGCGCACCCTCCCTTGTGGAGGTCCACATGCAGTAACGTGCAATGAAAGGCCGTTTACGGTTTCTCAGCGGTTGCACCTCTGTTCATGCGAACACGTGTCCGCAGTTGTCGCTCTGCCCTGTAGTAGTACGAGGTGCATTCAAGTTCTATGGCCTCTGATTTTTTTTTTTCTAATTAACTACTCACTCGAAATCGATGAAACTGGCGTTGCTTCTCGACGTAATCGCCCTGCAGACGTACACATTTTTCACAACGCTGACGCCATGATTCCATGGCAGCGGCGAAGGTTTCTTTAGGAGTCTGTTTTGACCACTGGAAAATATCTGAGGCAATAGCAGCACGGCTGGTGAATGTGCGGCCACGGAGAGTGTCTTTCATTGATGGAAAAAGCCAAAAGTCACTAGGAGCCAGGTGAGTAGGGAACATGAGGAATCACTTCAAAATTGTTATCACGAAGAAACCGTTGCGTAACGTTAGCACTATGTGCGGGTGCGTTGTCTTGGTGAAACAGCACACGCGCAGCCCTTCCCGGAGGTTTTGTTGCAGTGCAGGAAGGAATTGCTTCTTCAAAACATTTTCATAGGATGCACCTGCTACTGTAGTGCCCTTTGGAACGAAATGGGTAAGGATTGCGCCCTACCTGTCTCAGAACATGGACACCATCATTTTTTCAGCACTGGCGGTTACCCGAAATTTTTTTGGTGGCGGTGAATCTGTGTGCTTCCATTGAGCTGACTGGTTCTTTGTTTATGGATTGAAAAATGGTATCCACGGTTTATCCATTGTCACAACCGACGAAAAGAAACTCCCATTCATGTAGTCGTTGCGCGTCAACATTGCTTGCCAACATGCCACACGGGCAGCCTTGTGGTCGTCCGTCAGCATTCGTGGCACCCACCTGGATGACACTTTTCGTATTTTCAGGTCGTCATGCAGGATTGTGTGAACAGAACCCACAGAAATGCCAACTCTGGAGGCGATCTGTTCAACAGTCACTCGGCGATCCCCCAAAACAATTCTCAATTCTCTTCACTTTCTCGATCATGTCGTCAGACCGGCTTGTGCGAGCCGAGGTTGTTTCGGTTTGTTGTCACACGATGTTCTGCCTTCATTAAACTGTCACACCAACGAACGCACTTTCGACACATCCACAACTCCATTACCATATGTCTCCTTCAACTGTCGATGAATTTCAATTGGTGTCACACCACGCAACTTCAGAAAACGAATGATTGCACGCTGTTCAAGTAAGGAAAAAGTCGCCATTTCAAGTCTCTAAAACAGTTCTCATTCTCGCCGCTGGCGGTAAAATTCCAACTGCCGTACGGTGCTGCCATCTCTGGGACGTATTCACAATGCACGCGGCCTCATTTGAAAACAATGCGCATGTTTCTATCTCTTTCCAGTCGGGAGAAAAAAAATCGAAGGCCTTAGATCTTGAATGCACCTCGTACAGTTAAGCGTCGAGTTTCAATAACACAATTTTGTTATTAGCGTATATTTTAAAAATTTATCCGATTCGCTTATGCAAATAGTCATGGCCCGAAAGCCAATGACCATGCCCGTTTGTAATTCAGATAAATTACTCCTGCAATACGATAATAACTGCAGTGTTTCGCGCTTCCTTTCGACTCTCTTTATGTAACGTCCACTGATGGTGCTAACACATGCCGTCTAAGTGTGTTCATCTTGCCTTGACTTCGAACATGAGCGGTGCTTCACCAACGTGACTGGAACGTATAGTTTTTGAATTAATTCCAGTTGGTAGTAGTACAATTAGTACAACAAAAATAGTTTTTTCAATAATACATCATATGTAACAATAAGAAAACACATTTGCTTATTAATCTTCTGATTTACTCGTCGAAACGTAGGTAACTTGGATTTAAGTGGCCAATATGACTTCTTGTAAATAGTCTCGCAAATTTATTTTACGAAAAATTATCTGAAAATGATGTTCGCCATATTTATTCGCTTTTAAGAGATCATGAATGGCGAATGGTAAGAGAAAACTGTTATGGACCCTGGTTTGATGACATGAGGTATGGACCAAGTATTATTTCTGTGAAACTAAGTTCTCTTCAGAATGGTTCAGACGATTTTGCTAAGTGAAGAGGCACGCATTCGACTGCTCGTCAGCCGGCCGCGGTGGCCGAGGAGACTGAGGCGCTCCAGTCACGGTCTGCACGGCCACTACGGTCGAGGGTTCGAATCCCCCCTCGGGCATGGATATTTGTGCCGTCCTTAGTATAAGGTAGTTGATAAGTAGTTTGTAAGTTTAGGGACTGATAACGCCGTAGTTAAGTCCCATAAGCTTAACAAACATTTGAACATTTTTGACTGCTCGTCATTGGGAGGATGACACGAATGATAAGGATGTTCCAGACGTGATTGCTACGCAATTAGGATCATCTGTCTAGTCGAAAAGACCATAAGATACCGTTATCTCCAAATTATTCACTTATTTTAGAGAGTCAGCGGCACAGTACGAAAAGTGTAGACCTATACTGACTTTAATTCCCTGTGTTGTGATGTGAACCCCTAGGTCGAAGCGTAAACAGGTGAATGCGGCACTGAGAGAAGAAAAAGATTCGCTAGGACACAAATTATTTGTGTGAACTCGAAAAAAAAAATATTCACACAATTAGTGCAATGAGAGAACGAAATTTGACCTACTGCAGTAGATAGAAATCACCTAAGTGTTTCGATACATTACTGAGGTGACAAATATCATGGGATTAAACTACTACCGCAACAGATCTTTTTCGTCGTTAAAGTGAATCAGTTGTATGGACTGCAGGAATATTTAGCTATCTTGCCTCGATAGCCGTCCACAATTACGAAATTGCTGCAGTTACCTGATATTATGTATGAAATGAAACCTGGATTATGTCCCACACATTTTGAACGGGATTCATATCGGGCTATTTGGGTTACCAAATCATTTGCTGGAATTGTCCTGAAAGTTCATCACACCAGTCGGCAACAATTGCCAAAGAGGAGTTCAATGGGGATTGACTGGGAGGTTAGAGGATTTGGAAGCAATGCTGAATGATTTAAAAACCGAAGCATCAGAGGTGGGATTGAAGATAAATGGAAAGAAAGTTGCAGAGATGCGCTGTAATAAGCGAAATGAAGATCTATTTTTTTTATTTTTTGGCCATAAAAATCCTGATGTTGTTCGAATCCCCCCTCGGTCATAGATGTTTGTGTCGTCTGTAGTGTGAGGTAGTTCATAAGTAGTTTGTAAGTTTAGGGACTGATGATCCCGCAGTTAAGTCCCTTAAGGTTAACAAACATTTGAACATTTGAACCACACGATGAATCATTTTTGCTGCTTATAATCAGAGGCTAATTTGCGTTGAAGACTTTTTTCCTTTACAGAGATCTAGTTTTTTATTGTTGAATTCAGCTCATAAAAATACAGCTTTTTTCCTTACCTGTCACTTGCACCGCAAATATTGCGGAAACGGAAAGTGTGATTAATGTGCGGTTTTCACGGCATGTATTGGTAGTCATGGGCTCGTAATTTTAGCCAACAAACAGATTGTAATATTACTTAGAAAGTGTATTTTTTATGCAAACATACAGTTTTTTAAATGGAACAATGCTTGTTTCTTTCATGGACTGGAATTTTTGACACCAGATGTGTAAAAAGAATTTTCAATGAGATTTTTATCACGTTTAGTTTGGCAGCTACAACCGTTCAAGGTTTCGGGGGCGGAGGCTGCGATAGCGTATCTGACCGGCCGAATGGCTAGCCCCTGGGGCACGGCCCACTGTCTCATGGCCACCAGCCATTCAGTTACGCTGTCGTAGCCTCCACCCCCAAAACTTTGAATGGTTGTAGCTGCCAAACTAAACGTGATAAAAATGTCATTCAAAATTCCTTGTACACAAATGGTGTAAAAATTCCAGTGCATGATAGAAACGACCATTGTACCATTTGAAAAATTGTATGTTTGGATAAAAATAAACTTTTTAAGTATTTTTACAATCTGTTTATTGCCCAACAATATGAGTCGTTGACTACTAATCCATTCTGTGAAAACCGCACATCATTCGCACTTTACGTTTCCGCAATATTTTCAGTGCAAGCAGCTCACCCTGTATACGCTAAGTGGCCGTCTAAGGCTGTCGGAGGTCCCGGGCGGCGGGAAAACAAAATGAGACCCCCCATCCACTTGAAATACATGTAGTACTATAAAACAGTAACTTTTGCGTTTTGAAGGCCCTCCCAGGACGAGAGGTACGGGGCCAGTCTACAAAAGATATTTTCCAAATTCAGAGGCTCCAGAACGAGAGACGAAGGCAGCTAAAAAAAAAAAAAAAAAAAAAAAAAAAAAAAAAAAAAAAAAAAAAAAAAAAAAAAAAAAATTTGGGGGGGTATTTGGAGGCCCCTCAAGAGGCCCGGGGCGGACGCCCACCCCTGCTACCCCGACCCCCTTAGTCCGGCAATGCTCTCTGTTTCCTGGAAGTCACAATGAATTTTCTAAAGTCCTGTAGTGTTGTTTACAATCTTTGGACAAATGGTTGTGCTCGGAGGAACACATAAGGATGACGTTGCCATATGCCAACACTGGCAAGAAAAGTGTTAAGGAGTCACCACCAGCAGACACAGAGTCCATGGCTTCATGGAAACTGCAACTCATTCTGTCCCTGCCATTAGCTCTTATCAATTGAAATGAGGACCAAGCTACGGATTTCCAGTTATGAAGAGCCCAATTGATGGTACGAATCTAGCAAAAGCACTGCAGCCGATGCCATGCTAGAAGCATGAGACTGAAAAGTTGCACAGGTCACTCCAATATTTAAGAAAGGCAATAGGAATGATTCGCAAAATTACACGCCTATATCGTTGACGTCGGTTTGCAGCAAGATTTTATAACATATACTTTCCTGAAATATTATGAACTACCTCGGAAAGAACGACCTATTGCCCCACAGCCAACACGGATTCAGAAAGTATCGTTCTTGTGAAAGACAGCCAGCTCGTTACGTACATGATGTGAAGAGTGCCACCGACAAAGGACGTCAAATATATTCCGTATTTCTCGATTTCCGGAAGGCTTTTGAGCCAGCACCTCTTAGGCGTCTTGTCATCAGACTGCATGCTTATGTAATATCGCCTCAGTTGTGATATTGGATTCGAGATTTTCTGTCAGAAAGGACACAGTACATTGCATTGACGGAAAGTCATCGAGTAGAACAGCAGTGACATCTGGCGGTCAACAGGGAAGTGTTACCGTGCCCCTACTGTTAGCTTGTTCTTATAAACGATTTAAGAGTCGCGGATGATGCTGTCACATCGGTTAGTAAAGTCACTAGAAGATCAAAAGCAACTTCAAAATATGTGCATGGTACAAAAAATAACAATTCACTCTGAATGATGGTAAGTGTAAAGTCATCCATATGACCACAAAAAAAATATAAAAAAAAAATAAAAAAAATAAAAAAATAAATAAATAAAAAAATAAAAAATAAATAAAAAACGTTAAACTACGGGACGTAAATTAAACTGAATACCTACGAGTAACAATTACGAACAATTTAAATCGAAAGAACACATAAAAATTTGGTAAGGAAAGCGAAGAGTACGTTTCGTTGGCAGAACACTTAGAAGCTACAACAGTTCTATTGAAGGAACTGACTACACCACACTTGTGCGTCCTATTTTGGAGTATGGTAAGATAGTACAATTTCGATCATTTCGGTCAAATGTCATTGTAACTGGAATTATATTGAGAAAATAAATTATTTTGACTATTTCACTTGTTCCCGGATGTTTAATGATTATATAACACAAATATTAGACAGTTACAATTGTTGGTATAAACACTAGAAAATGTTACAGAATTGAGAAAATCGATAGAAAATGTAGCATACTAGGTAGAATTATGATCACTACCTCGTACAATTTTGATAATGGGCATCTTCTACATAGAAAGCACTTTTTCCTAAAGGCACCAATGCAAACTTCGTGGTAGCAAACATTGCATATTTAGCAGCGAATCCAATCACCCTTAACCAGAAAATGTATAAGAGCGCGTTGGGCTAAGTAGCTTCTCTTACCTCTTAAAAGGAAAAAAATATATCTCCGTAGCACAAAGTGGTGTATTCTTGGGAAAGACAGCAGGAGCTGTAGAAAACTGCTACACTACAACGCCACACAACGAGACACCATGAAATTGACAAATCGCGTGAAAACTTATGTTGATCGGAATTGTACCTATATCGAATTCGTACCACCTTACCCTATTGTTGCGCGTTGTGAAATCCACACCAAGTGGGACTAACAGACTATTTAGAAAAAGTACAGAGAAGGGCAGTTCATTTTGTATTATCGCGATATAGTGGAGAGATTGTCACGGAAATTATGCATGAGTTGGGGAGGAAATAATTTAAACAAAGGCGTTGTTCGTTGCGACGATATTTATTTGCGATATTTCTTTCACTAACTTTCTCTTCCAAATGCGAACATATTTTGTGAGCTCCCATCTACACAGGAAGACATGATCATCAAAATAAAATAAGAGAGATGAGATCGAAAACGGAAAAAAATTAGGTATTCCTTTTTCCCGCGTGCTATTAAAGAATGGAACTGTACTGAAACATCACAAAAGCGGTTCGATGAACCGTCTGCTACGTACTTCAATGTCAGTTGCAGAGTATCCATCTAGATGGAGAAGCAAAGGTACTCGGTCGGTCGTTTCCTATCGTAGTCAGTTAACGGCAAAGAACGCCGTCTAGTCTTTACGGATAGGTTTCATGGTACACCCCATGTCGATTTCTGCTTTTACGTCATGCAGCGTCACTTGTCTGAAACCCTGACAGCTCTACGCAAACGCTGTCACTCTCGATTCTCAGGTACAGGCCGTCGGTCACTGCGTTATCTGGGTGACAGGTAACACATGAAATTGGTATTCTCAGTGTACTCATGGCACTGTGAATATTTTAATACTTATTGCACAATGATGCAATACGATTTCCGAAACATAATTATCCATTCGTCTAACTTCAGCTACCATTCCATGTTCACTGCCTTTTAATTCTAGTCGTGCCTCCAAATCACATTGGCAACGTTTTCACATGATTCACTAGAGAACAATGTACAGCTTTGTAGGCACACGGCCGGCCGCGGTGGCCGAGGGGACTGAGGCGATCCAGTCACGGTCTGCACGGCCACTACGGTCGGGGGTTCGGATCCCCCCCGGGCATGGATATTTGTGTCGTCCTTAGTCTTAGCTAGTTCATAAGTTGTTTGTAAGCTTAGGGACTGATGACTCCGTAGTTAAGTCCCATGCGTTCTACAAACATTTGAACATTTTTTGCAGGCACAGGTCGCTTTTACGTCTAGCAGACGTGGTACTCCTGGCACCTGTATCTGTGAATATTGACGCGCGTGAGTAACCGAGCGGTCTGGAGCGCAACGTTACGGATCGCGCGGCCTCCCGCGTCGGAGGTTCGAATCCTTCCTCGGGCATGGATGTGTGTGTTGTCCTTAGGTAAGTTTAACTTAATTTTAGCAGTTTGTAAGACTAGGGACATGACCAACGTAGTTTGGTCCCACAGAATTACAAACATTTGAACAAGTCTCTCTATCTCCCTCCTTTTTTTTTTTTTTTTTTTTTTTTTTGCATTTCGCTGTCCCATCACTTCTGTCACCTGACTATGTTCTACTGTCTCGACATGTGCACCGATTTTTACACACGTTCTGCTCTTGAATACAGCTCAGTCGCTAAATAGTTGTGATCCACGAATGCTTCATTTCATAGGGTGCGAGGGGGTCGATGAACTGTTCCTGTCTCACTCAACGTAACTGTGTCATAGGGGCAGAAGTTCTCGTCAGTCTGATGACACAGCACTGCGGAGTAACGGCGCGTACACAGGACCACTCATTGAGGACAATGACGACGTGGAAGACGGAGAGTTAGCGTACCTGAAAGCCACAGATGTGAAATCTTACAGCCTTAACAGGTATACCGAAAGTTCTGTCTATAGAGACAATCTGTGGCAAATAAAGCACTCTTTTCCGCCAGAGAGCTATAGAATCACTATGGTGGCCCGAATGGGCTGTGGGAAGAGGGTCAGTACAAAGCCACGACCGAAATCAGTCAAGATGGTAGTTTTTTCGCGCCAAACGGTCTATTGCATTTTATATATTGAACTACATGCCATACATTAGATGTACACTGATCAAAAGAATTAGGGGATAGGTTGAGATATCTAGGTTCTGAAGTATTCTCATCATCAGCAGCAGAATGAACTATATTGGAGATGCACAGAAGATTTGTGTTGTGTTTAATCTACCAAACGGATTACACAAGCAGATTGGTCCAGATACTGTAGTGAGCAGGTTGTGCAATACATTAAAAACTTCACTTACTCGAGGCTATGGGACGGAGAGCCATAGAAAAGTTGGAAGTTGGACAGAAGAAAGGTGGCTGCAGCTATTGGAGTGTCACAAAGTACAATTTCCAAGACCTGGACGAGATTTGAAATAACAGAACCGTTAAAAGAAGGCAAGATCAAGGTCGTCCACGGGTAACATCAGCAAGAGGTGACTGTTATATCAAGTTAGCAGCGCGTAGAGACAGATAGTGAATGCAACTCAGTTGGAATATACCATCCAGGCCGCAACAGGACGCGCAATATCAACACAAACAGTCCGAAATCGTCTTCGGGAATGTGGCCTCGACGCACGCAGGCCTGAGGTGTGTGTCCCATTAACCCTCAATAGGTGTTGTGGGGCATGTGGATACCGCTTGCAATATTGCAATGAGCATAACACCGGAATTTTGTGTGCTGCGGACTTCAGCTCTTCGGTACCTTTCGTTGAGATTGTTATGAGCAATTGTAGTCAGCAAACGTTGTTGTGACCTGCTGTTATTTTTACTTGGTAAGCAGAAAAACTTGCTTGGGGTATGAAGCGACCCCACCGCACAGTTTACGAAACGAACTCAGTAGTTTAAAACGCTTTATATTTTGTATTGTTTACAGAAATATCACTAAGCGCGGCTAACAAAGACAGAGTTAGTGTTTCCGATCGATGTTTTCGGGCTCTTATCACTCAGTGGTTGTATAAGGTGAAATATATTGAAGACAGTGATGCTGAAACTGCCACTGAAAGTGAAAGTGAACGCAAAAGCGAACACATATACTAGACACTCAAAATTATATTACCTAAACGATCTTTCAAGGCAGCTTTGTGAGTTTTATTTAATTGATAGAGCCGCGGCGGAGCACATTGAGGCGCTAGACGCCAGGCCGGGCATCGAAGTTTGTGTTGTCTTTAGTATAAGGTAGTTCATAAGTAGTTTGTAAGTTTAGGGACTGATGACCCCGCAGTTACGTACCATAAGCTTTACAAACATTTGAATTAAATTGATAGGGTAGTCAATGCAAAATTACCTAGAGAACTCAATGGTTCTTCGGGTCCTGTTATCAGTAAGCCATTACCTTCGTCCACTGCGAAATGTTCAAATGTTTGTAAATCTATAGGGCCAAACTGCGAGTTCATCAGTTCATGGCTTACAAACTACTTAATCTAAGGTAAACTAACCTAAGGACAACACACACACACACACACACACACACACATGGCCAAGGGAGGACTCGAACCTCCGACGGCGACTAATGGCGCGCTTTGCTGCCAGGCGCCTTAGACTGTTCGCTACTCCACCGCGGCACTGCGAAATGTTGGTCCATTGAAACGGAGGAGGTGTTTGCTGTGCCTTCGATCGTCGGATAGGAAGTCTAAAATGTTCTGGTAGAACAGCAAAGAATATATTTTTGGATCCACCAGCACTCAACCTCTATTAAGTGTGTGAATGAATGAACATTTCCTCATATTCATAGTTTGCAAAATTGCGTAAAATTGTCCCTTACCTAATTAATCTGTGTTCTATTTTATATTTTGGACAATAGTGCACATAACTGAAGTGCTGTTAATTACCAAATTAAAGTTTTAAAGATTATTTCAGTAATTAAGAAATTCATTGGACTTTGAAACTGGTGCGCTAACGAGATATTAATATTTAGACACGCCATTGTTATGCTTAAATTTTTTAACGTTGTTTTGATGTCAATACCTACCAAATAGTAATGGGTATAGTCTATATTCATTACTTTATATTCAGATGCCTGTCTAGAAACTGCGATAATATTGTGGGATACGTAAATACCACACGACACAGTTTATGTATAAAACATTCAGAACACCAACTGAGGGGACCGCAACACCGTTTAGCTCGCAGAAACTACGCGGAGGAACATCAGGAGTGGAGTCGTAACGAATGGCGCCGGGTTCTGTTTACAGATGAGTCAGGATTTAGTGTTCAGCCGGGCAATCGCCATTCCCTCACCTGGAGAGAACATGGAAAAATCCAGCTTTTGTGCCAGAAACGTCACCATATCATGGTGGTGGCCGAATAGTTTGGCCAGCATTGGTCGACGGACGCACCTCTATGTCGTTCAGAATGGCATTTTGACTGCTCAGAAGTATAGAGACGAGATCCTTCGACCCTTTGTTGTGCCCTACGCTGTTGCCATAGGAGATGTTGAAAGCTTCTTGTTGTATGTTCATTAAGTGAAAATGAAAGCTTGATGAAAGTTTGTTAAATGAAAGTTTCCTATTATCATTAAGTCTTTCTATTTAAATCAAGGAGTTTCTCTAATCTAATGTGCGCATCGGGTTTAGCAAACAAAATTAGACCATGTAAGTCAAACAATCTGTACCTCTGTGATCATTATTTCTAAGAATCAGATTCAGTGGCATGTAAGGACTGATTACTGGTACGTGAACATTTACATTTAGAACGAACTCATTTTCAAAAAACATTTAGAACGAACTCATTTTCATTATTTATTGAATTAAAGAAACATACCATTGTTGAGTCTTTAATATAATACAATGGTTTTATACAATTCCGTTGATACAGAATCTACTGATCACTATAATACGTTTGTATTCTAAAATATAGAGTGAAATAAATCAAATACAATCATTGCTGACCAATTCAACCTTAGTACACGACACAGTTGCCATACGTCTGTCAGCTAGCCTAGCCCACAATCGACTCTTCTGCTCAACAGCTCACTCTCTACTACTCGCCTCAGCAGTCAAAGAAGCTGCTATAGCGCAGATGCTACATCGAAGTTGCAAAGACATTATAATGTGCATTAGTTATAAACAGGAACTGAGATAATCGATCATGGTTGACTTTCACATACAAAATAAAGCTATAAAACGGATACACGTTCAGATTCACAAAAATAAAGCTAAAAATTCATAAATAATGAACTTCAGCCTATGGCTGCCTACTTTCAATGTTTTCTGTTTGGTGGACGATAAATGGGACCCCCACAGAGCTGTACTGATGGACAACATGGTTGAGATTGAGGGATTTCTGGTATGCCGGCCCGAAGAGTTAGAGAGCCCGCCAGACCACTTGGACGCAGCGTGCAAAACCCGTAAGCGGTCTTCTCAGTCCTGACTGCGCTCCGTATTCATTGCTTGTACATCCTTGATCTACTTACCTAGGTCTTGGTTTTGATTTGGTTCACGCCTTGCACTGACAAATCCGCTTGCTTGTCGTTGTGGTCTGTCATCTCTGTTTGTGTCGTTACATGTTGTCCGTTTTGCGGTGACTGTTCGCCGACGCCTTTGTACCATCGATCGTTCTCTAATCGCTCGTAGTGTGGTCCGACTGCGGGCTCAATACTACCGACGGTCGATTGGTCTGTCGCTAGTCGCTCTCGATCCCGTCTGACTTCGACCTCAATAACTAGCGACGAGGTAAAAGGTTAAAACGTCACATAGACGAAAAGCGCGGGCAACTCGTGTGGAGCAGCTGTAATAGGTACTTTTGCAGCAACAACAAACTTACTTGTTGTCGTTGTTGTGGTCTTCAGTCCGGAGACTGGTTTGATGCAGCTCTCCACCCTACTCTATCCTCAGCAAGCCTCTTCATCTCTACATAAGAACGGCAACCTACATCTGTCTGAATTTGCATACTATATTCATCTCTTGGTCTCTCTCTGCAATTTTTACCCCACACAATTCTCTCCAACGCGAAATTCACAACTCCTTGACGTATAAGAATCCTACCAATCGATCTCTTCTTTTAGTCAAGTTTTTCCAGAAATTCCTTTTCTCCCCAAGTCTGTTCAATACTTCGTTGGTTAAGGTAGGTTTGCCTTTCCCTCATCTATGTTCTAAGCCGTAAAGTGAGTATAGCCTCCCGTCTTCCTACATTTCTCCTGAATCCAAACTGGTCTTCCCTAAGGTCGGCTTCTACCAGCTTTTCCATCCTTCGGTAAATAATTCGTGTTAAAATTTTGCAACCATTACTTACTAAACTGATGGTTCTATAATTTTCACACCTGTATGCACCTGCTTTCTTTGGAATGGGGATTGTTACCTATTTCTTAAAGTCGGAGGGTATTTCCCCTGTCACATACATCTTACGCACCAGGTGGAATCGTTTTCTCATGACTGGCTCCCAGGGACTTCAGTAGTTCTGAGGGAATGTCGTCCACTTACTTGTTACGACAGGAAATTCAACTCTTGGTTCAGGTTCAGGTTTCGCAACCTGTCCAAGCTGTGGACCGTCGCTCTTTCTCTCTTGGCCTCTTCCCCCCCCCTCCCGAGATGTTTTCCTTACTGAATAATTGGCCGGTCTGCGACGCGCCAGTCACGTTCTGCACGGCCACTACGTTCGGGGGTTCGAATCCCCCTTCGGGCTTGGATATTTGTGCCATCTTTAGTATTAGCTAGTTTATACGTAATTTGTAAGTTTAGGGTCTGATGACCCCGTACTTCAGTCCCACAAGCTCTACAAACATCTGAAATTTCCTTCGACTGAATAATTGGCTCCCCTGACTTTCGACGAACCCGCGGCGGATTAGTCGTGCGTACTGGGGCGCCGTGCTGCGGTGCGCGCGGCCTCTCGCCGTCGGGGGTTCGAGTCCTCCCTCGGACATGCGTGTTCGTGTTGTCCTCACGCTGTTGTCAGTTCGCGAGTAACAAGCGCCTCTATTACTCGCTTCATGATATCTGAATTGTTAAATCAATTACGTTTTCGCGTTTCAAATTGTCTTGGACTATGTCGTCAGTTACATCATTCTGCAAGCAATCTAAGTTTACAGCCGCGGCGAAGCGGCCGAGCGCATTGTGGCGCTATGCTGCGATGTGCGAGGCCGTTCCCCGTCCGGAGTTCGCTTCACACCTCGGGCAAAGATGTTTGTGCTGTCTTTAGTATAAGGTAGTTCATAAGTAGTTTGTAAGTTTAGGGACTGATGATCCCACAGTTAATTCCCATAAGCTTTACAAACATTTGAAAATTTTTCTAAGTGTACATTATCTGAATGAATAAACTGGCGAGAACCTGTGCATTTAAGAGGTACACATTTGGTGACGTGTACATCATTTAGCTAACGCTCATTTAACAGTTCGAAATGTAATTAGTATATGTTTCTTGTTGTTATAAGAAAGTGTTCATATTTTACTATTTGAAAATGACAACTGCCGATTGTTTAAAATTTACCGTGAACAAAATGTTCATAGCGCGAGTGCACGCGAGTTAAAAGCATTGCTATTCGATTACTTATATGAAGTCTGTAGTAAGTAAAATTATAAAAAATTTCAGATGTTATTGTTTTATATGAAGTGGTAATATATGTGAATCATTGGAAGAATGCACATAAGAGTAAAATGGATCACTAGAAATTACAACACCAACGACAACACTTACTGATGTATGTAATAAATTATAAATCCACTGACGTTACCATGAGACAGTATAAAACTAGATTTACAATAAAACTAATTACTACTCAGCTGTTTGACGTAGATACTCACTTTGTTTCTCAAGCTATTGTATAGGTCCTAAGCTTACCAGTTCCCTTTGGAGTTAAATCTGATATAAATAGGTTTCGGTTACGAGTCAATACAAATAGTAAATAATATTTGTTTAAAGTATGAGACTTTAGTAGAAATAAAAGTATAACCTACGAAAGAACCACTGCACAATAAACTTGTCGAAGAGTGTTAAATTTCTTAGATGTCCCATCACAATTGTCTTTACTTGGGCAGTCTCATCACATTTTTCTTAATCCTCAGCAGCGGTGGAGTAGCCGAGCGGTCTAAAGCACCTCGCTGCGGCGCGCGCGGTTGCTCGCCGTGGAGGTTCGAGTCCTCCCTGGGGCATGGGTGTGTGTGTGTTTGTCCGTAGGTTAGTTTTCATAGATTTATGTAGTTTGTAAGCTACGGACTGATGAACACGCAGTTTGGTCCGATAGATTTACAGACATTTTAACATTTGAACTTAATCCTCTTCTTCGCTGCTCTCATCATCAGCAGTTGTCGAGTCTTCATTGCAGTTGATGATTATAGGCTCGATTACGGTGTCTCTGACGACTTCTTTCTCAAACTCTTCTTTCTGTATATTTTCTGCATGCTCGACACATTTCTGCCAATGTTCGATTGTGACGTTACCGAAGGCCTCATGAAGTAAGCGCTCATCATCGGAGATTTTGAAGGTGGTGTTCTTTTCGGCCATTTCTCTCTTATTTGAGCCCATATGAGCTCAATCGAGTTGTACTGGCAATGATAGTACGGTAAGCGTACTACTCGGTGCTCCCCTTTCATTTGCCAGCACATCAGGCTCATAAATGGCTTCTTCTCTGTGTAAACGAACTTTATCCAACATCTCAGCTCTTGTGTCTGTAGGTGAGAAGGCAATATTTGTTGTGGCTAACCAACAGGCTATGTCAGCCTTTGGTGTTTTTGTTGCTGGAGCTGGCGAATGATAGTTGGCGTTGTCAAAATGTTCAAATGTTTGTAGAGCTTATGGGAATTAACTACGGGGTCATCAGTCCCTAAACTTACAAACTACTTACGAACTAGCTAATACTAAGGACGGCACAAATATCCATGCTCGAAGGGGGATTCGAATCCTCGACCGTAGTGGCCGTGCAGACTATGACTGACGCGCCGTAGAACGCTCGGCCACCGCGGTCGGCTTGGCGTTGTCCATGAAGATGATTGAACCCTCTTCCAATACATTCAAAAACTGTTTACAAACCGATTTTTAAACTTAGCTGTGTTCGTTTCCGAATGGTAATCTTCTACTTTGTTTGGTGTGCTACATCTGTAAACCAATTTACTTTCTTTAAGAAAACCAGTCTTCGCTGATCCCACATGTACAGCAATCAGTCTGGCCCCTTTCCCAACTGGTACCATAAGGCCCCCGCTTCGGCTCGAATACTGCCACATATACTTTAGTGAATGGTTTTGGGTAATCCATGTTTCATCTAAATAGAATACGGGTCGCATGTCACCAGAAATACGCAGCGAATTCAGCATTTAATTCTGGTGACCTGTCGTTGCGTTTAAGTAAGAATTGTCTACCATCATTCTGACGCTTGTATTTGAATTCCATATCGTTTAATATGCGTCTAACAGCTCTAGCAGATCCAGTACAATGTATTTTCTCAATTAACTCTTTTCTCAATTTTTCTGACGTTGGGTACTCTGTCATAAAATTAATAGACAGTTCGCCTGGCAACGTCTTTATCAATGCCGTTCAGTTTGGTTAAAGAACTGTGATGTTTAATATTCTTGTTCCTGGGAGAATAGAATTGTGGACATTTTCCTTCGCGACACACATGCTGTATAGCCCTTAAACTAATCCCACAAGCTGCAGCACACATCGTTCGTACGTTAACAAGGTTTTTCCTTACAATTGTGTGTGTGTGTTTTTTTCCGTTAATATATCACTGTATTTCACGACTTCATGGCTGTTAATTATGCCTACATCCTGCAGATCTTTCGTAATGAACGTGCATAGAGACGCCAAACCTTCGCCATCATCCTCTACAAGATGTTTTAAATATTTGTATACATTGTGGATTATTGATTTGCCTTGTTGTCGAAATTCAGTTGTCTTCTTCTGTTGCATTCTTCCTGTTGTTGGAGTTGTTTCTAAACCGGATCGACATGGCACAGAGGGAATGTTTCTCTCTTCCTCACTTTCCGTTTCCAGCTTACATAAACACTTGTCCTCAGTAAATAAACTGCACAAGTAAAAAAGAAATACCGATAAAGTACACTTTTTAACTTAGTCGAAATCCCGTAACTGTTACTCAACAGCGTTCGCAGAAACAACCGCTGCGCGGAAAATAACACACTTTGTCGCTACTGACGCTTGACTGGCTTTCGAAGTAGGCAACTATGGGCACCCAGCATTGCCATTTTCGAGTGTTAGACAGAGAGAGCGCTGCGCGAATATAGACCTAAGTGCGGCATCAGCGCATTAACAGCCACCCGCCTATACACCGGCCGCGGTGGCCGAGGGGACTGAGGCGCCCCAGTCACGGTCTGCACGGCCACTACGGTCGGGGGTTCGAATCCCCCCTCGGGCGTGGTCATTTGTGCCGTCCTAGTTCGTATGTAGTTCATAAGTAGTTTTAAGTTTAGGGACTGATGACCCCGTAGTAAAGTCCCATAAGCTATACAAACATGTGTGAACCCGCCTATAACTCTGACCACCGCTGTAGTTTTTGTAAGACTAGGGACTGATGACCAAGGAAGTCAAGTCCCATAGTTTTCGAAACATTTTTGTTACACCGCGCCTCGAACACCACAAACAATCAGGTCAATGATATCTGTCGTAGGTGACGGATATGCAAGGAATGAGTCGGTATTGTTCACTTGCTACAATTCGTCTTGCAAAACCTCATATGCTCATTCGCTTATCTGTATTGTAGTCGTCCAGTTTGCTCCCGACACAGAAGAGCTTAGAGCAGCCCCCAAGCTGGGCGATCCATGTCTGTAGGACATCCTGAATATAGCACATGCTTTTGAGATAGTGCAGGCAGCGAATGAACGCCTCATGGCTCGCCCTCAGGTTGCAGCAGTACAAACTCCACAAAGGGGACGCTACAATCGTGTTTGCCCCGCAGACAGCATCATGATACGTTCCTATCTATGGACTGTGAACAGCCTGTCGGTCCTCGTCAGCGTAAGCAACATGGTCTCCTGTCTTTTACGATGCACCAACGGGCAGACCAGATCGCAGGGCACACTGCACCCATGCAAAGATGAGCATCTCTGTTTTGTCTGTCGTCAAGCATCGGGACACACAAATCTCACACCTCAATGGTGCCAACGGACAGTGCATGAACTCAAATTCAAATTCAAATGTTTGTAGAGTCTATGGGACTTAACTACGGGGTCATCAGTCCCTAAACTTCCAAACTACTTATGAACTACTTACAACTAAGGATGGCACAAATATCCATGCCCGAGGGGGGATTCGAATCCCCGGACTATAGTGGCCGTGCAGACCGTAACTGGAGCGCCTCAGTCTCCTCACAGTGCATGAACACCAGGGCATCATTCCCCAGGGTCATGCTCACGCCACTAAATTGTATATTGATCTCATGATAGCAAGCAAGAGGTCCACTTCTAGGGGAGACAGTCACCAGAGTTCTCAACATATGCCCGAGTGGACTATCCAGCATTGGGCCCGTCCTCCCGCAGGTTGGTTGTGTTTGATGACAGCTTTATCCATCTCAAAAGTTAATTGGCAGCATACAAAAGGTCACACGACCAGTAAAACTATTTGTTGCCAATAACAACATACTCTGGAACATATTCGGCCTTGATGCATTTTCACTGATTGGGTTCTCCATCTCAGATGAGGTGTACGTCGTTTTAGACACAGTTCCCTTCCAGGAACTCGACGACCTCTCTGCCTCCTATGCGCCTCTGTTTGAACCTGGCCTGGAATGTGCCACCAATTTTGAGGCACATGTTGCTTTTGTCCTACACACAAACGTTTACCCTTTGGGATGTCTTATGTGCTGACCATCTACCAGAAGAATCTGAAACAGTAAACCATGCCTATACCTATTCGTACTAACTATTTAGACGACGTCATTGTTATTGGGGCTATGCGCCTGGATCACCTGCATAACCATTGCAATCTCATTACTACATTCCGGCCGCGGCGGAGCTGCCGAGTGCATTCAGACGCTATGTTTAAGATACGCGAGGCCGTTCTCCGTCGGGGGGTTCGAATCCCCCCTCGGGCTTGGATGTTTGAGCTGTCTTTAGTATAAGGTAGTTCATAAGTAGTTTGTAAGTTTAGGGATTGATGACCCCGCAGTCAAGTCCCACAAGCTTTACAAACATTTGAACATTTGAACTACGTTCCGTGATGGCGGGCTAAAGTACCGCCTCCATAAATGAGAGTTTTTCCTCAAGAACGAGCCGCTTGCTCTTTCCTGAGGATTTGAACGCGGAACCATCAAATTGGTATTTTCCATTCACAACCTCGACCACCGCGCCATTCTGGCAACAGAGCGCACGTACTGGTATATAAACCGTAGTACCGAAAGATTCGGAGCGATTTTATCATGAATGGCAGGCCATCTGGCCATATGGCTCGGGCATTGTAACACTATAGGGTAGTGCTGCAAACACGCAAGTCGTCCCACCGCGAACTTCATTTCCCAAAAGTAGCACTCCCATCTTGAATACTATTGGGCAGGATAAAGTTGAGAACTTGTCTCTGACAGGAGGCGTAATTGAATAAACCGTGTAGGTGAGGTGATCGTTGTGTCCCCAGTGGTGTTGGCGTCAGCGCCACTGCCTGGAAAGCAGAAGACCCGTGATCGGATCCCGACTGGGTACACATTTTTTTACATTTGCTCATTCTCAGTTATTGTCATATTTTCCGTGAATGCTTAGGTAAAGATTTGAGACAGCAAGATACCGTTTTGTATCAGTAATACCATATGTATAATGTGTAAGATATCTCAACTAATTCCTTAATTGTTTTTAGTAGTTTAGAAAAGGACTGTAAATCATGTGGTGAATACAGTTAGTAGTTAAAATATAATTATAAAGTTTGTCCACAATTACAGCCAAAATGATGTAATTTTAAATGTGCTTATTTCCGTTAACAGTTGCAATATAATTGTTTAATTACATGTTTCGATCACTAGGATCATCTTCAGATCTTATAGCTGCGTCCGCAACTCGTCTGGCTGCAAACACGCGAGTCGTCCCGCCGCGAAGTTGCGGACGCAACTATAAGATCTGAAGATGATACAAGTGATCGAAACATATAATTAACCCTCCGTCGGGCGCACCTCCAGATGAAACAAAATCAGGCGCACCCAGCTTGAGAGGCCACCCACATATTTTGTGGACTAGCTCCGCCATGTTAAATCAGATTCAAAATGCGTGTTGGCTAGTCTTGAAGAGGATCTAAAGGAAGGAATTACAGCAAACTTAAAGCATAATAATGGATTTATTGAATACAATATACCTTAAACTAGAGTGACCAAAATTACCAATTTCCCATAAAGAGCAATAGAAATTGGTCGAACAGACATCCATAAAAGTAATGAAGTTATTTTTAAATGACATTAGGCAGTCTATTCTGACATGGAATCATCTTTTCTCGCCACATTTGCAGCCAAAAACCGATGCTATAGCTCCCAAATCAACAGCTGAAACAGAACGTATACGTCGCTCAAGCAGATTGGTTGATGACAAGCTGAACATTCGTGATTCTTCATCCTCCTAACTCTTTTTTTCAGCCACGCATGGTCGACGTTTTAGCCATTTGGGAGGTAATATGGGAGAACTTTCCCGTTCCTTGTGGGGTAAAAATGTTTTCAGTCGAGTTTGCAGCGGAATCGACATTCCACATATATTCATAGCATACACAGGCTAAATTGTCCAGTTAGAAGTTGATGACACAAGGTTTTGCAATTGGTGGCGTCATTTGTAGCAATATCTTTTACTCTGGATGTTGTGTAATAATGATGTGACTCTTCACACTATGAATAGTAGAAGGTATCTACTTAGACTACTTCGTCGTCTTATCGTTTCCAAAATAAAAACTCCTCACATATTTTCTTCTCTTCTTCATATTCCCGAGCTGTTCCCTAAACTTCCTGTTCAGTTGATGAGTCCTCCTTGCATTCTCCTACCTCATCCTGAGAGTGGGTGTCTCTCTCATCGACTAAATGTTCGAGTGCGGCTCGATCTTCAGCAGTTTCGTCCTCGAGGAGGCCTATTATTTCCACAAGATCATTGGCTTAGAGGCTTAATATACTTTTCTGGACATTTCAGCAGAAAATATGGATGTGATAACGCAGGAAAAGAAAGGAAAACTGAAATTAGAACTCGATCAGGTGTGAAGGGCCAGCGTCGTCAAAGTCTTCTTTTTTCCCGAAGGTAACAGTGAAAATCACAGAGGACAGACTTATTTTGATTGAAACGAAGTAATAAAATAAAAATATCTTGAAAATCTCACCTTAAAAACTATAACGTAATCGGGCGCAGACGGCCTGTGAGGCCCAAGGAGATCCCCGGGATCCGCGTGGAAATCGATGGCAGCCTGCGGATCGGCACTGTGTGAAGTTCCCAAAGTTACGCGAGTAAACGGAGAGGCGGGCCGCTGGGCCACCACTGTTAAGCACGGGAATCAAAACAGTGTTTTGCTGGCCTGTGAGGCCGACTGCGCCCGACGGAGGGTTAAACAATTATATTGCAACTGTTGACGGAAATAAACACATTTAAAATAACACAGTCCATATGCGGACACTCTCCAGTCGATCATGTCGACTATAATAAAAATGATGTAAGTGACAATTATTATTTTGTTCCATCATTTTAATTTGGAGTGGCAGCTATAAGATGTTTTACATTCTCTGAAGTTTGTTATAAGTAGCAAAATGGAATCATTTCCTAGTTATGGATGAAGAAATTTGTAATATTTGGGTGCCGTCAGAGACACAATTGGTAACATTGACATTTGTCTTGCTGTAGTAATAAATAAAGATAACAAATTAGAATCATTACAGACTGAAAGATTGAATTACAATTTGTAGCGATTGCGAGATTCGAATTCACTTGCTTACTAGGCAGAAGTGCTAACTGCTACACCACCCGGGTAGCTAATACAGCTGAATGTATTACCAGAGCATCCTCCCCAACGAAAAGGAGAATGTAAGTACTAATTTGACGTAGAGCATTGAAGCAGTACTTACAAGTCACATAATAAAGGTCACAAGTCAGCTGTACAGCTTAAGTCACAATATTTTTAAAAGAAATATAAGAAAAGCTAGCCATTAGGGGCTGCACATTCATAGAGGCATCAGACTGGTGTGTGATAAATGGAGTAGTCAACAAGTAGACGTTACCTCTAGTAGCCACAATTACAACTAGGCAACTGTACAGATTAAAGTATTGAGAAAATTTTTTCCAGAAGCTATGTTTAGCCTGAGAGATGGCTGAGGTGTCATTTTGGGAACACAATATTAATTGAGGGAGTTAACGAGTAACAAAATAGTAGTAAATCAGACAATTAAAATTTACTTTTGGGGAAACAAAGTTTGAATCAAGTCGGAAGATGTGTTTCGGACACTGCACAAATTACAACATGAACCACACGCAAATATCACTTTTATGTGTGAAATTGACCTCACAAGGCGAAAGTGAACAAACAACTCTTACAGGAATTTCACTGGGACGTGTTTGATCATCCTCCGTACAGTCTCGCTCCTAGCGACTTTCTTCTTATACCTAAAACCTGTCCAACACTTGAGCGATGATGACGAGCTGAAAGAACATATTACCACATGGTTGAATACACAGGCGGCAACCTTCAACGAAGAAGGCATACAAAGACTTCTGCCACGCTATGACAAACGCCTACAAAATTTTGGAAGCTATATAGAAAAGTAGTTTAATAGCTGTATATTTTTGTACAGTAAATATTTTTTCTGTATCTGTACACGTTTGTTTTATATAACCAAACGGAACTTACTTTGTGGACATACCTCGTAAATGTCATTCTTGGGTATCCAATAGTCTCTCCATCTGCTCAGAACGTCGTGCAGGTACCGTGTCAGCTTCCAAAGGAAAAAAAAAATATTTTATTTATATCGTTTATTTACTAATGGAATTTAATAATTTTGAACGGTATCAGAATCTACACACCAAGAGCCAAAATCTAAGGTACAAAGAGGTACAAGTAGACGTTACCTCAATGGTGCCATCTAGTAGTCGCAAATACGACTAGAAGAAAGAAAAAATTTACAAGAAGCTATGTTAACATGAGAGATGGCTGAGGTGTCATTTTGGCAACATAATATTAATTGAGGGAGCTAACGAGTAACAAAATAGTAGTAAATGAGACAGTTAAAACTTACTTTTTGGGAAACAAAGTTTTAATCAAGTCGGAAGAAATGTTTCGGACAATGCACAAAGTACAACATGAACCACACGAAAATATCACTTTTATGTGTGAAATTGAAAATGAGGCTCGTCAACTGAACTTTCTTGATTTGACCTTACCAGTAGAAGAAAATAAAATCTCTTTCAATATCTACCGGAAAGAAACATATACTGATCAATTTGTACCCGCCTCCTCCATGCAACCTGAATGTCACAAAAATGCTTTCTTTCATTCTGCCATCCACAGAGCTATTTCCATCCCACTCTCGAAAGAAAAATTCGAGGAAGAAATAAATTTGATAAAAACCAACGAATACGATCCTACTATAGTTGACAATATCCTTTAAAAAAAACTGCTAAAAGAATGTTTGTTAAGCTTAAGGGACTTAACTGCGGGGTCATCAGTCCCTAAACTTACAAACTACTTATGAACTACTTACGAACTAGGACGGCACAAATATCCATGCCCGAGGGGGGATTCGAACCCCCGACCGTAGTGGCCGTGCAGACCGTGTCTGGCGCGCCGCAGACAGCTCGGCCGCTGCGGTCAGCCTGCTAAAAGAGTTACTACACTTGGCACCCCCATTGAATCTGACCAAAAGAAAACATTTTTCCATTCCATTTCTGGCGTCCATTTCCTTCTTCGTAAAAAGTGTAACGTTGTCATCTCTCACTACGGTCGGGGGTTCGAATCCCCCTTCGGGCGTGGATATTTGTGCCGTCTTTAGTATAAGGTAGTTCGTAAGTAGTTTGTAAGTTTAGGGACTGATGACCCCGTAGTTAAGTCCCATAAGCTTAACAAACATTTGAACATTTTTTTTTTGTTGTCATCTCGACCAATAATAATTTGAAGAAATATTTCATTCACAATTTAAAGTCAACCTCTTCTCCCTTAGATAGTTCGTACATTTGCAAAATTATTTACGATACTTGCTCTTCCTACTACATAGGTCAAACGGGACGTGCATTTTAAATTAGGTTCAAAGAACATATAAATGTTCAAATGTTTGTACAGCTTATGGGACTTAAATAAGGGGTTATCAGTCTCTAAACTTACAAACTATTACTGAACTCTAGTCTGATTTCAATTAGTTGTCACTTGCGTTTGCGGGCCGAAACTGCAACGTTGACACGTCAAGTACTGGCTGGCGGCAGCTGCCAGCCACAGCGCATCGCTCCACGCGGCGATAGAAAATCGCTTTAAAGCCTCTGTCTTCTACAAGAATCGAGTAAAAAATTTCAAATTCACACACGATGTACGTCTCTATAAAGTCTCACAGTATGTTAAAAATCTATTCTTGATTTTAATTAGGGCAAGAGCTACGTTAATTTGTTTGAAACTATTTAAATTTTTCTAGTTCGCTAACAGCTTCAAACTTATCACTTCATATCTTAAAAACTATTCGTCTCAAAACAATAATTTTTTTCCATTCATTGCTAAAATAACGCGCTTAGCAACGAATCTTTAATAGTTTTCGTAGTGCATTGCGTTTCCGGTATATAAATTTCTGAAAACTACCTTTTTACGCATCAATATTGAACTCGTAACAAGTATGATGTTTAAAATCTCTATTTCCTACAAAATTTACGTAAAAATTTTGAAATTTACATACAGTATCAATTTCAGTGATATTTCTAAGCACAAAACAATTCTTTATTTTACTTCGCGCCGGTTTCACAAGGGCTATTGAAGTACGAGATTTTAGCGTCCGGAAAATTTTCCTTCTTTTCATTGCAGATCTCGAAAACTATTACACACATTGAATAATATCTTAGTGTCTACAAAAATAAATTTTAATTAAAATGCAGTGTAACTTACCATACGGAGGTGACAGGAGCTGGCTTAACAGTAATTTTTAGTCTCACAACAAGAATGAGATGTTAAACTAAATAAATTCACAAACACATTATGTACTAGCAGTACGTACAGGATAAATTAATCAGACAACGGGAAAACCCCGCTTAATTCAGAGTCACTGGAGCTATCTGTGTCGCTGCTTGTACTGACGGATATTATTAAGTCTTCGACGCATTGTTGTAAGACACCTTCATTCTTCCAGGCTTCCTGAATCACTCCTTTCACATGATGCACTACCTTTCGCCAGTCTTCTTGTGTCACTGCTTCAACTGCCTCTTTCAACAGGCGTTCCACTTCAGTTAATGTGAATTTTCTATTTTCTACAGCAATGTGCTGTATAACCTGTGCCCAAATCAGCTCTATTGCGTTAAAGTGGCAATGGTAGGGAGGCAATCTGAGCACTGCATTCCCGTATTTTTGGCTACTTCATCCACAATGTAAATGGGATTCTTTGGCTTGTGTTGTGATAAAAGTTCTAATAACTCCGCCCTTGTCAAACTGCTGTCGAACTGTATCTTACGTTTCAGTAGCCAGCAAACAATGTCGGTTTTTTTTTTTCGTTGCCTTTGTGGGTGCCTGGATAACTGAATGGTATGGAGCATTATACATAATAATTATAGTGCTCTTCGTTAAGTTTTGAAGCACAGAGTCTTCAAACCATTTCACGAAAGTATTGTGGTTCATCTCTTCGTGGTAGTCGGAGGTCTTCTTTGAACTGAATAATAGCAGACAATTCGGGATGAAAACTTTTGAATTTCCGGCATGCGCTACAATTATTCTCTTTCCTCTGCCTATCGGGGCTGCCATACTACCGTTGATGGTATCGTCCGTCCACCCTTTTTTTAAAGTGTGTCCTGCATACACCCATATCTCATCAAGCCAAACGATATCGTCAAAATTAGTCCCTACTAATTCGCTAAGAAAGCGGCATCGACAAGCTGCAATATCTTGCCGTTCCATTAACATCTTTCTTCCAGAAATAGATTTATAGCGAAAACCTAACATTTTCACGATTCGTCACAAGGACGATTTACTGCCTTCAAACAGGGCCGCTGCTACGAGAGTAGCATGTAGTTTTTTGAGTGTCGGATACTCCTTCCTCGAATAAAATGCGTATATCTGCCGTCGAATCGCCTCTTCCTGAAGAGAGTCAAGTATTGTTACTCTTTTCTCGAGCCGCCTCTTCTTCCCAGGTGTCTCCAACTTAGATAATTCACCTCCGTCTTCTTTTGCGAATTTGTCCTGGCAGATCCTTATCACTGATCGTTCGCTGATTTTCAGAGCAGCTGCAGTTCGCTCCACCACGTTATCCAAAGGAGCAAGACGCCCTCCTGCATCCCTCTCTCTCTCAAAATACTCCCTCAGAGAACACACGTATTCACGCGCCTGCGTACAACGACGCCATGTCCGTCACTTTGTGGAAGTTTCCGAGGTGAGTGCAGCCTCTCGGTCATTCGACTACTTTCGTCGCACATCGTAAAGCACGAGAAGCTAAATTCACACAAATGTCTCAGTCGCACGTCTACGACACCTCACTGAGGACTGGCTGCCGCATGCCTTGGGCAGCGCGCAGCGGAACGGAACTGGCAGCACAGTGGGACCCGACCGCGCCGGCCACCCATTGGTTTATGGCTGGCGGGAGCCGTGCGGCCCGCTGCCTGTCAAGTGACAACTAGTTTAAATCAGACTATAGCTAACACTATGGACGGCACAAATATCCAAGCCCGAGAGGGGATTCGAACCCCCGACCGTAGTGGCCGTGCAGACTGTGAATGGCGCGCCGCAGTCCCCTCGGCCACCGCGGCCGACAAAGAACATCTCTTGAGAAAGAATGGCACAAGCCCCAAAATTCGTCTTTTGCTGACCATCTTCTAATTACAGGTCACGCACCTAAAGCCATTCATGACCTTAACATTTTCTACACTGAAAAGTGTGGTGTCGCACAAGTCTAAAGTGCGCGACACCTACTTTCGCCGCGCTCCGCCATGCACGCACGGCGCGGCGTTCTTACTACGTCAGCCACGAGCGCCCTCTGCTACAACTCCGCTCGTGGCCACCACTGCACGACATCGTTCACTTGGGATTGAGACAGGAACCAGTTAACACTTGGGAATCAGATAGCCACCAGTGAAGACTTGGCTATCGGATAGGCACTAGGAATCAATAGTAGGCAGGCCTCTAGCTCAACTATGTATCAGCATTCTGCAGTACTGAGCTATGTAAAAGTTAAGTATTACTCTCTATGAAATATATATCTTGTTCTAATTTACTGTAGTGTTTCTAGTTTCTGCTGTCCCACTGGCTGGTCACCTCCTACCTGCACAAGCGTGCATCCTTTATTCCGGTGTCGGTCTTTCTACTCGGCCACCGACACCTACGACGGAAACGAGACACAAAAGCGGCGACGAGGCTGGGACACAAAAAAAGAAAGGCCACAGATTAGACGTGCTCGAGGAATTGCAAATATTTAAACATCTTACTCGCAATGACAAGCTTTTTCCTAATGAGCAATTAAAACTCCGTAATAGAAGTTTTTTCAACGGTATTAAGCCGCTATTTACTCCTTCACGTTGTAGTTTATTAGTGTCCGAAACATTTCTTCCGACTTGATTCAAACTTTGTTTCCCAAAAAGTAAATTTTAACTGTCTCATTTACTACAATTTTGTTACTTGTTAACTCTTTCAATTACTATTGTATTGCCAAAATGACGCCTCAGCCATCTCTCATGTTAAACATAGCTTCTTGTAAATTTTTTCTCAGTACTTTAATAAGTACGGTAGCCTAGTCGTATTTGCGACTACTAGATGGCACCATTGAGGTAACGTCTACTTGTACCTGTGTGTACCTTAGATTTTGGCTCTTGGTGTGTAGATTCTGATACCGTTCAAAAATATTAAATTCCATTAGTAAATAAACGAAATAAATGAAATATTTTTTTTCTTTGGAAGCTGACACGGTACCTGCACGACGTACTGAGCAGACGGAGAGACTACTGGATACCCCAGAATGACACTTACGAGGTATGTCCACAAAGTAAGTTCCGTTTGGTTATATAAAACAAACGTGTACAGATACAGAAAAAATATTTATTGTACAAAAATATACAACTATTAAACTACTTTTCTACATAGCTTCCGAAATTTTGTAGGCGCTTGTCATAGCGTGGAAGAAGTCTTTCTATGCCTACTTCGTAGAAGGTTGCCGCCAGTGTATTCAACCATGTGGTAATATATTCTTTCAGCTCTTCATCATCGCGGAAGTGTTGACCACCATGGACAGGTTTTAGGTGTAAGAAGAAAGTCGCTAGGAGCGAGACTGTACGGAAGATGATCAAACACGTCCCAGTGAAATTCCCGTAAGAGTTGTTTTTGGTCACAGTCACCTTGTGAGGCCGGGTGGCAACATGAAGGGAAGAAGAAGACTCCTTTCATCTCTTCTTACACCTAAAATCTGTCCTTGGTGGTCAACACTTCAACGATGATGAGCTGAATGAACATGTTTGCCACATGGTTGAATACACAGGCGGCAACCTTCTATGAAGAAGGCACACGAAAACTTGTCCCATGCTATGACAAGTGCCTAAAAGATTTCGGTAGTTCTGTAGAAAAGTAGTTGAACCGTTGCAGATTTTTATACAATAAATATTTTCTCTGTATCTGTTCACGTTTGGTTTATATAACGAAACGGAACTTACTTTGTGGACATACCTCTTATATTTTATCACTGTTTGCGATATCAATGTGGTATCACAAGACAATTAACATGCCTTTGTAATGACTGCAGCGTAGATGTGGTTCTGTAGTAATACTAGCCACCCACCCAAAATCATACCGAATGTCACTTAAATAACTATCAGCCGAAGCCACTTGATGCAACTCTCAATAATTGTCGAGAAAATTGACTTTGAAGTTTTGAAATTTCATGTAAGTAACAATAATTAAAAGCTGGATCATCTGTTGTTGTAGTTCAGATGGTAGCGTTCTGGCCTCAGAACTATTTTTCGTTGTTTCCCATATATATATATATATATATATATATATATATATATATATATATATATATATATGCGATCTCTGATTTCACGTGTTGTATCAGTTTGTTTGTATGTAGACGAGCCGAACCCCTTCTCGTCACCTAAAACGATGGTTGAATAGGTGAGCTGCTTGGAGAGGTATTAGTAGCTATGGAAATAACTTTCCAAAAAGAGCGTCAGTCAAAGATTACGCCGTCAACGATTCATGAAGCCAACACTGTAAAAATAGAAATACAACTTTATTATTATTATGTTTGATTTACACCATCATTATTAACAACCTTTTATAAGAATATAGAAAATTACGAATAAACAAAAATACTTACTTTTTTCGTAAATCTTACTATTACATATTAAAAGGTGCGCCTCGGTTGCACAGTGGTAGAGTGCCAGGTCCCGGGTTCGATCCCCGCCAGGTCCTGGGATTTTTATCTGTCACTTTCCACTTCTTTCACCACTGGCAGTATTGCTCATGTGAAAAATACCGAGTAGCACCGTGGTTCGGAACCCACGTTAAACGATAGGTCCCCCTATAACTGGCTGGGTAAGTCAGTTCGAAGGTCGGAGGAAGGCAACGGCATACCACCCCCAAACAGGACCATGCCTAGTTAAGCACTGTGGTGTTCAAACCAATTTTCGGATTGTTGAATGCTTTACCTTACATATTAAAATGGTGTAAGTATTCGAACACAATGAAAAGAAACCTTTCACGGTAGGATTCGAATCACCGACTCTATGGTCGTGAGCCCAGATCGCTACCACCTACGCTATAGCGATTGACGCTGAAAATGATTTAATTATCGGTACTTAGTGTACTTGCAAAACTTCAAAGTGGATTTTCTCGAGAATTTTTGAGAGTTGCGTCGAATGGCTTTGGCTGATTGTTATTTTGAGTTATAAACGTCACGAAAAAAAGCTTCAGATGTTTGTAAATCTATCGGACTTCTAGGTTATCACCCCGTAGCTTACAAACTACTTAATCTAATTCAAACTAAAGACACCACAAACACCCATGCCCTGGGGGGGGGGGGGGGGGGACTCGAGCGAGCGGCAGCGCGCACCGCAACACAGCGCTCCAGTACGCGCGGCTAATCCACCACAGCTTTAAAAATAAATAAATAATCTAAACTCCTTGTGAGATACATTGGAAGAATACTCTGTAAACACAGTAGAGAAGATCCATCGGAGAATAGCACGCCTCGATATGTGCTATTCTCCGATGGATCTTCTCCATTCCTTGTATCAATCCTTATACCGAAACCACATTGATGTTTAACACTCAAACACTGGCTGAACGAGCCTCGATACGGGCTCAATTAGTAAGCGCGAAAGCGCCACAGAGACGATTAGGAGTCTGCTGCCAGACGCTGCTAGAGACACGTTCTATATTGCGCTACTGGTTTCTGTCAATGTTCCGAGAGCATATGTCTCTCGAGGATTCAACTAAAATATTTGCTTCCAGCTACGCATCTCTCGCGAATGGACAACAATGATAAAATCATAGATACTAAAGCCTACACGGAGGCGTTCTGGCATCCTTTTTTTCCCCTTGAAGCATATGCGTTTGGAATGGCCGGAAGATGTGACAATGGCACACAAAGTACTCCCCATCACCCACCACACACCGCGAAGCGATTTGCGAAGTGTAGATGAAGGAGAAGAGTTCTTACAGCTCATGCTAAAGTTGTCAATAACTGTGGACCCATACCTTAGTTGTATGCTGCACACGGTCATCTTGGTATTATCACGTAAACATGGCACTTGCAGGGTGCCTACATTAGACAGATAGAATCTTTTTTGTGGAGTTTCTGATCCTCAGTCGTTCAAATGTTCATATGTTTGTCAAGGTTATGGGACTTAACTGCTGGGTCGTCAGTCCCTAAACTTACTACTACTTATAAACTAAATTATAGTAAAGACAACACTAACATCCGCAAAGTAGGCAGCTACAGGCTGAAGATCATTATTTATGGATATTTCTGTGATATTTTTGTGAATTTGGACATTTATTTGCCTCACGGCTTTATTTGGTATGTAAAATTTATTATATACTTTGATATTCTCAGTTGATGTTTGTAACGACTGCACACAATAATATCTTTGTAACTGCAAGGTAGCATCTACGCTACAGCAACATCTTTTAGCGCTGAGGCGGGCAGTGGACTGTAGGCTAGTAGAGTGGAAGCTTGGCTAGAGTACAGTCATATGGTATTTATTATTTAACATGCCCCATTACATAGTAATATTACATGTTTGATGGTTTGATTCAGGCGGTTACATCAAATATTTTACAAACACAAGTACAGTATATAAGTTGACAGGGTTTACAAAGGAACAAACAATTTTATACATTAGGAAATCTTAATTAATTACAAAAATTGTAAAAGTTTTATACATTAGGAAATCTTATTAAATTACAAAAATTGTAAAAGTCTGTAGTGTATTTATATACTAAGTCATATTTACTGACGGGCCATCATCCTCCTTTGGCAGCTATTTTTTTCCTGAGATGGTCCCTCTCTTTCAATAAATTGCAGCAGTCAAAAAGCACGTGGTCAATAGTTTGGACAGCACTGTTACATGTGCACAATCCGACTTTAATTATTTTGAACCGCTGATAGTAGGCTTTCAGTTTCCCATGACCTGTTAACATAGCTGTAAAATCCGGAGATATTGGAAGTTTAATCATTAAACGTTGTCGGATCGTAGGAAAATACGGTTTATTGCTTCCCCCGTTTTTTGTTCTGTGCCACTCAATGTCCCATTTGTTCCTAAACTCCTCGCGAAGTTTCTTCTTTAAGCACTTGTAGGTATTTTGTTATAGCGTGTCGACTGTCGCGATCGAGCTGCTCTTTTAGCAAGGTTGTCAGCTAGTTCATTACCCCATATCCCTTGATGTGCCTTAACCCATTCGAAACGCACCAGCCAGTTGTGTGTCTGCAACCTTCTGATTTTACTTCTTATTTCTTAAATCAACAAGTTGTGGTTCTTCGAATTTCGCAAAGAGTCCAAAGTAATCCTGCTGTCGGTGTGAATTACTGCAGTTGTATCAGTATTCGAGAGATTATTTATGAACTCAACGACATTGACGATGGCAAATTGTTCCGCTTGATTGTTTGAGCATTCATTAGACAGTTTTAGCTGTATCTGGTAAGTAAGCCTCTTATTAACAAATATTGCTATCCCCGAACCCACTCCGTCGTCTGATTTGCTTCCATCTGTGTATACTTCAACAGCGTAGCTTTTGCTGGCGTCCTTCTCAATTATCCTTGTAAAGTCTGCTGGGTGTGCCCAGCTTCTGTACTCTAGGGCGATGTCGATTGTCTGTTTGGCGTCTTTGGTTTTGACCAGGTTATAATATTTAGCTATTTCCTGTATCTTAAGTGTTACAGGCATGAGACCTGAAACAACACAAAGTGCTTCGCTGGATGTCGTTCTGTAAGCTTTAACCATTTTTAAATTGATTAACCGTTGGACTCTATTAATTTTGGTACGGTTGTACTGTCGCTCCAGTGCGTCTATCCACATCGGTGAGCCGTACGATAATATAGGCAGTATTGCTCCTTTATAAATAGTTTGCAGTGCGGTAGCCCGCAGACCCCAGTTGAGTCTTGCTGATCTGGAAAGAGCGTTAATCAAGACCGTGCATTTATCTGTAATATGTTGAACGTGTTTGTTGAATGTAAACTTACTGTCGATTATAACGCCCAGATATTTTAGATGGTCTACTTGTTGAAGCACTTTGTTATTAAGGTATATTGCGGTTGTCAGTGATGCAAATTTCCTTTTCCTGGTGATAAGTATAGCTTTTGATTTCTGTTCATTGAATTGGAGTTTATTATTACTGGACCAAGTCGATATTAATTGCATGTCTGTGTTGCAGATATTCTCAGCGGCAAGAGGACTCTCTCCTTTGGTTAGAACAATCAGATCGTCGGCAAAGGCTATAATAAGAGAGGGTACTGATTAAAGCAATTTAAGCAAGGAATCATATAATATACTCCAGAAACCGGGTCCGCAACAAGAACCTTATGGGCATCCTTTGGTAGCCGATCTTTCTATGAGAAGGTAGTTGACATTCAACGTTGCAGTTCTGTGACTGAAATAGCTACGTGTAAGGTTATACAGCTTTGCAGGACAGTTAAACTCAAGCAACGTCTTTAAAATACCTGGCCACCAAGCTGCGTCAAAGGCGCCCTGTACATCCAGACTCACCATAATGACACACATTTTAGTTGTGAGACTACTCTTCACAAATTCTTTTACAGCCATTAGCGCGTCAGTCGTACTCGTTTGTGGGGTGAAACCGTACTTGTTCTTATGCAGAAGATCTCTGAAGTAAACGAAATGCATTATTCGATTTATTAAAAGTTTTTCCAGTATCTTTGCTTCAGTGTATAAAAGCCTTATTGGACGATACTTGTTGATTTCTGCGCTCTGTTCCTTTCCAGGCTTAACTATCGGTATTATTTTAGCTCGCTTCCACAGTTTGGGGAAGCATGCCGTTTGAAGGCAGCGATTGTAGATCGTAGTAATAAATTGAGGAAACATATTAAACACCCTCAGTAGAACTAAACTATTTATGCCATTCTCTCCAGGAGAATTTTTAGGATTCAGCTGTTCCATTACAGTACGAATTTCCTCCGTTGTGAAATCTTTATCCTTGTTTGTAATAACAATGATTTCGGTAGCGTACCTAACATCTTTATGGTATTCAGTATCTTCGTCCTCGTTATCCAGTGGAATGAAGTAATCCAGCATGGAGTTAAGTGTATCTTCTAGGTTTACTGTCATCGTGCCATCTTCTTTCTGTAGGGTTGTCATGAATGAAGTGTTCCGTAATTTTCCTGACGCCAAATGATAGACTGCATTCCACGGATTGTTGCCAGACGTAAAACTACAATATTCCTTCCAAGATCGTAGTTTTGCTTGACGAATTGCTTCTGTGTATTCCTTCTTCTGCTTAAGATAAAACTCTCTTCGCTGAATTCTTAATACCTCGTCATTCTGCGTTCTTTGATATAATCGCCTGGCAGCATTTGTTTTTTTCCTCTGAATCGTTAATTCGGTTGTCCACCATGGAACCGACCGCTTTTTTGATTTCAGTCGTAAAGGGTCCTTTATTTTGAAGGCATTCTTACATGATGTGTCTATAGCTGCTTCGTAGTTGGTCACTAACCCGTCGATATTCGTTTCCCTTTCCGCCACCATACTTAATTCTTTGTCCATGTCAAGTAAAGTCATTGGGGCAGATTGATTTAGAAATTGCTGTTATAGTTCTTTAACAATTGTCTCTTCAAAAACTCTAAAATTAGCATTGTTGAGTATGTACTTGAAATTGTGGTATCCATTATCATTGCGTTGTACTGAATCTGTACCTATATTGAATGTGATAATTCGATGATCTGAGCAACTTTCGTCGTGGCAGCATTCCCAGTCATGCAATGACTGTACGAGACAATCATTAGTTAAAGTTAGATCCACATTACAACTGCTCTCGAAAGTTGTAATGTCACTTTTTGCATTCATAATACAAAGGTTATTAACACTCAAATATGCTTCCATTTCTCGTTCATTGGTAATTCTATCGTGCCACATAGATGACCGAGCGTTGCTGTCGATGGAAATGAGCACACCAGTTCCATTATTAAGTTTTAAAATGTTATCTAGTTTACTAAAATCCATACCGATGCCATGCTTAATATCCATATACATACTGACTGCATAAAATGTGTGAGAACCTGTAGTGACTTCCAAGACCACCGTGTCTTCATCTGAAAGTTGACGCAGCATTATAGCGTCTATGAATTTGTTGGTGACGACCACTGCTGCTCTTTTCCTCGTATTTCCGGTGATAAATATTCTGTACTTTCTTCCTATCCCAACGATGTTATTGTTCAAACCGTAGGGCTCTTGAATAAATATGATTTCAATATTGTGTTGTACTATATACTCCATAAGCAGGGCCGGCAAAAAGCCCAAGTGCCGCCCCGTGCGAGTTGCTAAATTGCCGCCCCCCACCCCACCCCACGATTTTTTGTTTTTCAAAACGTTTGTGGAATTTCATTTAAACAAATCTATAGGAAATGTCAGCAGTCGATAGCAATTTTTGTTTCTACTTTTCAGATCTACGTAGGTTTCGGCCGCTGAGTGGTCAGACTCAAAAATGTTCAAATTTTTGTTAATCTAGCGGACCAAACTGCGTCGTCATCAGCCCATAGCTTACAAACTACTTAAACTAACCTAAGGACAAAAAACACACCGATGTCCCAGGGAGGACTCGAACCTCCGACGGCGAGCAACCGCGCGCTCCGCAGCGAGGCGCCTTAGACCGCTCAGCTACTCCACCGCGGCCACTCTCAAAAGCTTTTAATATGTGCTTACATGTAAACCGCTTGGTTGACAGTTACGTTCAGCATGACGGTATAGATGTAAGCATAAAGCATTGAGAATAGCCACACTGTGCCATAAATATATGTAGATCTGGAAAATAAAAACAAAAAATGCGACTGATTGGTGACATTCTCTACAGATTTGAACAAAAAAGTCGCTGGGCACCAGCTAAAAATAGAGTCAAACCTGATTGAAGAACTATACCAATTTTAACAAGCCTCGTTAATTTACGAAAATGTTCAAATGTGTGTGAAATCTTGTGGGACTTAACTGCTAAGGTCATCAGTTTCTAACCTCACACACACTACTCAACCTAAATTATCCTAAGGACAAAACACACACCTATGCCGGAGGGAGGACTCGAACCTCCGCCGGGACCAGCCGCACAGTCCATGACTGCAGTGAATTAGACCGCTCCGTTAATCCCGCGCAGCATGAAGTTACAAAATTAGCGAAAATAAACATTTTTCAATTGTTGTGAACAGGTAATGTATTCAACGGAAAACCGTATACAGTAAATAAATATTGGTAAAGTGATAGTGTGCGAGAGGTATTGTCAAACAAAAGTGCCGGTAATAGGTTAATTGTTGTTCATGCAGGTGCAGACAGGTGTTTGAAGTTTCAAAAACCAAAACGTTTGACTATCACTCAGAAACGGATAGCAAAAATTTTCAAAAATACGTTAAAATCCAACTTATGCCATGCTTACTACCAATGTATTTATTCCTTGTAATTACTCTACATCTACATACATACTCCGCAATTCACCGCAAGGTACGTGGCGGAGAGTACACTGTACCACTACTAGGCATTTCCTTTCCTATTCCACTCCCAAATAGAACGAGGAAAAAAAGAATGCCTATATGTCTCCGTACGAGCCCTAATTTCTCTTATCTTGTCTTTGTGATCTTTACGCGAAATGTAAGTAGGCGGCAGCAAGATCGTACTACACTCAGCTTCAAATTCCGGCCCTCTAAATTTACCCCACTGAAATTCACGAAAAGAACGTCGTCTTTCCTCCAGCGATCCCCAACTGAGTTGCCGCGTATTGGTCGAACTTACCAGTAACAAACCTAGTTGCTTGCCTCTGAACTGCCTCTATGTCTTCCTTTAAACTGATCTGCTGCGGGTCCCAAACACTTAAGCAATACTCAAGACGTGGTCGTACAAGCGTTTTATACGCGGTCTCCTTTACAGGTGAAGTACATCTTCCCAAAATTCTCACAATAAACCGAAATCGGCTGTCCGCCTTACTCACAACTGTCCTTTCATGTTTGTTCCATTTCATATCGCTCTGAAAGTTACGCCTAGATATTTGAACGACGCGACAGCATCAAGAAGCTCACTATTAATGCTGTATTCGAACATTATAGGATTCTTTTTCCGACTCATGCGTATCACCTCACATTTTTCTACATTGAGAGCTAGCTGCCATTCTTCGCACCAACTAGAAATTCTAAGTCATCCTGTATGCTATTACAGTCAGTTAAAGACGACACCCTCCCATATACCACAGCATCATCAGCAAACAGCCGCAAATTACAAGTTACTCTGTCCATCAGATCATTTACATAGATAGAAAATAATAGCGGTCCTATCACACTCCCCTGGGGCACGCCTGACGATACACTCGTCTCTGATGAACACTCGCCGTCGAGAACAACGTACTGCGTTCTATTACTTAGGAAGTCTTCCAGCCAGTCACAAATCTGTGAACCTATTCCATAAGCTCGTATCTTCGTTAGCAGTCTGCAGTGTGGCACCGCGTCGAACGCCTTTTTGAAGTCGAGAAAAACACAATCCGCCTGTTGCCCTTCATCCATGGGTCGCAAGATGTCATGTGAGAAAAGGGCAAGCTGAGTTTCACATGAACGATGTTTCCTAAACCCGTGCCGATTCATAGAAATAAGCTTTTCCGATTCGAGGAAATTTACTATATTCGAACTGAGAATATGCTCCAAAATTCTACATGACACTGATGTCAACGATATTGGCCTGTAATTGTGTGGGTCAGTTCTCTTTCCTTTCTTATAAACAGGAGTCACCTGCACTTTTTTTCCAATCACTAGGAACTTTGCGCTGAATTAAAGATTCGCGATAAACGCCAGCTAAGTAAGGGGCTAATGCCGCATAATAGTCTTTGTAAAACAGAACTGGTATGCCATCCGGACCAGCAGACTTTTTTGTATTTAGCTCTCTCAGCTGCTTCTCTACACCGGAAATACCTATTACTATGTCCCCCATTTCGGAATTAGTACGATGACCAAATAATGGTACATTTGTTCAAATTCAAATGTTTGTATAGCTTATGGGACTTAACTATGGGGTCATCAGTCCCTAAACTTACAAACTACTTATGAACTAACTAATACCAAGGATGGCACAAATATCCATGCCCGAGGGGGGATTCGAACCCCCGACCGTAGTGGCCGTCCAGACCATGACTGGAGCGTCTCAGTCCCCTCGGCCACCGCGGCCGGCGGTACATTTGTGCGGTCCTCCTGCGTGAAAGATTTTTTAAAGGTTAAATTTAGAACTTCAGCTTTCCGTTTGCTTTCTTCTATTACTGCCCCGGAATGATCAACGAGTGACTGGACAGTGGGCTATGACCAGCTTATCGGTTTTACATAGGACCAGAATTTTTTAGGTTCTCGAAAAGATCTTTTGGTAAGGTATGGCTGTGATAATTATTGTATGCTTCGCTCATCGATCTTTGTATAGACGCGCGAATCTCTACTAACTTTTGACTGTCATCATTTGCGTGTTATTTTTTGAATCGAGAGTGCATCGGTCTTTGCTTTCTCAGCAGCTTTCTAACATTATTATTATACCACGGTGGATCTTTTCCATCCTTAATCGTCTTTACTGGCACATATTTCTCTAAACCTTTATTTACAATGCACTTAAATTTAGTCCACAATTCCTCTACATCCATAGCCCCGGAATTAAACGATGCCCATTCGTTTTCTAAGTGCGATCCTAACATTTGCTTATCGGCTCTTTCCAACAAAAACAGGCTCCTAGCCTTCTTGATTGGTTTATGAAATTTGGTCACCATCGACGCTACGACGATATCATGATCACTAATTCCTGTCTATACACAGACATCGTTTATAACGTCAAGCCTGTTCGTGGCTATAATGTCTAAAATATTTCCATTGCGCGTGGGTTGCCGGTTTAACTGCTCAAGACAGTTTTCGCTGCGCTGCGTATTTACCCATTCGGAATACCTCTAGTCATTGTAAGTGTTGGACATGTTTGATTAGTAATGTTCAACCATTTTTATACATAATGCAGGAAGAATAAAACACTCGGAAACTGCCATTGAAGGTCTTAGCAAAATTTATTGAGACTTAACACATAATCGCAGTATCGAGCATTGCATTTGAATTTCCAAATTAGATTTCGTCTTCTGCAGTATTAGTTGTGAGTAAACGCAAGGCGCGTAACAGACTGGCAACGCTCCATAAGAATACTGGTGTGTACGCCAGACTGCTTCCCACTGTGTGTTCCTACGGCGTAAACACGACGGTGCTGCTACAGTTGCGAGGAAGAAATCAGTCCTCCTCCCTCCCCTTATTCAACAGGGGCGGCCGGCAGGTAGTCGAAGCGCCTTGCCACGGTTCCCGAAGCCGCTCCTTCGGAGGTTTGGTTTCGAATCCCCTCTCGGGCACGAATGTTGAGTTTGTCCTACAAAAATAAAAAAATGGGGGGGGGGCAGATTTGCCGCCCCTCGGAAAGTGCCGCTCCGTGCGGCCGCACGTTTCGCACGTGCCTTGCGCCGGCCCTGTCCATAAGATTGTTTGTAGCCGCTCGAGAATGCTGTAGATTTACTTGCGTGCATTTAATGTGGTGTTTTGGATTCAGTACATCATTTGAAGGTACATTATTAGTTTTCGGGTTGTGTTTTATCATGAATGCGACTTTGATCAGTTTTGCATCCTGTTTTCTTTTGTAAAGCCAGGGACAACTTTTGTTATTTGCTGCGTACGTTCTTGTCTTGTACCCTGACGAGGTTTTTGTCAATCATTTGTCTCAAGGCTGCATAATCCTTTGTGTATTTTTTGGCGATTGGTAGCACTTTTTTTACATTTCCTGGTCGCCTTCACAAACGATTTGAATTCTTCTGCTGATAAGGGATCCTCATCAGCATGTTCAGCACAATGCGACATGTCATCCATGGATATATCTGATACAACTGAAGCACAGTCAGAATTTTTACCATCGCAGTCCTCTTTACGTTCTATAATTGAAGGCTGAAGAGGGTTCTGGTGGGACTCTGTAGAAGAGAAGGCAGGGGCTGCCTCACAGGATGTTGTTGCAGACTGGAGTTGATCTCCGGACACTGCAGATGGCGCAATGCTGAAAGTCGCAGTCTGAAAAACAACTGTTTCGTCTGTAGTGACATCGGAACTTTGAATATCTGTTGCCGGATCTTCGTGGCGAATATCCGATACTAGAGAGTTATCAAAAGTTTCAGAATTCTTTGTTTTACGTTCTGGGGCTCCCTCATCAGAAATAGAACGACGTCTCTTCGTGTGTTCCGGATGTAATTTCAATACTGTAGGCGGAGAGATGTTGTCAACTTGTTCCATCCTGAGCGGTATTTGCTGCATAGCATCTGCCTCTCTCAGTGGCATATTTACCGATGTGGTTGTTTGAAGAGCAGGGAAGTCATTGATATTGTCAATATTAATGACATTGTTGGTTTCATTGACAACATTAGGGCAGTTTGCCTTTACGTGACCTGGAGCTTTACAATGATAGCAAACTACGTCATCCATCGATAAATGAACAGTGTAAATGTTGCCTTCAAATTGAACCTGCAATCTTGATGGTACTTTGTTGATCTCATCAATAATAAACTGTGCAGAACGTCTGAAAGACTTAATGTGAGCACAACCAGGAATCTTCGACCCAGACGGTATTTCGCGCATAATTCCAAGGACACGACCATATTTAGACATTGCAGTCAGAATTGAGCTAGAAGGAATGAAAGGAAACACATTCGAAAAAACAATACGAGTGCTTGAACTTTTGAAACGCCTCAGGGAAGTAAGAGTTCCTTTAATTGTAATGTCACCTTGTTGTACTAAGCGATCAACGTGCTCGACTTGTCGAAGGAAAATACAGATATTCCCACCGACAATGCGGGAACAGTGCGTAATATCTGAAGCAGGGATAATAGCACTCACCGCTTTCAAGTAGTCATCAATGACGGTGTTAGGGACATTCTCGACGAGAACCGCCTTGTCGCGAGAGATGGTGTTGTCAGAGCCGGCAGACGTCTGGAGGCGCGCTGTGGCCGGCGGCGGCCGCGAGGTGGCAGCATCGACGCGCTCCATCGGTGTTTCGATGACTCGAGGCGGTGACCGCAGCGCCGCCGCGTATCCGGTCGTGGAACCAGCCATGGCCGACCACTAACCTAGTCGGTTTGTTGACAAATCGAAATACCTTAAATTTTTTATGGAAATGCCACGGACAACTGTACGAACACTTCCACGCGTTCACCGGTAACAAAATAGCCGACAGATAAACACGATACACGCACAGTCGATATACAAACAACAAATCAACACAGGTGCGTAAGCTCGGAAAATGTACGCGTCCGTTCACCTCCGTAGCCAACACTCGACCCACAGTCATATGGTAGTCACCTTGTTGTACGATTCACGGGCCGAGTTTGATTGTTTGGTTTATGTATCTATCAATGTATCCCTCCAGAGGATGATGAAATTCCATTTGATGTTGGAAGAGGAATTTTGTATCAAGAGGACGAGAATATTTGTGTGGAACGGTATTGTACAAACCCACTCTAATCACCATTATTGACATGCCAACAACAAAGGTATGTTTCTTTAGCAAAAATAAATAATTTAATGATTACTAATTTTCTTATTTCAGTTTGAAATTTTCTTTAAATGTAAATGTTCACGTGCCAGTGAAGTAATCAGTTCTACACCTACATGGGATACTCTGAAAATCACATTTAAGTGCCTGGAAGAGGGTTCATCGAACCACCATTATACTATTTATATCCCATTCCAATCTCGAATATCGCGCTGGAAGAAAGAACACCTGAATCTCTCCGTTTTAGCTCTGATTTCTCGTTTTTTATTCTGATGATCATTTCTACCTATGTAAGTGGGAAAAAAAAAAATTCGCATTCGGAGAAGAATGTTGGCGATTGAAGTTTCGTAAGTAGCCCACGCCGCAGCAATAATCGCCGTTGTAGTATGATTACCATCCCAGATCCCGTATCATTTCCGTAACGCTGTTTACCCTGTATCGTGACAGAACAAAACGAGCTGCCCTTCTTTGCACTCTTTCGATGTCCTCCGTCAAACTCACATGATAAGGATCCCACACTGGGCAACAATACTCCAAAAAAGGACGGACAAACGTAGTGTATGTAGATTCGTTAGTAGTTCTGTTGCATCTTTTAAGGGTTCTACCAATGAAACGCAGTGTCTGGTTCGCCTTTCCCACGACATTATCTACGTGTTCTTTCCAGCTTAAATCTGAAATAGTAGTAATTCCTATGTATTTTGTGGAGTTTATGGCCTTCACTTTCGATTGATTTATCTGGTAAACAACGTTTAACGGATTTCTTTTCGTACTCATGTGGACGACTTCACACTTCTCATTATTTACAGTCAATTGCCAATTTTTACACCATAGTGATATCTTATTTAGATCGTTCTGCAGTTGGTTTTGATCTTCAGATGATTTCACTAGACGGTAAAAATGATGGCGACATCTACAAACAGCCTAAGAGAGCTACTTAGATTTTCTCCCAAAACGTTTGTCAATATGGAACAGCAGAGGAACAATAACACTACCATGTGGAACGCCCGATATCACGTCTGTTTTAGTCAATGCTTTACCATCGATTACTACAAACTGTGTCTTCTCTGACAGGAAATCTCCGATCCAGTCGCGAATTTGGGGCGATATACCATAACCACGCAATTTGATTAAAAGCCGTTTGTGAGGTACGGTGTCAAAAGCCTTCTGGAAATCAAGAAATACGGAATCGATTTGCGAACCCTTGTCGATAGCACTCATCACATCGTTGTGTTTCGCATGAACCATACTTTCTAAATCCGTGTTGACCTTGGGTCAACAGGTCATTCTGTTCAGATAATTCATAACATTTCCAGAATGAAACTTTCACTCTGCAGCGGAGTTTGCGTTGATATGAAACTTCCTGGCAGATTAAAATTGTGTGCCGGAACCGGGACTCGAACCTGGGACCTTTGCCTTTCGCGGGCAAGCGCTCTACCGACTGAGCTACCCCGACACGACTCACGATGCCGCCTCACAACTTTACTTCCGCCAGTACCTCGCCTCCTACTTTCCAAACTTCACAGAAGCTCTCTTGCAAACACGCAAGACTAGCACTCCTGGAAGAAAGGATATGGTGGAGACATGGCTTAGCCACAGCTGAAACTTTCACTCTGCAGCGGAGTGTGCGCTGATATGAAACTTCCTGGCAGATTAAAATTGTGTGCCGGAACCGGGACTCGAACCTGGGACCTCTGCCTTTCGCGGGCAAGCGCTCTACCGGCTGTGGCTAAGCCATGTCTCCACCATATCCACTCTATAGAGAGTTTACAGTGCTATAAGTGTTTAATATTTGTTGGCAAACGGAAAGCGAAGTAATAATGTTACAGCCCTCTGCTAGATTTTTTTATAACTATGAAACATCTGTTCCGAAGGAACAGACATTTTTTATGGCACCACAGATATATATATATATATATATATATATATATATATATATATATTAAATAATCACTTATTTCTTCGCCATTTGCGAATTCTGCCGACAATGGCTGCATTCTTAAAGATGTTCTATTATTTTGTGACAAATGAAAATTTGTGCAGGACCGGGACTCGAACCCGGATCTCCCGGTCCGGCACAAATTTTCATTTGTCACAAAATAATGGAACATTTTTTATAAATTTGTGACAGTCTCTCACCACATTCTTTCAGGCGGATGTAATTCAAAAAATGTTTTAAATGTTTGTATAGATTAAGGGACTTAACTACGGGGTCATGAGTCCCTAACCTTACAAACTACTTATGAACTAACTAAGACTAAGGACAGCACAAATATCTATGCCCGAGGGGGGATTCGAACCCCCGACCGTAGTGGCCGTGCAGACCGTGACTGGAGCGCCTCAGTCCCCTCAGCCACCGCGGCCGGCGCGAATTACAATTTTTAAGCAGCACCTTTCAAACGAGAAACTTTCACCAGTTTTCGATTCAGTCCCACTTCTTTGACTTAGAAACTTTCAATTAGTCACTTTAAATTAGAAACTTTCGCCTTTCAAAATAAATAAAAAGCGTTCAATCCATGCCCGAAGGAGTATTCGAATTCCCGACGGGGAACGGCCTCAGGCATCGGAGCATAGCGCCTCAATGCCCTTTGCTACTTCCCTCAGTCGGCTAGAGCACCTAGTGTTGCTGATGCTCTATCGCTGTCCAGCCTGACTTAACAGTAGCCCACTTCACCCCCTATCACAGGTGTCAGTATTCGATATGCTTTTGTTATAAGCGGCCACTGCATTGCCAGCAGTTGTCATTTGTGGAGAGATCGTGTATATCAGCCCGAGGCTCCCCAGGCTGCAATACCTATGGCCCAGTGTGGACCTGCTGTTACTCAGACCCCATTTTGTAATTGAGTACAGAACATGTAATCATAGGAATTCGGAGGTGCGGTTTGTGAAAGCTGACGAGCGGCGGCCGTCCTATCGAGTTCAAGGCTAACTTCGAGGAAAATAATAATAGCACATGACCTATGGACGCGGTGCAGTTCTTTCAGTACAGGATTTTCCTTGTTCCCAGCGAAAGCCTGTTCCATGTAGTATTTACTGAATGTGATGGGCCGAACACACACAATTTTTCAGTGCCGACATGATTAATAACTGGAACGTAGATTATAAGTATGTTTAAAATCATCAATTTTGATTATTGAAAGTACCTGTAGTTATTGTTCTTCTTATCGTTCCCGTGTGCATTGACACAGCGTGTTCAGTCGAGAGGACGGTGAAAATTTGGACACAACAGGTAAATTGACTGCAGATTACTTGTTTATTCAGTATCAGTTGGATGACTTAAAGGGAAGGAAATATTCCTAAACTCACATAACATCATTGTTAGATTTAATTTTCAGACGAAACTACAGAGGGCGTATCAGAATACCAATGGAAGTAAAGGAAGGGCCTTTGCATTCTCTAAATTATGTACTTCAATTGATGAAAACGCAATCTTACAGGAAACCTCGTTCTTACTAGCCAAGAAGTCAAATATAAATAAAACCTACCGAAAGAAACAATGGGTGTCGCTAAATTTTACTACACAATGTGCAATCAATAAATACATGTGAAGCAGTCATGTAAGTTTAAGGCTACTTTACATCGGTAAAGATTGTCACACTTAATTCTGTCAGTAACGTGAACTTCCAGAAATGATTCTGAGCTTAAGGGGCGGGGGGGGGGGGAGGGGGGACCCACATTAGGATATTCCAAGAATATATTTTTTTTAAAATTGCATAGGTAGTTAGCTTAACCATCCAAGAATACAATCTCAAAGTTTCAAAGCGAAATTCGCATCAGTTTAGATACTACGGGCTGGTGTGAGTGGCAGAAACGAACAGCTCTTGGAATGCAGCATGAACCACTCCCTACCCCATTGCAATCCAACGTACAGAAGGAATTTTTTCCACTCTATAAAGATTTATCAAGAGATGATTTACTGGAAACATGTTTAGGTGGTGACACATAAAATGCAAATGAAAATGTCATTTGAATTATTTGGCGTTTTTCTCCTAAGCACATGTGCTCCGGACTAGAAGTAGATGAATTGACATCGTATTTTGCAGCGTGAATATTCAATGAAGGTAATTAATCACTTTTAATGGTCATGAACGAGTTAGTAGTATGCAGGCAAAACTTCTGTTATGGATAACTAGCGCGTGAGTCAGCAGAATCGACGGAGTTTATTGGCATCGAAGGAAGGACAGCAAGCTCGGAAAGCACTGCTGCAAGCACAAAACGAAGCCCATGAGGAAGACGAGGGATTACTATGTGGTGCTGTGTGAAACATGTTTATATTGTGAAACATCATTATATTTTAAAAATTGGTAATGAAAATTAGCAAAGAAGAACTGCAGTCAATATTAATAAACTTCAGAGAAACTTTAGAATAAACTCATGTAAAAAAAAAAAAAAAGACAGTTTTCTGAATGTCTTCTTATTGTCGATTGCTTCATCACATCTCGGGGTCATTATGTGGTTCACTTTAAGGCCTAAGTAATAAACTAAGACGAAACTTTTCACTCTTGAGAAAGATTTGTATTTTTCTAAAAACATTTACATCACAACTAAAAGTTTACAAAAATAAAAAAATAACCGAGACAGCTCATCACTTCTAACTGCTCGAGAAGACAAAACTGACTGACTACTAATTAACAAGCAAAGATACTGCTCTTTCACTTTTTTTCTTTTAGTTCCACAGATAATTTTTTTCCTTCACAACATTAATTAATAATTGTCTATTATTATTATTATTAATTTTTTTAATAATAGAACATGAAATCAAAATAGAAATTCGCTTCTTACTGTTCTGATACCCCAACACTCCATTCCTGGTAACAGCACATCTGCCCCCATACTTTTGGTGAATGTACTCCGTTACATGAGGCAGAAGTATGTTATACATCAGAACAGTAAGATAGCTTTCCTTGTTGGCAAAAGATTAAACTTGAATAAGAAATATTTGTCCATGGATTGGCTCACTAGCTGCTAATCTAATTGAGAGGTCGTTTATCTAGCTTTTCATTGACATAATTTAGAATCTGGTAAGAAAAAAAACATCGAAGCACACATATAAGAAATTTACACAGAAATATACATCTACACATAAATTACATTGATCAATACATACACAAAGAAATGTTTACAAGCAAAAAATTTACAAATTTTCCACGCCACGGGGCGTTATCTTTTAATCTCTTTCTTTTCCTTTTCAGTTCCATTGTATGTTTAAATTATTTATCGTCATTTGTGATCATCCCTTTTTTTCATTCAAATGCCCCGCTACGCACAAGTGTCCAGCGATATTGCATTGTCATGCAAAGAGAATGCGATCAGTTACTTCTCTGCTCGGCAGTTAACAATACCTGTACCTTAGTCTTTGTTATCTTGCTCGATAGCTTGGCGCTCAGTTCAGTAGCTTGCACTGTTGAGACTTGAGAGCATATTGTAGGTCGTACTATTGTGTGAGGGAGGATCCAGATGTTGCTGGCGTCGTTGTTACATCCCGCTCTCGCCGTTTATGCTAAAGCGTCTATTCGGATATCATTACGACCACCGCCCGTGTACGCCGTGCTGCTGATTGTAGGTAAGTACTTTATATTGAATCACTTCACCTCTACAACTGCACACGCGGCACAACACCGATCTACTATTCCCTCACAGATTTACCCACATCACCTTGTTTTTTTTTTTTTTTGTTTTTTTTTTCATTAATGAATTTACGTCCTCGTCTGCTCATTTTGTCATCATGGCACTATAGTTTTCGTTATAATTAGTATTTTACCAAGACTTTTGTTCAACAATACATATCGTCCTGTCGACCTTGGTTTATACTTCCTACATTTAATAGTCTTCATTTTTTTATGTTCACAACTGTTAAATTATGAATTTTACATATATTTCATCCTTGAAACAACATTTTTATGATTATTACTTCAGTTACATATGACAATAATATTACTCCCTTTTTAACATCAGAAATTTTACATAATCATAAGAAAACATACATTACATTCTTTTATTACCTATAGTTCTCTAACTCCTTCCTTTTTTTTATTTAACTCTTTCTATACCTCTCGTAAAAATCGTTCCTTATTCATTTATACGCCATCCATGGATTTACTTAATCTATTTATGTTCAGACCTATTTATTCGGATATAAATATGAGATCAGGCCAGGTTTCTGGTTTTGCTTTTATTGAAAAATTTTTTCCTTTTTTTTTCCAGACTCGTAAACGTCTCATGAAGGTATATATATATATATATATATATATATATATATATATATATATATATATATATCCTCCAACCACGATAGAAGGAAAGAATCCTACATCATTTATCGTGTGTAATGTGGTTAGTTGTGTACTAGAGAATAGCTGTGAGAACTTTGTCTACTCCTGTTTCAATTGATAAGCAATTACTATATATATATATATATATATATATATAGTGTGTGTGTGTGTGTGTGTGTGTGTATAAATCATAATTGGGAAAGAACTCTCTGTTTATATATATATATATATATATATATGGACTTTCTAGACTTCAATTGACTGAACTGCCATAAAATATTCATCCTGTTCATAAACACTAACCGTGTGAGGCTAAGTCCGTGTTCGGTAGAACACTATAGCAATATTAATCTCAACTTTCTTGTACCCAAAATTCATTTACCTACTGATTTGTATATGGATGGTTTGACCTGTTGACCATTAAGTTTGACGAATCAGAATCGCAAGTGTGTTCTCTGCCTTCTGTATCTGTATCATTGTAATCCCTGCTTCAATATGTTACTCAGTTATTTCTTGTTTTTCTCAATCAATATTTAATAATTAATCATAATGTAAATTAATAGGCATGAAGTCCGTTTTGAGACACTTCGCATTCATTCATCATGACATTCATTCTTCCACATTCGTCTTCGTAGAATAGGGTTAAACGAAAAGAAAAATCGGAGTTGCGGAGGCCACAATTATTCATTTTAGATACAATCGCGCAAATATCCGACCGAAAGCGCAAATAAGCACCACGTGCCTTAGCACAAAACAATTCATTAATCCCTATCTCAAAGTACAATGTAGCCACAATTTTTGTCGGGCAATACGCCTGCCACAAACACATTCTCATTATTATTATTATTGACATGAAGCGCGTAAAATGTAACCTATGCCTATTGCATTTCTCACTTACATATACTTCAATACTTATCGCAGTTTTCTTTATTATCTTTAGAAAATTTCCGCAGAGGTTTTAATTATTAGTTTTTTATTTACAGTAGATATTTCAGTGAGCAGTATAGTTGATTTTTTTATCTGATTTAGTTAAATTGTAGTTAGAGGAATTAGGCTGTAGTTATTGTAGTTAGAGTATTTAAACACTAGTTAGTTAGTAGTGTAGTTTAGATTTGTATATATCCTGCTAGCTGTAAGATATCATTGTTTTTAAACAGTTTTTAAATTTCTTTTATATATATAATTTTCGTATTTAATTTCGCGTGTGCATAGTTCGTTTTCCCTCGTGTACATAGCATGTTTTATTTCCGTGTATATATATCTATCTTTATCTATCTTGGTGTTTATCCTGTTTATATGAACCGGTTCAAACTGAGCACGCCCCCACATCTGTTTGACACTCCGCCCGTATAAATCAACTTTGACTGCTGGCAGGCGTTGATCATCAGCTGTCTCAGCGCTATCCGCCAGTGTTTATGATAGCCACGTAGAGTAGAATTCAACTTAGTGGCACGAATTTTTCGCGTGCACAGCGGTGGGCGTGCGCATACTTAACACCGTCATATAAACATCTTTATCAAATTAAGTGAATGTGTCCTGTCCGAGTGTTATTGGATATATGGTTTTAGATCCTTATGCGGATGCAGTCCTTTTATTTTTCCCGGGATATGTTAACAGACAGCTACCAGATTTCACTTTACAAATTTGTGAATACGACCTAGCTTTCTTCTCTGTGCCTCCTCATTCAATACATTCTGGTTTTGTCCATTGGGAAAATTATTACGCTGTTGCCCATTCTGGTAGACCGGGTTATACCTATTATCATTCTTCCTCCTATTGTCGTTCCGTATTCGGTAACTGTTATTATTATTGTTACTACCACCGTTTCGTCTAGAACTCGTTCCATTTTGCCTAGGCGGTGAGTTCCGACCAGAATTCCCATTGTTCGCATTGTCACCAAAATTATCCCTGTTAAAACTTCTCTCCCCTTCATTGATCAGGTCGTAATCGTCTAAAGCATCCAGAAAATTTGACAAATTATACTCAGGAACCCACATAATTTTTTCAGCAATATCATCGGGTAATTTTGATTTGAGTATCCTAATTACGTCCACGTGTGACATTGGTGTCGTCCAATACAAGGTTTTATTCAGATATTTTTCGAAATATTTACGGAGGCTGCCTGAGCGTCTGTTATACGGCTCCGGACTGAAAAATTGCCGTCGTAGACGTTCTTGTACAGACTGTGACCAAAATCTTGCAATGAACTCCTGCTCAAATTGAGCATAGGTTTGGCACATATTTATGGCGCTAGCAGCCCAAGCATAAGCATTGCCTTCGATGTGACTATTTTCTGAATTTTCCGAGCATCCGACCAAGAATGTGGCAATACATTCCGAAATGTTTGCAAAAATATGATTGGATGACTCTTTTTGTTTTCTTCCGAAAATGTCGGAAATTTTATCGATCCACCTAAACCGTCTTCGATAAAAATATTAACCTGCTCTCCGTTTTTTGCTAAATGGGTGTGGGTTACAACTGTGGACAAACCTGGTACCGAATTTGTACGCGGCCCATTTGTTTGTGTTGGCATAATTAAATGTTCCAGAGGTGATGCATGACTTTGCTGCATATTAATGTGTTGGAAAATTGGCGGTGTCGTTTGCGACCTTGTAAACGATACAGACTCCCTATGCTCATTTACTAAATTATGTCCCGGTGGCACGGTATTACTTGCTAATGTGGATGATTGAGCCGGTGTGTTTTCTCCGTAAATCTGACGGGTCATACTGCCAACTTCCCTTTTTATTTCCCGCATTATTTGTTCCCCTTTTTCACTTACCCATTTTTCCACTTCCTCTCTACAATTCCGATGCCCTGAAGTGCTCCTGTCGCAGTCATCGTCTTGCATTTGCTTTTCTATCTCTTGTAAGTCTATGTTGGAATCCTTTTGTTCTACCTTTAAAGATCCTACTTCTCGTGTTAGCTGTTCCATTTTATCGGCTAACGGATTGTACCCCTCTGTCAGCTCGTCTACTCTTTGCTCAATTGAGTTTATGGATCCTTCGACCATTTGTTTTGCTGCTTTTAAACTTTCACAATCCTTGGCAATACGATCCACTTGAGTGCTCAAACGGGTTTGCCTAACATTTAAAGCCTCAAATTTAACATTGATTTCTTTTACTTCCTGTTGTATGTCAGCTCGCATTTGCGTGACGTGTGTTTGTAAATTTTTAACAGACAACTTGGTAGCCGTACTTCAGTTCGCAAATGTTGCATTTGTTCTAATTGTTTGTCTGTTTGTTCCGATTGTTTGTCCATTTTCATTTGCAAACTTTGTGATTGTTTGTCTATTAGTTCCATTATTCGGTTAAAAAGAGTGTACATTTCTGACAAAAATTTATTTTCCGTCTCTACTCGGGTGTTATCTGAAATTTTTATTTCCTCCGGGTGCACGGTTTGTGCCTTTGAAGAAGTGGGGGTCTGCCAGTTATTAAATTTAATTGTGTGGGCGTTTTGTGAAGCTTCATCATCAGCCCCACACAATTGCTCTGATATTCCAGAAGATTCTATACTCATCCATATATTTGAATCTAACAGAGGATTCATCATCGGGTCATTGTTTAACATGAAAGGGGTATTGTTATCACCATTGGATTCATAATTTAAGACTGGGATCTGTAATTCGGGCTTTTGGACTAACTGATTATCAAAACTAACTTCGCCATCACTGCTGGAAGATTTTCTCGGACATTTTGGCAAACTTTCACTTAAGGCCTCGGCAACAATGACCATTCCCTTCCTCAAACCACTATAAAAAAAATAAAAAAATAAAAACGCTTCAACATTCACAATTAAACACTTAAAACCAATTTCATGCCTTGAATCCCACAAGAAGTTAATTTTAGGATAAATTTGGATTAACACTCAAGCTACATCAGCAGCTACGTGATGTTACACCATCCAACTACGTTAATTCTGAGTAACTATTGAAGCTAGGTGGAAAGAGAAATTTCGAAATATTGTTAGTTTTTTACTACCAGAAAGATTGCTAATGAAAATTTCTTTCGAGTTGGAGTATAGATAGGACACCTCTTCCACCATGGAATCACCTGTACATATACAATGGGTTATCATCTCCTACCTTTTGTTGTCTTCTTAATACCACTTTGCGTTGTTATTTGTGCATTCCTTTCCCGTTACCTGAGTCGATCTCATCCTTATAACCTTTTTTTTCTGGCTCCATAAAGTACGATACACGGAAAAGTAAAAAATTTACATCGATTAGTAATTAATACCATACTTGGCCACCCCATTGTGCGCCATTGTGAAACATCTTTATATTGTGAAATATTATATATATATATATATATATATATATATATATATATATATATATATATATATATATCGAAAACTGGTAATGAAAATTAGCAAAGAAGAACTGCAAACAATATTAATAAACTTCAGAGAAACTTTAGAATAAACTCATGTAAAAAAAAAAAAAAACGACAGTTTTCTGAATGTCTTCTTATTATTGATTGCTTCATCACATCTCAGGGTCATTATGTGGTTCACTTTAAGGCCTAAGTAATAAACTAAGGCGAAACTTTTCACTCTTGAGAAAGATTTGTATTTTTCTAAAAACATTTACATCACAACTAAAAGTTTACAAAAATAAAAAAATAAAAAAAAACCAAGACAGCTCATCACTTCTAACTGCCCGAGAAGACAAGACTGACTGACTGCTAATTAACAAGCAAAGATACTGCTCTTCCACTTATTTTCTTTTAGTTCCACAGATGATTTTTTTTCTTCACAACATTAATTAATAACTGTCTATTATTATTATTATTAGTTTTTTCTCTATTTTTAATAATAGAAAATGAAATTAAATGAAATTAAAATAGAAATTCGCTTCTTACTGTTCTGATAACCCAACACTCCAATCCTGGTAACAGCACAGCTGGAATCGGAGATTAATCAATAAGCTTGGTACAATTGTCTTCATGTTCAAACGCGTTTATCTCGAAATGACCTTTCACACACTTGCGTACAGTCTAACACGAAAAGTATAGATCTGATGATTATGACAACTGATAGTATGATTCTTTGTACAAGTACGAATTATATGAATCAACTTGTTCGATGATATCATGATTTTAAGGGTTTTGTTCGTTGCATAATTAGAGACACATTCGTGAATATTGAAGTAAACTGTTCGAACGCCACATCTGTACTTGTCATCATTGTCACCTGCATTGAGGTTCATGTTCTTAGTAAATACGTTATTCATGTAAACCCAAAACCCTTTTGATTTCAGATGAAACTCGGAATGGCTATAGTGCACGCAGTTGGAGAGGCGAACCAGAGACTGCATTTTATTGTCAGAACCCTCAAGAGCTGCAACAATACTACAAAAAAACTGCATACACTACGCTTGTCCGTCCATTTTAGGAGTATTGCTTCCCTTTGTGGGATCCTTATCAGGTGGGTTTGACGGAGGACATCGAAAGAGTCCAAAGAAGGGCAGATCGTTTCGTATTGTCACGATACAGGGGAGACAGCGTTACGGAAATGATACAGGATCTGGGATGGGAATCATTACAACAACGCCGCTTATCGCTGCGGCGTGGGCTACTTACGAAACTCCAATCGCCAACATTCTCCTCCGAATGCGAAAATATATTGTTGACTCTCACGTACATAGGTAGAAATGATCATCAGAATAAAATACGAGAAATCGGAGCTCGAAAGGAGAGATTCAGGTGTCCTTTCTTCCCGCGCGCTATTCGAGAATGGAATGGGAGATAAATAGTGTATAGGTGGTTCGATGAACCCTCTTCCAGGCACTTAAATGTGATTTGCAGAGTATCCCGTGTAAATGTAGATGTGGACCTATGCTCACAACCGTCGGTGTACATAAAAGCGTAACGTTGTTATATGTTGCTGAAATTATTCGCATAAATTCACACAAACAATTATAAATGGAATCATGTCAGAATATGAGTAAATTCTCATTACTTCTTCTCACCCAAAATTAATCCTACACAATCAGTGACAAATAGCTTCCCAATGTGGTTCCCCCTTAAATCAAATTTAAAAAAGAAATAACTAAATAAATAAGAGAGGAACATAAAAATATAAAACAGTGCCATTGTTTGATTCTTTTACGTACCTCATAATTAACCACCCAAGAGTAGAAACCTCAGACTTTAAAGAATGATATATTTTCTTTACATCTTTATTTTGATGGATAAAAATATAAGTATTGCCGCAAACTACTCTCAAGTTACCTGTGAAGACCACACGAAAATTCGGTTAGTACCTTCGGAGAACAGCTTATTCAAATATGCAAACGGGCAGACACGACAGGTAAGCATAAAACTTAAAATTTGAATAGCTTTTGTTTCTCTGATCATATTTCGGCGAAACGAAACGTCTAAATCTCCCAGATTTTGTCATCTTATCTGTCAAAACCAAATGAAAATTCGGAAAAATGTTGTTTGTTTAGTTTATGGGACTTAACTGTAGGTTCATCAGTCCCTAAACTTACAAACTACTTATGAACTAACTTATAATAAAGACATTACAAACATCCATTCCTGAGGGGGGATTCGAACCCCCGACGGGGAACGACCTCGAGCATCGTTGCATAGCGACTTAATGCGATCGGCCGCTCCGCCGCGGCATGATAATTCGTTTTTTAGTTTTACAGATTAACGCTTTCAAACAAAAATACGACGGTTTTAGGTAAAAAAAAAATTTGAATTAAAATAGCTTTTGTTTCCGTGGTTGGATTTTGTAGAAATCAGTCGTTGCGTTTTGTTACAACAAAAGATTCAGAATCACTTGAAGTCGCGTTAACTGCTGTAAACTTGAAGACGTCATGATACTGTCGTGCTGTACGACCTCTGGCATCTTTCGAAAACGGTGGCACAGTTACATTACACCTGTCGCTTACAAGTGCGCACACTGGTGACGTTGTGCGGCTGAGTCCATTGGCTCGGAGGTAAGGTAGGTATGTCAACAACGTGTGCTAAAGCAGCAATAGTAGATTCCCTTTCATAGTTTCCACAGCAGTGTTGCCACTATTTAAGTTCCGTAATACGACATTTTTAATAAGTATAATCACCTTTACTGCTGCTTATTAGCTTTATTTAATTGTCCACTACAGCTGTTTCGCCGTATTTGAAATTGTCAAGTGGTCTGCAATAGTTAAATAAATTTTGTGAAAATATTTTTTTTTGAAACAAATATGGCGTACATTATACAGTTTTAAATTTATTACTTACTTTCTATTTGTTGCTAATATACACACAGCATCTGCACCTCATATGATTTTAATAGGTACTTCCGTAGAAAGTCGTTTTTTTAATAATTTTTAAAGTAATGACTTTCTTGTTTGACAGCTATTTTGATGCTATGTGTTTACAAAAATGTTCTATTGCATTATATCTTTGGTAGAGATCTAGTTTCTCCGAGATGATTAATTTCGAATTTTGTGATATCTTAGAATGTCAATGTATTTACAAATGTTTTATACTTTTGATTTTGTAGTGTCTCCGATTATGAAATAGTGTGTCTCTTTGGTTTCTGAGGTATTGCTTGCCATTTGGATTTTTGTAATATCTTTGAGTATGAAAACGCATTTCTCTGGTGTGTGAGATATTGTATGTTAATCGAAATTTTGCGTTATCCTTGACTGAGGAACATTACATCCCTGAATTGATCCGTTGTCAAGCTCAATTAGATCGATAAAATTTTGTGTTTAAAATCTGTGTGTTCATTGAGAATTTCGCTATGAACATGTTCATTGTTAGTTACACTGAAGTCCAAAATTAAAGCAGCGAAGCGCTATTATCCCGTCCTGCGTCTACTTCATCATATTATCATAGAAACCGTACAATTATTTACCATGCGGAAGATAACATTCCGGTCAACCATGGCAACGGTGACCTCAGGGCACCTGTCAAACGCGATACTGTTTGCTGTTATCCTTCCAAATCCACGATGCCTGTGTACACTGTGTAGTATGGCACAGAGCAGACTCTTAGCACACTGTCTGCAGTGGAGGGTCATGAAGAGAGTGGAAGCAGTATCAAACCGATGTGACCCGATGGCTTAATAAGAATCAATCTGTTGTTTCTGGGGCGTGGCGGCTGTTTATAGAGACCGAAAGTCAAGGCCTAGAGCAAGGCCAAACACGAGTGACCTCAAAGAGAGAGTGAAAGAGGACCGTTCTTTGGTAAGGCAACGCCCACACTGCTGTAGAGCAACACGGAGACTTGTATCTGATCTCTCAGCATCCAACCGAAGAGCTGTATCGTCGCAAACGGTCCACAGACGGCTGTGACAGAGTGGCCTTTACTGTCTCTGTCCAGCTCTGATGTGTCTTCAGAAAAGATAATGTCTTAGAGTGGTGTCGTCAACTTGTAACATTAATGTATATATCCAATAACTTTTCTAATTATATATAAATGGAAAGTCCAGGTTGGAATTAATTATATAGTGAGGACAGTTTACAACTCACCGCAAAGACGTGGCGACGAGCTGCGACAGGCACATACAAAAGACACACACATACAACACATTCAGGTATCGGCCATGGCCTTCTTCAGAAAATAGAACACTCACGCAATCACACAGGCACACAACACAGTCATACAATCATCACAACCATGCGACAGTCGGAGGTGATGGTTGTATGACTGTGTTGTGTGCCTGTGTGATTGCGTGAGTGTTCTATTTTCTGAAGAAGGCCATGGCCGATACCTGAATGTGTTGTATGTGTGTGTCTTTTGTATATATATAGGTGCGCCTCGGTTGCACAGTGGTAGAGTGCTAGACTACAAATCCGTCCCCCTATAACTGGCTGGGTAAGTCAGTTCGAAGGTCGGAGGAAGGCAACGGCATACCACCTCCAAAAAGGACCATGCCTAGTAAAGCACTGTGGGGTTCAAACCAATCTTCGGATTGTTAACTGCTTTACCTTTATACACATACACACACACACACACACACACACTAAAATTTTAGGCATCAATCGTGGATTATTCTCGTGAAATGTAGTGTGTGTGATTTATCTTGCAACTTATTTGGAGTATTTGTTGAGTTAAAAATAATTTTTGTGTATCTTGATTGCAGAGTATTTTCATCTACATCTACATCTACATAGATACTCTGCAAATCACATTTAAGTGCCTGGCAGAGGGTTCATTAACCACTTTCATAACATTTCTCTACCGTTCCATTCTCTAATAGCGCGCGGGAAGAAAGAACACCTAAATCGTTCCGTTTTCGATCTGATTTCTCTTATTTTATTGGGATGGTCATGTCTCCCTAAGTAGGTGGGTGCTAGCAAAGTATTTTCACATTCAGAACTAAAAGTCGGTGATTGAAACTTCGCAAACAGAACACGCCGCAATGAATAACGTCTTTCTTTTAATGATTTCCACCCCAATTCGTGCAACATTTCCGTGACGCTTTCCCCCCCGTAACGTGATAAAACAAAAAGAGCTGCCCTTCTCTGAACCTTCTCAATATCTTCCGTCAGTCCCACCTGGTGAGGGTCCCACAAGGGGCAACAGTACTCCAAGAGAGGACGCACAAGTGTGATGTAGGCAGTCTCTTTGGTGGAGCTGGTGCATCATTTACGACCTTAAGGTTTGACTGATTAACCGCGTAATTGAAGTTCAGCGGATTTCTTTTAGTGGCCATGTGTATTACTTCACACTTTTCTTTATTTAGTGTCAATTGCCAATTTTCGCACCAAGTGGAAATTTTGTCTAAATCGCTTTCGGTTGCTTTTGATCCTTTGTTGACTTCACTAACCGATAAACGACAGCATCATCTGCGAACAGTCTAAGGGAGCTATTCAGATTATCTCCTAAATCGTTTATAAACACGAGGAAGAGTAGAGGACCTATAACGCTTCCCTGTGGAACGCCAGATATCACTTCTGTTTTACTCGATGACTTACCGTCAGTTACAACGAACTGCGTCCTTTCTGATAGGAAATCGTGAATCCAATCGCACAATTGGCGAGATATTCCATAAGCACGCAATGTCATTAGAAGCCGCTTGTGGGGTACAGTTTCAAAAGCCTTCCGGAAATCCAGAAATATGGAATCGATTTGAGATCCCTTGTCGATGGCACTTATCACTTCATGTGAATAAAGGGCAAGCTGTGTTTCGCAAGAGCGATACTTTCTGAATCCGTGCTGACTATTGGTTAATAGGTCGTTCTCTTCGAGGTAGTACATAATATTCGAACAAAGTATATGTTCCAAAATCCTACTGCAAATCGACGTCAATGAGATAGGCCTGTAATTTTGGGGATCACTCCTATTGCCTTTCTTGAATATTGGAGTAACTTGGGCAACTTTCCAGTCTTTGGGTACGGATCTTTCGCTGAGTGATCGGTTGTAAATTATAGCTAAGTACGGAGCTATTGCATCAGCATACTCTGAGAGGAATCTAGTTGGTATACAATCTGGCCCGGAAGATTTATTTTTGTTTAGTGACTTAAGTTGTTTTACTACTCCAGGAACATCTACTTCTAAGTTTCGCATGCTGGCAGCTGTTCTTGGATTGAATACTGGAGTGTTCACTTCGTCTTCTTTGGTGAAAGAATTTCGGAAAGAATTTAGTAATTCAGCCTTAGCAGTACTGTCGTCGGTAGTATTACCATTGCTATCGCGTAGTGAAGGTATTGTTTGTGTTTTGCGCTAGTGTACTTCACATATGACCAGAATTTCTTTGGATTTTCTGCAAGATTACGAGACAGGATTTCGTTGTGGAAACAACTATAAGATTCTCGCATTGAAGTCCGCGCTAGGTTGCGAGTTTCAGTAAAAGATTGCCAGTCTTGCGGATTCTGTGTCTTTTTTAATTTTGCATGCGTTTTTCTTTGTTTCTGCAACAGTGATGTAACCTGTTTTGTGTACCACGGGGGGTCAGTCCCCTCTTTTATTAATTTATTTGGTATAAATCTCTCGATTGCTACTGATATTATGTCTTTGAAAGTAAGCCACAACTGATCTACACTCGCATTTTTAGTTTTGAAGGACTGGAGACTATCACTCAGGAAAGCGTGAAGCGAATCTGCTTTATTGAATAGATATATTTTTCGTTTATTTTTGGTGCATTTGGGAATTTCGATATTCAGTCTCGCTACTACAACTCGATGTTCGCTAATCCCTGTATCTGTTTTGATGCTCTTTACTATCTCGGGATTATTTGTTGCTAGGAGATCAAGAGTATTTTCGCAGCCACGTACTATTCTAGTGGGTTCATGAACTAACTGTTCGAAGTAATTTTCAGAAAAAGCATTCAGAACTAGTTCGGACGATGTTTTATATTTGCCCCCGGTTTTGAATACGTAATTATGCCAACATATCGAGGGTAAATTGAAGTCGCCACCGATTATTTTCAGAAAAAGCATTCAGAACTAGTTCGGACGATGTTTTATATTTGCCCCCGGTTTTGAATACGTAATTATGCCAACATATCGAGGGTAAATTGAAGTCGCCACCGATTATAACAGTATGCTTCGGATACCTATTTGAAATATGATTCAAGCTTTCTTTTAACATTTCGGCGACCGCATCGTCTGAGTCAGGGGGCCGATAAAAAGATCCAATTATTAATTTATTTCGGTGGTCAGGTATAACCTCTACCCAGACCAATTCACAGGAAGTATCTGCCTCAATTTCGCTGCAGGATAAACCGTTTGTAACAGCAATAAACACGCCACCCCCTGTTTTATTTATTCTATCCTTTCTGAAGACCATTTGGCCCTTTGAAAAAATTTCGGCCGAATTTATCTCAGGCGTCAGCCAGCTTTCAGAACCTATAACGATTTGTGCCTCAGTACTTTCTATCAGCGCTTGGACCTCTGGAATTTTCCCAACACAGCTACGACAATTTACAACTGTTACACCAATGGTTTTCAGGTCTGCTTTCTTCCCGTGTCTGACCTGCCCCCTTTGAGACTGAAACCCATTTTGTGTGTTCCCGAGGCCATCTAACCTAAAAAACCGCCCAGTCCACGCCACACAGCCCCCGCTACCCGTGTAGCCGCTTCCTGAGTATAGTGGACTCCTGACCTATTTAGCGGAACCAGAAAACCCACCACCCTTTGGCGCAAGTCGAGGAATCTGCAGCCGACACGGTCGCAGAACCGTCTGAGCCTCTGATTCAGACCCTCCACTCGGCTCTGAACCAAAGGTCCGCAGTCAGTCCTGTCGACAATGCTGCAGATGGTGAGCTCCGCTTTCATCTTGCAAGCAAGACTGGCAGTCTTAACCACTTCTGATAGCCGCTCAAAACCAGAGAGGATCTCTTCCGATCCAAAGCGACACACATCATAGGTCCCGACATGAGCCACCACCTGCAGCTGGCTGCACCCTGTGCTCTTCATGGCATCCGGAAGGAGCCGTTCCACATCCGGAATGACTCCCCCCGGTATGCACACGGAGTGCACATTGGAATTCTTCCCCTTCCTAAGGGGCTCCATTACCCGCCTAACGTTGGAGCTCCCAACTACCAACAAACCCACCCTCTGTGAGTGCCCGGATCTTGAAGGCAAAGGGGCGAGTACAGAACAAGCGACACCATCCGCATCAGGAACATCCCCTGCCACAGACAGCACCTCGAATCTGTTGGCAAGACTAACCGGGGAGGCCTCCACTTCGGTCCCCCGGGAAGTCTTATGCCGCCTGACACGCGCTGAGGGGACCTCCCAATCCACCACGGATTGGGGGGCTACCTCCTCGCGGGCAGCGAGCGGGCTGGCCACAGCCGCAGGCCGATCGGAGGGCACAACAGACGCACAGGGCGTCTGCTGCACCCCCGCGAGCGGCCCACAACAGCGGCGCCCACCCACCGCAGTCTCAAGCGTTGCCAGCGAAGCCAACGCCGCCTGAAGATGCGAGCGAAGAGTCACCAATTCTGCCTCCATCCGTTCGCAGCAGTCACAGTTCCTAGCCATTCTAAAAACCTTTGTTTCTTCCAAGTAAGTACGTCAGAGGACACAGTAGTTTGATAAACAGTGAGCTTTGCAAAGTATAAACCTAACGCTGAACTGTTTATTAACGGCGAATCTGAAAAATATATACGCGAGCTAATAAATCGAAAATTCAGTAACTGAACTGACAAACGCGATTCTTAATAAACAAACACGCGAGCACACTAAAGTATAAAGAGCTGCAAGAGAAAGCACACACGAAATGTAAATAAGTCGCTTCTATTAAGAAGCCGGTTACCGTACAATGTAGAGCTGCTGCTGGTCACGTGTGCACTGGCCGCCGGTCACTGAGCAACTGAAGTGTAGGACTACCAACCGCGAGTACGATCAAAACAAAACAGAAGCAGCGAGTGGCGGATTTACACTGCGGATGAATACACTGAACTGACTAGTTGAACGCGAATCTAAGTAAATATACACAGCAGCAAGAGAAGTTTGATAAACAGTGAGCTTTGCAAAGTATAAACCTTACGCTGAACTGTTTGTTAACGGCGAATCTGAAAAATATATACGCGAGCTAATAAATCGAAAATTCAGTAACTGAACTGACAAACGCGATTCTTAATAAACAAACACGCGAGCACACTAAAGTATAAAGAGCTGCAAGAGAAAGCACACACGAAATGTAAATAAGTCGCTTCTATTAAGAAGCCGGTTACCGTACAATGTAGAGCTGCTGCTGGTCATGTGTGCACTGGCCGCCGGTCACTGAGCAATTTTCATGGTAATGTTTATCATTATAAATGTAAAAATACTGTAATCTGATCCAAACGCAGGGCAGGTGTAATGTAAAACCATTGGTACTTCCCCCGTTGCTAACGTGTAAGGGGCTAACTTTTCGTGCGTAAGAGGCAGGAATACAGTGTGGCTTAACGAGAGAGTCGAATGTAGACAGCCAGTAGTGATCACGGATGTGGCGAGACGTAGCGAGGCAGCAAAGCGGAGGTTTGGAACTGTATCCAGAGTTTCCAAAAATTAGCCTCGGTTGCTGTAGACTGTGGCATTGAATAATGGGCACAATGCACATTTATTCACCGTCAAAAAGAGAATACAGCGTCACACAACAAGAGCAACGATTGACGACTATTCGCCTCTTGTTCTACAATCACGCAACTGCTTCTCCGCAGCACGCAATATTTGACAAGGTTATGTACTTTCAGAATCGTAGCGCGAATGGATTAAACAGAAAGTACTGATTTGTTTCAATAATCAGTAAATTGAACTAAAATTTTGTGATAACTCTGGTTTATCCCTATCAGGTACCTTATCAGTGTCCTATTCTAGTGTGTAAATATCGGAGTGACCTAGATGAGAACAGATGAACATGACTTTCTTACCGAGCTAATTAATAATTTGAAGTGATTAGTTTCATTCTAAAAGTAGATAATTGAAAATTAGTAAGATACTGTTGCATTTTTCGTTTTCTTGCTAATCAAAGATTGAACTTCATATTTCATATTGGATTTATCGATAAACAGTTGAAACAAAATAATTGAGAAATCACTAAATAATTTAAAGTGTCAGTACTGATCAGTTATTAATCGTAAACTATGTTTGATTGCTTAAAATCAATAGTACAGTATTTTTTATAAAAGCCAAATAGTATTTATTAAAATGATACCAAATTGCTTAAAGTAACTGCAAATGAGATTAATGTGGCTCAAAATTGATGGAAACCGTGGAAAAGTGTACTATACCAGTTTCAGCGCAACCACCACATCTTAAAAAATCCAGCAGTAACATTCCCGTTTAATTATTCATACCGTGATTAATGAAAAGATAGTTCAATCTGTGGTTGGTAATTTTGTCTAGTTTATATATATGCAATCCAGAAATGACTGCACCAGGAGTACCTATGTCAAAAAAATTCTTCATTGTTTCATAAAGTAAAAACAATTCTTTCACATTCAGGGCTATATTTAAGTAGTAAACAATTGATTTGGTCTGCCTTGACTTATAGATTGCTTTCCAAAGAAATATAGTGTTCTTGTGATGTTTCCATAAAATCTCGGGCGAACTGCCGGATGTCAGTAACTTCCTGCCCCGATATTTCGGCGCAGAGTCTTCTGGCCATGTTCAGATGAGTACCGCCGAAGTACTGGCGAAGACGCACTGAGCTGTGCTATTTATGCCCAATTCAGTCGACATTGAGCATGCGCGTACTTAGCGTGCGCGTTCACTACAACTATGTACGCTGCTCAGAGCGCCCTCCGTGGTGGAGGCTTGCTGCTTCGATAGCAGTTCGATTATCATCGTCATTCAGTTGCAGGAAACTACGCCGACTACGAAGTTTTTCAACTACAGGATTCCATGCAGGATTTATTTGGAAACCGCTGTCTCGATTGATAAGAGTCTCACTGTCAGACAGTCTTATTTCCACAGCTTCATTAATAATTGAGCTCCAAAAGTTTGTTGTGTGGGCACCAATTTTAGTTTCGTTGTAGTTCATCGAATGACCTGTGGAGATACAATGTTCGGCGATTGCGGATTTGGTGGGTTGGAGTAGCCGAGTATGACGCTGGTGTTCCACAATGCGCTCCTGCACAGTGCGCGTCGTCTGCCCTATATATGACTTGCTGCACTCGCACGGAATCCTGTAAACACCTGCTTTACGCAGCTCCAGATCGTCTTTGACAGAACCCAACAGCGATGAAATTTTAGGAGGAGGGCAAAAGATGACTCTTACTTTATACTTTTTTAGTATTCTGCCTATCTGCGATGAAATATTCCCAATATATGGGAGATAAGCAGTCGATTTGAAAGCCTCTTCTTCTTCCTTGTTCTGTCGTTTGGAGGTGTGCATCGCTCGATTTATTTGCTTCCTTGTATATCCATTCTTTAGGAATACTGTTTGCAGGTGTTCCAGTTCCGTGTGAAGGCTGTCGGCATCAGAGATGGTATGGGCTCGATGGATTAAAGTCTTTAGGATACCCATTGTTTGTGCCGGATGGTGGCAACTTGTAGCTTGTAAGTACAAATCTGTATGAGTGGGCTTCCTGTATACCGAATGACCAAGTGAGCCATCACTTCTGCGTTGCACTTAAACATCTAAAAATGGCAAACAACCATTTTTCTCGATCTCCATAGTAAACTTTATGTTTTCGTGTATGGAGTTCATATGATGTAAAAAGTCTTGGAGACTCATGGCGTGGACCGTAATAGTTTGAACACTTTATTGCCTAGTCAGGTTGGCGATCGTATAAATAACATTCAGTAAACTCATTAATTTTTGTACACAGCATTTTATCCCCATTTAACAAATAGTCTGTCCAAAGTCCGACACAACTCAAGTTTGTCTTATTCTTAGGTACACACACGGTCAGATAACAAAATCCCACCATGTGTTGTGCACTTACATTCGCTTTAGACGTGGTTTTATCGTCTTTGGAGTGATTGGTAGTTATACCCAGAGGTAAGAGGTTACAAAAATTCCACCAGGTCGGTCTAACAGCGGGTCAAATTCCTTTTTACAGATTGGTCTGTAGAGCGATTTTCGACGGAATGGCATATGAAAAAAAAAGTGAAACTTCATTTCGGCACCCAAACATTGTGTAAAGAAAAATTTTGACAAGGACTTCGATAACAACTGTCAGTATTACAAATTTTACTAAGGCGAAGCTGATGTTTTTAAAGTCTAGCACTTGTTAAGTCCATACCACGTCAAGTTTCGGTGCTTTTTCGGGAAAACAAGGCACGCCGCTATATTACGAGGCAAACCATGACTTTCTTTTAAGATCATAGTAACACCAATGAAACGTTACGCGTATTATTTCCGTTATAATGTCCGTTATTGTAATTCCATACAGAAGTTTCTCGCTGAAACTCCAGCCTATAGATGTAATACACCAACGTATGCTACTTCTGACAGTGAGAATGCTCTCCAACGCGTCTGTCACACTCAGATATTTTCCATTACTTCATTATCGTTGTTCATGAGAGCATCATAACGCGGGAACCGCAACAGTTTCACTGCCGATGTGTGGCGTAATATCTGAAGCAGGGATAATAGCACTCACCGCTTTCAAGTAGTCATCAATGACGGTGTTAGGGACATTCTCGACGAGAACCGCCTTGTCGCGAGAGATGGTGTTGTCAGAGCCGGCAGACGTCTGGAGGCGCGCTGTGGCCGGCGGCGGCCGCGAGGTGGCAGCATCGACGCGCTCCATCGGTGTTTCGATGACTCGAGGCGGTGACCGCAGCGCCGCCGCGTATCCGGTCGTGGAACCAGCCATGGCCGACCACTAACCTAGTCGGTTTGTTGACAAATCGAAATACCTTAAATTTTTTATGGAAATGCCACGGACAACTGTACGAACACTTCCACGCGTTCACCGGTAACAAAATAGCCGACAGATAAACACGATACACGCACAGTCGATATACAAACAACAAATCAACACAGGTGCGTAAGCTCGGAAAATGTACGCGTCCGTTCACCTCCGTAGCCAACACTCGACCCACAGTCATATGGTAGTCACCTTGTTGTACGATTCACGGGCCGAGTTTGATTGTTTGGTTTATGTATCTATCAATGTATCCCTCCAGAGGATGATGAAATTCCATTTGATGTTGGAAGAGGAATTTTGTATCAAGAGGACGAGAATATTTGTGTGGAACGGTATTGTACAAACCCACTCTAATCACCATTATTGACATGCCAACAACAAAGGTATGTTTCTTTAGCAAAAATAAATAATTTAATGATTACTAATTTTCTTATTTCAGTTTGAAATTTTCTTTAAATGTAAATGTTCACGTGCCAGTGAAGTAATCAGTTCTACACCTACATGGGATACTCTGAAAATCACATTTAAGTGCCTGGAAGAGGGTTCATCGAACCACCATTATACTATTTATATCCCATTCCAATCTCGAATATCGCGCTGGAAGAAAGAACACCTGAATCTCTCCGTTTTAGCTCTGATTTCTCGTTTTTTATTCTGATGATCATTTCTACCTATGTAAGTGGGAAAAAAAAAAAAATTCGCATTCGGAGAAGAATGTTGGCGATTGAAGTTTCGTAAGTAGCCCACGCCGCAGCAATAATCGCCGTTGTAGTATGATTACCATCCCAGATCCCGTATCATTTCCGTAACGCTGTTTACCCTGTATCGTGACAGAACAAAACGAGCTGCCCTTCTTTGCACTCTTTCGATGTCCTCCGTCAAACTCACATGATAAGGATCCCACACTGGGCAACAATACTCCAAAAAAGGACGGACAAACGTAGTGTATGTAGATTCGTTAGTAGTTCTGTTGCATCTTTTAAGGGTTCTACCAATGAAACGCAGTGTCTGGTTCGCCTTTCCCACGACATTATCTACGTGTTCTTTCCAGCTTAAATCTGAAATAGTAGTAATTCCTATGTATTTTGTGGAGTTTATGGCCTTCACTTTCGATTGATTTATCTGGTAAACAACGTTTAACGGATTTCTTTTCGTACTCATGTGGACGACTTCACACTTCTCATTATTTACAGTCAATTGCCAATTTTTACACCATAGTGATATCTTATTTAGATCGTTCTGCAGTTGGTTTTGATCTTCAGATGATTTCACTAGACGGTAAAAATGATGGCGACATCTACAAACAGCCTAAGAGAGCTACTTAGATTTTCTCCCAAAACGTTTGTCAATATGGAACAGCAGAGGAACAATAACACTACCATGTGGAACGCCCGATATCACGTCTGTTTTAGTCAATGCTTTACCATCGATTACTACAAACTGTGTCTTCTCTGACAGGAAATCTCCGATCCAGTCGCGAATTTGGGGCGATATACCATAACCACGCAATTTGATTAAAAGCCGTTTGTGAGGTACGGTGTCAAAAGCCTTCTGGAAATCAAGAAATACGGAATCGATTTGCGAACCCTTGTCGATAGCACTCATCACATCGTTGTGTTTCGCATGAACCATACTTTCTAAATCCGTGTTGACCTTGGGTCAACAGGTCATTCTGTTCAGATAATTCATAACATTTCCAGAATGAAACTTTCACTCTGCAGCGGAGTTTGCGTTGATATGAAACTTCCTGGCAGATTAAAATTGTGTGCCGGAACCGGGACTCGAACCTGGGACCTTTGCCTTTCGCGGGCAAGCGCTCTACCGACTGAGCTACCCCGACACGACTCACGATGCCGCCTCACAACTTTACTTCCGCCAGTACCTCGCCTCCTACTTTCCAAACTTCACAGAAGCTCTCTTGCAAACACGCAAGACTAGCACTCCTGGAAGAAAGGATATGGTGGAGACATGGCTTAGCCACAGCTGAAACTTTCACTCTGCAGCGGAGTGTGCGCTGATATGAAACTTCCTGGCAGATTAAAATTGTGTGCCGGAACCGGGTCTCGAACCTGGGACCTCTGCCTTTCGCGGGCAAGCGCTCTACCGGCTGTGGCTAAGCCATGTCTCCACCATATCCACTCTATAGAGAGTTTACAGTGCTATAAGTGTTTAATATTTGTTGGCAAACGGAAAGCGAAGTAATAATGTTACAGCCCTCTGCTAGATTTTTTTATAACTATGAAACATCTGTTCCGAAGGAACAGACATTTTTTATGGCACCACAGCTATATATATATATATATATATATATATATATATATATATATATATATATATTAAATAATCACTTATTTCTTCGCCATTTGCGAATTCTGCCGACAATGGCTGCATTCTTAAAGATGTTCTATTATTTTGTGACAAATGAAAATTTGTGCAGGACCGGGACTCGAACCCGGATCTCCCGGTCCGGCACAAATTTTCATTTGTCACAAAATAATGGAACATTTTTTATAAATTTGTGACAGTCTCTCACCACATTCTTTCAGGCGGATGTAATTCAAAAAATGTTTTAAATGTTTGTATAGATTAAGGGACTTAACTACGGGGTCATGAGTCCCTAACCTTACAAACTACTTATGAACTAACTAAGACTAAGGACAGCACAAATATCTATGCCCGAGGGGGGATTCGAACCCCCGACCGTAGTGGCCGTGCAGACCGTGACTGGAGCGCCTCAGTCCCCTCAGCCACCGCGGCCGGCGCGAATTACAATTTTTAAGCAGCACCTTTCAAACGAGAAACTTTCACCAGTTTTCGATTCAGTCCCGCTTCTTTGACTTAGAAACTTTCAATTAGTCACTTTAAATTAGAAACTTTCGCCTTTCAAAATAAATAAAAAGCGTTCAATCCATGCCCGAAGGAGTATTCGAATTCCCGACGGGGAACGGCCTCAGGCATCGGAGCATAGCGCCTCAATGCCCTTTGCTACTTCCATCAGTCGGCTAGAGCACCTAGTGTTGCTGATGCTCTATCGCTGTCCAGCCTGACTTAACAGTAGCCCACTTCACCCCCTATCACAGGTGTCAGTATTCGATATGCTTTTGTTATAAGCGGCCACTGCATTGCCAGCAGTTGTCATTTGTGGAGAGATCGTGTATATCAGCCCGAGGCTCCCCAGGCTGCAATACCTATGGCCCAGTGTGGACCTGCTGTTACTCAGACCCCATTTTGTAATTGAGTACAGAACATGTAATCATAGGAATTCGGAGGTGCGGTTTGTGAAAGCTGACGAGCGGCGGCCGTCCTATCGAGTTCAAGGCTAACTTCGAGGAAAATAATAATAGCACATGACCTATGGACGCGGTGCAGTTCTTTCAGTACAGGATTTTCCTTGTTCCCAGCGAAAGCCTGTTCCATGTAGTATTTACTGAATGTGATGGGCCGAACACACACAATTTTTCAGTGCCGACATGATTAATAACTGGAACGTAGATTATAAGTATGTTTAAAATCATCAATTTTGATTATTGAAAGTACCTGTAGTTATTGTTCTTCTTATCGTTCCCGTGTGCATTGACACAGCGTGTTCAGTCGAGAGGACGGTGAAAATTTGGACACAACAGGTAAATTGACTGCAGATTACTTGTTTATTCAGTATCAGTTGGATGACTTAAAGGGAAGGAAATATTCCTAAACTCACATAACATCATTGTTAGATTTAATTTTCAGACGAAACTACAGAGGGCGTATCAGAATACCAATGGAAGTAAAGGAAGGGCCTTTGCATTCTCTAAATTATGTACTTCAATTGATGAAAACGCAATCTTACAGGAAACCTCGTTCTTACTAGCCAAGAAGTCAAATATAAATAAAACCTACCGAAAGAAACAATGGGTGTCGCTAAATTTTACTACACAATGTGCAATCAATAAATACATGTGAAGCAGTCATGTAAGTTTAAGGCTACTTTACATCGGTAAAGATTGTCACACTTAATTCTGTCAGTAACGTGAACTTCCAGAAATGATTCTGAGCTTAAGGGGCGGGGGGGGGGGGGAGGGGGGACCCACATTAGGATATTCCAAGAATATATTTTTTTTAAAATTGCATAGGTAGTTAGCTTAACCATCCAAGAATACAATCTCAAAGTTTCAAAGCGAAATTCGCATCAGTTTAGATACTACGGGCTGGTGTGAGTGGCAGAAACGAACAGCTCTTGGAATGCAGCATGAACCACTCCCTACCCCATTGCAATCCAACGTACAGAAGGAATTTTTTCCACTCTATAAAGATTTATCAAGAGATGATTTACTGGAAACATGTTTAGGTGGTGACACATAAAATGCAAATGAAAATGTCATTTGAATTATTTGGCGTTTTTCTCCTAAGCACATGTGCTCCGGACTAGAAGTAGATGAATTGACATCGTATTTTGCAGCGTGAATATTCAATGAAGGTAATTAATCACTTTTAATGGTCATGAACGAGTTAGTAGTATGCAGGCAAAACTTCTGTTATGGATAACTAGCGCGTGAGTCAGCAGAATCGACGGAGTTTATTGGCATCGAAGGAAGGACAGCAAGCTCGGAAAGCACTGCTGCAAGCACAAAACGAAGCCCATGAGGAAGACGAGGGATTACTATGTGGTGCTGTGTGAAACATGTTTATATTGTGAAACATCATTATATTTTAAAAATTGGTAATGAAAATTAGCAAAGAAGAACTGCAGTCAATATTAATAAACTTCAGAGAAACTTTAGAATAAACTCATGTAAAAAAAAAAAAAAAAAAAGACAGTTTTCTGAATGTCTTCTTATTGTCGATTGCTTCATCACATCTCGGGGTCATTATGTGGTTCACTTTAAGGCCTAAGTAATAAACTAAGACGAAACTTTTCACTCTTGAGAAAGATTTGTATTTTTCTAAAAACATTTACATCACAACTAAAAGTTTACAAAAATAAAAAAATAACCGAGACAGCTCATCACTTCTAACTGCTCGAGAAGACAAAACTGACTGACTACTAATTAACAAGCAAAGATACTGCTCTTTCACTTTTTTTCTTTTAGTTCCACAGATAATTTTTTTCCTTCACAACATTAATTAATAATTGTCTATTATTATTATTATTAATTTTTTTAATAATAGAACATGAAATCAAAATAGAAATTCGCTTCTTACTGTTCTGATACCCCAACACTCCATTCCTGGTAACAGCACATCTGCCCCCCTACTTTTGGCGAATGTACTCCGTTACATGAGGCAGAAGTATGTTATATATCAGAACAGTAAGATAGCTTTCCTTGTTGGCAAAAGATTAAACTTGAATAAGAAATATTTGTCCATGGATTGGCTCACTAGCTGCTAATCTAATTGAGAGGTCGTTTATCTAGCTTTTCATTGACATAATTTAGAATCTGGTAAGAAAAAAAACATCGAAGCACACATATAAGAAATTTACACAGAAATATACATCTACACATAAATTACATTGATCAATACATACACAAAGAAATGTTTACAAGCAAAAAATTTACAAATTTTCCACGCCACGGGGCGTTATCTTTTAATCTCTTTCTTTTCCTTTTCAGTTCCATTGTATGTTTAAATTATTTATCGTCATTTGTGATCATCCCTTTTTTTCATTCAAATGCCCCGCTACGCACAAGTGTCCAGCGATATTGCATTGTCATGCAAAGAGAATGCGATCAGTTACTTCTCTGCTCGGCAGTTAACAATACCTGTACCTTAGTCTTTGTTATCTTGCTCGATAGCTTGGCGCTCAGTTCAGTAGCTTGCACTGTTGAGACTTGAGAGCATATTGTAGGTCGTACTATTGTGTGAGGGAGGATCCAGATGTTGCTGGCGTCGTTGTTACATCCCGCTCTCGCCGTTTATGCTAAAGCGTCTATTCGGATATCATTACGACCACCGCCCGTGTACGCCGTGCTGCTGATTGTAGGTAAGTACTTTATATTGAATCACTTCACCTCTACAACTGCACACGCGGCACAACACCGATCTACTATTCCCTCACAGATTTACCCACATCACCTTGTTTTTTTTTTTTGTTTTTTTTTTCATTAATGAATTTACGTCCTCGTCTGCTCATTTTGTCATCATGGCACTATAGTTTTCGTTATAATTAGTATTTTACCAAGACTTTTGTTCAACAATACATATCGTCCTGTCGACCTTGGTTTATACTTCCAACATTTAATAGTCTTCATTTTTTTTATGTTCACAACTGTTAAATTATGAATTTTACATATATTTCATCCTTGAAACAACATTTTTATGATTATTACTTCAGTTACATATGACAATAATATTACTCCCTTTTTAACATCAGAAATTTTACATAATCATAAGAAAACATACATTACATTCTTTTATTACCTATAGTTCTCTAACTCCTTCCTTTTTTTTTATTTAACTCTTTCTATACCTCTCGTAAAAATCGTTCCTTATTCATTTATACGCCATCCATGGATTTACTTAATCTATTTATGTTCAGACCTATTTATTCGGATATAAATATGAGATCAGGCCAGGTTTCTGGTTTTGCTTTTATTGAAAAATTTTTTCCTTTTTTTTTTCCAGACTCGTAAACGTCTCATGAAGGTATATATATATATATATATATATATATATATATATATATATATATATATATATATATCCTCCAACCACGATAGAAGGAAAGAATCCTACATCATTTATCGTGTGTAATGTGGTTAGTTGTGTACTAGAGAATAGCTGTGAGAACTTTGTCTACTCCTGTTTCAATTGATAAGCAATTACTATATATATATATATATATATATATATATATATATATATATATATATATATATATATAGTGTGTGTGTGTGTGTATAAATCATAATTGGGAAAGAACTCTCTGTTTATATATATATATATATATGGACTTTCTAGACTTCAATTGACTGAACTGCCATAAAATATTCATCCTGTTCATAAACACTAACCGTGTGAGGCTAAGTCCGTGTTCGGTAGAACACTATAGCAATATTAATCTCAACTTTCTTGTACCCAAAATTCATTTACCTACTGATTTGTATATGGATGGTTTGACCTGTTGACCATTAAGTTTGACGAATCAGAATCGCAAGTGTGTTCTCTGCCTTCTGTATCTGTATCATTGTAATCCCTGCTTCAATATGTTACTCAGTTATTTCTTGTTTTTCTCAATCAATATTTAATAATTAATCATAATGTAAATTAATAGGCATGAAGTCCGTTTTGAGACACTTCGCATTCATTCATCATGACATTCATTCTTCCACATTCGTCTTCGTAGAATAGGGTTAAACGAAAAGAAAAATCGGAGTTGCGGAGGCCACAATTATTCATTTTAGATACAATCGCGCAAATATCCGACCGAAAGCGCAAATAAGCACCACGTGCCTTAGCACAAAACAATTCATTAATCCCTATCTCAAAGTACAATGTAGCCACAATTTTTTGTCGGGCAATACGCCTGCCACAAACACATTCTCATTATTATTATTATTGACATGAAGCGCGTAAAATGTAACCTATGCCTATTGCATTTCTCACTTACATATACTTCAATACTTATCGCAGTTTTCTTTATTATCTTTAGAAAATTTCCGCAGAGGTTTTAATTATTAGTTTTTTATTTACAGTAGATATTTCAGTGAGCAGTATAGTTGATTTTTTTATCTGATTTAGTTAAATTGTAGTTAGAGGAATTAGGCTGTAGTTATTGTAGTTAGAGTATTTAAACACTAGTTAGTTAGTAGTGTAGTTTAGATTTGTATATATCCTGCTAGCTGTAAGATATCATTGTTTTTAAACAGTTTTTAAATTTCTTTTATATATATAATTTTCGTATTTAATTTCGCGTGTGCATAGTTCGTTTTCCCTCGTGTACATAGCATGTTTTATTTCCGTGTATATATATCTATCTTTATCTATCTTGGTGTTTATCCTGTTTATATGAACCGGTTCAAACTGAGCACGCCCCCACATCTGTTTGACACTCCGCCCGTATAAATCAACTTTGACTGCTGGCAGGCGTTGATCATCAGCTGTCTCAGCGCTATCCGCCAGTGTTTATGATAGCCACGTAGAGTAGAATTCAACTTAGTGGCACGAATTTTTCGCGTGCACAGCGGTGGGCGTGCGCATACTTAACACCGTCATATAAACATCTTTATCAAATTAAGTGAATGTGTCCTGTCCGAGTGTTATTGGATATATGGTTTTAGATCCTTATGCGGATGCAGTCCTTTTATTTTTCCCGGGATATGTTAACAGACAGCTACCAGATTTCACTTTACAAATTTGTGAATACGACCTAGCTTTCTTCTCTGTGCCTCCTCATTCAATACATTCTGGTTTTGTCCATTGGGAAAATTATTACGCTGTTGCCCATTCTGGTAGACCGGGTTATACCTATTATCATTCTTCCTCCTATTGTCGTTCCGTATTCGGTAACTGTTATTATTATTGTTACTACCACCGTTTCGTCTAGAACTCGTTCCATTTTGCCTAGGCGGTGAGTTCCGACCAGAATTCCCATTGTTCGCATTGTCACCAAAATTATCTCTGTTATCCCTGTTAAAACTTCTCTCCCCTTCATTGATCAGGTCGTAATCGTCTAAAGCATCCAGAAAATTTGACAAATTATACTCAGGAACCCACATAATTTTTTCAGCAATATCATCGGGTAATTTTGATTTGAGTATCCTAATTACGTCCACGTGTGACATTGGTGTCGTCCAATACAAGGTTTTATTCAGATATTTTTCGAAATATTTACGGAGGCTGCCTGAGCGTCTGTTATACGGCTCCGGACTGAAAAATTGCCGTCGTAGACGTTCTTGTACAGACTGTGACCAAAATCTTGCAATGAACTCCTGCTCAAATTGAGCATAGGTTTGGCACATATTTATGGCGCTAGCAGCCCAAGCATAAGCATTGCCTTCGATGTGACTATTTTCTGAATTTTCCGAGCATCCGACCAAGAATGTGGCAATACATTCCGAAATGTTTGCAAAAATATGATTGGATGACTCTTTTTGTTTTCTTCCGAAAATGTCGGAAATTTTATCGATCCACCTAAACCGTCTTCGATAAAAATATTAACCTGCTCTCCGTTTTTTGCTAAATGGGTGTGGGTTACAACTGTGGACAAACCTGGTACCGAATTTGTACGCGGCCCATTTGTTTGTGTTGGCATAATTAAATGTTCCAGAGGTGATGCATGACTTTGCTGCATATTAATGTGTTGGAAAATTGGCGGTGTCGTTTGCGACCTTGTAAACGATACAGACTCCCTATGCTCATTTACTAAATTATGTCCCGGTGGCACGGTATTACTTGCTAATGTGGATGATTGAGCCGGTGTGTTTTCTCCGTAAATCTGACGGGTCATACTGCCAACTTCCCTTTTTATTTCCCGCATTATTTGTTCCCCTTTTTCACTTACCCATTTTTCCACTTCCTCTCTACAATTCCGATGCCCTGAAGTGCTCCTGTCGCAGTCATCGTCTTGCATTTGCTTTTCTATCTCTTGTAAGTCTATGTTGGAATCCTTTTGTTCTACCTTTAAAGATCCTACTTCTCGTGTTAGCTGTTCCATTTTATCGGCTAACGGATTGTACCCCTCTGTCAGCTCGTCTACTCTTTGCTCAATTGAGTTTATGGATCCTTCGACCATTTGTTTTGCTGCTTTTAAACTTTCACAATCCTTGGCAATACGATCCACTTGAGTGCTCAAACGGGTTTGCCTAACATTTAAAGCCTCAAATTTAACATTGATTTCTTTTACTTCCTGTTGTATGTCAGCTCGCATTTGCGTGACGTGTGTTTGTAAATTTTTAACAGACAACTTGGTAGCCGTACTTCAGTTCGCAAATGTTGCATTTGTTCTAATTGTTTGTCTGTTTGTTCCGATTGTTTGTCCATTTTCATTTGCAAACTTTGTGATTGTTTGTCTATTAGTTCCATTATTCGGTTAAAAAGAGTGTACATTTCTGACAAAAATTTATTTTCCGTCTCTACTCGGGTGTTATCTGAAATTTTTATTTCCTCCGGGTGCACGGTTTGTGCCTTTGAAGAAGTGGGGGTCTGCCAGTTATTAAATTTAATTGTGTGGGCGTTTTGTGAAGCTTCATCATCAGCCCCACACAATTGCTCTGATATTCCAGAAGATTCTATACTCATCCATATATTTGAATCTAACAGAGGATTCATCATCGGGTCATTGTTTAACATGAAAGGGGTATTGTTATCACCATTGGATTCATAATTTAAGACTGGGATCTGTAATTCGGGCTTTTGGACTAACTGATTATCAAAACTAACTTCGCCATCACTGCTGGAAGATTTTCTCGGACATTTTGGCAAACTTTCACTTAAGGCCTCGGCAACAATGACCATTCCCTTCCTCAAACCACTATAAAAAAAATAAAAAAATAAAAACGCTTCAACATTCACAATTAAACACTTAAAACCAATTTCATGCCTTGAATCCCACAAGAAGTTAATTTTAGGATAAATTTGGATTAACACTCAAGCTACATCAGCAGCTACGTGATGTTACACCATCCAACTACGTTAATTCTGAGTAACTATTGAAGCTAGGTGGAAAGAGAAATTTCGAAATATTGTTAGTTTTTTACTACCAGAAAGATTGCTAATGAAAATTTCTTTCGAGTTGGAGTATAGATAGGACACCTCTTCCACCATGGAATCACCTGTACATATACAATGGGTTATCATCTCCTACCTTTTGTTGTCTTCTTAATACCACTTTGCGTTGTTATTTGTGCATTCCTTTCCCGTTACCTGAGTCGATCTCATCCTTATAACCTTTTTTTTCTGGCTCCATAAAGTACGATACACGGAAAAGTAAAAAATTTACATCGATTAGTAATTAATACCATACTTGGCCACCCCATTGTGCGCCATTGTGAAACATCTTTATATTGTGAAATATTATATATATATATATATATATATATATATATATATATATATATATATATATATATATCGAAAACTGGTAATGAAAATTAGCAAAGAAGAACTGCAAACAATATTAATAAACTTCAGAGAAACTTTAGAATAAACTCATGTAAAAAAAAAAAAAAACGACAGTTTTCTGAATGTCTTCTTATTATTGATTGCTTCATCACATCTCAGGGTCATTATGTGGTTCACTTTAAGGCCTAAGTAATAAACTAAGGCGAAACTTTTCACTCTTGAGAAAGATTTGTATTTTTCTAAAAACATTTACATCACAACTAAAAGTTTACAAAAATAAAAAAATAAAAAAAAAAAACCAAGACAGCTCATCACTTCTAACTGCCCGAGAAGACAAGACTGACTGACTGCTAATTAACAAGCAAAGATACTGCTCTTCCACTTATTTTCTTTTAGTTCCACAGATGATTTTTTTTCTTCACAACATTAATTAATAACTGTCTATTATTATTATTATTAGTTTTTTCTCTATTTTTAATAATAGAAAATGAAATTAAATGAAATTAAAATAGAAATTCGCTTCTTACTGTTCTGATACCCCAACACTCCAATCCTGGTAACAGCACAGCTGGAATCGGAGATTAATCAATAAGCTTGGTACAATTGTCTTCATGTTCAAACGCGTTTATCTCGAAATGACCTTTCACACACTTGCGTACAGTCTAACACGAAAAGTATAGATCTGATGATTATGACAACTGATAGTATGATTCTTTGTACAAGTACGAATTATATGAATCAACTTGTTCGATGATATCATGATTTTAAGGGTTTTGTTCGTTGCATAATTAGAGACACATTCGTGAATATTGAAGTAAACTGTTCGAACGCCACATCTGTACTTGTCATCATTGTCACCTGCATTGAGGTTCATGTTCTTAGTAAATACGTTATTCATGTAAACCCAAAACCCTTTTGATTTCAGATGAAACTCGGAATGGCTATAGTGCACGCAGTTGGAGAGGCGAACCAGAGACTGCATTTTATTGTCAGAACCCTCAAGAGCTGCAACAATACTACAAAAAAACTGCATACACTGCGCTTGTCCGTCCATTTTAGGAGTATTGCTTCCCTTTGTGGGATCCTTATCAGGTGGGTTTGACGGAGGACATCGAAAGAGTCCAAAGAAGGGCAGATCGTTTCGTATTGTCACGATACAGGGGAGACAGCGTTACGGAAATGATACAGGATCTGGGATGGGAATCATTACAACAACGCCGCTTATCGCTGCGGCGTGGGCTACTTACGAAACTCCAATCGCCAACATTCTCCTCCGAATGCGAAAATATATTGTTGACTCTCACGTACATAGGTAGAAATGATCATCAGAATAAAATACGAGAAATCGGAGCTCGAAAGGAGAGATTCAGGTGTCCTTTCTTCCCGCGCGCTATTCGAGAATGGAATGGGAGATAAATAGTGTATAGGTGGTTCGATGAACCCTCTTCCAGGCACTTAAATGTGATTTGCAGAGTATCCCGTGTAAATGTAGATGTGGACCTATGCTCACAACCGTCGGTGTACATAAAAGCGTAACGTTGTTATATGTTGCTGAAATTATTCGCATAAATTCACACAAACAATTATAAATGGAATCATGTCAGAATATGAGTAAATTCTCATTACTTCTTCTCACCCAAAATTAATCCTACACAATCAGTGACAAATAGCTTCCCAATGTGGTTCCCCCTTAAATCAAATTTAAAAAAGAAATAACTAAATAAATAAGAGAGGAACATAAAAATATAAAACAGTGCCATTGTTTGATTCTTTTACGTACCTCATAATTAACCACCCAAGAGTAGAAACCTCAGACTTTAAAGAATGATATATTTTCTTTACATCTTTATTTTGATGGATAAAAATATAAGTATTGCCGCAAACTACTCTCAAGTTACCTGTGAAGACCACACGAAAATTCGGTTAGTACCTTCGGAGAACAGCTTATTCAAATATGCAAACGGGCAGACACGACAGGTAAGCATAAAACTTAAAATTTGAATAGCTTTTGTTTCTCTGATCATATTTCGGCGAAACGAAACGTCTAAATCTCCCAGATTTTGTCATCTTATCTGTCAAAACCAAATGAAAATTCGGAAAAATGTTGTTTGTTTAGTTTATGGGACTTAACTGTAGGTTCATCAGTCCCTAAACTTACAAACTACTTGTTGTTGTTATGGTCTTCAGTCCGGAGACTGGTTTGATGCAGCTCTCCATACTACTCTATCCTGAGCAAGCCTTTTCATCTCCTCATAAGAACGGCAACCCACATCTATTTGAATCTGCTTACTATATGCGTATCTTGGTCTCCCTCTGCGATTTTTACCCCACACACTTCCCTCCAATGCTAAATTTACGATTCCCCGATGTCTAAGAATGTGTCCTACCAAGCGATCCCTTCTTTTAGTCAGGGTATGCCAAAAATTCCTTTTCTCACCAATTCGGTTCAGTACCTCTTCATTAGTTATGCGATCTACCCACCTAATCTTCAGCATTCTTCTGTAGCACCACATTTCAAACGCCTCTATTCTCTTCCTGTCCACACTGCTTATCGTCCATGTTTCACTCCCGTACAAGGCAACACTCCACACAAATGCCTTCAGAAAAGACTTCCTTACACTTAAATTAATATTCGATGTTAGCAAATTTCTCTTTTTCAAAAATGCTTTTCTTCCCATTGCCATTCTGCATTTTATATCCTCTGTACTACGACCATCGCATGTTATTTTACTACCCAAGTAACAAAACTCATCTACCACCTTCATTGTTTCGTTACCTAATCTAATTCCTTCAGCATCGCCTGATTTTCTAAGACCGCATTCCATTATTTTTGTTTTGCTCTTGTTAATGTTCATTTTATACCCTCTCTTCAACACACTGTCCATTCCATTCAGCTGCTCTTCCAGGTCCTTTGCTGTCTCTGATAGAATTACAATGTCATCAGCAAAACGCAATGTTTTTATTTCTTCCCCCTGAACTTTAATCCCTATTCCAAATTTTTCCTTACTTTCCTTCACCGCCTGCTCAATGTACAAATTGAATAATATTGGAGAAAGGCTACAACCCTGTCTTACTCCCTTCCCAACTGATGCTTCCCTTTCATGCCCTTCGAGTCTAATAACTGCGGTCTGGCTTTTGTACAAGTTGTAAACAATTCTCCTTTCCCTGTATTTCACCCCTGCTGACTTCAGAATTTGAAAGAGTGTATTCCAGTCAACATTGTCAAAAGCTTTCTCCAAATCTACAAAAGCTAAAAATGTAGGTTTGCCTTTCCTTAATCTATCTTCTAAGATAAGACGTAAAGTGAGTATTGCCTCCCGGGTTCCTACGTTCCTCCTGAATCCAAACTGATCTTCCCCGAGGTCAGCTTCTACCAGCTTTTCCATTCTCCTGTAGATAATTCGTGTTAAAATTTTGCAACCATGACTTATCAAACTGATGGTTCTGTAATTTTCACACCTGTCTGCACCTGTTTTCTTTGGAATGGGGATTATTACATTTTTCTTAAAGTCTGAGGGTATTTCGCCTGTCTCATACATCCTACACACCAGTTCAAATAGTCTTGTCATGGCTGGCTTTCCCAGAGACTTTAATAGCTCTGCGGGTATGTCATCTACTCCTGGGGCCTTGTTCCGACCTAGGTCTTTCAAGGCTCTGTCAAATTCATCTCTCAGTATAGTATCTCCTATTTCATCTTCATCTATTTCCTCTTCCCTTCCTACAACATCGTCTCTAAGTTCATTTCCTTTGTAGAGCTGCTCTATGTACTCTTTCCACCTTTCAGCTTTCCCTTCTTTGCTGAGAACTGGTTTCCCATCCGAGTTCTTGATATTCGTAGAGCTGCCCTTCCTGTCCCCAAACGTCTCCTTTATTTTCCTGTAGGCGGTATCTACTTTTCCCCTTCTTATACATTCTTCTACAGATTTGCATTTGCCTTCTAGCCACTCCTGCTTAGCCATTTTGCACTTCCTGTCAATCTCATTTTTTAGTCGTCTGTACTCCATTTTGCCTGTTTCATTTACTGCATTTTTATATTTTCTCCTTTCATCTATTAAATTTAGTATTTCCTGTGATATCCAAGGACTTTTTGTTGGTCTTGCCTTCCTACCTATTTTGTCCTCTGCTGCCCTCACTATTTCGTCTCTCAATGCTACCCATTCCTCTTCTACTGTTTTATTTCCCCCTGTTTCTGTCAATTGTTGCCTAAATCTCCCTCTGAAATTCTCCAGAACTTCAGTTTCCTTCAATCTATCTAAGTCCCATCTCCTTATTTTCCTACCTTTTTGTAGTTTCTTCAGTTTCAGCCTACAGTTCATAACCAACAAGTTATGGTCAGAGTCTATATCTGCCCCTGGGTATGTCTTGCAGTTTAGGACCTGGTTCCGGAATCTATGTCTTACCATTATAAAATCTATCTGATACCTTCCTGTGTCTCCTGGTCTCTTCCACGTATACAACCTTCTTTTGTGATTCTTAAACCACGTGTTTGTTATGATTAAATCATGTTCCGTGCAAAATTCTACCAGGCGACTTCCTCTTTCATTCCTCCTGCCCAGTCCATATTCGCCTACTATTTTTCCTTCTCTTCCTTTTCCTACTACCGAATTCCAGTCTCCCATCACAATTAAGTTTTCCTCTCCCTTAACTGTCTGAATAATTTCCTCTAGCTCCTCATATATTTCTTCGATTTCCTCATCATCGGCAGAGCTAGTTGGCATATAAACCTGTACTACTGTTGTCGGTGTTGGCTTCGTATCTATCTTGACAATGATAACGCGATCACTGTGCTGCTCATAGTAGTTTACCCGCATTCCTATTTTCTTATTCATTATCAGTCCTACTCCTGTGATACCCCCAATTGATTTTGTATTTATAATCCTGTACTCACCTGACCAGAAATCCTGTTCATCCTGCCACCGAACTTCACTAATCCCCACTATATCTAACTTCAACCTATCCATTTCCCTTTTTAAATTTTCTAATTTTCCTACCCGATTAAGGGATCTAACATTCCACGCTCCGATCCGTAGAATGCCAGTATTGTGCTTCCTGATGACAACATCCTCCTGAGTAGTCCCCGCCCGGAGATCCGAATGGGGGACTATTTTACCTCCGGAATATTTTACCCGAGAGGATGCCATCATCATATGTTCATACAGTAGAGCTGCATGTCCTCGGGAAAAGTAGCGGCTGTAGTTTCCCCTTGCTTTCAGCCGTTCGCAGTAGCTGTGTGGCAAAGCCACATTAGCTGATGTTACAAGGCCAGCTCAGTCAATCATCCAGACTGTTGCCCCTGTAACTACTGAAAAGGCTGCTGCCCCTCTTCAGGAACCACACGTTTGTCTGGCCTCTCCACAGATACCCCTCCGCTGTGGTTGCACCTACGGTACGGCTATCTGCATCGTTGAGGCACGCAAGCCACCCCACCTCGGCAATGTCTGTGGTTCATGGGGGTGGACAAACTACTTATGAACTAACTTATAATAAAGACATTACAAACATCCATTCCTGAGGGGGGGATTCGAACCCCCGACGGGGAACGACCTCGAGCATCGTTGCATAGCGACTTAATGCGATCGGCCGCTCCGCCGCGGCATGATAATTCGTTTTTTAGTTTTACAGATTAACGCTTTCAAACAAAAATACGACGGTTTTAGGTAAAAAAAAAAAATTGAATTAAAATAGCTTTTGTTTCCGTGGTTGGATTTTGTAGAAATCAGTCGTTGCGTTTTGTTACAACAAAAGATTCAGAATCACTTGAAGTCGCGTTAACTGCTGTAAACTTGAAGACGTCATGATACTGTCGTGCTGTACGACCTCTGGCATCTTTCGAAAACGGTGGCACAGTTACATTACACCTGTCGCTTACAAGTGCGCACACTGGTGACGTTGTGCGGCTGAGTCCATTGGCTCGGAGGTAAGGTAGGTATGTCAACAACGTGTGCTAAAGCAGCAATAGTAGATTCCCTTTCATAGTTTCCACAGCAGTGTTGCCACTATTTAAGTTCCGTAATACGACATTTTTAATAAGTATAATCACCTTTACTGCTGCTTATTAGCTTTATTTAATTGTCCACTACAGCTGTTTCGCCGTATTTGAAATTGTCAAGTGGTCTGCAATAGTTAAATAAATTTTGTGAAAATATTTTTTTTTGAAACAAATATGGCGTACATTATACAGTTTTAAATTTATTACTTACTTTCTATTTGTTGCTAATATACACACAGCATCTGCACCTCATATGATTTTAATAGGTACTTCCGTAGAAAGTCGTTTTTTTAATAATTTTTAAAGTAATGACTTTCTTGTTTGACAGCTATTTTGATGCTATGTGTTTACAAAAATGTTCTATTGCATTATATCTTTGGTAGAGATCTAGTTTCTCCGAGATGATTAATTTCGAATTTTGTGATATCTTAGAATGTCAATGTATTTACAAATGTTTTATACTTTTGATTTTGTAGTGTCTCCGATTATGAAATAGTGTGTCTCTTTGGTTTCTGAGGTATTGCTTGCCATTTGGATTTTTGTAATATCTTTGAGTATGAAAACGCATTTCTCTGGTGTGTGAGATATTGTATGTTAATCGAAATTTTGCGTTATCCTTGACTGAGGAACATTACATCCCTGAATTGATCCGTTGTCAAGCTCAATTAGATCGATAAAATTTTGTGTTTAAAATCTGTGTGTTCATTGAGAATTTCGCTATGAACATGTTCATTGTTAGTTACACTGAAGTCCAAAATTAAAGCAGCGAAGCGCTATTATCCCGTCCTGCGTCTACTTCATCATATTATCATAGAAACCGTACAATTATTTACCATGCGGAAGATAACATTCCGGTCAACCATGGCAACGGTGACCTCAGGGCACCTGTCAAACGCGATACTGTTTGCTGTTATCCTTCCAAATCCACGATGCCTGTGTACACTGTGTAGTATGGCACAGAGCAGACTCTTAGCACACTGTCTGCAGTGGAGGGTCATGAAGAGAGTGGAAGCAGTATCAAACCGATGTGACCCGATGGCTTAATAAGAATCAATCTGTTGTTTCTGGGGCGTGGCGGCTGTTTATAGAGACCGAAAGTCAAGGCCTAGAGCAAGGCCAAACACGAGTGACCTCAAAGAGAGAGTGAAAGAGGACCGTTCTTTGGTAAGGCAACGCCCACACTGCTGTAGAGCAACACGGAGACTTGTATCTGATCTCTCAGCATCCAACCGAAGAGCTGTATCGTCGCAAACGGTCCACAGACGGCTGTGACAGAGTGGCCTTTACTGTCTCTGTCCAGCTCTGATGTGTCTTCAGAAAAGATAATGTCTTAGAGTGGTGTCGTCAACTTGTAACATTAATGTATATATCCAATAACTTTTCTAATTATATATAAATGGAAAGTCCAGGTTGGAATTAATTATATAGTGAGGACAGTTTACAACTCACCGCAAAGACGTGGCGACGAGCTGCGACAGGCACATACAAAAGACACACACATACAACACATTCAGGTATCGGCCATGGCCTTCTTCAGAAAATAGAACACTCACGCAATCACACAGGCACACAACACAGTCATACAATCATCACAACCATGCGACAGTCGGAGGTGATGGTTGTATGACTGTGTTGTGTGCCTGTGTGATTGCGTGATTTTCTGAAGAAGGCCATGGCCGATACCTGAATGTGTTGTATGTGTGTGTCTTTTGTATATATATAGGTGCGCCTCGGTTGCACAGTGGTAGAGTGCTAGACTACAAATCCGTCCCCCTATAACTGGCTGGGTAAGTCAGTTCGAAGGTCGGAGGAAGGCAACGGCATACCACCTCCAAAAAGGACCATGCCTAGTAAAGCACTGTGGGGTTCAAACCAATCTTCGGATTGTTAACTGCTTTACCTTTATACACATACACACACACACACACACACACACTAAAATTTTAGGCATCAATCGTGGATTATTCTCGTGAAATGTAGTGTGTGTGATTTATCTTGCAACTTATTTGGAATATTTGTTGAGTTAAAAATAATTTTTGTGTATCTTGATTGCAGAGTATTTTCATCTACATCTACATCTACATAGATACTCTGCAAATCACATTTAAGTGCCTGGCAGAGGGTTCATTAACCACTTTCATAACATTTCTCTACCGTTCCATTCTCTAATAGCGCGCGGGAAGAAAGAACACCTAAATCGTTCCGTTTTCGATCTGATTTCTCTTATTTTATTGGGATGGTCATGTCTCCCTAAGTAGGTGGGTGCTAGCAAAGTATTTTCACATTCAGAACTAAAAGTCGGTGATTGAAACTTCGCAAACAGAACACGCCGCAATGAATAACGTCTTTCTTTTAATGATTTCCACCCCAATTCGTGCAACATTTCCGTGACGCTTTCCCCCCCGTAACGTGATAAAACAAAAAGAGCTGCCCTTCTCTGAACCTTCTCAATATCTTCCGTCAGTCCCACCTGGTGAGGGTCCCACAAGGGGCAACAGTACTCCAAGAGAGGACGCACAAGTGTGATGTAGGCAGTCTCTTTGGTGGAGCTGGTGCATCATTTACGACCTTAAGGTTTGACTGATTAACCGCGTAATTGAAGTTCAGCGGATTTCTTTTAGTGGCCATGTGTATTACTTCACACTTTTCTTTATTTAGTGTCAATTGCCAATTTTCGCACCAAGTGGAAATTTTGTCTAAATCGCTTTCGGTTGCTTTTGATCCTTTGTTGACTTCACTAACCGATAAACGACAGCATCATCTGCGAACAGTCTAAGGGAGCTATTCAGATTATCTCCTAAATCGTTTATAAACACGAGGAAGAGTAGAGGACCTATAACGCTTCCCTGTGGAACGCCAGATATCACTTCTGTTTTACTCGATGACTTACCGTCAGTTACAACGAACTGCGTCCTTTCTGATAGGAAATCGTGAATCCAATCGCACAATTGGCGAGATATTCCATAAGCACGCAATGTCATTAGAAGCCGCTTGTGGGGTACAGTTTCAAAAGCCTTCCGGAAATCCAGAAATATGGAATCGATTTGAGATCCCTTGTCGATGGCACTTATCACTTCATGTGAATAAAGGGCAAGCTGTGTTTCGCAAGAGCGATACTTTCTGAATCCGTGCTGACTATTGGTTAATAGGTCGTTCTCTTCGAGGTAGTACATAATATTCGAACAAAGTATATGTTCCAAAATCCTACTGCAAATCGACGTCAATGAGATAGGCCTGTAATTTTGGGGATCACTCCTATTGCCTTTCTTGAATATTGGAGTAACTTGGGCAACTTTCCAGTCTTTGGGTACGGATCTTTCGCTGAGTGATCGGTTGTAAATTATAGCTAAGTACGGAGCTATTGCATCAGCATACTCTGAGAGGAATCTAGTTGGTATACAATCTGGCCCGGAAGATTTATTTTTGTTTAGTGACTTAAGTTGTTTTACTACTCCAGGAACATCTACTTCTAAGTTTCGCATGCTGGCAGCTGTTCTTGGATTGAATACTGGAGTGTTCACTTCGTCTTCTTTGGTGAAAGAATTTCGGAAAGAATTTAGTAATTCAGCCTTAGCAGTACTGTCGTCGGTAGTATTACCATTGCTATCGCGTAGTGAAGGTATTGTTTGTGTTTTGCGCTAGTGTACTTCACATATGACCAGAATTTCTTTGGATTTTCTGCAAGATTACGAGACAGGATTTCGTTGTGGAAACAACTATAAGATTCTCGCATTGAAGTCCGCGCTAGGTTGCGAGTTTCAGTAAAAGATTGCCAGTCTTGCGGATTCTGTGTCTTTTTTAATTTTGCATGCGTTTTTCTTTGTTTCTGCAACAGTGATGTAACCTGTTTTGTGTACCACGGGGGGTCAGTCCCCTCTTTTATTAATTTATTTGGTATAAATCTCTCGATTGCTACTGATATTATGTCTTTGAAAGTAAGCCACAACTGATCTACACTCGCATTTTTAGTTTTGAAGGACTGGAGACTATCACTCAGGAAAGCGTGAAGCGAATCTGCTTTATTGAATAGATATATTTTTCGTTTATTTTTGGTGCATTTGGGAATTTCGATATTCAGTCTCGCTACTACAACTCGATGTTCGCTAATCCCTGTATCTGTTTTGATGCTCTTTACTATCTCGGGATTATTTGTTGCTAGGAGATCAAGAGTATTTTCGCAGCCACGTACTATTCTAGTGGGTTCATGAACTAACTGTTCGAAGTAATTTTCAGAAAAAGCATTCAGAACTAGTTCGGACGATGTTTTATATTTGCCCCCGGTTTTGAATACGTAATTATGCCAACATATCGAGGGTAAATTGAAGTCGCCACCGATTATTTTCAGAAAAAGCATTCAGAACTAGTTCGGACGATGTTTTATATTTGCCCCCGGTTTTGAATACGTAATTATGCCAACATATCGAGGGTAAATTGAAGTCGCCACCGATTATAACAGTATGCTTCGGATACCTATTTGAAATATGATTCAAGCTTTCTTTTAACATTTCGGCGACCGCATCGTCTGAGTCAGGGGGCCGATAAAAAGATCCAATTATTAATTTATTTCGGTGGTCAGGTATAACCTCTACCCAGACCAATTCACAGGAAGTATCTGCCTCAATTTCGCTGCAGGATAAACCGTTTGTAACAGCAATAAACACGCCACCCCCTGTTTTATTTATTCTATCCTTTCTGAAGACCATTTGGCCCTTTGAAAAAATTTCGGCCGAATTTATCTCAGGCGTCAGCCAGCTTTCAGAACCTATAACGATTTGTGCCTCAGTACTTTCTATCAGCGCTTGGACCTCTGGAATTTTCCCAACACAGCTACGACAATTTACAACTGTTACACCAATGGTTTTCAGGTCTGCTTTCTTCCCGTGTCTGACCTGCCCCCTTTGAGACTGAAACCCATTTTGTGTATTCCCGAGGCCATCTAACCTAAAAAACCGCCCAGTCCACGCCACACAGCCCCCGCTACCCGTGTAGCCGCTTCCTGAGTATAGTGGACTCCTGACCTATTTAGCGGAACCAGAAAACCCACCACCCTTTGGCGCAAGTCGAGGAATCTGCAGCCGACACGGTCGCAGAACCGTCTGAGCCTCTGATTCAGACCCTCCACTCGGCTCTGAACCAAAGGTCCGCAGTCAGTCCTGTCGACAATGCTGCAGATGGTGAGCTCCGCTTTCATCTTGCAAGCAAGACTGGCAGTCTTAACCACTTCTGATAGCCGCTCAAAACCAGAGAGGATCTCTTCCGATCCAAAGCGACACACATCATAGGTCCCGACATGAGCCACCACCTGCAGCTGGCTGCACCCTGTGCTCTTCATGGCATCCGGAAGGAGCCGTTCCACATCCGGAATGACTCCCCCCGGTATGCACACGGAGTGCACATTGGAATTCTTCCCCTTCCTAAGGGGCTCCATTACCCGCCTAACGTTGGAGCTCCCAACTACCAACAAACCCACCCTCTGTGAGTGCCCGGATCTTGAAGGCAAAGGGGCGAGTACAGAACAAGCGACACCATCCGCATCAGGAACATCCCCTGCCACAGACAGCACCTCGAATCTGTTGGCAAGACTAACCGGGGAGGCCTCCACTTCGGTCCCCCGGGAAGTCTTATGCCGCCTGACACGCGCTGAGGGGACCTCCCAATCCACCACGGATTGGGGGGCTACCTCCTCGCGGGCAGCGAGCGGGCTGGCCACAGCCGCAGGCCGATCGGAGGGCACAACAGACGCACAGGGCGTCTGCTGCACCCCCGCGAGCGGCCCACAACAGCGGCGCCCACCCACCGCAGTCTCAAGCGTTGCCAGCGAAGCCAACGCCGCCTGAAGATGCGAGCGAAGAGTCACCAATTCTGCCTCCATCCGTTCGCAGCAGTCACAGTTCCTAGCCATTCTAAAAACCTTTGTTTCTTCCAAGTAAGTACGTCAGAGGACACAGTAGTTTGATAAACAGTGAGCTTTGCAAAGTATAAACCTAACGCTGAACTGTTTATTAACGGCGAATCTGAAAAATATATACGCGAGCTAATAAATCGAAAATTCAGTAACTGAACTGACAAACGCGATTCTTAATAAACAAACACGCGAGCACACTAAAGTATAAAGAGCTGCAAGAGAAAGCACACACGAAATGTAAATAAGTCGCTTCTATTAAGAAGCCGGTTACCGTACAATGTAGAGCTGCTGCTGGTCACGTGTGCACTGGCCGCCGGTCACTGAGCAACTGAAGTGTAGGACTACCAACCGCGAGTACGATCAAAACAAAACAGAAGCAGCGAGTGGCGGATTTACACTGCGGATGAATACACTGAACTGACTAGTTGAACGCGAATCTAAGTAAATATACACAGCAGCAAGAGAAGTTTGATAAACAGTGAGCTTTGCAAAGTATAAACCTTACGCTGAACTGTTTGTTAACGGCGAATCTGAAAAATATATACGCGAGCTAATAAATCGAAAATTCAGTAACTGAACTGACAAACGCGATTCTTAATAAACAAACACGCGAGCACACTAAAGTATAAAGAGCTGCAAGAGAAAGCACACACGAAATGTAAATAAGTCGCTTCTATTAAGAAGCCGGTTACCGTACAATGTAGAGCTGCTGCTGGTCATGTGTGCACTGGCCGCCGGTCACTGAGCAATTTTCATGGTAATGTTTATCATTATAAATGTAAAAATACTGTAATCTGATCCAAACGCAGGGCAGGTGTAATGTAAAACCATTGGTACTTCCCCCGTTGCTAACGTGTAAGGGGCTAACTTTTCGTGCGTAAGAGGCAGGAATACAGTGTGGCTTAACGAGAGAGTCGAATGTAGACAGCCAGTAGTGATCACGGATGTGGCGAGACGTAGCGAGGCAGCAAAGCGGAGGTTTGGAACTGTATCCAGAGTTTCCAAAAATTAGCCTCGGTTGCTGTAGACTGTGGCATTGAATAATGGGCACAATGCACATTTATTCACCGTCAAAAAGAGAATACAGCGTCACACAACAAGAGCAACGATTGACGACTATTCGCCTCTTGTTCTACAATCACGCAACTGCTTCTCCGCAGCACGCAATATTTGACAAGGTTATGTACTTTCAGAATCGTAGCGCGAATGGATTAAACAGAAAGTACTGATTTGTTTCAATAATCAGTAAATTGAACTAAAATTTTGTGATAACTCTGGTTTATCCCTATCAGGTACCTTATCAGTGTCCTATTCTAGTGTGTAAATATCGGAGTGACCTAGATGAGAACAGATGAACATGACTTTCTTACCGAGCTAATTAATAATTTGAAGTGATTAGTTTCATTCTAAAAGTAGATAATTGAAAATTAGTAAGATACTGTTGCATTTTTCGTTTTCTTGCTAATCAAAGATTGAACTTCATATTTCATATTGGATTTATCGATAAACAGTTGAAACAAAATAATTGAGAAATCACTAAATAATTTAAAGTGTCAGTACTGATCAGTTATTAATCGTAAACTATGTTTGATTGCTTAAAATCAATAGTACAGTATTTTTTATAAAAGCCAAATAGTATTTATTAAAATGATACCAAATTGCTTAAAGTAACTGCAAATGAGATTAATGTGGCTCAAAATTGATGGAAACCGTGGAAAAGTGTACTATACCAGTTTCAGCGCAACCACCACATCTTAAAAAATCCAGCAGTAACATTCCCGTTTAATTATTCATACCGTGATTAATGAAAAGATAGTTCAATCTGTGGTTGGTAATTTTGTCTAGTTTATATATGCAATCCAGAAATGACTGCACCAGGAGTACCTATGTCAAAAAAATTCTTCATTGTTTCATAAAGTAAAAACAATTCTTTCACATTCAGGGCTATATTTAAGTAGTAAACAATTGATTTGGTCTGCCTTGACTTATAGATTGCTTTCCAAAGAAATATAGTGTTCTTGTGATGTTTCCATAAAATCTCGGGCGAACTGCCGGATGTCAGTAACTTCCTGCCCCGATATTTCGGCGCAGAGTCTTCTGGCCATGTTCAGATGAGTACCGCCGAAGTACTGGCGAAGACGCACTGAGCTGTGCTATTTATGCCCAATTCAGTCGACATTGAGCATGCGCGTACTTAGCGTGCGCGTTCACTACAACTATGTACGCTGCTCAGAGCGCCCTCCGTGGTGGAGGCTTGCTGCTTCGATAGCAGTTCGATTATCATCGTCATTCAGTTGCAGGAAACTACGCCGACTACGAAGTTTTTCAACTACAGGATTCCATGCAGGATTTATTTGGAAACCGCTGTCTCGATTGATAAGAGTCTCACTGTCAGACAGTCTTATTTCCACAGCTTCATTAATAATTGAGCTCCAAAAGTTTGTTGTGTGGGCACCAATTTTAGTTTCGTTGTAGTTCATCGAATGACCTGTGGAGATACAATGTTCGGCGATTGCGGATTTGGTGGGTTGGAGTAGCCGAGTATGACGCTGGTGTTCCACAATGCGCTCCTGCACAGTGCGCGTCGTCTGCCCTATATATGACTTGCTGCACTCGCACGGAATCCTGTAAACACCTGCTTTACGCAGCTCCAGATCGTCTTTGACAGAACCCAACAGCGATGAAATTTTAGGAGGAGGGCAAAAGATGACTCTTACTTTATACTTTTTTAGTATTCTGCCTATCTGCGATGAAATATTCCCAATATATGGGAGATAAGCAGTCGATTTGAAAGCCTCTTCTTCTTCCTTGTTCTGTCGTTTGGAGGTGTGCATCGCTCGATTTATTTGCTTCCTTGTATATCCATTCTTTAGGAATACTGTTTGCAGGTGTTCCAGTTCCGTGTGAAGGCTGTCGGCATCAGAGATGGTATGGGCTCGATGGATTAAAGTCTTTAGGATACCCATTGTTTGTGCCGGATGGTGGCAACTTGTAGCTTGTAAGTACAAATCTGTATGAGTGGGCTTCCTGTATACCGAATGACCAAGTGAGCCATCACTTCTGCGTTGCACTTAAACATCTAAAAATGGCAAACAACCATTTTTCTCGATCTCCATAGTAAACTTTATGTTTTCGTGTATGGAGTTCATATGATGTAAAAAGTCTTGGAGACTCATGGCGTGGACCGTAATAGTTTGAACACTTTATTGCCTAGTCAGGTTGGCGATCGTATAAATAACATTCAGTAAACTCATTAATTTTTGTACACAGCATTTTATCCCCATTTAACAAATAGTCTGTCCAAAGTCCGACACAACTCAAGTTTGTCTTATTCTTAGGTACACACACGGTCAGATAACAAAATCCCACCATGTGTTGTGCACTTACATTCGCTTTAGACGTGGTTTTATCGTCTTTGGAGTGATTGGTAGTTATACCCAGAGGTAAGAGGTTACAAAAATTCCACCAGGTCGGTCTAACAGCGGGTCAAATTCCTTTTTACAGATTGGTCTGTAGAGCGATTTTCGACGGAATGGCATATGAAAAAAAAAGTGAAACTTCATTTCGGCACCCAAACATTGTGTAAAGAAAAATTTTGACAAGGACTTCGATAACAACTGTCAGTATTACAAATTTTACTAAGGCGAAGCTGATGTTTTTAAAGTCTAGCACTTGTTAAGTCCATACCACGTCAAGTTTCGGTGCTTTTTCGGGAAAACAAGGCACGCCGCTATATTACGAGGCAAACCATGACTTTCTTTTAAGATCATAGTAACACCAATGAAACGTTACGCGTATTATTTCCGTTATAATGTCCGTTATTGTAATTCCATACAGAAGTTTCTCGCTGAAACTCCAGCCTATAGATGTAATACACCAACGTATGCTACTTCTGACAGTGAGAATGCTCTCCAACGCGTCTGTCACACTCAGATATTTTCCATTACTTCATTATCGTTGTTCATGAGAGCATCATAACGCGGGAACCGCAACAGTTTCACTGCCGATGTGTGGCGAAGCGACATTAATAATTCATTAAGATTTACCTGTGGAAGCCTTTGTGTACACTGATAACCGCATGAATAACGGCTCTCACACTATGCATGAGCGATATGATGTGCCCCAATGTGAACACGTTTAGAGGCATTTAAATCTTACAGACCACACCAACCTGTGGATTAATCCAGTAATCCTACTGAAATAAACAACCTATTACAATCAGATTGCGCATACATTGCAAACTACCAGACTGTACATGGTGACAAGTACATTCTACCGCAAACAGTTATTCGCTTTATTTGTTTCATTGCAGAGGAAGCGAGAGAAAAACGACCATCTTCGGTTTGAGCCCTGATTACTCTAATCCTTATGTTTCATGTGTGTACTATCGTACAGCACTTCCATTACAGGTTGGTTTACAATGTTGGCCTACATAATTAACTGACCTTCGAAGTAACATATAAATATTATAGTATTTCGTACTTTTACAGGTCTTGGTATAATGCACGGAAGTTATTGTACTGTTTAATCATCAAATTTTTTGCGATTCTGGGTGGGTAAGTCATTAAGTACCTGGAATTCATCTTTAACTACCTTTATGCGCCTGTTTTAGGTTTCAACTTCGCCATTATTACTGCAGATGGGATTCATGAGATGAATATCTATATTCGGTGTAACAGATATAATGGCGCCATTAAATTTAGTTTAAAATCCAGATTATAAATAAGTATTATCATAAAGATAAGCGAAATTCCATTCTTTGCAACGTAATTCTTTGGGTGTGTGAGTACCAGAGAGATAACAAAGGAGCACTAACAATAATTGAGTTATTAACGAAATAATTTAAAGAAAGGGGAGAAATAAGCTGTAATAACACACAAACACAACAGTGTTACGCTAAGGAATACACAGAGGTATATGAACAAAATGAAATAATTATTACCGAAAAATAATACTTAAGAGCTATATTATGTTCCAACTAGCATATTTCAAACAAAACTGAAAAATACAATGTAAGAAATCAAAAGCACATTCACAACAAAGGAGAAGAAACTTCCTTCTACGTACGGCAACGCGTTTTCACAGGTTGTTGTTGTTGTGGTCTTCAGTCCACAGACTGGTTTAATGCAGCGCTCCAAGCTGCTCTATCCTGTGCAAGCCTCTTCATATGAGAATACGTACAGCAACCTACATCCTTTTAAATCTGCACACACTTCCTTCGAATGTTAAGCTGACGATTCCTTGATGACTCTGTATGTGTCCCACCAGCCTATCCCTTCTCTAAGTCAGCATATGCCACAAACTCCTTTTATTACCAATTCTGTTGAGCACCTATTCATTAGATACGTGATCTACCCATCCCAACTTCATCTTTCGTCTGTAGCACCACATTTCGAAAGCTTCTATCATCATCTTGTCTGAACTCCTTATCGTCCTCGTTTCACTCTCATACAGTGCTACTTTCCAGACACATGCATTCAGAAAGGACTTCCGAACATTTAAACTAATATTGGATGTCAACAAGTGTCGCTTCTTCAGAAACGCCTTTCTTTCCATAGCCATTCTGCATTTTACATCTACTTTACTTCGACCATCAGAACTCATCTTGATACCTAAATAACAAAACTCATCTACTAACTTTATTATCGCATTATCCTAATTCCTTCAGCATCGCCTAATTTTCTGACACTACATTCCATTACCCTTGTTAATGTTCGTCTTATACCTTCCTTTCAAGAAACTGTTTATTCCGTTTAATTTCCCTTAAAGGTCTTTTGCTGTCTCTGAGAGAATTAGAATGTCGTCAGCAAACCGCCAGGATTTTTATTCCCTCTCCCTGGACTTTAATCACCTCTTCAAATTTCTCGTTGCATTCCTTCACAGCTTGCTCAACGTACAGATTAAACAATATTGAGGAAAAGCAACAACCCTGTCTCCCTTCCCAACCTCTGAGACCATTTCATGACCATCGACTCTAATAATTGCTGTCTGGTTTTTGTACAAGTTGAATACAATTCTTGGCACCCTATATTTCGACTCTGCGTTTTCACATACAAGACTATGTGAGCAAGACATAATTGTATGAATTTGCTGCCTGGGCAACATTTCCTATCCTTTGAAACAACAGTTGCGACGTTACATGAGGTATTTCGACTATTCAAAAACATTTTTCATAACTTTGAGCAATGTAGTATCAGATATTATGTTCTGTAAGTTAAAAAGTCTTTAAGAAACTGAACTCATTTCATTCGGATCAGAAAGTTCATATTTTCCTTGTGTGGAATTCTTCCCATAATAACTGCAATTAGAACTTTTACTATCGAATGATCTATACATTACTTTTAGAAAGTATTTTCCTTCGTGTCTTCAAACCACAAGTTATCATTGTAAACATACAGCGATCAATGGACAACACAAACAAATGGACAACACAAACAAAAGATTGACATAATTGTAATAGGTTAGTCCAAAACACTGTAATATATTATTTTATTTATTTATTCATATCTTCGACGTAAGTGCCATGATCAAGTGTCTTTCTGCAAAAACATTTTCTGTCATCAATATGTATCCAGGTACTAGATAAATAAATTTGCATAAATCAAATTTACAAATTTCAATTATATAGTGCAGCTTTCGAAATGTGGTGCTACAGACGAAAGATGAAGTAGAGACCTTAGAGACCTTAAATTCTATCAATGCCCTTGAATACAATCCGTTTACAAATTTTTCTTTTCAAAAGAAAATTTGGAAATTAACAGATATATTTTTGTGTATGTTACTATGTATGGAGGGCGGTTAAAGATTTTATTAGAAATTTTAAGAGGACATTGTATATGATATATTTATGTTTGGCATGGTTTTTTCTTATTCAGTCTTTGGTTGACTTTAGCATTATATTACGATCTCTGATCAGTGGTAAGCTGTATTATCCTTTGTCCAGCTTTAAATTATCAATAAAATTATTGATGTAATTTTTGTGTTTAAAATCATTTTGAACATCCATAAATTATTTGCGTCGCTAGATGCGTGGATGCATACATTAGTTTCCACCAGAATATTCATTTCACACCCCTTCTGTATTACATGGGAAATTTCGAGTGTATTTTCTATAGTGCCTACCAGAGGTGCCCACAGGGGCAGACGTAAAAATTAATCGTTTTTGCCAGCTTGGGGGAGGGGGGCTTTATAAAAATTAAGAAAAAAGTGATGTAAAAGATATTTAATTTCAATATTAAATGGCAAACCACAAAGTGGGAATTAACTAGGAATCCAAATAATCGGGTGGCCGTGGCAGAATGACCGAGCGCATTAAGGCCTTATGCTCCGATAGGCGAGGCTGGTCCGCACCGGGCATTCGAATCGCCCCTCAGGCATTGATCTTTGTGTTGTCTTTAGTATCAGCTAGTATCTAAGTAGTTTGTAAGTTTAGGGACTGATGACCCCGTTTTGATTTTATCTCTGGTGTGTGTGTGTGTGTTTGTGTGTGTGTGGGTGGGTGGGTGGGTGGGTGGGTGGTGGGGGTGGGGTGCGGTGGAGAGGAGGGGGGGGGGTTTGGTTGCAGCCGTCGAAACGTCCCTCGGGCATTGATGTTTGTGTTGTCTTTAGTATAAGCTAGTTTCTAAGTAGTTTGAAAGTTTAGGGACTGATGACCCCATTTTGAATTTATCTCTGGTGCGTGTGTTGGAGTTGGAGAGGGGGCTGGGTGGGGGGGGGGCGATTGGTTGCAGCTTGGGGTGGGGGGCACCTCTGCTCCCTACTGTGTAATTTTCCGATTGTAAGTGCTGGTAAAATGTCGATGGGTTTTTCTCACTCTCTCTTGTGTGTTTTTATAACGAACAGTCCAATTGAAAGACTTGCACCAGGCCAATGAGCCACACGAAATTATTATTATTATCAGTGAAATTACGTCGTTTGCCCTACATAATATTTATTACAGGAGTTACAAGAGATTCTGTATATACCAGGATTTAGAAATTTTGAAGGTTTTGTCGTGTGTATGACGATTTTGCTTCCTATGGTGTATCTGTTTTGGTATGCACTTACAATCGGAAATCCACACGGTAGGTACTATAGAAAATGCACTCGTAATTTTACATATAATACAGAAGGGATATGAAATGGATATTCTGCAGAAAGTTGAAGTATGTATCCACGCAACAAGCGACGCAAATAATTTATTAAACGATCAAACTGGTTTTAAACATAAAAATTACATCGATAATTTCATTGATAATTTAACGGTGAACAAAGGATATTACAGCTTACCATTGATCAGAGATCGTACTATACTGCTAAAGTCAACGAAAGATTGAATAAGGAAAACCATGTCAAACATAAATGTATCATATATAATGTCCTCCTAAATTTCTAATAAAATCTTTAACCCTACTCCATACATAGCAACATACACAGAAATAATAAATAAAATTATGCCATATGTGTAGACTTCTGTTTTTCCTCTTTTAAGAAAAATTTGTAAACGTTTACTACTCAAAGGCATTGAAAGATAAATGACTAAAATTCAAGAATGAAATATAAAAGAACACCTTATAAACTGTTGAAACAGTTAAGGCCTCTAAATATTGCACGTACTGTGCTATATAATTGAAATCTGTAAATTTTATTTATGTAAATTTATATATCTAGTACTTGGTTACACAGTGATAAGAGAAAATGATTTGGCCGACAGACACCTGACAACACTTACACCGGAAGATATCTAGTGAATAAATAAATAAAATATTATAGTGTTTTGGACCAACCTTTTACAATCATGTCAGTCCACGGCATCTGTAACTCTGTTGTCCGAAGATATAACAAGTTGTTGACAAACAAAAGAATACAATACATGGTTCGACATTGCAAACATGAATAAGCATCAGCTGTATGATTTAACGATGACACATGGAAATTTGTGCCGGAGCGGGAATCAACTGGGACTACCCGCTTTTCGCGATCACTAGTGTTTCCATTTCATTTAAGACAAAAAGGAAAATATATCTATCAGCCTAAGAGTAGTTCTAATGATGAAGACTCAGCTAACTATAAGGAATACTCTAAAATATTAAATAAAAGTAATTCAGACATCTAAACAAATGCAATATAAGGAAAAGAGAGCAAAATCAGGCAACAACAATATGGGATAGAGTGAAAGAGGAGACTGGTAGAAAGAGAAAGGAACAGGAGCAGATAGCAATAAGAGTAGATGATACATTAGTAACTGATGAGTATAGTGTGCCAAATCTTTTTAACAAGTACTTTATATATATTACTAATATTATGGGATTGTCAGGGTCAGTAAATAATGCCCTTAAATATCTGAAACTATCATTTACAAATAACTTCAGGTACATGAATATGTCACTCACTTCACCCCAAGAAATAACTTCCATTATAATTTTTTTTTTTTTTTTTAAGAAAGCATTCTAGTGGTTACGATGAAACATCAACAAAGTTAATTAAAGCGTTTTCTTGAAAATTTTTCACAATTTTAAGTTATTTGTCTACCAATCTATTATAACTGGAACATATCCTGATTAGTTAAAATATGCGGATATTAAACCTCTATTCAAGAAAGGGGATAAAGAGATAACATCAAACTACAGTAGACTTTTACCGGCATTCTCAAATATTCTAGAGAAGGTAGTGTATAAGCAGCTTCTCAACCACCTAACATCAAATGACATATTGTCTAGAACACAGATTGGATTTCTGAAAGGTTCCGATATCTAGAAGGCTATTTACACTTACAGTTAGAATATACTTAATTCATTAGATAATAAATCACAAGCAGCAACTATTTTCTGCGATTTATCAAAGGAATTTGATTATGTTAACCATAACATCCTTTTAAGTAAATTAGAATTCCATGGTGTCATGGGAATTGCTGCAAAATGGTTAAAGTCGTACCTTATTAACATGATCCATCTTAGGGCCATTGCTTTTTCTTGTGTCCATTAATGAGTTCTCATCAGTTACACTGCCAGAAGCACAGATTTTTTTGTTTACAGATGATACAAGTATTGCAGTAAACAGCATGTCGAGCATAATTCTAGAAAGGTCTGCTAATGATATATTCATGAAAACTAATACATGGTTTAAAACCAACCCATTGGCGTTAAATTTTGAAAAGACTCACTACATGCAGTTCCGAAAATGTAAGATATTTCCATCCAGTATATGTATAAAGTATGAAGAAGAACAGTTAGAAGAAGTTGACAGTATTAAAATCCTGGGATTACAGCTTGATAATGAATTCAGTTGGGAGGAGCACACCACAGAACTGCAGAAACGAGCAGAAAAAAGCTTATATACTTGCGTACTTTCCTTCCATAATGTCATATGGTATAATTTTTTGGGGGTAATTCTAAAAGTCAAGCGAATGTTTTCAGAGTCCAAAAGTGTGTAATACGTATTATTTGTGCTGTAAATTCACGGTCATCCTGCAGATGCCTCTTCAAAGGTTTCGGTATGTTAACTACTGCCTCTCAGTTTATTTATTCCTCAATGAAATTTGTTATAAATAACATATCTCTTTGCTCAACAAACAGCCCAGTTTATCCTTACAATACCAGGAACAAAAATGATCGACACAAGGACTTAAAAGCACTTACTTTAGTTGAAAAAGTTGGCCATTACTTAGGAACACATATTTTCAATAATTTGCCAGCAACCATAAAAAATTATCTACAAATAAAGATCAGTTTTATAGGAGCCTAAAAGTCTTTCTTTTGGCCAACTCCTACTCCACAGACGAGTTTTTAAATAGGACCAAATTGTGTTTATAGCTCCATTCATAATATTAGTATTATTATATTATCAGTTTCTAAAAAGTGTATTTATTTGTGTTAGTATTACTATATTATCAGCTTGTAAAAAAAAAAAAAAAAAAAAAAAAAAAAAAAAAAAAAAAAAAAAAAAAAAAGAGATATGTTCCACATCCATGAGGATCTCCTCAACACGGATCTAATCTAAATTACGTTACCCGCGCACGCCTCCCGGAAGTACCCAAACTTGGATATGCCAGACATTGTCCACTGCCCATGAGTGCTCGTACGTTTATACTGTAAGTCCCATACAGGGAGAGGCGTTTTATTACAATTTGTGGCGTTAAGAATTGCTGTGTCCTATTTGAATGCGATGTGTCATGCCAATGTTTATCGATAGAACCGAGCCAATGTTCAAATTCAAATGTTTGTAAAGTTGTGAGACCTAACTGCAGTGGTCATCGATCCCTAAACGTACAAACTACCTAAACTTAACACACACATACCCATGCCCGAGGGAGGACTCTAACCTCCGACGGCGAAGGGCCGCACCGCAGCAAGGCGCCTTAGTGCGCACGGCAAATCTCCACACACGCATGCATGTCTGAAGGAACTAACACTGCGGCGGATACAGCTGTCAAATTAAATATAAGAAATCCATTCGCAATTGAGAATAAGAGTCAACATCATATCTGTAGTCAATGTCAACGTACTAAAATTTCCGTCGGACAGATAGGTGCGCGCGAATAGCGTAATGGTCACGCGTCGGCTAGTGAAAAGCAGGAAACCGGGTTCGAGTCCTATATCCAGTAGAAATTTTCATTTGCCACCATTAAATCATACATGTGACAGTGATTCCTAATGGCAAATATATTTATTGTATTTAATTTTGGCAGCCTTGGGGTATCCGAGCGGTCTGGAGCGCCACGTTGCGGATCGCGCGGCCTCTCGCGTCGGGGGTTCGAATCCTGCTTCAGGCATGGATGTGTGTGTGTTGTCCTTAGATTAGTTCAACTTAGTTTAAGTAGCTTGTAAGCTACGGACTAATAACCACGCAGTTAGTCCGGTGGGTTTATAAATAAAAATGTATTTAAATTGACAACCGTAGGATGAACATTAACAAGAGTAAAACGAAGGTAATGGAATGCAATGTCAGAAAATCAGGCGATGCTGAAGGAATTAGATTAGGTAATGAAACAATAAAAGTAGTAGATGAATTTTGTTATATGGATAGCAAGATAACTTCTGATGACCGAAGTAAAGATATAAAATGCAGAATGGTTATGGGAAGAAAAAGAAGCGAAACTTTTAACATCCAATATTAATTTAAATGTTAGGAACTCCTTTCTTGAAAGCGTTTGTGTGGAGTTTAGCATTGTATGGGAGTGAAACGTGGACGATTAGGAGTTCAGATAAAAAATATGATAGAAGATTTTGAAATGTGGTGCTACAGACGAATGATGAAAATTAGATGGGTAGATCACGTAACTAATGAGGAGGTGGTTAACCGAATTGGGGAGAAAAGTAGTTTCTGTCATATCCTGACTAAGAGAAGGGATAAATTGGTTGTACACATTCTGAGACATCAAGGATTTGTCAACATAGCATTAGAAGGAAGTGTGTGGGGTAAAAATCGACCAAGGGACGAATATAGTAAGCAGATGCAAAAGGATTCTCAGATGAAGAGACTTTCACAGGACATGCTAGCGTGGAGAGCTGCATCAAACCAGTCTGTGGACTGAAGACCACAACAACAAACAACAATTTCCACTGTGTCCCAAAGTATGATACACATTTTAAATAATGGGATCGGCAAGAGTTGTGGCCGTCAGAGGGCAGATGCAGTACTCGGGCGGTTCGACCCTGCCTTGTGAGCGTCTGTGTCGCACCCAAGTTGCCTACAATGCCTCCCGTCTGTAGCATGTAGCAGAGACACTAATTTAATCTCCATCAGTAAACACTTCCGGACTGAGTTGCCGTGGTCGATCTATAAAACTTCCTCTCCCTGACGTTTCGTTCTCGACTACGGAAAACATCTTCCGAGGTTGAGTCGACGACTGGCTGCTGGGGGCTGAGGCCGCTCCTTATATAAGATCGTAGAGGGCGCCACCTCACGTCACGTGGCGTCGATGTGTGGCTCTCTCTGGCTATCGCTTGTTCTCTCGATTGCGAGCAATCGATTGTCACGTGATTTATGCAACGTCGATCGCCATATCTTGTCCAACTTTAAACCTTCTTCTTTACGATTAAAATTGTACTGATGTTTGTGGATTTCAATTGCCTCCCTATACATACGTGTATAACAGTGTGACGTCCTCGCAAGCACACTTGTCTCACCAAATTTTATTTCGTGATCTCCTTCCGTGAAAACATGTTCCGCCACTACCTATTTGTCGATATGTCCCAACCGACAATTTCTTTTATGCTCCGTCAAACGTGTATTAATGCTTTTTTGTGTGGTTCCTATGTAAACTTTGCCCCAACTATACGGAATTTTATATACCCCTGGCGTGACAAGGGGATGACGAGCATCTTTTGTTGATCTAAGTCATTCACTAATTTTCTTAGTAGGTCTGAAAATAGTCTCCACCCGAAACTTGGCCAGTACTTTTCCAATGCAATCCGTGATGTTATGAACAAACGGAAGAAATACTTTTCCAGCTGATGGTTGTTGCTGTCTCCTGTTTTTGTGCATTTTACTACTTGGGTGAAGTACTCGGTTAATCTCGCTATTTGTATAACCATTTTTCGCAAAGCCTGTCGCAAGTGGTTTAGTTCTTCCTGCAAGTAACCTGGTTCACAAATGTTATTGGCCCTATCCACTAGTGTTTTTATGTCCCCCTCTTTTGCCTAGGGTGGTGGTTTGAGTTCTTATGGAGGTAGCGATCAGTATGTGTGACTTTCCTATAGACCTTATGGCCTAAGGTCACATCCGCCCGTAACTTAAATATCCAGAAAGTTGAGTTGTCCATTATTCTCTTTCTCCATGGTGAATTTGATCTTTGGGTTGATGCTATTTAGATGCACCAGCAGCCAGTCGTCGACTCAACCTCGGAAGATGTTCTCCGTAGTCGAGAACGAAACGTCAGGGAGAGGAAGTTTTATAGATCGACCACGGCAACTCAGCCCGGAAGTGTTTACTGATGAAGACGCCGGCCGTGAAAGCCTTCATGGGATGACTAATTTAATCTGTTCCTAAATGTAACGGTTTTACGAAATCGCTAATGCACCTGATCATGAGATATACGTCTTGGAACTCTGGTAGTGCACAAAATAAAAACTTTGAAATTGACAACTGTTGCGGATCCCATTATTTAAAATGAAGATTGGCGGTTGTGGATGTCCTGAAGGAAGAAAACTGTGATGAACGTTGGTGCGTTCTATTGATGAAAAAGGTCAGTGCACACCGTATTAAGCCTTATCCGTTCCTCGAGGTATAGCCATTTGACGATATATTGTATACCAGAGGTCGGCAAGTAATCTCAGATCGGGTCCGGATACTTTTGAAAATTTTTGTCGAGTTCCAACTGTGAAGTCTAAAATTCGTTATTCATTTTTAATTTTCACTTACAAAATAATATGAAATACAACTGACAGACATATTTGTATTAAAAATCCAGAAAAACATCACATTCTTTAATGATTTTAATTTTCACTCTTAAAATAATATCAAATACAATAGATGTAAAATAATAATGCATAAAAATCCAGCAAAAACTTATATTATTTGCTATTTATTTTTATTTTCACTAACAAAATGGATGAAATAAAATGGATAGTCAATCTTTTATTGAAAAGTCCAGAAACAGGTCATGCACAATATACATGCTATTTTTTTTTATTTTAATTTTCACTAAGAAAGTATGAAATGCAATGAAATGTGCGTATGTCTGTTAAAGAAAATCCATGGGAAAAATACATTTGCGGTCTTGAGGAGGTTCTTAAAGTTAGGTTCAGGTGCGGAGCAGCTTGGGCGGTCGTTAGTCTTGAGAAAAAATTATTTTCCAAGATATTCACCTTTTAAATGAAATTTCACAAATATATGTGGAGCCAAACATAGCAGCCAGGTAGATCGCTAATTTTTTGCAGTTTTCATATTTTTCCGGGACATGTTCACTCCAAAATTGTTCAGTGGATACAGTTTTATACGTTTGCAAGGAAATGTTTTCTTTTCATTCTATCATCTCCATTTGGACTAAAGGCTTTGAAAGGTGGAACAACTTCGCAGTTACCTCCGCCCATTCTGCTGCAGGAGAAACCTCAAAAGGTGATTTTAAGTATCGTGACAACTCGTATATTTCTTTGACACATACTACAAATTTATTATAAGATATGCCAAGAAATTGTGTAAATGTCTATTTCCGGATTATTTTAATATTCAAAAATTGTTGCGACATGAAGAAATTCTTGCCTTAAAACGTCTCTTTCAGAGAACCTGCTTGCGACGGAATGGTGATACATTTTGCACCAAATCACAAATTAATTTCCCATTTTCTTGTAGCTCGGTGTAGTTATCACAGATTTTTTTTTAATAATTAAAGAATGTAACTTACACTTTCGAAAAACTTTTGGCGGTCCAATTTTTGGTATTCCGGGGTCCGGAACAGTTTGATCGCGGTAAAGGAAAAGTGGCTTCAAAGCAAATTAACCTCTTACTATAAGCAGCAAAACTGATACAAAACACCGTGAGTTGTTGGCTTAAAATTATTTACCCTTACAATAATAATTCGCCCCCCTCCCCTGTAAGAAACAAGAAATAACAATTATTTTTCTTATATTCGCTACTGACTAGGATACAATGCATTGACAATTTATGTAATGGTGGTTCATGTCTAAGTTGGACTAGATGCAACAAGACTGTCAAACCGCTGTACCAATGCGAAGGAAAGAAAGCAATTGAAAATTTCATAAAGAAATTATTGTCAAATGTCTAAATTAGTAGAAAACAGAAATTGACGTTAGTTATGATAAAGGAAACGTATTCTGCCATACGAGTCACCTAAAATTTCATCCAAAAACTATAAAAATCAATAATTCTAGCAAATGTACATTATCCCAGTCATTATGTATAGAAATATGCAAAGAAATTTCTTTGTTCCTCAATTAGTAAAATATCGGGTGAAAGGGTTAAACAAATGAAGTTTCAAATGAAATGTCACGAATGACAGCTGATTTCAGATAAGTTTTTAAGTTAAAAAATATCAAATGATCAAACATTTGAAATCCTAAGGTACCAAACTTCCGTGGTCATCTGTCCGTGGACTTAAATACTACTGAAACATACTAACTACAACACAGAAACCCATGCCCAAGGGAGGAGTCGAACCTCCGACGAAGGAGGACACGCGATCCGTGGTTTGGCGCTCCAGACCACACGGCCATTCCAGCGCGGCTCTAAGAACATGAAAGTAAAGCAATGCAAGTGATTCAATCGTTTGAGTATTAATAAGAATCGAGGACAAAGTTTTTGTTCAATTTTTCGATACTGACAACAAAAATATTAAACGCTAATATCTCCACATAATTTCGATACTTTCAGTATAAAAAATTATTGATTAAAATTGTCGCTATATTGACTGCGATTTTTCGATGTATACAAAACAATATTTATCACATTAGTACGCTTTGCGCTGTTGTGACGTGAAGATAGCAGCAAATCTCTGTTTCCAACATAAAAGAACAATGTCTTGTGATCCATTGTTTTGTTTTTTAATAATTTTTTTGTTATATGAAACTTTAGCAGGAGTGGAAAACCACAGAAGACCTTCAATACAATACTCAGGCAATGTTTCGTCAAAGCGAAATGTTTACCAGTGCAATGAACAGTTCAAAATAAAATGTCGAACGAGTGTGAAGAATGAGGAAAGAGTGGGACTAACAAATACAGTCACAACTCATAAAAACACTGAAGAAGTCTGCGACTACATTCCCAGTAAGAGTGGTGTCGATAATGTGGATAACCATATTGTTCATCTGAAATCACGCATAACATTCTTGTGAACAATTTTTATTTATTGCTTTTCGAATGGTAGGAACATTCTGCATGCAGTCACGAGCTCGGCATACTATCTGCTTGGTCCAATTAAAGATGCTTTTACAGACAGACAATTAAGCTCTGATCAAAAGGTGTAGGAACTGCTGAACAAGTGGATTTATCCATAAACGTTTTTTTTCAGAGGATAATAGAAAAGCTTGTGCGACTGTGGACCGAATTCAATGTAAAGAGGGGTGGCTATGTTTAAAAAGATATCAAACCAAATTTAGTAATTTATGAAAATAGCACATATACGTGAGTATCATATTCTTCAGCTAAATACGTGCTAAATAATGACAAATCATTTCATTAGGAGAGTTCCTGGAAAATGTATACTATTCAGTAGTTACACTCAACCTATCCATTCACATTGTCGAATTCTATATGAAACTAAGGATCGAAATTTTAAAGAAAGAAATCAGTCTGCTTACAGAAACATGCTCACACAGGATTATATTACAAACTTCGCTCGAACAAATAAGTTTTGCTTTTGCCATTTTTAATTAAGTTTTCTGTCCATAATGATGCGACTAGTCTCACCTTCGTCTATCTCAGAGTAACAATCGCACCGATCTATCCAACGCCCTTTATTAATTGTTGTCTGTATCTCCATCTCATTTTCTTGCTTTTATTTTTACTCTCTGCATCTCTATAAACTACCACGGAAGTTTAATTCAGCTTCTGTGTTCCACAGAATATTACCACTCCTGACAAGGCTCTCCATGCAGCGGAGTAGCACCTCGACAATGGACGTATTGGAACATACCTGCCTTTAACCTTAGGCAAAGGTGATATAAATATCAATGTAAATAGAAATTAACAAACTATGTTTTTTGTCTCTAACATGTCAAAGACATTAAAGATAAAGGTGAAGCATTGAATTAAAATTTGTGATGCGGCCGGAAATCGAACTCGGACCTCCATGCATAACAGGCAGACGTCTCATGGTAAGACGTCTGCCTGGAAAGCATACTACGAAAGATACTTCTTCATGCCTTAACTCAGGTCCTATCCACCTTCCCCTTCTTCTAATGACGTATTTATCACACACTTGTACACCAAAATTTTGCAGTTAATCTTTGTTTTGTCTAACCATCCATCCACCTAATTATCAGTCAATAGTATTTGTTCGTGTCACAGAATCATTAACTGGTCCAGTGTCACGACGTTATACGTTCCAATGGCGATCAGCAAAAAGCAGATAAACCAAATGGGATGGGAGTGAATGGAGGTTAGAGTATTAATAAATTGTTGTTGTTGTTGTTGTTGTGGTCTTCAGTCCGGAGACTGGTTTGATGCAGCTCTCCACAATACCCTATCCTGAGCAAGCCTCTTCATCTCTACATAAGAACGGCAACCTACATCTGTCTGAATCTGCTTACTGTATCCATCTCTTGGTCTTCCTCTGCGATTTTTACCCCACACACTTCCCTCTAATGCTAAATTCACAATTCCTTGATGTCTAAGAATGTGTCCCACCAATCTATCCCTTCTTTTAGTCAAGGTATGCCAGAAATTTCTTTTCTCCCCAATTCTGTTCAGTACCTCCTCATTAGTTACGCGATCCACCCACCTAATCTTCAGCATTCTTCTGTAGCGCCATATTTCAAAAGCCTCAATCCTCTTCCTGTCCGCACTGTTTATCGTCCATGTCTCACTCCCATACAAGGCAACACTCCACACAAATGCCTTCAGAAAGGACTTCCTTAGGCTTAAATCAATATTCGATGTTAACAAATTTCTCTTTTTCAAAAACGCTTTTCTACCCATTAATAAATTATCACAACTAAAAGACGAAACAGATAGGTAAGGTGGCTAAGCAGAAATTTTCCAACAGTGGCGGTCAACAAAGCGTTTCTTTTTTTCTTTTTTTCCTTTTTTTCTCTTTTTTTCCTTTTTAACAGAATGTTATTTTGTATACATTCAACTTCTGGAATGATTTATACACCTAATTGTTACAAAAGAAATAGAAACGTTTTATTCTTTCTCGTTATTATTTATGTAACTTTCTGATTGCATCAGCTTTCTAAAAAGCTGAATTATTATCAGTGACTTGGTAATTTCCCAGAGACGTAAATGGCTTGTACACCTGAAGACACTTAAATTCGTTGATGATGACGGTGCACTAATACAACAGCTGAAGAGCTGTTTAGTCATGGTTTAATAAACAATGGCGGTACGCTTCTTAGATCTTGCAGACAGCCACAGCACAACTTCAGTGTTACTGCGTCATTCTACATTGGTTCATTAAGTATGCTTTTTATTTCTTCTTGTTCTTCCATGCGGCGATCAATGCGCCTTTCAAAACAACATAACAATCTCAGCGTAAAAAAAAGTGCCAACATTTTTATTATTTGCTATCTGCTTACTTTCCTCGTCCAAGGAAGCGAACTTCGGGATTGCCCCTGAGCAGTTTATTTCAGAAAGCTATGCTTTCTGATTATCGATTTGTGCCGAAGGAAAGTCAATCCTTCAAGATCCCCAAAATAAAATGAGTACTTGTAATGTAATTTTATGAAAAACATGACCACGGCGATAGTATGAAAATTTCAAATTGTAGCTCTAGGAAAATAGCCTCTACGAGGTGATAGGAAATCAGTACAAACTGTGGGCATGAAATCAGCTGAGTTCGTTTCAAAGCGAACAGAAATGTCCAAATGTTTGTAAACACATCCATGCCCGAGAGAGGACTCGAACCTACGACGAGAGCGGCTGCCTAGTCCGCAGCACGATGCCTTAGGCCACGCGGCTACTCCATCGCGGCAAAGGGAACTCTCCAGAATAAGAAATCACCATCTTACGTAAATGTTAGGTTTTGCCTGTTGCGCTTACTTATACAGATTATTTAAATACCTCCAATAAAAGTTTTGGTTTCCTTTCATATCTTTGTCCTTCTGGCTTATATGTCAGTAGCAATTTTGTTATGTTGTAATATTTCATACAAGTGACTTCCTTTTTTTAAATTTTTTTTTATTTCCTGCCATACTCTTCTCCCTTTAGTCAGTAAAATAGTCAAAATATTTATGCTATTAAATTTATATATAATATGTTGAAAGAGAATTTTCTCCTCGTGTAATTGTGTTGCTTAGTATTTTTTAAATCTTTTTGTTTGTCTCACCGTTTTGCACTAATTGGAATTTTCGAACAAATTATTTGTCAAATAAAATGTGACTTCAATTTTTGTCATAAGATGTCTGCTAATTTTCTGAAGTAGCGCTAAGTATAGTGTTTTCACTGTTATCTAATTTCCACTAATAGCACCATCTTTGGAAAATATGTTTAAGGCGGACAGATCGAAATTATATTCATTTATTCAGGAACTAAATTACATCTTTGTTTTAAGCTGGCTCAATGTTATTTACCTGTATGATACAATGTGTGAGTCTAATGTATACAAACTTCTATAAATTGTTCAAGGTTGCTTCTGTTATAGAGTATCAAGGATAGTTTGCATCTTGTAACAAGTTCCAAATCCTTAAAATCTTGCCGAACTCTCTATGTATTTCAATAATTTGTTTTAGCATAGGTATATTATCTATCCAGAATCTTCTTCGATGCAGATTGCTCTGGATTAATTATTGTATACAAAACAAAGGACAGACTAGTTTTTTATACAGCACCCATGTAACGCTCAAGACGCATGGAAAAATAGTTTTCGCGCCTTCTACAGCGTTTAATCTTTTACTACAACAAGTTTTAACATCCTTTCGCATCAGTTATTGAAATTGCTTAACTTGATTCAGTAGTGATGGAATAAAAAGGACGATGCTCAGATTCAGATGTGTGTGCTTTTATTCACCCATTGAAATTGTAGATATGTCGAATCGATATAATTTTATTGTCAACATTCTGTGAAGGAAATAGCACTTTGTAGCACCAAGAGAGTACAGTCCTTAATTTATTGCATGAGTGTCAAATTCATCGTATGAGAGAGCAGATTGGTATGCCGTAAAACCGTTTGTTCATTTCTATATATTCAGCAATAATGTGCTTATTATTTTCACAATTTCATTAATTTTGAGTTATAGTAAGTGAAGTAGCTGTAATACGAGGCGCGTCCAGAAAGTAAGTTCCGTTTCGTAATAAAATGAAATTGTACATAGATACAAAAGAAATTTTTATTGCACAAAATTTTACAACTCTTAAACTACTTTTCCACATAACTGCCAAAATTTTGCAGGCATTTGTCATAGCGTAGCACCAGATTTTGTATACTTTCTTCATAGAAATCTGCCGCCTGTGTCTTTAACCAATTGGAAACAGTGACATTTGGGGGAAGTCTATAGCGAGAGCACTAATTGTAAACCTACGGTTTTCCTTCAACTTGTCATTAATCGCGTGAACCAGTTCTTCTGTAACCAAAGGTGGACGCCCATTTCGTTCTTCATCGTGCGCATCACTACGCCCAGCACTGAACTGTCGGACCCGTCTTCTCACCATCGAATCACTCATCCCATTTGGTCCGTAAACATCGCAAATTTGCCGATAAATTTCACTTGGTTTCACTTTCCTCGCATTCAGAAACCGAATCACCGACCTGATTTCACAGGCGGCGGGATTTTCAATCAACGCCGACATTTCAAACAAGCACAACAAAGCGTACGTAACTGACAGCGATCTCCAAATGGCGCACGTTCTTCTCCTTGATACACATCGTCTACAGCGCATGTGCGGAAATGCAATCATAGCACTGCATCGGAGATAAATTGAAACGGAACTTACTTTCTGGACGTGCCTCGTACCAATAGTAAATAATGACGAGAATTGTAATGGATTATCTTAATATTTTGGTATTAGAACAGCTGCTCCTTGCTGGAATAGCAACACATGCCAACACAAAGGGGTACACTGAAGAAGATGTTGCTCCAGCATTCTGTCCTCCAACAAGTCATCCCTGCTGTTACAACCAAGCATTAAAAATGGATGACTGGAGCATTACACATGACAGAGATTGTCAGTACTGATAAGACCACAACACGCATCACTGTCTGGTTGCAACAGTGTAAGAGACGATGTTCAGATTCAGATGTGTGTGCTTTTATTCCCCCATTAAAGTGGGTAAAAGAGTCTACTGTACAGGATTTAATACTGAAGAATGCCTTGTTGAAGAAAGTAACTGTTTCAAAGCTTACCATGTGATACGAGGCACAAGTTTTTGTATTTACAGGATATGCTTCCTATCAAACCGTAAGTAATAGTTCGCCTATCTTTATGTAACTGAATAATTTTTGTTGCGCTGGTTCCCTTTTCATTAGAAGTTCACAAACTATAAATTCAGTGGATTACTGAGTTAAATTTTTATGATTTACTTTTGTTTTACTTATTTTGAGAATATAGGCATTACTTACTGGTAAAATTAAATATTTTTGTCGTAATGATTTCCAATCCATGGTGTACAACAGCAATCAGTTAGAATAAATATTCCTTCAAACCGTCTTGATTGCAAATTTTTTATTAGTTAATGACGCGTTTCGCCCTTTAGCAGGGCATCTTCAGATTATCTGCGTGACAGAATTTACACAAAATTACAAGGCGGAATTACAAACACAAATGTACGGGTAACAACGAATTACAAATGGAACATAGTCGGTAAAGATGTGTTTCTCACATCTTTACCGACTATGTTCCGCAGTTGTAATTCGTTGTTACCCGTACATTTGTAGGGCCACAAGGGAAACCCAAAAAAACATACCAGGAAAATAGAAACACCGCAATAACAACTTACGGTGTCACACCACGGAGAGCGCATTGTAAGCTTTGTTTACCATTTATACTGTCTTCTTAACACAAAAATAAGCCCATGCACCATTATAACCGTATGTAATTCCGCCTTGTAATTTTGTGTAAATTCTGTCACGCAGATAATCTGAAGATGCCCTGCTAAAGGGCGATACGCGTCATTAACTAGTAAAAAAATTGCAATCAAGACGGTTGGAAGGAATATTTATTCTTGTCGTTGTTGCTCAGATAATGTAACAGGCCTCAACATAACTTCCCATCCCAATACCGTAACACCTTCCCTCCCTCCTCCATGTCCACTCATCTTGTCTCCCTCAAATTCATGCCTTCCTTGCAGCTGTATGTCGTCTCTACAATATTCCGGTAAATAATTTTGATTTTATTTTTAAATTTTTTACGATTTTTCCCTGACTTTTATCATTTCAAATCCGCCCACTCCCTCCACATACTCCTCTACACCTCCCTTTTATCCTTTCACGCCCCTTTCCGTCACTGTATTGAATGCTGGAATTCATATTCCCGCCTACAATCCATCATGTAATGCAGAACTTTCCATCCCCACTTTATCTGGCATCATCCTCCTTCCACTCCCAACCTCAATCACGGTCTGGATGCTTGTGCCGCTGGAGTGGCCGGACATGGTGGTTGTTTGTGTGTATAGTTATTTGTGTAACTGTGAGAATGTATGTGTTCCTTTTTCTGATGAAGGCCATGGCCGGAAATTAATTTGTGTGAATGTGATTGTCTATTTTTCGTGCCTGTCGCAGCTCAGCGAGCCTCTTTATGGCGAGTTGTTATCTATCCACCATTATTGACATTACAATCGGATTTTCCATTGTTAAATCAACTTAAATATAAGACAGATCAACATATTTTTCTTCTAACTAAAGGAACTAAAGGAGAAACTTTCAGTACTTTACCTCTTTATGTAATGGTCTAATTTTAGATAATGTTTTAGCACTATTTGTCACACTTATTCCTTCAGAACAGTTTTTAAATTTTGACGAAACGCCTGTCTTGAAATTATTATTACAGTTTTCAGTTCTTTAGAAAGTATTTTGTTTGAAGAACTGAAGTAAACTTTACAGCCGGCCGCGGTGGCCGAGGGGTCTGAGGCGCTCCAGTCACGGTCTGCACGGGCACTACGGTCGGGGGTTCGAATCCCCTCTCGGGCATGGATATTTGTGCCATCCTTAGTATTAGCTAGTTCATAAGTAGTTTGTAAGTTTAGGGACTGATGTCCCCGTAGTGAAGTCCCATAATAATAATAAAAAAAACTTTACAATTAAAACTAAGAGAAATTACAAGTACCCTACTCGAATCAGTAATATTATATATATATCCACCGTACCGTAACCTTCCTATCCCCTCTCCCGTCCCTTTCCGTCCCCGATTCGTTGCAGAGCGTGATTCGAAGTGCGGCAGCCGGAGGTGATGTTTTTATGACTGTGTTGTGTGATTGCGTGAGTGTTCTATTTTCTGAAGAAGAAGGCCATGGCCATGGCCATGTGGCTGTCGCAGCTCGTCGCCATGTCTTTGCGGTGAGTTGTAAACTGTCCTTACTATATATATGAGGAGCTACTTTTCAAAAAGCATTATGTCCCCTAAAGTAAATTTTTCAGGAGAAGCGAAAAACGTATATCGCAAAAAAATTGTCGATTAATTTTTCCGAATTTTATACCACATATTGGGGTAGGGCTGTTGATCAAAATGTGTTTAACACAAGGAAATTGCTTTTTATACTTTCAAGCTATGAGCACTTTAGTGATGGACAAAATGCGTTTTGTTGGGTTCTATTGGACAATCTGCCTTTTGATGCAAGCTATTTTGGACATAGAGCTTTTTGATTGTTTTCAGTCACATATAACTGATAAAAATACTATTTATTGTTTGAAAATACAATTTTTAGCATTCAGTGAAACGTTTTAACACCAAAAGTAGGAACAAAACCGAAAATGTGCTTCATTTACAATAATAAAGTTGACAATATTTTTTTCCAGAAAAGGCTCATCTTATAAAGAAATACTAACATGGACAATACGTTTGTTATATGGCAGGGTGATAGTCCGAGTGCAAAATTGAAGTATTTCATTTTCTCACCAGTTGTTTCCAAATGTGAGACTTAGTAGTTTTTCCAGATCGTCCTTCTTTTCTTGTTTCATCCTCATCAGTGATGACACTTTGGAGATATCTGATACTTTGTTAAAGCTGTATTCATGTTTACCTAATGGCAAAAAGCTCTTTGAAGCATCATCAGAATGGTGATGAGTGTTTTGATCAGTTACCCTTTCACCTAACATATAATTTTTTTTTTCAAATGGATCCTTTTCAGATCACTGATCCCACCCGCAGGCCTCAAAATTGTACTTATTTCCTTGAAATCAAATATTTCCGAATCTTTCCCTAAAATCCGCGTTTCGCACCGTCTGCATAAACATTCGGTACATGTTTGATTTCAATATTTCTGAAATTGTACGAAGTTTATTTTCTACTCGTCCAAATAATGTCGGGAGGTTATGTTCTCGACATGGAAAGCAGAGAAGTACATCAATCAAATGCACAGGAGAGTCTTTGAGTAACCAGAAAGCAATTGCTTGAATTACTGATTTTGTTTTCATTCGTTTTCTCGGTCCAAAGATTGATCTGCTCTGCAACAGTTACATATTCACTCGCTATAACATTCTGCATCGTAGCACAACAACGTCTTTACTGTCTGTAAGTCTTACAGACAGAATGATAAACGTTTATACACAACAATGCTTTGATAATGAAAATGAATACTTACTGGTCATTGTTGGGCAGTTAAATGATTTCGATTTAGTCCACTTGTCTTACAATGCAGTCAACATAGCTTAATAAAACAGAATAGAGGCAACTGTTGGACTTAATGCAGTTTGATTGAATCACACCAGAGGACAAAATGCTATTTGTTGCATCTGCTACTTTTCAGCGCTCTTTTTAAGGTGTTAAAGTGCGTTTTGACACAATCTGATTCCAGGAGTCTATAGAGCGGGTAATACAATACCGGACTTCATATCAAACTCTATTTTGTCCACCGGTGGACATAATGCGTTTTGAAAAGTTGCTCCTCATATAAATATATTTGTAAAGCTTATGGGACTTAACTGCAGGGCCATCAGTTCCTAAACTTACAAACTACTTATGAAATAGCTTACACTAAAGACGGCAGAAACATCCATGCCCTAGGGGCGATAGCTGCTCCAGCTACTACATATGGCAAACAGGAAGAAGTTTTAATATCCGATACAAAGAACATACAGACGCTTCACAAAAATTCCCACCCTCCCCCCTTACACACATACACACATACAGAAAGTTTTTCTCCTTGCACTTAACACTCTCTTTTTCGTCCTCTTCCACTTCATCCCATTCTACCGCACCCCTTTCACCACCGTCCACACTACTCCCTACCAAAGCCCAAAATTATTTTTGTAATTTTCGAATCAACGAATAACATACAAATTCAAATGTCTTATATGCCACCTATAACAACACATGTTAAAGTAATCATAAAATCAATACTCCTAGTATTAATATAAATATCATTCTGAAATCATATTATACACATATATTAAGTTTGTAATACAACTTTTGTTCTTATTTAATCTAAATTGGCATCATATTTACATCCTATAATAAAATAAGCTTTTGTCAGTCTTTGCTGAAGCTGAAAGACGTGGTAGTGGCTGTATAGTGGTAATGTGTGTGAAGTGTTTTTTAATTTTCCCACTTGAAAGTCGTGGGAGTTGCAGTGGTGTGCTGATGGAAGAACAGTGTTGTGAAATGCTATCCAAAAGCGGAACACATATGGGCAAAGTAAATGTGAAACTGTAAGTAACATTTTGAAGACGAACTTACATTGTAAGTATTCAGTGTAGCATACCAAAATCAGTGTTACCTTTTTTTTTTTTTTCGATTTCTGCCCTGCCACAGATACAAATGTAATTTGCACTAAATGTATACCATCTAATGATGAGCTGCTAGGCAGCTTGAAACCGGTAATGGTTTAATAAATCTTCATTAAGAAGAAAAAGGCGACTGGTTGCAGTAATTTCTGAAACCTATTTCAAGATTCAGTCGCAGGTTCCAACACAATGGATCAAAGTTTTATGTAAACTTTTGCTGCAATGGCACAGTGCATCAATGCACTTTAAATTATTTTATACGACAACTGTTGATATTATAAGATGACGGCTGTGTAAAACATTTTCTGACCAGAAGATGATGGCAGAGACCATCGGAACCGGTCGTCGCAATAATATTATACACTAGCGAGCTTGGCTTTATCGTTTCTGGAACATATCATAATATTCGTTTGCCTCCTCATAATACAAAGAGACGAAGTCAACAAAGAATCATTGGTCTAACAGCTGTTAAGTATCGTAACTGTGTGGGGAATGTGTCAGAATTCCAAAGGCTAAAAAAAGTTCTGAAGTTACTGAAGCACAAATAATAATAAGTAGCGAAGCGGGTTAAGACGGAGATAGATTTAGCTGAAATTTATACAGAGGGACAAATTGTGTTCACAGAGGATAGATTAAATAAAACAGGTAGTGGCGTATTTATTGCTGCTTCCAGAGCTTTATACTGTAGCGAAGCGGGTGTAGTTAATTCCTGTTATTGGTACGGGTAGACAACCGGAATAAATTAATAATTGGTTCTTTTTACCGACCTCCTGGTTCAGACGATTCTAAATATAATGTTCAAAGAAAGCTTGAATCAAAGTTAAAAGACATACTTAAAGCATACAATTTCAATTTTAGTTTTAAATTAACTTACCATCGACATGTTGACAAAACTACATGTTCAAAACTGGAGACCAGCATAAAACATCGTCTGAAATAGTATTGAACGCATTCTCCGAAAACTATCTCGAGCAATCAGTCCGTAACAAATGATACGGAGCTAATAAAGAGCATCAAATCCGATACAGTGATTAGCGAACACAGAATTGTCGTACCGAGACTTTCGAAATTCGCAAATTCATCAAAAATTAACGAAAAATATATCTATTTAAAAAAATCAGATAAATATTTGCTTTTCGCTGTCTTGAATGAGTGTCTAGATTCTTTCTAAACTAACAACGTGTGTGTAGAGCAAATGAGGCTTACATTCAATGAATTAGAATTTACAGCAACTGAAAGATTTGTGCCAAACAGTTTAAGAAAACAATGGGCTGACCCCTCGTAGTACACAAAGCAGGTTAGATCACTCTGGCAGGAGCAAAGAAAACAGCATGACAAATTTTAAACAGACACAAAACCTATAAGACGTGCACTGTTTAGCGGAAACTCGAAATTTAGTGCAGACTTCAGTGCGAGTGTCCATAACGAAACTCTGTCCAGTCATTTAGTAGCTAATCGAAAGAAATTCTGGCCATATCTAAAGAACACCTGCGGCAAAATACAAACAACGATGCCTTGACTGTGTAATAGTAATGGTGATGCAAATGATGACAGTTCTGCTATAGCAGAATTACTAAACACAGTTTTTCGAAATTCCTTCATCGCATAAGATGAAGTAAATACTCTACAAATCGAAACAAGAACAGCTGCCAACATTCTCATCCTTAAACTAATTAAGCAACTTAAATAGCTTAACAAAAACAAGTCTTCCAATACAGATTTTATTACCAATTACATTCTTTTCAGAGTATGCTGATATAATAGCTCCATTCTTAGCTATCGTATACAAACGGTCGCTCAAAGAAAGATGCATACCCAAATACCAGAAAGTTGCATGAGGCACTACAATTATCTAATGGAGTGATCAGAAAAATTGCAGGCACATAACAATGCCGTCAGTTTGCTGCAGGATTTTGGACCATATACTTGTTTTCTAAGATATGATCTCGATGAGAACGACTTATTGGCCCATAGTAAACACAGATTCAGATAGTAAGGTTCTTTTGAAAAACAGCTAGCTCTTTACTCACATTAAGTGATACATGCTATCAACAAGGGATCTCAAGTCGATTCCATATTTTTAGATTACAGGAATCTTTTGACACTTCTAATCAAATTGCATGCTTTTGGAATACCGTCTCAGATGTGCGATTCGATTTGCGATATCCTGTCGTAAAGGACACAGTAAGTAGTAAATTAATGAAAGTCATCAAGTAAAAGAGAAGCGATATCTGACGTTCACCTAGGAAGTGTTATGGTGCTCCTACTGTTCCTTACCGTTACAAATGATTTGGAAGACAATATGAGCATCTCTCTCAGAATGTTCGCAGATGGCCGGCCGCGGTGGCCGAGGAGACTGAGGCGCTTCAGTCACGGTCTGCACGGCCACTACGGTCGGGGGTTCGAATCCCCCCTCGGGCATGGATATTTGTGCCGTCTTTTGTATAAGGTAGTTCATAAGTAGTTTGTAAGTTTAGGGACTGATGACCCCGTAGTTAAGTCCCATAAGCTTAACAAACATTTGAACATTTTTGTTCGCAGATGATGCTGCGGTTAATAGATTTACCAAAAAAAAAAAAAATTAGTAGCTTACCTTAAATAATGAAACCTGTTAAGTCATCCATATTAACTCCGTTAAACTGCATTTACCGGATAAATCAGTCAAATATAAGGGCCATAAATTCAACTAAATACTTAGGAACTACTATTACGAAAAACGTTTCTGGACAAGAAACATAAAATATCGTGGGAAAGATGGACCAAAGGCTACATTTCATTGGCAGAACACCCAGATGATGCAATTGTTAATCTAAAGAAATTGCGTGCACCACACTTACCGCTCCTATTTTTGGAATACTGCTGCGCATTATATTACCCTTACTAGTTGGGACCACTCCCATGAACCACAGACATTGCCGAGGTGGGGTGCCTTGCGTGCCTCAACTATACAGATAGCCGTACCGTAGGTGCAACCACAGCGGAGGGGTATCTGTGGAGAGGCCAGACAAACGTGTGGTTCCTGAAGAGGGGCAGCAGCCTTTTCAGTAGTTACAGGGGCAACAGTCTGGATGATTGACTGAGCTGGCCTTGTAACATCAGCTAATGTGGCCTTGCCACACAGCTACTGCGAACGGCTGAAAGCAAGGGGAAACTACAGCCGTTACCCTTCCCGAGGACATGCAGCTCTACTGTATGATCATATGATGGCATCCTCTCGGGTAAAATATTCCGGAGGTAAAATAGTCCCCCATTCGGATCTCCGGGCGGGGACTACTCAGGAGGATGTGATCATCAGGAAAGACAATACTGGCATTCTACGGGTCGGAGCGTGGAATGTTAGATCACTTAATCGAGTAGGAAAATTAGAAAATTTAAAAAGGGAAATGGATAAGTTGAAGTTAGATATAGTGGGGATTAGTGAAGTTCGGTGGCAGGATGAACAGGATTTCTGGTCAGGTGAGTACAGGATTATAAATACAAAATCAATTGGGGGTATCACAGGAGTAGGATTGATAATGAATAAGAAAATAGGAATGCGGGTAAACTACTATGACCAGCACAGTGATCGCATTATCATTGTCAAGATAGATACGAAGCCAACACCGACAACAGTAGTACAGGTTTATATGCCAACTAGCTCTGCCTATGATGAGGAAATCGAAGAAATATATGAGGAGCTAAAGGAAATTATTCAGACAATTAAGGGAGAGGCAAACTTAATTGTTATGGGAGACTGGAATTCGGTAGTAGGACAAGGAAGGGAAGGGAAGATAGTAGGTGAATATGGTCTGGGCAAAAGGAATGAAAGAGGAAGCCGCCTGGTAGAATTTTGCACAGAACATAATTTAGTTATAACAAACACCTGGTTCAAGAATCACAAAAGAAGGTTGTATACGTGGAAGAGACCAGTAGACACCGGAAGGTATCAGATAGATTTTATAATGGTAAGACATAGATTCCGGAACCAGGTTTTAAACTGTAAAACATACCCAGGGGCAGATATAGACTCTGACCATAACTTGTTGGTTATGAACTGTAGGCTGAAACTAAAGAAACTACAAAAAGGTAGGAAAATAAGGAGATGGGACCTGGATAAATTGAAGGAACGTGAGGTTCTTAAGAATTTCAGAGGGAGCTTTAGGCAACAATTGACAGAAACAGGGGATAATAAAACAGTAGAAGAGGAATGGGTTAAATTGAGAGATGAAATAGTGAAGATAGCAGAGGACAAAATAGGTAGGAAGGCCAGACCTACAAAAAATCCTTGGATATCACAGGAGATACTAAATTTAATCGACGAAAGGAGAAAATATAAAAATGCAGTAAATGAAACAGGCAAAATGGAGTACAGACGACTAAGAAATGAGATTGACAGGAAGTGCAAAATGGCTAAGCAGGAGTGGCTAGAAGGCAAATGCAAGGATGTAGAAGAATGTATAAATAGGGGAAAAATAGATGCAGCCTACAGGAAAATAAAAGAAACATTTGGAGATAAGAGAAACAGATCTATGAATATCAAGGACACTGATGGAAAACCAGTTCTCAGCAAAGAAGGGAAAGCTGAAAGGTGGAAAGAGTATATAGAGGGGCTCTACAAAGGAAATGAACTCCGGGACAATATTGTCGGAAGGGAGGAGGATGTAGATGAAGATGAAATAGGAGATACTGTATTGAGAGAAGAATTTGACAGAGCCCTGAAAGACCTAAGTCGAAACAAGGCCCCTGGAGTAGATGATATTCCCTCAGAGCTACTGAAGTCTCTGGGAGAACCAGCCATGACAAACCTGTTTCACCTGGTGCGTAAGATGTATGAGACAGGAGAAGTACCCTCAGACTTTAAGAAAAATGTTATAATCCCCATTCCAAAGAAAGCAGGTGCAGACAGGTGTGAAAACTACAGAACCATCAGTCTAATAAGTCATGGTTGCAAAATATTAACACGAATTATATACAGAAGGATGGAAAAGGTGGTAGAAGCCGACCTCGGGGAAGATCAGTTTGGGTTCAGGAGAAATGTAGGAACACGGGAGGCAATACTCACGCTACGGCTTATCCTAGAAGATAGATTAAGAAAAGGCAAACCTACATTTCTAGCTTTTGTAGATTTGGAGAAGGCTTTTGACAATGTTGATTGGAATAAACTCTTTCAAGTTCTGAAGCAAGCAGGAGTAAAATATAGGGAACGTAAGGTTATTTATAACTTGTACAAAAACCAGACAGCGGTTATCGGAGTTGAAGGGCATGAAAGGGATGCAGTGGTTGGAAAGGGAGTAAGACGGGGTTGTAGTCTTTCTCCATTGTTATTCAATTTGTACATTGAGCAAGCTATAAAGGAAAGCAAGGAGAAATTTGGAGAAGGAATTAAAGTTCAGGGTGAAGAATTAAAAACATTGCGTTTTGCCGACGACATTGTAATAATCTCAGAGACAGCAAAAGACCTGGAAGAGCAGTTGAAGGGAATGGACAGTGTGCTGAAAGGTGCATATAAGATGAACATTAACAAGAGCAAAACTAGGGTAATGGAGTGCAGTGTAAGGAAATCAGGTGATCCTGAAGGAATTAGATTGGGAAACGAAGCAATAAAGGAGGTAGATGAGTTTTGTTATTTGGGCAGTAAAATAACAAATGATGGTCGCAGTACAGAGGATATAAAATGCAGAATGGAAATGGGTAGAAAAGCGTTCTTGAAAAAGAGAAATTTGTTAACATCGAATATTGATTTAAGCCTAAGGAAGTCTTTGAAGGCATTTGTATGGAGTGTTGCCTTGTATGGGAGTGAGACATGGACGATAAAGAGTGCGGACAGGAAGAGGATTGAGGCTTTTGAAATATGGTGCTACAGAAGAATGCTGAAGATTAGGTGGGTGGATCGCGTAACTAATGAGGAGGTATTGAACAGAATTGGAGAGAAAAGAAATTTCTGGCATACCTTGACTAAAAGAAGGGATAGATTCGTAGGACACATTCTTAGACATCAAGGAATTGTGAATTTAGCATTGGAGGGAAGTGTGTGGGGTAAAAATCGCAGAGGAAGACCAAGAGATGGATACAGTAAGCAGATTCAGACAGATGTAGGTTGCCGTTCTTATGTGGAGATGAAGAGGCTTGCTCAGGATAGGGTATTGTGGAGAGCTGCATCAAACCAGTCTCCGGACTGAAGACCACAACAAGAACTAGTTGGGACTGGCGGAAAACATATAAAATTACAGAGAAGCGCAGTTTTTCTGTATTATCTCGATACAGGAGGTTGAGAGTGTCATAAAAAAGAATTTGGTGAGAAAACGTAAAAGAGAGGCGTTATCCCTTCCGGTGAGGTCTGTTGGCGAAATTTCTTTCACCAATTAATTTCTTTTATTAGCATCCAAATATACAGGGTGTTACAAAAAGGTACGGCCAAACTTTCAGGAAACATTCCTCACACACAAAGAAAGAAAATATGTTATGTGGACATGTGTCCGGAAACGCTTAATTTCCATGTTAGAGCTCATTTTATTACTTTTCTTCAAATCACATTAATCATAGAATGGAAATACACAGCAACAGAACGCACCAGCGTGACTTCAAACACTTTGTTATAGGAAATGTTCAAAATGTCTTCCGTTAGCCTCCATAAATGAAAGTCAAGAAGGTTGAGGTCAGGAGAGCATGGAGGCCATGGAATTGATCCGCCTCTACCAATTGTTGTGAATCGTACGAACACGTCGACTGAAATGTGCAGTAGCTCCATCGTGCATGGACCACAGGTTCTGGAAATCTGTCTCGATACAAACGTACCGCGCCACGGCTATTGCCCCGTGCTAATCCATACATCAAATGGGCATCTGCCAACTCCGCATTTGTAAACATTGCACTGACTGCAAAACCAAGTTCGTGATGAACACTAACCAGTTGATGCTACGTACTGATGTGCTTGATGCTAGTACTGTAGAGCAATGAGTCTCATGTCAACACAAGCACTGAAGTCAACATTACCTTCCTTCAAATGGACCAACTGGCGGTGAATCGAGGAAGTACAGTACATACTAACGGAACAATTGGGTATTTCGACAATTGTCTGCACGAATTATTTCAATTTACATTTAAAGAGAAACACTAAATGAGGTCTAACATGGAAATTGAGCGTTTCCGGACACATGTCCACATAACATATTTTCTTTCTTTGTGTGTGAGGAATGTTTCCTGAAGGTTTGGCCATAACTTTTTGTAACACCCTGTAGAGGGAGACATGGTCAAAGTAATAAGACACGATAAATTATATCGAAAACGAAAAGATTTTTTTGGCCTTGTAGTTGTTGCGACTTTCGTTATTCGTCATTATTATTTCAAGGTACGAAGTTGATAAAATTAATAAGCCTGTCCAACGTCTGCTCCCCAAGTAACAGGTATTCTTACCGGAGACTCTTCTGCTGCTACAAGTGTTGCCAGCTTCGAACATTCTCTCTTCCAGCAGGGGTTTTTGTTTGTCATTTAATGGGTAAAATGATAGCAATAGGGGACGACAACTAAAACGTGGGGTAGCTTGTTGCATTTGATAATGGAGTTAAACAATCACATATGAAACCCAACTTAACACTGAGAACGTCTTGCTGCAGATCAAGAAATAAGTGAAAATACATATTTAAGTGAATTATGCTTTTATTAACTCGTGCAGCCGCGATTGCGAGAGGGTGTATTTAGAGAGAATAAGAAGTTATATTTTTAGCCACGACTGAACTACAGGCCCAGACAGGGGCAGCACTAGTGCTACAGCGGGAATATGTTGGACTGACGGCGCCTTCCGTTCTATACACATACCGCTGCATTTCTATAAACTCGCGGGTGATTGTGAACACATATGTGCGGCAGCTTTCGCACAATAGTTCGCGAAACAATAGTTTCCAATGCTGGCAAAGAAGTAAGGACAAGAAGATTTCTCACGTTGCTTACATTACTTCGTACGTCGAACTGCAGTTTTCATTCTACGGCAAAATGAGACATAACCAGAGGAACCGATAAACTGATTGCGACCTGTGCCGTCAGGTTTCATGCTTCATAGGTTGCTGTTCTGTAGAGGCGGGAAACGGCCGAAATATGGAGGTCAGGTGGTGTGCCCCCACCGCAAAGAAGCCGTGTGCAATCATTCAAAATAACAGATGGAATGACCGTTGTGGTTGTTGGTCATATTGAGAATTTATAATATTAATTAATTTGGGTCTCTACTCCGCCCCCACTAGACGATGATCCGCTGGTTATGAAAAATTATTGTGGCATTAGATTGATGGGAAAAATTACTTTTATGTGGTTTAACCACGGATTAATTTGATCAACTTTCACAAATTTAATTGGGCCATAGCTTTTGACGTATTAAGCGATTCGTAATTTTGCGTACTGTTAGACTCTGCAATCAGAAAATTAATTATTTAATTAATGCACACTATCTTTGTCATAAGAACTCGACAAGGTGGCACGGCACACTGGCACCTTTGTATTCGGCGGAAAAAGGTCTCAGGCCTATAACCTTAGGCCCACCCTCCCTCCAACACTTGAAATTCGTCGGGAAACTCGACAGACTGGTGGATGGAATGGTTGTGCTTGTGGAGAAAGTGATTCCTGAGGACAGTGCGAGGTGTCCGCACTACCAATATTTCATTAAATTGTTCTTGTAGGCCCCGTGCTTGTCGCACTGCCTCGCAACAGATGTAAATTTAACTTTTTTTTTTTCCAAATTCCATCTAAATAGGCATACCGATTTTAAGTGCCAATTTAAATCTTCAAAACTAAATTTATTATAGTTTATTATAAAATCTGTTTAATCTGTTATATATATGTATATGTTCTCGGTTCTGTGCCCTCATACCAACTAAAACAAAATCCCGTTCCTTTTCGGTTCCTTTTCCCTTATTTATTCTTTTGCTTCGAATCCTCAGTGCTCCCAGAACTCCGTACGGCACTGCAGTTTCCTTGCCACTCTCTGTGACGTCACACATCCGCGCGCCCGCACGAAGCCCAAAGGAACACCTCGGAGAAGGAAAATATAGATGAAAAAAGAACAGAAAATATACAATCAAATTCCTTACACTAAAGTTAAAAGAAACAAAATATATGAAAATTTCTTCCTGCCTAACACCTATTTGACTCGTACTTGTTTGTTTAGAGGTTGAAATCTAAGGTTCCAATTTTTTGAAAGACGAAATTCCAAAAATATGTCTGTACCCTTACAACAGTTATTGTTTATACGATTAACAGTGCGGAAATTTCGAAAATCTACGCGACCTTTGAAATCTTACAATAGTTGGTGGGTGTTGGGCATTCTCGTTATTTCTTCCGGAAATTGACTCTAAATTAATAAACCTAGGCGTTAGTGTTTTGAAGGAGTCGTGCCGGGGAAGGCACTGCCTCGCTATGATGCGCCAGGCAGGACTATCTCTGTTGATGTGGCTGGGTGGCTCTGGGCTGCTAGGCAGGAAATTAATCAGGGTCTAGAATGACATAATTTCATTTGTACGAATCTGGAAAATTCACAGGCATTCTCTTCGGCAATATTTACATAACTACAAGTTTTGTGTACGGTGCAAGTATATGTCTTGGAGAATAAACCTATCGTAATGTGCAGGGCGAATCGACAGGAGAGCGAACGCTCTAATAAGTACGGAGAGTATTTCTCCTGCATTGGTGGCACACTGGGCACAACAGGACAAGTTTCATCTTCTTCAGGCGTACAGAGGGAAAATGTTCGTAAACCTATTGGACCAATGTGCTACGGTCATCAGTCCCTAGACTTACAGATTTCTTAAACTAACTTAAAGTAACCGCAGGACCACACACACACACACACACACACACACACACACACAGAGAGAGAGAGAGAGAGAGAGAGAGAGAGAGAGAGAGAGAGAGAGAGAGACCCCAGTGAGGACTCGAACCTCCGATCGCGAGAAACCGCGTGCTCCAGAGTGAGGCACCTTAGAGCGCTCGGCCACTCCACCGCGGCCGCGCAATTGGCAAGGGAGACTAACAAGGGAATGGTCAGACTTGTCATGTCGAAACCTGTGTTGCTATTTTTACCACTGTGAGTTAACATTGAAGGATGTCTGTATGCAGACTGTTAGCTGCTGACATGACCTGCAAGTCGGTAAAAACATTTATGACATTATTGTCGCATGGTTTTCGCGCTTACAACTCCCTGTTGTACATCTCTGGCCTCTCTCGCTTAGACCAACGCCATCTAGGGACAAGGTGGCGTTAGCTACGCGCCGCTCTCCTGCCACAGCAGTGAGAGAGCGATCGTACGATAATTAATAAATTCGTTGACAAATGTAGCTGATATGTTATCTACAACATTCTTTCCAAATAGCTATGAAATAGACATAAATACATATACGGTTTAGAACACGTCAAACTTTTATTTCTTGTAATTACCGCAAAAATGCGAAATATTGATACTATGTTCAAAACCCTTTTCTTTCTTTCTCTCTTTTTTTTTTCACCAAGAACATAAAAGCAACGACGACATATGACAGTCCTGCGAATCACAGACGTTGTTAGACGTCAAACTCGGCTGGTGTTAGGAAGGAATCAGGGCTAATATCAGTTTATTTCGAGGCGTGCCACGCATATTTAATCACATTTAAAACCGTGGGGAAGAAAACTGATAATGTACGACTGATTGCAACTAGAGAATATTGTCACGGTGATAGATAGGAAACTGCAGTGATTTGCACACAATAATTTTCTCTGTTAGTTTTCTGTAAAATGCCTTTCACTGGCGGAAAAATTCTCTAACGGTTGAATTACGTTCGCAGTGCCGGGAGGAATCTGAAGGATATCTACTTCTTTGTCAGGGTGAGCTGGAAATACAGCTTTTAATGAATGGGAACTTTTATGACCTGACCACGAACTAGAAGAAGAGAATTGTTTCCGCAGAATGGAAGAAAAGCATGGCGCATGAAGTGTGTAACTTTATCATTTTCCATTTTTACAGACTTCGATGCGTCTACCACAAGATTGTCTGCGTAGAACATTGTTTGTTTGACATGTGGTCCAAAACTTCCAGTTGGTTCTCGAAGACACACATATAGTTTAGGCAGTAATGAACCATACAGACTAATTATGGGCATTATAGTGTATGAATGGGTGGGTGTAGTCGTGGACTGCTAAACTGCCTCAATATGTCGTTCCCCTTTGAATGACAATGTTCTTTTCGCACGCATTTATTTTTGAAAACTTGACTAATCTGCATTGTAAACGTAAGATTCACTAAAACTGGCGATCTTTTTTTTGCAGTCGTATAAAAAGCTTATATTATTTCCATTTGAGTCACTTCATTTTCCGACCTGTTTCTCGATACAAATTTTGTTATTTTTCGTGCCACAATTTTATGTAATCTTTTGAAGCGACAAATCAAACTTTGAGAAGCTGTAAATTCTTTAGCGCCTATCGCGTTGGCAATCTCTAACGTACAATTACGCAAAGTTGTGTCATTGACACTCAATGACCGTCGTCTGGCATCGGTAAATTGCTCAAAAAGTCGCGCATTTATCTGCGTCCAGCGATTTCCTTTTTCCATCTATACAATTCACGTTTAGAACGGACAAAGCGCTACCTATTTTGAACAGTACTGACATGTAGGCGTTTCTTGCCACTTTCGTTCAACCAATACTTCACCGCCTTTTCTTTGTCTGATAGTGTAATTGTAGTTGCTGCTGTTGCTTTCGGAGATAATTGATGATGGTACGTGGCACTATCACTCGAAGAGTCTTCATGTGTGCAACTTTCTTCCGTTTCTTCGCCGGCTGTAGATTCACAGTCTGCAATATCGATTGTTTCAGTCGTTTCTAGCCACATGTCTGCGCTATTTACATGCTCGTCTAGAAATTTAACTACCATGTCGCACATCACGTAGTCTTCGCGCGTGTTTTCTGTTGATTGCTTCATTTGGCGTCTGTGTTATATCTCCATGGCAAGTAGAAAAACATTTACAGGGTTTGCCATCACCTGTGAAGGGAGATTGAATGTTCACCGTAAAGTTGCTTGCGGATTATAGATGTAGATGTACGGAATATCTTTAACATCTCTAACCTGTTTCAGGGCGGTATGTTTCGAAATATGTACCAGAAATGAAAAGGAAGTGCATGCCACAGAAACGAATATTCGTTTCCCCTTTCCATCAAATCCGTGCAATGATATTCCTCTTTAGTGAACGCCGCCTTAAGACGGCCGCACCTCCCGACCATGCGCACAACGCTCACCATAACAACAGCTCGCGACTCGCCATTTCTAGCCGACACCGCAACCACCAAGCAGGAAAAACAGCCATTTTCGTGATTTTTTAAATTGATTTCAAGGTCATGTCATCATACAGACTTCCTTCAGTGTTAACTAACAGTGCTAAAAAATCAATACATGTTTCGGCATGACACGTCTGACCACTCCCTTGAAAGTAGTTTCTTTCTCTTATGACATGATGGCGCATTCAGTGTAACACGCGAGAATGTGAGGAGTGACAGTATAGATAAATTTTGACGCCTATTTCATTTCTCTCCAGGGGAGACCCAGTTGAGCATGTGGGACAACAGGGACCAGAGATTCCGGCGGGCCGCGCGGGAGTAGCCGAGCGGTCTGGAGCGCCAAGTTGCAGATAGCAATGCCTCCTGTGTCGGAGGTTCGAATCCTCCCCCGGGCATGGATGTCTGTGTTGTCTGTAGTTTAAGTTCATAAGTAGTTTGCAAGTTTAGGGACTGATGATCCCGCAGTTAAGTTCCATAAGCTTTACAAACATTTGAACACTTTTGATTCCGGCGACAGCTGCGTTCGGGCTCACAATTGAAGCTTAGCACAAAATGCCATTAGTATGACATAGCACAAGAATGCAGAGGTGTATGTTCTCCAGGCGTATGAGACACTAATAGCAGCGCTAGTTGAGCAAATGTTAATCTGCAGGTGAAACCTGTGATAGTTGCATCAGTAACAGGCATAGCTGTGCATGCGATTAGCGATAACTAAAAATGCTGCGCATGTTTACAAATTCAAATGTTCAAATGTTTGTAAGGCTTATGGGACCCAACTACGGGGTCATCAGTCCCTAAACTTACAAACTACTTATGAACTACTTACGAACTCGGACGGCAGAAATATCCATGCTCGAGGGGGGATTCGAACCCCCGACCGTAGTGGCCGTGCAGACCGTGACTGAAGCGCCTCAGTCCTCTCGGCCACCGCAGCCGGCCGCTTGTTTACATTAACCAATGTTGAATTGGCGCACCTACACTTACGCAGCATGAACAGTGACACAGGGCTAGTCCTATCTCTTAGCGTAACAAAGTGAATAAATTCGCTGATTTACATAGTATAAAAATAGGTCTACTAGTGGTAAGCTTTTCTTTCAATTGTATTAATATTCACCGTAAGCTTTATTTGTTTCTGTTGAATTAAAAATGGATTTAATTTGGATATTTTCGTTTACTGTATGTTATGTGTCTTTCAGTCTACTACTTCCTTCCATGTACATTTTTATTAGAAATACACCAAAATGTGAAATTGTAAACATTAGGAAAACTCCTCGCCACACTGAACTATGGAACCTCAGTTATGTGCAGATAGCCAGTGGCGAACACGAGTGATATGTGCAGGCCTCAAGATTAACCAGGGTACCAGTGCGAGAACGGTTTTGCAACCCTGCACTTGCCAGCAGCGCCTTGCGAGAAGAAGCCGGAAGGGTTAGCATTACCAGAACGATATTTTCACTTTGCAGCAGAGTGTACACTGATACGAAATTTCCTGGATTATTAAAACCGTGTGGCGTCACCGGGATTCGTACCTATGACTTTTGCCTTTCACGGGCAGGTAGCCCGGCACCACATCACGCTCCGTCCCCGCAGCTTTACTTCCGGTACCTAACCCCCTAATATCCAAACTTCACAGAAGTTCTCCTTCGAACCTTGCAGGACTAGCACTCCTCGAAGAAAGGCTATGGTGCTGACATGGCTTAGCCGCAGCTTAGGGGATGTTTCAAGACTAGCATTCGATGCCAAGTGATCTGTGAAAGCGAGAGTGTTCATCCATCACTTACCAGTTGATGTCACGGGCTACCCCTCACCTCATTCATCTCCAGGCACCACTCACGTCACGGTTGAGTCCCACTGGCTGTCGCCAGCCTACTGGCCTATACAAACACGAGAGGCTAACCCCCAGACACTTCAGACGACTTACACAAACATGGCCGCCCCACGACGCTACGAGGTAGCGACGGATGTAAGGGGGAGGGGAGGGGGGAGACTGGGTGTCGGAAGAGAAGTGTTTGTAGATCTATTGAACCAAACTCCTATGGTCATTAATCCCTAAACTTACAAACAAAATGACAACACACGCACACACAAACACACACACACACATACACACATACACATTCCCAAGGGAGGTCTTCAATATCCGACAGCAATGGCCATCGAGTCCACACCTTGATGCGTTAGACTACGCGTTCCACGCATCAGGGTGTCTGCCTTGGGAGGCACTCTCAGAGGGGCGATAAATGGTCTAAAAGGTAAGTTATGTGCCCCTGTCAGGGTTGGTTGGCAAAAGGAGGGACGATGTGCAGGGTTGGGGGGAGTATTGCATCAAAAGAGTGGCAGTGACTGGGGGATAGCGCCAGAAAGGGTAACACTGACCGGGGACCACCAAAAGGCGGTCTACAAGCGGCGAGGGAGTGAGGCGCGCTACTATTAAGTTTGTGACCCAGTTGAGAAATGCTGTAGATCCAGCACTGCTACGAGGCACTCCAGCTCTGACACGTCGGACACGTTCCAGAGACCCCGTTCCACAATGACTGGATTCCCTGAGACCGCCGCAATGCTGACGCACGCAGGTGCGCCGTCCGTGCCAGGCGCAACTGTCAGCGCCGAGTGCAAGGGCGCCAGGTCGACAACACTTGGTCCGATAAGAGGGTCATCGCACGTTGGATAGCGGCTTTAACCCCTCAAGCGTGACGCCGCCTTCTACCTGACGGCAACTGCAACGTCATACAGAGCACTGGAAATAACGTTCTGGAAAAATAGCGTGAACAGTAAAGGTATAAGGTTGTAATAGGCTAAATCACTTTAGCCACAATGAATTGTAATCAAGCTATAAAAATGAATTGCTTACAAGATTTTTTCTACGATTGAGAAAGCTCAAAGCTTGTCGTTAGTATCCAATACACCGGAAGGCAATAAATAACCATCCATCAAAATTCACAGAACTTCATCTTCTATCAGCCCACTTCATCTGCTATCAACCAAGGAATTGCACACTACTTTCGAAAATCGGCACACAGACGAAGACAAACGTTCGTAAACTCTGTCAACATGAAGGTAAAGAAAGTAGGACACTGCCCTCTAGCAGCTGTCCTTCAAACTGCATCGGCAGAAATGAAAAATGGAATAAAATAGTGCCGACGGCCCTATGACGTCACTCATGCTGAGTGAGCGGTCGGCAGCAGACGTGATATACCATCGCACACGCTTGAGGGGTAAATGCCGTCTGTTTTAAATAACATTTGGCTATTCCCAAGAGTCAGCAGCTTCCATGCGGTTAATACTAAACAGATATCAAATTTTCATTTGGATCACACTTCCTTGGCCCTTGGAAAAAAAGTGTGAAGTATTCTCCCATATCCTTTTCTAACAAACTGTCAAAAAAATTGAAAAAAAGCTTATTTTTTTAACAATGGAAAATTCGATAGGAATATCAATAACGGGGATAGGTAACAACTCACCGTAATGAGGATCACTGAGCTGCTAACAGACAAGAAAACAGATAATCACATTTACACAACAATTTTTTGTCCATGGCCGAAGCTTAGTTTGTAATTCATGCACTTTCAAGCTATACTGAAACGTTTCCTCGTGGCTCACACTTTCTATTCTGTCGAGGAATTCCAGAGTTAAAACAAAAGTTATTTTTGTGGTATGTCTTTGGTTCTAGGTATATTCTTATGGTTGGAACTATTATGTGCATAGGATTATTACACGATTCACTTTATTACTTCTCCTTTGTTACAATATGATCTAATGACTCGTTTCATGACCATGGATAATTGTTCCTCAGTTCAGTACTGCGGGACATGATGAGTATAAAGGAATAGATGTTCTATTAGCAGCTTCGAAGTCACAACCTGCAGAGAGTCAACCATATCATTCAATCCATAGGCAACGCCACACCCCCTGAGATTCTGCAGCAAGAATCAGTGAATTTGTAGTGAAAAAAGGACCACTACTCAGGAAATCCCTTTCCCCAAAAGACCTTCACACACACACAGTGATCCCAAGGCCATCACTCTTTGCCTCATGTGTTTATATCCACAAAGTGTATAACTTTTGCTTAGTGTTCCACACTTTAATTGAATTCGTTGATAAACATTATATTACTAATTTAACTTCAAACTTCAAGTTTTATTTAATTTCAGTTCTACGTTTTGTTTTATGAATTTTGCATGGCTCATTTAAAAAAAATCACTTAAATGTTTAATGTCACACTGAAATTTTTACCATGATTAATGGTTTTAATAGGCTAAATCACTTTAGCCATAATGAATTGTAATCACGCTATAAAAATGAATTGCTTACAAGACTTTTTTTTTAAGATTGAGAAAGCTCAAAGCTTGTCATAGTATCCAATACACCGGAAGGCAATAAATAACCACCCATCAAAATTCATGTTCTAGGGAACTACCCCGTAGCGCTTTGCACGGTTGTGGCCATAGCTACCCTACAGACAACGCGAAGTCTTGTACAACGGGAGACCTTTCCGCAAGGTCACGGTACAATGTGTCGGTGCCACGAAGGCACGCTGGGAAGGGGTTGGAACACTTGCGCGGAGTGACACTTGCGCGGAGTGACACTTGCGCGGAACCCGGGGCCCTTGGGGCGCCTGATGGCTTTTCCTGGGTACAGGCACACCAAGAAGTCCAGCGCTGCTGTGGTCAAGTTTCCACACTGATACATAACACGAAAATCAGTGAAATTGCACAACCCTTTCAAAGCTGAAGAGCAATATAGTAACTTGTTCTAACTACATATTAATACGCTGAGTGTTCCTCCTGTAAACAAAAAGGTATTTTAATAGTGATAATGTTTGGAGAGTTATGAAGACAGTCTATGCTACTACAAGACGATGACTTTCCACAGTCATACCTCCTAAAAGCATATTATTCAGAACACTAAGCATATCAAGACACCTGCGCAAGCAATAAATATGTTAGGCATCCTGCACAGATACGTTGATGTAATTGATCGCTATGTAGTTAACCCCACTATCACGCAACTTCCATCTCTTTAAAAATAGCTACTATGCTTTTTAATAGGAGACGCAACCTTTAACATTCAATTAAAAAACTTTAATAATAAGTCAATAAGTATTTTACATACTTGAAGCGTTTATTCGTAGACCCCAAAACGATTTGGCTGTATTCGAATTACAAATACATCTAAGAAATATATTAAGAACGGAATGTGTAAGGGAATCTCACAAACCGAAAAATGCTGAAGTTAAATTCTATTTTCCATCACCGTCATATAGAACCATTTTTACTCCGAACTCGTCATAAACCAACAAGGAGAAACAAGTTGCAAGACTGCCAGGAAAAATGAAGCGAAATTGGCAGCCAATAGTTGGTTATAAATTACATTGCCTGTTAACTGTATAAATATAAATTACGGAATACGCGGAATTACTGTTCAGTGCAGTCAAAAAGGTCTAAGGTAATAGGCAGTGGTTTACAATCAGATATCCGTATCACTCTCCTCCTCAAGAAGTCTGTGGGAAGATTTATATTCAGAACATTCAAGAAAAAGGTGTTGAAACTTGTAATGTAATATACGCTATTTTTAGCGAACGTCCCGTTACTACTGCTCCACCTCGCTCGGTGGGCCTTTCCCTGAATACGGCACAGGTAGCAGCTGGAGGGCGTGGAGTAGGGGTGGTGTATCGCTACTTCTGTAACACCCTGTTCACTACCTGCAGCGTCCGGGTCTCCGCGCAAGTGTCTACACATTCCATTTCCGCGCAAGTGTCACTCCCCGCAAGTGTCACAAACTCCGCTGGGAATTCTCCGTGTGATTATAGCGAATCGGCGAATTTTACGAGAATCGGCAATTGTGAGTACGTTTCCGAAGTTCACTGATCGGCACTCACAATCCAGATGGTGGAATTGGCCACAGAGAAAATAGGGTAGTGTCGTTTTGGACCTGCAGAGCTGCTGATGAAGTTTGATGTATTTTAGAAAGTTACTAAGTTCTTCCCTACAAATGGACTCTCATGAAACTTTAATAAAACCTAGTGATACAGTTTCATAAAGTAAACGGCGTAACACCGTTAGTAAATATAGTTTTTTAACAGAAATCTGTAGCTAAGGTACAATATTCAAAATATTTAGCTGTTTTCATTGATCAGTGGTTGAAATGGAAGAAAATGAATGAAGATCTGCTGAAACGTTTGGTCATTGCAAAGTTTGATGATAGACATCTCACTATGCCTATTTTCATTGACTGATTTCGTATGGAGTCATATTCTGGGGCAATTCAACATTGAGTAAAAAAGTATTCATTGCACAAAATAGTGTAATCAGAATAATTGCTGGAGCCCGCTCAAGATCATAAGGCAGACATTTATTTAAGAATCTAGGGATCTTCGCTGTAGCTTCACAATATACTAATTTACTTATGAATTTTGTTATTAACAATCCGACACAATTCAAAACTAGTTGCAGTGTGCATAGTTACAGCACTAGGAGAATGTATAATACTCACTATTCAGGATTAAATCTAATAACTTTGGCACAAAAAGAAATCAATTACGCTGCCACAAAACTCTTTGGTCACAAACCTAGTAGCATCAAAAGTCTGACAGATTGCGAACTAGTATTTAAAAAGAAGACTTATTGAATTATACTTTGTTGCAGAAACTGTGGTCTAATACGCGCTGTTCAGTGGAGCCACAGTTACAGTATTTATTTAAAATGGTTTTCGTGTGCCTCAACTCATGCCTATTCATGCTGACTTTGACACACGAGCGCTAAAATCACAATGGTGACAACGCTTGCATGAATACGCTGCTTCCAGTCTCTTCTGAGATTGCCTCATAACCAGGTTTCGCCCGAGATCCAGTTAACGAGCACGACAGGTAACTAGACCTCCTCGTCTGATCCATCGACCAGCACCGTCATGTTGCAGCAACATAACCCTTAGAATCATCAGTGGCAAAATATGAGGAATAGTGTCACCCTCTAGGAGGAAACTATGCACTCTGTAAATATGAATGCATTGTACAACATCTGTTAAGCTGCAGTGTGATAGAACACATGGTTTTTAGAATGGGAAGTATGCATTTCCTGATTATACGTCTTTTGTTCTGAAATCTCTCTTCGATCAGTCCTTAGAGTTTGTATACAGTGATGAAATCACCCTTTATACGCTGAAGCATATTTTAAATCTTACAGGTAGAATGTTCAAATGTTTCAAAACGGAGGAAAACAACTGCCAAGGTCATAGGTCCATAAACTTGCAGACTATTATAACTTACGCTAGAACAACACACTGGCGTTACTAACTACTGCTTTCCAATACATTTATTCTCTAATGAAATTTGTCATTAAAAATTATCTTTTTTTCAATCCAACAGATAAGTTCATAGGATCAATACCAAAAACAAGAATAACTTTCACAAAGTCACTTACTATGGATCATGAAGTTGTCCACTATTCAGCAATACACATTTTAAATAACATGTCACCAGCCACAGAAATTTAACTAACAATAAAATTCAGTTTGAAAAGGGTCTAAAGGATTTTTGGTGGCCAACTCCTTCTACACCATTGATGAATCTCTTAGCATAAGTGATTGATTTATGTTATTGTATATAATATTCATAAATGTTAATATTGTGTTCAGTCTGACTTCAGTACTAATTTTTTGCAGTAATGAAATCTTTGTAAATAAGATTTCTAAAAAAATCCAAAGCCTAGTATATTCAACATTTAGTACGTAGTAATAAGTTTCACGTCCTTCAATATGTAAATATTCTTAAGATAATTTTTTATGACCAATTCCACATTCACAACGGCAATTACAATTGTGTATTTTGTTATGACATGCTCTACATCGAAGATGATCTCCTCAGTTTAGACCTGGTAGAACGAAAAGTACATCTAATCTAATACACACCTGTGCTTGAGGTAGGACTCGAATCGCCGGCGAAAAATGCCGTGCTATGCATGACATGACGCCTTACAGCCAGATCTTTGATTTTTCTCGTTTCCTTACGATGATCATTTCTCCCTGTGAAGGTTCACGTCAGCGTAACATTTTCCCGTTCAGAGGGGAAAGCTAATGAATGAAATTCAGTGCTACGTTTTCTGTAAAAAACATCTCTCTCTCAAACAGCACGTGTCGGAACTATATGGTTGCAGAATAGTGGCGTACAGATCCTGTAGTTTATCGTTCGGCGATATTACTTATCACGTTGGTAAGGATCAACCATTTTCCAAACGCTATGTAACTGAGCGTGTTCTGTGAGGTGGGGGGTTGGGTGGATGTCGGGGGCAATGCAATTCGGCAGGCTCGGTCTCTTTGTTCCCGTGAAACTGCATAGCTCGAGAGGACAGTGTTCTGTTGGCTGTGGAAAAATTAGTGAAACGTAACGTTATGTGAAGTTTAAGACTTTCCCGTCGAATAAAATGTTTTTCGGAGCTTTAGTGCTTTCCGTCGGTCGTTGTTTGCTACAGCACAAGGTATTTCGTATGGAATCTACCAGTCATCTGTTGCTGAGCCATGGGAGACTGATGAGTATATACACTATATTCTTTTCATTCTCCACTCTGGGGAGTAGAGTGCGTTGCTTGAGATCGGTCCATAGAGACTCGCGGCTTTATTCAGCCAATTATCAGACAAAGTGATAGTGGGCCAAAGGAGGGTACCAATTGGGAATAAGTCGGAGGGACTTACCAATTCCGGCATACACCTTACAACTAAGAAAAACCTACCGATGACCTTGGTTGGAACCGAAGGAATTCGGAGAATATTAATTTATTTTTGCAACGTTGTTCTAGTCAGAAAATAAAGTATCAGGACAGTACCAGTGCAATTGAGACTACCAAAAATTAGGAGTCAGAGTTTTATATTCTCTCAATGGACTAGCTTCGCCCTGGAGGAATCACATTCACGAGAAAGGTATCCTCTGCAGCGTGACGATGAGTCCCTTCTACGTTTCGCAATATTAGTACACTTCGCGTATTTCGCGCATGCGTCAAAACATTGGAGAGAGTCGGGCGACACTGCCACTTGCTGGTGGAACATTACGGAATTCAGTTGCCCTCTGTACTGCCACTCGCCATGGACCCAGCACTGCCGTTTTCGCTTTGAAGAAATCGTAGACCTGACGGGGTTTCATGCTTCACCTAGTTGGTATTCACTGTCCCGGTTCGTTAGATATTCCGAAACGTTTATTTCCAGGGTTCTGTAATATCGCAGTCCAAAAACGATGTTGCTGTGGCAAGTATTGATTTTTATTTCCAGTTGAAATACAATGTTCAGCAACAGCAGGCAGAGACTACTAGTTAGATAACGTCTAAACTGTGGTCATCTCTACGATTTGTTCAAACTGAAGATGAGAGAGAGCGACTCCGTCCGTGCGGAGCAGCAATACAAACAACTGAGGCCCGCAGTTCCACCGACGAGGGCGCTGCCGATAGGCAGTAGGGAAAAACTGTAATGATTTGACGCATGCGCTGAATACGCGAAGTGTAGTATATGTTACGGAACGTAGGTCCTCCTCACCGAACACGAAGCAAGTACATGCCTCCGCTTTCAGAAGCTCCTGCTTGGCTGGTCTTGGGACCTCCATGCCTTCACCATTATTCATACCAGGGCCTATAAGTTGTTGATCAGCCCCATCCTTTGCTTCTTGAATATCTCCGGGTTTCCGCTCATCCCTCCTCTCCCCCATATTCTACAAAGCTATATAAATCCTCCAATGACACAAGCTATGCCTCACCTACTGCATCTGCCACAGCTACCCCTCGTGGACCTCCACGATGTTATCCTTTCCACAACCTCATTTTTCTCAAACCTATATTGTGAATACTATCTCCATGCTGGACTCCCTCAATCATGTAGTCATCCCTCTCCTACCGATCCCAGTGCGTTGCCACACTCCACTACCAACACATCCCACCTGCCCTATACCTTTCCTAGTGAAACTTTCGCCAAGTCTCCCCTCGCATATACTGAGCTTCGTCCTGACACCTATAACTAATTACAGTTAGGGCTCCCTTCTCCTTCCCTTCCTTCCTCTTCGCCACGCTCACAATTCTTCCCTAACTCGAGCCTCCCCTTTCCCCGAGTTCTTTCGTTTCACAATGCATATCGGATTTGCCTCTGTTCTCCTACTCCTTTCTCACAGTCCATCCAGAGCAGCAACCTCTTCCTCACTTCATGGAATCTACTTATGAATTACCTTGTACTAAAGACGGCACAAACATCTATGTCCGCGCGGGGATTCGAACCCCCGACGAGGAACGGCCTCGTACATCGCAGCAATGCGCTCGGCCGCTCCGCAGCGGCCGACTTTAATCTCCCAGCATGTGTTTTTACTTCCATTATTGTCTTTGTTTTAGTTCTGTTTCACCTTTAATCAGAGACTAGGGTATCATCAGGGGTTGCCCCAGTTAAGTTTATAGGACCACTATTATTTTTTATCTAAATTAATGATCTGACCGGTAGAGTGAGTTGCATTCTGCAGCAGTCCGCTGATGATGATGTGTTGTACAAGAGGGTGTCGTCATTGAATGATAGTAGTAAGCTGCAGGATGACTTGGACCAAATATGTAGGTGGTGTTAAATGTAGAAAAATGTAATACAGATGAATAGCAGAAACAATCCTGTAATGTTTGAACACAGGATTAGTACTGTGCTGCGTGACAGTCGCGTCAATTAAATATCAAGGCGTAACGCTGCACAGCGATATGAAATGGAACGAGCATATAAGGACAGTTGTGGAGAAGGCAAATGGTCGACTTCGATTTATTGGGAGAAATTTGAAAAGGTGTGATTCGTCTGTAAAGGAGACAGCATATAAGACACTTGAGTATTGCTAATGTTTTTGGGGTCCCCACCAGATCGGTATAAAGGAGGTCATAAGGATACTTCAGAGACGGACGGTGAGGTTTGTAACTGGTGGGTTCGATAAATCCGCTGTTACTGAAATGCTTAGGGAACTAAAATGGTTCATGCGCTGGAGCGGAGGCGACGTTCTTTTCGAGAAGCACTGTTGAAGAAATTTATAGACTGACTGCAGAACGATTCCACTGTCGCCAACTTTCATTTCGCGTAAAGACCACAAGTATAAGATTAGAGATATTTGGACTCGTACGGATGCACACAACTATTCGTGGGGTGGGTGTGGAACAGGAATGCAAGTAACAATTAGTGGTACTGAGTACTCTCCGCCACGCACCTTTAGGTGAATTGCGGAGTATGTATGTAGATGTAGGTGCAGATCTTCTTGTTTTATTGTTTATGTACTTACTTGTCAATGATTTTGTGTGAAGAGCTGAAGAGCAGCCTCGATGAGAGAAAAAGGGGGAAAAAATTACTTATCTGTCTTCCATGTGTCACCTAAAGATGACTGGTAAGTATAAAGTCTAAATATAGTATGTTGTATTAGACGGACTCATGACTCGTACGGACATCAGATTATGTCAGTAAATGGACTTGGAGAAAGGAAAGTTCCCATGCTTAGTGCCGTCGTCACGTACAGAGTAGCACACACGGTCAACACGTCGACCTTGTTGCTGTTTCCTCAGAAAAGGCAGTAGAGACAGTGGGCCATCACTTCTACGAACAATGGACGCATGAGTGACGCAACGCCGTCTTTGCAGATACGCGTAGAGAAGAGGATCCAAGGAGAACAAATATAATAAAACAAAACACAGAACACTCCAAGAACGAATTACGTGAAGTGATCACAAATAGATATTCGTACAAGAATCTACGGAAAATAAACTTTCGCGGTCTATACATGAATTGTGAAGTTACAACATATTTCACTGTGCAGGTGGTAAGAAGAGGAAACAGAGGACATGTCCGTTCCAATAAAGTCATTACGAATTTCATTCTACACCATATAATCTGAAGAATTCGGACACCTGGCTGAAAATGACTTACAAGTTCGCGGCACGCTCCACAGGTAATGCTGGAATTCAGTATGCTGTTGGTCCATTCTTAGCTTTGCTGGAAGGTTCACAGAGTGATCCACTGTGGAGGAGTGTTGATGTAGGCCAGTGAGGCCTGGGATGAAGTCGGCATTCCAAACAATTCTAAAGGTGTTCTATAGAATAATTCAAGTCATGCTCTGTGCAGAACAGTCAGTTACAGGGATGTTAATGTTTTGTAACCACTCCGTCACAGGCCGTGCGTTATGAACAGGTGCTCCATAGTGTTGAAAGATGCAGTCGCCATCCCCGAATTGCTCTTCAACAGTGCAAGAAAGTGCTTGAAAAATCAGTGCAGGCGTATGCTGTGATAGTGCCACGCGAAACAAGGGTTGCAAGCTCCCTCTATGAAAAATATGACCACACAATAACTACACAGCCTGTAGGCACTACAAACGCTGGCAAATGACGTTCACCGGCCATTCACCATACTCTGCTATCGGATCGCCACATTGTGTACCGTGAATCGACAATCAACACAACGTTTTTCCACTGTTCAGTCGTCCAATGTTAGGCTCCTTAGACCGAGCAAGGTGTCATTTGGCATTGATTTGCGCCATATGTTGCTTATAAGCAGCAACACTACCATGAAATCCAAGTTTCCTCACTTCCCGCCTGTCATAGTACTTGGAGTGGATTCTCATACAATTTCGAATTCATGTGTGATGGTCTGCCATCGTGGGTTCGAGTCCTCCCTCGGGCATGGGCGTTTGTGTCGTCGTTAGCATAAGTTACTTAAAGTAGTTTGTAAGCCTAGGGACTAATGATCAACGTTTTTAAGTCCCTTAGATTTACAAACATTTGAACATGTGCATATTACACTGTGCCTCTTTAACTGTCGGCGATATGTGGCAGTCAAAATACGGGGTCGATCTGCACGCTTTCGTGCTGTACGTACCCCTTCAGGCTTCCACTTCACTATCAAATCAGAAACAGTGGAAGTAGTGATTTTTAAGAATGTGGAAATCTCGCGTATAGACTTCTGGTACATTCACCTGACTACGTACGAAGTCCGTGAGGTTCACTCCATTATGCACTCTCACAATGTCTATTGACTACTTTAGTCGCTGATATCAAGTATCTTGCAGAAGGTGGCAACACAATGCATCTAATATGAACAAGTATGTTTTGGGGGGAGTTCAGATACTTACGATCAGATTGTGTATTTGTCAGACGGACAGTAACTGTATGAGCAATATAGGCGAGTGAACAACATACGCAGATATCAACATTTGAGGAAGACGTGTAGTTGATATCATAGTAAACGGTTGGAATAATTAACGAATCGTTCGTCATTTGAATCGTAGCGATGCCGCAATTAGAAGAACGTGATAGGAATGTTTAAACCACGACCTAACACAGCATGAAGCAGGAAGAGATCGTCCAGGAAATACGACAGAACATTACGACCGACAAATCGTCGGAGAAGCAACCGAGGTCACGATTCATTGATCCGACGTCCAACGCTACATAGTGACTGCTGTTACTCGCTTTTGCCAATCACAGCCTGCAGATTTCTACGACACATTCTTTACTCGTTGATCTTAAATACTGAAATGTCATCTCTGAAAATTTGAAAATTGTTAAACTCTTTATGTAGAATGATAAAGATTCTATTACTTGAGAAAAATTCACGCTTCTCAAAATTTAGTTAAACTCTCGAGTTTATTTATATTTGGCATAGTCGGGTAGCCAATGGGCATTTTACCCTACGCATTAGGACGAAGTGGTCATTTCACAGAGAAATTTAAAAACTGTTTTTATAGGAAAATAAAAATAAAAATTAACTAATATCCAATTCTTTTCGTTCCTAACAACATTTACTTATCTAAAAAAATATTTATATATGTATTCACCTTGCATGACCAGTACGTCAATGTTGTTATTGTTGTTGTTGATGATCTAGTCTTGAGCCCGGACAACGGATCGGTGCAGTTCTCCACCCTACTCTATTCTGAGGAAACCTTTAATCTCCCAACAAGAACCAAAACCCACATCTACATATGTACTCCATAATCCACCGTAAAGTACGTGGCGAGGGTACACTGTACCAATACTAGACATTTTCTTTCTTATTCCACCTCCAAATAGAACTATGGAAAAAATGTCTATATGCCTCTGTACGAGACATAATTGTTCGTATCTTCGTCATCATTACGCGAATTGTAAATAGGCGGCAGGAATATCGTTCTACAATCCTGCCCTCTAAATTTCCACAACATAATTTCTCGAAAAGAACGTCGTCTATCCTCCAGCGAACCCCATTTGAGTTCCCGGAGCATTTCCGTGACAGTTGCACATTGGTGAACCCACGAGTAACAAACCTAGCTGCTCGCCTCTGAGCTACTTCTATGTCTTCCTTTGAATTGATCTGCTGCGGGATCCAAACACTTGAGCAATACTCAAGACGTGATCGTACAATCGTTTTATACGCAGTCTGCTTTACAGATGAAGTATATCTTCCCAAAATTCTCCCAATAAACCGAAGCCGGCTGTCCGCCTTACTCACAACTGTCCTTACATGTTCGTTCCATTTCATATCGCCCTGCAATGTCACACCTAGATGTTTGAAGGACGCAACTGTATTAGAAAGCTCATTACTAATGTTGTATTCGAACATCATGGGATTGTTTTCACTACTTATGTGCATCACTTTACATTTTTATACATTTAGAGCTAGCTGCTATACTTCACACCATCTAGAAATTTTGTGTAAGACATCCTATATGCGCCAGCTTCGGTGACTGAGCCGTGTGCGGCGCGCCAGTCACGGTCTGCACGGCCACTTGATCGGGGGTTCGATTCCCCCCTCGGGCATGGATATTTGTGCCGTCCTTAGTCTTAGTTAGTTCATAAGTAGTTTGTAAGTTTAGGGACTGATGACCCCATAAGCTCTACAAACATTTGAACATTTGAATCATTCTGTATGCTATTACAGTAAATTAAAGACGACACCCTCCCATGCATCACAGCATCATCAGCAAACAACCGCAAATTACATGTTACTCTGTCCATCAGGTCAGTTACATAGATAGAAAATAATAGCGGTCCTATCACACTTCCCTGGTACAAGCCTGGTGATACACTCGTCTCTGATGAACACTAGCCGCCGAGAACAACGTACTGCGTTCTATTATAGGAAGTCTTCCAGCCAGTCACAAATCTGTGAACCTATTCCATATGCTCGTATCATCATTAGCAGTCTGCAGTGTGGCACCGCTTAAAATGCCTTTTTGAACTCGAGGAAAAACACAATCTGCTTGTTGCCCTACATCCATGGCTGACATGTGAGAAAAGAAAATGCTGAGTTTCGCACGAAATATGTTTCCTAAAGCCGTGCTGATTTACAAAACGAAGCTCTTCCGTCACAACGAAATTTATTCTAATTGAGAATACGCTACAAAATTTAATAGGAAACTGATGTCAACGATATTTGAATCAACTTACCATGGTCTCGTGGTTTCCCTCTGCGGTTTTTAACCTAGACACTTCCCTCCAATTTTAAATTCTGTGTCGCGATTCCATTATGTGTAATAATACAATAATTGTAGAATAAAGCAGCCCAACAAGTTACACATTGTATTAGACACATGATCTAGGTTTCGGCACAAACCATGGGCGCCTTCATCAGAAGATTAAAATTAATGCCTAGAAATGAATGATTCAGTAAATTAACAAACAAATATGAAGTACTTAAAATAAATATTTTTTTATTTGTACAAAATCATATGTATAAAGACGTACTCACATAAGACGTAAAATACGAGCGATATGCTCAAGTCAAAAAGATACATAAAGTTAGAAAACATGTAAGCAAGAAGCTAGCAAGTCACATTTAAAAAGGAGCGGCTAGCCGTTGTCGTGCTACTCGACAGCCGACTGCGGCCTCAACTGTGGAGAGGCGCATGCGCATGCGCATGCGCTGTAACAGATCGAACCCGCCCGTCCATATAGGCATACGAGGCAGTTCCCTTGGGCGCTGGAATTTGGGGGAGGGGGGGGCAAATTTGGCGTGCGAATTTCCGCGAGTTCGCGGTGCGGTTTACTTTGCTGTTGCGCTGCGGTACCAGGAGCGATGACTCCCCGGTTATTACATGTAGACAGAGCAACAGGCGAGACACAAGACTGGCGTCATAGTTAGATGCCTTTTCTGTGACTTCAGAATTTGGCTAAGTAAGCGTTTAATGAATAGACGAGTAGCAGTTAGCAAGTAACCAATCCATGATCAAAGCTAGCTATACTGCAATAAATTGGATTGACGAGATATTTCATGAGATTAACAACCTAAATCATGTATTGGGCTATCTCTACATAATACATGATGTACAAAATAAAATACTCAAATCTGTTCTTGAAGAAGGTTTTAATTTGGGGGAGTCTCTAACTCACAAAGACTCTAAAGATATTGATGCTACTGATCTATGCAATAAATTACAAGCCATTGCTAGCAGATTACCCAACAACTCAGGTTCACAGGACGTTTTATTTGTAAAAATTGACTTATAGACACTGTACTCGTACCTAATTTACAACAACATCTACATAGATATTCTGCAAATCACATTTAAGTGCTTGGCAGAGGGTTCATTAACCACTTTCATAACATTTCTCTACCGTTCTATTCTCCAATATCGCGCGGGAAGAAAGAACACCTAAATCGTTCTGTTTCGATCTGACTTTTCGTATTTCATTGGGATGGTCATGTCTCCCTATGTAGGTGGGTGCTAGCAAAATATTTTCACATTCAGTTGTAAAAGTACGTGATTGAGATTTCGCAAATATAACTTTCCGCAACGAATAACGTCGTTCTTTTAATGATTTCCACCTCAAATCGTGCAACATTTCCGTGACGCTGTCCCCCTTGTAACGTGATAAAACAAAACGAGCTGCCCTTCTCTGAACCTTCTCAATGTCTTCCGTCAGTCCCACCTAGTGAGGGTACCATGCTGGACAACAGTACTCCAGGAGAGATCGCACAAGTGTAATGTAGGCAGTCTATTTGGTGGAGTTGTTGCATCTTCGAAGCGTTCTGCCAATGAAACGTAACCTTTGGTTCACCTTTCCCACAATATTTTCTATGTGTTCTCTCATGTCTAAGTTGATCGTAATTGTAACTCCTAGGTATTTGGTAGAATTTACGACCTTATGGTGTGACTGATTTATCGTGTAATTGAAGTTCAGATGATTTCTCTTAGTGGTCATGTCTAGTACTTCACACTTTTCATTGTTTAGTGTTAATTGCTAATTTTCGCACCATGTAGATATTTTGTCTAAATCGCTTTGCAGTTGCTTTTGATCCTCTGTTGACTTCACTAACCGATAAACGACAGCATCATTCGCGAACAGTCTTGTTACTGCACTAAGAGTGTTTACTCTTCCTGTGTCTGCAGCCGCAGCCAATGGTAAGCACAGCTTCTCGAAATTAAAACTGTGAAAACATCTCTGCGATCCACAATGATTCAAGAAAGACTTGTGTGGTTGGCAACTTTGTCAACTGAACGAGAAACTGCAGGTACAATTGATCTCCTTTAGATCGTCTAAGATTTTACAAAAGCCACGGCAAGAAAAATGAAATTTGTGTGACTCTTTGTATAATGCAGGTTATAATTCTATCAATTATTGTCAACCAAAACCTTTTTAAAAGACAACATGTAAAAACGATGAAAAAGTAACATTATTGCATGAAAGTTTATGATGTGTACCATTTTGATGGGGAAATATATTTATGTAATGTATATGTTGTGATTACGTATTTTAATAACAAAAGATGCAATGTGTATTTCTAATGATTTTTTATTGCGATTTTATTGAATGGGGCGCCATTAAAATAATTTGCCTGGGGCGCCGAATTTTTTCGGACTGGCCCTGGTAAGAGACGCATTAATACAGAACAGACGAAAAACGTTACAGTCTGTGAATAAGCAGTTAACAGAACAGACGAAAAACGTTACAATCTGTGAATAAGCAGTTAACAACAGTACTTTTTATATAATATCAGTTGATTTACAAATTTGGGTTCAGAAATATTCAAATAGACCACAGTTTTTAAACATAAAAATGTGTTGTTACAAAGCTTGGAATACCAGGCTTATTAAACAGTGAATATCATATTAATTGGAAGTAGAAAATATTATTAACCGAAATACACGAATAACCCATGTAAAAGAGACAAATTCAGGGATAATTGAGTAACGGCTTCAAAGTACCGAAGAAATCTTTATTGCTATATGTAGCTGCTCGTTGAGAATGAAATTATCTTTCAAAGAAAAAGTTTGAAAATTTCCAATTCTTCAAGAACATCGAGTTTCTTCCCTTTACTTTGTGTATGCAAAATACTAACATCCTGAACATCGATTGGTTGGTGATTTGCAATTAGCAAATGGTCAGAAAAGGAAGAGTTGTAAACGTTAGTACCTTTATTTCCCTAGACAGTGTTCTTTACATCTGGTAGCAACAGCTCGTCCAGTCTGTCCAATTTAATATGCAGGGCAGGACCCAAAAGTAATTTTATAGACGCCGGATTTTTGTGAATGGGGCACTTAAGATTTCAAATTGTGAATGAGATTACTCTTAAGGCTGTTAGAGGGTGAAAAAGGCTACATTGCAATTATAGTTTTTACTAAGAAGACGACATATTCTATAAGACACGAGACCCAGAAAACGAATAAAAAAGTACTTTTTGTCTTTTTGATCGGAGCTAAAGGAATCGAGGGTGGTAACTCTTTTATTAATTTCCGCGTGAAAAATGGTATATATTAAAGTGAGTTCAAAGCCATAGTTCACAGCAATGGTTTTGATCGGCCTAATTTCGTAATCAAGATTTTCTTCAGATAGATGTGGATACATCGTGTTTCGAAGAATGGAAAAAGGTTTTTTCTAAGAAAGCGAATGTGTAGTGGAAGCTGAAATGATCAGTATACGTTTCTTTCCGGAAAATGTTAAAAGAGATTTTATCGTCAGTTATGGATAGAGTCAAATCAAGGTACCAGATTTGCCTGTGTTTATTTTGAAGTTCACAGGTGAAAGAAATTTTATCATGTAGTTCGGTAAAGATTGTAAGTAGATGATATATACCCGTATTGGGACCATTATAGACGATAAAAATGTCGTCTACGTATCGATAATAAGAAAGACTGCCCAGATTGGTAGCAGAAAATTTCTTGAAAAATTTCTCCTCCAACGAATTGATGAAGACGTCACCCAGAATACCGGGGTTACCCATAGCAAGGCCATCAAGTTGTTGATAAAGTTGCCCGTTAAATTAAAAATAATTTTATTTGGTGACAATATTGATTAAGTTCATGACATTTCATTTTTAAAAAGACGTAAATTATCTTCTACGATGGCAAGAGCTTCTGTTACAGGGACGTAGGTATATAAATGTTTCATGTCGAAGCAAAGAATTTTAGTGTTTTGGTCTCATTGTAAATTTTGGATATTTTGAATTAGGCTTTTGCTATTTGCAACGGAATAATTATTCTAAAAACCGTATGATTTTTTCAAATTAAAAAAAAAAATTGTTCAAATGTTTGTAAAACCATCGGATCAAACTGCGTGGTCATCAGTCCGTAGCTTACAAACAACTTATACTAAGGTAAACTAACCTAAGGACAAAACACACACACACACACACACACCCACACCCATGCCCCAGGGAGGACTCGAACCTCCGACGGCGAACAACCGCGCGCTCCGCAGCGAGGTGCCTTAGACCGTTCGGCTAGTCCACCGCGGCTCAATTTTTTGTATAGAAGTTTCGCTTAGTCATGATAGGCACTGTTAAAACAGTTAGTGGTTTTGGGTTCATGTCAATTAAATGTTTTTTTCTGTTAAGGTTTGAGTAAAAATGTTGCATCATTAATAGCAGATCTTATATACATTTGTAATATTATTTTCATCAAAAAATTGCAAAGTTCTTGTTGTATACCCTTGCTTGTTACTTACTGCCAAAGAACTACCTTTGCCAGATTTTGTAATGATAGCCTCCTTGTTTTAAAATTTGGGATTAATATTTGTGACAAGGTTTTTGTCATTTGTAAGATCGGTTAGCCGCTCTATTTTAAATGTGACTTGCTATATTTCTGGCTAACATGTTTTCTATCTTCATTTATCTTTTGGACTTGAGCATAGCGCTCGTAATTTTACGTCTCATGTGAGTACGTATTTCTACAAATGATTTTGTATAATTAATAAAAAAATATTTGTATAAAGTATTTCATACTAAATAATGTTTGTTAATTTACTCAAGAATTCATTTCTAGGTATTAATTTTAATCATCTGATGAAACCACCCATAGTTTGTGCCGAAATCTAGATCAAGTGTCTAATACAATGTGCAACTTGTTGGGCTTTATTCTACAATTATTGTAAATTTAGTATGGTTGCAGAAATTTTGTCAAGATATGTTTAAAATCGTCAAGTCTAACAATTTGTCCTACCTATCAAGCCCCTCTTTTAGTCAAGATATATCAGAAATTCCTTTTCTTCCGAATTCCGCTCAGTACCTCATCATTGCGCCTCGGTTGCACAATGGGCTGAACGTCCTCTGTAATAAAAAAAGCTGAGCCAAGAACAAATCGAACAAGAACGAACAAACATGATCAACGTCCGCAACGAAAAGAACTAGCCATAGAGCAGAAAAAAAAAGGTGGAGTGCCAGACTGTAAATTCAAAGGTCGCGGGTTCGATCCCCGCCAGGTCCTAGGATTTTTATCTGTCACTTTCCACTGTGGTGTCCAAAGCAATCTTCGGATTGTTGACTGCTTTACCTTTTTACCTCATCATTAGTATCCCGATCTACCCACATAATCTTCAACATTCTTTTTGCACCACATTTAAAGGTTTCTATCCTCCTCCCGGCCCTACTAGTTATCGTCTATATTTCACTACCGTACAAAGCAAAACTACATACAATTTCCTTCAGAGAAGACTTCCCGTCATTTAAATTAATATTCGATGTTAACAGATTTCTCTTTTTCAGGAACGCTTTTCTTCATTTTGCATCCTCTGTACTGCGACCATCCTTTGTTATTTTGCTTCTCAAGTAACAAAACTCATCCACCACCTTTATTGTTACCTAATCTAATTCCTTCAGCATCACCTGATTTTCTTACACAACATTCTACAACATTTATTTTGCTCTGTTAATACTAATTTCATACGTTTCTTTCAAGACACTATCCATTTCGTTCAGTTGCTCTTCCAGGTAATTTGCTGTGTCTGATAGAATTATGTCATCAGCAAAAAGCAAACATTTTATTTCTTGACCTTGAACTTTAATACCTTCCTCATTATTGTCCTTGCTTCCTTTCATAGCTTGCTCAATGTACAGGTTGAATAACATTTGAGAAAGGCTACAGACCTAACTTACTCCCTTCCCTAACAATGCGTCAATTTCATGTCCTTCGTTTCTTATAATTGTTGTCTATTTTTTGTAAAAGTTGGAAATAACCTTCCGTTCCCTAAATTTCACCCTGTTGACTTCAGAATTTGCAAGAGTGTATTCCTCTTAACATTGTCGAAAGCTTTCTCCAAATCTGCAAAAGCTAGAAGCGTTGTTTTTCTTTCCTCAGCCTAATTTCTAAAATAAGACGTAAGGTATTGCCTCACGTCCCCCTACATTTCCTTTAATTCAAAACTGATGTTCCCCGTGGTCAGCTTCTGCCAGATATTCCATTTCACTGTAAATGTTACAGTTAAAATTTTGCACCCTCGACGTTTTAAACTGATGCTTCAGTAATTTTCACACCTGCATGCGTCTGTTTCCTTTAGAATGGGGATTACTACATTACTACATGTTATCTCGCCTGTCTCATACATTTTAGGAATAGCCTTGTGCCGTGGCAGAATAGCCGCGCGCACTAATGCGCCTATCTGCGGTGCGCGCTGCCCTTCGCTGTCAGGGGTTCGAGTCCTCCCTCGGTAATGGTATTTGTTTTGTCCTTAGCGTAAGTTACTTAAAGTAGTTTGTAAGCCTAGTTCGTCCTGGAAGCATGATTCCGACTCTGTCGCCGATGTCATCCTTTTCTTGTTGCGTCGTTAAGGTGATCCCTGTCTAAGAAGATGCATGAGATGGTTTTGGAAGGAAGGCGGCTGAGGGAACAGTAAAGCCTTCAACACCCACACCATCTACATATCTGTCAATACATTCACCGGCAGCGGAGACCGAGTGAGGTGGCGCAGTGGTAACGCACTGGACTCGCATTCGGGAGGATGGTGGTTCAAATCCACCTCCGGTCATCCAGATGTAGGTTTTCCGTGATTTCCCTAATTCGCTCCAGGCAAATGCCGGGATGGTTCCTTTCAAATGGCACGGCCGATTTCCTCCCACATCCTTCCTCGAAAATCCGAGCGTAAGCTCCGTCTCTAATGACGACGCTGTCGAAGGGACGTTAAACCCTAAGATTCCTTCATTCTTCCTTCATCTGGCACGAGGAGACTGTCGTTTTTGCAGACCGACAACCTCGTCTAGTGTCGTGTGTGCAAGTTGTGAAACATCTTGTAGAAGGAGCAGGCGTCTGGAGGTCGTCTTGCCTAAGTGCCACTTCATAGGTGAGTTAGTGTTGTAGTCGGGAAAAGGCGATATTATCGGCCCGGAACAGCGTAATTCTGCTTTGGAGTCATTTTTTTTTTTTTCAAACTTGACGTTTTTTTCATCCCATCCGGGACAGATCTTTGCCCGTCATAAACAGGGTGAGTCATAAGGGGTAACACCACTTTTATTTCGTGAACGATTACACATATTGAAACGAGATTTTCGGCACATGGTATAGCGTCAAGGAACACATGTAGTTTTGTATGGTGAATGCCTTTTGCACCTGTATTTACAGAGATATTGATGCAAGTACATTTTTTCCGCTTACTTTTATAACGGCATTCAATAGCTCGTCAGAAAATGTTGACGTTGAAACCTGCTGAGAAAAAAATCGAGAAATGTCCTAGAAAGTGAGGGCACGATGTTTGGAATCGGCGTTAGCAGGGACGACACTGCCTTGCGGAGCTCTAGGGCTGTACCCGGGCCGCTGAAACTTTGCACTTGACGTTTACAGATAACAAGTGAAGAGCAAGAAGCGCGAGACGCTAGTCGCCAGGAACGATCCAATCACAGCGCGGCAAACGCTTCCGGTGGTCACGTGCCGTGACCTCAAAGTTCCCGCGTTGCCGGCTTTGTTCAGTGCTACCGTAAACACCATTGTTAGTATATAGTGTCTACCGCTGAGGTTTGTTTTACTGTGAGTGGTTTAACTTTACTTTCCGAGTTCAGGTAATTAGATAATGTCACCGAAAAGACGTTTGTCTGGTAATGTTCTCTGAGTAAGTTCTCAATTTCGTATGTATAAAAACGTCGAAGCATATGCTCTGAGCAGTTAGTTCATTCTCGCTACAAACGATCGGAAAGAAGTGGCTACAAGAAATAAATATTGCTGCAGGTATGTCAATGTCAAAACTTCTTTTATATTCGCTGGTCAAACAAATAAGCCTATTACGCTCACATATGTAGTAGACGAAATCACAAAGGAGGAAGGTAATAAGGCTGTCCCCACGTCACTGCAATTTTAACCCTATAGAATTAGTATGGAGTGACGTGAGGAATTGCATAAGGAACAATAACAAGTCTTTCAAAATAACAGAGGTGGAAAGGCTGTTGCGTGATGCAGTTGCCAATGTGGATAGGGAAAAAAAATTCCAGCATGTTGAAAAACTGATTCGGGCAGCACAAAGAATGGGAGGGATCATCAGTGATCATGAACAGTTAATATATTGTCTCGGTGATGACGACGATGAAGGCGATTTTGGCAGTGACAACAGTGTAGGTGGAGATCTGGTTGGAATTGCATCACTGTCGCTGTAAACTGGTGACTGAAAAGCATTGTGATTACAAAACGTAGAGAGAGAAGTTACTATCTCGTTTATTGTTTATTACGTATCTATCATGATCAAATGCAAATTTACTTTATTACAAGCGTGTGCGTTGTTGTGCTCTTGTCTACATTAATAGGTCGTTAATTGCTGCTTTGTGATAGCAGCTCATGAAGGAATTATTGTATGCACTTTTATTGCTAAACTGCTTACTTTTACGAGATGCAACTGAAAACCGTTTCGTCTACTATGTGTATAGAGGCTAATGTTGCAAAGCCGCTGTAGCAGTGTAGCCAACTTAACTCGCCGTAACGCGAAACGTCAAGTGCAATGTTTCAGCGAACCGTGTATACTTAGAATTGCTGCACATTTGACTGTTGTATGCACTACAGGCTGCTCATTTCCGCTTAAACATTAATTGCCGGAAGACATGTACATGAACGAGAAGGAGTTGGATATATTCAACGAGCTTAAATTTCATGGAGTGGCGATAGGTTCGTCATGTTTGAGGCAAATTGAGCTGGCGTCCGCCATGTTATTTGGGGTATCGGCTGACAGCTCGTATGCCACACCCACTGTTGTGGGTTTACAGGTTCACGTTTCAAATAAAGATTGACTATTGGATACGGATGTGCACAAAGTTCCGTCAGACTTTTTCGAAGCTGCGAATTGACGAGCCTGGTAGTATATTTCCTAAAAATGCGGTAATTAAATATCACAAACCTGCCAGTACTGCCAGTAATACTGTTCCACTTCTTCGAAGTATAACAGTTGAGGTTTGCAATAACAACGAAAGTGCCGCTCAGAAAATATTTGTTTTGGTTTACGTTATAGGAGGCGATCCAATTATAATATTGTAAAAAGATATAAAATAGCCAAGATCGCTTATCATCAGTTTTTATTAATGACGACCGGTTTCACTGAACTATGTTAGCATCATCAGGTCAGATAAAATATTTTACAAGGCCATAATCTTGTAATGTCAAATAGTTGTTATATAAAACGATTTACAGTGCATAGGTGCACTATGTCATTATAATAAGACGTAATTAACACAGTGAGTGACAAAAGCACTCACTGTGTTAATTACGTCTTATTATAATGACATAGTGCACCTATGCACTGTAAATCGTTTTATATAACAACTATTCGACATTACAAGATTATGGCCTTGTAAAATATTTTATCTGACCTGATGATGCTAACATAGTTCAGTGAAACCGGTCGTCATTAATAAAAACTGATGATAAGCGATCTTGGCTATTTTATATCTTTTTACAATATTTGTTTTGATTATGATGCTAGTACACAGTCTAAACGAGCTTGAAGCATACAGTGAGGAGTACTTGTTATGACGAAAAACCATGACGATGGCTTTGCATCTGTTAATGTGTTGTAACAAGTGCTTTCATAAAGAATACATATCTTGTGTTTACTAAACCTATAAAGTCTACAAACATGTAAAATTGCTGTTGAAGGGTGTAGTTGTGAACATTGGTGGACGAAATTTGTCTAAAAAGACGAAAGTGACAACAAAATACTGCAGTTAAAATGCGCCTAGGTCATTTGCTACAAAAGCATTCCGCGTCGAAATAATTGTCGTTATTAAGTTTCCTTGTTGCCATGCTGAAACGTTTCTTACGTGAAATTTGAGTACAAAGACATAAGTGATAATAGAATATTGCAATAAAAATGCGCCTGAGTCAGCTGCCACAAAAGCATTCCACTTCCAAATAACGTATCATTAATAACTTTCGTTGTTGTCACGCTGAAATAAGTACATATTTGTTGCAAAGAACACAGACATACACAAGTGAAAAATTTTGGCCTGTCACTACTGCTTCCACATTTTGCACTGGCTACATGTCAAGCATGCTTGATCATGTATTGTCAAAAACAAATGAAAATATTTTTAAAGAATGTGCAGACAGACAGACAGAGCGATAGAAGAAGAAATATCTCAAACCACACTAGGTAGAAAACTGAGCATTTTTTTATGGCGTCTACTTCAAGGGAGTTGCAGGATAGGTCATCTGAGGCTTCACTCTTGGGGCAGCTAAGTGCCATCAGTCAGGAATTTTGTTTGAGTAAAGACAGACTGAGACTAAACAAGGCAAGTACTTGTCGTTTCATCACTTCGATTTATGCATTTAAATGCTTGACACACTTTAGGCATATTTCATCATCAAACATTGTATAGGCTTTACATTCTAAATACAATATACACTAAATACAGCACTTCAAGCTCAACACTAACAGACGATAGACATACTCCTCTTCAGTGTACTGACCACCAAAAATATGGCGGCCGAGTTTACAGAAGTTGCCGTATAGAGCGCTGTAGCTCGTGTGTTAGCCACTCTATGAATTTTAAGCTCGTTGGATATATGACTTTTATATGGTTAATGTAAAAGAAATGCCGTGTAAATAATTCAGCGGTATAGGACTATCTAACAGGATCACCAAAATCATGATGACGCTAGTGCGGTAAGGCTGCTTGAACGTCAAAACGAGAACATGAAAGAAGACTGTAACCGACGGAGTACAGGAAGCTGCTGTCCTGACTATGACGCTAATGAATCCTCACAGTGGTCGGAGACATATTGCGAAGGAATGTGGTATCAGCCAGACGAGTATCGTTCGTATGTTTTATAGACACAAATTCCATCCGCATCATCAATTATTACATCAGACTCGGCGAGCGTGTTTTCGAACGTAGTACGGAAATTCGTCGGTTTACCATTTAGCAACTGTGAGACGGCACTACGTTCTTTTCCAACGTGAGCTCGTTACCAATAAAGCAGCATTTTGCATCCACGGTAATGTAAATGTGCATAACTTGCACCACTGGGCAGCCGAAAACCCATATTGGTTTCGTCAGGGGCAACATCAACGGCCGTGTAGAGTAAATGTATGGTGCGGCATCTTTTGTGGCACCATAATAATTCATCCCAGGCGTGCTGATTGGACAATCGTACGCACACTTTCTTATGAACATTCTGTCAGTTCTTCTGGAGGAGGTACCATTGCATATTCGAAATTGTATTTGGCTGCAAAACTATAGATCTCCAGCTCAGTCATCCTGTGTTGCAAAACAGATACTGGAGGAAAAATTTTCTGGACGATGGAAAGGAGGAAATTCTGTTGTGGAATTGACTGCGACCCCCTTGGATTCCTTTCCTTGGGAGGCACCAAAGCTGTAGTCTATGACGAAGCCCCAATTACGCTAGACGAATCGCCTGTGCATGCTGTAAGAAGACTGCATCCGTTCATCGTTATTTCGAACGGCGATTGCAAATGTGCCTTTGAGGCCATTGTCAACATTTTGAACACATATTGAAATAAAGCATAAAGTTGTGTTTCTATAAGATCTAACCTAATGTTACGTGTGTACGAAACTGCATTGCAATGTCAAATCTGTTGACACTATTTTTGCACGTAACTGGTAACACCGTCATTATGTACTTACGTTCAGCATGAAATGACATCTCGTTAAGAAGAATAACTTTTCAGAATGAAACTTTCACTCTGCAGCGGAGTGTGCGCTAATATGAAACTTCCTGGCAGCTTAAAATTGTGTGCCGGACCCGGGACTCGAATCTGGGACTGTTGCCTTTCGTGGGCAGGCGCGCTCCCACTGAGCTATCCCGACACAACTCACGGCGCCGCCGCACAACTTCAGTTCTGCCAGTACCTCGCCTCTTACTTTCCAAACTCGACAAACGTTCTCCTACGAAACTTCACAGCTCTCCTGCGAAACTTGCAAGACTAGCACTCCCGGAAGAAAGGATATGGTGAAGTTTCATATCAGCGCACACTCCGCTGCAGAGTGAAAGTTTCATCCTGGAAACATCCCTTAGGCTGTGGACAAAAAATGTCTCCACCATATCCTTTCTTCCAGGAGTGATACTCTTGCATGTTTCGCAGTAGAGCTGTGAAGTTTGGAAAGCAGGAGGCAGATTTGAAGTTGTGCGGCGGCGCCGTGAGTTGTGTCGGGGTAGCTCAGTGGTAGAGCGCTCGCCCGCGAAAGGCAAAGGTCCCACGTTCGAGTCCCGGTTCCGCCTCACAATTTTAATCTGCCAGGAGGTTTCAAGAATATCTATTGTGATCAACAAATTATTTTTAATATAATTTTTACTTTAATGGGTGGCATATGATGCTCAAAAATTCAAACGTTCAAATGTTTGTAGAGCTTATGGGACTTAACTACGAGGTCATCAGTCCATAAACTAACAAACTATTTATGAACTAGGTAATACTAAGGAGGGCACAACTATCCGTGCCCGTGGGGGGGGGGGAGGTGGGATTCGAACCCGCGACCGTAGTGGCGGTGCAGAACGAGATTGCCGCGCCGCACACTGCTCGGCCACCGCGGCATATGATGTAATTTAGATGTTCAAATATTTGTAAACGTATTAGACCAAACTGCTACGACTGCTATTATCATCAGTCCCTAGACTTACAAACTACTTACACTTATTTATACTAAGGAGGACACATACACTTATTATCAAGGGAGAACTCGAACCTCCGACGGCGAGCAACCGCGCGCTCCCCAGCAAGGCACCTTAGAACGCTCGGCCACTCAACCGCGGCTATAATTTAGAGCAGTGTAGGATGAAACAGTGATGCAATAGCATTTACTGTACCTCTTAGAAGAACACAGCTATGCACAGGAAACTATGGGTCGACTATTCCTTCTACCATTTAGATATTTGAAACAGTAGTTCCTTTCAGCAGAGTATAAGAACTCTATATTTCCGAAGAATGAACAGGTGATTTCTCTTTGTTTCTGCTCACGTACATCCGAAAAAGATCGCGCGAAAAAGTTTTTCTAAAACCTTTGCAATACAGTTGATTCTAGCCTATGTCAGATGTCAATATACAACCTTCACAGGTGATCCTGTATACTCTAGAAGCTGGTTGTAGGGTGAACAAATCGTTACTACATTCTCGTAGGTCTACTTTACGATATAAAATTACGGGGCCTGGTCCAGGTCGTCTGCCCGGCATTGTCTGCACTGTTAAAGCCGAGCTGTTGCATTAAAAAAAGTACTACCTTCAATATCCCAGTTGATACCGCTACTAAAACCTTTCACGAAACGAAAATATATGTGCACCTCGTCGCGCTATCATGTGTCGAAAACAGCGTTCCGGTATGTGTAACCGTTCACGAAGTAAAAGGGGTGTTAAGTCTTACATGACTCACCCTGTATAATTATGGCCTGACAATCGCCAAGGTAGAGATAGGACGGGACATGTTTCGTTTACTCAATGAGCACTTGCTGCACGCCGTTGAAGACTGTGAATGTATTTATGTGTGGCCCCTTTCTCTGCTACACGTACCTTTTCTCTGCTACACATCTCCTATTCCATTCTCAAATAGCGCGCGGGAAGAAAGAACATCTGAATCTCTCAGTAAGAGCTCTGATTTATTGTATTTTATTCTGATGATCAATTCTACCTATGTAAGTGGGACTCAAAAATATATTTTCACATTCGGAGGAGAATGTTGGCGATTGGAGTTTCGTAAGTAGCCCATGCCGCAGCGATAAGCGCCGTTGTTGTAATGATTCCCATCCTAGATCTTGTATTATTTTCGTGACGCTGTCTCCCATGTAACGTGACAGTAGAAAACGAGGTGCCCTTCTTTGCACTCTTCCGATGTCCTCCGTCAAATCCACCTGATAAGGATCCCACACTGGGCAGTAATACTCCAAATGAGGACGGACAAGCATAGTGTATGCTGTATCTTTACTAGTTGTTGCATCTTTTAAGGGTTCTGCTAATAAAACGCAGTCTCTGGTCCGCCTTTCCCACGACCTTATCTACGTGTTCTTTTCAGTTTACGTGTGAAGTAATAGTAATTCCTAGGTATTTAGTGGAGTTTACGGCATTCACATTCGATTGAATTGTTTTGTAAACAAAGTTTAACAGATTTCTTTTCGTACTCATCTGGAGGACTTCACAATTCTCATTATTTAGAGTCAATTGCCAATTTTTACACCATACTGATATCTTATTTAAATCGTTCTGCAGTTGGTTTGGATCTTAAGGTGACTTTATTAGAAGATAAATGACGGCGTCAGCGGCAAACAACCTAAAGAGAGCTGCTCAGATTTTCTCCTAAATTGTTTATGTAAATAAGGAACAGCAGAGGACCAATAACACTACCCTGCGGAAAGCCGGATATCACCTCTGTTTTAGTCGATGCCTTATCGTCGATTACTACAAACAATATCCTCTCTGACAGGAAATCCCCTTTCCAGTCAAAAATCTGGGGGTATATTTCATAACCACGCAATTTGATTAAAAGCCGTCTGTGAGTTACGGTGTCAAAAGCCTTCTGGAAATCTAGAAATGCGGAATCAATTTGATAACCCTTGTCGATAGCACACATCACTCCGTGTGAGTAAAAAGCTAGTTGTGTTTCACATGAACGATATTTTCTAATTCCTCTGAATAGATCATTCTGTTCGAGATAATTAATAATATTTGAATACATGATATGTTCCGAAACCCTGCTGCAAATTGACGTCAATGAAATAGACCTGTAGTTTAGTGCGTTACTCCTACTGGCTTTCTTGAATATAGGTATGACCTGTGCAACTTTCCCATCTACATCTACATACACACTCCGCAATTCACCGTAAGGTGCGTGGCGGAGGGTACCACTACTAGGCATTTACATTCCTGTTCCACTCCCAAACTGAACGAGGAAAAAAAGAATGGCTATATGCCTCCGTACGAGCCTTAATTTCTCTTGTCTTGACTTTGTGATCTTTACGCAAAATTTAAGTAGGCGGCAGCAAGATTGTACTACACTCAGCTTAAAATTCCGGCCCTCTAAATTTACTTAACAGAAATTCACGAAAAAAACGTCGTCTTTCTTCCAGCGATCCCCAATTGAGTTGCCGGAGCATTTCCGTGACACTCGCGCATTGGTCGAACCTACCGGTAACAAATCTAGCTGCTCGTCTCTGAACCGTCTCTATGTCTTCCTTTAAACTGATCTGCTGCGGGTCCCAAACACTTGAGCTACACTCAAGACTTGGTCGTACAAGAGTTTTATACGCGGTCTCCTTTACAGGTGAAGTACATCTTTCCAAAATTCTCCCAATAAACCGAAGTCGGCTGTCCGCCTTAATCACAACTGTCCTTACATGCTCGTTCCATTTCATATCGCTCTGCAATGTTACGCCTAGGTATTTGAACGACGCGACAGCATCAAGAAGCTCACTACTAATGCTGTATTCGAACATTATGGGATTGTTTTTACTACTCATGAGCATCACCTTACATTTTTCTACATTAAGAGCTAGCTGCCATTCTTCACGACAACTAGAAATTTTGTCTAAGTCATCCTGTATGCTATTACAGTCAGTTACAGACAAGACCCTCCCATGCATCACAGCATCATCAGCAAACAGCCGCAAATTACAAATTACTCTGTCCATCAGATCATTTATATCACACTCCCCTGGGGCACGCCTGACGATATACTCGTCTCTGATGAACACTCGCTGTCGAGAACAACGAACTGCGTTCTATTACTCAGGAAGTCTTCCAGCCAGTCACAAATCTGTGAACCTATTCCTTAAGCTCCGCGTCGAACGCCTTTTTGAAGTCGAGAAAAACACAATCCGCCTGTTGCCCTTCGTCCATGGCACGGAAGATGTCATGTGAGAAAACGGCAAGCTGATGTTTCACATGAACGATGTTTCCTAAACCCGTGCTGATTCATGGAAAGAAGCTTTTCCGTTTCAAGGAAATTTACTATATTTGAATTGAGAATATGCTCCAAAATTCTACATGAAACTGATGTCAACGATATTGGCCTGTAATTGTATGGGTCAGTTTTCTTTTCTTTCTTATAAACGGGAGTCACCTGCGCTTTTTTCCAATGACTAGGAACTTTGCGCTGAATTAAAGATTCGCGATAAATGCAAGCTAAGTAGGGGGCCAACGCCGCAGAATAGTCTTTGTAAAACCGAACTGGTATTCCATCCGGACCAGCAGAATTTTTCGTATTTAGCTCTCTCAGCTGCTTCTCTACACCGGAAATACCTTTTGCTTTGTCCCCCATTTCGGAATTAGTACGTTGATCAAATGATGGTACATTTGTGCGGTCCTCCTGCGTGAAAGATTTCTTAAAGGTTAAATTTAGAACTTCAGCTTTCGGTTTGCTTTCTTCTATTACTGCCCCGGAATGATCAACAAGTGACTGGACAGTGGGCTTTGACCCGCTTATCGATTTTACATAGGACTAGAATTATTTCGGGTTCTCGGAAAGATCGTTTGCTAAGGTATGGCTGTGATAATTATTGTATGCTTCACGCATCGATCTTTTTATAGACGCACGAATCTCTAATAACTTTTGCCTGTCATCATTTGCGTGTTCTTTTTTTAATCGAGAGTGCAACAGCCTTTGCTTTCTCAGTAGATTTCTAACATTATTATTATACCATGGTGGATCTTTTCCATCCTTAATCGTCTTTACTGGCACACATTTCTCTAATCCTCTATTAACAATGCACTTAAATTTAGTCCACAATTCCTCTACATCCACAGTCCCGGAATTAAACGATGCCCATTCATTTTCTAAGTGCGATCGTAACATTTGCTTATCGGCTCTTCCCAACAAAAACACGCTCCTAGCCTTCTTGATTGGTTTATGAACTTTGGTCACCATCGACGCTATGACGATATCATGATCAATAATTCCTGTCTCCACACAGACATCGTTAATAAGGTCAGGCCTGTTTGTGGCTATAAGGTCTAGAGTATTTCCATTGCGCGTGGGTTGCCGATTTAACTGCTCAAGACAGTTTTCGGAGAATGTGTCCAAAAGTAGCTCGCAAGACTGCTTGTCTGTACCGCCTGAAATGTAACCAGCGAGGTCCCAATCTATACTCTTAAGGTTGAAGTCTCCTCCGACTAATGTTACATGGCCCGGATACCTATGCACTACCTGGTGTAGACTTTCTTTGAATGATTCTAAAACTGCTACAGCGTCACTGGGGGGGGGGGGAGGGGGGGCGGTAAAAACAGCCAATTATTAACTTTACTTCTTTTAGACCTGTTATACGTGCCCAGATAACTTCACAGTTGCTTTCATCATCGACCTCATTAGAAACAATAACTTTATCCACAGCGATGACTACTCCTCCTCCAGTTGTATCCGATCTATCTTTCCGATATACATTCCACGCTTCGCTAAATATTTCTGAACTTGCCACATCTTGCTACAGATCGTACTTTAAGCGAGCGGTTGTATATGGCTGTTAAGTAAGGAGCTATCGCATCAGTGTAATCACAGAGGAATCTAGTGGGTATACAGTCCGCAACGGAAGACTCGTTCTTGTTAAGTAATTTCCGTTGCTTCACTACTCCGATGATATCTACTTCTACGTTACTCATTCTTCCCTCTGTTCGTAATTCGAAATCTGAAATATTGGTTTCGTCTTCTTTGGTGACTGAATTTCGTAAAGCTGTGTTTAGTAACTCTGCTTTAGTAGCGCTATTCATCGGCGGAATTGCCATTTGTATCGCGTAATGAGGGTATTGTTTGTTTTTGCCTCTAGTATGTTTGACATATGACAAAAATCGCTTTGAGTTCTCAGTCAGATTTCTAGAAAGAGTTTCGTTGTGGAAAGTATTGTAAGCATCTCGTACTGAAGTCCTCGCTAAATTTAGAGCTTCTATGTAGGATCGCTGATCCTGGGGATTTTGTGCTCGTTTAAATTTTGCATGCCTTTTTTCGTTGTTTTTGTAACAGTCTCCTGACCTGTTTTGTATACCAAGGGGGATCACCTCCTTCTTTTATTACTTTATTAGGTATAAAACTGTCAATTGCTGTCGATACTACTCATTTGAATTGGAGCCACATCTGGTCTACGGTTACATGAGTGCGTCGTCGGCCGAATTTTTGAACGGAAGTTCGACAGTATGGAACGTGCGTAATCTTGGGACGTCATGTTCTATAAATACTGGAGCGATGTGGGTACCACTGAGCTACCCCGACACGACTCTCGCCGCCACCGCACAACTTCAGTTCTGCTAGTACCTCGCCTCCTACTTTCCAAACTTCACAGAAGTTATCCTGCGAAACTTGCACGACTAGCACTCCTGGAAGAGAGGATATGGTGGAGACATGGCTTGGCCACAGCCTAAGGGATGTTTACAGAATGAAACTTTCACTCTGCAGCGGAGTGTGCGCTGATATGAAACTCCACCATATCATTTCTTCCAGGAGTGCTAGTCTTGCAAGTTTCGCAGGAGAACTTCTGTGAAGTTTGGAAAGTAGGAGGCGAGGTACTTGCAGAATTGAAGTTGTGCGGTGGCGCCGTAAGTCGTGTTGGGGTAGCTCAGTGGTAGAGCGCTTGCCCGCGAAAGGCAAAGTTCCCATGTTCGAGTCCCGGTTCCGGCTCACAATTTTAATCTGCTAGAAAGTTTCAAGAATATCTTTTGTGATCAACAAATTATTTTTAATAAAAAATTTACTTCAATGGGTGGCATATGATGTAATTTAGATTTTAAAATATTTGTGAAGTTTTTGGACCAAACTGTTACGACTGCTATGGTCATCAGTCCCTAGACTTACAAACTACTTACACTTATTTATACTAAGGAGGACACATACACCCATTCTCAAAGGAGAACTCGAACCTCCGACGGCGAGCAACCGCGCGCTCCCCAGCAAGGCACCTTAGAACGCTCGGCCACTCCACCGCGGCTATAATTTAGAGCAGTGTAGGATGAAATAGTTATGCAACAGCATTTAATGTACCTCTTAGAAGAACACAGCTACGCACAGGAAACTATGGATCGACTATTCCTTCTACCATTTAGATATTTGAAACAGTAGTTCCTTTCAGCAGAGTATAAGAACTCTATATTTCTGAAGAAGGAACAGGTGATTTCTCTTTGTTTCTGCTCATTTACATCCGAAAAAGATCGTGCGAAAAAGTTTTTCTAAGTCCTTTGCCTTCTAGAAAAACAAACCAAAGATATACATTTACGGAAATCACAGGTATTGTCCTTTGCCTTCTAGAAAAACAAACCAAAGATATACATTTACGGAAATCACAAGTATTGTGCGTGAACTGTAAATTAAATGCTACAATGGCCGAATGGCTAAGGCGACCGCTCGCGGACAGTGGAAATCCGGATTCGAATCCCGGACCGGCACAAATTTTTATGAGTCACCAACAAAATGTACTGATCGTTTTTAGTCAAATTCGAAAATGCGAATACATTTCTTGGACTCAACTCCAGACGATGTGATGGGCCGAAGACAGAATTTTCACCCTATCTCACGGCGGTGTCCCGTCCGACGCATCCTGCTGAACCGGTCACTGACCGTCGAAGGCCTACTCTTCTGCTGACTCAATGACTGACCTTCTGCAGACTCGAAGTCTGGCTCCATAACTGACTGTCTTGGTAACCAGATGCTGCTACTCTGAAATGTGCTACAATTTATTCCGCGCTTGGCGTACTTGTTGACATAGCACCGCTTCGAGTCACATACCTGGTGACAACATAATAAAACGTATTTTCTGTGTGTGTCCGTAATTGCTGCGTAGCGGGACTATGATGTTATACCGGCATGGTCACGTACTCTGTACACGATCGCGATGCAGTAACTGGAATATTCTCCTCGTGCCTTCCGCTAGTTAACACCTCCCGGATTTTACACCACATTTGACTGTCTCTAGCTCATAAAATATTTTAATTACATTGTCCATAATACTGAAAAGTGAACTGCGAATGGTGGCTGCAGTAAAGACGTAATAAACGTCTACTTTTACAGCGCGACACTATAATCTAACGCTAGTTTTCCCGTGCATCTATGAGTTTATGACCATATATGATCTGAATTATGCGTTGTGCAATGATATAATTTTGCAGCTAAATGTAATGTTATAGTGAGATGATGTCTGCAAACTGCGTTGTGAACGCAATTTTCAAGAAGAAACAATTTAGAACGTCATGCCTGATGCTGTAGTCTGATCGCATCAACAGCGGAAATGTAATAAGGACGAAATTTATTTCCTTTCACTAATTTGTGGGAGTATAAATAACAAAAGGTCTCGTAAAATTTTGAAATTACTTACACAGTTCGTTGGAAACAGCTAAGTGCTTTTATTGTAGATCAATAAATTACGTTTACAGTCTGTGGGTCACGCTGTATCAAGAAAAAACACAGAGTTTCTAAGTTTAATACTGCGTTATACGTTTAACGTAATTACACCTCATAATGAATAGGATATCACAGCATTTTAAAGTTGTCAATTCGATCAATAATTAAACAAAATACTGAAAATATACGGGATGTGCAGTAGGTGAGGACAGAATTTATTGTCCCGTGACTAGCAGTGGTTGTTCAGTAATACACTGTCTCTTCTTTTGCATTGTATTCTTCGATAAATCAAGGTATCACATATATTCTGCTGCTTTATTGCTCTATGGAAAACATCATACTCTGAACAAATGTCTCTTTCCATGTGAAAATAATTCATTCTGAAACCGAAACCAGTCATCTGCAAACGCTAAAGAGGTCTACGATTTCTGTGTTCTTCTATTACACAAATCTTCGCAAATCCAAGTTATCGCTGCAAAAAAAAAAAAAAAAAAAAAAAAAAAAAAAAAAAAAAAAAAAAAAAAAAAAAAAAAACTGCGCCAATTATTTAAGGGTGTACAGAATCGGATTTTGGGTTAAAAAATTATTTTCGTATTATTGCTTTATTATGTTCCGCCAAGTTTCATCTTTAAAATGAAGTATTATACATAGCTCTACTAGCGAAATTATAGATTTGTGAGATCGGGTATTGCGCTTTAGTGATATACGTCTCTAATGGCTGCCCATAAATTTTTGGCAGTACATTTGAGTGACATGAATTCAAATATTCCGCTTTAGAGAGACTATTTATATCCACATCTACATCTACATAGATACTCTGCAAATCACATTCAAGTGCCTGGCAGAGGGTTGATTAACCACTTTCATAACTTTTCTCTACCGTTACATTCTGTAATAGCGCGGGGGAAGAAAGAACACCTAAATCGTTCCGTTTTCGATCTGATTTATTTTATTGGGATGGTCATGTCTCCCTAAATAGGTGGGCGCTAGCAAAATATTTTCACATTCAGAACTAAAAGTCGGTGATTGAAACTTCGCAAAGAAGATCACGCCGCAATGAATAACGTCTTTCTTTTAATGATTTCCACCCCAATTCGTGCAACGTTTCCGTGACGCTTTCCCCCCCTTAACGTGATAGAACAAAACGAGCTGCCCTTCTCTGAACCTTCTCAATGTCTTCCGTCAGTCCCACCTGGTGAGGGTCCCACAAGGGGCAACAATACTCCAGCAGAGGACGCACAAGTGTAATGTAGCCAGTCTCATTGGTGGAGCTGGTGCATCTTCGAAGCGTTCTGCCGATGAAACGTAACCTTTGGTTCGCCCACAATATTTTCTATGTGTTCTCTCCAGTCAAAGTTGTTCGTAATTGTAACTTCTAGGTATTTGGTAGAATCTACGACCTTAAGGTTTGACTGATTTATCTCGTAATTGAAGTTCAGCGGATTTCTTTTAGTGGTCATGTGTATTACTTCACACTTTTCTTTATTTAGTGTAAATTGTCAATTTTCGCTCCATGCAGAAATTTTGTCTAAATCGCTTTGCAGTTGCTTTTGATCCTCTCTTGACTTCACTAACCGATAAACGACAGCATCATCCGCGAACAATCTAAGGGAGCTATTCAAATTTCTCCTAAATCGTTTATAAACACGAGGAAGAGTAGGGGACCTATAACGCTTCCCTGTGGAACGCCAGATATCACTTCTGTTTTACTCGATGACTTACCGTCAATTACAACGAACTGTGTTCTTTCTGATAGGAAATCGTGAATCCAACCGTTTCATCAAGTTACTCTTTAACTTTGTTTGAGGATTGTTTGTAAACAGCGTGCTATATGAAAGGAAAAAAACGAGATGATAGGAAAACCAGGGATGTCAAAAAAGGATTTACTGATTCCATAATAGACCACATTCAGAATTGCTATGCCTTGGAATCAGTCAAAATACAGGCAATCTTGAATAAACAAGGAAACCTGTATGGGCGTTGTATTTCCACACCGAATCCAGAAATGAGCACCCAGAACATGGTTTGTGCCCCAAAGGTAAAAAGAGCAGGTGTAAATGCAATAAGGAACTAACAGATGGAGGGAACTACATTCACCACCACAATCTACCATTAGCCATCATGGGAGAAATAAGGCCCAATTTCAGAGATATGGCTGACAAGAGTCTTGTCATTAAATGTGTTCATGGAAAAAGGCATAACCCCAATGAGTGCTTGAATAGTGTGAAATGGCATCGTATCTCAGAAACAGTGTTTGTTGGAATTAATAGGGGAGACAGGGCCATAAGAGCAGGATGGCCCAGTGGAAATCGTTCATACATTAGACACTATATCGTCTTAGGAATCAATTAGACAGTAGGTAGCACTGTCCCTCTCCTTAAACAGGGCCAAAATCTAAGGCGCAGCAATACAGACAGACCTTATGTCAGTTTTCACAGGTAATTGAAATTCAGGAAACAGCAACTGAATTTCAACCCTTCCCATTGGACCAAAGCATTGGAAAGAAATACTGAAGAAAAATTAGATCACAGGGCTAGAAAAGCCATTTTTCTATAAGGTAAGATGGCGATAATGATGACGATGAGGAAGAGTCACAGTGCCTTTTTGAAACAGTCAACTGGAGAACAAGGAATTCAGTTCACGAACTGTATGCGTTGGGTTCATCAGAGATGCGTGAAAAATGAAATCCGTGGAATATTTTACGAGTGTTAAAACAGTGATAATCCTTTGGAGCTGCACATTGATTACAATTGACTGGTTTGTATTAATAAACTATAAATCGTAATAAATTTAACCTGTCTTTTTGTCATAGTCTTCAGTGTTAAGCATTTAACTCAATATTACGTACATTAAAGTATATTTCTTGATAACTGTTAGTTTTATTTTGATTTCCTGGTTATACTTACCAAACGACTACACGGGTCAACGTGCCCCAGCCTCTGGGCCAACTTACTCCGACGTAGAGTCAGATTAGGCCACTTGACATATGTCCGGTAACGAATTTTTTCTAATACTGTAACTGATATTTTAAAGATTAATAACTGCCATGCAGATTCAGTAAAGACCTATCCAATATTTAACAATAATTTCATAAATTTAAACATGTTAAATAAATTAACATTAACAATTTTTTTTCAAATATGGCTAACGTACCCTGGTCTCCCCTACACTACATTTTGGCAACCTGTCTTCCAGGATAACGATCAACATATATAGCAAATGCCCGTTGGGCATTTTAATCATAATAGCTATACATAAATAACATATCGACTTTTTCTGCAATTGGTAAACGTCCGCACTGGCGAAATGTTACGCGATACCACGTACTTATACGTTTGTGACTATTACTGCGCCATCAATCACAAAGCAACAAAAGTGTTTCAAATAAAACATTCATATCTATTACCTAGTAGGCGAATATGTAATTAACTGGGGTTCCTAGGTTTAAAAAAAGTAGTTGATATCCGTTTAACCTATGGCACCACAAATCTTCGCGAATCCAAGTTATCGCTGCAAAAAAATGGAAAACTATTTAAGGGTGTACGGAATCGGATTTTGGGTTAAAAATCATTTTCGTATTATTGCTTTATTATATTCCGCCAATTTTCATCTTTAAAATGAAGTATTATACATAGCTTTACTAGCGAAATTATAGATTTGTGAGATCGGGTATTGCGCTTTAGTGATATACGTCTCTAATGGCTGCCCATAAAAGTTTTGGCAGTACATTTGAGTGACATGAATTCAAATATTCCGCTTTAGAGAGACTATTTATACACTATTTGTCCGAAAATATCTCTGTGTGGTTTCATCAAGTTACTCTTTAACTTTGTATCAGGATTGTTTGTATACAGCGTGTTATATGAAAGGGGAAAAAAACTAGATGATGGGAAAACCAGGGATGTCAAAGAAAGATTGATTGATTCCATGATAGACCACATTCAGAATTGCTATGCCTTGGAATCAGGCAAAATACAGGCAATCGTTGTATTTCCACACCGAATCCAGAAATGAGCACCCAGAACATAGCTTGTGCCCCAAAGGTAAAAAGAGCAGATGTAAATGCAATAAGGAACTAACAGATGGAGGGAACTACATTCACCACCACAATCTACCATTAGCCATCATGGGAGAAATAAGGCCCAATTTCAGAGATATGGCTGACAAGAGTCTTGTCATTAAATGTGTTCATGAAAAAAGGCATAACTCCAATGAGTGCTTGAATAGTGTGAAATGGCATCGTATCTCAGAAACAGTGTTTGTTGGAATTAATAGGGGAGACAGGGCCATAAGGGCAGGATGGCCCAGTGGAAATCGTTCATACAGTAGACACTATATCGTCTTAGGAATCAATCAGAAAGTAGATAGCACTGTCCCTCTCCTTAAACAGGGCCAAAATCGAAGGCGCATCAATACAGACACCTTCACTGGTAATTGAAACTAAGGAAACAGAAACTGAATTTCAACCCTTCCCATTGGACCAAAGCATTGGTAAAAAATAATGAAGAAAAATTAGATCACAGGCTAGAAAAGCCCTTTTTCAAAAAGGTAAGATGGTGATAATGATGACGATGAGGAAGAGTCACAGTGCCTTTTTGAAACAGTCACCTGGAGAGCAAGGAATACAGTTCACGAACTGTATGCGTTGGGTTCATCAGAGATGCGTGAAAAATGCAATCCGTGGACTATTTTACGAGTGTTAAAACAGTGATAATCCTTTGGAGCTGCAAATTGATTAAAATTGACTGGATTGTATTAAGACACTATAAATCGTAATAAATTTAACCTGTCTGTATGTCACAGTCTTCAATGTTAAGCATTTAACTCAATATTATGTACACTCTTTGACAAAAAACCTGGCCGCCGGCCGGCCGCCGCTGAGCCTAAGTCCGAGCCAATCGCAACATGGGACAATAAAAGTGGCCGCGCTGATTCGCTCTAAGTCAGGCTATCTGCACAATCTGGCAACACTGTAGACTGCGGGAGTTCATACAGTACTACTTGTGTGCTGTTAGGAAACGAGTCGGTCAGCTACATCCGTGGTCTCGCGGTAAAGTGCGCGACTTGCATGTGAAGGTACAAGCGATAGAAACCGACTGCTGACAAAATTTTTAATTTCACGTCCCTCGTGCGTGCTGATGCCACATGTGTAAGGGGAGCTTATGCATAACGTATTTCACTTTTGATACACTGTTAATAACATTTCGGCCCAATAACATCGCCGCAGCACTCGGCAGAGCTCTCGCCAGCAGCGCTGGCGGCGCTACACAGCGCTGCCTCGCCCTCTGCCCACAGCGCCTGCTGCCGCTCATCGCCCTGCATCTGTAAAATGCTGTAGTGTTGCTCAGTGGTGATCCACAACACAGGTTGCGATGTGTATTTCAGACACGATATTAACGGAGCAGACCACCCATTTTGAATGATGAGCATATTATTACACTAATACATAATACATTAGAGAGTCAGAACATTGTCTTAGTCATTTATCCAATTAAATTGCACTCTACGATGGTTAATACTTATTTGTGGATTAAATCGCGATCCTTTTCCTTTCAGGAAAGTCCTTCATGTAATTTGTTATTGTCATCACTTCATACGTTTTCACCAAGACACAGTGGATAACTGCACTACAATGTTTAGTGTCGTTGTTTGATTCCTTATGGTAAATGTATGAGCTAAATTATGTGAATACGTTTCAGCGCACGTTCTAAAGCAACACAGGCACACTGCAAGGTTCGTGTCTTCATGTCTAATTTCTACTGCAGATATTTTGTATGAACGAACTATATTAATCATTATGTTCACTTCCTCTGTAAGCATCCCCTAGCATGTGGGTCCTAAGGAAATAGTAAAAATTCGTATCGAGGAAAGTCAATTGGAATTCCTTCAAAGGCGTTTGTATGGTGAAGCAAAGAAGACATCTAATACAATTTCCTTAATTTTGAGTCAACCTTTCTGAAAGCCTTATTGTATCAAGCTTTTCTTCTGATTCCATTAAAGAGTTTCTCCTTGCAATCCACAGCGTATAAAGTAAAATAAAACAAAGTAAAACGAAATACCACCGCCAAACACACAGCCTCCAACCAGAATTAGAACTGCCGACTCACAGCACAGTTGCATTACGAGACGCAAGCAGAACCACACAGCCAACCACTCGCTGACGCCTGGTGCCCTCAGTCTCTCACATATTCAATGCTGAGCCTCTACCGCACCGCGAAAGAATACCCGAAAGTCACCTATGCGAATTACAGCATTCCTTGAGTGCAAAAGTTAAATTTCTATCTCTCATACCACATGGGCATTATACAGCAGAGTCATGAAAGTAGAAGAGAAATGTCAAGTGAACTTAGTGAGACAATTCAGTACTACTTGCGGAAGTAACTGCACTGTCACAGTGTTGCCAAATATTAGCAACGATGTTGCCAGTTCTTAGCTGCACTAGGAAGACCTGTGTAGCGACAAGCGACGCGAAATCGCGCTCGTCTCATACGGGCTTCTAGAGGGGAGTATTGGATTTTGGTTAATACGCGGCGCTATCTCCTGATAGTTACCATCGTCACACTTTAGGATGCAGATATTTAATTCGTCCAATGAGGTCGAAACCAGTGTTCATATTTTTTGAAGCTTAACAGCATTATGATATAATTTCGTCAAATTACTATCGAACTTAAATATACTGATATTGTTCTTGCAACATACGGCTGGTCAAAGACTAAGATATGTATACTTCCATCATGATTTTAGTCACCCCCCGCTAAAAAATGCTAAAACAATTGCTTTGTTAGATTTCGGCAAAAGCTATTTTTTTACTCATTAAATGTTACTGGAAATGAACGTTGCCCCACCCGTCACTATACAATAAGGTGTCAAACACGTACCCTCACCAACATTCAGTGAGAACTTTTGTAACAAAACGAAAAACTTGTGCGAACGATCATTTTCTAAAATGATACTAGGCACTGTTGTTTGAAAACGGACTGTATCTACGTTGAGTCTTGTCATGTGCGTCTCACTTTCGAGGAATATTACCTAAATGAGCAGCTATTATGGAAATATACCCAAAGCATCGATGCAGTGGACTAAACAAATCATATTTAGGCAAGCATGTATTGAATTTAGTCATCTTGAAGCTAAAAAACAAAAGAAAGAAAGTGGGTAGTTGTGCATATTCGTAAGTTTTTTACTATGCCGCAAAGATGCAAAGACGAACAAAATGCAAACCCGTTTCTACCGGTATTTCGATTCTTTAGACAGTCTTCTTTAGTTTGTACACCTTCACTTCGTCGGAAATCTACTGGTTTCATGGACAATACAGTAATCAAAAGTACGCGACTATTTGTCCTTATTTTTATCATCCTTGGTTTTTATTGCGAATGACAGTAATAATTTCTGTTGGTCTCGTTCCATATATCCGGGCCTATTTAATGAAATTTTATTTCCATGACAGATGAAAGCGATTAGAACATTTGGTCTCTGTAATAAATTTTCATATGAAAAAAATTTAACACCTGAAGATGGGTCTTTAAAAACATGAAAACGGTCATGGACCTGTAAAGCAAGGACAGCTGACGCGGCTTCAGAATTTGTTATTTACTTTATGGGATGACAACATTTGAAGTAATTTACAAATGAGTTGTTTTATCAATATTTAAACGTTTACCATCATTTTAGAACAACTGATAAATTCATTTAAGAAAATGTTATTTCGTTTTGTTTGTGATGTCACTTGATATTCTTGAAGTAGGTGGCTATGGCATCTACTATGAGGTTGCCAGGAGACAGTTGGCACGAATGGTTTTGTTGTCAGTAAGCGGATAATTTAAAGACGTAACGCCGCGGCGGAGCGGCCGAGCGCATCGAGGCGCTATGCTGCGATGCGAGAGGCCGTTCCCCGTCGGGGGTTCGAATCCCCCCTCGGGCATGGCTGTTTGTGTCGTCTTTAGTATAAGGTGGTTCACAAGTAGTTTGTAAGTTTAGGGACTGATGACCCTGCAGTTAAGTCCCTTAAGCTTGACAAACATTTGAACATTTGAAAGACATACCGAGACGAATTGATAAGATCCAGCTTTTGCAACAAAACTGACCCGATTTCGAAATAGGTGTTTAGAAAGTGACTATTATACAGCTAGACATTACTGCTGTAAACCTTACGTCATTGATTTACTCACAGCTGAGGAAGATTGCTCGCAACGTGAAAGAGAGTAGGAGTAGTTAATGTATGAAACGACCTTCTTGAACACAATTCAGCTAACTACTACAATGTGCATATTCTGATATTAATTTTTCAAAATTTTTAATGGAAGTTACAAGAAAAAGTCAACTTTTTGCAAATTACAAATCGGACTCACATCTACATGATGCCAAAGTTGCGAAACAATAGACTCTAGTTACGACGTTGGAAAATCTTGATTATTTTGGTGGCCAGATGAACGAGTTCATGTAGCTGGCGTCCTGTATGTTAGGATCCGTAATTCCAAACATGCTCGAGACACTGTGCCATGTGCCATGTGTCCAGTTATTTTAAAAGAGTAAAGAAAATATCAATGAATACCTCATTGAGGGTTTTTCCAGTTTTGTTTCTGGGTTTAGGGTTGTATCCTAGGTAGGCCTTATCGTTATGTTTACTTTACTCCATTAAATAACAAAACGACTCACAATTTGTCGCAGAAAAGTCTTTGAAAATACTCAAATTCTGACCAGTTTCCTTTGAGTTTGCTTCCTGATAAAATAAAATGTCTCCAGGTCAATATGGAAATTACAAGCGACCTGTTATTGATAGAACATCTTGCAACGTTAAATAGAGTTCCATTTGAATCAAACTCTAATTTCTTGCACGTTCCTTGATGAGATACTCGATATTTTCCGAACCTGTCTTACTGTTGCCTGCCTCGTTGATTTCATAAAATGTTACGTAGTCTGATGGCCGGATGCGTTGCAGACATAATTTTAATTGCAATTTGCTCACTACAGCGCGGTGATAGGTTTTGAGGTCAAACTTTATGGTGACTTTTAGGTGCCATGTATCTCACGTCGATAGATCATCATTCGATCGGTATCGTCAGCAGATAGCGGACGACATTAATTTACTAACCATTCAATACAATTCGTGAATTTCATTTATTTCTTATGTTACAGTCACAACGCGAAAGTTCGGGGAGGTCTACCGAACATCTGTTAGAATCCGTTTGATGGCTTCGTCTATTCAGAACGACAACTATCCTTTCCCTCCAGCAGGCGCGCTCCGCCTTCTCCGTTTCCAGACGCGCGCGCCTTCGCTCGCTCGTTGTGCCGCATTTACCAAAACGACCGTGGCTGCCGCCGCCGCATCATACCTCTTATCGACTTCAGAAAGTTAATGAAATAAATTACCCTTCAAGTCGATGGCGACTAAACGCTACTGCTAGCATTACTCATGAAGCAAGAACACTTTACGTTCTAGTGTTACTACGATGACTGACATAGCTATTAAAAATTCGAAATTATTTTTGGAACTATCTTTAACGCGACAGAAATTTTCGAATGGACAAAAGTTACTTTATACGTCTTAGTCTATTTTAAAACCATTTCACATGCATTTTTCATTTAAATGATTGTTTTACACTTTTCAAATTTTGTGTGTGAAATTTTGCATTCCATTTCAAACGTATTCATGAGAATACAACAGAGACATTCGATAAATTTGTTTTATTTCTATTTCACCTGACCCCCCTTACGTATTAGCCACGGAAAGATCGCGAAGGTAAAAGATAAGACGATATGAACTCACATTAAGTCTTACCAGAAATTGTTTTAACGGCGAACAATTCACGACAGGAAGAGAAACAGGAGGAAACAGCAGTTGTATAAAAAGTGCCCTCCACCACACACCAATTAAGAAATGGCTTTAATGTAGCAGTGCCATCCAGTTCTAAGTTGAGTTGAAAGTTTAAGGTCTCTTGTTCAGTGGGAATTAGGTTTGAAATGAACTGCAAAATTTGTACCAACACACTGAAACATGAACAAAATATTGCACACTAGACACGAAAGAAAGAAAGAAGGTTACGGATTGTTGTGATAAGGATGTGGAAGGAAATCGGCCGCACACTGCCGCAGGGACCATTCCGCCATTTTCCTAGACTTGTTTAGCAAAATCATGTAAAGTTCAAATCCAAATGGCCGAAGGCCAGTTCGAAGCGCCGTGCAGCGACTATTAATCCAGTGTGTTACCACTACACCAACTCGTAAAAACGAATGCGAGTGAATATTGCATTGACACACGGTTCTGAGCTACGTCAATTAAGTTTCTGGCCTATCGTTAGTACAAAATCAATTGTAAAATATGTAACAAACACACAATAGACAATAAAGCAACCTAATAAATTCCTTGTTACAACGATTAAAATTAAAATTGATCGATGAAATGTGCCATTGTTTAAATCAGTATTATGGAAAGCAGTTGCTTGTTAAAAGATAGTAAATAAACTATTGACGTATCTCTTATTCATAGATTTAGAAAAGATGCCGTAGAATGCAGAGGATTGTAATTTTAACGCTATTAAAAAAATTAAATGGTCTGAGTAAAAAATTTGTAAATAAATTTGATCCAAAATATCATTATCAATGAAGCTAATAAATGAGTAAGTCGTGAATTTCCTCTGCCTACATATCGGTTTCAAATGAAGGGTGTTAAAATAAGTGTTCTACATTTTGAGAGGAAGTTTTACGGATGAAACAATATAAAAAGATCGTTATACATTAGTTCTAACAAGCGTATGTTAATGGATATGAGAATTTGTTGAGCTTCAATACTGTGAAACATACTGACCAAACAAATGTAACGGTAATAAAAAATACAAATTCAAAGGTCAACTTGAAATAAACACTAATGGTACTAACAATAATAAAGCACAGCAGTTCATACACTTCACGAGGAGAGTTATAGGGAAAATTAAGGAGACGAACAGCAAGATCAAACTATTTATGGTTGCGAACAATATTCGTACAAGTAAATATACCAATGGTAAATATACGATCGCCTCCTGCGAAATGAATGATGTGGAGGACATTTTTCTTTCGACGTGAGATCTGGGACCGGCAGAGACAAAGTGTAAGACATCTAAAGACAACGGAAAATGTAATGCGGTCGGAAACGTCCAAAGGTAGCTACTTGCAGAGAAAAAGATCTCTCATTATTTTGTGAGAATATAAGCCTGAAAAAATATAAATACAGGAATAAAATAAAATTAATAGGCGGGTTTCTTAGATATGACTTCTTTCTTCAACATTCATTTACATCTCTTCTCCACAGAGGACCGGCTACCCGAGCCGAACTCTACTATGACAGAACCGTCAGCTTCTCTGCCTTTCGTGGAGATATTTCAGACGGAAGCGTTCTGCCCATCGACGATAGACCTAAAGTAACCAAACTGTTTGGTTTATAGTACAATTTCACTTTTCGAGGTTGCAATTACTTTACAAATAGTAGATCGAATAAATGTATTAATTTGAAGGGAAACTAATTATTACAATTACTTTGAATCACCTGCTAAGAAAAAAAATATTTAAGGGAAAAAGTTCTTCTGAAGCAACATTACACAGTAACATTATAATTCACCTAAACAGGGGCATCACTACACGAAAAATCAGTTTCTAGTCGGGAAACGTTACGGGGATCTAATAGAAGTCGCTATATTCTGCAGGAAAAGCCGTCTGGTGAGTTTTATGATTATCAGTAAAAACTTGTGTAATAGCTGCTCTAGGACGGTAAACGCCAGACGCTCATTTTTGTGATATTCCTGGAAGGTGAGCCGCGTATGACAAGACTGACGACAGTACTTTGGAATTTTGGAGAAAGTAGTCGTTTTGCACTTTCTTTGTTTTGTTAAAAGAAACTTTCCCCGGACGTTGATGAGGGTAAGTCATCTATTCATCAGCATTTTTCAATCCTATTGTCTGCTTTCGGACTGAAGGCTTACTTATAATGGGCTTTGGTAGCGCAGCATGGCTAAAAGCCAGTTAGCATGCTGTTTGTAGGAATGAGGATATTGTGGGATGCCCAAGAAGTTCTTGCTATTGTTTGAGAGTATCGTTTACGACGCTAGACAACTCTGATCGTTTCCTCATTTCCAGCATTCGAGGTATTTTCAAATATTCTTGAAGATATGAGTTTAGTCATTGAATTAATATGACTCTGTTATCCTGAATTAAATTTTCGACCGCAGGAAGGTCGACCCCTGTTTAAATTGCAAACAATTCTGTGTTTTATGTCGGGACTGTCTGTATTAACTGCCAACAAATGTCAGACAACTCAGTACTCTCATTTTAGCTCGGTGGCGCCATTCTCGTCTCCTGATCTACAGCAAGCAAAGTTGATAAGTGAGATATCGTTGTACTAGTGATGTGTGTGGCTTCAGGTCTATTTTTCTCCACCGAAAAGTGTCATAAACAGCATTCAGCAACGAAATACCAAAACTCATTGCAGTGTGTCAACAAAGAAATTCTCATCATCATTTGTTGGCCCAACAAGGCTGTAACACTGCGAAATCATTAAGCTGGTTAGTAGTCTATGCATTATATGTATATGTTTACAGATGAAAAACCTCAGAGTTGCACATTTCTCACATATACAGTTTAGTTTCTGAGTTCATGGCCATAATTATAAGTATCCTGTCTTCTGAATCCCCAAATGAACTAATTACTGTGTTGCACACATAATCAGTTAATTATGTTTCTTCTGGCTTTCAAACAAACCAGCATCTGATATATTACTTGTACGGTCGTAAGGCTGCATTTTGAAACGCAGTCACTTTCAAGATGCGAAGTTTTTCGTGACGCATGGGGCAACGTTGCTTTACAGTAACTTTTCATGAAAAATGAAAAAAATTAGCATTTGCTAAAATATAACAAAGTAATTGTTTTAGTCTTTTTTTGGGGGGGGTGACTGAATCTTTGACCAACCGTATGTTACAAGAACAATATCAGTATGTTTAACTTCGATAGTAATTTGACTAAATTATAACATAGTGCTGTTAAGCTTCAAAAAATATGAACACTGGTTTCGGCCTCATTGGACGAATTAAATATCTGCATCCTAAAGTGTGACGATGGTAACTATCAGGAGATAGCGCCGCGTATTAACCAAAATCCAATACTCCCCTCTAGAAGCCCGTATGAGACGAGCGCGATTTCGCGTCGCTTGTCGCTACACAGGTCTTCCCAGTGCAGCTAAGAACTGGCAACATCGTTGCTAATATTTGGCAACACTGTGACAGTGCAGTTACTTCCGCAAGTAGTACTGAATTGTCTCACTATCTTCACTTGACATTTCTCTTCTACTTTCATGACTCTGCTGTATAATGCCCATGTGGTATGAGAGATAGAAATTTAACTTTTGCACTCAAGGAATGCTGTAATTCGCATAGGTGACTTTCGGGTATTCTTTCGCGGTGCGGTAGAGGCTCAGCATTGAATATGTGAGAGACTGAGGGCACCAGGCGTCAGCGAGTGGTTGGCTGTGTGGTTCTGCTTGCGTCTCGTAATGCAACTGTGCTGTGAGTCGGCAGTTCTAATCCTGGTTGGAGGCTGTGTGTTTGGCGGTGGTATTTCGTTTTACTTTGTTTTATTTTACTTTATACGCTGTGGATTGCAAGGAGAAACTCTTTAATGGAATCAGAAGAAAAGCTTGATACAATAAGGCTTTCAGAAAGGTTGACTCAAAATTAAGGAAATTGTATTAGATGTCTTCTTTGCTTCACCATACAAACGCCTTTGAAGGAATTCCAATTGACTTTCCTCGATACGAATTTTTACTATTTCCTTAGGACCCACATGCTAGGGGATGCTTACAGAGGAAGTGAACATAATGATTAATATAGTTCGTTCATACAAAATATCTGCAGTAGAAATTAGACATGAAGACACGAACCTTGCAGTGTGCCTGTGTTGCTTTAGAACGTGCGCTGAAACGTATTCACATAATTTAGCTCATACATTTACCATAAGGAATCAAACAACGACACTAAACATTGTAGTGCAGTTATCCACTGTGTCTTGGTGAAAACGTATGAAGTGATGACAATAACAAATTACATGAAGGACTTTCCTGAAAGGAAAAGGATCGCGATTTAAACCACAAATAAGTATTAACCATCGTAGAGTGCAATTTAATTGGATAAATGACTAAGACAATGTTCTGACTCTCTAATGTATTATGTATTAGTGTAATAATATGCTCATCATTCAAAATGGGTGGTCTGCTCCGTTAATATCGTGTCTGAAATACACATCGCAACCTGTGTTGTGGATCACCACTGAGCAACACTACAGCATTTTACAGATGCAGGGCGATGAGCGGCAGCAGGCGCTGTGGGCAGAGGGCGAGGCAGCGCTGTGTAGCGCCGCCAGCGCTGCTGCCGGCGAGTGGGCCGCGGAGAGCTCTGCCGAGTGCTGCGGCGATGTTATTGGGCCGAAATGTTATTAACAGTGTATCAAAAGTGAAATACGTTATGCATAAGCTCCCCTTACACATGTGGCATCAGCACGCACGAGGGACGTGAAATTAAAAATTTTGTCAGCAGTCGGTTTCAATCGCTAGTACCTTCACATGGAAGTCGCGCACTTTACCGCGAGACCACGGATGTAGCTGACCGACTCGTTTCCTAACAGCACACAAGTAGTACTGTATGAACTCCCGCAGTCTACAGTGTTGCCAGATTGTGCAGATAGCCTGACTTAGAGCGAATCAGCGCGGCCACTTTTATTGTCCCATGTCGCGATCGGCTCGGACTTAGGCTCAGCGGCGGCCGGCCGGCGGCCAGGTTTTTTGTCAAAGAGTGTACATTAAAGTATATTTCTTGATAACTGTTAGTTTTATTTTGATTTCCTAGTTATACTTACCAAACGACTACACGGGTCAACGTGCCCCAGCGTCTGGGCCAACTTACTCCGACGTAGGGTCAGATTAGGCCACTTGACATACGTCCAGTAACTAATTTTTTCTAATACTGTAACTGACATTTTTAAGCTTGATAACTGCCATGCAGCTTCAGTAAAGACCTATACAATATTTAACAATAATTTCATAAATTTAAACATGTCAAATAAATTAACATTAACATTTTTTTTTAAATTGGCTAACCTTTCCTGGTCTCCCCTACACTACATTTTGGCTACCTGTCTTCCAGGATAACGATCAACATACATATCAGATGCCCGTTGGGCATTTTGATCATAATACCTATACATAAATATCATATCGACTTTTTCTGCAATTGGTAAACGTCCGCACTGGTGAAATGTTACGCGATACCACGTACTTATACATTTGTGACTATTAAGCGCCATCAATCACAAAGCGACAAAGTGTTCCAAATAAAACATTTATATCTGTTTACCTAGTAGGCGAATATGTAATTAAATGGGGGTACCTATTTAAAAAAATGTAGTTGATATCCGTTTGACTTATGGCATCTAGCGAGCAAACCATAGTGCCGTCTGTTTTTCCTCGTTCAAGCTAGAAGTTTGAAGTAAATAAATAAATAAAATAAAATAAAAATAAATAAAAAATAATGTAACCAAATAAAAAATCAAATGTTTGTAGAGCTTATGGGACTTAACTACGGGGTCATCAGTCCCTAAACTTACAAACTACTTATGAACTAGTTAATACTAAGGACGGCACAAATATCTATGCCCGAGGGGGGATTCGAACCCACGACCGTAATGGCCGTGCAGAACATCACTGGCGCGCCGCACACCGCTCGGCCGCCGTGGCAGGCAGTTTTTTCGTTTGATGCTTATTGCGTGAGATATTTGGCCCGGTTACTATGAATGGACCACCATGTATATTCATTTGTATAAATGATGTGTGTCTGTAAATTCTGTTGCGAATACAATTAGTAGTAATGAAGTAATAGATTAAAACTTGCTGGGTGATGGGGCGATTTTCCATAAAAGTTACTGTTTATGTACTCATATGTCATGAACTACGTGTCGTACTGCGATACAATTTCGAAGATACATTCAGGTGTATGTGGGTATACTGCCTGTAAAATTTCCTGTGGCTACAATTTGAAGCGTTGAAATTATAAATTGTAACATCATACCGAATGCCGTAGTTTTAATCCATGAACAGCGGAAAAGTAGTAAACGAGAAACTTTTTTCCTTTCATTATTTGATGTGGTTGTCATTGAAAAAGTTTAATAAAAGTTTGAAGTTATGTTTAAAGTTTGTTGTAAGTCGCTAAGTACTGTCATTCTCATACAGTGTGTGAATAAAGTCTCGACGCATTATCTGGCAGTTTCTTGCAACTATATTGTTTATAACATTGTATCTTCTGAACCATGTGACGTATGTGGTTCGTACTCCTACATCAATTGTTATCTCACGTAAGGAATATGTGTACCAAATTTGGTTCAAGTCGGTCTCGTAGGTTAGGAGAAAATGAGCAGCGTTTTCGCTTAATGCAACAGCTTTTCGCGTATCTCATTGCTTATGACGTCATATCTCGTGAACTATGTGCTGTAAGTGATTCTTACAATCACGGGGACCGTTCTCATGTTTGAAGCTTACGTGCACAAAATTTCATAAATATTGGAACAAAACTGTAGATTTGTATGCAACCCGTACACACAAACATACGGACACAGTGCTTTATATATTAGATGCCAGGTCCAAGAAAAGTTGGGTTTGCATGTTGATTCCCGCACCGTACGTGCTATGTTGACTTGATAAGCACAGGTTGAGGCATGCTGACAATATAATCAAGACATTAGTGATAAAGGAAAACAGGTGTAGATGGGTGCTAAAAGAAGATATGATTATGAAGACTCTGAAGGGGTATTAACTATGGATCAGGAATGTTTTCTCCTCTTTATCCATTTTACCTTACTTTTTCTAGGAACACTATCTTAGGTACTGGTGAATCTAGAAATCTGAAATTTTTATGACTTAGTCACCTGGGTTTCTTTTACATACTAAAGCAATGACGTTTTTAATTACTTCATTTACAAAAGACTTAGGGAAGATAATCTAGTAAAAGGTGCTGCAAAAATTTACTTTATAGTAAGTATCTGTTATTTCAGTTTTCTCATAACATATCAATACACATATAGTAGAAACTTCATATCTCTATTTCCAGTAGTTTGTGAGAAAATGTGCCCTATAGTAGGCATATTTTAACATTGCGGAGATAGTCGATTCCGTATCCCCTTAATGATTAGGGGCAGCGTAACATTCACTGTTTGCGTCAAGAAGAATACCAACTTCATATATTACCCGTGTCCATTTGTCTTGAGACATACTGCATGTCATAAACAAATGTTCTCCACATTTCAGTTAAGGAAAAAAACATCCACCGGAGCAGACAGTACAAAATTAGTACACACCAAAAGCAAACATCGATCGCCAGCAAATATCGGAGTAACATAGCTGTCGGCCGCGGTGGCCGAGGTGACTGAGGCGCTTCAGTCACTGTCAGCACGGCCACTACGGTCGGGGGTTCGAATCCCCCCTCGGGCATGGATGTTTGTGCCGTCTTTAGTCTTAGCTAGTTCATAAGTAGTTTGAAAGCTTAGGGACTGATGACCCCGTAGTTAAGTCCCATAAGTTTAAAAAAAAATTACATAGCTGCAAGAGGGTTATCTGTTTGTTTCCAGTAATAGGGAATATTTACAGCCATAAGAGTGTGTGTAGTATCAACGTGTGAAGGACTCAGGCGCCATACTACAGAAACGCACTCGTGCTTCGTACACAAGCCCCCACAATTCCGTTAGCGGCCGCCTGCGAACAGCGGGCAAATTGAGGAGCGCCTCGGCGGCCATTATGGTGGAAACTTACGCGCGAACTTTAAATGTGCGTAAGACTATATTGATTGAAGTGTGTATTCATTCGACTTAAGTCGCGAAAACTATGTCTCATTTAAATACATAAATAAAAAAACAGCTTCAGATTCTTCCGTCAGCACTCGCCAGTCATAGAGGAATCAAACACTCGGGGCGAAATTTCCCAGTGTACACACACGATCCGAGGTAGATGATAATTGCTGTCGTCTACGTAGGACAGGCTCCCACCTCCATGGATCATATGTTTCTGAGAAGTATGCTCCAGCTGGCAATAATCAGCAGAGCATGAGAACGGAAGGGCACGCGCAATACGGCGGTGAAGCCACAGCATATAAGCCATTCGATCTGAATCACTTCCTGTCTGTTCAGAATTTTCAGATCTATCGTGAATCGAACAATTTACTGCACCCGAAGTCGATCATTGCACAGTTTGATAGAATACTCCCGCCAGAATGGCCACTGCATAATAAATTCGAATTCACTTGCGGCCATCTAAAAGGGAGCGTGGCGGAACACATGCGCTGTGTGGCGGAATCTTGAACGTCATATGAGCAGTTCAGGAAAACGTTTCTTGCTTCGTATTGGCCTTCACAAGTACAAAAGCGAATCCGTGATGAAATTGTTACGGGATGCGACATGTTGCCCACCGGTTTTAGTAACCCAGTCAAGTTTCTACATTCACTAATAAAGAAAAACAGAGTCCTTGATAACCCATATTCGGACAAGGAAATTATGAAGCACTGCTCTACCAAGCTTCCTGAAGGATACCAGAGGAGCTTGATAGGAAAATGCGACGGAACTCTAGACACGGGAGGCTCCTCAAGATAACGGGGACGAAAATCCTCCCCAAAATGAAGGCAAAAATTCTTGGGGAAACAACGGTGACCGTGGGCGAGAGAAGAATCGCAAACGCGGGTGGAATAGCAGCAACGATTGGAAAAAGAGGGATCATAACAACGAAAACTGGCGCAACAGTGTTAATGACGGCCAGCAGAACCGATCCTTATCCAATAATAATAATAGTTCAGGACATGGCCAAAACAATGCACAATGGCAAAAATAACGGTCCACGCCGGTTCCAGAACCAGAATGATGGTAATTGGCAGTCACGCAGCTCTGCTGGAAACAATAAAGACCAAGAAGACTTTGGGGTCACATTGCCACATTAAGCCTTTTATGGAATAGACTTCTGGTTTTTGTATGCACTGTAGATATATATTTCCTGTGTGAATATAAGTTTTTGTTTGTACTTTAATTTGCTGATTGTTAATGTGTTCCTTTTGTTTTTAGAAATAAGTTGTGTGTAATCAATTGACACATTTACAGGTTTTCTTTATATTTGTTTATCGTCGTATTTCAGCACGTAATTTGGTTTTGTGATAGGGATAGAATTATCTCGACGTGCGTCCTTGAACACCTTAGGGTGGCTTTTTGTTGTTTAATTCCTGTCTTTTTTCTGAGGCGTCAGCTGTCCAACTTCTTTGTCATGTTGTTCTGTGTTTATCGTTGTTTATCTGAATTGTAATTGCCAGGTAATTTATTAATCTCTAGGCTGCGTCAGCATTGTTGACTGCGAATGCCATTGTATATGTCGTTCTGTTTTGGTTGAGTTTGTGTAGCGACCCTTCGAAAGTGGATGGACAATTATTCTCGCCGTTGACGTAATTTCTTTTCCTCAGATTGTTTGTGAGTATTTGTTTTCGCTGTGTTTCTGTTGCGTCTGTGATCACAATTCGTTGTGAATAAGACTTTATGGAACGGCTGTCCACGAGTGATTTGCGTAGTCAGTCTTTGGGATCCGTAACCTTGATATGGGTGTGGGGTTTCGCGTCTTTTTCGTTGTGATTTTGTGGTGTCCGCACATATGGCGTGTTGACATTTTTTGTATCGTGTAGTGTACTGCACGATATTTTCGCTGTGTTCGATAGTGGTTCCCACAATATTGAGGCGAAGTTACGTTCAGGTTGATTACACTTGGATAGGGCAACATTTTTCCTTCGCTGTAACCATGATTGTTAATTTTCAGGGTAAACTTCTACAACACGTACACTAACATTAACCTACAGTTTCAGAATGACCGAACTGCATTGTACTCTTAAGCCCATAACAGCATGATGGGAAGAAAACTGAAGAATCTAAAGAAGACTGCAGTAAAAAGACACAAGAGAATTTTTTAAGGAACTGGTCAGGGAGTATAAACAAATATGTATACGTTCACAATAACCCAGAATTCCTACACTTTCCATTTGCATGTCTGTAGTACGAGCTCGATACACAGTTTTTGGACATGCACTTCAGTAAGCTTGGTAATTAACAAAATAATGTTTGTTTGCGTGGACACTAAAGCATGTAGTAACGAACTATTAATAATGATAATATCATAACCCTATTAATGAAACAGTTGTGCTAATATTTTGATTTTTTTTATTCGTCACTAAAGAATTAAGCAAACAATTTAATATGTAAATTTTTTTATAAAGGTACAGTGGTATCATGATAACGTAAGAAGATTTAATGTTTGTTATTTAAAGGAACTTAATTATTATTATTATTATTTTATTTTTATTTTTATTTTATTTATTTATTTATTTATTTTTTAATAGGATGTATATAATTTTGTATTGTATTTGTTTCATATTCCCTGTTTTATATGTGTATGTTTGTATGTCTAGAGACATTCTCGCGGCACATGGGGGCCAACTTCAGACAGCTGGTGATGTGCACGAAGATACATAATTCTTAAAAAAAAAAATGTGCTGGTGGTGGTGGTGTAAACGGAGCGACGCACTGACACGCCAACACCGTTTACTGTCCACAGCTTCAGACCCGCTTGGTGTCCGGGACCGCAGTGCTGGGCTTGGACTCACAAAACCGACAATGACGTTACTCGCGCCGGCGGCAGCCTGCCCGAAGGCAACATAATGCCCACCATCCAGGAAAGAAAGAATGCGGAACACAGCGCTCGCCGCGAAGTCAGGCTGGGCCTCAGCCCGCCCCTACTGCCCGCCACCTTGGGCCACTTACGTCACCGGCGTTCCCTGCGCTGTGGGGGTGTCTGTGGCATCCGACGGAAGGGTCATGCACCGTGGTTCATGCCGCGCGGCCCACTGACCCAGTCTCTGTGTGTTTACGATGGAACCGGCTGTCTCTGAAGGGACAGCCACAGTGACAGACTGTGAGCCCTCAATGTCTCTGTGGTCCACTGAGCGACCATAAACTACCAGAGTTGCTCCTCCCACACCCACTACACCAACATTATGACTCATAAAAAGTTTTTATGCACACATCACTGTTCGGAAAGCATTGCCCAAAGTGAAGTAAGTGCCATTTCTTATTTTAATTACGTAGGCTTCCGCGGCCAGAGTCAGATGACATAAAAGTTTTCTGGTTATGGTACCGCGTCATGATGTAAGGCCTTTACTTAAATAACCAACGTTTCGGCCAACGTTACAGTGGCCTTCATCTGGGTAACTCAACTGGGTAACTTACCCAGATGAAGGTCACTGTAACGTTGGCCGAAACGTTGGTTATTTAAGTAACTTACCCAGATGAAGGCCACTGTAACGTTGGCCGAAACGTTGGTTATTTAAGTAATAGCCTTACATCATGACGCGGTACCATACCCAGAAAACTTTTATGTCATTTCTTATTTTGTTTAATGTGATAATACTTTTCAACACAATTTTGATGTTTTATGTTAATTGTTTGTCTATGATATGTTAGTAATTTTAAGTCACAATTTGAATATTTCTATTGCATGTTATTCTCTTTATTTCATTATTTCATTGTTATTATTATTATTATTATTATTGCATTTATTAGTTAGGATGTTTCTTTCTTATTTACTTGTTTGTTTTTCGACATTTTTTATTAATAGAATAATAATTACAAAGCGTCTAAACACTTGACTCATTGCCTAGAACTGAATATAATGTCTTTTTTTATTTAAATCTGAGTCTCTTGTTTACTTAAAATCATTTTTTTTATATTTAGAATTTTTTGTTTCTTTTTGATGAATGACTGTTGTTTTTGTGTCATTAATCATGAAGGTGGTAGGGCCCAGACATGTTAATAGTATGAATGTTCAGACAAGGGATAGTTTGTTTCTGTTTGGGCTTGGGGTTTTGGAATGGTCATAGGGATCAGCCCCAACGAAATGATGACCCAAATAAAAAGATAGGGAGAGTGATTGGGGCCCTAGTGTGAATGAAATTAGTAAGAAAGTGATTGCTCGTATTATTATTTCTTACATATTTATCTATTAGGATGTTAAATTTTAATTTTTAAGTACAAATGACTGGCTATCCCTATATACATATAGAATTTCTCCTGCTTCATTATCATAGCAACTTTCTAGCTATGATACTTCACACTCGAAATTTTCAACAGGTGTGGGATGTTGTGAGACGGGGGCTGTAATTAGACTATTTTTCATACTAACCTTGTGTTACTGTACCTTTCTCTTTACGCTAATTATTGAAATATGAAACATTTTTCTTTGTAGATCTTTATTTATTTTGATTTCTGTGCCTGTGGGAACACATCAAAGGTGATGGGCTCTTGGGATTGTAGTACATTCTATGTTTATATGAAAATTTCGGGATTTTAATGTTTATTGGCGCAGCTTGGCTGCTAAAAAGCGGTTTTACGTGTTGGGCACGGTCAGGCCACGCATAGCAGAGACGCTCTTGGGGGTCTCCCCCTCACACCAACTTTCGCTCGCCTTCGGGGAAGGACAAGTGGGGCTGGCTTGACGTGTTTGTCGCCGATGCTAGAGGCAGCGGAGTATACCTGGCAGATTTTTTTTTTTAGAGTGTGTGGGATGCTTTACAAAATTCTGGACCGCGGTTTACGGTGGGCGATAGCAGGTACTGCCTTTTTAGTAATTCGGCTGTTTCGCAAGAGAGGAATTTGCCGGATACAAATAATAGCAGAGTGCTCTGACCCTGGCTGTTTATGGAAACGTATTGCCTTTGGGCGTTATCTAAAAAAACTTCCTAGAAAGCAGCAGAGTTTAAATAGTGTGACAAATGCTTAGGTTGAGAAGAAAGCTTTCTCTGCCCGTATGGCACCCTGGGGGTTTGGCTCCAATGGCTGTATATATAGCACAACGTTGACATTTTTAGGTCGTGTGACCGTAGCTAGGAGCAAGCTGAAATTCCTTGCAGAGCATTCACCCTGGGAACGGTGAATCCGCAGGAAGCTTTGGTGGTGTGGGCGGAGCCTCTTGGCAGCCACAGAGAACGCGTCCTGATTAGGCAGAGTATTTTTATGACAGCTAAACAATTTGTCTACGGTGCTAAGCCATCCGATTGGTTTGACTGTAAGCCGTTAGCAGATATTGGTGCGTGGGTGCAGATATTGGCGCGTGGGTGTTGCCGCCCAACACTTGCCGTGAGCTGCGGCAGAGCGCGAGGTGGCACGAGAACTCCTGTCTGAGCGAGGTGTGCGGGCCCCGGGAGACTCCTGTTTGTGTGTCCGAGGGGTATGGACCTCGGAAAACTCCTGTCTGAGCGTCCGAAGTGTGCGGACCTCGGGAGACTCCTGTTTGTGCGTCCGAGGGGTATGGACCTCGGAAAACTCCAGTCTGAGCGTCCGAAGTGTGCGGACCTCGGGAGACTCCTGTTTGTGCGTCCGAGGGGTATGGACCTCGGAAAACTCCAGTCTGAGCGTCCGAATGTGCGGACCTCGGGAGACTCCTGTTTGTGCGTCCGAGGGGTATGGACCTCGGAAAACTCCAGTCTGAGCGTCCGAAGTGTGCGGACCTCGGGAGACTCCTGTTTGTGCGTCCGAGGGGTATGGACCTCGGAAAACTCCAGTCTGAGCGTCCGAAGTGTGCGGACCTCGGGAGACTCCTGTTTGTGCGTCCGAGGGGTATGGACCTCGGAAAACTCCAGTCTGAGCGTCCGAAGTGTGCGGACCTCGGGAGACTCCTGTTTGTGCGCCGAGGGGTACGGACCTCAGAAAACTCCTGTTTGAGCGTCCGAAGTGTACGGACCTCAGGAGACATGGAATACTCCATTTAGATTCGTGGGGAGGACATCGTCTTAAACGGTTCTCTGGTGAGACTTGTGTGTGATTCCGAATATTCGGACCTTGTAGAACTTGTGTTTATTTTGCGGACTTTACATTGTCCTGTGGTTACGCTGTAAGCGGCCACAGTTAAGTTTTCGTTTTGCTAGAAGTCTCTATTTGAGCATTTGCCCCTTTGCGAATCGGGCATTGTTTTTACAGATCTTATTACGCAACTGACTGATCGATTTGTACCAAGTGGCCTTTGTGTCACCTATGCAAAATATTGATTAGTCTACTAGCGTGATAGAATCGCACAGCAACTACCTAGCGACGCCGACGCCAGTGACGCTGTGTTAAGTTACATGTAGTCCTTGCTTAACAAGTCATAGCAATTATGGTTGGATGAAAATTTCAGCTCATCTGCTCCCACCGCCTGCTGCCTGCGAGCCTGAGACGCTGCCGTCAATGATCATCTGTGTGGGTAAGGTGACGCACTTTCTGGAGGGTTATATGAATCAGACTTGTTGGATTCTGTCCCTTATATTATTCTTTTGAGATCTGCCTATTTACTTTGGGGAGCTTAGGGCTAACGATAATTTCAACCGCCTGTGTAGCCAATCTAATAGCATTCTGTTTTGCAAAACCGACCTTTGACTCAGCCAGTCAGTTTTGTGACTCAATATTTTAACATTTATAAAAAAAATTGTTTGAATACCATTATCTGTTTTACACGATAGGAAATGCCATCTTATTTATTTTTTGTATGTTTAATTATAATAAATTGATTTAAGCAGATCGTCTTTCATTTAAGAACGTTCCTTTTTCACTATTTTGGAGGGGAAACGGAATAGTTAAATTCCACAGTTTACCAATAATTTTTCAAGTACATTTTTGTTTGTTTGGTACAACTGATACATTGCAATAGAGTAGGAATATTTATTATATGTTTGAAAATATGATCACATCATAGCTGATCAGTAACATTTCCATTTTCCATAATTTGTAGAAATATGGTGCCGACCCAAGATAATTACCTGCTGTCCTATATATATATATATATATATATATATATATATATATATATATATATATATAAAAATTCATAACTAACGACATAGTTACACTTGGCGATTCCTGCCATAGGAAAAGGATATAGTTTTCACAGTTATTTGCTCAAAGTATACCCTTATAGAAAAAAGGATATATTTCGTCCTCATGTTTTTGTTACCCTGATGCGTACATGACGAGATTACAGTTTACAGGATGCATAAAAAGGAGACGTTTATCAATTGACATGGAACATCAGGCATACAGAAGGATCATTAACCACACACACAGACAAATCAAGGGGGAGGGGGGATAGGATGACACTACGGGACTATAGCCCCCACCCCTCTACAGATCTGTACGTTCTATAAAAAAATAAAATATAGAGAAAGACCGATTATATAGACTTAGTACTCTCAAATATCGTATACAGAATAACAGTTTATTAACATCTTAGTTTATGAATTAATTTCGACTGCTAGAAAAAGTCATAAAATTTTGCAAAGTATTATGTTAGACCATTTATAGTCTCAAAAGTAAGAAAAGTCATATGTAGTTGATACAACTAGGTACGTGCAAACGTTGTGGGGTTAGGCATTTGAGAAATAAAAGGCTTACGACTCTTCATCGCGGGATATGTTTTTATTGATCATTCTTATAAATAAAAACAATTTACAAAGATTTGAATCACATTTTTGTTTATGTCTAAACCTAATGCACGTGATTAAGGTTACTTTACCTGTGAAAGTGTTGTAACACTTGGAGATTTTGTTCAGGCAAAGGTGGATCTTGAATTTCGTTCACATAATATCGCAAAAAAAAAAAAAAAAAAAAAAAAAAAAAAAAAAATGTAGAGTGACAACACTTCATTATAACTTCCACAGTACGCCACTAGTGAAGTGTAATCAAACAAAGTCGTATTGAGATATACAGTCCTCATGAATCCATTAATCATTGTGAAAGTTCTCGCTTCGCCTTCTCTTTTACAAAATTTACGTCTGCTGAGTGTTTGAACTTGTTCTACCTGAATACTTTTGCACAACGTTATGTTAATCTGACGGCGTATTTTTTAACTGTATTCTATGTGAATGTAAAGGCATTACAAAACCTATCTGACTGCCTAATGTGTATTATAATGAGACACAAACTGCTAATTGTTTCTGTATGAAAATGTCTTAACAAAGTTAACTATCTGAAAATTATTGATAATAAAAATCACTGTGTTAATAATTCTGGCCCTACAAACTTGTTTCTGACGGAGCTAACAACCTTTAACGGAATGTAACGAACACAATATTTATCAATGAAATCTGACTCTTGTTAACATGAACACTGTATGAATTGTCCTACCCTGAAATCTGTAAATCATACTGAACAGTAAGCTTGACAAAAACTGATTCTTTCTCACCTTCACTTACTGCATAAATTTGCGCAACACCAAACTGCTTCCTGCTGTACTAACTACTGGAAAACTAACTATGGAAAACATCTATGGCAATTTTAATAAAAATGTGAGGAGGGATAAAGTGGTAATCTGTTTAAGAAACTCGAACTAATTATTAAAAATGAAATATCTGGTTTATTTTCTAACTGATATAACTTCATGAAAATTACTAACAATATCATGTTTACGATTTTAAAATCTTTCAGAGAAAAGTATAACTCAGATATTTAATCTGTCTACAAAACTATTTTTAAATAAAGATAAACATTTCTTCACTGTTAATAAATTTAACTCTATTTATACAAACAATGTTACAACAATACCATATTTCAAGAATACTACCCATGAAATTCCTATTTCATAAAGAAATCAATCTCAAAACTAAACTATTACAGTAAATACTTTTCCAACCATAGAAAGGGGTCCCTAACATGATCGTGCGACCACAAGCAAACAGCAACAGCTTTCCCGACCGTTACTGTTACCATCAATTCAGCCTAACAATGCGAAGTTGTGCCATAGAAACATGGCAAGTACTTCATGAAAAACTTTACCTTATAAAAACTTCATAAGATCGTATCTCCAACGTCGTCTATTCCTAATCGTCTTCATATATTAAACAGCTTGGCTCAGTATTCAAGTCTCAAAATCTCATCTCCTCGGCTATCCCACCGGAACGACAACTGCACACAACCACGGTCTCCACGCTTCTGCAATCTCATCCGCACGCCTAGCAAAGTCTGCACTCTCAGTAATCACAACCTTACTTCCCGGCAACAATTGATTGATTGATTGATTTTTCCAGGGAAGCCAAAACAGTCTTGGACCAACCCGCCACTTCCCGCACCGAAACTAAGTTTATTGTGTGGTATCGCTCCCTGTATATCTAGTAAAGCCAACCAATGCCCTTGAACATTGCAAGGAGTCCCTTTACCAGTTCTTTATTAGACACAATTTCTTCGGGTCTGGTTGTCCCAAAAATTCTGTGCCTTTTATTCTCCAAAGCAATGCATTCGAAGATTAGAAGTGATGTAGTTTCATCACCGTCAACACAGATCCTACATTTAGGGTCCTCTTCTGTTATTCCCATTGTACATAGGTGTTTTTTGAAATTCCCATGGCCTGTCAGCAATCCAGCTATGAGTCTAATCTCTCTCCTGTTCAGACCCAGGATTGCAGAGCTTCTTTTAAAACATGGCTTTGGCATCATTACCTTGCCATGTTTTTGTTGATGGACTTTGGTCCAGTATTCTACGTGCTGTCTTCTGAGCCAGTTACGTAGCTCCAATTTGATCATTGCCTTGGCGATTGTCAGGACAGGTTCCGGTCCAATAAATTGAGTCTCTGCCCCCATCCTGGCTAATCTGTCGGCATGTTCGTTGCCAGTGATCCCCGAGTGGCCAGGAACCCACAATAGGTTTGCTCTATTGCTTTCCCCTAGCTCCACCAAAACCCTGTGACATTCTGCAACAATTTTAGACCTTGTTGCAGGAGCTGCCAGTGATCTCATGGCTGCCTGGCTGTCTGAATAGATATAGATGCTACTATCTTTGTAGCATCTACGCAAATTCTCCTCCACACACGCCCTGATGGCAGTGATTTCGGCCTGGAATAATGAGGCCAGTTTTCCTAGATTGATGACGCCCTCCAGTCTTGGCTGCACCCCATATACCCCGGCCCCAACACCTTGGTCCGATTTTGACCCGTCAGTGAATCAGACAATATCCCCCATACGGTATCGAACTATTTACTCCCACTGCTCCCTACTTCCAATTGTTATATTGAAAGGCTTGTTGAAGCAGTATGGGGTTATAATATAGTCGGCTGGCATTTCTCCAACCTTTCCTATATTTACCTCACTCACTATTTTATTGTGTGATTCTGGATATCCCAAAGAGTTCCAGTTGTTGCCAGATTTAAGTCTGTATGCACCAGCCGCTGCCTCCATCTTGACCCAAAGGTGTAATGGTGTCATATCCAGCATGTTTTCCATCCAAGCAGTTGGTGTGCTGCTAATTCCACCTGTTATGGCTAAGCAGGCTAATCTCTGCACCTTACCAAGCTCCTTAGCAGCAACCTGCTGTTCTACCTTCTTCCACCACACGACTGCCCCATAGGTGATCTTGGGTCTAATCACTGTGGTGTATATCCAGTCCATACCCTTGGGCCTCAGGCCCCAATTTTTGCCACAAGCTCTCCTGGTACTCACGAGAGTACCTTTTGCCTTGGAGCAAATATTCCTGATGTGAGGGGTCCATGTCAGTTTCTCATTTACGGTAACCCCTAGATATTTCACTGTCCCCTTCACAGGTAGCGCTGCATTGAAAAGCTTTAGATTACAACTTGAATGTTGTATATGCTTCTTTGTGAATGGTACAACAACAGTCTACTTAGGACTGACCCCCAGATCCTGTTTTCTGCACCAGGTTTGCACAATGTCCAAAGCACCTTGTGCCATGTTCTTTACTGTGTCAGCAAATTTGCTAAGTATTAATGTGACAAGATCATCTGCGTATCCTTGGCAAAAGTACTGCGAAGAGTTTATTTCTCCAATGAGATCATTCACCACTAGATTCCACAATAAAGGGGAAAGAACTCCTCCTTGCAGGCAACCCCTAGTGGTGTTGATTACCATTTCTTCATTCATCATGGTAGCTTCTACCTTTCTTACACTAAGCATGGCCCTAGTCTACCTACATATTGTGGTCCCTAGGTCATGCACCTCTGCCGCCCTAACCATGGAATCGAAGGTCGTGTTGCTAAAAGCCCGCTCGATGTCCAGGAAGATACGGAGGGCTATTTCCTGAAAGTGTAGTGCTTTCTCCACCTTCCCAACGAGTTGGTGGAGAGCTGTCTCACATTATTTACTTGGCTGATATGCATGTTGGTTTGAATGTAGAGGAGCCCTACTTAACTTCCTTTCTCCAACATGCACATTAATCAGCTTTTCCAGTGTCTTAAGAATGTAGGAGGACAGGCTGATTGGTCTCATATCCTTGGCCCTGGTATGATCAATTCTCCCTGGTTTAGGAACGAAGACAACCTTCACTGCCCTCCAGGCATTGGAAATGATTCTTGCTGCTAGGTTAACCCTGAATAACCTGCATAGGAATCTAATAAGATTTTCTCCCGCTTGTTGCAGGAGAGCTGGAACGATTCCATCGGGGCCAGGTGAATTGAACGGTTGAAATGTTCCCACCGCCAATTGGACCTTACTGAGATCCTTGGCCAAATCCCAGTCCTCTTTGCGAATACCTGAGAACCGTTGTCTCTCAGGAATCGCATTCTGGTCGTAGTTATCCCCCAGAGTATATTGAGGAAAGTGAGTCTTGAGGAGCAGTTCCAGCGTTTCATGTGCTGTCTTTGTATACTCCCCATCTTCCTTCCTCAATGTTCCTCCTGGATTAGTTGGTACCCTAGTGAGGATTTTATGAAGTCTCGCTTGAGCAGCTGTGCCCGCCACTTCCTCACAGAATACCTTCCAGGATGTCTCCTTTGCCCGTCTGATGGCAAGGTTGTAATTGACAAGGGCCTCGCGATACTTTGCCCATTGTCCTTTGTGCCGCGCAAGGTTAAACAGTATTCGTACCTGTTTCCTTTGCATTTCCAGGTTATTATTCCACCAAGGCACACTCCTATTTGTGCACTTCTTGGTGTTTGAGCAGTTGTCCTGGTATGAGGTCACTATAGCAGAGGTTACGGCCTCTGCTGCTTCCTCAAACTCTGCTGGATTCCTTATCGAAGTTTTAATTTCCGATAGGTTGAAGTCAAGGTCTTTCCAATATGTCTCCCAGTCCTTTTTCCTGAGGCTCCTATAGGCCATGGTCTGTCTGGTTCCCATTTCAACCTTGAATTTAATATACATGTGATCTAACGAGGATGGCTCCAGGACCACATGCCACTGTTTGACGTAACTTCCCATCATCATGGAACCAAAAGTTATGTCAATTACTTATTCCCTTCTACTGTTCCTGAATGTAGGTTCATCACCCCTATTCAGGATCTCCAAGTTGTTAGATATGAGAAATTCAAGAAGGTGCTCAACTCTACTGTTGGTGTCCTTGCTGCCCCACGATAGATTGTGGGCATTGGCATCACATCCCACCACCAGTGCATAGGAATCTAATAAGATTTTCTCCCGCTTGTTGCAGGAGAGCTGGAACGATTCCATCGGGGCCAGGTGAATTGAACGGTTGAAATGTTCCCACCGCCAATTGGACCTTACTGAGATCCTTGGCCAAATCCCAGTCCTCTTTGCGAATACCTGAGAACCGTTGTCTCTCAGGAATCGCATTCTGGTCGTAGTTATCCCCCAGAGTATATTGAGGAAAGTGAGTCTTGAGGAGCAGTTCCAGCGTTTCATGTGCTGTCTTTGTATACTCCCCATCTTCCTTCCTCAATGTTCCTCCTGGATTAGTTGGTACCCTAGTGAGGATTTTATGAAGTCTCGCTTGAGCAGCTGTGCCCGCCACTTCCTCACAGAATACCTTCCAGGATGTCTCCTTTGCCCGTCTGATGGCAAGGTTGTAATTGACAAGGGCCTCGCGATACTTTGCCCATTGTCCTTTGTGCCGCGCAAGGTTAAACAGTATTCGTACCTGTTTCCTTTGCATTTCCAGGTTATTATTCCACCAAGGCACACTCCTATTTGTGCACTTCTTGGTGTTTGAGCAGTTGTCCTGGTATGAGGTCACTATAGCAGAGGTTACGGCCTCTGCTGCTTCCTCAAACTCTGCTGGATTCCTTATCGAAGTTTTAATTTCCGATAGGTTGAAGTCAAGGTCTTTCCAATATGTCTCCCAGTCCTTTTTCCTGAGGCTCCTATAGGCCATGGTCTGTCTGGTTCCCATTTCAACCTTGAATTTAATATACATGTGATCTAACGAGGATGGCTCCAGGACCACATGCCACTGTTTGACGTAACTTCCCATCATCATGGAACCAAAAGTTATGTCAATTACTTATTCCCTTCTACTGTTCCTGAATGTAGGTTCATCACCCCTATTCAGGATCTCCAAGTTGTTAGATATGAGAAATTCAAGAAGGTGCTCAACTCTACTGTTGGTGTCCTTGCTGCCCCACGATAGATTGTGGGCATTGGCATCACATCCCACCACCAGTTCGTCACCTTGCCGATGGCAGGCTTCTGTCAGTCTCCTCACTTCCAAAGAAGGAGGAGAGCTGTCTTCGTAAGGAAGGTATGCTGAGGCCAAAACAATTTCCCTCGTGATATCTTCCTCACGTTGATGCATCCTGATGGTCACCAGGTCCCTGGAAGAAAAATCCATCATTGGTATGAGAGGTATTCCATTCCTAACATAAATGCATGTTCTGGAGTTTTTTAGATTTCTGGCATAAATCAGCTTACCTCCAGTACCACGGAGGCCCGATACACCCTCGGCAACAATACTATCACCATCTTCAATATCGAAAGTACTGCCATCGAAAAATAAGCCTGCAACCAAAGATAAACGACCCATGCCTGACTAGCTTGACACTGGTCTGAAAATCGCGCTACATTTGAATATGAAATGTATACCTTTCCATAGCAGGTATCTTACAGTTGCTATAAATGAATCTGCAAAAATGTCAGTCACAGAGTAAATCTAGCACTGAAGCATATTAGCGCCAAAGATAAATGGATATTGCAGCACTTTCTTCTTTTAACTTCATTTCTTGCATGTGTCTATGTGCCTGGTGGTGCATATGTATTACAGAGTATTTTTGTGTTCACTGAAAGTTGTATCTACTTTATCACATCTGAATATGTATTTAGACTCGCAGTACATATTAGGAACACAAAATGTAATTTTCAAAATGATGTTTACCTATATATTTAGCTGTGTTTCACGAAACAATTACCACAACAACAAGTACTTTCTCAAAACGCCATATCATAAGCGAAGGTCGTTGTACAAGCACAGTCAAAGCTCGTTAAACGGCAGTACATGTCAACCTCAGTGGGCCCGTTCGTGCAGCGTTAGCGTCAACTGTCACTAGCTCTCGAAAGCACTTAAATTTAAGGTCCACAATGGTAAAATACGAATTTGCGACACTCGGCAATAGGTGCTTAAGGAAACGCTTTTGTTTGCTGTAGAATATTTGGAAACATTGGAGACGGTACAATGCCAAAATTGTATGGGTTGCTCCCACCTCTTCCCCAGGCCAAATTTGGTGTATTCGCTAAAGGTCCTACGGAAACCGGAGGCCGTAAACGCCAGGATCGGGCACTACGGCCAGTGGCACCTTGGGAGGTTGTTTTAATTGGGCAGTAAATTCAGCCACAAAGACTTCATTGTCTTAGATATACATTTACGCTAATTAATTTCAATAAAGTCTGTTATTTCAGATTTACAACACAAAGCGAACATATTTATCACAAAATATATTTATATTAACTTTTCATATATAATACAGTCATAATAGTTATGTTTTACTTGCATCAAAGTATCATTTGGATTTAATGACTGCCTCACAACCTCGAGGCATGCGTTGAATAAGTTTCTGTAGGTGTCGTGAATCTATGACATTCCACACATGTGTAATAATATTCCATAAATGTTCCTTACAGGATATATTAACTTCCCTGATACGTTTGTCCATCCCAGACCACTTCAATGGGATTACAATCGGGGCTTTGGGACGGCCAGTTCTTTCTGTTTTTCCTGTCATACAACGTAGTTCGTACAGAATGCCGACCATGTTTTGGGTTATTATCGTGTTGTAAGGTGAATTGAGTGATACTGAAGTATGCGGCGGTGCTGCTTCTGACCCACACAACCTATTTTCACCATATGGTCAACGTCTCCGGCAAATCATCCCCAAACCACAACAGAACCTTCACTGCATTTACAGAATTCAGCCTAATTGACGTTGACGCCAGACTCTCTCATTGGGATGCACTTTTCAGTAACGCTTTCTTCGTTGTTTATGGGAAGATTAACTTCATATTAGTGTGGAAGGTGCAAAACAAGTGTAACTAGAAAGAGGCATTTAAGTAGATATTTCGGATAGCAAATTTTATTTCAAGTACAAGCAATGTAGAAGACGGGTTGTTGAAGTAACGAGCTCAGGCGACAGCAATGTTTCAGCTCATCGTCTCAGCCACACCTCCCTCTCTTCGTTCATCTGCCCCCTCCCCTCACCTGACTGTGCATTACTTCCTCTCTCCTCTCTGTTAATAATGTCTGACTCAATGTTCAGTAGAATATCATGTAAAAATTCGAAATAACCTGCTCGAGTACTTATCCAGATTTGTGGTGATTACTTTTATCTCATATATCGTACAGGGTTTCGGAAATTGTCGTTACAAATTTTGAGCGCTTGTAGACTGTGAATGAATACATAATAATTTGATAAGGATCCCACGTCCGAGAAAGTCCATCCATTGACTGTGAATCAAAACAGCACTACTGGAAGTTCTTTGCCTTTCATATTTTAGAAGGAAGTAATGTGGACCAAAACAAGAACAAAACGTTTTACTCTCTAAAGTGAATACGCTACGGGTGTCCATTGTTTTCACATCTATTGTACTGGTCAAGTGTTAGTAATTCGTAAGGTAATCGTTGTAGACTCAGTGTTCAACAGACTTTAATTCTTGTTTTGAAATATGTTAGCTTCCCCCTCCCGCACCCAAAAGAGAAAAAAAAGGAGACAAAGAGGTTGCATTGGAAGAGATTTATTTTACAGTGACAGAGGTAAAGACGTTCTCATAGTATCATTGGATGAAATTTTACGGACGTCAGGTCCTCAATGAAATATGCACTCTCTGTCCTCAACGAGTTCTCGAAATGTATAATGGGAATTTTCGAAAACCGTTTATACTTCAATAATATACAGCTCACTTCCTTCATCAATGTATGGTTTAAAAATTTGTAAGGAATCGGTCAATAAATTTCGGGTTTTTCGGTAAAAGTGTTTTCCGGTTTTCAAGTTTCCAAATTTTCCTATTCTATGTCTTTGACATAACCGTCAAGTTTTTTATTGTTATACGACATATTTGTAATTAATATTTTCCTTTTAATGCTGCTAAATAGTTTTATTACAGCAGTATCGCGCATTATGGCATTGTCAAGTGGTCTGTAAAATTATAAATCCGATTTTTTTTTACAAATATGTTTCGAAAAGAAGTATAGCAGATTTCGATAATAACAAATATGGTACTTCATTATATTTTATTTAGCTATACATAGCATCTGTACCTCTAACTTATGTTATTTGGTACAATTATAGCCGGCCGCGGTGGCCGAGGGGACTAAGGCGCTACAGTCACGCTCTGCACGGCCACTACGGTCGGGAGTTCGAATCTCCCCTTAGGCATGGATATTTGTGCCGTCCTAGTTCGTAAGTAGTTCATAAGTAGTTTGTAAGTTTAGCGACTGATGACCCCGTAGTTAAGTCCCATAGACTACACAAACATTTGATTTTGGTACAATTATAGACAATTGTTTATGTAATAGACTTTTCTATTTGACAGATGTTATGTGTTTACAAAGATGTTACATTATGAATTTGATGGTTTCTTGGTTATGATGTATTTGCCATCATTGGTCTCTGAGATACTTATTTTAAAAGTAAGTGATCTCTTTGACAATGCTGATAAAGAGTTTGTAATCTGTGTCTATCATTATGAAATAGTGTGTCTCTCTCTGGTCTCTGAGGTTTTGTATATTATTCGAAATTTTGCTTCATCTTTGGCTATGAAGTAATGGATTCATCTCCAAACTAAGATTATGTCTATTCGGAATTTTGCGTTATCTTTCACTGTCAAAGATAAAATCTATGAAGTTAGGTGTTATCAAGCTGTCAGATCGAAGAACTTTCATACAAAAATATTAACTAATTTTAACATTAACAAGGTTACTTTTTATATGGGGACAGTAATTTTACATCTCGCATGGGGCGGCAATTCGGCTTGCGTCGGCGCTGCTGTGGATGGTCATAGAGAGAAGTCAGTCAGTACGTAAGCACTCAATATATAGACAGCTCAAAGACAGTCAGGGATACTTTCCTCAGTCTGCATGCACACCATTCCTGAACTCTTACGATAAACGGCGAAATGCCGCGAGTGTTGAATGAAAATAAGTAGGCTTACTACGTCAGTAGCGTCTGGGTGACTTCAAAATGTAAGTCTTGTGGGAGGCATACTAAAGCATCACGCCCGCTGACGATGATCCTAATTGATTTCATTCAAATCCCACTGGCAACTTATCTCGAAAACCCCTTTCTTTTTTTTTAATATTACCATTGACATTGATTTATTTCGACTATAAATCTCTTGCGAAAATGTTAATAACCTTCTTCGTTCAACCGACATGCCATTTACAATTATCTGACACACTCGTGAAATGGATTACGAAAAAAAGACTTAATATGAACTGACGTTCAATATAGACGTTATTAACGTTACTCTCTCTCTCGGAAATATAGGTTTTTTGTTCACTCTTTCCCGTCACAACATGTTTTGACTGCGTGGCTAGACAGTTTCCTTGGTGACCTTCAGTCTCCATCTGGCGGCAAAAAGCACAGCATATAGTTATTACACTTTCTCGACTGCCAAGTAAACAGCTGTCGCAAAGAAAGGTCAGGTTGAAGAAAAACGGGGCATCGTTTTCCTCTGCAGGTCAAGACAGGTCTCATTTGTACGGACAGGAGCGTATGCAGCGCGAGTAACTGAGACAGAGATATCTGCACCTGTAAGTCCTTAAAAGCAATACATCGCCGTAGAGTTCAAACAATAATATCGTCTATATAAATAAAACATGATATAATTAAAATGGAGTTTTTTATATGCATTGCTACTAATAAGTACACATTAATACATATACTTGTTAGTGAACTCTGATGCAACACTATATCTGAGTCACCCAAAATGTTGCAAATAGTGCAGGGCCAATTCACACTATTATCATAATCATTAGAATGCTGCAAAATCAGAGTTCTGTTAAAAATATTTGATTTTTTTATGGGAGGTGGTACGAGTTATTGGGCTTGGTCTACATTCTCCCTCCAACGACTATCCTCATCCAATCCCCCTCCATCATGCCTCCTGCAAACAAATAAGACACAAAGAAAGGGTTTGAGCATTCAGACTTACCGTCTCGAAAATTGTGCACTATTAGATTATGAAAGCACCTCCGTTTCTAAAAAACAGGAGGCGAGGTGAAATAAAATGTCTGTAATTCCAGTCACCCCCTTCCTCCTACACCTCGCCCCTTCCTCTCCCACCGCAAACAAAAATGATGGATGTGGCACTGCCGCTACATTGTTGCCACATCGGTTGCCTTTTCGTCTCTGTTAGGCCCCTTTCACACGAGACTCGAGAGGCGATGCACCTGGATGCAGTGAACCGCTTCTTGCTGCTTCTTGCCGCTGGTCTTCGGCGCACAGAGCCGATATCCGGCTCACTGTAACCTGTCTTCGGCTCTCAGCGCTAACAGCCTTCCCCGCCCCCTGCAGCTGTCACGTGGTATGTAAATGCTGCTTGATGGCGTGCAGTTTCTAGAACCAGAAACTAGCAACATGTTTCCTTCAGAGCAGTGTTTTTCGACGTTTTCGAATACGCGACCCCCTTCCAAGTAAAAATTTTCTGTCGACCCCCTGCCAAACAAAAATAGTGTGGTGACTGCCACCTCACGAACCCTCACAAAACAATGTTTTCTCAAATTTTATCTTCTTTTTTTTGCGTCAACTTTCTTTTAAATTGTTGGACGAAGATCTATTTCTGTGCATATTTCTCGGAATGATAGGCCTACATTTTTACGCGATTTCCAACAGAAAAATATGTTTTGTTGACGAGTATTTCTTATATCAGGCAAAACTCAGATGTGAATTATGCTCATTAAGAAAGGTCTCATTGTATGATTATTTTGTGAGGATGTAGATCATTTTTTTGATTCTTCAGAATTACTTGTTGTATCAAATTATTATCCTGAAAACAGTTTTCAGACTTTGCGCTTATTCATCATTAAGACATTGTATTGTAAAACAATCTATGATCAAATCATAACGAGTATTACACTATACGCTGCAAGTATTTCCTCCTGTGATGGCGACCTCCCAAGCAAGACTTCGCGATCCTCGTGGGGTTCGCGACCAACAGGTTGGAAAACACTGCTTCAGAGGAAGTAGTAGTTGTTCTTGCTACTGCAGTTATAAATAAACGCAGACTACGGAAAAGAAAGCAATGGTGTCGCCCAATAACTAGTTCTCCATTAAGTTTAACAGCTTTCCATTGCCTTCATAGGACACTTCGAGCATATCTCGAGAAATCTTTCACTTTCTATCAAATGTCAGTAACTTCTTTTGATGAGCTGTGTGCAATAGTGAAACCATTATTTCGGTTTGTGGACGCCAATATGAGGAGACAAATAACAGTGGAAGAGAGAGGTAGGTGGAAAATAAATTTTTGTTTCAACACATGGGACACTTTATTACTGTAATTGTAGCCTTTGTTAGCGATATACACTGGTAAGTGGACGCACACAATAGAGACGCTGATTCAACAATATGTACCGTAACTGTGACAAGTGAGAACTGGATCCCGTGTGGACGCTGCCATAAGGCGAGAGAACGGTCGTATAAGTATCACTGTAACTAGGGTGACCAGATGTCCCGATTAATCGGGATTTGCCGTTTCTGAGCCTCTAAAATGTGTCCCGAATTAAAAAATAAAAATAAAAATAAATAAATAAAAAAAAAAAAAAAAAAAAAAAAAACACGGCAATCTGTCCCGATTTTCAAATGATTATTTTAAAATATTTTCAAACAAGGTAAAATACTGTATCGATTTTCTACATTAACAATCGAATTTGATATTCCTTATATTGGTACTCCTTGTTACATGCTAAATTGCTGCTTACATTGTTTTCTTTGGTTTTGCTTCGTATTGCTGTCAGCGTCAGTTCCGCGAAGTTACCTTTCACACTTAAAATGCCAAAACGGAACTCCGAGTTTTCACAAGAGCTGCAAAAGAAATATCCTTGCTTCAGTGCCTCTGACATTGACTGTTCGGCAAAATGCAAGACATGCATTTATGTTGTGTCCGTTTCTAAATGTTCAAATGTTTGTTCAGCTTATCGGACTTAATTGCGGGGTCATCAGTCCCTGAACTTACAAACTACTTATAAACTAACTTATACTGAAGACAGCACAAACATGCATGCCCTAGGTGGGATTCGAACCCCCGACTGGGAACGGCCCCGCCGCGCATCCGAGCATTGTGCCTCAACGCGCTCGGCCAATCAGCCGTGGCTGTTCGTGTCTCATGATGATGCTGCGAATCTCTAACATCATTTAGATTCTGACAAGAAGAATCTTAGAGCATTAGACCCCTTTCTAAAAGTTGGGGTACTTGTGTCTTCAAATACACAGGAACAAAAGAACGTTGCTGCAGCGGAAGGAGCCATGTCAGTCCATGTTGTTGAACACCGCTCAAGCTACCGTTCTAATGACTGTTCAGTTGCAAAACTAAATAAATAAAATAAATAAATTCCAGATTCGAAAATTGAAGAACATGTTTCGTGTGGAAGAACAAAGTGTGAGTCAATTATCAACAATATCATTGCTCCACATTCGCGGAAACAGATAATCGATTCCGTAGACGGTGAAGGGTACTTTTCGATATCGACTGATGCTTGCAACTATGGTCATCAGAAAATTTTTCCTGTGGTGGTTGAGACTTTTCTCTGAGTGAAGGTGGTTTGCAGATCAACTTGCTTGAGCTTGATGAGCTGAAGAACATAAAGTCGGGGACAATTTCCAGTTTTCTGATGTTATACGCTCATTGAACATGTACTTAAAGTGTTTCGCATTTGACATTGTTGGTGTAAGTTGTCCAGCTCATGTCCATGGCACACTTCAAAGTGCTTGTGATGTATTAGCCTTTGATGTTGACTGCATTGTTATGAAGTGGTTCAATCATTTTCATGTTTCTTCTGTTCGTGTCGCAGATCTCATAGAAATTAGTGAATTTGTTGGTTTCACTTACAAATATTTACCTTCATTTTCGAAGACAAGGTGGCTTACGTTGTTGCTAGTCATTGAAATGATTTTAAAAATGTACTAACCTCTGAAGTCTTATTTTTTGTCACAGACTAACTCAAAATGCCCTACAATATTAAAGAGCGTTTCCAGTGATCCTAGAAATGATTGCTATTTACTTTTTGTACATTCACAAACGAGTGTATTCCAGGATTCCATTCTCAGTATTGACAAAGACGATAAATGAAAATATGCGAAGTATTAGAAGTCTTAAATAAGTATCTCAGTTCAAGGAAACAAGAACATTTTGTGCCATTAAGTGTAAAAAAGGTGCTGAGTGATTGTGATGACAAGTCGCTTAAGAAATTTGGCTTAGCACTATCAAAATTTTATGATGCTTCTGCAGAGTATTTAGCCTCTACGTCACATGGAATATCTGAGTTTTCTGTTTTCTCATGGATTCTGCTTACTGAGCCTCCAGAGTGGTCGGCAGTAGAGAAAACCTTAAAGTGGCTACAAGGGTATTGAACTAAATGTCATAGTCTTATTTGACGAAATAGTTCATATTCAGCTCATTTGTAAAACAAGACAAAACAAATAGTGAAAACTGGAGTCATCTGACGGCACATGAGAAATGGTGCAGGTTTTATGTAAAGGACAACTCCGAGAATCGCTTAACATAGGACAGTACTTTTTTTTCACTCCCTGCCCACAATGCAAATGTTGAAAGAGTTTTCAGTTTGCCGGCCGCGGTGGCCGAGGGGAGTGAGGCGCTCCAGTCACGGTCTGCACGGCCACTACGGTCGGGGGTTCGAATCCCCCCTCAGGCATGGATATTTGTGTCGTCCTTAGAATTAGTTAGTTCATAAGTAGTTTGTAAGTTTAGAGACTGATGACCCCGTAGTTAAGTCCTATAGACTATAAAAACATTTGAACTTTTTAGGTTTCAGTTTACTGTCGTCACTGCGGACAGACGAGAGGAAAAGTTTTATTGTGAAGTGTGTTAGGTGTATTTTACTAACTTGCTTCAACTTCAGTAAACATAGTTGTATTGATTTCTATTCATAACTGTTACGCCAACCTGAGTTACTCAATTCATCATAAAAAATACGATACTAGTATGTAATGCACATGATCATCCTTCTTTTTCGTTCTCAATACTTTTTCTGTCGTATTGTGTTAAGATTACATTTCGTAATAAGTAAATTTTCCAAATACAGCACTGTGTTGAAACTCAGTGCTGCAGGTAACGGGAGCCACCGAAACCGAAATTTCATGCGACCGCTCCGATCATCGACGGCGCCAACTGTAATCCAACACTCTTAGAAAGAATAATTATCGTCCCTTTTTTTTATCCCAGTTTTTCGCCAATGTCCCGCTTTTTCACATGGAAAATCTGGAATATCCCGCTTTCTGATGTGGAAAATCTGGTCACCCTAAATCTAACGCGAATCGCTTCACTTCTCTCTGCAGTTGGATGCACGGCCTCTCGTGTGAAAGGGGCCTTATAGGCGACACACAGAAACGGCGGGTCAGCCGCGCGGGAGTAGCCGAGCGGTCTGGAGCGCCACGTTACGGATCGCACGGCTTCCCGCGTCGGAGGTTCGAATCCTCCCTCGGGCATGGATGCGTGTGTTGTCCTTAGGTTAATTTAACTTAGTTTAAGTAGTTTGTAAGTCTAGGGACTGATGACCAACGTAGTTTGGTCCTATAGGATTACAAACATTTGAACCAGGGCCGGATCTAGGAGATTTGCCAAGGGGGGCAAGCTTAAATTTGCCGCCCCTTCTTTCACCCCCCCCTTCTGTAAGAATAGACTTTTTGACGCTAATTGGGTTACATATTTCTAAATAAATGTCACAATCTTAAAACATGAACTTATTTTATTGACTGAATTAAGATCAAAGGAAAACAGAACAATTTTAATATGTACAAAAATATTACAAGATTACTCATCGTACAAAAATCAATTCAAAATTTCGCTTTTCGAGCTTTTTTTGCTGCAAAACTGTTTTTATAACATCATAGCTTAGAGAAGCATCTCGTTTGTGCTCTATGGATATTATACTCAGATTTGTTAAGCAGTCGGGCTCCTCAAGTGTATTTAATTAGTTTCAGCTTGCTGAAACTTCTTTCTCCAGACGAAACAGAAACTAGAATGGTAATATATATTTTAACGCTGTAATAAGGTTGGGATACCCGTCTATCAATTTATTTTTATAAATTAAATTTAATGTTGATGGTGCAGTGGAATCTTGCAAGGCTCTGTCTACTGCCAGCGCATGTTGTTTGAAACTTTCAACTTCAAGTTCTTCCTCGCTAAGATCTTCTGCCAGTTGGGCTGCTGTGGCCTTCAAGTCATCCACTTCCATTTCTCGAATTTGCACACCACACAGAAAACTAATTTTTGCACCAATTTTCTCAAGTGCGGTTAACCTGGTACTGAGCTCTGTCAATTATTCCTTATTTTTTTCCTTCTTTCTTCGAATCCTTTTTTCGGAGAATACCGTTGATACCTCATTATCTTCCGCTAGCACTTTGGCTTCAGAAATAGCTTCAGAGGTACAAGAATCCCGGAAAGTTTTCAGAAAGCCCAAAAGTCTGAATGTTTCGAACAGCATCGATTGTAAAGTATTAACTTTGCAGAAACTGATTAACATGAGCAATTTATTTTAATATTGCATACCAGAAACAAGTTAAAGTAATGAATTTGAGTTTTCACATATATTTTAAAATAGATCTTATCTCTGATTTCGTTTCTGGTGTTGACAATTTATAAGTTTCAGTTTATTCCAGGGCCTTCAAAACTTTATGAAAATGCTTGTAAATAGCTTCAACCGCATCTACTCTTGCAGATCACCTAGTCTTGCTGAATGTCTGCTGAATTTGCTCCTACTAAATTTAAAGAGTGAGCAGCACATGGTATGATATAGGCCAGTTCATTCTTCTGAAGTATTCTTGACTGGACCCCTTTGTACTTTCCAGCCCTGTTTGCCCCATTGTCATGAGACTGCTCCCTGCAGTACATAATGTTCAACCCATATTATTCCAATTTTTCCAGTATCTCTTGACTTTTCCTGTTTTGTCTGTAACTGTAAAAAGTCAGTAAAACTTTCCACAACCTCTGAGTCATTCGACTTGACATATCGAATTACTTGTGTCATCTGGGCATTGTGGCTGATATCTGGAGTGCAGTCAAACATCAGTGAAAAGTATTTAGCAGCTAAAATATCTTTAATTATATCTTATAATAATAGAAAGTCCAGGTTGGAATAAATAATATAGTGAGGACAGTTTACAACTCACCGCAAAGACGTGGCGACGAGCTGCGACAGGCACATACAAAAGACACACACATACAACACATTCAGCTATCGGCCATGGCCATGGCCGATAGCTGAATGTGTTGTATGTGTGTGTCTTTTGTATGTGCCCGTCGCAGCTCGTCGCCACGTCTTTAATTATATCTTGTTTTATTTTTGTCAGCAATCAAGTCACGGAACTCATCTTGTATATTTTTGTAAAATTAGCTAATCTGGCCTTTCTTGTGGCGTTCAATACGCAAACAAAAGGGGCACTATAGTATGATATGAGATAAATCATATTTGGAAATTTTCCGCTATGTGGATCACCAAAATCACCGTCTTCTTTTGATCCTCTAAAAGGACTTGCTTGCTTAGCTAGAAAAAGGACAGCATCAATAATACAGTGAGATTCCTCCTGTTTTATCTGATCTTGCTGCCCAGTGAGCGATACTTATCAGGTGGGTTTGTCAGAGGACATCGAAAGAGTGGAAAGAAGGGCAGCTTGTTTTGTATTGTCGTGATACAGGGGAGACAGCATCATGGAAATGATACAGGATCTCGGATGGGAATCGTTAGAACAAAGGCGTTTATCGCTGCGACGTGGGATACTTACGAAACTACAATCATCAACATTCTCCTCCGAATGAGAAAATATATTGTTGTCTCCCATTTATATAAGTAGAAAAGATCATCTGAATAAATACGTGAAATCAGAGCTCGAACAGAGAGATTCAGATGTTCTTTCTTCCCGCGCGCTATTCGAGAATGGAAAGGGAGACAAATAGTATAAAAGAGGTCCGATGAACCCTCTGTCAGGCAGTTAAATGTGATTTATAGAGTATCCTATGTAGATGTCTACCAATTCCACAGCTACCGAGAGAGGATTCTGGATTCTTAATGCTTTTTGACTTTCAATAAGAAGTGTGCGCACCTGAAATACATTTTTTTTCACTGGACTGGAACATTATTCAAATTCGCCTGTTATACAAATATTACCTTGATATGAAATATGAATATTCATTTATCTGAAAAAAGAAATCTATGCAAATTAATAAACATTGTGCATTTACTTATGCAATAACGCAAACATCTCCCTCATTCTGGCTAATATCTAGTAGATTTTTAAAGTTTGATTAGCTGAAGTACCTGTGACAGGGCAACACTGAAGTCAGCAACCAGGAATTTTAGTTTTATTAAATGATTTTGGTATTTCTTGCAGACATTTTATTTTTAATAATTCTGTGTCAGTTAATTTTATTAAATTATACCAGAAATATACATTGTGTAAAAAAAGAGAAAAGAGTCGGTCAAAATTTGCTGCCATCTAAATTCTGCCGCCCCAGGCAACTGCCCCCTTTGCCCCCCCCCCCCCCCCCCCCCATCTAGATCCGGCCCTTATTTGAACATTTCAGTTGAACGGCGGGTCACTTCACTTGCCGAGTGACGTTGATGCATAACGCGGATCAACGTGCGAAGAGGCCGCTGAGAAGTACGCGGGAACGCGAATAGCTCTTCCGACAGCTGATTCTAAGTGGTCAACGAATCAATTGCTGCCAACGGCGCGTTTTTTATCCTTGAACTTACACCCGTGCTCTAACCGCAACGTCGAGATGTGACGTCTATCTGAGCGGCAGCGTTGTTCACTGAGATTAAAGCTAACCTCTACAAGCAAGCTAAGGGCAGAAAAATTGTTTCAGCGTTAAAATTAAACTGTATTTTTCTTTTTTTGTTTGCGAGGCCTTTTTCCGTAGTTATAAAGTATGTATTGGATAATTAGCCGTCTTTTGCAACTGTAAACATTAGTCTAAGATAGGACGTTAATCCTTATTTAAAAGTATCTCCAGTGACCAAATGTAACAGCATACATTTTCGTATTTATATATATTATTTTGATCATGATCAGTTCTCGTGTTGTGAGTAATTTATATCTATAAATGTGAATGTCTGTTCGGTGTACGTTTATCACGTCCGAACGACAAGACACAGAGACTTAAATATTTATATCTGAGGAAGGCTTTAGGCACGTTTTTATAGCGATCTGGCAGATAATTAGGAATTTGAAGAATATAACGAGAAATGCGGAAAAATAATTACTCTTTCAAAATGTTTTTATTGGTTGCAATGTTGCTTGAGGTTGATAATGAGAAAAGGGTGGAGTATATTGGGATGGAAATTTATCGCTGTATATAATATTCTACGTGTGTGTGTGTGTTAATATTTCACTCTGCAACCAAAAGTACAGAACGCAAACGAGTGGTCTGTGTGTAATTGTTGTCCCAAGTGTCCCGTTGTAAAACATGGCAGTTCCATAGCACTTCCATGCCAATAGCTATAAGGGGGGGGGGGTGGAAATATGGTGGTTGAAAGTCCTTAAATTATAAAAAAATCGGAATGAAGGCCAGCGATGACTTTTGCGACTCTATAGCAAGGAGGTTACATACAACGAAACGTTATGCCACAGACCATATCTTTGGCTTATGCGTGCTACAATGTCTTCAGCTCTTTCTCTGTAAGGATAAGCATACGAATAAGGAAATATAAGAATAAATAAATAAAGCAGTAAAAAACATATTTCTTTTAATACGTAATTTGATTTTTTTTATTTGAATGTTGATTAAAAACGTTTGTTTCTGAAGAAGGTATTGTATTTCATTTCATCCTTCAAAACCAGTCTCATAGCACACCAATGAAAGTTAGCTTATCTATCATAATCAACCAACACGCGAGCGGAGCCGCGGGTTTAAGCTAGTTACTTTATATACACGAAGCTATAACACGAGAACTGTTCTTTATACAAATCAAAAAGTTAAACAAAAGTGTAAAACAAATTTTTTACAGTTGACACACTGAAGATACTTTTAAATGAAGCGAAATGAGTCTCATCGTAATTTCACAGTTGCAAAAGATGAATAATTATCCTACACAAATTGTTAACTATATTTTCTCGCTGACGCTGGTTAGCTGAAACAATCCTCACAGTCGATGACTAAAAGAGCTACCGTTTTATGTAACGGGGAAAAGACCCAGCTGTCACTTTGTTACAAGTTATAAGCGACATTGGCAGATTCGAAAAGATGGTATCAATTATAGGTAGCAAAATATAACCAAATAGTTTAAAATCCGCGGCAAAAATTGAAAATAAATAACAAAAGAATATTAAAACCAATTAAAGGAAAGTCACTCTGAAAAGATTTACAAAAGACAAAAATTTCGAAACATTTGGTGACATCCGAACCCACGATATTCGACGCGTCAGGCCTTTATCTAAAACATTGCGCTGCGACGATTTGTCGGAATTGCGCTTTAAGATTATCTTTCCCCAAGTCGTTAAGATGAATTGAAAGTTCGTCTTCAAACAGCATTGTAAGAAGCTTATCTAATGTAAACAAATCTCTGTGATTGTAACAGTTGTTTCTGTGAGGGAGCCAATGTTGTTTCATTCGTGCTGTTTATGAGAGATGTCTACCCGTAGATCGTTAGTTTTGTTCTGTGTGTGCGTGCGTGCTGTTCTTGGTGTATCGTATGGGTTCAAAAGCGAAATCAAGAAGGCAGACACATAATTTGATGGCCGAAGACACCTGTAAGAAAATAAGGACGGGTAATTTGAAATGGAGAAAGCAATTTTGACGGTGAGTGCTCTTGTTTGGGAAACCAGTTCAAACCCAAATTAATCACACTACAGTCACAAAGTTTCATATATATAAACCAAGTCCATTGGAAAAACGGTAGACATACATTTTAGAGTTATGGGGTGGTGAATGTTAAAGATACGTTGTTGTAACTAAATTCCCAGTAAAATAGCATAGAATTTACAACAGTGTAATAATTATGCCGTATAACACACCGTTCCTTGAATTCCTTGAAGAGTTTTCCTGTAGAAATCACAGCACCAACAACGCCACAGCCGTTTCATTGACCGTCGCTACGAAACGATGTTTTTGATCTATAGCTCCTGGCTGTTAAGGGAAAAGCCAACATCTGGATATTGCGGCCGTTGGCGCTGGAGGTTCAGTTCTCTCTCCGGCATGGGTGTGTGTGTGTTTTTTGCCCTTAGTGTTAAGTTCGTTTATGTTTAAAAGTTTGAAAGAGCAAGGATTATCTCAACAGTTTGCTCCCCTTGGTTTATAAACATTTGAATTATTATTATTATTTTAGACCTATTTATTTCTTATTATTTTTATTGTTAATATATATATATATATATATATATATATATATATATATATATATATATATATATATCGCTAACTTGTACCGCAGATGGTGACGCATGAAGATTGAGCGCTGTAGAAGTTCATTGAAGTTTATCACGAGGGGGAAGTAAGGGTACGACAGGCAGTGCAGAATTGAATGTCACACTCCGGATCCGTGTCAGAAGCAAAACAACAAAAAGGAGACGCGTAAGCAGGGAATTAAAGAGAGCTGCAATTCCAAAGCCGCTCATCGTTGATGCAAATACCCGTAACTGGTCTACGTGTGCCGAAGCCACAAAACCTGCTCTACGTAGCAACATCAGGAAGTTATTTAGTCGGTTGGGTGTTCGTCACACTAACGTTTGGCATATTTTACGAAGAAAGTGTGCAACAACGCAGGGGCTTTCTATGATCTGAACCTTTCTGATCTGTTTTGTAGAGAACATTACATGTTATTTATTGCACAGACACTCTACTATCGTAAACAACAACAAAAATCCTAAAATAAATATACAGTAGTTGTGTTAGTACAGCGGAACGTATTTAATAATTGTGAACACTAATAAACATTCGGTTTGTGTTGACGATTCCGGACTGAAATCTGGTTGTTGACTGGAATAATTAGTATGCATGTATTTCATACTTGTTAAATGAAATACACAAACGTCAGAGGTGTTACTTTACTGCAATCCAAAGTATACGGATACGCCGTCCTCTATTTATTTCACATGTACAGTGACGAAATTAGCTTCCACTGTTTGAATTTATTATAAATTTTGGGTTTCGAAAACCATACAGTTATTAGAATTTTGTAAAGTCAGGCGATAATTCTGCAATAATAATCAAGTATGGATAGGTGATTTACGTATAGACTATAATTAACTGACAAAATAATGTGTAGGTAATAATTTTGAGTTACATATAAATTGATAATTTTCATTAGCAACATTTACCCAGCTTTCAGACTTAAAGAACAATTAAATTGCAAAGGCAGTTTTACAATAAGATATTCCGACGACTTCAAAATCTATCATTTCCACCTCTGATAATGTAAAATCTGCCAAAAATTAAATCTATGTAATTAAATATTATAGTATTTTATATGTATTCTTCATTTTAGCGTTGCAGGCGAAAATACAATATTGTAGGAAATGTCTACTGTCTTGCAATTGTTGATTTAGGAATGAACAGTATTTGTAGTTTACATTACACCTTACCGATAATTGGTATCGCATACCACTGTATACCAATGGTGTAGTAAAATACTACTCTCCCAGCCTGGTTTGTCACATTACACTGCACAATGTCTCCATCGTTATCTGAGCTTCTCACTATTTTGCAACAAGAATAGCTTAAATCGAAAGCCATATAGGGCCAGGATTCATCCATTTCTAAATGGCCGGAACCTTGATATGCCTACTTCCTTCATACACCGTATAATGCATTGTAACACATGTGCTTTATTGTTTCGCTATAAGTTCATTCAACCCTGTTACTCATCATGTGTGAGTTGAATGCCTATGCATTGCCTCGTAGTAGGTTGTCAATTTTAGCCAGCTAACAGCTGGCATGCAATTTGTCTCTCTGGGTAGTCAGTTTAATCATGTACATCAGATATGACTTTCGAGTTGCTATTACAATGTCGCTTACGTAAGAAAGCAAACTATTATGGCGCGTGCTTACTGCATATTAGCGGTCAAATTATTGCGTGCATTGACATCACAGTATACCTGGAAATTATTCCAAGGTGTTATACCCAATTTCCACGTAATTTCTGTCTGAAGTTCTTTAATCTAGATCACACAGAACGTGTATATTTTAAAAAGGATATTGCGAAAAGGATGACCTACATTTAATATTTTCGGAAGATGAGCTATTTGAAGATGGAAACAGCGATATACTGATGGTTGCCGTATGAACACAATTCATAGAAAAAAATCGCACTGACGTGTTTTACGGCCCACTTTAGATTTGTAGTTTTATAAGTTTTTGCAAACCTTTTGGTTAAAAATAATAAATTAAATAATAAAAAATTAATTAATAACAGTGTCTGAAACCCTTGTAGGAAAAAAAATCGTACTGGCGGGTTCCGAACCACTGACATTCAGTGACACAGTCCAACACATTGCCCACTACGCTACAGCGAACAGTAAGGAATTGCGTTCTTTAATCTCGTATTGTTGATGGCCGTTGTTAACTGATGCTAATATGGCATTTGTAGACACTAGATTATCATTTATCGTAAGAAAAACGACGTATTTTTGTTAATTTAGTATGCCATTGCTTTGAAATGACAACGTGTAAATTACGATAAGAAAATCATCAAATACGCAACGCAAGATGGCGTATGCCAGAGACAGTTCTGGGCTAGGAATGTCACGTGACACCTGCTGGTTTTCGTTAATTTAATGGTGTCAAATCTCCGTTACTTTTGCAAATATTTCTCAAACAATTCAAGATATGAAAAAAATAAGGGAACAAAATAGTAGAGAATTTTCTCCTTTACAAATTCGTTTATTCAATTTTCGCGTCAGATGAACGGTTTATTTGCATTTAAAATTACATTACATACGGCTTTTTTTGGTATTACTAACGTATTGCTTGGCCGAAAATTTCAAAAAGCGAGGTTCTGGTCTCTGGTAGCCAACAATTATGTCTGTAAAATTTGCTGCCGATTGGTTGAACGGTTCGACGTAAAAAGTGGTAACACGTTACAGCCAGATAGACATCGTCAAATCGAAATGTTCAAATGTTTGTAAAGTCTATGGGACTTAACTACGGGGTTATCAGTCCCTAAACTTACAAACTACTTATGAACTACTTACAAACTAGGACGGCACAAATATCCATGCCCGAGGGGGGATTCGAACCCCCGACCGTAGTGGCCGTGAAGACCGTGACTGGAGCGCCTTAGTCTCCTCGGCCACCGCGGCCGGCTCGTCAAATCGCCGTTATTTTTACAAATATCTCTGCAACGATACAAGATATGAAAAAACATAATAGAGCGGAGTTGTAGAGAATATTCCTCTCTACCAATTACGTTCTCTACCAATTAGGTTATTCAATTTCGTGTTAGATGAACGGTTCGTTTGCAATTACAGTTATATTACAAACTGCTTTTTTGTATTACTGCCGTATTTTTTCGTCCGAAAAATTTGAAAAAGGAAGGTTCCGGTCTCTGGCGGCCTACAATTATGTGTGCAAAATTTGGTGGTGATCGGTTGAACGGTTCGTCTTAAAAACAGGGAACACGTTACGGAGAGACAGACAGACATACATCCCAAAATCGCCGGTATTTTTGCAAATATCTCTGAAACGATACGAGATATGAAAAAACATAAGTAAGCAAAGTTGTAGAGAATTTTGTCCTCTACAAATTCGGTTATTCAGTTTTCCTGTCAGGTGCATGGTTAAGCCGTTATTTTCATTTAAATTTCGAGCTTGTCAAAAGACGATCGCAAAGAGCCACTTTTAGTGTTACTACTGTAACCTAAAGTGGGCCAAAATCGCAGTGCGAATGGTAAGCCGCGGCGGATTAGCCGTGCGCATTGGGGCGCCGTGGTGAAGTGCGCGCGGCTGTTCGCCGTCGGGGATTTGAGTCCTCCCTCGGGCATGGGTGATTGTGTTGTCCTTAGGTTACTTTACCTCAGTTTACTTAGTTTGTAAGCTACGAACTAATAACCACGCACTGAGTTCGATAGATTTACAAAAATTTTAGTGCGAATAATAAACGTATTTCTAATTGCTCATTGTTAATCGTTCTAATGCTATGAATTGGATTCCAAATTCATTAGTTCGCTCCACGCATCTTCGTTGGCCTGGACAACGTACGTGACATGAGAGTTCTCCCTGACTCTTCATATCACCGCAGGTGGCAGCACATGCAGTTCTCGCTGCGGCAACAGCATCTTCCCGGAGAGGCGCACGACATATCTTATAAAAGAAATTACTTGTTTCCAGTTTCGTAATAAAAATCTAAATTATGTACAGTGTGATGAAAAATGACATGGTATACCTTATATTATCGCCTCGCACATCCCTGTAACCAGTGAAGTGCAGAAACTCGAAGTGGCCTGTTCTCAGAAAGTCATTGGAAGTACCCTACACGATTATTTAGCCATACTGCCTCTAAAGTCTGCGATTGCGAAAGTGTTGTCAGAACACGATTTCAAACGCCAATTGTCTTGACTTTCATGTCTCATAAATATTCGGTGGTATTCACGTCTAGATGCCCAAATCATTCTCTGAAATTATCCAGTATGTTGAAACTAATCGCGTAAAATGTGAGCCAGTATCATCCATAAAAATGTAGTCATTGAATGACAGCAAATAACTTCCGAATAGCCGAACATAAATACCGTGTTGGATCTTAAATAGTGGCAACATTGCTTTGGTGACACTATGCAAAGTAATCTACTATTGCCGATGATAGCAGACGTTGTTGACATATCTTTCTTACCTCCGAGCACATGGATTCGCCCAGGCCACATCACCGGCGTACGCGCAATCACTTCTGAGGGAGCGGTCTACTGTAACGGTGTCACCACAGTCTAACATATACAGTCAAGACGCTCCCACAGAATTTTGTTATACCATGAGATAGCAGCGCTCCAAGCGGCCGACAAGCTACGTTTCTGAATACGATAGTTGATGAGTGCGAATAGTATCATTTATATTGACGTCAGTATACTTTTTACGTTAGGGAACGTATGTAGTGCCTTATAAATAGGTAATAATTTAAAAATAGCTCCCTATTTGTCTTTCTTAGGTTTCATAAGATACCTGGTAAGGTACGAAACGGTACATTACAGGACAGTTAATGTACAATCATCCGGTAAAATACAGGCTTTAACTGAGTAACTTCATTTTCTATTAAAAATAAAAATGCCTACGAAGCACCAGGAGATATGCCCTTTAGCAGAGACACGTCAATTTCTACGCAGAAACGTTAAGTATTCTTCATTACAATTACAGTAAAATCGGTGAGGGTGGAACATAGGAAACGTATACAGAATGCAATAAATACGGTATTTAACATACCAAATCAACCATCACAGCTGTAGCTGAAGGAAAAACGCCACAGACATGGCAATATAATGATAAAAGCAACCAAACTGTTTTCCAACAAAGAAGAACTCAATTCCACAATTGTTGCTACATAAGTACCACAAACGGCAAGAATCATCAAAACATAGGGTTTTTAAAGCTAAAGTAATTACACTTAAAAGAATATGCACGCACAAGAAAGACGAGTGACGTGCAAAAATGTGAAAATCATTAGACTCCGTACCGAAGTGATACACGTCAAAAACTGGCGGTCATGGTAAGAACAGACCATAATAGAAATTTATTACACCATTATGTTTATATGCAACTTACTTTCAGCGGAATAAGCTGCAAATATACACATATTCGTAAGTGTTTATTCATGACAGAGTTGTTCTTTATACCACTGAATCATTTAAATGAGGCTGTTTTTATATTAATTTCCGTATTATGTTTGTCTCTCGATATTTTAATAATGCTTGTAACGCAAAAATTATATTAGCTATTTCATTAATTAGCTACAACTTCGGCAGCTTGCCCACCGCTAGGAGCGCTAGTGACGCAGCAACTGTTGGTTGGTAACAACTTTTACAGCAGTGAGTGTCGTGACTGTATATCTTAGACTGTGGTGTCACTATGTTTTTGAAGCAGGAACAACGGATGAAGACAATGTGCCAGAGGTCGTACAGCACGACGGTGTCATCTAGGTCTTCAAGAGGCGTGCGGGGAATCGGTATTGCGTACAGAACAGAGGAATGTTGGGTAAGGTCGGCAACCTGTAGCAGATATGCATCGGGCATGTCGTCCTAGCGTCACTGAAAAAGAAGTGCGTTGCCGCGTTATCGGACAGTGATCGACGCCAGACGATCCTTTATCTTGCCCACGAAACCGGATTAGCGCATACGACTGTGGTTCGCATCCTGAAGGAACACCTGCGCATCTGGAAAAACGGCATTGAGGTGGGTTCCGCATGAATTGATGTAACTGTAGAAGTGTATGTGTTACGACGCTGCTCAGACGCACGTGGAACGCTATGTGCGCGAAGGAGATCCTTTCTTACGCCGTATCGTAACACTCGATAAAATATGGGCCACATCGTATGAGCCAAAACTGAAAGGCCATTCCAAAGAATGGCGTCATTACGGGCCATCGCGAAAGTCGATAGTGCGTCAGAGCTCCAGTTTGGTGAAAGTTATGGTGGTTCTCGTGTACGTCTGTGATGGTGTTACACTAACGCATTACATTACTGCGCATCAGATCGCCAACGCACAGTATTATTGTTCTTTGTTGGAGCATTGCCTGCTACCAGCTGTGCGAAATAAGCGGCAACACTTTCTGCGCAACCCAGCCACCATATTGCAGGACAATGCGCGGGAGAATACTATGCAAGCTGTGACTGTTCTGTTCGGACGATGGGACTGGAAAGTACTGTACCATCTACCATAGTCCCCGGACTTATATCCTTGCGACTTTGATTTTATTCCGAAGATGAAAGAGTCTCTTCGTGGCAGTCGCTTCAGAACTGTTCCATATATTCGACATGCAGCGGACGGCTCCATTCGCACCATTAACAGAACAGGCTCTGCTAATGTTATACTACGCCTTCCTCATCGCTGACAACGGGTTCTACACAACGCTGGTAACTACTTTGAAGGACAGTTACACGTGCAAACATGTAGCACTTTTGTATCGGTTGTGAATAAATAGTTGTCATTATTTAAGTTCAACTCTAGTATTTCCAGCAAATGATCGGATCATCCAAGTCAACACTGTTTTGTAGAGTGCATTACTGCAAGAAACACTGGCCGAGGCCTAGGCCTGCTTTGTGTAACAACTATCGTTTGTTGACAATATGTTGACCAGCGATCGACCCGAGCAAGAAGAAGGCCTTTTGTTCCAATAGGATATTGCTCATCCCCACACTGCGCTTGAAACTCAGTTGCTCTCAAGGACGTATGTTGTTGTGGTCTTCAGTCCGGAGAATGGTTTGATGCAGCTCTCCACAATACCCTATTCTGAGCAAGACTCTTCATCTCCACATAAGAACGGCAACCTACATCTGTCTGAATCTGCTTACTGTATCCATCTCTTGGCATTCCTCTGCGATTTTTACCCCACACACTTCCCTCCAACGCTAAATTCACAATTCCATAATGTCTAAGAATGTGTTCTACCAATCTATGCCTTCCTTTAATCAAGGTATGCGAGAAATTCCTTTTCTCCCCCATTCTGTTCAGTACCTCCTCATTAGTTACGCGATCCACCCACCTAATCTTCAGAATTCTTCTGTAGCACCATATTTCAAAAGCCTTAATCCTCTTCCTGTCCGCACTGTTTATTGTCCATGTTTCACTCCCATACAAGGCAACACTCCATACAAATGCCTTCAGAAAGGACTTCCTTAGGCTTAAATCAATATTCGATGTTAACAAATTTCTCTTTTTCAAAAACGCTTTTCTACCCATTGCCATTCTGCATTTTATATCCTCTGTACTGCGACCATCATATGTTATTTTACTGCCGAAGTAACAAAACTCATCTACCTCCTTTATTGCTTCGTTTCCCAATCTAATTCCTTCAGCATCACCTGCTTTTCTTACACTGCACTCCATTACCCTAGTTTTGTTCTTGTTCATGTTCATCTTATATGCATCTTTCAGCACACTGTCCATTCCGTTCAATTGCTCTTCCAGGTCCTTTGCTGTATCTGACATAATTACTATGTCGTCGGCAAAACGCAATGTTTTTAATTCTTCACCCTGAACTTTAATTCCTTCTCCAAATTCCTCCTTGCTTTACTTTATAGCTTGCTCAATGTACAAATTGAATAATAATGGAGAAAGACTACAACCCTGTCTTACTCCCTTTCCAACCACTGCATCCCTTTCATGCCCTTTAACTCTGACAACCACTGTCTGGTTTTTGTACAAGTTGTAAATAACCTTACGCTCCCTATATTTCACTCCTGCTTGCTTCAGAACTTGAAAGAGTTTATTATATATCAACTTCAAAATTCAAATGTCTGTAGAGCTTATGGGACTTATCTACGATGTCATCAGTCCCTAAACCTAAAATACTTTTGAACTAGCTTATACTAAAGACGGCACATACATCCATGTCCGAGGGGGAATTTGAACCCACGACGGGGAACGGCCTCGCGAATCGTAGCATAGTGCCTAAATTCGCTCGGCCGCTACGCCGTGGCTTATCTACATCCCTGCCCAGCACGATCTCAGGTCTTGTCCCCAGCCGATCCCATGTGGGATATGATGGGATGACCACTGACAGGTGCGACTCGTCATACAATTCTTGTAGAACTACGTAAACAGCTCGAGCAGGCGTGGATTAACAAATCCTAAGATAGTATTCTCCCCCTCACGTCTGAGCTGTTGATCTATATACGTTATGCACGGTTTCAACAATACATATTAAGTGACCTGTTGGATACTCTAGGTGGGTGAACAAATTTTTGTTTCCGGCAGTGAACTTGGTCTTAACTGCACAACTGCTGCATATTGACATTTGCCAATGTGCATCTTAAAAACTTTGTGTGTTTCCATTTGTGATGCAGAGGAATGGTAACATAAATGCAGACAAAAGAGACGGCGTCTTATACCTGTCGTCAATCCTTTGTTCAAATGTTTGTTAAGCTTATGGGACTTAACTACGGGGTCATCAGTCCCTAAACTTAAGAACTACTTATGAACTACTTACGAACTAGGACGGCACAAATATCCATGCCCGAGGGGGGATTCGAACCCCCGACCGTAATGGCTGTGCTGACCGTGACTGGAGCGCCTCAGTCACCTCGGCCACCGCGGCCGGCGGGTCAGTCCATACACATGTCGTTTTATAATTGTCTGTAATATTTTAGTGGTATGAATTGTGTACTGTGTGCACATTTATGTACTTTTCAATATATGACAAGACATTCTACAGTTACGTCACATCCAAAAGTCATATGGTAAAACAAGTGTACGACTAAAAAATCAGCATTCCTTCAAATAATAAAGGTACGAAACGACACTGTGGGTACAACTGAAGTCTTTATTCAAAAGTAACCACCAGAAGCCTGAGTACGATTATTCCACTATTTAATGAGCTGAAAAATCCCCTGTTCCCGTAAATTCCCTTTGGTTGTGACAAGAGTCAGTCTTCTACTGTGTACTTCCTTTCGTCGTCTGAGTTGAATCGCTTCCCTTTGAAATGTTTTTTAACCTGAAAAAAAGGTAGCAGTCACAGGACGACATGCTCCGTGGTGCAGACCAGATGCTCAAGCTGCTCCCGCTTGAATTTGGCAAGTACACTTTGCAAGTGGACGCGCGTATCATGCAGCAGAATCACTCCTTTCGTCAGCAGTCCAGGTCGTTTCCTCATGGTGGACTTGCGCAGGCTACATGGTCTCGCACAGTGTACGTCACTGTAAAAAACTTATGACTATCGGGCCTCAAACGTCGATAAAGACGGTGAGCATCAACTTGCTTGTTGATAGTTAAGCCTTGAATTTTTTAGCGAGAGATGACGACGCATGTTTCGCGTCCCTAGATGTCGCTCTACTTTATCCCAAAGCGGTCACTGAAATTACAACCGATATGGTTGTCAAGACGATTCGTACCTTTTCGTACCCCTCGTAATTGTGTATGTTTGCGCGCCTGTGTATTTTTAATAAATGCATTTTTGCTTTGTTTTTTTTTTATTTCATATAATTCTATATTATTATTATTGTCGTAAACTGTAAACTTCGTCCGACATGCCTCAGGGGGCCTACTGGGTACTGACCGGCCGCCGTGTCATCCTCTGCCCGAAGGCGTCAATGGTTGGGGTATGGAGGGGGACGTGGTCAGCGCCTCGCACTCGCGGCCGTTATGTCAGTCTTCGTAACCGGAGCCGCTGCTTCTCTATCAAGTAGCTCCTCAGTTGGCCTCAGAAGGGCTGAGTGCATCCCCTTGCCAACAGCACTCGGTAGACTCAGACGGTAACCCATCCAAGTGCTAGCTAAGCCCAACAGTGCTGAACTTCGGTGAACTAACGAGAACCGGTGCATGGTCGTTGGCTTATTATTATTATTAAAATATTATATTGAGACTTAATTAAAAAATTCTGTTTCTGTTGCAATATTTTATTCTCCAATAAGGTGTTTCGCGCTGTTAGCGCATCGTCAGACTGGAAAAACACAAATGTTTTGTTACAGTCCGTGTACCTAGCGGGCAGCGAATGTAATGTGGCTAAGGTGAGTAAATTTTGAAAATTTTCAATTTCTTTTTCCAGTCTGACGATGGGCTAACAGCGCGAAATGCGTTATTGGAGAATAAAATATTGCAACAGAGACTGAGAATTTTTTAATTATTCCACACTGTTGCTGCACCAGCCGCCACCACCACCATCATGGAATGGAGTGAAATGATAGTGAGACAATTGAAATGAAATATTGTAAGAGGTTCTGAGAGGGGAGAGTTGGGGGTGGATTAGTTAGAGTGGGGCGGGGGGTGGGGGCTGTCGGAGATAGCTGTATAAACAGCAGGTGTACAATAACTAGTGGAATAAAAAGAGGTGGAGAACAGGAGTAAGAGAGTAGAGAGGTAATGATCTTGGTTGTAAGGGGGGGGGGGGTGGGGGGGAGAAATTGTAAAAACGCTGTTATAGCTGTGATTGGCAAATTTGAACATGTTACCTTGCCGGCCGCGGTGGCTGAGGAGACTGAGGCGCTCCAGTCACGGTCTGCACGGCCACTACAGTCGGGGGTTCGAATCCCCCCTCGGGCATGAATATTTGTGCCGTCCTAGTTCGTAAGTAGTTTATAAGTTTAGGAACTGATGACCCCGTAGTTAAGTCCCATAAGCTGTACAAACATTTGAACATTTTGAACATGTTACCTTGAAATACGTGCAACCGCAGTCAAATTTAAGTTGTTTAGTGAAAAAGTCTGATAGGACTGTATATTACTTTTTTTGAACTTGAAGAGAAAAAAAATCACACGATATTCGCCTGAAATGACCCGAGACCAGCATTGACTTTCATAAATGAATGTATGATGCAAGTAGAGCGGAAGTGTTAATTAAAATTTTTAATTTGGTTGCCAAAGTTCGCATTTTATGACAACTTACATCGACAGGAGCCAAAAAATGTGGAAATGTTTGTAAAGCTGTGGTGCCAAACTACAGTGATCATCAGTCCCTAGACTTACAAACTACTTAAAGTAACAATTGCTAAGGACAACACGAACACACACACCATTGTACAAGGGAGGACTGGAACCTCTGACGGGGAGCAGACGTGCACTCCGCAGAAAGGCACCTTTCTTTCTGTTCTTCATTTTGATCGGTCCTTTGGCGACGTTGGTTCGCATAGTTCTTTATTTTTATTTTATTTTATTTTTTTATCCGGTTTCAGAGTTCGAACAGCCGTTTGATCGAACGCGCTGAGCTACTGCGGCGGATGGAGCCAACACCATATAGTGACTCGGCCCCATAACAGTCCGTGTCACGTCGCACTGATACGCCTGATCGCTAGCTGATTGACTGGCCACTACTGGACAGTGGCACAGAGTAACATATACAGAGAAGCAGCCCCCCCCCCCCCCTAAACTACTGTCCTACGCTCCCCTCGTAGTTCCGTAAGATGCTAGCAGGTGTCAGGCGGTTCCCTGGCTTAGTATCGCACATCAGAGGGTAGCGTGGAGGAGAGGCAGAGGGGAGAGCTCATGCCGCCTGCCACGAGGTCATGGCTGTGTCCAGCTTGCTGACGTTTAAGGTGAAGTGGTGGTGGGGACAGCCGTTACCTGCCACCCGCTCTGACCAGTTTAAAGGGCTGCTTCTGACCGCAGCGCCATCATGGGACATCTTACGGAACTGCTTCAGCACCCCCCACCCCTTAGCGTGGGACCGGGCCCTTACTGAGGTTTCCCGTCTGTATATGTCTGTGGCAGTGGGCTGTGCCCAAGCGGCCAGCCCGGGAGCTAGCGATTGCGGCCTACACGGTGTGACGTGACACCGACTGTTAGTCCAAGCATTAGGGAGATGTGGGTGCGAAAATTATTTCCTGAAAACAAAAAAGAAAAAAAAAATGAGCTTACAGGAAATTAAATTTCAAAAACAGTTTCTATATAATGAAACTGGAGCCGAGATGGCCAAATTTACAAAAAATTTCGTAAAGTTCCAAAAAGGGTTTTTCTTGAATAAATAAAAAACGGCAAGTCCGTTTGTAAAATGTTAAATTAGAAAGTTATAGGCCTTAAGAGTATTTATCAATTGGTTTTTTGTACTTATCAGCTACTTTGTACCTTATCAAGATATATCGAAAAAAAACACTTAAAATACTTAAAAATCTAGATTGCTTATAACATTCACGTTTCCAAACTTGTTATTTGGCGTAAGTATGGCACGAAATAATTCAAAAACCACTTTTTGGAAAAAAATTTAAAGGTACTTAGTAAGGTCACTTGGGGTATCTGGGCCCAGAGGGGTAACTGGGCAATGGGCTCTTTACATAAAAGGTGAGAATAATTTCCCTTCTAGTGGTTGCCAGCACTGAAGAACAATGGCTTCTCCCACAAACAAGCAGTCTCACCTATCTGTGTTGTAGCTTTCGTGAGCCTTTTTTTTTTTTCTTTTTTAATTTTGTAGTGCTCGATTTCTGTAGCAATGTGACGTCATCCTTCCTTTATGGAGCACCTACATATTTACTGTAATTATTCTCACTGTGACAGGTATTTTAGCATGAAGTAAAAGCACATCAGTCACTTGAAACATTACTGGCAACATGTATTCTCCTTTATTTTATTACTTTGATGTGGTGGCCGAGTTACCTCCAAAAATTTTCCAAAACTTGGTTAAGTGGGCGAGGTGCTTCTGGTATCTTGGGCCCGCCTAGTACCCATTTACCCCAAGCACACTCATTTACCCCAAATATATTATCTTTATTGGTTCTTTTTAATTCATTACTGAAATAATTATTTTTCTTGTGAATTATGTTAATTTTATCTAGTGTAAAATTCTTGAATATCCGTCTGCAGAATGTGACCGGTTTCGGGACAGCTGCCAATCTCCAGATCTGTTAACAAATGTTACAATTAATTGTAAACTACTATTTACAACGTATAAAAACGATAAAAGATAATGGAAAATGAAATTAGGAAAAACATACCAATTCTATGAAGTTATTTATCGCGTGATCAACAAGTATCCACAATCGTTACTAATATACACTTTATCTTTTGAAAAAAAAAAAAAAAAAAAAAAAAAAAAAAAAAAAAAAAAAAAAAAAAAAAAAAAAAACAGCTTCTAACCCTACAGACACAACGCCAGTAGAAATAGTTGCTATCCCTGCAGACACAATGCCACAAGAAATAGTGTCTTGCTTAAAAAACGCAGGCGCAGTTTTGGTGCAAGAGGAGCAAGCAAGCACAGCCACAGCTGCAGACCCACCAGGAGTAGCCAATACATCCACCGACGCGGAGCAACCAGGAGTGGACAATACACCCACAAATGCGAACCATTCAGGAGTATTCAACTCATCCACATATGTAAATCCACCAGTAATAGCTAGTACATCAACAAGAGTACGTAACTAAAGTTTTGAAAATATATTGTTAGACATGCTTCAGAATGAAAAAAGAACTGAAACAACTGATAAAAATGAAAAAGACTTGTGACCAGTTGTGAGATTATTACATGAAAGAACATCTATTAATGAAAGAAAAAGAAAAAACAGGAGGAAGTGAACAGAAAGACAAAGAGGCTGCAAGACAAAATAAGAAAAAACTGGCAAAGGTGAACATTTCTAAGCCCAGTACCAGCAGCAAAACTAAAAAGAAGAAAGGTAATAATACTGATGAAGAGACAAATGAATATAGTGACCAGTTGTCGTATGTGACAGTGACGATGTTGATGATTTTATGAGTTATTCCAACGAAAAGTAATTGAACAAGATGTGAATTCAGTACAAGTGGGTGAATATTATGTTGTGAAAGTCTGTGGAAAATATAAAGTAAATTTCAGGCTTCACTTTGCAAAAGTGACAAACCAATCCGGTGCCGGATATGAAGTTATGTTTTTCAAACACTTCAAAACCATGATCTTTATGGAAACAGGAAAAGAGGCTTATATTACCGAAATTGATATAGTACGAAAGCATTCAAAGCATATTAAAAGGAGCTATGCTAGATTCAAAGGCATGGTCAGCTTCACTGATGGTAGGAGTGATTTAACGAACATTTTGTAACTTTCTAGCAGTATATAATTGAATGACAATAACTGAATTGCGGCGTATCAACGTAACTTGTGTAACTGTTACTCTTGTTTCATAATAAAAATTGAGTTATTCAAAAATTTGAATTAATTTCACGCCTAGTCATTCTGTAGAGCCGGCCGCGGTGGCTGAGGGGACTGCGGCGTGCCAGTCACGGTCTTCACGGCCACTACGGTCGGGGTTTCGAATCCCCCCTCCGGCATGTATATTTGTGCCGTCCTTAGTATTAGCTAGTTCATAAGTAGTTTGTAAGTTTAGGGACTGATGACCCCGTAGTTAAGAGCCATAAGCTCTACAAACATTTGAACTTTTCAATTTTGAACATTCTGTAGAGGTTCACTTGTTGAAATGACTTGTTTTAATTTTGTCATGGAGTTTACATGTTACCCAACCTCAATTGAGACAACAATAATCAGTGTGGAACTAAGACGGCTATGGTCCAGCTTCCCCATTCTATGGGGAATCTGGGCCCACTGGGCATTTTTCCCCCTTCTCAAGTTTAAATATAATGCAGATTACATTCTATTATAACATATGTGTAGATACATTATTTTATTATAAGAAAATCTGTTTTAGATGATAATTTAGCGTATTAATACTAGACTAGTATTAAGTTACGAAATGCTCAATCACGTGGTAAAATCATGGCCCAGATGCCCTAACTGACCTTTTTTTTTTTTTTTTTTCGAGATATATAGATATTTTAAGGCCTTCTTGGAAAATTGGTTAGAGTTGCTCAGGGGATAGACCTACATTAAGGGTTTATGGTCTGTTTTCTTCGTGAAGAGTTGTAATGCTATGTAATAATTTATTAAATTTGATTGATTACAAGTATCAAAAAATGCCTTTGGAAAATATGTACATTTCTGAGCATTTTTTCGTCAACTATTACTATTTTTATGTTATGAAAGGAACTGTTACGAACATATATTGCCAGCATTTTTTCAGAGATTTTAAAACAAATAAGTTTTACAAAGTCATTCTTTGATACTTGTAATGCAAAAAAATTAATCTCATAATATCGCAACTCTTCACGTAGAAAACAGACCAATGTCTATTATCTAGGTCGACCCGTGAGCAACTCTAGCCGATTTTCTATAAGATTTTTTAAAAATATCGATATATCTAGAAAAATACTGAATACTTTTAATGAAAAAAGTATATGTTTAATTGTTTCGTGCCCTACGTACTGTATATAACAGGTTTGGAAACATTAATGTTGACGAGTTATGAGAAATCTAGTTTCTAAAGGCTTTTTAATATATATATATATATATATATATATATATATATATATATATATATATATATATGACAAAACAGTTTTTTTTTTTTTTTTTTGTTGTTGCAAACTTTGCCGTCTCGGCTCAAGTTTTATTAAATAGAAACCCTATTTGAAATTTAATTTCCTATCTCATTTTTCCTCTTTAGCTGTTTGACCCACACAGGCAGGGTCGGCTTGTTAATGCAGATTTGGCATGTTAGTACCTACGGGGTGGCCGGATGCCCTTCCTACCGCCACCCCATGCCTCCCGGAATGAAATGTTTTCCCCAAATGTCTGCGTATAGTGTTATACAAATGTTCAAATGTTTGTTAAGCTTATGGGACTTAACTACGGGGTCATCAGTCCCTAAACTTACAAATTACTTATGAACTACCTTATACTAAAGACGGCACAAATATCCATGCCCGAGGGAGGATTCGAACCCCCGACCGTAGTGGCCGTGCAGACCGTGACTGAAGCGCCTCCGTCTCCTCGGCCACCGCGGCCGGCTAGTGTTATACGTGGGAAAGTGTAAAGTACTACGAAATGTTTGCGAATCGTGTAACTGAAGCGGGACTTGGGGACCAGACCGGTACTCACCTAGGGGGACCTGGAAAACCGTCTAAGAACCACATCCAGGCTGGCGGACCCCCTTCGTTAATACGCCGGGCGGATTCGAACCGGGACCGGTACGCCTCCCTGTCTCGGAAAGCGGTGCGTTAGACCACACGGCTAACCGAGCGGGTGAAATTTAATTTCCTATACGCTCATATAATTTGTTTTCAGGTAACAATTTTTGCAAATTTAACATTACGCCGCCGCAGAATGCTCCGACTATGTTGTGAGGCCATCTCTAGACGGTGTTGGTGAAGCGCACCGCCACTCCTGCGGGGGTCGACAGCAGCCGACGACCTTTTTATACAACGCTTCTTGAAAATCACCAGCGACAGCACCCGCATAGACATACTAAAGATTAATTACAGTGATTATTACCACGGTCCAGTACTTGAATCGAGTAGGCATTGAGGAGGAAGTAACCTCAATACAGGACACGGTGAATAATGCCCTTCACGCCCCGCCCCAGACACACGTAGCAGTGACAGAGACCGGGAAAACCGCAATCCTTGGGCCGCCTACCTACCTTCAAGACACACCTGTTCTGTAATACCGCCGCAATTACCAGAGGTTCGCGCCGAGAGTGGGCAGAAGTGTTACGACCTTTCGAAGCTCTATTAACGAGCTCTCTCCGCTTGGCATTGAACCTACCTTCGGCTCGTTCAGCTGCTATCTTTTTTCCTCTTGTTCCGTTGAGTCATCAGCCTTTCTGAAAGACTGACGTTGTCCTCTTCTCTTTCGCACGTGCTAATCTTTTGATAAGTGCTGAACTACGTACGACACTAAACATCCGGTAGTTTTCAAGAAGCAGGCTCCATCTTCCAAACTTTTTATTTTGCTTTCCCTCACTCAGCTGTGCACAGTAGGACGTCGATTCACGCCTGGACGCTAATGTGTTACCCTCTCAGCGTTCACGTAATATAAACACACGCTTTCCTACATTGCGGCAGCGCTTTAACCTACCATTACGTAGGAGGTATATTACTCTCTGCTTCACGACTAATTTACCATTAAGAGGGCAAGAAGATTATGTAACTACGCGGATAATTTTCCCGAATATTTCTTTCAGAATGCTTATGCTTGCTAAACCACATAACATTTCGGTACTGCTGAGTAGGGATGGCGGTTATTGCTGAAACAACCGGTTTTCGGTTATACCGGTGCTTTTCATCTCCAGTTCAACCGCACTGTAAAACTTTCTCGACACAACCGTTTTTTTTTAAATAACCGGTTTTCGGTTTTTTTATTGCTATTATTTCCAGTACACTTTGACCGAAACATATTTTGCGGCCGAAACAGAAACCGTAATCGAATTTTCGGTTCTTCTAGTTTCGGCAGAAACCGAAACTTCCGAAATTTAGTTAAAATTTAGGTAAATTTACGTTATACAACAAATCACTAGTCTTTCCATATTTTGCAAGATCCCCTCCCAATACTACGCCTTCTTGAGTGTCTGTAAGCCTAGCCAGTAGACCGTAGAAGACGATATACGAAGCATACAGATTTACTGTCCTACTATTTCTATCCGGCAGTTGCGAATATTGAGTCAACTGCTCCGTAAGTTGGACTTGTGAGCCAGCGCATACCAATATCGTTATACACACATTATATATATATATATATATATATATATATATATATATATATATATATATATATATATATATAAACTTCAGTGCTACAGAAGTATTTCGAAAATAAAGCCAAAGTTCAGTATGATGTTGTCAGTGTAAATTTACGCAAATTGAACTAGGAAAGCTGTGTACCACATGATCAAAGAATGTTTAAATGGGTGTGAGCTCTTATGAGACCTAACTGCTTAGGTCATCGGTCCCTAGACTTAAAAGCTACTTAATTTAACTTAAACTAACTTTCGCTAAGGACAACATACACACCCATGACCGAGGGAGGAGGGAGGACTCAAACCTCCGACTGGAGCAGCCATGCAGGCCGTAACATGGAGCCTCAGACCGCACGGCTACCTCGCGAGGCACCACATGATCAATGTTACCTAAACCCATTTTGGTTATTAAAAAACTCCCTCGCTTTCAAGGATTCACGTTAATAAAACTTTATGCATAACAATATGATAATACATTAAAAGTTATTCTCTGAGCTTATAGTAAATCACTTACATAACAGGTATATGAATCGAATTTACCTTCTCTTCCAAGAAACATTTTGGATGCTTTCCCCTTAAATGACACAGCATCTTTGTAGTACATCCACCAGTTTTCAGCTTTTTAGAGCAAATGGAGCGTTGTACTTCGTGAAGTACATCCACAGTCGGGATGGTGCCATCTAAGACACAACCGATGTCTGGCGACGACAGCAACGAACTGCCGCATGACCAGACGGAGGCAAGTCTCGTACACTGCCTGTGCACGCGCGTCGTCTAATAGGCCACGCCACACGACAACAGGTGCATCTATGCCTCAATAGCTGTACCAGTTCTTAAGTTCTTATGCCACGCGTTTGTTGCGCTTTTCTGATTGCCGGGATTGTTCTTAAATTATCACTGATCGCTTTTCTTAGTTACTAGTTACTAATATTTCACAGCAGTGGAAATTTTAGGAATAGCCTTAAATATTAGGGTCTAGTAGTTTTAATTTTTTTAAATTATTTAGAAAAAACACATTTTGAACCACTACTACAGGACGTAGTCGTACCGATTCTTTTACTCGGTTCTTGGCAGTAACTAAAAACACCGCTTACAACCGACACCAAATAAATACCGAAAAAACCGGTTATTCAAAAAATACCGTTATCGGTTTTAACCGGTCGGTTTTTCCCATCCCTACTGCTGAGGACCGAGCGGTAGGGAGCCAGATGACGCAAGTGAAACATTACTAGTGTTTACAAGCTTTTGCAGTCGTTACAGAATTTCGTAGCGTTGGCGCTAGCTCGAAAGGTACTAGATCAGCATTTGACGTCACCTGGCCTTCTCGCTGTGTCTTCTACGTGCCGACCGCTAAAAGCCGTACCCCAGTCGCTTCTTCTGGGGGTCGAAGAAGAGAGCGTCAAGTAGTTGTGTTCCGTTCCAACTTCGGTCTATGCATTGGCTTGTGGGTCCATACATGGGACCACTATAGACGGATGCCGTGGTGACAGATGAACTCTTGATAGCGGCTAGCTGGGTTAGCACCAGAGTACTGGCACGTCGACAGGATCATTGACCTGTAGGGAACCAGCCAATGAAGTTTCAGATGGCCTCAGACAGCAACCATACCCAAAGTTGTGAAGATGGTAGTACCTCGGTTCACCATCTTCCCTGGATAATGGTCGAAGTGTAGTAGTTATTTGACTACTAGATCAGACCAGTGGCTACTAATCTGCACTGCTGGAAACATTGATTAGATCATTCGATCGTAGATTTCTCTCCTAAGCATCAAAGACCAGATGACTGCAACTTCAAAAAGCGGGAGTGTATATACAGAAGTCGGCTGAAGCTCTGACGAGTTGTTCAGTTCATAAGGACCAAGTTTATTCCACTTGTGAGTGCCGCATTCACTTGACATGCCTTTTGATCGCTGAATTATCAGCTAGCTATTCGCTCTAGTGAAAGGGAAATGTTTACACGCTAACGAATATATCCTCTCGCTTCTCTTATATCTAGGTCAACAGACTCCTGACTGTAAGCTTTTAACTCGCCGACGTAGTGACTGCCCTCGTCACGAGAAACTCGCGTTGCATTTACCACACAATCGATGGCCTGCTTCCACCTAGGTTGGCTGGCGATTGCTTGCGCAATCTAAGATTTGTTTGTTACTATTTTGCGCTGTAACAGTACTTTCTTCATCTTTATGGGCATTGGAGCAGAAGAGACATGGCACGGTTTTCAGGCAGACGATACTAGGAGAAGAATTTGAAGGGCACTGTAATATTTGAATCAAAACTAGGCCCAGGAGTAGCTGATACTCCTTCTGAACTGCTGGTATCCTGTGGAGAGCCAGTCATGAAGAAAGTGATCCACCTTCTGTGTAAGTTGTATGATATAGGAGAAATATACCGAGCAAGGTGGCACAATAGTAACACACTGGACTCGCATTTGGAAGGTCAGTGGTTCAAATCCACCTCCGACCATCCTGATTTTAGTTTTCCGTGATTTCCAGGCAAATGCCGGGTTGATTCAATTGGAAGGGCACGGCCGATTTCCTGCCCCATCCTTATCCAAATATCCGAGCGTATGCTCCGACCCTAGTAACCACGTTATGGGATGTTTCCTTCCTTCCTAGGAGAAATACAGTGAGACGTCAAGAGGGATGTGCAGAAAAGTGTGAAAATTACAGAGTTATCAGTGTAATGAGTGATAGTTGCAAAATAATTACATGACTTATTTACTGACGAGTGGAAAACTGGTTTAATCGGACCTTGGGGAGGGGGGGTGGAGATAAGTTTGGATTTAAGAGAAATTTAACAATACTTGCAACGCTCACTTACGACTTAGAAGATTGTTTAACAGAAGGGAAACACTTCTAGTTTTTGTGGAACAAGATAAAGCTTTTTACAATGTTGACTGAAATACACATATCAACTACTCAGAAACGTTAATCCAGCTGCAATTGAGACCTTTTTAGGCCTAATTAAGGAAAAAGAATGACAGGATGTTTATAGTGCTGATAATGCACGTGATAAATGTAATGCTTTTCTGAACACATTTCTTATGCTGTTTGCTAGTACGCTCAAAACAGGGTACTTCCAGTAACAGGCAGCCAGGGTGGCTGACAAAGGGGAAAAGTCGTGAAGGAAGTGTCTGGTCAGCAGCAGCAGGTAGAAGATATAACGTCAGTGCGTAGTAGAAATGTTTCTGTAACTGACAAGTTAGATATATCTGAACTATTCAATAATCACTTTCTGAATATAGTAGGTGTACTAAACAAAACCCTAGTTTCTACAGGTAATCATATAACCTTTTTAGAAAATGACTTTCCGAAGCTGTTGCCTGAAATATTCCTTCATGATACTTCCATAGGAGAGATTGAGTCAATAATTAAATCACTAAAGACTAAGGACTCTTGTGGATATGATGGGGTATCTAGCAGAATTCTAAAGTACAGTTCTCCATATGTTAGCCCAGTACTAAGCCATACTTGTAATTTTTCATTTCAGAATGGTTAGTTTCCTGACAGATTAAAGTACTCTGTACTGAAACCTCTATATCCTTCCTATTGTGTTCTAAACATAGACACACATATTGTGAATGGGTCAGTTAGACCCGCAAGTAAAAAAATATATAATATATACTCTTCGATGTTACTTCAAAATATATTATATATATTATATATATATATATATATATATATATATATATATATATATATATATATATATATATATATATATATATATTTTAATGAGTTTTGTTACTTGGGTAGTAAAATATCATGCGATGGTCGCAGCACAGACGATATAACATGCAGAATGGCAATGGGAAGAAAAGAATTTTTGAAAAAGAGAAATTTGCTAACATCGAATATTAATTTAAGTGTAAGGAAGTCTTTCCTGAAGGCATTTGTGTGGAGTGTTGCCTTGTACGGGAGTGAAACATGGGCGATAAGCAGTGCGGACAGGAAGGGGATAGAGACTTTTGAAATGTGGTGCTACAGAAGAATGCTGAAGATTAGGTGGGCAGATCGCATAACTAATGAAGAGGTACTTAGCAGAATTGGTGAGAAAAGGAATTTTTGGCACACCTTGACTAAAAGAAGGGATCGCTTGGTAGGACACATTCTTAGACATCGAGGAATCGAAAATTTAGCACTGGAGGGAAGTGTATGGGGTAAAAATCGCAGAGGGAGACCAAGAGACGCGTATAGTAAGCAGATTCAAGTGGATGTGGGTTGTCGTTCTTATGAGGAGATGAAAAGGCTTGCTCAGGATAGGGTAGGGTGGAGAGCTGCATCAAACCAGTCTCCGGACTGAAGACCATAACAACAACAAAGTTTTTTCATGTGGGAAAACAGATATTGAAGCTTTCCAGCATTTATTGAACGTAATTAGTGTAAAAAATTATTACATTTTAGATTCCACAAACATTTCAACGACAGACAGTTTATCAAGGCGTCGCCTAGCTGGTCGATTTTCTTTGTTGTCAAATCTGAGAATTCTGATTGTATAGAAACGCTGAAGTGACACTGTTACGCGAGAAACTGGCCGACTTTTCATGTTGTCCCATAGCTATTGTAGAGATTCGCCAGCAGATCTCTATACACCAGCTGATATAAGAAATCGCAAATAAGCCTTCATTTCTTGATTTGTAATAGAAATGTATTGTCCTCACCTTGGTTTTGACACAGCTGGAGGATTTGTAGACCACCATGTACCATTGTGCTACGTATATACATTTCCAATTACGCTGGTTTCTTTAGGCAACAAAACCACCCTTTCGTCTCCTTAGATCACATCACTCACCTCACTTCTAATCGATACATTAGCAACATCACTTGAACTGTCAACAGACTCTTGACCATTGACAGTATAATCTTCTGTTTCATCTTATGACTCATTTACATGCCTTTCTAACAGTTCATCACTTAGAAACCGACAAACAAAATCAGACTGTACTCCTATATGCAGTCGCTATACAGAGTCTCACAACAATGTGAAATTCCTCTGAGTCATTTTAGACCAATCATAAGTATTTATAACAATTTATTCGTAGAAACTAAATAAAAATTTCCGCCTGTGTCTAAAAGACCCATTCACAATAAGTGTGTCGAAGCTACGTATCTCCGAAAGTAATTCAGTTTCTGAAGCGAAAATTGAGGATAACGTAAATAATGACGTATTTGAGGAATACGTAATGCCATGTTGCAAAATAAATAACATTTAGGGGTTTATGTTAATTTGAGTAAACGAACTAAGTCAGTTAGACCCATTCACAATAGGAAGGATATAAAAAAGGAGAAAGGGATAATGTAGACAACTACAGACTTATTTCTATGCCATCGGTTTTTTCTAAAGTTATTGAAAAGGCTGTATATTCAAGATTAATTGATCATTTCAGTTCACATAATTTGGTGTCAAACGTACAGTTTGGTTTTAGAAGTGGTTTAACGACTGAAAATGCTATATTTTCGTTTCTGTGTGAGGCACTTGATTAGTTAAATAACAGGCTACGGACACTAGGCGCCTTCGGTGATTAAAAGAAGCGTTTGATTGTGTTGATCACAAAATATTGTTGCAGAAGTTGGATAATTATGGAATACGACGAGAATATCACAACTGGTTCACTTCTTACTTTAATAATACACAACAGAAGGTAATTCTCCGCAGTGTAGAAAACAGCTATGACGTACAATCGCAATGGGGCACAATTAGGTGTGGGGTGCCCCAGGGGTCTGTTTTGGGACCATTGCTGTTTCTTATTTATATAAATGATATGCCTTTGAGTATGACAGGTGATTGTAAAATATTTTTGCTTGCTGATGATACCAGCTTGGTGATGAATGATGTTGTTCTTAATATTGACACAGTAGCAAATAATGCAGTTAAAGAGGTAAATTAATGGCTTGTAGAAAAGAAGTTGATGTTAAATCACAGTAAAACTCAGTTTTTACAATTCCTAACACATAATTTAACAAAAGCTGACATTTGGATTACATATAATGGGCATATGATAAGTGAGACTGAACAGTTCAAATTTCTAGGTGTTCATATAGACAGTAAGCTGTCGTGGAAAGCCCATGTTCAGGATGTTATTCCAAAACTAAATTCTGCTATATTTACCATTGGACGACAACGAAGTGAACCAAGAACAGCTAGCAGCATGCGAAATTTAGAAGTAGATGTTCCTGTAGTAAAACAACTTAAGTCACTAAACAAAAGAAAATTTTCCGTCCCAGATTGTATACCAACTAGATTTGTCTAAGAGTATGCTGATGCAATAGCTCCATACTTAGCTATCATATACAACCGATCACTCAGCGAAAGATCAGTACCCAAAGACTGTAAAGTTGCCCAGGTCACTACAATAATCAAGAAAGGCAATAGGAGTGATCCTCAAAATTACAGGACAATCTCATTGACGTCGATTTGCAGTAGGGTTTTGGAACATATACTTTGTTCGAACATTATGAACTTAAAGATTACCTGACATAGTAGAGTTTGGAGGCGGTCTGATCGTTTTATACTTTTCAGAATGAAAGGCCAAGATCGCACATTAACAATTTATTAAATGACGACCGGTTTCGGTGCACTGTGTCACCATCATCTGGTCACATATGTGTTATAAGCTGGTCATCTTGTTATAAACAATTGAGTATAAAATAACAAGTGCAACATTGCGCTTAGTCATGTAAAAAATACACAAGTTAAAAACATATCAGCTTACAAAATGTATTTTATAAGCTGTCAATATTTAACTTGCGTATTTTTTTTATAAAAAAAAATGGTGCAAGTCTTAAGGTGACGCCACTGGGGCGACTTCCGCGTCGATGATGATGAAATGATGATCAGGACAACACAGCACCCAGTCAAATGTTCTGATGTTTGTAAATCTATCGGACCAAACTGCGTGGTCATCAGTCCGTAGCTTACAAACTACTTAAACCTAGGTAAACTAACCTACGGACAAACACATACACCCATGACCCAGGGAGTACTCGAACCTCCACGGCGAGCAACCACCCAGTTCCCGAGTGGAGAAAATTTTCGGCCCGACTAGTAATCGAACCTGGACCTCATGCGTGGCAATCTAGCACGCTGCCCACAGGATAACGGAAGCGGGCGGTAGCCTTAAAAATTGAAGTTGGAACGCATAATGCTAAGTAAATTACCAAGTCTAGTCAAAGCAATGCTATTATTTTTCGAGGGCAATCCAACGGACACTATGTCTCACCGAAGTGTGATGCAGACAGCAGCAATGTAGAGGACGTCGACATCCAGCCGGAGAAACTGGCCACGGTCATTGCGTGTGCGACGCGGGAAAAAAGCGCGACCGCAAATTACGGACCCAGTGCCCACGCGCGGACTCTGTGGGTACTCAGTTTAAGTGTCTTAATTTCTATTCTCCCTCTCCGTTGACTCGTTGAAATCGTTCGAATGGGGCGGTTTTTCGAACCTATCGTTGGTTTCTCGTCTTCTAACATCAGTCTATTGAAGAAACACATAAAATTGGTCTCCCACTCACTACTGCAAGTGCAGTTCGGATCTGTAAAAAACAATGCAAGTCTAAGCAAAATGTAAAATATGAAGGAAGTGAGGTACTAACAGCCGTATGTATGACAAAATATTTTTTGAATCACAACCAGTTTCGTCATTCCACTATGCCGTCTTCAGGTCCCTACATCGGAGGATAATATCCATTAAGTAGGGACATCAAAATTGGTTTCGTGGACTTCTGTCTCTTAGTGGGAACCAACAACAACAACAGTGATAAGGACTGGTTGTGGTTTCAAAGATGGTATCTTTGGCACTGACTGATACCATCTTTGAAACCACAACCAGTCCTTGTTGTCACAGTTGTTGTTGTTGGTTCCCACTAAGAGAGAGAAGTCCACGAAACCAGTTCTGATATCCTTACTTAATAGATATTATGCCCCGATGAAGTGACCTGAAGATGGCATAGTGGAATGCCGAAACTGGTTGTGATACAATAAATATTTTATTATACACACGGCTGTTGATATCTCACTTCCTTCGTACTCTTGACCAGCCGCTGTCCCGTTTCCACCAGAAATCATGGATTCAATAAGACAAAATGTAAAATACCTGGTCCGAGAGGAAAATCGTATTGAATAGACGTGCCGGGCTACTACTGATACAGTTGACACAGATGTCGCACCAGATTACATAAGTCAAAATAATTAAGTGTTGCCGCCTGGAAACCGATCAGAGCACAAATTACGGAGAAACAAAGGTCCTCTCAAGACATCCACCTACTGTAACTCCATCATTAAATAAACAGTACAGATACGTGTATTTAACGATATGTTTAAGCACACAGCATTTCAACTAACAAATTAACACTACCGTAGCTCCTCTCGCCAGCTCCGATGAACTTAATATATTCTGTAGTCCAGGTCAAAATATGAAAAGTGATGAAAAGCCTCCACCCGAAAACGCAGTTCTTACTTTATCTCAACAATTATTGTTCAAACAATGGGATATGTTACAGAAATGTTGGAACAAAATTTCCATTGTCACTAATGTACTTACCAACGGTACAATCACATCTGTAAACAATTCGCTCATGAAACATACAAAACAAAAGGGATATTTTCTAATAATATGGCACTGAATGACCAAGTTATCACCGATTCACAATAACAACTAGATTTATTACAAGAGCAGGCAGCAAAAAATAAGATTAAAAACCTCATTTAAATAAACATTTATGACAGACTTGAAAGATGCACCTTCTGATCTGAAAATTGGTGATCATCTCTATACTAAAAGAATTTAAACATTTAGGTGAGAGGATTACAGAAAATTGAACTGAAGAGAAATCGGCTGAATGAAGACTCCAGCAAATGGAGATGGGCTTTCAGTTAACTAAAGATGTTTACAAGAAAGAGTCTCTCCTGGTGCTGCAAAATCTGACAGTACACATCAGTGATTAAACCTGAATCTCTCTACACACGACCGGGCGCCTGTAGCCGCATGATCTAAGGCATCATGCTACGGACTGGGCGTCCGCACCCGCCAGAGTTTCGAGTTCTCCCCGGACGTGGACGTGTATGTTGTCCTTAGTAAAAGTGAAAGTAATTTGTAAGTCTAGGGACTAAGGACCACAGCAGTTTGGTCCGATGGTTTACAAACATTTGATTTGTTTTCTACCCATCTGACACACACTAAATCTTCCATACAGGACACTAAAATAGACATTAAAAGTGAAAGAACGTAAAAAATGAGGAAATTTGTAGGACCAACAATTAAAGAATTTTTGTACATTATCCGAAACGCAATGAAGAAATATGTAAAAGTATCTCCAAAATGACGGATACAATGCGCATGCAAATTATCCAAATAATGGGACATTTAGAAAGAATAGACTGAAACAAGTTAACTCACAAAATTCATATATTCTTGAAGAAGGAAACTACTAGTTCGAACTAGTACAATCACACAGAGAGAGATCTGAAAGACTTGGGAGCTCCAAATCTACATAGAAATGATAAATCACGAACTGACGAGGTTATGAAGAAGAAAAGCGAAAAATTAACCGACATAGTGGTCTGTGTAACAAAAGAAAGCCCATTAGATGCTTATGAAGGAATATTGGGTGTGTGCAACAAGACCAACAAGTGTTCATTCCTCGTGATCCTACGTGATCCTTCTGCGAAGAAGAATAAGAAAAGGTGAATACATCCTCGCCGCCTCCACGTTTATTATATCCGGACTGGATACAGATCAAGACATTATTGTTCCATTTAAATCCCTCAGGTGCCTGAGTTTTATGGTTGCACTGTGAAATTGCAAACAACACAATCACCATATATGCGAAATGTCATATGCGGGCAGTGTGCGACTATAGCTGTATATATGTGTGCATGGGTGTGTGTTGTGTCTTTAGCATGTTAGTTTATGTAATTTGTCAGTCTAGGGAATGATAACCGCAACAGCTCAGAATGTTCAAATGTTTGTAAATCTTACTACACTCCTGGAAAATGAAAAAAGGACGCCGTTAATTGGTGGTGCCTGTAGAGGGATATTTTATTAACACATTCTTGAGGCTGTGTACAACACACCATCACACAGAAAGAGCCGTACGCATGTGAGTACAGTCACCAGAGAGTGCGCAATGACCACGCTAGTACCGTGTGTGCCGGCCGCTGTGGCCGAGCGGTCTGCAGCGCGCCAGTCACGTTCTGCACGGCCACTACGATCGGGGATTCGAATGCTCAGTCTGGCATGGATATTTGTGCCTTCCTTAGTATTATGTAGTTTATAAGTTTAGGAACTGCTGACCCCGTAGTTAAGTCCCATAAGCTCTACAAACATGTGAACATTTTGAAGTACCGTTTGTACCCTACTTTTACAGCGATGCAAGCTGCGATTCTCCCACGGAAACGCTCGTAGAGGTGCCGATGTAGTCCTGTGGAATGGCCTGCCACATGGTTTCCACATAGTGTCTCTGTTGTGCCAGATTTCATGCTGGTAGTCCATACCACGCAAGATGACGTTTCATCAAAAAAATGTTCAAATGTTTGTAAATCTATCGGACCAAACTGCGAGGTCATCAGTCCGTAGCTTAAAAGCTACTTAAACTAACCTAAAGACAACACACACACACACACACACACACACACACACACACATACATACACACACACACACATATGCCCCAGGGAGGACTTGAACCTCCGACGGAGTGCAACCACGCGCTCCGCAGCGAGGCGCTTTAGACCGCTCGGCTACTCCACCCCGGCGACGTTTCATCCAGTCCCACACATGCTCAATGGGGAACACATCTGGGACATCTGGGGATCGTGCAGGCCAGGGTAAGACCAAACTAAGAAGACGATAAACTGTGAATAGCCACTTATTGATTTTATATAAATAATAAAATAACTTAACAATCTTTTGATGCTATACCTGAGAACTAAAATGTAATTTATAGACAAAAGATTCCACCTACTGTGCGCTGAAGTAGACGAGAGCGAAAGGCGTCTAACTACAATAAATAAATATCAGCAGCAAAACGGCATTTTCGTTTCCAAAAGCAAATAATTCGATGCTTACTACGAAAGATGGGCACACAACTTGTTATGGTTGAATTTGCGGTGAATGTATTTTAAGATTTATTATTTGTAAAATTTTCACCATTTCCAAAATTGGGAGGATTTCGAAATATATCAAAATGTTTAATGATATGATAGTACAGTCGGTAAGTACCGGGTGATCAAAAAGTCAGTACAAATTTGAAATCTTTATAAATCACGGTATAATGTAGATAGAGAGGTAAAATTGACACACATGCTTGGAATGACAAGGGGTTTTATTAGATCCGAAAAGAAAAAACAAAAGTTCAAAAAATATCCGACATCTGATCAGAAAAGCACTAATTAGCATAACAAATTAAGACGAAGCAAAGATGATGTTCTTTACAGGAAATGCTCAATATGTTCACCGTCATTCCTCACCAATAGCTGTAGTCGAGGAACAATGTTGTGAACAGCACTGTAAAACATGTCCGGAATTATGGTGAGGCATTGGCGTCGGATGTTGTCTTTCAGCATCCCTAGAGATGTCGGTCGATCGCGATACACTTGCAACCCCAAAGCCAATAATCGCACGGACTGAGGTCTGGGGACCTGGGAGGCCAAGCATGCCGAAAGTGGTGGCTGAGGACACGATCATCACCAAACGACGCGCGCAAGAGATCTTTCCAAATCCAAATGTTTGTATAGCTTGTAGTCCGGTCAATATGTATTTTTACCAGGAACGTTTTGGGGTAGTTTTGATTTCTGCGTTTCCGTATGTTTTTTTAGGGTGCTGAATCCAAATCTGGCATTTCCCAACAAAATTTCGTGACGTAACATTGAAAAAAATACAAAAATTCGAAAAAAATAGCATTTTTCGGCGGTTTTCTGCTTATAACTCGGAAACTATCAACTTTTCACAAATTGCCTCCAAGTACAAAATTGAAGTCCATAAAATTTCCTACAGATTTCACTATTATGTTTTACTGTCAGACGAGGCGATCCGGCTCAAGCGCTAATTGAAAATTGGCATATTTTGGCTGTCTCCGCTAAAATCCACTTTTTCCACTCAAGAATAATTCATTATTAAAAGCTGACATTCAGTGAATTAATTTAATTTTATTTATTCTCTCTCGACCTCTTTACAACGTTTTATAACTGACCCATCTGGTTTAAATACCCCTTCTGAGTTACCAGTCTCGAGTTCCTATCTATTGCTCACGACGGCTCCCGCCCTCTATTATCTGCAAAACCCACAAACACACTGAGACACCGGCTATCTGCTCAGGGTGTACTGTCTATTTATGGGGGGGGAGGGGGTGGCATAGGAAGCAAGCTTTTCGATGAGCATGGGATGAGGAAAGGAACCAAATCTGGCTTGTACAAGGCTTTTTCACCGACTGAACAGGCAAACTTGAATGGTACAAAATATGTAATCGATGGTGGGTTTGCCGCGGTGGAGAAGCCGAGCGGTCTAAAGCGTCTCGCTGGGGAGCGCGCTGTTGCTCGCCGTGGAGGTTCGAGTCCTCCCTGGGGCATGGGTGTGTGTGTGTGTGTGTGTGTTTGTCCTTAGGTTAGTTTACCTAGGTTTAAGTAGTTTGTAAGCTACGGACTGATGACCAGGCGGTTGGTCCGATAGTTTTACAGACATTTGAACATTTGATAGTTGGTTTTTGTTCCATAGGGTCAAATGGCACCATGCCCAGAAATATGCAGAAATTTGCGACAGTTATATATCTTACGTGAAGTCAAACTACAAATCAAATGTCGTTGTCATTTTTCGATGGTTACCCTGACGAAGTATATGAAATCACCAAGGGCTTAGAACGATTAAGAAGAGCGCAAAGAAATCAGTCTGCTACAATATCATTTACAGAAACGATGATGCCTACTGTTTCGCAGGAGAGTTTCCTTGCAGATTACAAAAACAAGGGACGGTTCATACGTATGTTAATGGAAAAATTTCATGTTGCAAAAATTGATTCACGGCAAGCTGTGGAGGATGCTGATACAATAATTATCACTACAGCCCTTACCTTAGCCCCGGCAAATGAATACGTGACGGTGGTGGGAGAAGATATATACCTTTTGGTGATTTCAATGGGTCTGTGTAGCCCTGAGCCGGCCGCGGTGGCCGAGGGGACGGTCTGCACGGCCACTACGGTAGGGGTTGGAATCCCCCCTCGGGCATGGATATTTGTGCCGTCCTTAGTTGTAGGTAGATCATGAGTAGTTTGTAAGTTTAGGGACTGATGACCCCGTAGTTAAGTCCCTTAAGCTTAACAGACATTTTTGTAGCCCTGACATAAAGAATGTCTTCTTTTTGAAACCAGGAAAAGGAAAGGGGCCTCCAACCCTCTACAATCCTCATCTTGCCGCTGACAGAACTGTATCACATTATATATTGTTCCTGCACGCGATGAGTGGTTGTGACACTACTTCTGTTTTGTTTAACCAGGGAAAACTTAAATTTATAAAAGTCCTGCAGAAGTACATTGACTTGCAAACAGTCATCAGGATGAGATTGCCGAAGCAGGCAACATGTTTCTCAAGAAACTGTACGGGAAAGGACATCAGACTAGCCTGAACGATTTGCGATACAGACAATAAGTATCTTCTACTTACAAAAGTAAAACCAACATTGCCTCACTACCCCCCACCGAAGCTGCTGAATGACAACATTAAAAAAATGTTCAAATGTTTGTTAAGCTTATGGGACTTAACTACGGGGTCATCAGTCCCTAAACTTACAAACTACTTATCAACTACCTTATTCTGAGGACGGCACAAATATCCATGCCCGAGGAGGGATCGAACCCCCGACCTTAGTGGCCGTGCAGACCGTGACTGAAGCGCCTCAGTCTCCTCGGCCACCGCGGCCGGCACGCGACAACATTCTCTGAGAGTTTATTTCCAAGTGCAGCAGTCGTTATCCAGTAAAATTACTCTCGACGAACAACAAAGAGACCTAAGCGAGTGGGGATGAAAAAAAAAAAAAAAAAACGAGGATTGGTCTTGTCCCTGTGCCAACAACTTTGGAACCTGCTCCGGACCCGATATTGCGAGACATTTCTTGTAAATGCAAGGACGGCTGCCAACGTAATTGTGGGTGCAGGAAAGCGGGCATCCATTGCTCCCCCATCTGCACATCCTGAAAATCCTGTGAAGGGCTGAGTGATAACGCCAAACCTCCAGAAATCAACACTGATGTAGAAGACGAAGAGATAGAAGCACAAGAAGACAAAGAACAGGCTGAAAAAAATACACCTGCACCATGTGTAAGGTATGTCAAATCTCACTATCTGTTTCGTAACCATTCTCCTCTAGATATGTTCACTGGTCATTGCTTTCTCACCCAAGTCCTTCATTTTCCGGATGAAGTAGCTCGAACACTGGCGACAGAGCAACCTGCACCTATGCCAGGTCCGTCCCACCGTCTTCGAAGAACCTCAGGCAGGACCCTCTTGGAAACGACAGCGGCATATATAATTGATGCACATAATAATGTATTCTGTGTAATACAATGTAATAATATGTATAAAATTTTCAAAATTTTGTCCAGAATTTCAACTTTCTGTGACAATTTGTACTATTGCTGATTTTATTAACAACTCGAACTTCATGTAATTTCTTTTTTAATTTCGTATAACTTTACATATATGATCTAAAGAATGTGTGCATAGAGAACTGGGAGAAGCAGTGGATACCAGTCTACATTCTATACGACTTAGAACTAGTAGGAATTCACTAAATGTCAGCTTTTAATAATGAATTAGACTTATTGAGTGGAAAAAGTGGATTTTAGCGGAGACAGCCAAAATATGTCAATTTTCAATTAGCGATTGAGCCGGAACGCCTTGTCTGACAGCAAAACATGAGTAGTGAAATCTGTAGGAAATTTTATGGACTTCAATTTTGTACTTGGAGGCAATTTGTGAAAAGTTGATAGTTTCCGAGTTATAAGCAAAAAAACACCGAAAAGTGCTATTTTTTTCGAATTTTTCCCTTTTTTTTTAATGTTGCGTCACTAAATTTTGTTGGGAAATGCCAGATTCGGATCCAGCACCCAAAAAAACATACGGAATCGCAGAAATCAAAACTACCCCAAAAGTTTCCGGGTAGGGGCCCTATTGAGCACAAGTTGGACTATTATGGGACTTAACTACGGGGTCATCAGTCCCTAAACTTTGTAAGCTAACACTAAGGACGGCACAAATATCCATTCCCGAGGGTGGTTCAAACCCCCGACCGTAATGGCCGTGCAGACCGTGACCGGCGCGCCTCAGTGCCCTCGGCCACCACGGCCAGCAAGAGATCTTTCACGTGTCTAGCAATATGGGGTGCAGCATCATGCTGCATAAAAATCGTACGTTCCAGCAGGTGTTTTATCAGCCAGTCTGAGGATGATGCGATTCTGTAACATATCGGCGTACATCTCACCCGTCACGGTAGCAGTTACAAAACCAGAATCACGCAGTTCCTCGAAGAAAAGAGGCCCGATGACGGTAGATGTGGTACTTTATAAAACCCCATGTCATTCCAAGCATGTGTGTCAATTTTTACATCTACATTCTTCCGTGATTTATTAAGTTTTCTAATTTATACTGAATTTTTGATCACCCGGTACAATAGTAACCACAGAAATTATGTCTCAAAATTTTGTTATGTTTCCTAATGTACAAAGAAAATGAACTTAGAGATGATGTTGTAGGAAGGGAAGAGGAAGTAGATCAAGATGAAATAGGAGATACTATACTGAGAGATGAATTTGACAAAGCCCTGAAAGACCTAGGTCGGAACAAGGCCTCAGGAGAGATGACATACTCTCAGAGCTACTAAAGTCTCTGGGAGAGCCAGCCATGACAAAACTATTTGAACTGGTGTTTAGGATGTATGAGACAGGCGAAATGCCCTCAGACTTTAAGAAAAATGTAATAACCCCCATTCCAAAGAAATCAGGCGCAGACAGGTGTGAAAATTATAGAACCATCAGTATGATAATTCATGGTTGCAAAATTTTAACACGAATTATCTACAGGAGAATGGAAAAGCTGGTAGAAGCTGATCTCGCGGAAGATCAGTTTGGATTCAGGAGGAACGTAGGAACCCGGGAGGCAATACTCACTTTACGTCTTATCTTAGAAGATAGATTAAGGGAAGACAAACCTACATTTTTAACTTTTGTACATTTGAGAAAGCGTTTGACAATGTTGACTTGAATACATTCTTTCAAATTCTGAAGTCAGCAGGGGTGAAATACAGGGAAAGGAGAGTTATTTACAACTTGTACAAAAGCCAGACCGCAGGTTTTAGACTCGAAGGGCATGAAAGGAAAGCATCAGTTGGGAAAGGAGTAAGACAAGGTTGTAGCCTTTCTCCGATGTTATTCAATTTGTACATCGAACAGGCGGTGAAAGAAAGCAAGGAAAAATTAGGAATAGGGATTAAAGTTCAGGGGGAAGAAATAAAAACATTGCATTTTGCTGATGACATTGTAATTCTGTCAGAGACAGCAAAGGATCTGGAAAAGCAGTTGAATGGAATGGACAGTGTGTTGAAGAGAGCGTATAAAATGAACATCAACAAGAGCAAAACAAAAATAATGGAATGCGGTCTTAGAACATCAGGCGATGCTGAAGGATTTAGATTAGGTAACCAAACTATGAAGGTTGTAGATGAGTTTTGTTACTTGGGTGGTAAAATAACATGCGATGGTCGCAGTACAGAAGATATAAAATGCAGAATGACAATGTGAAAAAAAGCATTTTTGAAAAAGAGAAATTTGCTAACATCAAATATTAATTTAAGTGTAAGGAAGTCTTTTCTGAAGGCATTTGTGTGGAGTGTTGCCTTGTACGGGAGTGAAACATGGACGATAAGCAGTGCGGACAGGAAGAGAATAGAGGCTTTTGAAGTGTGGTGTTACAGAAGAATTCTGAAGATTAGGTGGGTAGATCGCATAACTAATGAAGAGGTACTGGACAGTATTGGTGAGAACTGGAATTTTTGGTACACCCTGACTAAAAGAAGGGATCATTTGGTAGGACACATTCTTAGACATCGAGGAATCGTAAATGTACCATTGGAGGGAAGTGTGTGGGGTAAAAATCGCAGAGGGAGCTCAAGAGACGCGTATAGTAAGCAGATTCAAGTGGATGTGGGTTGCCGTTCTTATGAGGAGATGAAATGGCTTGCTCAGGATAGAGTAGGGTGGAGAGCTGAATCAAACCTGTCTCCGGACTGAAGACCATAACACAACACACAACACTCCTAACATTTCGACGATTGTGCTCAGAAAGATAACAACTCCGTTTTATTCGAGAGGTTTGCCACCATGTCAACGTATAAAAAAAAAAGTCGTGCCTCATATTTAGACCTTGACTACAAGATGTACGAAGTGTTTCGGAATCGGCGAGTGGAACACGAACTGCGTTACTTACTAGAAATATATTAGAACCGGATTTGCGAAACTAAGGCATCAAGAACGTCATAGAACGAACCTGGACAGGAAAACAGACGGGATTTGACGGGCAGTTGCGTGCTGGGTCAGCGACTTGCGTCAGACCTTTTTCTCCCGCGCCGCACACGCGACGGCCGTGGCCCGATGCTTGCGCCGGGAGCACGGAATGTCGATGTCCTCTATGACTAGTATGAGGTGACTCGATTGCTCCACCCCCTGATGTCCACACTTTTCTAACAAGCTAGAGCGTCACACAAAACGCGCTACCAGTACGTCAACACGCTCTTTAAAATGACTTAACAACTCTATCTCTTTGGCCCTTTTCCCGTACATGAAATGTCGGCACTGTGGTAAGCGCGGATTTGGCAATGCTTAATAGGTACAGGGTTGCCATATGCCTCTCCTGCCGCCACCCTCCCCCCCCCCTCCCCCCAGGAGGAAATGTGTACCCCAAATGACTGCGTATATTGTTAAGGTGTGTGTGAAAGTGTAAAGTGTTACGAATCTTTGCGAATCGTGTAACTGAGGCGGGACTTGGGGACCAGCCCGGTATTCACCTAGGGGGATGTGGAAAACCGCCTAAAAACCACATCCAGGCTGGCCTGCAGTCCGACCTCTTTCGTTAATCCGCCGGGTGGATTCGAACCGGAGCCGGTACGCCTCCCCGTCCCGGAAAGCGGTACGTTAGACTTCACGACTAACCGGGCGGGTTAAAAAATGACTAACAACTGTCTCGTGGAAATTATTGCGCAGTTTTTACGACTTGACACGTGACACCATGAAAGCAGAAACTATTTGTATGAAATTTCAGTGATGAAGGGCCAATATTATGTTTGTTATTCGTGAGAGTTACCGTCCATCATCAAATTATACATTGCTACAAATTTTAAACACTTTGCAAAGGTAACAAGTCTACGAAGACAATCCGTACTTTAATTTAGCTCCTACGTAACGCCTTGTTAAATGTAGGGGGCAAATAGGAATTTTACTGAAAATTGAGAGTATAACGTATCTAATTTCTATCTCGCATTTTAGTTGAGTATTGCGTAGATAAACTTATGCATTTAGCTCACTTTCCGTACATGCAGGCTTAACGGCCGTTACGAAATACTCGTCATCCATTTTCACAAGGCTATTGGGTGAAAAAATTTGATAAGGCAATCTACAATTTTCACTCGTTCAATGGGTGAACCAATCATTTTTCGTTACATCGACGATGTAAAAGTGTGGACTGTATCTTCTTCTTTCTTTATATTCAGAGTGTTCCATTTATCTCGACCGCCCGAAATATCTCTGGAACAAAAAATGTTATTTTAAAATGACTTTCACCGGTATCAATGAAAGGCAGGGGATCATGAATGTAAATATTTTGAAACATTCTAAAACGGAAGTATATGTGTTTTTTTTTAACACGAACGTGTTATTAAACGGACATCCTATATTATTTCGTCAGCAATCTATAGCATAATAAATCATATAAACTATGGCGTTGATCGCATCGCAATACGCCAATTACATCCCGAGATATTGCGAAGCGAAGTCGACGCTTGAATTCCGCGAAACGTGCGACTGAAAAAAAAAATATAGTTTCGATTTAGATTGTTTCAAAATATTTACATTCATGAGCTCCTTCCTTACATTTATACAGGTGAAAGTTGTTTCAAAATAGCTGTTGTTTCAGAGATATTTTGGGTGTTCAAGATAAATGGGACGACCTGTGTAGAGTGTCCTTGTGGTCGGGGTTTCGAATCCCCCCTCGGGCATGGATATTTGTGCCGTCCTAGTTCGTAAGTAGTTCATAAGTAGTTTGTAAGTTTAGGGACTGATGACCCCGTAGTTAAGTACCATAAGCTTAACAAACATTTGAACATTTGAACAACATGAAAGGTAAGAACAGACTATGAATAAAAATGCTAACTGCATGAGTCAATCAATCTAGCCCTTCTCTTAGTCAGGATATGCCAGAAACAGCTTTTCTCCCGATTCGGTTTAACACCTCCTCATTAGTTGTGTGACCTACCCATCTAATTTTCATCATTCGTCTGTAGCACCACATTTCAAAAGCTTCTATCATCTTTTTATCTGAAGTCTTAATCGTCCACGTTTCATGGGAAAAGGTGACGTAAGTTTCAAGTTGAAGGATGGTACAGGCAATGAAGGTGATCTGTCGAAGGGTATGGGGATTATGGAAAGGTTGAATGTCCTGGAGGTTACAAACCATTTGATTTCCTAAACTGTGAGGGAGGCAAATTGTTAGGGTGCATGAGAGGGCCGGTAGGACGAACAGGACAGTAAGTTCAGGTGTGGGCTTTGCATTTATAGGAAAAGGTGGGTTGGGTACTATTAAAGATGTTACAGGTGGAGAGGGGAGGGGCCGGCCGCGGTGGCCGAGGGGACTGAGGCGCTTCAGTCACGGTCTGCACGGCCACTACGGTCGGGGGTTCGAATCCCCCCTCGGGCATGGATATTTGTGCCGTCCTTAGTCTTAGCTAGTTCATAAGTAGTTTGTAAGCTTAGGGACTGATGACCCCGTAGTTAAGTCCCATAAGTTCTACGAACATAAGTTCTACGAACATTTGAGAGGGGAGGGGTCTATTGCATTACTTAAGGAAACGTGCGGATTTACCGCGAGGACAGGTGGGATGATTGTAATAATTTTTGGTTAGGTGGTTATTCTGCAAGAGACACCTATGCACCTATGCACAATGATGGGGTGGGGAGTAGGAAGGATCACAGATAAGGTGTTCATAGATAAGTGTCCCATCGAGGAGGAGGAGGCAGTCTGCTGGCGATGCAGATGCTGTAAAAACCCACTTCAGAAAGGTGGGACCAGAGACTTGGATGAGCAGATGAAGAGGTTGGGTTGTGCATTAACCTGGTCTTCCAGAGGCTAAGCTTGGCGATCATTGTGGTTGGGTGAGCAGCTGGGTTGTTGGGGCTGGCGGGGAGAGGGGGCGGTGAGTTAGGATGTAAGAGAGGCGTGAGGACCAAATTGGATGCAGGAGATACGTTTCAGGAGTCAGTGTGGAAGGTGGAGCTGTTGGGTTGGATTATAACAGAGTCCTTGTGGGGAATGAGCTGGATGACTGGGAATGGTAGGGAATTACTTCGTGATCTCTAAAGCCCTATCTTTTGTTCTTTGACATATCATGCCATATTACTAAGCAGATCACGCACCCTACTTTAAATAACGAGGGCTTTTCTTTTCACGGTCCGATTTTCATTAAATAAAGCCCATAAGTTTCCCCAAGGTTTTGAAAACTTCAGGAAAATTAATTCGGTATGTTTGCAGATTAACCTGTTCCGACAGAAAGGTATATCGGATATACGTATAAACAACTACAAATTAAATTATCTTCCATCCACTCATGGGGACGTAAGCCCTCAGGGCATCCAGTATTATCCGGAATAATGCCATCAATATTCATTTAAAACTTCCGGGCTCATAAGCCGTGGTCGATTTATAAAATTTTCCCCTAACGTTTCATCTTCGGCTGCGGAAGACATCTTCACAGGTAGAATGGCGCACTGCGATGAGAACTTGAGGGAGCGCCGTATATATAGGCAATGTAGAGGGCACCACAGGACATCACGTGACGTCTGCTACGACACTATCTCTGGTACTGCCAACTTTCCCCTAACGTAGCAGACGTCACGTGATGTCCTGTGGTGCCCTCTACATTGCCTATATATACGGCGCTCCCTCAAGTTCTCATCGCAGAGCACCATTCTACCTCTGAAGATGTCTTCCGCAGCCGAAGATGAAACGTTAGGGGAAAGTTTTATAAATCGACCACGGCTTATGAGCCCGGATGTTTTAAATGAAGTTGACGCCGGCCGTGAAAGCTTACATTGTATGATCACACGCCTCTACGGGGAGGACATGTCATCATCAGTTCGTCGACTGGAGGGACTGCGCAAGAAGAAGGCACAACAACTGTGTTCGCTGACTTTCCTGTTACGCTGCCGGGACACTTCCACCGTTCCGAAGTTCATAAAGGTGAAGAGGAAGTTTCGCTCGGCCCAAGCACACCGTGTTTACAACCGCATAGAAACAGCAATGCTGAGAGAGAGGATTCACCAGACGAGACGACTACTAGCGGAAACTAGCAGTAAGCTATTACATCTTCACTTACTTATTAGCAATAGTGTGCAGTGTTGGGATTGGAATAAGGTTGACAACCTAACGTTCAGAACCATGGAACGTAGTGCAGAGATTTCTGTCAATAGACAGAAGAAGAAATTTTCTCGTCTCCAGAAGAATGTGTGTGTTGATTCAGTTGACGATAATTCCCGCAATGTTATCAATCTGTCTGATAAAACTCTGACTGAAGTTGAAATTTCTGTACTAGCCAAAGGGGGCAATTTTGTAGTGACTCCACAAAAAGTACCCACGGAAGATATTATATCAAATATCAGGCAGGCATCAGGCTACTTCCACAACAGTATGCTGATGTAATTAGAATGGAAACAGCCAGAATTTTGCGTAAATGTAAACCACCAAAAAGTAATTTGTCTCACGAACAAAGGAAGGCGCTGAGAGATATTAACGCAGAGACCAACATCATGGTTCTCACCGCAGATAAAGGAAATGCAACCGTCGTATTGAGGAGTGAGGACTATCATAACAAGATTAAGGATATTTTGGACCCAGCCAACTATAAAAAAACTGCAGAAGGATCCAACTACGAAGATTTTAAAGACGACTAATCAACTGGTGAAAGCATCTTCCTTCTCTTCTGGCGACAAGAAGTTGCTCTGCTAAACGGAAGCGTATCCACCAAGGCTCTATGGACTCCCAAAGGTGCATAAAGAACAGACTCCACTAAGGCCAATTGTTAGTGCCATTGGGTCACCCACTCACGAGTTATCTAGACATCTGGCCTCGTTGTTGCAACCCTATGTTGGAAAAACTGACAACCATATAAAAAATTCGGCTCATTTCATTGAAAAACTAACAGAGATGAATGTTGCCCATAGTGATATTCTTGTTAGCTTTGACGTAGTGTCTCTGTTTACTATCATTCCAGTAAACGAAGATATCTCTTGTTTAGCGGATATTTTTCACCTGACATAGTATCATTGTTTAGACACTGCCTCACCACTACTTATTTTCAGTACAATAACGAGTTCTATGAACAGATTGACGGAGTGGCTATGGGCAGTCCACTGAGTCCAGCGGTGGCCAATCTTTTTATGGAGTCGTTCGAACAACAGGCGTTGCAGACTGCTAATAAAAAGCCAGCTAGGTGGTACCGATATGTCGATGACATTTTGTGCTATGGAAACACGGTGCAGAGGAATTAGATGCCTTCTTAACGCATCTGAATGGTATCAACCCCAGAATACAATTTACGATGGAAACAGAGAGCAACGGGCAGCTGAATTTTCTCGATGTTTCTGTAATCAAGCACATGGACGGGACGTTGGGCCACAAGGTCTACAGGAAGGCTACTCATACTGACCGTTACCTGCATAAAGACTCTAACCACCATCCCAGACAAAAAAGAGGCGTGGTTAAAACATTGGTTGACAGGGCGCATAAAATTTGTGAAGCTACGTATTTAAAAGATGAGTTGGAGCATTTACGATCCACCTTCCAGAAGAACGGTTATTCTACCAAAGAAATAGACAGAGCCCTTCGTCCCAGGGAGAAAGTTAATGTTAACAAGGAACAACAACCGCCTAAGGGGAAAGTTTTTCTTCCGTTCATAAATAATGTTACAGACCGTATTGGAAAAGTGCTGGACAAGTAATGGGTAGAAACCATTTTCAGACCTACAAGGAAGATAAAAGAATATTTAAGATCTGCAAAAGATGTACGACATCCGTTGAATACACCAGGTGTATATAAAATTCCCTGCAGCTGTGGTTCAGTCTACATTGGAACTACAAAAAGGAGCGTCAATACTCGTCTGGTGGAACATAAAAGGAATTGCCGCCTGGGGCACACGGAGAAATCGGCCATAGCGGAACGTGTATACCAAGATGGCAATCATGAAATTAAATTTAATGAGACTAGTGTCATCTCAAAAACTTCGCACTATCATGCGCGCACATATAGAGAAGCAATCGAGATCTATAAACAGCGTAATAACTTTAACAGGAAAGAGGAAGCTGTTAAATTAGACAGAATTTGGACTTCTGCTTTACACCAGCGAAATGACGATCGATTCTTCTCTGCCAAGAATGTTGGCAATACCAGAGATAGTGTCGTAGCAGACGTCACGTGATGTCCTGTGGTGCCTTCTATATTACCTATATATACGGCGCTCCCTCAAGTTCTCATCGCAGTGCGCCATTGTACCTCTGAAGATGTCTTCCGCAGCCGAAGATGAAACGTTAGGGGAAAGTTTTATAAATCGACCACGGCTTATGAGCCCGGAAGTTTTAAATGAAGTTGACGCCGGCCGTGAAAGCTTACACTGTATGAATGCCATCAATAGTTGTTTTGGCACAGGCGGCCAGCCAGCTAATCACTGCTGCTGCCGTTTCAGTTCGTACCGAGCAAGGTGGCGCAGTGGTAACGTGCCGGACTCTCATTTGCGAGGAAGGTGCTTCACATCCACATTCCGGCGATCGAGATTTAGGTTATCCGTGCTTTCGCTGAACCAATCCAGACGAATGCTGCCATGGTTCTTTTCAAAGGGCACGGCCAATTTCCTTCCCCATCCTCATTCAAACAATCCGAGCGTAAGCTGCACCTCTAATGACCACGCAGTCGACGGATCGTTAAACACTACCCCTCGTGTTCCTGCTCGTCGCCTGGACCGCTACTTTCCAGGCCTGGCCGCTGCGCGGAGCTGCTCGCCGCCTGGACCTAGAGCCCTGTGTTGGGAGAGTAGCGCCAACCTTTTATGTGTGTCTTGCCGACAACCGCCGGCTGCTATTGGTCAGTTGAGTGCGGGTGAGGCACGTCCGCCATTTTAGGCCTAAGCAATCCATCAGCGTAAATGGCATATTTTACTTAGCTAGTAGTTACTTTAGCATTTAGAGGTGTTGGAAATGTGTAGACTCATTATGTATTAAATTAAGAGCTTAACATAGCATATTCCATTTTTATATGGTGAAAAATGCCACATTGTTGGCAGTGAATTGTTATACTAAGACAGTCCGAGGCAGCAAGTTTTACGCATTCCACAGGGCGAAAGAGATGCGAAAAGACGCGAATTGTGGCTACACCGCATTAGAAGAAAAAATGCATTTCCATACAAGAATGCAAAATTTTGCGAAGTAAGTAAATTTTTATTGAAATATAGATTAAACTTCTAGGTTTATCTGTTCATACAAGTTTCTTGCGAGCAATGTTGGAGGGACAAACATGTAAGAGAAAATATATTTTTAAAAGATATAAATACATGAAAATCTAACATAATGTGCCGTATTTGACCAATTTCGTATTTATACTTATCCTGCATATTACGAAAGTTTGGGCGGTAGATGAAACCGCCCATTAAATAGGTCTCCAAAACTCGAATTATAAGATAAAGTTTATTTTACTGAAGTACCCAGTAGTGCGATAACAATGCGTAAAAACTTGAACCTTCCAAAATGTTATCTCAGTTAATTTTATGTGATAATATCACATGTAGGTTAGCACACAACACCTATCAACATTAGGCACTAGATTAATGCAATGCAACATGTATTAATTACATCTACTTTGATAAAAACCAATATATTAGAGATAAAAACGTCAGTCCTTAGCTAATTTGAAAGCAGGAACATCACTTATTGCCAAAGGAGTGCATTTGGTACAGGGTTTAAATTTTAGCGCGAAACAATTTTATAACTAGTTTGCTGAAAAATAAAGGTCTTGATCTCAGATTAGCAATTTTTCCTTAATATTCGCTGTAGATGTGATGAAACGATTAAAAACTTAAGGTCATTGTTTACTTAACGTATTGTAATACCACGTCAATGTACAGATCGGTTCCCTTCATCATAAATGTTAATTTAACAGTGCCGCCCATAGCGCTGCTATTGCGAGATAGGCCTACAATGGCGGCGCTCGCCCGGTTGGCGGTACTCTCCCAATACAGGGCTCTACCTGGACCTGGTCACGGCCAGGGTCTGTTGCCGGACCGGCTCCTGGCCTTTCCTGGAGCCTCTCCGCCGCCATCTCCGGGCCGCCTCCTCGCTGCCCAGACCGGCTCCTCGGCCGCCGCCACCGGTCCCGCCCCAACCAGGTCGTTGTCGTAGCTGCACGTGCTGCCGCCGCCACGCCGCTCCTCGAGTTCGCGTCGTTCCTCAGTCGCTCCTCACACTCTTAGTCTCGCTCCTATCTTCTCGTACCACCCACATGCCCTATCTTCGATACATCCCTCACTGTCAACAACACCGCCTCCACCACCCCATCACGTATACTTCCCCATTGGTAGCCTCCACCACCGTTATGTACAGCCCATCACCATTCGTCCCATGACCTCCTATTTCAGCCAACTTGCAGCTGCCACAACTTTCTCCCAGCCCATTTGCGCTTCTCCACCCCCTCCTCAGCCACCTCTCACCCTCCCTCTTACTTCACCCCATGAATTTCTTGTCCTCTCTTCCACTTGTATAAATCATCGCCACACTCCACAGTGGCCGACACACCCTAATCGACCAGCCCTGAACAGCAAGAGCAGTAAAAACCCACTTCAGAAAGGTGGGACAAGAGGCTTGGCTGAGCAGATGAAGAGGTTGGGATGTGCATTAACCTGGTCTTCCCGAGGCTAAGCTCGGCGAGGGTGGGTGAGCAGCTGGGTTGTTGGGGCTGGTCGGGAGAGGGGGGTCGGTGAGTTAGGATGTAAGAGAGGCGTGAGGACCAAATTGGATGCAGGAGATACGCTTCAGGAGTCATTGTGGAAGGTGGAGCTGTTGGATTGGATTAGGACAGAGTCCTTATGGGGAATGAGCCAGATGACTGGGAATGGTAGGGAATTACTTCGTGATCTCTAAAGCCCTATCTTTTGTTCTTTGACACATCATGCCATACTACTAAGTAGATCACGCGCCCTACCTTTAAATAACGAGGGCTTTTCATTTCACGGTCCGATTTTCATTAAATAAAGCCTGCAAGTTGCCCCAAGGTTATGAAAACCTCATGAAAAGTAATTCGGTATGTTTACAGATTAACCTGTTCCGACAGACAGGTATATTGGTTATACATATAACCAACTACAAATTAAATTATCTTTCATCCACTCATGGGGACGTAAGCCCTCAGGGCATCCAGTATTAGCAGGAATACCCAACCTATTCCATAAACCACGTTTCCTCCCTTCGTTACCAAGAAATCCTCCTCCAAGCAGACCAGCACAGAGGCCGCACCCATTGCACCCAAGAAAGTCCCCTTCTCCTTCTGCTCCGTTAGCCACCTGTATGGATTCCATCCCCTCCCCTCCGCCTCCATCACACCTGCCGCTCACACCTATGTCCTCTACGTCATGATATGTCAAAGAACAAAAGATAGGGCTGATAATGTTGTATTACATCAAAGAACCAATAGATGTAGCTTTATTTTCAGTAGCAGACAATTACTGGTATTTTCAGAAGCTTACGTCAGGCACAAAATTAAGCAATAGAATTTTCTTTTTACGTTTACAAACTGCCCTTGAATTTACTATCCTAGGATGTACGGATTTACTGATTTCGCTTTCTGTATTAGAAAATTAAGAAATTAATTTTTTACTTCGGATAGGTTTAAATTCTATTGGATATCATGGCTATTAAAAGGAAATCTTGGTCGCGGCAGAACAGCCGTGAGCACTGAGGCGCCTAGCTGCGGTGCGCGCGACCGTTCGCCGTCGGGGGTTCGAGTCGTCAATCGGGCATGGGTGTTTGTGTTGTTCTTAGCATAAGTTAGTGTAACTATTTTGTAAGCGTAGCGACTAATGACCACCGTAGTTAAGCCCCTTAGATTTGAAGATACTTTGTTGACTGAGAGATACTATAGTTTTTTTGTTTTTTTGTTTTGTTTTTTACCGGTTGAAGTGCTGAACCGAAACATGCAACACTATGACAAGGTTCTGATTAAAGAACATTGAGAAACACGGGTGTATAGGTAGTATATAAATAATTAGTCTCAATTTTACTGATCGCAGAATTGTTTCATGTAAGCTAGGGAAAAAATAATGGAATAAATTTGTTCCTGCAGAAAGATAACGGAGCGCCCCAGTGACGGTGTAAGAAAGAGCAAACAGTTGCAACAACCGAGAAAAAGGAGGCAAATGTTGTGTGAAAAACAATGGCAATAAAAGAGGAACATAGAGAGACGGAGACAGTAACAAAAGAGAGTGAAGACGAGAGAAATGGAAAAAGGAAAATGAGTTGGGACGAAACGTTAAACTTAAGCTTTGGGGGTCTGGAACCCCTCACCTCCCTCAGACCAACGAACAAGAAAACATTTCTCCACTTTGCCTTATACCGCTACATCCACGTTTGTATTGTAGTTTCCTAACTTAGGGGTTATAGACCAAAGCTAAAAAATCACAAAAACAGGAGGCTAAGGTGACGAGTTTGTGACACTTGTGACAAAACGGAAAGTGTTGACAGTTGAAATCTGGGACGCTCGGGTAAAGGCACAGGCTACCTCATATGGGGAATGTTTACATTTATCGTGATATAGAAGTTATAGAATTTTCATTGCAAGGTCGTTAGTTTTCTACACTCATTTGACAGTTCTTAGGAAAAGACATGAAAATTGATTAATATGCAGTAATTCGAAAATAAAAGTAAACGGAAAAACATCTAAACCTTGGCCCTGCCAAATAGTTCCAGTATTTAACAAACATAAAAATTAAGTAAATGGAATTTAGAAGAATGGCATCGCCCTTTTGCAATAGATGTTCAGTATATTGCCAGTTTGATTCCAGTCTGTCTGACGACCAGTTTACAGAATGGAATATCATGGCTTTCAAACTCGAAATTTTAACCTAGCAGATTTGAAAGTACTTTTTTCTTCACTGTAATCGTAAGTTCTTGACTGGCAAGAAAAACGTTACAGTTGTTGACGCCTTTCTTTGGCGTACAGAAAACGAGAAACATAAAACGTTTTTTAAAGTCGTTAAAACTTACGAACCTTGGTGGAAAGCTGCAGGAACCATTAATTTTCTCTCTTCCAGGCAGATAAAAGTTCCTTTTTCTGAAACCGATGACAAGAGTTTTAGTTGTCACGCTAATCAGTCTTTGTGGAAACTTGTTTGAGATTGTAGACTTGTTTCTTTCTGGAAGGATACGAATAAATTCGTTGAAGCTTGTCGTGGTTTCTAATAAATCTTTTCCTGATAATATTTGATTGTTAGTCTGTGTTCTGGACTTCAAGACTTTTATGGCTGTTTTGTAGACTAATGGCTCAGTAAAAAACGTATGCGAACTGATAGATGGAATTGCACTCAAAGACATCACCGCATTAGAAATGTTTCTAATGACTATCACAAAAAGTTAATAATTTGAGGAAAGAGGGGGAAGCGGAAAGGTGGAAATAATCTCGAGATTTACAAAGGAAATGAACTTCGAGACAGTTTTGTAGGAAGGGAAGAAGAAGTAGAGGAAGATCAAACAGGATATACTATACTGAAACAAGAATTTGACTGCTTACGGATGAATGGAAAGTCTAGTAGGAACTGATCTTGGGGTGTGGTACAGCAAACTTATGAAGTCGAAATTTTTGAATGAAAGACAATCTTGGATGTAAAAATTTGCTATATTCTAATATGACGTCTTTCGCCTGGTTAGGGCATTTTCAGATATTTTGCCTGATATGCAAGTGGCACAGATTCGGTCTTCGTTTCAATTTATTTACATGACATGCCTCGGTACTGGTACCGTTTGGAGCACATATCTGAAAATTACTTAACCGGGTGAAACGCGTCATATCTGAATAAAACAGAATTTTGCATCCGAACCATTTTATTTTCATTTGTAAAGTCTATGGGACTTAACTACGGGGTCATCAGTCCCTAAACTTACAAACTACTTACGAACTAGGACGGGACAAATATCCATGCCCGAGGGGGGATTCGAACCCCCGACCGTAGTGGCCTGTGAAGGAAAGGAAGGAGAAATTTGGAGAAGGAATAAAATATGAACGGCGAAGAAATAACAAAAATGTCGGTTCTCTGATGACATTTTAATTCTGTCAGAGATTGCAAAGGATCTGTAAGAGCAATTGAGGGGAATGGACAACGTTTTGAAAGGAGCGTATAAGACGAACTTTAACAATAGGAACACAAGGATAATGGAATGCCGTCTAAGAAAATCAGGCAATGCTGAATAATTAGATTAGGTAACGAAACAATTAACTTTGAACATGACTTTCGATACTCGGGCAGTAATAGCGTTCAAGTGTTCAAATGTTTGTATAGTTTATTGGACTTAACTACGGGGTCATCAGTCCCTAAACTTACAAACTACTTATGAACTACTTACGAACTAGGACGGCACAAATATCCATGCCCGAGGGGGGATTCGAACCCCCGACCGTAGTGGCCGTGCAGACCGTGACTGGAGCGCCTCAGTCTCCTCGGCCACCGCGGCCGGCAGTACAATAGCGTATAATGGTCGCGCTACAGGGGATATATGATGTATGGAATGAAAGGCGTTTTTGGAAAAGAAAATTTGTGACATTGAATATTAATTTAAGCGGAATGAAGCCTTGTCTAAAGGCGTTTGTCTCTCGTGTAGCCTCGTACCGCAGTGAAACATGGACGATAAATATTTCAGACAGGAAGCGAATAGAAGCTTTTGAAATGTTGCGTTATTGATGAATGCTGAAGATTAGGTGGGTAGATCGTCTAACTAATGAGGAGGCGCTGAGCAGAATTGAGGAGAAAAGGTATTTCTGGCATACCTTGGGAGGACACCTCCTAAGACACCAAGGAATCGCGAATTTAGTAGTGGAGGGAAGTGTGTGTGGTAAAATAGCAGAAGGAGACCAAGAGACAAATTAAAAGCAGATTCAAATGGATGTGGGTTCTTATGTAGAGGTTTGCTCATGATAGTGTGGAGAGCTGAATCAAACCAGTCTCTGGACTGAAGATAACAACAACAACAATAACAACAACAACAACAACAACATGAAGAATACTAACAGCTGCATCCCTGAAATCAATAAAAACCTGACACGTGTCGTATGCTGCTTTTTTTTTTTTTTTTTTTTTTTTTGCAATTCCTCATTACTATCACATGCTAAAATATTTACTATTCCTCCTGAAGCACCCTACGTAGTTCATAGTAGGGCACTGTACAGTTTATCTAGAGCTTTAGTTCACAGTCTTGCGCCACACAATTGTGCCAGCTGATAGATCTACCGGGTGATCAAAAATTCAGTATAAATTTGAAAAATTAATAAATCACGGAATAATGTAGAGAGAGAGGTGAAAATTGATACACGTGCTCGGAATGACGTGGGGTTTTATTAGAACAAAAAAAGATGGCGCTTCATCTGATCAGAAAAGCAATAATTAGCATAAGAAATTAAGACAAAGCATAGATGATGTTCTTTACAGGGAATGCACAATATGTTCACCATCATTCCTCAACAATAGCTGTAGTCGAGGAATAATATTGTGAACAGCACTGTAAAGCAAGTCCGGAGGTATGGTGAGGCATTGGCATCGGATGTTGTCTTTCAGCATCCCTGGAGATGTCGGTCGATCACGATACACTTGCGACTTCAGGTAACCCCAAAGCCAAAAATCGCACGGACTGAGGTCTGGGGACGTGGGAGGCCAAGCATGACGAAAGTGGCGGTTGAGCACACGATCATCACCAAACGACGCGCGCAAGAGATCTTTCCAAATCCAAATGTTTGTACAGCTTATGGGACTTAACTATGGGGTCATCAGTCCCTAAACTTTGTAAGCTAACACTAAGGACGGCACAAATATCCATGCCCGAGGGTGGTTCGAAACCCCGAACGTAATGGCCGTGCAGACCGTGATCGACGCGCCTCAGTCCCCTCGGCTACCGCGGCCGGCAAGAGATCTTTCACGCGTCTAGCAATATGGGGTGGAGCGTCATCCTGCATAAAAATCGTGCGTTCCAGCAGATGTTTTATGAGCCAGTCTAGGGATGATGCGATTCTGTAACATATCGGCGTACCTCTCACCCGTCTTGGTAGCAGTTCCAAAACCAGAATCACGCAGTTCCTCGAAGAAAAGGGACCCGATGACGTTAGAAGCCAATAATCGCATGGACTGAGGTCTGGGGACCTGGGAGGCCAAGGATGACGAATGTGGTGGCTGAGCATACGATCATCACCAAACGAAGCGTGCAAGAGATCTTTCACGCGTCTAGCAATATGGGGTGGAGCGCCATCCTGCATAAAACCCCATGTCATTCCTAACATGTGTGTCAATTTTTACCTCTCTATGTACATAATTCCGTGATTTATTAAGTTTTAAAATTTATACTGACTTTTTGATTACCCGGCACTTCAGTCGGCGGACGTAGCCTTCTTTCCAGATGGTTTTTAATGGAACCAAAACATCGACTCATCGGTAGCAGTAACCGTGCAATCTCACTCGAGTACGTCGACGTTCGCTACAGCAAGACCGTGCTCGGTGCATACGGCGTGTCATCCTCGCCACGAGTCCACCACTGCCGAGTCACGAACACGGGACCCTGGTGACCGGATAGCACGTGTAGGGAACTCTGCGCTAGTGGGCTGCCCGAGTTCCCAGGCTGTCGGTTCCGCCTTCGTCCCTGAGAAATAGGCTGCCGGCTTCTGGAGCACGACGACCTTCCGCCGCCCCCCCCCCCCCCCCCCCGGCGCTTATTCGACTGTAGAGTGCCCGCGGCGCCTGTCTGCCGGTTGCCGCCAGCCCCCCTTCGCTGTGGAAGGCATCGAGAGGTGTTTGTCCGCCACAGACAACGCGTAGACGGCACGCAGACAGCCGTCTGCCCAGCTGCCCATCACCCAGCCGGCGCATGCGCCTCGCAGTGCACACTTACGTCACAGCTGCAGCGCCGAACATAACGCGAAGCGAGAGAACACGCAGCACCCAAATTAATGGACAACTGTTGCGCAACGTTCCGCCGGTTTACCTGTAACCAAATCAATATCTATAAATGTGAATGTCTGTTCGGTGTAAGTTTATCACGTCTGAACCACAAGGCATAAAGAGCTATGAGTTTGTACAGTTACTAATGTCTACCCGGGGAAGACTTTAGGCACGGTTTTATCGTCGATCGGATAGCTGTTTATATATATACAGGGTGTCCCAACTATCTTGTCCACCCAAAATATCTCTGGAACAATAGCAGCTATTGGAAAACGACTTTCACCGGTATCAATGTACGGCTGGGGACCATGAAGGTACATATTTGGAAACATTCTAAAACGGAAGCAAATGTGGTTTTTAACACAAACTTATGTTTTTTAAATGGTCACCCTATTTTTTTTTCTTCAGAAATCCATAGACTGACAAATCACATAAACAATGGCGTTGATTGCATCGCAATATTCCAATTACATCCCGAGATATTGCGACGCGAAGTTGACGCTTGAAAAACCCGAAATGCGCTGCTAGCGCACGTCCTGGGGCTCAGGCGTGAACGCCAGGACGCCTGAGGACGTGCGCTAGCAGCGCATTTCGGGTTTTTCAAGCGTCAACTTCGCGTCGCAATATCTCGGGATGTAATTGGAATATTGCGATGCAATCAACGCCATTGTTTATGTGATTTGTCAGTCTATGGATTTCTGAAGAAAAAAAATAGGGTGTCCATTTAAAAAACATAAGTTTGTGTTAAAAACCACATTTGCTTCCGTTTTAGAATGTTTCCAAATATGTACCTTCATGGGCCCCAGCCGTACATTGATACCGGTGAAAGTCGTTTTCCAATAGCTGCTATTGTTCCAGAGATATTTTGGGTGGACAAGATAGCTGGGACACCCTGTATATTAATGTGAATGTCTGTTCGGTGTACGCTTCTCACGTCTGAACTACAAGACGCAGAGGCTTAAATATTTGTACACTTACTAATTTATATCTGAGGAACGTTTTAGGCACGGTTTTATAGCGATCTGATAGATATTTAGTATTTTGAAGAATATAACGCGAAATGCGGAACAATAATGACTCATTGAAAATTATATTTACTCTTTGAAAATGGTTTTATTGGTTGCATTGTTACCTGAAGATTGATAATGATAAAAGGGTGGATTATATTGGGATGGAATGTTATCGGTGTATATAAAATTCTTTGTGTGTGTTAATATTTCGCTCTGCAGCAAAACTACAGAACGCAAAGGAATGGTCTGTTTGTAATTGTTGTTGGAAGTCACCCGTTGTACACCATAGCAGTTCCATGCCGATAGCTATAAGGGGTGGAAGATATGGTGGTTGAAAGTCGACAAATTATTAAAAAAAATCGGATTCAAGGCTTGCGATGATGCTTGCGACTCTATAGTACGGAGGTTACATACAGCGAAACGTGATGCAACAGACCATATCTTTGGTCCATACGTGCTACAATGGCTTCTGCTCTTTCTCTGTAAGGATAAGCACACAAATAAGGAAATATAAGAATAAATAAAGCAGTAAAAAAGAAATTTCTTTTAATACATCTCTATAAAAAAATCGATTTGTCGTTTCGCGCATTACATCAAGTGATCGATCTCTGATATTATTACAATCATTATTCTTGAATTTCGTGATCGGGTTCTTCGAAACGAATGCATTTTTACGTGTGATTTGATCTACACTACTTACTTTCCTGATAAACGGCAAGTGCATACACTTATACAATCTGATAGGAATATTTTTCAGTTCCGCTTTATCAGGAACATTTCCAAAAATATGAGTTAAATTAATTACATTAATTGTTAATTTACACATATTACAAGAGTAAATCGACTTTTAATAGATCACATTCAGACAACGTGCCTCGGAAAAGGAAAAAGTCATTATTTCTTATATATATTCTCCGATAATTATATTAAAAAAATGGAGATTGACAGAGAGAGAAAGGATAGAAGTACCAACTCAAGGCAGGAATAAATAAATACCCGGGCAACGCCGGGTTTTCAGCTAGTAGCTTATAAAGATAATAGCGGAAACTATTCCCTAACACGTACGGCAGCGCTCCCGGGCACCCCGTAGCGGCATGAGATGTAAACTAAAACTGGGAAAGATCAGCGGATTTACACTGTGAGGCTCAGAAGACTTGAATCGTCGGTTTACTTTACAGAACTACGAAAGGGTTGGATGTGTTATATACAGTTGTAATAACTACAAACACCAAAGCACTCCAAAATCTTTCTTCAGGGTCCGGAAAAATAAAGTATGTAATTATAACAGCTTAAGCCAGCTACCATTATAATAAAAATTTATTTATAGATGCAGCCAGCGAGCTATTCCTAGGAGAAGAGCTACTTGGATTAAATTTTAGAAAAGGAAAGTCCAGAGCAATTGATCAAAAGCCAATTATCCCAGAGCACCTAGTGCAGAAACATCTTAGAAATAAAAAAATTCTTGTAACTGGTTCCTTGCGTATAGTTTTTTTTTTAATTTTTTTATTTCATTTAAAAAAATGCGATTAAATTAATAACTGCAAGTTTTATTTCAATCCTTTATTCAAAGAGCAACCTATACGAGTCTTTAACCACACCGTCACAATATCTCAACTGCAAGGTCTTTGTATTAAAGCATAAGTTATATTTATTGAAGCACATAGCTAAACAGAAATTTTAATTAATGTCTCATATTTTTATCGTCATTTTCAGCATTTAGCTTGATGACGTACCTTCCGTTCGGCTTCCTAAATATTCATGGGAAGTGCATAAATGTATCGGCCCACAATTTGCCGTGCCATTTTCAGTTCGAATCCTATCCAAATAAACTGTATAGATTACGAAGGCTATTATTTGACCGCCTATGCAACTGCAATACACTGCGATCGTTTTATCTGCAGACGCGTTTAGATTTATTGAATATGAAACATTTTCAATTGTCTGAAATGAAAATTATTTATGATATGCTTTGTTTTCATAGAACGAAAACAGTTTCTTACAAGCTTTGTAAAATATAAATAGTTTTAACCTCTTATGGCATTTTTTCTTTGATTTTCGTATCACATCAAGAAGCGCTGACATGTTGCACAGATCATTTCAATCAAACTACAGAACACATTTATAGAAAAGCGTTACTGACAATATGTCTCCACTGTGGATTATGAGTGTTATTTGTGTCGTCTTGTAAGATATAACCTTAGATGATAATTTATTTAAAGTTCAGGGTTGAAAAAAATTGAAGCATTGAGGCATTTGTGCTACTGCATCCTCTTACAGGACACCGTTATCTAGACTTTCTTGAAAATCTGCGTCCAGCTGTATTGGAAGACATCCCTTCCTGACTTGATACAATGGCTGCTATGATCGCATTTCATTAGTAGTGCTTTGATGTTCAAGTTCTGATGTCCTGCTTCAGTTTGCTCTGAAGTTTGCGTTGTCATTTATTGGCCAAGTCTACTGCACCGTAGCAAGTAAACAAGCAACACGTGTATACCCTGCTGAATATGCGCTTTCTTGTAGCCGACGAAGCAAACCTTCCAAAGAAATTTCGGAACGCAGCAAAATAAAATACTGCGTCAGGGTGAGTATACCATACAACTCGAAACAACAGATGGCACTACTATCGCCCGACAAACTCATGTAAATGCCACGGAGTCTCCGCTACTATCTTTACAGGCTATTTCCTGTAACCTTCCCGACACAGTTTGTCTGTCTCCTGTCTTCCAAACCATCCATTGATCATACCCATCCTGAGAATATGTTAAACCATGTTTCATCTTGTAAGAATGCAGTGTGTCGCGGCGGTAAAATTGAATAAAAAGTTCTCGCGTTTTCATCGGCGACAAGTGGTTAAAAGTCCACGATCTTTCGGCCAAGCACTCCTCGGCCATTATTAAGTGGCATGATTGCCCAGAGGCTGCTAGTACGGGCTTATACGGCTGTGACGTCACTGGGGCCCCGAGACTTCGCCATATATGGGCATGCGTTGAGTCTGCTGTGGCGTCGCCATTCGCTCCATCGCCGACGGTCTACACACGTCGCCTCGCCACCTGAATAACAGGCGATAGGTCGCCCCACGATGATTCGCCCGCCGGGGGCGCCTCAAGTCTCGTACCTCTGCCCTGCGATGCGCGCCGGCCATTCAGAAGAAGGCTCGCCAAGATATGTCGGCGCAACGACAGCCACGAAGCAGGATAGCTGAGGGCTTCGTTCAGTCTACTATCAACGAGCCTACGGAAGAGTGCGGAGCAAGTACAACGAGTCTACGTTAGCACAACACGGAACACTACTAGTGACTGATGCAGAACTGTGTACTATCTATTAGTACGCTGCATCAACAGGTACACCTAATGTTGAGTATTACCTTCTAATGTAATAAAAGTACATGTGAACGTATCACTTCTTTCAGTTGCTGACCTTGTCCACACGGCCCATCTCCCAAACCCAATGTTCACAGCGCGCATCCCGAGAACACAAAACAGTCGGTGTTCCATCCGCGATCACTGATTCCACGCTGTGCTGAGTTACAAGGCGCCATCTCTGTTAAGGGTGTTATCAGTTGTTCCAATTTCGATAGTTTCTTTAATTAAACAGTTCCAGAAGCCCTTAGAGCGAGGCACGGCAGAGGTTTCATCAAATTTTATGCGATGGCCGTTTTTAAGGCATGCTCAACTAATGCAGATTTACCTGGCTATCGTAAACGATCAAACTTTTCTTATTCCTTGCTGCATTGTTCAACAGTTCGTACTGTTTGTCCTGTACAAGACTGGCCACACTCGCGAGGTATCTTGTAGACCCCAAGTTCCGGCCGCGGTGGCCGAGTGGTCTGCGGCGTGCCAGTCACAGTCTGTTCCGTCGCTGCGGTCGGGGGTCTGAATCCCCCCTCGGGCATGGATGTTTGTGCCGTCTTTAGTACAAGCTAGTTCATAAGTAGTTTGTAAGTTTAGGGACTGGTGACCCCATAGTGAAGTACCATAAGCTCTGAGACCTAAGTGTTCTGAGACCTGCTGCGTCTTTAACTGGTCTCAATAATTGCCCGTTTTTCGTCGGAGGCCTGAAGACTAACTTGATCTTATGTCTCTTTACTAGGCTATTTATTTTGTCTGACACAGAACAACAGAACGACAGGAAAGTATGTTCCTTTTCCTCGTCTGTGGACTTATTGCGCTTCTTTCCTGACGTCGCATCATTTATTGCATGATGTAGTCATCATTCTTTAAGACCTATCGTATGTGGTTCCACTCCTGTGGCAGGCTATCGGCGTCTGATTTTGTTTTTGCACGATGCAGCAATGTCTGTTACAGAGCGCTTCTATGCCGCGTGATGATGGCTAGTGGCGTGGAAGTATAGATCGGTATGGAAACGTTTTCTATAGACGCTGTTGCCAAGCCATCCATACGTTTGCCCGTACAATTACGTCGAGGAAGAGCAACGTGCCGCGCGGGTGTAGCCGAGCGGTCTGGAGCGCCACGTTGCGGATCGCGAGGCCTCCCGCGTCGGAGATTGGAATCCTGCCTCGGGCATGGATGTGTTTGTGTTGTCCTTAAGTTAGTTTAACTTAGTTTGAGTAGTTTGTAAGTCTAGGAACTCATGACCATACTAGTTTAGTGCTAAAGAATTACGAACATTTGAAAAGCAACGTATTCTCTCTTCTTTTCCCCTCCAGGAAGAAATTAAATTGATGTTAGCTGGTGGCTGTTGAGATGTTCTAAGAACTCGTCCTAGTTTCCCACGTCCTTGTGACTAAATGACGAACTTGCTGTTTTGCAAGGTAGTAGGCACGTATAAAAATAGGTGTCTCAAATTCAAAGTGCACGCCGTGGTTGGGAAGTAAATATGTCAAGCGTTGATATCATAAATGCATCTAAAGTAGACAAGGGGAGTGTTACAACTTGGATCACTTTTTCATCTCTTGTAATATATGTTCAAAATATTTTATTATTTTATTTTGAAATTACAGCATTTACTTATGTACAAGCATTTTTCTAAAATCGGCAATGTTACGTTACTAGCATATACAATTGCTAACATTTTCCGGGCTATTATGCCGTGGTCTTGTAGACCTGTTAATAAAACTCAAGTTTCGTCCTTATTTGCGGAAGACGTTCTCAACGGGCATCGTTGCTCTTTTGAACGTCCAATGCATAGCCTGATTCGTTACTGACTCCAGCTGAACTCCGTGCTCGCGCGCAGACGGGAAATGCAGGCCTCAGCGCGCACAGCAAGGTAGTTCCGAGCCGGCGTGATCGCTAGCTGATTGGCCGGCCGCTGGGGCACTGCCCACTGCGTCATAGCGGGCAGACACTGAGCTAGCGATCGCGCCGGCTCGGAACTACCTTGCTTACGTCGCATGATGTGCGCGCTCAGGCCTGTATTTCCCGATGGCCGCGGCGCGCAGAGGTGTGACGTCAGATGTTTTGGTTAAGCGCATGGAATTCCCCGTTGCCTATTGCCGTTGTTAGTGTTGTGCCATGATGGAAGATTGTTACATTTCTTCCTCAACATCGGAATGCAGATTTCATTCAGTTTCACACCCTCCGCCATCCCACTGAAACTGTTAAGGTGTTTTACAATTTCTATAGACTTTCTCTACAGTCCTTCGTGATATCCATTTGTGGCTGTCAAAACCTGAGTCTTATGAAATTGAATAAGGTGATCGTCTGGTTGAAATACATGTTCAGCAACAGCTGATATTTCAGTCCCTCCCTGTTATTTTTGTGGTACCCCGTAAACGTCCGCACAGCTACACAGAATCTGATAATTCCCACATTTTTAAGCGGTTTTCAAGTTTTCAAGCATCCTTTGCCAATTTCGGATGACCTTGTATCTTCCAAGTATATTTGTATATTACGGCGTCATTCCGTCAAAATTTTTCCGATGCGGTAGGTGACGTTCTTAATAAATGGCGTGAAGACCTTGGATTTCACAGGAACCTTTTAAATCGTTCTGAATTCCACTGGCGAACGCTCGCCTTATCTCGACGTACGAGTATCTATTATTGAATAAAGCATTAGGTGTTTTAAGTCCGCATCGAGTAGTTCCGGTTCCTTGCTCTGTCCGCCAACGACATTATTCAAATGTTTTTTTTTAAGCTTAAGGGTCTCAACTGCGGGGTCGTCCCGAAACTTACAAACTACTTACTATCTACCTTGTACTACAGAGGATAGAAACATCCATGCTCGAGGGGGAGATTGAAACCCCCGACAGGAAACGGCCTCGCGCATCGGAACATAGCGCCTCAATCCGCTCTTCCACACCACCGCGGCACGACTTCATTACGCCGTTCTTTTGTTGTGGGTGGTGGTTTGAAACCCGGTGTAGATAACGGTCTGTGTGTGTGTGTGTGTGTGTGTGTGTGTGTGGGCTACCGAGGAACTGTATGGCCCAAGCTGCTATTCCCCTTTTTCAAAACTGACACGACAAGAAAAGTCAGTTTTACCTCTGCCTTCTTCTCCATGGTAAGCTGAATTCTAGGACAAAATCCCGTTGAGGTATTCAAGGTATTCTTCCCTGTCATACCTCCGCACAACAAAAGCTGCTGAACGAAATCACAGGATTTTTTGTTTGCTGTCTTCAATCCCTGTTCCTCGAATTTTACCACGAAGAAAATTGCTGTCAGCGGGCTTAGGGGGCTCCTCATAACTAAACCAGGTGTCTGTTCATAAAAATCATCAGTCAGTTTGAAATAAGTAGTCGGGAGGTAATATTTGAACAATGGTTAAAATTAAAATTAAAACAGTCCACATCGTAGAATTTTTATTTTTTATTTCATGACCGGTTTCCGTCAACGTAGACCATCATCAGATGAACAGCACTGCAAAGCAACGTAGTAGTTCAGAAGACATATACAACAGTACAAAACACAGTATAGAAAGACATCTAAAATAATAATACAAGTAGAAAAAATTATACCAATGATGGTAGGTGGTGGCGGTGAACACGACGTGCCGCACAAACGTGGACTGCCGATGAGAACCGTGGGGCTGTGATTTCAAGTACTGGAAGCACCGCCCACCAGCTATCATGTGGTGTCAGTATTAGCCAATCAGACATGTCGTGTATATAACGTATTAATAAGAATTAAATACATGTTATAAAGTCGATAAAAATACTAGCAAAGTTTTCATAACAAGATACCAAAGTAAAGGAAGTAGCTGAAAACATTTAAAATTCTATTGGAAATTTTATACAAAAATAACCATTGAAATCTGCGGTAGGTACCGCGATTGCCATCTATGGGCGTTTACAGAAATCTTGTGACTTGTCTTTACTTCAAAGATGAAACTGCAAGACGCCGTTGGTTACCATGGCAATGGCGTGGAAGAATCGATAGGTATCATAAAGGCTGGTGAACATTTGAATACTTGAACAGATCTGCAATGTCGGGAGGAAAAATGAGGTTCAGCTGTTTCACTGGAACCACAGTGAACAGCGATACCACATCAAAAGTACTAATATGCCCTCTAGCTTGACAAATATGTTCTTTAATTTACTTATAAAATGTCACGAATTCTTGATATAGAAATCTGAGAGGCCCATATGCGGTCGCCACAATGTTGACAAGAACTTGAAAATCAAAATGGTGAGCGAAGCAATAGGTTTTCAGAGGAGTAACATTTTTCTTTTCTTTGTGGACCTTCGACAACCCATAAAGTCTTGGCGGTAGTGCAACTAGTGATACGATCAAACTACAGACCGATTTCACTTTTGCCAGCATTCTCAAAAATTCTAGAAAAGGTAATGTACAAGCAGCTTCTCAACCATCTGATCACGAATGACATATTGTCCAAAACACAGTTTGGATTTCTGAAAGGTTCCGATATCGAGAAGGCTATTTACACTTACAGTGAGAATGTACTTAATTCATTAGATAATAAATTGCCAGCAGCAGATATTTTCTGTGATTTGTCAAAGGCATTTGATTGTGTGAACCATAACATCCTTTTAAGTAAATTAGAATTCTATGGGGTCACAGGAAATGCTGCAAAATGGTTCAAGTCGTACCTCAGTAACAGGAAACAAAGGGTAGAAAGGTCTGCTAATGATATTTTCATGAACATAAATAAATGGTTTAAAACCAACTCATTGTTATTAAACTTTGAAAAGACTCACTACACGCAGTTCCGAACATGTAAGAGATTTACTGACAGCGTATACATTAAGTATGAAGAAGAGCAGATAGAAGAGGTTGACAGTATTAAATTCCTGGGATTACAGCTTGATAATAAATTTAGTTGGGAGGCACACACCACAGAACTGCAGAAACGACTCAACAAATCTGTATTTTCAATACGAGTGTTGTCAGACATAGGAGACATAAAAATAACAAAGCTTCCATAGTTTGCTTACTTGCATTCCATAATGTCATATCGTATAATATTTTGGGGTAGCTCTTCAAGTCAGTCAAAAGTCTTCAGAGTCCAAAAGCGTGTAATACGTATTATTTGTGGTGTAAATTCACGAACGTCCTGTAGAAGCCTCTTCAAAGAACTGGGTATATTAACTACTGCCTCTCAGTATATTTATTCCTTAATGAAATTTGCCAAAATAATATATCCCTTTTCCCAACGAATAGCTCAGTTCATACATACAATACTAGGAACAAAAATGATCTACACAAAGACTTAAAAGCGCTCAATTTAGTTCAAAAAGGTGTCCACTACTCAGGAACACACATTTTAAATAATTTACCATCAAGTATAAACATTTAGCTACAAATAAAGATCAGTTAAGAGGAACCTAAAAAGACTTTCTAGTGACCAACTCCTTCTACTCCATCAGTGAATTCTAAATTGTACCAAATGATGCATGTGTCGGTACTCATACTATATTAGTATTATTATATTATCAGCTAAAAAACCTTACAGATGTATTTATCTGTATTTATATTATTAGTATTATCTATTACTCAGCTTGTAAATTTTTTTTCTTGACATGTTCCACATCCACGAGGATCTCCTCAACTTGGATCTACGGTAAGAAACACTAATCTAATCTGAACACACTTTTTGAACACGCTGTGCGATGGAAGACTTTCCTTATTAACTGTGTAATAGTTCTAAGAACTCTATCAGTGGGATCTTTACTAAGTTTCCTGTATGTCTGCGGATCTGACAATTCCTTAACCCTTTCATTCCCACATTATGAATTAAGCTTTGGAAAAATAAAAATTCTGTGTTTTCTGTATTAATATAGTACACTAAACATCATAATATTTATAATCGAACTACTGGTTTTTTCTTTTCTTTTCTTTTTCTGTCATGCATTTCATGTGCAACACAGACGTTTGTATCGAGGTATTTTATCATTTGGAAAGTTACTTTGTTGATAGATAACACTGCCAGATCAATAATGCTTACATTATCTTCACCAGAGCCACAAAGACAAGGCAATTCACTGCTGAAATAAAGTAACATGAACCACACTCACGCTCATAATCTCAGCCACATACAGACGGCAACGCAACACAACCTCCTAGACGGATAAATTAATGCCCCAGAAGTGGCTACACGCCTTACCATGCGGCAAAATGCCATACTAGAGCATGTTGTTCATCAACAACTGTGCGACTTTTACAGACTGATACACAAGATACGGTACAAATCAGCTTTTAATTCGTTGTTGTCCAGGAACAACACTGGCAATGAAAGGGTTAATCTTGCAATGGTAGTCAGTCACATTTAGAACCTCTGTACAATTTCCCTTATCAGCGTGGAGAATGATAATACTGTGGTCCTCATTCAGGCTTCTTATAGCCTTTTTCTTATACGTTGTTGAATTAATTTTTGGCGGCATTGCGCGAGCCAATACAACTTATAACTTCACATGTAAAATCTATTTTTGTCTGACATTTCAATGATTTTCATGTCCTATCGGGACGTAGGTTACAGCAGTGCCATGAAAGTCCTCATTTATAGGATAGTTGTTGACATATTGCCCACCTACCGTAAGTGCGAAACAGTGTACGTTGCTTTTTGCCTTCCTTATTTTCACCAGTTTCATTCTAAATAACAAGTTTACCACTGGAATTTCGAATATTTCATACTGTTTAATAATGTTTTATTACTTGAATATTTTAATGTGTTCAGTTTTTATAATTTAGTAATTTATTTAATAAATTGTATCTTATTTGCATTCCAACTGGCATTTTTAGATACCTATTCCAGACATACAGGGTGTTACTAAAAGGTACGGCCAAACTTTCAGGAAACAAACCTCACACACAAAGAAAGAAAATATGTTATGTGGACATGTGACCGGAAACGCTTAATTTCCATGTAAGAACTCATTTTACTATTTCTCTTTAAATATAAATTGAAATAATTCGTGCAGACAATTGTCAAAATATCCAATTGTTTCTTTAGTATGTACTGTACTTCCTTGATTCACGTCATCAACACAGATTTTCTGTGAACGTTTGGGTAGGAATTGTTGGTGATGTCTTGATTGCGCCTCATGTTCTTCCACCTACGCTCACTGGAGCACGTTATCATGATTTCATACGGGATACTCTACCTGTGCTGCTAGAACATGCGCCTTTACAAGTACGACACAACATGTGGTTAATGCACGATGGAGCTCCTGCACATTTCAGTCGACGTGTTCGTACGCTTCTCAACAAGAGATTCGATGTCTGATGGATTGGTATAGGCGGACCATTCCCATGGCCTCCACGCTCTCATGACCTCACTTTCATTTTATGGCTCTTGTCTACACAATCCCGGTACCAAATGTAGAGACTCTTCGTGCTCGTATTGTGGACGGCTGTGATACAATATGCCATTCTCCAGGGCTGCATCAGCGCATTAGGAATTCTATGCGACAGAGGGTGGATGCACGTATCCTCGCTAATGGAGGACATTTTGAACATTTTCGGTAACAAAGTGTTTGAAGTCACTCTGGTACATTCTGTTGCTGTGTGTTTCCATTCCATGATTAATGTGATTTGAAGTAATAAAATGAGCTCTAACATGGAAATTAAGCGTTTCCGGACACATGTCCACATAACATATTTTCTTTCTTTGTGTGTGAGGAATGTTTCCTGAAAGTTTGGCCGTACATTTTTGTAACACCCTGTATGAAAGTGGTGTTTTAAATGACCACCATCCAAAGTAGTTTAAGCCCTACCCAAAATGGGTCGTGCTGTGTACATCAACCACCTATTTCTTCCTTTCACTTCCGAGATAAATGAACATAAAATAATTTTGAGTATATTAAATGCCTATATGAGTAAAACGGATACAATAAAAACATTACCTTTCTAATTTTTAGAAAAAAAGTTTTGTCCTATCTTAGGGTTAACGTCTATAGGTGTAGCATCGCTTGCTTGTAACTTTTTTTAAATTTTATACTATCCGCCAACAGGAATCTCCTACTACCGAATTCCCGTAGGCTCGCTTTCGGAGTTATCGTGCATCAAAGGCACGATCGCCGCGATATCAGTCCGCGTTCTCCACTGCGGCCCGCGGGAAACTGGATGAAAGGCTTACGCAACGTGAGGAAGCGGGCCCCTGGTCGGCAGACCGTTACGTGGAGGACCTGTTTGATCGGACAACTGTGATTGGGCCTGGCTGCTAACCAGCTGTATCGATCCCAGCACGAAGTGACCACCGCCACCTGTCGGCAATGTGAGTCAGCGTTTTCTCGGCTCGCGCTGCCCTGCGAGGCAGCCCGAAACGGGCGTGAACTAGAGCTGGGTTTGAACACGACTCTAACTGTTCGAACAATTTACGTCACAGTTCGGGAAATCTCGGGAAATGTTCGAACTTTAGATCACGACGCTATCTAGCAATGTCAGGAAGTACTATCTCTACGATATACAAGGATGATATATTCATAAATCTTTTCTGTGCTATGCAGTGGCTAGTGCTAGTAACGAAGATAGGGTGTAATTAATGTACTATGGGGATTAATAAGTGTGAAATTCCGACTATAGTAGCTTCTAGGGACCAGGTCATAAGTAAAAACATCGAATATAGGCTGTAAGTAAACGACAGCAATTGCGATGAAAGATTATAGTGCTGCCATCTAGCACCTCCTGTTGATACTACGTACAGAGCAGTTCGTGCACCGTTTATTCCGAGGTTGCAATTACAGTTTATCTTTATATGAATTATTTTCGTTATTGGGTATTAAATTTCTAATGTTTTCCCTATTTCATCTCTTTTAATCTTGTTTTCAAGCGATTAAAAGGTGGTAACATTTTAATCTGTTACTGTACCGTATTAACAGGGAATTGAATGGTCATTTGCAACCTATCTCTTATAACAACATTAAATATATTTTCTACTTATGAAGGATTCACATTTTTTTTCCTTTGATTGTTAGCCATCAGTAATGAGTTGCACCAGTTCTGTTCTAGTAGCAGATATTGTGTTTATCAATGGAACGTATCTTGCAGTGACGCCAGACACGTCACGTATGCACTGTTTTAAACAAAATATACAGTTTTTTTATAGTGTTTCCTTTCTTTACTTTACTTGTACTTGTACTTCCTATGGAATTAATTCTGAGCAAAGCGATAGCCCGTTAACTTCAAAATTTCCCGCCTATCGTTGGCAGATAAGCAGCACCAGTCATTTATTATCTGAGTGCTCGAACAGTTCGATATTGTATCGAGTTCTCTACTGTAAGGGGAAATCCCGAACATGTTCGGACGCGAGTATTATTTGCCCAGCCCTAGCGTGAAGCTCTGTGGAGTTCGCCGCTGCGCACGGTCTCGTTGCCAAAGCTAACAACAGTGGCGTCTGCTAACCGTAGTTCTACAGAAGATACTACGAACGTCGTGTTAACAAGTTTGTACCAGGTCGTTTGTTGTCTGTTCGGTAGAAATTTTATCGTTGATCTCAAACTAACTCATTGGTTCAGTGAACCTCCGGAAAAAAAAGCTCGTCGTGAAAAAAAGCAAATAAAGAAAATAAAAACTGTTTTTAAACTATCATCGTTTCTTTCTTCTATCATACATTTAATATGTGCATTCAAAGTATTTTTACCGCATGAGAAACGGTTTAGGTCGCGGAGACAGCACGAATACGAGTGGTAGCGCTTCCGCCTAATGTAGGCAGCTGTGGCCGCAGCGTTGCAATGCGCATGCGCGGCTGAGTTTCAAATTCTCTTCTGAACCCCCTGAATGCAGGATATCGGCGCTCCTGTGACGGGGAGGGGTGCTTTTAATATTGGCGGTTGTAAAAGTGTCTTATTTCTATGAATATTGCAAAACGGCAACATAGCACTAAACACAGTACTTGTTTAAAAAAAAGAAATGAACAAACAGGGCAAGTTCCTTTCCTAATCACTATTTCTATCCAGAGTAGCTGGTAGAGACACCAGCTCCTGGATACCCGAGATCTGGCGGTTACGCACGAATGGACCCGAATAAAAGACATTGGAGCTACTGTGTACCTCGCATTGCGCATGGACAAATCCTCCATGAAGGCAACATGCACTCTTAAAACTTGTTTTGGCACTTTGAAGATTCATCAAGAAAACGTCATATTTGGTCAAATACCTTATAACTATCAATTAGATACGCATCAACTGTAAAAGCCCTCACAATATCCGATCATGGATAATAAAGTTACCACACTCCACCTAGCCGGAACTGCCGTGCGGTTAGCGGCATCGCGCTGTAGTGTCAAAGGTACTAGGTTCTAGCCTGAATTCAAGAAATTTTTTAACCCAATCTTCCTTTTAACTGTAATGACTTTATATTGTTACTTACTACAGATCTTTGGACGTTTTTGCGAATGTGTAGCGATTTTGAGGGTAAATGACAATTATACTCTTCATTGCATTTAGAGCGTTACATTATTTTCTCGAGGATTGTTGTAACTTACAGTAACTCAACATCTGGAATTTCAATACTGCAACAACCTCTGGATCACGTCGAATGCCAAAAGCTGGACTCAATTACGGTGTACGCTATTGATTTGAAATTATCCAGAGCAACGCAAGGTAACTTTGAAAGGTAATTTGTATAATGCAGTAAAAGTAGGCTGTTACAATGGATAAAGGTACATGCGAGTTTCAAAATACAGTACAATCAACGTTTTTTTTAATAATAGTGAATACAAACGAATAAAACATGTTACAAATGTGTATTGGTCTTACGCGCCGGCGTTAGCGTTGCCCGTGCTGTAGCGGGTAGAAGCCGCATGGCCGGATTTTCAGCGCTTCCTGCTGCTTCATTAGGGTGAGTCCCCTTGTCACTCACAATTATTGAACCCGTATCGCCCGCGTGACAGATGGGTGCGCTACCATCTACACTATTTTTATTTATTTATTTTAGTTCCCTCATTTGATCGGTCCTTTGTGGACGTGAGTGTGCTCTAATAACCCTTCCACTGACAAGTACATCATATGCAGGGTGATGCACTAAAACTGACTTTAGATCCGGTTTTCTTCGAATTTTCTGGATAGTGCGTTTTAAAACTTCTATGAGTGGACAGCGTTGACGTATGCTACGAACTTGCAAAATTTTAACACGAATTATCTACAGGAGAATGGAAAAGCTGATAGAAGCTGACCTCGGGGAAGATCAGTTTGGATTCAGAAAGAACGTAGGAACCCGGGAGACAATACTCACTTTACGACTTATCTTAGGAGATAGATTAAGGAAAGGCAAACCTACATTTTTAGATTTTCTAGATTTGAAGAAAACTTTTGACAATGTTGACTGGAATACACTCTTTCAAATTCTGAAAGAGGGGTAAAATAAAGGGAAAGAAGAGTTATTTACAAGTTGTACAAAAGCCAATCGCAGTTATTAGACTCGAAGGGCATGGAACGGGAGCATTATTTGGGAAGGGGGTAAGACAGGGTTGTAGCCTTTCTCCGATGTTATTCAATTTGTACATCGAGCAGCGGTGAAGCAAAGCAAAGAAAAATTTGGAATAGGGATTAAACTTAAGGGTCAATTTAAAAAAAAAGAAATGGTTTTGCTGATGACATTGTAATTCTGTCAGAGACACCAAAGGACCTGGAAGAGCAGTTGAATGGAATGGACAGTGTGTTAAAGAGAGCATATAAAATGAACATTAATAAGAGCAAAACAAGTTATGGAATGCAGTCTTAGAAAATCAGGTGATGCTGAAGGAACTGGATTAGGTAACGAAACAATAAAAGTGGTAGATGAGTTTTGTTACTTGGGTAGTAAAATAACATATGACGGTCACAGTACAGAGGATATAACATGCAAAATGAAAAAGAGAAATTTGCTAACATCGAATATTAATTTAAGTCTAAGGAAGTCTTTTCTGGAGGTATTTGTGTGGAGTGTTGCGTTGTACGGGAGTGAAACATGGACGATAAACAGTGCGGACAGGAAGAGAATAGAGGCTTTTGAAATGTGGTGCTACAGAAAAATTCTGAAGATTAGGTGGGTGGATCGGATAACTAATGAAGAGGTAATGAACAGAATTGGTGAGAAACGAAATTTTTGGCATACCTTGACTAAAAGAAGGGATCGCTTGGTAGGACACATTCTTAGACATCAAGGAATCGTAAATTCAGCATTGCAGGGAAGTGTGTGGAGTAAAAATCTCAGAGGGAGACCACGAGACGCATACAGTAAGCAGATTCAAATGGTTGTGGGTTGCCGTTCTTATGAGGAGATGAAAAGGCTTGCTCTGGACAGAGAAGGGTGGAGAGCTGCTCGAATCAGCCTCCAGACTGAAGACCATAACAACAACACTAACATGTGAATTCTCGTCCTAAACTGAATTTCAAAGACTTGAAGTTCTGTTTGTCAGTTATGTGCTGAAAGTTACACCAGATCGTGAGGTGCAAGATACGGTCAATTTTTGTTTATATTTGTATTGTAATAACAGTATTTATCGCAGAGGTAAAAATGTTTTATTTTACAAGTTTCAACCTTATATAGGTCATCTTCAGAAGTAATAAATATACATCCCACGTGGCTGATCCTGGATCCTGTAGGACTGCCGTAGCTGTTTTCTGGACGTAAGTTGGTAAGAGCTGCTCTTCACACACACAAACTGGCCGAACACAAACAGAGACAGGCTTGCGGACGCAGTGCCCGGTCCGGTTCAAGAAGTAAACCATATACAGACCCTGCATTCAACTGTTACGTAACACTGCAGCATGCTGTCCACTTCCGCGCAAAGGAAAGCGAATTCTTACATCAAAATGTTGTGTTACCCACGACAGAAAGGATTGCTTTCTCAGGCAGTCTGAATTTCACTTTTGACACAAAGTGGGTCATACTGTGCCAGTTAGCATGCAAAAGACTGGGAAGACACGCACTGCTTCCCACAGAACAACCTACAGTCAGGAACACATATAAATCAATTTTCAGCCCCGTTGATGAGCCTTCCTCTGCTCAACTTTCAAATAAGTGGCCACGCAGGAGAGGGACGCAAAGGCGATCGATCAACATACGCAAGCGCGCACACACACACACACATATAGTCAAAGCAAACTCAGAAAGAACAAAAAGTGACCTCACGTAGAAATTTCGCAAGCGCTCAAACGCAAGAGGAGGAAAAACAATCGCACTAATATAATTACAGAGATCACAACACTGATTATGACTCATCTTACAAATTTGTGACAGATCTATAACTTTTGAACATGATAGAGGAGTTGAAATCACGTTTCCTGAACCAGGAAGTGTTCTTAAGGCGCCTTGTTGCGGAGCCCGCATTTCCTCCCTGTCGGAGGTTCGAGTCCTCCCACGTGCTAGACTGTGTCTGTGTTGTCCTTATCATAAGTTTTTTAGGTAGTTTGCAAGCCTAGGGACTGATGACCGCGGCAGTTAAGTCCCTTAGATTTATAAACATTTTGTTGGGAAACCGACTTTCCAAAACTCAAGTGTTCAGCTAGCCGCCTACAACGGCGAAACTATGTCAGTGTTAAGGACATACCACTTGCCAGTAACGTACAATAACACGACCCTTCATAGTAGTTCGCTCACAAACGAGTCCTGATGAATTCAGCATGGGCGCTTTTGATTGTTTTAGAAAATGTTCAAATGTTTGTAGAGCTCATGGGACTTAACTACGGGATGATCAGTCCCTAAACTTACAAACTACTTATGAACTAGCTAATACTAAAGACGGTACAAATATCCATGTCCGAGGGGGGATTCGAATCCCCGACCGTAGTGGCCGTGCAGAACGTCTCTGGCGTGCCGCAGACCGCTCGGCCACTGCGGCCGGCGGTTTAGACATAAACGACATACAATTGACACTATAGTTTCCCATGCCACCAGCCAGAACCTTTGTGATAATTATGAACATTTATTCAACGATACAGTAGAATATGCGCAAGGTTTCACAGCCTACATAACATTGCATTGACGACGCAATGACGACGAAACAATGCCTTGACGCCTTGAATCAATCGGTGTTCTGCAATCCATCACTGCCTGTCAGTGGGCATGTCGTCATTCGTAAACCAAACGGGAAGTTTTTTCTATCATGAGATTTCAAATGCACCGTTAATGCGCAAGTAATTATTGATACATTCCCATTTCCAAAGGATCGGTTCGCAGGAGGCCAATTATTTTCTAAGATAGACGACAGACTAAACTGATGTCTACATGCAGCTACCTTTGGACATGGAAACAATGAAAATTTTTGAAGTCAATACTGACATCGTCTTGTTCGAATATCACCGCATTTCACCCGGCAGCGCTTCCGCAACTGCATTATTGCAAATATTCTTGGCACAACTTACGATTAAAGTACCTTCTTATCAAATCAACGCAAATATTTGTAAAGCTTATGGGACTTAACTGCGGGCTCATCAGTCTCTAACCTTATAAACTACTTATTAACTACCTTATAGTGAAGACAGAACTAACATCCATACCCGAAATGGAGGGGTGGGGGAGGATTCTAACCCCCGACGGGGAACGGCTCCGTGTATCGGAGCGTAGCGCCTTAATGAGTTCGGTCGCTCCGCCGCGGCTACCTTCTTGTTTCAATTGACGACATAATCGCCTGCGGACAAATGCCGGAATCATATATCAAAATTTAGAATGTCCTTTCAATGTTTTGACTAGGGCAGGACTTAAATGTAATTTGAAAAAAATGTTCCTTCTTCAGCACAAGAACTTAATATTTAGGATACATCATTGACGCCAACGGTACTCATCCTAGAACCACGCATTTGCAAGTGGATGGAAAGCACCTTCACCCACAAATATTCAGGAACTGCAAACCGTCCAGGGCAATTTTACCTAATACATTTTATTCCGAATGCGATGCAAATTGCCACCCCTCTGAATCGCCAAAAGCGCAAAAATACAATTTAAATGGACTAAGGAATGTGAGCGAGCATTTCAAAGGATCGAAAAAGCATTGCTTTGCTAACCGTGTGTTATGTATTACGATCCGTCCAACCCACTAATGCTTGCCACTGATGCCTCATCACATGGTATCGGGCAACTCGAACGCTCCATCACTTTTGCTTCCGAAACTTTGAATTAAGCACAAAGGAACTACAGTCAGCTAGATAAATAAGCACTAGCTATTGTATATGGTGGGGCTAAGTAACATCACTATCTATAAGGCAGACATTTTTCCTACTCTCAGATCATAATCCTTTAATGCAATATTTCATATGTCAAAGACATTGTCTGATGCCTCCGTGCAGGCATCAGACGAAGTTGTTTAAATTTTGTGACGTAAGCTTTACAGCTGAGTTGAAACTTTTATTATGTGATTTGTTTTATTTTATAATTTCTGATGAAGGCAATCGCCGTTATTGCCGAAACCAGGTTAAATAATTTTAATTTTGAGACCAAGGGCTGCAATTTTATCCTTTGACCTTGTAACGATCGGTAACAATAGCAACTATGTTCAAAATTTTAATTGTATATTCTCAGTACTTAAAGCATTGTTGTTGATATTTTAGTAACGCTCTTATAGATAAACGAACACCTTTCGTACTCCAGAGCAACGTAGCGATTGGGCACCCATAGAGGTTCATATGATCATTACACCTAGTTACTAAGTATTGACAAGTCAGACAAAGTGAACAGACACACACACACACACACACACACACACACACACACACTCTCAAAGAAAGAGAAAAAAGAAATAAAAGGGCACAACCTGCTTTAGAGCCTGAATAAAGTGTACGAATATAGCCACATTGACTTTCGAACTTTAGTTTTTGTGATTGACTCTGTTACCCTTAATTTTCGACTCTCCCTTACTATACCGCACTGAATTCCTATTACTAGATACTTTCTCACTGAACTTGTTATAATTTATGATTCTTATTTATATATTTTGCTTCCAGGAAAAGTATTGCAAACAATAACATTTTGATAGTAAAATCCGATGTCGCTATAAAATGGAGTTTGGCTGAAAGAAACACATTTGAAAGGGTACAAGGTCACAATGATCTACCTGCTTTTCTGTGTTCTTGACGGCCACCAGATACTAGGAGGGTTAAAACCTACGGCTTAAACACAGCGACACTCCTGTGAATAGTTACATATGTAGTTAACGGTTATCTGGTGTCAAATCTTTACATCAACCAAGACGAAGCTTCGTTCCACCTTAGCGGGTACGTGAACTCTAAAAACACACAGTGATCGTCAACAGACAATTCCAAGGAATGCTTTTATGTGCTTCTGCATAATTTTAAAGTAAATGTTTTGTCTGCAGAGTTAAGGTCACTCAGCCTTAGCACAATTCTTGACTGTTTTGCAGGTGATTTGAACTACGTGATTAGGTACTACATCTTTAAACATTGCTTAGACATAAATTAAGTTCAATATTATTTGGATTTCGTGGCAGTTGTGAATCGGAGAATGTCTGTCTTTTGGGTACAATTTTGCTTCAGAAATAGCTAGAGACTTAAACTCGCAGCACAGATCAGAACGTTATACCCACGCAATGTTTGCTCGCCTTCATGCCTGGTGAGTGGTGGAGGTTGCTTTGCGTACCGCGCCTGTTTCCTCCTATTCCTGTTCTTGTCACTAATGTTTCGCACTAATAACAGTTACTCGTAAAGACATTGTAAGTAGATTTCCGCCAAGTTTGCTTACAATCTTTATTAAATGAATCAGCTGTTTGGGAATTATGTTGCGCTAGAGTTCAGTAAGAATTTCATACATGAATTTTTTTATAGGTAGACAACCAAATTTAAGTCAGAAATTCTTTACAAGTTGTGAATTATGTGAATAATAGAATCGTAATTAAATTTTAAACTATTTACATCTCTTAAAATATCTAATTTACTTTTGCTACTGTGACACATCCGTTTATGTTGTCCTAATACATGTATACCATTACGAGAGACTGTCTTCAGTAAATTTCATGACATTTTCATTAAATTATGATATTACGTAGCTTTTTTGTCGAAAATAAAAAATACTTTAGTCTTCTTTATTAGTATAATAGATACTTAAAAACAATCAAATCGGACAGTTTTATGTAAATATAAAAATTGACTACAATTAGGTTGCAGAAAAATTAAGGGAAGGATAAGAAGGTATGGAAATGGATGCTTGTTACGCCGGCGCCTATAGAACAATGTGTGATTCCCACAGAACAGGGTCACTTTCGAAGTGCCCAACAAAGATGTGGAATGATACCTAAGGGTGTGTCAAACTCGGTGGCCTTTGCGGGATACTTTGCCGTTTTGTTCTCACATTTGTCGATTTCGAACACGTTGAGTACGTCACATTTGGGTGGGAAACAGGACGGCTCAAAAAGCTTAAACAATCTTTGATGCTTCGTATCATGTCCAAATTTCATTGAATTGCTTTAGTTCGTTCGTTAGTGATTCTTTCATAAGAAAGTAAAAATTGCGGCCTCATTACGCTCCGAGGAGATCATGTCACGTTCAGTTGGGCTGCAGGCAGATGATGTTCTGAGACAAGGATTGTATCGTCATACGGGTGACTGCAATGCAAAGGTTGGACGGAACCTCGTAAATCTAGTCTTCTCAAACGGTGCTCAAAATGGGTATACAGCGGAAAGTTTTGTAGAGTTTTTGTACAAGCTTTCTACAACCTCTAACGGTCGATGAACAGTCCTGTAAAGTTAACGTAGATGTGTATGAGCTACAGTTACCTTGGTGTCCTTCGAAATAGTCACCTCCCATAACTATTCACCGCTGAGCTCTGCGATACACGGCCTGGAATCGTTTCAAGAACTCTTCCTTTGGGATGGTGTTCAAACGTTTCACTGGATGTCAATAATATTGTCAATTCTTTTTCCTTTCAAAGCAAGTTTGAGTTGAGGGGACGGGAAGGTCTGGAAGATTGATATCTGGCGAGTGTGGTGGATGTTCACGTTGCACCAACAGCTCTTTAGCTTTATTATTATTATTTTGCCATAAACTAACGACACTGGCTGTGTGTGGGTGAGCGTTATTGTGAAGTTCTTATTTGGGTCGTAACCTGCGTATAAGTTGCCTGAAATGGGTCAAAAATTCAACGTATTTTGTAGGTTTTCGACGTCTGTCCCTCAAATTCCTTGTGGATAATGCCTTAACGAAAAAGATGATGAGCACCGTTTTATTGCGAGATTTTTCGTCTCTCAACTTTTTCCAATGATGTGATGTCGAAGAACGCCGTTTCGTTTCGGGTCGTACCGAAGACATCAGGTTTTATCCTGAGTGACAATACGATTCAAGAAATTGCATGTTTCATACGCCGTTTCGGCGCAATCCAAGCCTCCAAACGTGCCTGCTTATGATCGTCGTAAATGATTTGTTTCAAAGCAACACATTTTCCTTGTCCATAACTTCTGGGTCCTTGTTCTCAGTTAAGAACCAATTCACTGGAAAAGCACTTCGTCCATCAGGTTCAACATTAAACACAAATGTTGCTCAAGAGAACTACATTTCGCTGCGCTGGAGTAGCCGAGCGGTCTGCGCCACGTTGCGGCCTCCGCCGTCGGATGTTCTAATCCTCCCTCGGGTATGGATGTCTGTACTGTCTTTAGTACAGTTCATAAGTTATTAGTAAGTTTAGGGACTGATGACCCGCAGTTGAGTCCCATAACCTTCACAAACATTTGAACATATTTTGAAATACACTCGGACCAGGTTGTGAACACATGCTGCTATGCAGGGGCAGCGTTGTAGTCCTCCTGTGTTGCCAGATCGACCGTTCTGAGTTCGTTCACCCAACTTTATTGTCAGAGGTTCTATAAATTTTCTGAGAACGCTGAATCCAAATTTTTAAAGTATCACCAAAATTTCGGTCAAAAAATGATAAAAAATGGAAAAAATACACCAAAAGTCTTACCTTTTCGTTTTTCCATTGTATTTCACAATTTCTACGAAGATGGTAAAATCGCATTGCGAGATATTGTTTTCGACCCTAAAAATTTGCCCGAAACGACGCTTCAAGGCAAGCGGTGATTTCACTGATGTTACTTATGCGAACCCCTGAGGCCCTATGTGGTAGTTTCTGAGCGGCGGTGCATCTGAAATGTTTTGAACTATCCTACAAGGAAAACGCTTGATTGTAACATTGGGTGTTGTAGTTGTGGCCTTCACTGCAGAGGCGTCTGTAAAAGGGGTGAAATGTGTTGGTGAAAGGAGGTGTGACGACCTTTTAATAGTGTGGCACGTGATCGGTGGCAGTGGGCAGAATTGTGGTGAAATGTTTTGCCAATTCAGCTCCATTGATCCACATGAAATCCCTTTAATTTTGAGCGTAGTCCTCTGTTTTTGTGACCATTGCACCTTGCCGTTTGAAGCGTCACCAGAGCTAAGCGTAACGTTATAGGGCCCACGCCTTCGAATCGTTATAGAAGAACACTGTACGCACCTTTGGGCAAAATGTTCATCCTCTGCTTTCAGTGGCAGGTGTATTTCCGAAAAAGTGAACCTATGGTTTTGTTGCGCTTTGTAGATAATGCTACGGACTGAAGAGAATAGCTGTTGAGAAAAATCACACAGCTCACATAATTTTCAATGCAAAAGAATCGTTTGTGACTTAGGTGAAGCATTCATGTGTTACATATGCCCTCACGTTTTTCTATTTAAATATCTCATAGCTATTAAAAATTTGCAACCGACCATTTTTAGAACTATCTGAACGCCGTTATATACCTATATCGAAATAGAATATTTTATATTATTTACTCTTTCTTTAAAAGCTAATGAAAATTAGTTCTTTATTAGGTTTCATTCCAAAGGATAAAAATGCAGCCATCGGTCACAAAAATAAAATTCCAAATGTTCAGATGTTTGTAGAACTTATGGGACTTAACTACGGGGTCATCAGTCCCTAAGCTTACAAACTACTTATGAACTAGCTAAGACTAAGGACGGCACAAATATCCATGCGCGAGGGGGGATTCGAACCCCCCGACCGTAGTGGCCGTGCAGACCGTGACTGGAGCGCCTCAGTCCCCTCGGCCACCGCGGCCGGCTAAAATTCCTTAACCTGGTTTCGCAATAACTATGATTGCCTTCATCAGAAATTGTAAATTAAAACAAGTCAAATAATAAGAGTTACAACTCAGCTGTAAAGCTTACGTCAGTCTGATGCCTCCGTGCAGGCCTGCAGCCCTTTCTAAAAATAAATAAATAAATAAAAATTATGTAAGCTTTACGGCTGAGTTGTAATTTTTATTATGTGACTTCTTATAATTTATAATTTCTGATGTAGGGAATCATAGTTATTGCCGAAACCAGGTTAATGTATTTTATTTTTGAGGTCAAGGGCAGCATTTTTATCCTTTAACGTTTTAAAGGTCGCTGACAATAACAGCTTGTTCAAAATTTTAGTTTTGATTGCATATAGAATCTACAGATAATTATAGGTTGCATTTTCAAATATGTAAGAGTTAACAATAATTAGTTACCTCTTCTTATTTTTTATTTATTTATTTTGTGCCTAAAGTATACATTAAAACCTTACAATTGCGTATATGTGCACGTATTAAAGCTCTGACTGTGTTGAAGGATGGCTTCGCTGTCAGCCTTCAACTTGTTCACACATATAATAGCGTATATATTCGCCAGTGTATCATTTTAACGTACATTTTGCACATTGCGGATGGTCACACAGTGACAGAATGCTATCTGTAATAAAATTAAAGACTTGCGATCGATCTTTGTTATTTTACATATATTTAAAAAGATTTTTGTTTAAATAAAGCTATCCCTTCCATAACAAGTTGCACTTCAGTTACTCCTTTTGCATCTTTATGAAGCATTTACGAAAACTAATTATAAAAGATAAACGATCATTACGAAAAAAATAACACTGCTACAGTGACATATGGTTTTAATCCTTCCATAAAGTTTCACCTTTGAAAGTGACATACTTTTCTAAAAATAAATGGCTTTCGGCGACATTCCTGTGTTCCTGATCAGCTAAATTCGATACTACTACTTCCAAGGACCTCGGAAGAGAGAAATGTTGTTTATTTTAATTATGTTCATGGGCTTAATAAGTGTTGTTGGATCAATAGACAGGTCGTATGAAATGTCCTTCCTTTCTTTGTGTGTGCGATAGTAAGACACACATATGTGCAGCTGCATTGTTTCACATACCTATGATGCAAGTACCCGATAAGCCAGGTTAAAAGAGAATGTGCACAAAGTCTCGGAGGTACGAAATCTTTTCATCCACTCATTTTGGAAATAATCAGAAAAGGATAGGAAGAAGCTTGAGAATGTCGTTAACATTAGTTTGTGAATAGTAAAAACATTCTACAACCTGTTCTGTCAGCGTACGAAGTCTAGAAAGGTATGAGATGTTTGAAAGTTTCTTTTTTGCACTCGCGTAGTGTTTTCTAAAATCCTTGGGAGCCTGCTTTGAAGAATAGGATGAAGGATTTCAGCAGTATGTCCTTGAACAGCTTCACATTACCAAGGGCGACGGGATGTCAGTAACTGGCCTGACAACCTTTAGAAACTGAGTAGAAAAACTGGAAAAGAAATTCTGAAACTAGTTCGGAGAAGCATGAAGGCTAAGAAGAAAATTATTCGCTAGCCATCAGCAGTCGTAAAATCAGAAACAATTGTTTGATTGTATAAGAAAATATACTGTGAAAATAACCTGTTTCTTCATAGTAATGAATAAGCACCTTAATTAAAAGTAAAAATTAATTTCTCAAAACCCTATAAGTAAGGGGATATTACGGAAGTAATTTTTGAAATCTTTCACATTTGAAACACGTAATTCCACAAAATTATGCAGTTTATACATACCTGAGTAATCTAGATAATAAAGGTTATTTTTCCCTCAAGTGTTATGGATTTGTGACGGGGCTGATCTGTAGACATTTACTCGCTCTTTCATATTTTATGCTGTGAGATATCTTTTACTATGTTGCGAAGAGTATTACGCAATATATGGTAAGACTAAAACATAGAGTATATGGTCCGGTAATTAACTATCCCATGGAGAAACTCCGCCCATATTTCCCCTTAAAATCTGATTCGCTCTTACTTTTAGTCTCAGTCCGCCAAAACCCTCCAGAAATTGTATTAATATTTAATATGCCACAATTTATTTTGTATTATGCAATTATTTGTGTTGTTGTTGTTGTTGTTATGGTTTTCAGTCCGGAGACTGGTTTGAAGCAGCTCTCCACCCTACTCTATCCTGAGCAAGCCTTTTCATCTCCTCATAAGAACGGCAACCCACATCCACTCGAATCTGCTTATTGTACGCGTCTCTTGATCTACCTTTGCGATTTTTACCCCACACACTTCCCTTCAATGCTAAATTTACGATTCCCCGATGTCTAAGAATGTGTCCTACCAAGCGATCCCTTCTTTTAGTCAGGGTATGCCAAAAATTCCTTTTCTCACCAATTCTGTTCAGTACCTCTTCATTAATTATGCGATCTACTCACCTAATCTTCAGCATTCTTCTGTAGCACCACATTTCAAAAGCCTCTATTCTCTTCCTGTCCGCACTGCTTATCGTCCATGTTTCACTCCCGTACAAGACAACACTCCACACAAATGCCTTCAGAAAAGACTTCTTTACACTTAAATTAATATTCGATGTTAGCAAATTTCTCATTTTCAAAAATGCTTTTCTTCCCATTGCCATTCTGCATTTTATATTCTCTGTACTGCGGCCATCGCATTTTATTTTACTACCCAAGTAACAAAACTCATCTACCACCTTCATTGTTTCGTTACCTAATCTAATTCCTTCAGCATCGCCTGATTTTCTAAGACCGCATTCCATTATTTTTGTTTTGCTCTTGTTAATGTTCATTTTATACGCTCTCTTCAACACTCAACTGCTCTTCCAGGTCCTTTGCTGTCTCTGACAGAATTACAATGTCATCAGCAAAACGCAATGTTTTTATTTCTTCCCCTTGAACTTTAATCCCTAATCCAAATTTTTCCTTGCTTTCCTTATTTGTGTTGTGTTTCTGTTATTTAAAAAGTTATTTAAATGTTAGTTTAATAGAAAAATGACAAGCGCAATAAGCTGAATGTTCCGCTGGCGCTAAAATGTAACCACTGGCGTGGAGTGTTAGTCCTGTCGCAGTCAGACGGATAACATGTATGTTAATCGAGTGCGTGTATCGCGTATAATGTAATATAAAATTGTTTAATACTTATGAATTTCTGTCAAACTGTTGTGGCTTTCTGTGGTGGAACAGTGACTTATAAGTAAAAGAAGAAAGCCACTGGCATTTAGAGATTTCGTGTGACATATTTTACTGTAGAATCTGAAAGCCTATCCACATTAAACTACTGTTTCAGCCCCACATCAAGAAACAACGGATCCACGACCTGAGTGCTGCTTCTGCGCAGGAGGCAGCTGCAGCGAAAGAAGATATCAGGTTAGTGGAAAAATAAATAAATAAATCCTCGTCTTCATACTCTGACGAGGTACGAAGCAGTACGGCCCCTCACGTGCAGTGTTTTTTTCTATCACAAGTAGAAACATATTGACACGAATTGTCTCGGTAACAGTACCGAAGGTAGAAGGATGGGAAGAATTTAGAAACTTAAGTACGTACTTCAAAATAATTAACGTTCTCGGCCTTTAAAGACATTACCCAATCTTTTTCTCATTTATCCCGCCGTAATATCACTCTTCTTTTTTATTCGGATGAATTATTTACGACGATTTTAATTAGTGAACGTATGTCTTCTGACGACGTGGTTACAGTGCCTACGAATATGAAAAGCTACTCGTTATGGCTCAACGGCTAACAAACATAAGATGGAAGTGTACACAACGCTAACAGCATACTGGCAGTTATACGGCTACCCACTAATCCTTACTCGACTGGTAAGGTGAGATATATACGAGAATCACAACTAGAAGTAGCAACTCACTTCCTTTTTCCAGCGACTTAAAGTAGATATTGCAAACGCATCTCCCTTTTTTTCCCGACGCCCTGTATAGCTACTCACGACTATCCATCATAGTTTCATTGAATGAAAACAAAAATGAGAGTTGAGATGCTGTAGTTTTTTGTCATTGTTCTTTTTGAAAGGTGAAAGATTTCAAAATATACTTCCAATTACGTACGGAACCTATCCACCGACATAAATAATTTTTTTAATTTTATCTTTCAATTAAGACACAATTTTTTTTCTACGTAACATTAAGAGTTTTTAACGACCTCACGCGTCATCTGTCTTTGTCATGGTGTAATTCAGCGGATCCCAACTTTTAGCTGTGCGGTGCACCTGTTCTATAAATTACGCTTACAGACCGACTAAGTAGAGGTAACAAGAAATATACAGACACATATGCAGAAGTATAACGCAGTTAATGGGTTAGACCCTAATCTTCCTCCCATCTCCCTTATTTATGAAGAAAGTGTCGAAATATGCGGTTTACTATGTATAACGTTATGTAGGATGGGTTGTTGAGTGATTCATCTGGAACTGCTTCGTGGTTCGATATCTACGTGAAACTGTAGGTCGCACGTCCTAGTACATCACTTCAAGACCAATTAATAAAGGCTTCACCTTTATTTTCAAATCATGTCAAACGAGGGGCTGTATAAAATGTTACAGTTATACTAATGTCTTCGCATCAGTATACCTTACAAAATGAAATGTGGCCGAAATCGGTTTCAATGAAATTTTAAGAAAATTTCATATTAACGTTTCTTATCATGCGATCTTGGCTTTTCTGCTTTTGCAGAATTACATTACAAAATATTAGATAACTCTCCCGGTTTGTAGACTTTCAAGGAGTTATGCGAAAATATCATTGTACAAATGACGTGGTAAAACACTACTACGCGAATGTTGGTAATTTGGAATTTCGAATGTGTTCCGTGAGGAGTGTGTTTGGAAGAAGAAGTTTCAGGTTTTGGAGAGTTTGTGCGGGGACGGCATAGTGTGAGATCGAGGAAAGTTCAATGGTTCTCCCAGGAGCGGCGATCGGCTTGGCGGTCAACGCGTGAAGTTTGAGCAAGTGGGCCTTTCTCGCGCAGCTGCAGATTTTCAGGGAGAAGGACGACACTTACCCGCACTGAGCAGTTGTGTGAGTTGGCCATCTTTTCCGCTCCAGTACTTTAGGAATTTTTCAGCGTGCGTTATCACCAGTCGCTTCGTGTGCTTTCGACCTGCCTAAATAGTTGTACAATTAATGCGAGTCGAAATGTCTTTGTTAAGTGGTTCACCGCGGCAATCAAATACAGTTCATATTTATTTTGAAAGAGTACGTCGTGGTATGAAATTCCACTCTTTCCAAGCAACTTTCACAATCCTCCATGCTACGAACTGGTTGGCCATTCCCACTGGAGGTTCGATTCCTTCCTCGAGCATGGATGCGTGTGTTGTCCTTAGTGTAAGTTAGTCGAAGTAATCTGTAAGTGTAGGGACTGATGACATATACGTTCGGCCCAATAGGTTTACAAACATATGAACAAGGACGTTTCGCGCAAGCGAATCTGTTATCATAATGAATAACGTTTTTTCATTAGAACAGCTTGCCTACTTGATACAAAGTTTTGATTGTTTTCTTTGGTTCGTTTGATGTTATTTGTAGTTCTGGTAGGGACTGCTCAACTTAGCATTAACTGCTGGGGACACAGGGATACAGGGTACTTTTAAATGGTGGAAAAATATAAATTTTTAACGACTTTATTAAACTCTGTAGTATTTCCTGATAATATTGATACATACATTATAGGGCTTCAAATGAAAAATAACCTATATGTAACAAATTTTAATGTTACGCTCATGTGTACTGCCCCGCCCCCTTACCAATAAGCAAAAGAAAGTGGTCAAATATTCTCTTATGAATGTAATAAAACCAATTTTCAGAGACCTGACTCTGAGTGACCTTGTTTTGTTTAGCAAATGTCTTCATGAGGGTACTCAGAATACAAATGAAAGTTTCAACCATTGCACATGGGAAAGATTACCCAAGAATGTTTTTGTAGGAATAAATACATTCAGATTTGGTGTACTAAATGCAGTGATATTTTTAAATGATGGAGTGATAGGAAGAATGGAAGTCCTGAGAAATTTAGGCATAAAATGTGGCTCCAATATGGAAGATCACTTGCTTGCGTGCGACAGATAATGGGTGCAGGAAGCTGAAAGATTCGCTCTTCAAGTTACCAAAGAAGCAAGACGTGCTGAACGGAATGCGAAGAGGAAGCTTGAAGATAATGAAATGCTGCATTATGAAGACTATGCTTCAGGAATGTTCTGAGGCACAGAATAATTGGACTCATATCTTCATTCGCAATTTCCCGCAAGTTGTATTTTTCAGCTTACGGATACAAATATTTCCTAAAGTTTGTCAAGCATTGCTCTAATTTTTTTCTGTAACTTGCCAAGACCTTTCTTATGTAGTACACCTAAGCTTTATTACAGAATCAACTAATAATAGAAAATATTAGGAGAAAAATATAAAAAATAAAATGTAATATTTGATATTTTTGCACTTTTAATATACGTACTAAGTGGAATTAAATAGGCATCTTATATGAAACTTCCTGGCAGATTAAAATTGTGTGCCGAAACCGGGACTCGAACCTGGAACCTTTGCCTTTCGCGGGCAAGCGCTCAACCGACTGAGCTATCCCGACAAGACTCACAATGCCGTCTCACAACCTTACTTCCGCCAGTACCTCGCCTCCTACTTTCCAGAAAGTTTCATATCAGTGCACACTTTGCTGCAGAGTGAAAAGTTTCATTCAGGTATAGTATATGTCATACATATCTGGTAAAAATTTGGTCTCTTTCAAATGTATAACATAGAATTAAGCGGTACCTCAATTAGAGGAAGCATTTGGAAAAAAAAAATGCATCAATTTCTCTGTAATTTTTCTAATAACCCTAAGCAGATTAGAAAATATTTTAAATACTCGTAATTTGTTTAAAACGTGTGATGACTTACCGATATCAACAACGAAAAATATGTAAATCTCATATGTTATAAACAGTGCCTGAAAGAAATAGGTGTTAATTTTTACGACATTGAGCCGGCAAAGTACCCTGTATCCTTAATACCCACTTACATTGTTCAATGTGGACAGATTTACATAAGTGCATCCTAATGGTAGATTTGTGCTGGGGATCATACTGATGTAGGAATTAATCAATGTAATCACCACTTTACCTCACCACCGTGACATTTCGGAGAAGGGAAACCTTCTGATGGGGGTGAAATATGTACTCGTATTTGTGAACAAAAGCAAGATTTTGCTCAAGGCTGAATCCTCAGTACTTTTTTATACTCACTGAATGTAAATAATGCCATAGGAATCATTGATTTCTGTAAATATTCATTCAAATAGAGACGTGATTCTCTCTGGAAACCAAGTAAAACTGTTTACATTGTACTGAGTGCCGATGTGGTAACGATCGTGAATCTTGACAAATATTCTCAAGTTCATAGAACTTCTTGATTTGTTAGCGCTGGAAAAGTATTGTTCTAAAGTTAAGACACAGAAGACTGTGAAATTGCTTATCAATTTTCGATTTATCTTCTACGCGAAGATATTATCGTAACAGACAGTAAATGCCAAAAATTGCATGACTACTTGCGATAGTGATATCTACAGCCCTCGTAGATAGCCAAGTATAATAATGTAATATTAGAAAAAAATGGAATGCGCAGAAATGTTACAATTAATTGCGTGTCAATTCATTATCATTAGTAAAAGTGTTTTGGGGTTAAGACGTCTCTTGAGAATACGTTATTGGTTGACTGCTATGAAAATACGTTTACTTATTTACTTTGCTGATGAGTATAAATCTTCGACTATACAGTTCTTTTACCAGTTTCTTAATCTTTGTCTGTTTAAATTGTAAGGAGGCTATCCAATATTGTGATATCTTCCAAAACGAATGAAGCCAAGATCGCTAATATATAATTTTATTTCGACTGCCGGTTGGGATGCTCTGCCACCATCTTCTGGTCTAAAGTTTTCAATCAAAGCCATCATCTTGTAATGTAAACAGTTGTATAAAATAAAGTGCATAGGTGCACTATGACATTGTAGTTAAAGTTTACATATCATTATATGTGACAGTAGGTCAGGACAGTGGTAAGCACATCGTTGGCTACCACGAGTTCCATACCTCTACAGCACTAACTCTCTTTCTAATTTCTGTGCCGCACATCTATCGTCCTGATACTTCTTTCCCGTCTCTCATAGACCATTAGAAGGAAGAGTGACGAATACAGTAAGCAGATTCAAAAGGATGTAGGATGCCGTACTTATTCTTAGATGAAGAGACTTACTTGCACAGGGGGAGCTGCATCAAACCAGTGGGCTGACTGAAAGACAACAACAACAACGACGACGACAACAACAATGGACTGTGTCTTCTGGATACAGGGGAAAACGAAATATCTGAATATTTTCGGGGTTGGTGATTTTGGTAAAAATGTTTGATATAAATTTAATGATAGTAAGTGTCAGGAAAAAATATGTGGACTGCGACATAGAAAACTGAACTATTAAACATTTTTTAAAAGTAATCGATACGCGTCTGGTTGTAATTTCACTAATTTATAACGTTCCAAAAGACGGTGGTTCACCTTAAACAAACCTTATTTTGTATTTATTTCGTAGAAGTAAATTTAAGGAAGTGCTACCGAGGAGTCATTTAATAAAACGCCAGTAAATGAACGGGTTGTGGAAAACTCAGAGTCTGACCATATAAGGTACCGGGCCAAGACAATGGTTGTGAGAAATTTTATTAAATCGAATAATCCATGTTGTGATAGAGAGCGGATTGCGATGCAGGTTTTGTATAGTCATTGATTTTCCAAGTGATGAAATGGGCATTTATGATCTTCATTGTTTTGTGCTCTAAGGAAGAAGAAGAAAAAAAGGTGGATTAATTATTCGGTCTAGTAAGGTTAATTAGCTGTATACTGATAATGTTTGAAAAACCAACATTTAAAATCTCTCTCTTCATGAGTTTAGTGAGACTGTTACCTCCAATCTACATACTTTCAGGAGCAATTTTGTGTACAAAATTTATATTTATCTTTTTTTTTCTATCTTGGATACATAAAACACTTTAAAAATCACTATCGAGAAGCAGCAATATCATATGGCGAAAAGAAATATTGCTAAATGTGTAGTAAGAAAAGGACACCAGGGAGATTTGGATAGGATTATTTTTAATATCGAATATAATGTCTACGGAAGGCAAGAATTTAGATTTAAGGTTTTAAAAACAACAGAAAGAGAAAAGATACAAATATGTAGTTTTGAAGAAGTTCAATGGGTGAAACATTAAATGAATTATGGTACGATAAAACTGCACCAGAAACTGAAATTTAACCACTGGACGAGAAGGCATTAAGTGAAATACAATCTGATGAATTAACATCTGCACTAATGTCACTTGACAACTGAAAACCAATAGGAAAGGATAGTATTAATGCTGAATTATTGAATTATGGAGGACTGATGACACAACTACGATTGCTACATCTCTTTAAAGAATGTAGGAGTAGACGGAGTATTCCCAATGACTGGAAAACAGCTACAGTGATTTTCTTTTTTTTTAAGGGTTAGAAACTTATGCAATAACTACAGAGGGATAAGCTTACTATACTCAGCATTCCAGGTATGTGCTAAGATTTTAAATATAAAAATCATAACTGAAGCAGTACTGCATTAGGAACATATGGACCTTAGTAAAGGACGCTCCACAATAAGTGCATTTTTTTAGTTTACAGCAAACAATGGAGAGACCATAATAAAGAAACACACATTGCTTTTATTGATTTTAAAAAAGATCTTGACCATGTCAGTAGACAGAGAATTTGGGAGATAGTAACGAATCGTTCATATCCGAAGCATCTAGTAAATGAGATAAAAACTTATATAAAAGAACAAATATCACTCCAGATCTGAATGAAGGAAAAAAAGGAAAAGAAAAGAAAAGAAAAGAAAAGAAAGAATGACACACAAACAAACAAAGATCTGTGTGCGATAACGTTGCTGCATCGCTCCAATTTTCGTAAATGAAATAATACATTTTTGGAAAACTGAATTTCAGAAAGGTATCTACCCTAGGCAGGAGCACCCTTTTAAGTAATATACTATATGCTGATGAAGCAGTGATCCTAGCAGATAAGGGAGATGACCTACTGAAAGAAATCTACTTACTAAGAGAAAGAAATGGAAAATATGACATCAGAAAACTAACATCACGGCCTTCATTGGGAAATAACTAAATAGAACTAAAATAGTGATACATCTGAAGACTATAAAGCAAGTCAACCATTCCAATTATCTCGGATGTAACGTAACATATGGCTACAGCTGAGGTATTGAAATTAAGCTTAGTAAATTCAGTTGGGTAATCAACAGAAACCTAAAAACAAATCCAGGAAAGAGAGTAAAATTAAATTCTTAGAAAACCGTTGCAGTTACCACACTGATCTATGTAAATAAGACCTGAGTGATTACAAAGAAACAAGAAAGCCGTATTCATGTACAAGAAATTAAATTCCTGAGAGGAGTTAAAGGTTGCACAAGAGAAGACTAAGAAGGCTAAGAAAGCAATATGCTAGAGAAGAACTGCAAATCTTTAGCCTAAATGATAAAATTCGAGATTACAGAAGAAAATGGATCGAAGCCTTTAGAAGGAACGGAAAGTGAGGGACTTTCGTTAAAGGCAAGAAATAGTAAGTGCCAAGGAAGACCCTTGCAGAGATGGGAACCGTAACAGGCCATTCCATTCCAATAGATGAAGAGAAGAAGATGATATTTTTTTCAGCACGGAAAGAATTTCACGTATAAGCGTATTCTTGGTAGTTGGCAGCACGGTTATGTATTCTTATTAGTACTGTCTTACTCTTACTTTCTACATTTGTACCAGTACATGTCAGGCCGGGCTGCTACACCCGTGTCGGGATTATGAGAACGGCAGGAAATTTCCCCCGAGATTTCATAAACGAAAACAGAGGGGCCCGACAACAGGAATTAGATTAAAAGGCTGAACAAAGAATAAGAAGTTTTAACAGCACCTGTTTCCCCATACCTCCGGCCCGGCAGCCGCGGGCGCGGTGAACTGCTGAAAAGAAATCCCCGCGGATAACGACCAAACTTCGCCGGCGCTGGGCGACTCTCTCCTCTGGAGGAGCTTGCTACCCCTGGGCGCCGCCCCTAAACCGCTAGTGTCGATCCGCGGAGGGGATGGCGAGGGGTGAGGCAGGACAAGCGATTTAGCCCGCCCGACCCTGTACAAAAGTTCGCTGTTGCACCTCCCCTTCACTTCCCGTGCCTTTGCCTTGCTTTGCTCTACCGTTTGTAGCCGGGCTCAGTTGCTTACAGTTACACTTAAAATAACTGCAACGGGTATGCAACACGAGACGAGGTAAACTTCTTTTATTTTTTTTTTATTTTTTTATTTTATTTTTATTTTTTTTTTTTTTTTTTATTTCTTGTACTAGCTGAAAACCCTGCGTTGCCCGAGTATTTATTTAATCAGCATTCTCGCAATCCACTCCTCTCTCTCTAACGTCTCTCCCAAATCTCTACTCTTCTCCTACTTCGTATCTCTCAACCCATTTCGTTCTTTCTCTCCTCCCACCACCTCAAATTCTTCGTGCTCTTACTGTTAATCGCGTCTCTTCATTTGATCTTCTTCTACAACTATGAAAACTTATATTGCCGCGCGGGAGTAGCCGAGCGGTCTGGAGCGCCACGTTGCAGATCACGCGGCCTCCCGCGTCAGACGTTCGAATGCTCCCTCAGGCTTCGATATTTGTGTTGTGTATAGTATAAGTTAATTCATAAGTAGTTTGTAAGTTTAGGGACTGATGACCCCGCAGTTAAGTCCCATAACCTTTACAAACATTTTTTTTCACATATGGACCGTGTTATGTATCACAAGACGACAAGACGAAGCACCGTAACTTTATATTTCTGATGTGAGCGCAATTAGTCCTGTTTAGCAGTTATGTACAGTGAGATTTTACTTCTAAGTGAAAGTACACACTAATATCTTTGGTACAAAAGTTGAGAAACATTCATAAATAATTATATCTTAAGAACATGTAAAATTTAAGTTATATTATGTCAGTTATGACATATGGCGCTTGGACTAGTGATGCATAACACCGTCCATATATCTGTCAGCTTTCGTGGTGATCCGTGAAACTCTGTCAATGTTTATTGCAAGGTGTCCTTTCCATGCATCATACGCTGACTTGTGATTTATAAAGTCCCTCCCCACGAAAACATTCATATAGTTAGTAAATTAGTTTCTTATAATTTTGTTTGGATGGCTAGAGTGCAGAATTAATTTTAAGAACGGAATAAAACCGTACGTATATGCCGAGTTCACTCCGCCATACATTAAACGAAATTTTATGTAGACAGTGACTTCCCTCTTGTTATGAAGGTCAAGCGTATGAATTTCATGAAGATCGAAATAGAACAGCAGTTTTTTATGAAATGAAAACATTCGAACAATAATACAATGGGACTATCTTCGAAATATAACTAAGAAATATATTAAAAATCGTCACTTCGTGTCCACATATTAATATTACGATTTATCAAAGGACTAACAGTGTGCCTCTTACCTTCTTACGGCTACAGCTCTGAAACAGCAGAGTTTTAATCATGGGTCGCTTTTAGAGACAGTAGACGTCGGATTTTTGTACGATTTTTCAGCTGCTTCTTTCAGTTTTCTGTATTCCATTTAATCATTCATCTAATAAAGCGAACAAAACAAAGCAAAAGTTATTAAAATTGGTCACGCCACTTCCTAGTTTTAGCGAGACCAGCGCACAGCTGTTCATTATTTTACATAAATATTTTTCAGATGTGTCGACAATTATGGATGTCGTATGAGAAAGCTTAGTGTGTAGCCAGGATTGAAAAGGCGAAGACCTTTTCACTTTCATCCGTAAGAAATGAAGAAGGAAGGAAGATGAGGTTTTAATGTCTCGTCGAAATCGTGGTAATTAGAGACGGAGCACAGACTCAGATATTTTTGGTCAGAGATGCGGAAGAAAATCGGCTGCATCCTTTAAAATTAACTGCCCCGCCATTTGCGAAGCGTAATTATAAACTTCACCAACATTAAAAGTCCTATATCTAAAAATATCACAACCGTTGAACTTTGAGAACTACCAGTTCCATTCAAAGTATCAGCAATAACGTAATTCGAAAGATTGTTTGTATTAGATTTCACGAATATTGTGTGTGCATTTAGCCATTAAAAGTGGTAAAAGGATGCAGAAATTTTCCTATCTACATTCTCCAAAAATCAGCTCACTGATTGGCTATTCGCCTCGACCAAAGACGCTGTAATGCAGCGCATCTGCATTATTAAAATAACGTATTAAAATAAGTGAATATCGAAACATGGAGTGCTACCAACTCACTTTCCTGTGCCGTTCAAGTGCTTCCTTTTCGCAGTGATTAAGAGTGGTTAAAGGAAATTTATGTTTTCATAAAAGGTAAAGCAGTCAACAATCCGAAGATTAATTTGAACACCCCAGTGCTTTACTAGGCACGGTCCTGTTTGGAGGTGGTATTCCGTTGCCTTCCTTCGACCTTCGAACTGACTTACCCAGCCAGTTATAGGGGGACCTAGAGTTTAACGTGGGTTCCGAACCACAGTGCTACTCGGTATTTTTCACATGAGCAATACTGCCAGAGGCGAAAGAAGTGGAAAGGGACAAAAATCCTAGGATCTGGCGGGGATCAAAAACGACCTTTGGATTGGTAATCTGGCACTCTACCACTGTGCAACCGAGGCGCACGATGCTGTAACCGAGGCGCACGATGTTTCTCATAATCCCCCCCCCCCCCCCACACACACACACGCACACACACATTCAGAGGGAGTAAACTCACTACCATTGATAATCACAGCTCATAGCCATAACTCACCTACCTCCTTGTGTGTGCGACAAATAAAACTATAAAAATAAAAAAAAGGTGTGTTTACTAACCTGTTATCTAAAACAGCAAACCAGAGGACAACTAAACGAGAAGTAATGAACACAACAAGCGTATTCGGAGGAATGGCCCTAGAGGTTTAAACTCCGCAAAGTTACAGAGCTCACAAGCTCAACGAAGATAGCAGCTATTACTGTCACCCTATGTCTGATTCAAGCTGCGGCATAGGCAACTGGACGGCTCAATTGATGCGAAGAATTAGAAGGCATATGCTCGCACTTTGAAAGTAACCATCCTAACGTTTGCGAAACGTTATACAGAGAAATTACGAAAACACAAATCAGGTCCGGTCTGAACCGCAATCCGATTCCATTGTGAATACCACAGAGGCACATCAGCCCACAATGCACCGCATAAATTTCCTTTTACGTAACATTCTCCTTGTGCTAGCGAGGGGTTGTCCATTCATTTCAGAAGCTAAGATAGGCGTCCGACAAAATTAGTGCGCCCAGAGAAATGGAAATGTACATTCAACAGAGCACAAAGTCTTCCATAATACGGTACGTCTAACGAACGAGGCCTACCTAACGATTAAGAATTTCTTATTTAGTATAACAGATGAGATTGTCCAAATATATATTCAGTTCATGTCTGAATCAAAATTGACAGGCTATGTAATTAATATGTTGACATTAAAGAACATGTTTTACCCTTGCCTTGGGGACTTTTTAGGAGCTCTTGTAACAAATAAAAAAATGTTCAATTGTTTGTATATCTCTGGGACCAAACTACTGTGGTCATCAGTCCCGAGGCTTAAAAACTTTTTAAATTAACGTAAACTAATCTAAGGAGTACACAAATACCCATGCGCGAGGAACGAATCGCCTAGAACCACTCGACCAACCCCGCGTGGCTTTTCTAGATATGGCGCATAGCCATGTATTATTCATATCAACATTTTGGAGCATGTAAATGGTCAGAGAAACGTTTCAATACATTCTAAGAGATGTAATGTAATAATAAATGGAATGAGATGACACACAGACCTTTATAATTTTAGTGATCAAGCTGACCTAATCTTTAGCTTGCTGGAAATAAGTTTTATAATTTCATTTTGAGACAGACGCTTCTTACTTAACTGTTGGTACAGATTAGTCTCTGCTTATTAATTATTCAGTTTATAAAATTTAATCAGCATTCAAAATTGTTTAAATAACATTAAGTTCCTTCATAAACTTACAAGGAAGGAAGGAAGCTTGGGGTTTAATGTCCCATCGACAGCATGATCATTATAAAATGATTCAGAAAATCAATAGTCCCTTTTCAAAGGAACCATCCCCGCATTTAGAGAAATCACGGAAAACCTAAATTAGGATGATCGGAGGTGGATTTGAACCACCGCCCTCCGAATACGAAACCAGTGTGTTACCAACGCGGCCTCGCTCGGTGTAAACTTGCGAACACTTTCGAAGACGTCTGCATTATTTTTAAACTTTCCATGTCAGAAAATGAGAGATGGCCTTGTTAGGAACCGTGACTCGTTTGGCACATTTACCTGCATGTGAAATGGGAAACATTATCCTAGTGTCCTGCAAAATAAAATGTATTTACTCATGAAATAGTTTTTGGTTGGTGACAAACATAGTCGCAAATACATGCAAATATAACTTGCGACTTCTGTCATATATTAATATTGTTGCTCATCATAGTCTGGTAAAGTGTTGTTTAGCTCACTATTTGTGTCAGCTTTCTGCTGCCATATACTCAATTCAATAATCAATTTCGCACTGCAGTTTGTTCCTTTAAAAAGACATTGCCAAATAGTGCCCAGTTGGGATGGCGATCGCATTAAATAATTACAAATTATTTCATTCACGTTTGTGGCTACATATTCTAAACACGCACTGACCCTGTTTGCGTCATACTGTACGTGTGTAACAGCCAGTGGCGTAGCTATCACAGGGCTAGGTGGGGCAGTGCCCCGGGGCCCCCGACTTCCAGGGACCCCTCAGCCTTCGCGAGCGACGATCGAAAAAAAGTTACAGTAGAGCGACGAATTTTTTATTTATATTTTATTTTACTTTCCCACCCTATCGTCCATCATATCCGCTTAACCCTCAAACCAAGCCTTCACAAGACGCCAATATGTGGCGCTGCTGACAGGCGAAGCTGCCAATGTGTCCAACAATCGGCACACTTCAGTCGGCAGACGTAGCGTCAGCGTCAAAGCTGCTTACAGCAACAGCGGCGTCTTCCAAGTGTTGCGGCGTGCCGGCTCGGCGCAATGTAAAGGATCGCGCTCCTCCAAATACAGTATATATATATATATATATATATATATATATATATATATATATATATATATATATATATATATATTTTTTTTTTTTTTTTTTTTTTTTTTTTTTTTTAAGCTTATGGGACTTAACTGCGGGGTCATCAGTCCCTAAACTTACAAACTACGTATGAACTACTTACGAACTAGGACGGCAGAAATATCCATGCCCGAGGGGGGATTCGAACCCCCGACCGTAGTGGCCGTGCTGACCGTGACTGGAGCGCCTCAGTCACCTCGGCCACGGCGGCCGGCGAAATACAGTATAAATACATTTACTGCACAGTACTTCTTATTGGCAAATAGAAGGGTACAGTTCGAATATCCGAATAAACCGGTTTTCCGAATATCCATGTCCCCAAATTACTTCCGGTAATAGACGTTATACTAGCTAAATTCCCGCTGCTTCGCACGCGTAGACTGGATGGTTTGCATTGGTTGTTTCTACTTCTAAATAAAATTTTTATAGATTTAGCTATAAAAATGTTTTACTAATCAAGTATTTTGATACATCTTGCCAGTCCCTATTGCACCATTGTTGGCAGAATTCAAAACATCCGTGAAGCATTCAAAAAATTATAACCATAGTTAGAAACCCAAATTTTCACTTTTCTAGCATCAAAATAGTCTTAGAAGCACCCTTAAAAGATTTTTCCTTATTTCACCCGATTAATGGTTGAATTTCCAAAAATTATTCAAACACGTGTTTCTAAAATTCCAATCAGATATCTAAATCGGAAGTTTTATATTTCTTCTTCAAAATTGCCTGAATAGCAGCGTATTTTCAAAAAAACTTTCATCCCCTATTTCACCCCCTTAGGGATGGGAATGTCGAAAAATCGCTGATGCCTACAGTATAAGATAAACAACATTTACAAATCTCAGCTTTCTATCGTCTGTAGATTCACTTTTCAGCGCCGTTTTCTGTCTTTTAGAAACGAATCAAGAACACGAAATTTTTTCTTGCGCGTTGGCATCTTTTTTTGTAGTTTTACTTTTCAAACTGCAGTATGCACTTATTTTTCTTTATTCGTTCGCTTGCTGCAGAAAAACAACTGAAAAATGTGTATCACGTTTCGCTGTATATAACCTCTCTTCGTAGTGTCAAAAGTCATCGCTGGTCTTCAGTGCGAATTTTATATAAGCCGACGACTTTCAACTGCTATATCATCCACCCTCTTATGGCTATCGACACGGAACTGCTAATCCAGTTTTTTGCCAGTATTTTGATCCTAAGCACTACAGTTGTCTTTCCAGTGTTTATATTGAGATCATTGGGGTATTGCCAGTGTAGTTAATGTTCAGTTGATGTCTGTCTGTGTCTCCGAGTGTTTTATCTTTGAGTCTTTTTATCTTTGAGCATCTGTTGATAGTCGTATTGCTCCACATTTTACGGATTTTTTTCGTCACACTCACCCACCGCCACACACCGCGACCAAAACACCATAGTGCACACCGCGAACCTAAAGGCTACTCTCATGCATAACCGTCGTTGGTCTGCAGTGAATAATTTTTGATACCAAGTGAAATATACGGACACACGTCCCACGTTCCATTTTTATATATGTATATTGATTTTAGTTGAATGAAGGAATTTCGGCTTTTAATTTCTCCTGCCGAAATTGACCTCAACATGGATAGTTCGCCAATTATGTAAGGAAATTATAACGAAATATGCATTATTAGAAAGTGAGATTACGGAAGTATTTACCGCAGTTTTATTCTTCTGCAGCAGCGGAAAGGTCGTTCAGCAAATTTAAAATTATCAAAACGCATCTGAGGTACAGTATGGCTCTAGCTCGACTCGGACATATAGCACTCATAGGAATCGAAAACAAGGCTGCATCAAGTCTAGATTTAACAGACCTTTTTGATGATTTTGCAAAAACCGAGGCCAGGAAAGTTTGTAAAATAATTGTTAAAATAAAATGGTCTACTTTCTTAATTGTGTATCCATATTATAACTATAATATACTGCAGTCAAGAAAACGCTTACTGATAATTACCGATCAGAAATCATATCTTTACCAACATCTGCAATCTAACAGTTTGAAGCATTGTATTACTCCAGTAGGTATTCTTTCATTCTGACTTTGGTGCGTGAGGAAATACGAACGAAATCCCAACGACTTGAAAAACGCCACTCATTAAGTTCTTGATACACAGTGAGGCGCGATAAATAATTGTGATTTTTTCAAGGACTAATTATATTCGTGTTACAAGAAATAGAAAAATTCCCAACTTTTAGCAAACAATGTTTTAACACATCGACTACAACGTGAGTTAAATATAAATCACAGGAAGTCTTCTCTTCGGGCCACGTGAAGTAAATACAACTCACGGAAATTTTTCCACTTAAAGATCTGTGGTGCAGTTGTAACTCATAGTAGTGTGCTTTGACTTGGTGTTAGAGTGCATTATGGCCCCAGTAACCAAGTTCGTGGTCTCCAGTTTTCAAGAGCTCAAGAGTAGTTACTGATACTTGGTATCGTGAATTATATATAACTCACATGGCCCAGCCATATTGGAGTTACCTTGTTTTTATAATTTATTATTTGGTGTTACATATTACTTATACAGTAGATTGTATATCACATACAGTTTTAATTACATTCTCCAACTCTAATTGCAACAACAATGAAACAGACTGAAAAAATTGGGTAATTCCACTTTGTATCTCTAATACCTGCATACACTGTGCTTTATGAAGAAACTGAAATGGTACAGGAAGCTTGCAATTGAACTATTGATCAGCACTGGTAAATGCTCTTGTGATTTACCGATACATCAACAAGAAGATCATCTCAATAACAGAATTCAAAGAGGAAGTGACTTTGGACTACTCCTAACAGAAGATGCCGATGCCCCTGAGAAATCCCTCACCGTAGCCACAGAGCTGCCTGTAGATTGTGCTCTTGTGAACATGGGAGCAGCAAGTCATAGGTGTACGGATGCTACGAAAAAGTGAGAAATGAATCTTGGTTTGAACTTCAGCTTCTTCCTCTCCATGAACAGTACTCAGGATCAATACATTCCTCTTATTTTTCCATTTCAGTAGTATCTTCATCTTCTTCACTTATGTCCATAACTTCATCTTAAAGCTTCTGTACATGCCTTTGTTCATCTACATAACTTCTACGAGACACTTTCTCCTGCTACAATATCACTGTCTAGCGGAGCAAACAACACTGAATAAAGACTGCAGTAACAATGCAGAAAAACAATAATGGAACTGCACGCAAATAATGTTGTGGAATGAAAGACTTACAGGAGTACCAACCCAAAATTATTAGCGACATAGCAAATGACACACCTGGCATTTTACTCTGGCGCCATGTGAGTCATATGTAACTCACACAAAAAATATAAACTAAGGTACTAAATTACAATTTTTCAACTTATTTGTACTTAAATAGCTCACTTCAATCAAATTAAAGCAGAATATGGGAAAACAGTAAATGGTCCCCGGGGGACGGTAACCTAAGTATACCTTTGGCAGCCAATATGTTAATACAGTTATTGTTAAACAGAATGGACTAAGAGAAAATATTAAATGTATACAGCATATTTAAGTACAGTACTGGGCATATGATTTGTTGTGGGGATGTGACAGATGACAGCATGATTGGTTGGGGGGGGGGGGAAGAGGAGGATGGAGGGCAGAAGGTGCGGGAAAGGGCAGACCGCTGGAACGGTCAGGCACTGCCGTTCTTTGTGCGCCTGTAAAACGAATAGCGAAAAGCGAGCCCCCACTCTGTCTACGCCATTACGTCGCAAAACGAAATTACAAGGTGTTTTACAAAGTTATACCGACCGTTCCACAGTGCGCGTCATAAATCAAATTACTTCACGGTGTTTTTAAGTAATGGTGGGTATTCAGCACTTCACGCAATCTTTAAGGTACGTTTCTACACGCACACTATTTGTTTATTCTGCCATTTAAAGGTTTAATTACATTCACGGATCAGAAGTTTCATGTAATAATTACTTTGTTTCAAAAGTGAATTGTGCTTCAAGACGCTGCCCTCTATCCCACTGTCACGATAATTAGCGAAGATATCGACTTAGTTATTTTACGTATTAATTTTTCCTGGGCAGACACTAACATATACTTGAAGAAGCCTGGTAGGGGCACAGCTCAATCCACAGGGTTTCATCAAACAAAGTCCGGCAACTCACTTTTGATGAAACCATCCTACACGAATATTTTCCCTATGTTCCTTCTTTGACTGGGCCATTAACGAAATGAGGGAACAGCGCAGTAGTTTAGCGAGAGTGAGTTGTCAGCACTGACAAAAGTCCGCCTGCTGTCACCGCTGACGAAAAATATCCCATGGGCCATTTTCATCTCCATGTCCTACCCAGGTTCAACTCTATCTCTGTCACTCTGTAAAATTTCATCCTAATCACCTAGTAATTTTTGCGTGAAAGCATAACAAACAAACTTTCACAGTTATAGTAGAGAGTACGATTAAATATTATCTGCTGCGTGACACATAATAATTTACTTAGTAGTATTTGGGTTTGCCTTATTATGTCTTCCAGTGGGCGGTAAGGAGCTGATGATGAAGTAGTTTTGGATCTGTACAGTATTAGTGTAAAGAGAGCCCCCCAATGTCATTTTTGCCCCGGGGCCCTTGGTGACATAGCTACGCCACGGGTAACATACTTTTAAGAAACAGATTTACCAGTAAGATGAGTGCTTGCAATATGTTGTTCACTGAGACGACATCCCCACCTCTTCCCATCTAATTTGGTAGTATTTCTTCTTGGTTTATTTTTACATTGTATCCTATTAGAACAGGAAGGATAAGCTTTGTAATGTCACGTTAACACCAATATTGATATTTTTAGTGACCATTTTTGCACTAGGTACCAATTTCGTATGTGAATAAAACTTTTTCACCAAAACCCTAACGTTGCTCACTTACTGTAACATAAGGTGTAGAAACAAATCAATCGAATACACACACTTTGGATTTTAAGCAACAAATAGGGCAACATAATGGAAAATTAGGGGTTACGCCGGCCGCGGTGGCCGAGCGGACTGCGGCGCGCCTGTCACTGTCTGCACGGCCGCTACGGTCGGGGATTCGAATCCCCCCTCGGGCATGGATGTTTGTGTCGTCTGTTGTATAAGGTAGGTCATAAGTAGTTTCTAAGTTTAGGGACTGATGACCCCGCAGTTAAGTCCCTTAAGCTTAACAAACATTTAAACAAAAATTAGCGGTTACGTGAAGTTAACGAGCAACTAACGTCGAACAAAAAAAAGTCGCTAGCAGCGGAATCCATTGTAGCAAGCCAAGAGGGAAGCATCACAGACAGGAATAGTACTTCAGCCTTTTGTAAATGATATTGAATTCTATATACATATCGCAACGAAATGAATTGACGATGGGTCATAAGAAGTAAATTCGGAATTGGAAGTAGAGTCACAACAGGAACCTGTCGGAAGTATATATAATTTGTTAAGAATATTTCTTGTTAAATGGATCTACAGTCAAACAAATCGGTTGCTCAAATATGCATTGATTAATATCAAAATGGTTGCAAAGGGCCGATCAGTTAAAGTTGCTAGTAAAAATATTGCCACACTGAAAAAATGTTAAATCCAAGTTAGAATTATCAATATATAATAGGACAGGTGTCGACGAGCCGCGACAGAAATACAAAAAAGACACACACATACAACACTTTCAGCTATCGGCCTATGCCTTCTTCAGAAATAGAAACATTCACGCAGTCACACAGACTCACAACACAGTCACACAACTGTCATCTAAAGTAGAAACCATAAAAAGAAATTAATAATATGTTACTGAATTATAAAATTAATATTACAAAAACAGTCTTGCTCGCAAAAAAATAACAGTTTTTATTGACTGAACAGTTACCAGCTGGCTGGAGAACATCCAGGACAGCCCAGCCCAGCAGACTCCAGCACTGGCCACATAGCTTACATTTTGTTCCGAAGATAACCTACATCAGGTCGAAACCGGTCAATAAAACTGTTAAATTTCTTGCGATCAAGACTGTTTTTGTAATATTAATTATACCAATTAGATCACTGTTTCTCTCCTTTGACAATGTTTTCTAAATTAATGAATTTTGAAAGACATTAACAAGAAAATATGGCACGGACCGTGAGAAAATAATACTAGTGGAGAAACGGAAACATAAGCAGAAGAAAGAAACGATTTTGCCAAACGCTATTGTAGAAACAATTGACTACGCTTGTTAGGGGGCCAGCAGGCGTGGGATGGTGGAATTTTGAAAGAAACTACTAAGGTATCATTTCAATAGATTCAGTTGGCTGAAACGGCGATGAAAAAGAGAATGCGTCGAGACAGTTCGTGACGCACCCGCAGTAACTATCGGAAGGCCAGAAGCGACGCGTGATAACAAATGACTTCTGGTCACTGACAAGGGGCAAGTGATGATATAGCAACCGCGTAACTGCAAGTTCCAGTGAGGAGTGCTTCATCCCAAGAAGTAAAGACACCAATTACTGAAAATTTACCGTTGTTGAGAGTAAGAATTGAGTAGAAAGCAGTGTCGTCTGGTTAAATAATTACGATCGGATGTACGATGGAGTGAGGGAATATCAGGGAGAGAGATATTGGAGGATACTGTTAACAGTGGACAGAAACTGACTCTTCTTATAACCCATCGCATTAACGAAGATAAATGCGTTGTCCAAGTGGTACAGGCATTTCCAGAAGAGAGAGACGTGGTAGACAAACGCGAATTAGCCGTATTGACATCGGAGATGAAAACTGTAAGGACGAGGTAAGTGAAGCCTAAAATAATGATTGTGTACAGTTTGAGAAAGTCATGACGACCAGGTTGGAGGCAACAGTTCAGAGCCAAACAAATTACTGCAAATTTCTCCCAAACAACTGCAGGATGAAAATTGGTTCGTCGGGGAATTGCAGCTAACTGTTTAGGAGTTAGCGATCTTAAAGCAGAGCAAGTAACGTTAACCAGTGAACTGGAACGAGATCTTATTGTGTTCGGTATTATCAGTGTCAGTTTCTTGCGGTCATACAATATTTAAAATGTTTTTTGTGAGGACATAAGATTATAATACAGGCTGACCATAAAGCTTTGTCCAAGAAAGTCTGAGCCGGCCGCGGTGGCCGAGGGGACTGAGGCGCTCCAGTCACGGTCTGCACAGCCACTACGGTCGGGGGTTCGAATCCCCCCTCGGGCATGGATATTTGTGACGTCCTTAGCATTAGTCAGTTCATAAGTAGTTTGTCAGTTTAGGGACTGATGATCCCGTAGTTAAGTCCCATAAGCTGTACAAACAGTTGAACATTTGAATGTCTGAAGTCTTGTCCGGTGGTCAGTACTGTTGAAAAAATTCAGTTATGATTTATTTTACTTTAAAGAAACAGACAACCACAAAGTTGATGAGTCGTCACGTCTGAATGAATCGCAAAATAGGTTATAGAGGTGACACTGGAGGCGTATTAAAACTGTTATATTAGGAGAATTTGAAGGGCGGAGTAAAAGCATTTGTAGAAATAAGCCCAGGCCCTAATACTAGGACGAGAGCGGAATGTAAGGAAGTAAATATGACGAGAAAAGTGATATCAAAGAAGCGGAGAAAGTATTCACGAATTATGCGCAGAGAAAATGGTGGAAGCAAAGCTATCCAATAATTTATTACGGAAAGTCACGGAAAGAGTCCAGACATGGAATCTGTGAGAAAAGGTAAAATTTCTGAACTGGTAATCATGGTTGTACCCAGACTGAAAGACATAATGATCTGGAATTGTTATGTGCTGATACTTATGGCCCATTACTGACAACGGAAGCTACTTTGCATATATTTTAGTAGTACTTGAAGCCATTTTAAAGTTCATTACGCTGTGTCATATTAGAAAAACGACAGCGGAGGCAGTTTACAACAAATTGGCCGATGAATAATTTGTGCACATTACAGAGTCCAAGGGTCTTTTATCCTATCAAAGGGAGCAATTTACATAAAATAAAGTGGAATCAATGAGTGAGAAATAATGTGATGGAGGTGATGGATACCTGCGTGTTTCCAGTGCTATTATGCTTCAGTCAAGAAGATATGACTCAAGCACTGCCACCATATTCATAGCGCGTGGGGCAAGTACACCACTGATTGTGGTACACTTGTGACCTCATTGACCTCAATGACGAAAATTTATGCAGTACACTTTACACGTGTTGATAAGATGTGGATCATCAATAGAGATGAGCTAACTTTTTCTCTCTCTCTCTTTGCTGTCTCATCTTTTTATATAAGCTTATTTTGCAGGAACTTTAGGAGTTGATGTCGTCGTTGTCAGAGAGTGCAGCTGATTCTTGCGTTCGAGAGTGCTTCCACGTAGGTTTGTCATCGATCACGATTATCGGACTGTCACCGTCGTGAAAATTATTGTCCCTATACCCGGACAAAACCCAATTCGGCCATGATTTTGCAAATACTGATGCGAGCTTGCCACAAGCACTAAACCAACGCCATCTGTAGGCACAATATGTAAATGTAGCCTCAATTAGTTTTCTTTAAGTTTATGTTGATAAGTTAATGATACAGGAAGGAAACTTATGGTTTAACGTCCCATCGACAGCGCTGACCTTTAGATGCGTTCTATGTTACATATACTGTATTGACGATGCAAGCACCTTCCAGATATACGCAGATGTAAACGGCTAAAATTATGCGAGAATTTATTTTTTTTTATTTTTTTTTTTATTTTATTTTATTTTATTTTTTTTTTTTTTTTGTCTTCCTACACAATGCCAGAGTGGAAAGAGCGTTTCCGCTAAGGTCTCTCCAATGTATTGATGAAAGGAATCAACAGCTACCAGAAAGTGTGGAACCAGTGCCAGTTTAACTACATGATGACTTCCACGGAGCTTTGTAAATGTGTAAAAGAGAGAAAAAAAAAAAAATACCATGAAAGGTGAAATCTTCCGAAAAACAAGATGAACCAACTACTTCTACCACAAGAAGTTCCATGTTATTGTGTTCTGAATACGAAGTAAATACGTTGAACAAATTCTTTACTTCATTTCTGCATCCACAACTAACGAGGAAAATTCAGTTTGGGATGAGACTTCGTATGTTACTAGCAAACTTCAAAGGTGTCCACTCAAAGAGGTTTTATAGCGAGCTTTCCAGGTCATTTTGAAATTTGAAAATAGGACTCTAAAATTTAAGCACAACTCATATACCCATTATATACCAGCCAGTGAGTCATTTGCAACAGTACTGCGAAATAGCGCAGGCAGTAGCGTTGTAGACAGGTTGTTGTTGCTGTGGCCTTCAGTCGGAAGACTGGTTGACGCAGCTTTCCACGCTGTCCTGTCCTGTACAAGCCTCTTCATCTGAGAATAAGAACGGCAACCTACCAATACAAAACGGTTACACGTTTCCACCTGTTACTGTCCTTCAAAGTAGTCACAAGCGTTGTGTAGAGCCTGTTGCTAGGGATGCGGAAGGCTTAGTATACCGTTAGCAGAGTCTGTTCTTTTGATGGTTTGAATGGAGCGGTCTGCTGCCTAACGAATCTCTGGAACAGTTCTGAAGCGAATGCCACAAAGTGGTTCCTTCATTTATGGAATCAAAGTCACAAGGACTTGAGTTTGAGGGATGTGGTGTATGATACAGTACTTCTCAGTCCCACCGACCGAACTGAGCAGAACAGCTTGCGCTTTCTCATGCAAAGTAATGAGTGAGTTGCGCAGACAGTGTTGACGTTTCCTTCGAAAATCTGGTCGCAGGTGATACTCCAAAAATGAACAGTGGTACTCTACATAGACGGTCTGCTGTGGAGGAACCTAATGCGTTATGATAACACCATCACAATCAAACACACTTGCACCATACATGGGCTTTGATTTACTTTCAACTTTCGCGACGACCCATAATGACGCCATTGGTTGGATTGGCGTTTCAGTTTTGGCTCATACGATCTAGCCCATGTATCATCCAGTAACGATAAGTTAAATCGCTCGCTCACAAGTGACTGTGTTTCCCTCGACTGTGCCCACGCCGTTGAGGTTGTACGGGCGAGTACAGTTGCTCGGAGGTAACGTAGGTACACTTGACAGCAAAAAATGTGGATGATCCCTGAATTCCGAAGTGGAGGCCACACCTGACGCTATGTTACCAACACAGCATAGCTGCATCGCAGGTCGTCACATCGTTTCACAGTACAGTCGTTACCTACCCATAACAGGTACTATGTACGACACTAAAGACTAATTCTCCTTATGGCATTCAGTCAAGGTGCAAACCTATACTGTGGTACAACAAATATTGGAATACATGTTATTAAAGATGAGGCAGTAACACATGTAAAATAAATTTCATAGCAAAGTGAGGTATGTTATCACACTTATTTAATCTTCAAAATGTTCAAATGTTTGCTAAGCTTAAGGGACTTAACTGCGGCAGTCATCAGTCCCTAACTTACAAATAACTTATAAACTAACTTATACAGAAGACAACACTAAAATCGTTGTCCGTGGCATGATTCGAACCCCCGATAGGAAGCGGCCTCTCGCATCGTAGCGTAGCGCCTCAATGCGCTCTGCCACTACGCCACGGCCTTATTTAATGACATGATATATTTTTGTTCGTAATCTGAATTTGAACGCTTTGAATGCTTTTACCCAAACAAAAGTTGTGTGCCTGATTGAGATGTGATTAGGCATAAATAAACGTAAAACACTGAAGTTTTCATTAGTATCGGTTTCCAAGACCAATGTCCGAACCCGGAAGTTAATGATAATATTAGCATTGCATCAGGAACTGCATGAAGCTCATATTGATGGTGAGAGGTAACCGCTGAAGTTATGTAGTATAGTGAAATTCACAGATGTCATACATAAAAACATTGTGGAATAGAATGCAGTACATTGATGAAACACAATTAGACGTCAGATATTAAATATGTTCACAAATTGCGTTATACTGGAACCTGAAACGTCGATAAAATTAATCCCGGAAGGGACTCGAGCCTGTCACCATTTGCTGTTGTACAATAGGAAGGAATGCTGCTGATATATTGTTTCTTCCGGGGACTGAAACACCTCACATACCGTCACTTTTAACGTGACACGATGAGGCAAGTGAGGTAACTAATGGTTACGATGGCACTGTTCGTAGAGAGATGGAGGGTTTTGGTATTTTGAGGAAACAACGAAAACTCTGTTTAACTTAGTAGCGCATGGACATGTGCAATGTTGATTTGAAACAAAGCAGAGTCCTGCGTTCTTTACGTGGCGTTACTTGAGGTGCAGATGGCATATTTGTGAATGTTAAAAACTGTTACTCCCAGCGGGAATCCGATCCATACTTTGGGCATTATGAGTTAACTTCATCACGCCCTGTCACCGAATTACAGAGGTGTTAGCATAATGTTTTGTCCAATGAAGTACTCGTTAGACACTACGACCAATCAAAGAGCTCAAGAAAATCTTGGCCGCACTGGATGGCTATGTAGTTCGAGGCCCCTTATCGCGGATTTTGCGTGATATTATACTACGCTTTAGCATGCTACATTACGATTTGGTGTGGGATTTTGCTATAAGCTTATTTAACTATGGGCTCATTTTATTCAAGATTGTTGGATAGCTGTTGCCACGATAACTTGAATATTACGAATTTTTAAAGTTATGAGGATCGTCAATTATGCATTAGAAAAAGGATTCTGAAATATGTAAACTAACTTCCTTTTGAGATCTATTATTCACCAAGTTCAGGAAGACAAACAGACATCGATGAAGGAAGATTCTGTGATTTATTAGTATGGTCAATGACAAGGTATCCGATAATAGGTAAGTGTTTCGAGTAGTTATTCTTCGCAGTGTGGTTGCCTGCAATATATTGAGGTTAAAAAACAGCAAGGAAGATTCCGGTACAATGTCGCACCGAAAATACGATTACATGCGAAGCATAATATCCAACTAAGAAGGTTGGGGTACAACGTCAGTCTCTGTCATTTCAAAGGTTGGATACAGAATAGATGGCCGTTTTAATGGAAACATCTGTGTTTGCACGTGCTATCCAAGAGTTGAACGGCAGAGAAATAACAACAGTGATGAAAAAAACTTGCCAAGCACAAAATTGTGAAATACAGCATGTAGATACAGATAATTTCCGTTAAAGCAATACAGTCTCTTTTAATGTCTGTTTTCTTTACTGTCCATCTGTCATCTCTATGAAGCAGTGTTCTTTTATATCGCCGATAATCCAACCTTCGATCTGCGATACATTCGTTACTTTTCTCTCAGCCGTAAAACAAACTATGACATCAGAATGAAACTTCCACTCTGCAGCGGAGTGTGCGCTGATATGAAACTTTCTGGCAGATTAAAATTGTGTGCCGGAACCGGAACTTGAACCTGGGACCTTTGCCTTTCGCGGGCAAGAGCACTACCGACTATGCTATCCCGACACGACTCACGATGCCGCCTCACAACTTTACTTCCGCCAGTACCTCGCCTCCTACTTTCCAAACTTCACAGAAGCTCTCCTGCGAACCATGCAAGACTAGCACTCCTGGAAGAAAGGATATGGTGGAGATATGGCTTAGCCACAACCTAAGGGATGTTTCCAGAATGAAACTTTCACTCTGCAGCGGAGTGTGCGCTGATATGAAACTTTCTGGCAGATTAAAATTGTGTGCCGGAACCGGGACTCGAACCTGGGACCTTTGCCTTTCGCGGGCAAGCGCGCTACCGACTGTGCTATCCCGACACGACTCAAGATGCCGCCTCACAACTTTACTTTCGCCAGTACCTCGCCTCGCCTCCCAGGTTAGAGTCCCGGTTCCGGCACACAATTTTAATCTGCCAGGAAGTTTCAAACTATGTCATGTCTAAGTAAGAAGTACTTTGCAAGCATTTCACTCTTATTTTCGATTTCTGCACTCGTATTTATTCCTAGATCCCGCCCTATCTGTCCTTTCGAAAGAATAGACGCAAAAATTTCAAATATTGACACTAAACATAAATGTGTATAGTTCACTAAATGATTACTAGAAAATTTTCGTCACGCTTTGAGAAATCGATAAGCAAAACAAATTTAAGGATTATACATTTAACGAAATCTCTGGTGGATACATTTGCATACAACGTTAAATTGGAAATAATAGACGTTTCCACGAAGATAAAAGAAGCGGTCTGTTTTTGAAACAGCTATTAGAAGATTAAAACATCTCCCAAGGAGACTGCCAACCCTACAATTGCTCCACCTCTTCTGCAGTACTGCTGTGAACTGTGCTAAAAAAAGGCCAAATGTTTGTTAAGCTTATGGGACTTAACTGAAGGGTCATCAGTCCTTAAACTTACAAACTACTTAAGAACTAACTTATACTAAAGACAATCCAAACATCCATGCGCTATGGGGATTCGAACCCCCGACGGGAAACGGCCTCGCGTTCGGAGCAGTGGCTAGCATTGTGCGATTATTTGCATACGTGATAGAGGGAGGACGTTAAAAAAAGTTGAAAAAATTGAGCAGATTGTGCAGTATAATTAGCGGAAAGAACGTTTTGGATGTTTTTCCTTTTTTCATTTAGGCTGGGGACGGCGATGGGGCGAGGGGCAGTATGATTAGGTGAGACGAAATATTAAAACAAAAGCGTTTTCATTGTAGCACCCTTCTTCCATGAGTTTTCAGTCACCAACATTCTGCTACGAATGCAAAGAGCTTTTGTACTCACTAAGAATGCCGCGCGGTCGAAGGCGCCATGTCATGGATCGGGCGACTGCTCGTGTAGGAGGTTCGAGTCCTCCATTGGGCATGAGTGTATGTGTGTGTGTGTGTGTGTTGTACTTAGAATAAGTTAGTTTAAGTAGTGTGTAAGCTTAGGAACTGATGACCATAGCAGTTGTCGCATAAGACTTCACAAACTTTTGAAAATTTGATTTGAATTGTAAGAATAAAATAATCGTAATTAGAGCTCGCACATTTGCTTTTTGGCTCTTGTTTTTCTCGAGCCTCGTATAAGCGTGAAACAGTCGAGAAACTGAAGCAATTCTATGAGTCTATTATAAAAACTTTACTATGAATAACAGAACAGTTGTGTAAATGAAGGGCATCAGCAGAAAGTAATTTCCATCATGTAGCACTATTGTTTCAGAGAAATTGAGAACATTTTATAAGTGCACAAAACGTGAATGATATACTACGTGTATTCATTTGCGTTGTTGTCATCAGAACTGTTAAATTTTACAACACTCTAGATAGGTTTCTACGTTGAATACATATTTTCTAGATCTAGATGCAGAGCGCTGAAAGGAAAGAATGGTTTTCCTGTGTCTTATGATTGCTGTCTAGGTGAAACAAGTGGTAGCTATGTTTAACATGATTGTATTATTTAACTTCGTTAAATTTTTGAATAAAATGTCAAAAGATAATGTGATCATTTTATAGCAAAATAGCTCTATCTGTGGTAGTTTATACTACACATTTGGGTAGGTTGACAGAGACTTTTGATACTTCAGGGGTTGAGCAGTGGCTCGCGAGCTGCAGGCTGGCCGGTCAACCGCAGCTGGTGCCGAGGCGAGGCTTGGCGGAAACCAGCGAAGGATTGGGATAGAACACTGCCAGTCGCGGCATTTGCTTATGATACAGCAACACAAGACACCAGAGGCTTCTCGCCAGTTTTCCTGCTCCATGCTCGTGAAGCTGAGACGACAATGGCCAACCGGAAGACACTCAGGATAAATACTTGAAACAGCTCATCACCAGAGTCGAAGAAGCAAGCTTGTATATGGACACTGGAAGCTCAGGAGAAGGGCTGTCAGAGGTATAGGGACAAGTACCGACCTTTTATGTACAGTCCAGAAGATCTGGGATTGATTTTCACCCCTGTACTGAAAGTTTTGGGCTATCAGATTTACTGAAGCGATACTTTGGTTCGTATCGTGCGACCTATTAAGACGTCTCATACGAAGTCGAGGATTATGAGCCGTCCTAGAACGAAGAGACGTTGTTCACATTCTCCGTATTAACACTAGAAGTACTACTAGGGTCATTTTTGAACCATGGGGGTTTTCGAGTGCTCTAACACCCTTCATATTCAACGTAGCACCAAACCCTCTACTCATTTATGGAGTTGTATAACTCACCAAAATTCCTGGGAGGAAACGCTCAGTGATTGCGAAGTTTTGTAATGAAACCAATGGTGAAGTCGATGTAGTTGGCCCAATGACAGTGTCCGAGCTGGCACCCACTGATGGCCTGTGCATGTCGTTTACAACATTCATGACTTTTTAACAATCAGTGCTCACACAATTTTTATGTTATGTACATATCTGTAGATGGCAAGGCAAGAATATACTGTCAGAGTGACGAGCTTGCTGCCCCTTACAAACTTCAAAGTGGAGCCAACTGCCCCTTGCAAGCACTCGTCGGTGGCGGATTGCTATAAAAAACAAAAGGGGGAATAAAACACCAAAATTATGTTTCAAGTGCAACAAGTTCGCGTGCAATACTGCCAAGTCAAAACACTTGTGTAACGTCACAATTGTGAGCGCATCTCAGCTTAGACATGCTGTCAACTATTTGTTTCTAAATATCAAATGCTTACAACAATAGAGTGACATTGTTTTTTGTTATATTCTCGAAACCTTGATTACAATAAGGAAAAAGACTTGTAGGATATTCACAAATACTCGGCACTTAAAAAAAGTAAAAAATACTTTTAGTAGTCGTATAAAATATGTTCGGAGTCTGGACAGTCTTTTTATATAGATAAACGGTGCAAAATTATTATATTTACTTTTTTTAATGATGTTTGATGAAAGACTGTGGAATTTCTTCTGGAAAATTTAAATAAAATAACATTTACTCCTGAAAATTATCTTTTTATTGTGAACTATGCATGTTAGAGAACAAATTATACTTTTCGTGCACCCAAGAGTCCTCTTGAATGTAATACCAATATGGTGAAACCCAAAACGGCAGCAAAATAGCTGTAAAATGGTAGTTTGCTACTATGGATCAGAAATGACCCACATGGTACTACTAGGGTACGGAGAAGTCTGGTACTTCTAGTGTTAAGCCTTACTACGATCCCGAAAACCAGACAGACAAAAACGGCTTCTTGTTCAAGGACTCTACAGACCATTATTATAATAATGATGCAACGACAGGAGGATCTGTTGCCGGTCATCGTCACTGCAAGGGAGGCGTGCAGACGGAAGGAAGTATTCTCCGGAACTGACATACAGGGGACCCATAACAAGATCAAGATCCAGGACACTGCAGCTGGCTCCAAAGGGAACGTAACGGCGCGTCATTGTTTATTCAGAAACGGGTACAATGAGGCGAGTCTTCCGACGGAACGCGTGGTGTCTTGGCTAGCGGCTCATTTCGCTGTCCTGGAGGTCCCCAGTTCAAATCCCACCACCGACAAAAATAGTTTTTCCTTTACTTTAACTATTTCTAGAATGTGACAAGTGATTCTTTGATGTACTTCTAAGTTCCAGAAAATTCTGTATGTACTTAATTAGCGGTGTACTCCAGTTAGGAGGCACTCTGTTCTGAGAGTACGCTTCTGTTAGCAATGAACATGCTGTAAAGTTTTGTGCTCTATTAACGACCCAGGCTTCGAATTCCGACCCACTTGCAGTTTTCAGCGTGACAATATGGCGTTTTCATTTCTCTACAGAAATGAGCTACCCCCACCCCGAATAGCCTGTTGTGATGCAGGTGGCATTCTCTCATCTTGTTGGTGAACGATCAGGTGCACATTGAGAATTTTTGACACTCTGTGGCGGCAGAAAGGAGCTACGTTGACTGTATACGTTCAGATACACACTCTGTGTGTTCCCGCCATAAAGTAACCCTGCACTACTAGAATAGAGCTCTATTTGCCGTATAACCAAATTAAGTACTACATTCACGATCACTACGAATGTTGTATAAGGAAATACGATACGGTTTAGAATCTAGCGAATACCAAAATTCTTCGAGGTCATATACGCTGCAAAAAGTAACTACTTTGTTGAATGTCTCAGTTTTAGAAGAAATATTTCGCCAACATTTTCTTATACGAAGCGGTGTCGTTGTTAGACGTAAAATGCACGCTGTTGGACAGCTGTCTCTGTCTACAGTATATTACATCATATGTGATATAGTCGCTTAAGTAAACAAAAGAGTTTAAACTACTGAGATAATCAGTCCCAAATTTACAAACTACTAACTTAAACTAACTTTTGCTAAGGACAACACACACACCCATGCCCGAGGGAACTCTCGAAACTCCTACGGGACCAGCCGTGCGATCCTTAATGTGGCACTCCAGAACACACACCATTCCTACGCGGCTGTTCGTTCAATAAGAGCAGCGACTTACAAAACTTTCATGGCAAACTGCGCGATATAAAAATGAGAATAGGCATTCCCCATAAGACAGCATGATTGACTCATTCCTGGCAGAGAGGAAATACTCTGTCAGGTGTGGAAATCATGTTAGCACGATCAAGGAAGCTGTGGCGGGAGTCCCGCAGGGGTCGGTTCTTGGCCCCATACTGTACTCTATATACACCAGCGACGTGCCAAAATTGGCAGGAAACGAGATCGCCCTGTATGCCGACGATACGGCGGTGTTTAAAAGCAGCACAAACCTGAACTTTATAACTAGGAAACTCCAGACACACCTGGATGATATATCATCGTGGTGCTACCGCTGGAAAATAAAGATAAACCCAGACAAAACAGTAGCGGTTATGTTCATCACGAAATTAAAAGAACCGGTCAGGAAATATCTGTTGCAGGCAGGGAGATCAACTGGAGTGACTCAGCGACATACCTTGGCCTGCAACTGGATAAAAGGCTGACGTTCGGGAAACAATTAGTTAGATCTATTGGGAAGGGTTGTGCTCTATCCGATTCTTAAAGGAAGGGGGCGTCCAATAAAAAAGAAGCTCCAAACTTACGAAGCCCGCATACTTCCAAGCATGCTATATGCCTCGGAAATATGGTCGATGGCAGCAGACGCGCACCTGTCCATGCTGCAAACGCTTCAGAACAGAATCCTCCGAGTCATAGCGGACGCTGACAGGTACATACCAAATAGACATATAAAAGAATATTTAGATGAACCTCCAATCTCCACTTACATTAAGAGAAAATCAGAAGCTCTCTATGAGGGAGCTTCAACTTCGACCCACCACTTTATCCAACAGTTAGGTACACCATACCCCAACGCTTCGATGAAACGACCATCTCCACAATCAACCGCCAATTTAGGGATTAACAGATTACAGACAAACAGTCATACATACAAACAATTTAGATAAAACCATCACGCTATTTTCTGCACATTCATTCAGCTATATATATAGAAGTCAGGCGGGGAAAGCCCAGTGGTACTTCAGTGGAACAAAAAGAAAATATAGATACCTCATGCCGGCCTATGAGACATTAATGCGCAGTCCCGCTTTTTAGTAAAACTAAAACATCAGCTTTCTTGCTGACAACACACACGCCCCTGCTCGAGGGAGAATTCGAAACTGCGACGGACGTGGCTGCGCAAACAGTGACATTGAGCCTCAGATCGTTCGGCCCTTCCCGCGCAGTCAACTAAACATACTCTTCATAGTGAACCGTCGTTTCATACTGACCCTAGTAACAGTGGTACCAGCTACCTGGGCTACAAGCTGCCGACTTAACTGACACTGCAATTCAATTTCGCACACACCTAAATGTAATAAACGTTTTACTAACAACGATTTCGGTACTACCCAAATCACATAACATCAATTTTTGACTTACAATAACAAAACTTTATAATCTATATGATCATGTGTTCACATAGTCCATTGACTGAAATTTACAATCGCCGTTCGGAAAGAAGATTGATAGATTTATCTACAGTGGGTGACATGACACATGTGCCGGCGATTCGGCGAACCATATCGTCCATTGTAATGGCATAGACTGCATCTTTGAGTGCTCCCCAAAGAAAGAAATCACACGCCGTTTTAAAACAATGTTGCCTTCCAACGTCCAGTATTAGCATTGCAATACGAGAAGAGTGTGCTGGACAACTTTCGTGTTGTAGCCACATACACTGTCGAATATCTAATGGGACCTTTTCTAGATCACAAACTGAATGTTCGTAAGAAAGTTTACGTACTAATTTCAATGACTTAAGATTACAAACACTAATTACCTATGATACCGAACCATATTTTACACTCTACGGCCGTTGATGTTCATCTACATCTACAGGGCTACTCTGCGAGCCACATGTATCCCGGCAGAGAGTTCATCCAACCATTTTCACGATATGTATCTGTATGTATCTGTAGTTCATTCTCCAATTACTCGAGAGAAGAAGGAACACCTAAATTTTTCTGTTTTTTTTTCTGATTTATTTTATTATGGTGATTATATCTCCCTATGTACGGGGGTGGTAACAATATATGATCGCATTCTGAAGAGAAAGTTGCTGAAAGTAATTTAACAAATAGATTTCGTCGCAACGAATAACGCCTTTCTTTTAATGATTTCCACCCTAAATCGTGCATCATTTCCGTGACACTCTCTCCCGTATATCGTGTAAGGTCACAAATGGTGACTTTCCATCTGCGGGTTGTTTACAGAGGTATATAATCGTATTACACTTGTAAAAGTTTTGTATATTTTTGTGAATTAATATTTTAGGTAATTCTTTACTTGTTTATTTCATGAATGTTATCTGTTTAATTTGTAAGGTTAAATGAATATTTTGACTGTACATATGTAAACTATGCTGTCAAAGATATTGTGTATGAATGTAAGCAGCGCGCTGTACTGCGCCACTACATCGTTGATGCTGAGGCAGTCGGTGAGAGACGGAGTCTGAGTGTGGGTCGCGAGGCGTGCGGACGCTGTCCGCGTGTGTGCCGCTAAGTTCGGTTCGGCGCGTGCAATCGTCGCTACGAAAACCGTGGAACGTTTATTCATGTATATTGGAAGAAGAAGTGTTCACGGTGAAAGTTTATTTTGAAAGGTGCGGGAGTGCCATTTATCAAAACAGTGTCTACAAGTGTCAGACTCGGTGATCGCGTCGTACGTATGCAATCGCGTCGCGCGTGTTAAAATGGAACTACGGAACGTATCTCCGTCGTGAGACGATTCGTGTTTCGCGGAACTGACCCACTCACGTGAATGAACATTAAATGAACTTGTGTGAAAATAAGTTTTGCCTCGCAGCACCATTATTGTCAACTGGACCACTGTATGGATGTATATGTCATTGCTGATGGATTCTTATGTGAAGATTATGTGAAGAAACGAATGCTGCAAATCAGAACTATTTTGTAAATTTTATGTTAGAATATAAGAATGACTTTTTCTATTAACACCTAACAGACCTTATAAAAACTAATTTGCAATAATAATTGAAAAGTCATTATAAAATTTGATAGGAGTGCGAAAGTTTAACAGACGAGGACATATCACCTTCATGCATTCAGTAACAATGAGTTTGAACTGAGAAAATTAAATATTGTGTGCACTAGAAATAGAGATCAAAGATTACAGTTAGAATTTTGATGAAACTATAATAAACAATATCATGTCAACAATAATCAGTTAGCCATTTTTGATAATAATGAGAGAGCAAATCAATACAAATCATTAACGGACGATTTTTTATAATAGTTAACGTCAATAATTTATCTGATTACATAAATGTATTTGTGCACAACTATTGTTTCAGTATAACAAAACCTACAGCAATGATTAGAGACCAGTCATTTTCAAAAGAAAAATCATAATTGAATTTATATATATATATATATATATATATATATATATATATATATATATATATATATCATAAGATGGTGTGGTAAGTACAATCTTCTGTGAAGTGATCAGATGTGCAAAGTCTAATTAGCAATCATATTCATTCAGTTGATTAACAAGCTAATTAATCTGATTAATAGTGACAGGGCCTAAATGAAAAAAGTGGCCGTGGGAACTGAGGCGCTCCAGTCACGGTCTGCACAGTCACTACGGTCGGGGGTTCGAATCCCCCCTCGAGCATGGATATTTGTGCCGTTCTTAGTCTTAGCTAGTTCATAAGTAGTTTGCAAGCTTAGGGACTGATGACCTCATAGTTAAGTCCCGTAAGTTCTACAAACATTTGAACATTAGAAAAGTAAACTGCATGTTGTGTATGTATATCTAACTGTAAAATGTAAACTTTCACGGCCGTAATGGTCAAAATTACTAAAAATTTCCGGGCTGTTATGCCGTGGTCTAGTGGATTTATTATTAAAACCCAACGTTTCGTCCCCGACTGCGGAGGACATTCTCAAGGGGGATCGTGACACTTTTGGATGTCCGATTCACACGGAATTTAGCTTCAGTCAGTAGCGAGCCAGGGTGTGAATCGGACATCCAAAAGTGCCACGATCCCCCTTGAGAATGTCCTACGCAGTCGGGGACGAAACGTTGGGTTTTGATAATAAATCCACTAGATCACGGCATAAAAGCCCTTGAGAATGTCCTACGCAGTCGGGGACGAAACGTTGGGTTTTGATAATAAATCCACTAGACCACGGCATAAAAGCCCGAAAATTTTTAGTAATTTTGTATATCTAACTGTTACGAACTTTTACCTGTGTGTTTCGAGCCATAAATTATTAACGAACCATTTTATTCTCATTTTTCTATCAAAAATATTTATCCACTACCACACCCCACCTTATAATCGCTTTAATACAAAACGCACTACCCTTCTCTGAATATTCTCTAAATCGTCTGTCAGTCCCAACCGGTGCGGATCCCATAATGCGCAGCGGTATTCCAAAGTAGGACGCACAATTGCACCTAATGATGGCAATGTGCATTTTCGGGTGCCCAATAACGCATGTTAGCAAATTTCCAGAAGCCTGGTTAGTAACCGTTGCTTCATCGGTGAAGAACTTTCGTCGGAAAAACGTAGGGTCGTCTCAGCTGCTGTACGGCAAATCAACAAACTTCTATAAGACATTCTAAAGCGCGGTCTTCGAGTGCCTGATGCAGTGACAGACGATACCGGTGACATTTCTGTCGATGTAGAATGCGAATGACACTTGTCTGTGTGATTTCACATTTATTGGCAATATGTCTTGTGTGCCTATCCATTAGCATCATAGCCGGAACAGCTTCATCGTCTTCTGTGTCCGTTGGAGTCTTCTTTCTTGTCATCTTCTTCACTTTCAAGAAGACCGTCTGCACTAACGTCCTAATAACGCCTGCAACTGACATTTGCGAACTGGATAGATAGCCCTATCCCACTGTACCGTTTTGACAGCTAGTATGTCCAGCTTCTCCTGGTTGGTGTACATAAGCTCACGTAACTAGTGTTGGAAGCCGTAATGAGCGGCCTGCAGTGAAGACAAGTAAACACTCGAATGTGTTGACAGTCAGATACAGGGAATCCGAGAGCTTCGCTTGGCGGTGTTTGCACCGCTAATGGCGATTACGGCCACCGCGCTTTCAAATTCAAAAACACTTCTCGATTTGTTTTACGACGGGTTTCAACGTGAACATTTACAACACTATATCACTGTAACTAGGTATCAATTCAAGTTATAAAAAGTATCCCGTTAAATTTTAAAAAAAATGTAATTCCTTCAGTATCTCAATTGATAACAGCATTAAAAACATAAATCAGATAATAAAATACGTGCTCCTCGACGTTCTAGAAGTTACATAAAACCGCGTTTCGAATTGTGAAAACGTTCACGAAATAAAAGGGGTATTAAATATCACGTGACTCACCTCGATGATATATAAGCCAGCCGGAACGTTTACCTCCTTTTCTTACTTTATTAAAGATTCAACCGGTTTCAGCTCATCACTGCACCATCATCAGTCTCCATAAGGAAACGAAGTGGCTGAGTGTTTTTTTGCAAAAGCGAACCGGCTTCCACTACAGATAATGTAGCGACTCTGCATTTGAGTGCAAATGAACTGAATCATTTATGCTGCCGAGACTGAACACATGGACTATGTGGGAATTAGCTATAATAACTAAAAGGCATAGAGTCTTGATGTATCAATATTGGCAGCCAGCTAAACTAAAATATTTTGTGGAAATAAAGAACTTGCTAAAAAAATTTAAAAAAGGAATAACAACTCTCAAACTGTTATTTTCCTTTTTTTCGTGTTTGACCTTTTACAATATTTGCCATTTTCTGGTGTTTTTCCTTTTCATTGTTGTTCCCTATCCAAGTTTCTATAAATGAGTCCTCACTTTTTTTCGATACTTAGACTCTACAGACGGACCGAGCCCGCTGGACATAGTTCTGCCCACACAGTTGTTACAACTCGCAGTTACTACAAAACGGGATGACCGCTGACTGATGGTGTGATGGTATCAATTAGTACCTTTAGCGTTCTGATTATGCTATCAACACGCCGTTTCCTCTACATGAGCTTAACTATTGTGGTACAAGTGGAACACTGAGCCAATTGTTTAATTCTGACTTAACTGCAAGAGTACAGAAAGCTGAAATATGTGGTTCACATTATACGCTAAAATTAAGCTAACACTGGGGAGCTCTTAAGAATGGGGTCTCACAGGGTTCGGTCTTGGACCCTATGCTGTTCTTAACAAATACTAATCCTTTGTCATACTTTATTGACGACGATGGAAGGTTAGTGCTTTTTGCTGAAGATACACGTACTGAAATCACACTTGACAATCAATAAATAACTAATTAAGTTGTAAGTAGTGTATTTCAGAAAATCATTAATTTTACCTTTGTATAGCAAGTAGTATCAATAAACATAGATTTTGGACAGAAGGCTGCGGCTACAGTACAATATCACACCTTTTTGTATTGTGCACTAGTGAGTGAATTGGAAGAAAAACACCGATGAACTGGTGAAATGTTACAGCTAAGCTATATGTGTTACCAAGGTATGGTGATCAGCGACTCAGTAAATTTGCTGACTATGCTTACCTTCATTCACTTCTTTCACATTTTACGGTAATTTAACACTGAGTAAAGAAGTACTCATCGCACAAAAGGGTGTAAACAGAATAAGTTCTTCAACCCAATCAAGATCATATATATATATATATGTTTGAAGAACTGCAAATTCAATTCTGAAATTTGTTATTAACAAATGCACTTCTGAAATTTGTTATTAATAACCCAAAGCAACTGAAGAGTTGTAGCTGCGTGTATAACAAGAACACTTTACACTTGGAACAGGTTTATTGCTAACACAAGCGTACACTGAGAACATAGTGCCTCCTGATTGGAGTACGCTGCTATTTTCTGGTACTTACAAGAACATATATGAAACACGGAGAAAATTCTACAAATAGTTAATACAAAGAACGATTTTTGGCGGGATTTGAACCGGGGATCGCCAGCACAGTGATATGCGACGCTAACAACTTCACCACGCGCCATGCGTTCCGTCAGAAGACTCGCGGCAAACATTGGCCTTAAGTGAAAACTTACATTTGTTGGTTTTGAATAAATAACCTAGTTGTTATGAATACATGTAATTTCAAAGAAAGTCAAAGTAACTGAGTAAACTGACGATCTCTCCAAAATCAGTAGCTATAGGTACTATTTCGCACAAGAAACATCTTATGTGTGGTTAAAGATTTTTCGTATTATTAAAATTTGCCGTATCAACGGAACGGCCAAATGAAGATTTGTCAAAACGCATTGTACTAGTCATATGTGCAACAGCCAGTAAGACATATTTTGGAGTTCTGTATTCGATCTGTCTGCTGTGGTACAGAATCGGGCACTCAGAGAGTGAAACTACCAGGTGGCAGTAGTTCGATGCTCGATATGTGAAAACAATGTTTTCCTCAAATTCAAGTTTTCTGATAGGATGAAAAACTTTCTGATTAATATGACAAAAGTATTCAGTGTAATATTCGATGTTATATAAATGTACAGGGTGTCCTATTTATCTTGACCACCCAAAAATCTCTGGAACGGCATCAGCTACTGTAAAACGACTACAACCAGTATGAATGTAAGACAGGGGTTCATGAATGTAAATATTTTAAACATTCTGAAACGAAAGCATATGTATTTCTAACATAAATTTATATGTTTCTAAACGGACATTCTTAATTATTTCATCATCAATCAGTAGCTTGACAAACTACATAAACAATGGCATTGATTGCATCGCAATACACCAATTACATCCCGAGATATTACGAAGCGAAACTGACGCTTGAAACATGCGAATCGCGCGGCTAGCGCACGTCCAGAGAATCTGGCGAGAACCCCATGCTGCTCAGAAGGTGCGCTAGCAGCGGGTATCGCGTATTTCAAGCGTCAGTTTCGCTTCGCATTACCTCGGGATGTAATTGGCATATTGTGATGCAAACAACGTCATTGTATATATGTTTTGTCATGCTATAGATTGGTGATAAAATAATATAGGATATCCATTCTAAAACACATCTGACGAGAGATGTAGTTTTGATTTCAGATGGATATGACGGTCGGAAAAAAATTTTCTCATGATGTATTTACTGTAAAAGCTAGAGCACAGTCTCAAAATGTTCAACAGAATAACGCACCTCTGTCTAATGACAGGTCATTCTCTTTTGCCCAATGATCAAGGTTTCACTCTTAATTAACGTAAGAAAAAGAATAAGGTCACTGAAGCCCCTGATGATTGGAAAACCATCATTACCTCATATGGAAAACACCCAACATCTTTCCACACCTAGAAAGTAGACTAATCGATGATATTCAGTGAGAAAGAAACTGTTGAACAGTAATTCAAACTGAAACCGAAAAAACGTGATAGTGAAAGGGCTAGAAGGTATAAAATTGAGGCACCCACGAATTACATTTTCGTGAGGGACAGCTATTCAGGACGTTAGCGCACGGTTGCACTTCTAATCAGCGTGAATATTCCACATGAGTTAACTTTCAGTCAAATGTACAATGATGCGATAAAGATTAAGAAGTCGAATGCTGAATACCTAAACGAGCTTTTTCTTTCTTTGGACAACCTGTTTGCCTATGGTGAGAAAGAAGATGGACCGAATGTGGATATGATTTAATCTGACGACAGTAGTGGAGAGGGCCAGTGAAAGTTTATCTTATCAGTATGTAAATCTTCCGTATAACTTAATCTTTAGTTTCCTAAAATAGTTACTTATTATTAGGTTAAGTGCAAGCACCGAGTCATTCGTTTATAATCTCAGCTATATTTACTGACAGAAACCACTTATTTCAGTGATAACTGTACTTCGGAGAAGAAATACTATTGGTTACACAGACGTGTAAGTTTGTACAGACTCATAAAAAAGTTTTCCGCATTCAGAAGAAGTAACACAAAAATACGATATGAAACTATTGAAAACGTTTTCTGCACTCCTGAAAAATGTAAAATTTTGACAATTGTGGTTTTTGTTATGAGGTCTTCAACTGGCGGGAAATGAAATGAAAACGGGTGTGCGGCGCCGGTTCCCATACTCCATTGAACCCATGTTCCTACGAACTGTCCACGATATTTTGTGTCTAGCGTGATTTGTGTTGAACTGAGCCATAATTTCGTAGCTCTGTTGTCCGCCTGGCACGAGGCCAACGAGAAAGACAGGCCCCAGCGCGGACGTCAAGCAACTTAAACAAGCTGTGTCCTGAGCCGGTGTGATCGCTAACTCAGTGGCTGGCCGCTATGACGCAGTGAGCTGTACCCCAGCGGCCGGCCAATCAGCTAGCGATCGCGCCGGCTCAGAACTACCTTGCTTACGTGGCATGAGGTGGGCGCTGGGGCAACACCACCTAGAAGACAAGGCCTTACAACAGGCCGTGCCTACGTCACACTTAGAGGCCCCGGCCGCCATCTGACTGGCCGCCCGCTGCGCGGCGGTAGGCGTGCCCCAGCGGCCAGCCAGTGAAGTGGCGGCCGGGGCCTCTAAGTGTGACGTAGGCACGGCCTGTTGTAAGGCCTTGTTTTCTAGGTGCTGTTGGCTGGGGCCTGTCTTTCTCGTTGGCCTCGGACTGGCACTAATGACGATCCATCTATAGATGACTCCGGTCGTGTTCACCATTCACGACACACCTTTCGAACGGTGGAACGTGCGAGATCCGAATTCATGAACCACTACTAAAATCGAAAGTCCCAGCTGTTGGGCACCAACAGACAGCGTCAGGTAACGAACATGCTGCACGTGACACAAATCCCTTGCACAACCACGTGATAATGCCTCCAAAACAAATGTGGCAGACACAGTGGGGAATATGGTGCGCAAACAACACACTTTCGACATCTGATCCGCACTATCCCAAGACATTTGATAAATCAGTCCAATCAAACAACAGTTGCAATGGCTTCCGTAGAGCTTACAAATGTGACAACCGACAAACGAAACAATGAGAACGAACAGTGTCGCGACTCGCCTAGCCTGGCTTCAACAGAACCGTTCGCTAGAGTTTGGACCTGACACCGCTATTTCGACTCACACCACAGAAATGGTGTAAAATGCTAATAAGAAATAAAATTACGGGTATTGAGCCGCAACTATTTATTTCTTATTGTTAATATTTCGGTTGCATATCGTTCAGCCATCATTGGGGCGATATGTAAGACAACTAGCCTCTCGGCATAGTGTTTCCGTCCACGTTCACGCTGTAAAAGCGTACCAATGATTTATAAGGCGGTAGTGCTCTCCACGGAGATTATATACAATTATAATCTGTGGTTAACTTCGACGACAGAGAAGTACGAAGCCGGAATGCCATCAGTGGCGATCATATGTAATCACACTACCGTTGTCTTTCATTGCGTGCAATTGTGAGTGCTGGGTACCAAATTGTATCAAGAATAAAACCATCATCCCGATTAATTAAATTAGTCACAAGCCGAATTTCAATGGCTTCTAAAACAAAAAAATGAATCCCAGAAGGATGACACGGACGTTGATATCTGAACATTCTCATAATCCATATAACGACCTGTTTGAACATAATGTTCAGCCAGCAGGTGGGTGTACCGTCGATGTTTCTCACATCGCTCACGAACTGTACGAAAAGTGCATCCAATACACGAAGTTCCACATTGACGTCGAATATTTTACCACCGGTGGTACACCCGCCTGCTACAACCCGTTAAATCAGCAGTGGCTTAACATTATATTCAAACACTCCATATATATACTGATATTAGGCATTTCCTTTCCTATTTCACTCACAAATACAACAGGGGAAAAAAGTCTATATGCCTCTGTTCGAACCCTAATTTCACTTGTCTTTGTGATCTTTATGCGCAATGTAAGTAGGAGGCAAGAAGATCGTTCTACACTGAGATTCAAATTACGGCCCTCTAAATTTTCTCAAAGAATTTCTCGAAAATGAAGTCGTCTTTCCTCCAGCTATTCTCATTTGAGTTCCCAGAGCATTTCTGTGACACTCGCGCATTGGTCGAACCTACCAGTAAAAATAAATAAATAAATAAATAAAATAAAATAAAATAAAATAAAATAAAATAAAATAAAATAAATACCTAGTTGCTCACCTCTGAACTGCTTCTATGTCTTCCTTTAAACTGATCTGCTGCGGGTCCCAAACACTTGAGCAAAACTCAAGACGTGGTCGTACAAACGTTTTATACGCGGTCTCCTTTACAGGTGAAGTACATCTTCCCAAAATTCTCCCAATAAACCGAAGGGGGCTGTCCGCATTACATATGACCTTACGTGTTAGTTCCATTTCATATCGCTCTGCAATGTTATGCCTAGATAAATGAACGACAAGACTGCATCAACAAGCTCACTGCCAATGCTGTATTCTAACATTATGTGATTGTTTTTCCTAATCTTGTGCATCACGTTATAGTTTTTCTACATTTTGAGCTAGCTGCCATTCTTCACACCAACTAGAAATTTTGTCTAAGTCATCCTGTATTCTATTACAGTCAATTAACGACGACACTCTCTCATGCACCACAGCATCATCAGCAAACAGTCGCAAATTACAAGTTACTTTGTCCATCAGATCATTTATATAGATAGAAAATAACAGCGGTCCTCACTCCTCTAGGGCACGCCTGCCGATACATTTGCCTCTGATGAACACTCGCCGTCGAGAACAACCTACTGCATAGAATTACTTAGGACGTCTTCTAGCCAGTCCCAAATCTGTGACCCTATTCCATATGCTCGTATCTTCGTTAGTGATCTGCATTGTGGCACCATATAAAATGCCTTTTAGAAATCGAGAAACTACAATCTACCTGTTGCCATTGATCCATGGCTCGCAATATGTCTCGCAAGCTAAGTTTCACATGAACGTTGTTTCCTAAACCCGTGCTGATTCATAGAAAGAAGCTGAACCGTCTCAAATAAATTTGCTATATTCGAACTAAGAATTTGCTCCAAAATTCTACTGGAAACTGATCTCAATGATATTGACCTGTAATTATGTGGGTCAGTTCTTTTTCCTTGCTTAGGAATGGGAGTCACTTACGCTTTTTTCCAATCACTAGGAACTTGAATTAAAGATTCGCAATAAATGCAAGCTACGTAAGGGGCCAATGCCGCAGAATACTCTTTGTAAAACCTAACTGATATTCCTTGCGGACAGGAAACTTTTTGTATTCAGCTCCCTCAACTTCCCTACACCGAAAATACGTATGTCCTCCATTTGGGAGTTAGTGCGTTGATCAAATGATGCTACGTTTGTACGGTGCTCCTACGTGAAATATTTCTCAACGGTTAAATTTAGAACTTCAGCTTTCCATTTCCTTTTTTCTATTACTGCCCCGGAATGATTAACGAGTGACTGGATAGCGGCCTTTGACCCGCTTATCGATTTCACCAAGGACCAGAATTTTTCCGGCTCTTGGAAAGATCTTTTGCTAAGGTATGGCTGTGGTAATTATTGGATGCTTCGAGCAACGTATCTTTTTATAAACGCACGAATTTCTTCTAACTTTTGCCTGTCAGCATTTGCGTATTCTTTTTTGAATCGAGAGTGCAACAGCCTTTGCATTCTCAGCAGCTTTCTAACATTATTATTGTACCACGGTGGATCTTTTCCGTCCTTAAGCGTCTTTACTGGCACATATTTCTCTAACCCTTCATTTACAATGCATTTAAATTTAGTCCACAGTTCGTCTACGGCCATTGTACCAGAACTAAACGATGTCCATTCTTTTTGTAAGTGTGATACTAGCAATTGCTTATCGGCTCTTTCTAACAAACAGGCTCCTAGCCTTCTTGATTGGTCTATTAACTTTGGTCACCATTGACGCTATGACAGTATCATGATCACAAACTCCTGTCTCTACACTGACATCGTTAATAAGTTCGGGCCTGTTTGTACCTATAAGGTTTAAAACATTTCCATTGCTTGTGGGCTGCCGTCTTAACTGCTCAAGACAATTTTAGGAAAACGTGTCCTAAATTAGCATGTAAAACCGCTTTTCTGTACTGCCTGAAATGTAACTAGAGAGATCCCAATCTATACTCTTAAGGTTAAAGTCTCCCCCGACTAATATTGTGTGGCATACCTACGCACTACATGGCGTAGTCTTTCTTTGAATGACTCTACAACTCCTACAGCAGCACTTGGGGCGCCATAAAAACACCCAACTATTAACTTTACGTTAAAGTATTAAAATACCAAGTTCGCAGTTAATTTATTTATTCTTACAAGGCTGGTTTCGGTACAGTCAGGGTACCATCATCTGGTCACTTGTGTCCTATGTTTTTTGTTTCGTGAAGTTGCACGACATTATAATTTTACTTCAATCATAAATCTTTTAACTTTTTTAAATTGTATGTCAAACATAAAAACAGTTAAAATATTTAAAATACATTCTCCATTTTGCGTCATGTTGACAGTCATAATGGAGAATGTATTTTAAATATTTAAACTGTTTTTATGTTTGACATACCATTTATAAAAGTTAAAAGATTTATGTTTGATGTAGGCTACCATTATAATGTCGTGCGCCTTCACGAAATAGAAAGCATAGGACATAAGTGACCAGATGATGGTACTCTATGTGTACCGATACTGGTCGTCGAATAATTGTGATCTTGGCATTTTAATACTTCGTAGCAAGAAGAACACCCGTCCTACCATGGAAAAAATATATTAACTTTACTTGTCTTAGACCTGTTATACGTGCCCAGATAACTTCACAGTTAACACTCAGCCTCAACCTCAGTAGAAACAATAACTTTGTCGATGCCGATGGACACTCCCGCTCCGGTTGCGTCCAGTTTGTCTTTCCGATATTCATTCCACGCTTCGCTAAATATTTCTGAACTTGCCTCATAATGATTTAGTCAGTTTTCGGTGCCTAAAACTACCTGAGTACAATAAGTTCTCTGCAGCGCGGTAAATTAGTGAACTTAGTTTCTACTGCTTTGAAAGTTTACGGCAAATATTTTGATAGTTGAATTATCGTTCTGAATGCGGGCTGAATTCGGTGTGAATATTGATAGGCGGGTGCTCATCAGGGGTAGCGCCTAGTCTAAAAAAACCTATGTGCATCCAACAAATACTCTGCTACCCGAGTAGCCGCTTCCTTAGTGCATTGCACCCCTGATCTATCTACAGGCGTCTTATAATTCCCCACCCGTTAACTGAGATCCACAAATCTGCAGCCATGACTGTTACAGAGTCGGCGAAGCCTCTGGTTCAGACCCTCCACTCGGCTCCAAACCAAAGGACCCCGATCAACCCTGGGAACTTCAAATCGAAAGCTCTGCTGGCACCCTGCGTCCGTGGCCAGATGTCTTCACCAATTCCGCCAGCCACCTGTAGTTACTGAGGATGTCTCAGAAACCAATCGACAAGCCGACGTGCGACACGACTTGCAGCCGATCTCACCCCATACACTCCATAGCCGCTGGTAAGGCCGCCTCCACATCTCGGATGAGGCCCCTCGGCAGACACACCGAGTGCACGTTGGACTTCTTTCCGGATCTCAACGCTATTTGCCTAAAGTCGTCGGCACACGGTGCGTGTATCTGTCCCAACGTGGTGAGTTTCTGATGTCACAACGTGAGAACCGCTCGTTAGCGAGGTTTTCCCAACGTGCTAATAAGGTGGGAGAACGCCACCGACGTGACACCACGTGGATATCCGGGACAGCTGTTTTCGGTAGAGAGATGAAGACGCCATATTGGCCGTCGTATTTCATGGGCTTTATGTATACAACTTAGGTCTTATGAATGTATGACATTTCAAAGCAAGTAAAAGTAACTGAATAAACAGAGAATCTCCAGAAAGTCAGTCATTAGGGGTACTATTTGATGGAATAAATGACTGGAAACGTCTTATATATGTTGTTGTTGTTGTGGTCTTCAGTCCGGAGACTGGTTTGATGCAGCTCTCCACAATACCCTATCCTGAGCAAGCCTCTTTAACTCCACATAAGAACGGCATCCTACATCTGCCTGAATCTGCTTACTGTATCCGCCTCTTGGTCTTCCTCTGCGGTTTTTACCCCACACACTTCCCTCCAATGCTAAATTCACGATTCCTTGTTGTCTAATAATGTGTCCTACCAATCGATCCCTTCTTTTAGTCAAGATATACCAGAAATTTATTTCCTCCCCAATTCTGTTCATTACCTCCTCATTAGTTATGCGATCCAACCTCCTAATCTTCAGCATTCTTCGGTAGCACCACATTTCAAAAGCCTCTATCCTCTTCCTGTCCACATTGTTTATCGTCCATGTTTCACTCCCATACAAGGCAACACTCCACATAAATGCCTTCAGAAAGGACTTCCTTAGGCTTAAATCAATATTCGATGTTAACAAATTTCTCTTTTTCAAGAACGCTTTTCTACCCATTGCCATTCTGCATTTTATATCCTCTGTACTGCGACCATCATTCGTTATTTTACTGCCCAAGTAACAAAACTCATCAACCTCCTTTATTGTTTCGTTACCTAACCTAATTCCTTCAGCATCATCTGACTTTCTTAGACTGCACTCCCCTTGTTTTGCTCTTGTTAATGTTCATCTTATATGCACCTTTCAGCACACTGTCCATTCCTCCTCTTCCAGGTCCTTTGCTGTCTCTAACAGAATTACTATGTCGTCAGCAAAACGCAATGTTTTCAATTCTTCACCCTGAACTTTAATTCCTTCTCCAAATTTCTCCTTGCTTTCCTTTATAGCTTGCTCAATGTACAAATTGAATAACATTGGAGAAAGGCTACTACCCTGTCTTACTCTCTTCCCAACCACTGCTTCCCTTTCATGCCCTTCAACTCTAACAACTGCTGTCTGGTTTTTGTACAAGTTGTAAATAACCTTAAGCTCCCTGTATTTTAGTCCTGCTTGCTTCAGAACTTGAAAGAGTTTTTTCCAATCAACATTGTCAAAAAACTTTTCCAAATCTACAAAAGCTAGAAATATAGGTTTGCCTTTCCTTAATCTATCTTCTAGGATAAGCCGTAAAGTGAGTATTGCCTCCCCTGTTCCTACATATCTCCTGAACCCAAACTGATCCTCCCCGAGGTCGACTTTTACCAGAGTTTCCATCTTTCTGTAAATAATTCGTGTTAATATTTTGCAACCATGACTTATTAAACTGATGGTTCTGTAATTTACACACCTGTCTGCACCTGCTTTCTTTGGAATGGGAATTATTATATTTTTCTTAAAGTCTGAGGGTACTTCGCCTGTCTCATACATCTTACACACCAGGTGAAACAGTTTTGTCATGGCTGGTTCTCCCAGAGTCTTCAGTAGCTCAGAGGGAATGTCATCTACTCCAGGGGCCTTGTTTCGACTTAGGTCTTTCAGTGCTCTGTCAAATTCATCTCTCAGTATGGTATCTCCTATTTCATCCTCATCTACTTCTTCCTCCATTCCTACAACATTGTCTCTAAGTTCATTTCCTTCGTAGAGCATCTCTATACAGTCTTTCCATCTTTCAGCTTTCCCTTCTTTGCTGAGAACTGGTTTTCCATCTGCGTTCTTGATATTCATAGAGCTGTTTTTCTTATCTCCAAATATCTTTTTAATTTTCCTGTAAGCTGTATCGATTTCTCCCCTACTTATACATTCTTCTACATCCTTGCATTTGCATTCTAGCCACTCCTGCTTAGCCATTTTGCACTTCCTGCCAATCTCATTTCTTAGTCTCCTGTACTCCATTCTCCCTGTACACTGCATTTTTATATTTTCTCCTTTCATCGATCAAATCCAGTATGTCCTGTGATATCCAATGATTTTTTTGTAGGTCTTGCCTTCCTACCTATTTTGTCCTCTGCTGCCTTCACTATTTCATCTCTCAATGCTAACCATTCCTCCTCTACTATTTTATTTCCTCTCGTTTCTGCCAATTGTTGCCTAAAGCACCCTCTGAAATTCTCAAGAACTTCAGGTTCCTTCAGTTTATCCGGGTCCCATCTCCTTATTTTCCTACCTTTCTGCAGTTTTTTCAGTTCAGCCTACAATTCATGACCAATAAGTTATGGTCAGAGTTTATATCTGCCCAAAAATTTCCGTATTCCAGTAATCCGCCGTTTCGAGGCAAGACGGACTGGAGATCTATCAACAGGTGTTGTTCTTTACATCATTTGTTGTAATTACATGTTAGCAACCGACATATCTTCAAGTAGTGTGTACAACACTACTAATACCTTCGTCGAAGATACCCAGGTACGTTAATGGCTGAAGCGTCGGCAGTAAAGTCGTGGCGGGAGAAATGTAAGATCTCCTATGGCGCTGGTTCAAGGTTCCTCGAAGGGAAGTAATTTTTCTTCTTTCATTTGGGGTGTCTGATAGACTCAAATACTTTCCTATAAATTTCATAGAAGTATACTGCATAATTTCAAAATCAAATGTTTAAATGTCTGTATAGCTTATGGGACTTAACTACGGAGTCATCAGTCCCTAAACTTACAAACTACTTACGAACTAGCTAAGACTAAGGACGGCATAAATATCCATGCCCGAGGGGGGGATTCGAACCCCCGAACCCCCGACCGTAGTGGCCGTGCGGACCGTGACTGGCGCGCCGCAGAGCGCTCGGCCACCGCGGACGGCTGCATATATTCCATGCTATGTAACATAAGTGCGCATCCTCTCAGGAGTGATTTTTTTTTCATTCGTATTATGAACAGAACAGTTTGCACCTTACTTAGAGTAAAATACGCACTTCATTGTTTCAAGTATTGCTTTTTACACGTTCTTAACATTCTTCTACTGAATAGCAATATTGAATGTAGAAGAATAACTTTTACGTTTGACTAAAAAGCGAAACTGTTGCAATAATGTTTGCCTCATATGAAGTAGGCCGCAGTGGCCGAGCGGTGTGCGGCGCGCCAGACACAGCCTGCACGGCCGCTACGGTCGGGGTTCGATTCCCTCCTCGGGCATAGAAGTTTGTGTCGTCGGTAGTATAAGGTAGTTCATAAAAAGTTTGTAAGTTTAGGGACTGATGACCCTACAGTTAAGTCCCTTAAGCTTAACAAACATTTGAACTTCATATGAAGATCTTTTCTAATTTTATATCGCACAGTTTGTCATGGAACTTTTGTAATTAGCTGCAGTTATTGACGTAACATGCAACTTTTAAGAGGCAGAGTCATATGTTCATAGATATTTTGTTGTTACTTGTAGGCCTATATCACAGAACATGACGAGCATATGCACAAGCGCAGAAATAAGCGATTTAATAGAGGTAAAGCTGGAATTCCACTCTTTATTTCGTAAACAGTGTTATTACAGAACCTGATGCCGCCGACAACTGTCGCCGGAGCGCGCTGCGGACCAACACCACCTAGAGAGATGGCCACGGCGCTCTCGTGTGACGTCAGGCATAGTAGGCCGTGCCCCAACGGCTACCCAGTCATCTATGCGGGCGCAACCTACTCTGCCTGACGTCACACGAGAGCGCCGCGGCCTTCTCTCTAGGTGGTTGTGTGCGGCAGCGTGTAGCTCGTTGAGGCACACGCCTCATGTGCACATGTCACGCGTTCAGCCGCACCTTGGACTCGCCACGTTCACCACACACGTTCAGACACACGCTCCGTTTGCCGACGGCTTAAGGGGCTCCATCACGCGCCTAAGCCGCGGCGGAGTGGCCGAGCGCATAGAGGCACTATGCTACGATGCGCGAGACCGTTTCCCGTCGGGGTTTCGAATCCTTCCTCGGGCATGGATGTTTGTGCTGCCTTTAGTATTAGTTCATAAGTATCTTCATGTTTTCGCGGCGCAATGTCTGTTCAAAGAAGTTTCGGGCGTGCAGCTGCATAAAGTTTATTTCTTCTAATAGCCTATTTCGACTGAGAAACGTTCAGCCATCTTCAGAGAGTCTTCGATTCTCTCTGAAGATGGCTGAACGTTTCTCAGTTCGACTCTCTCTGAAGATGGCTGAACGTTTCTCAGCCGAAATAGGCTATTAGAAGAAATAAACTTTAAGCGGCTGCACGACCGAAACTTCTTTGAACAGTTCATAAGTAGTTTGTAAGTTTAGGAACTGATGACCCCGAAGTTAAGTCCCATATGCTTATCAAACGTTTGAACATTTTCAAGCGCCTAACATTGGAATTCCCAGTAACTAATAGTCCCCTTCCCCCGTGCACCTGCTCGGACCCTGCTGAAGGAGTGGACACACGGTCACTCACAGGGCGAAAGGGCGTGGCCGGGCGGCCAGCATCCACCAGGCGTTCCTCCACGAGCAACGCGAACGCCGTTCAACCCGCCATTCGCCTTGCGGAGAGGGCGGCTCAGCCACGCCCGGTACACCTGAAGGTGCCTCGACAGCCGGGACAGAGGGCGAAGCTTACAAGCTTCCTAGGGTGTTTTTATTTGTGGTCGGAGAAGTTAGTACTGCTTCCTCCCACAAGTCCCCTAAAATCTCCACATCCTTGCCGATGCTGTAGCAGTGTACGTTTCTACCGCCCTACAGTACGCACGAGGTGCCGTAGTTGCTTTCCAAGTCTTTATGGAAAGCATAGAGTTCTGACTAACTTGTTGTCTTCTATAGTTGTGTCCCCAGCACAAGACAGCACACAGGTCGTTGGTTCTTCTAGAGCATACAAGTGAGGCTAAAATAAGTTCTGTAGGATGGAAGCTTAAGAAGCGACTCGCGAGATTTTTAATTGTCAGGGATGCCATTTATTAAATAAATAATAAAATATGAACAACTATTGTTAATACGACACGGCCTATGCTGCCCGTAGTTCATGTTGAGACCTCGACTGTTATCACAATTATACAAGACTTTATTCATTACCGGCGCGGTCCGGCGCGTATAGTGGCCAGCTCGAGACTGAAACTGCGGCACGTTGCGAGAGGGCACTTGAAGCAGTATTTCGCGCCAAAACAGGGCCGTCGCGCGCCTTCTGCAAAATCGCTCTTCTCTTGTTACAGTAAGAGAATGCACCTCAAACTTTTTAAACTGCCAAAATCTAGCCTGTCCTTGAGAGATATTTATTAAAATTTCTCAGCTCTGAATAACTAATATTTAGTATATAATAAACAAAACTAACTTCAAAAGAAATCACGTGACGTGAAATGCACCAGCCAATAAGAGGAGAGTACCAGTAACATAGGCGGGCTTTCCCATGGGGACCAGCACCTACTGTGGAATATGCTACTGCTCCCCACCCCACATTTCAACATATGCTGTACGAGGTTAGCAAAGAAACGGCCAGCGGGCAGAAATATAAAGTGGCAGTAGGCCAGGAATATCAAAACCTGAGGTGTTCCACTCGACGCTTGAGACACCTGAGGTCTCCCACTCGACGCATCCCGAGACAGCAGCGTGAAGACGGCTGACCGTAGCCAGCAGCGCGCTTAGCTGTTCGCGAACTACGGCCAACTCTTCCTGCGTCCGCACGCAGCAGGCACACATCCTCTCCATCGTATCGCTACAATTAACTGTGAAGAGTAGAAAACTGTCTCTGGCTGTTTTCAAAATAATATGGAGCGCACTATTATCCAATACGATAGTATAAAAGCTTTCTGAAAGCGAAACATACGAATAAAGAAGTGACAAGTTGATATTTAAATTACGAAACTTGAAGCACAAACGAAATCTGCCAAATACGCAAGAATAAACCTCTTAAAAAAAGAAGCACTAACGCAAATGAAGAAACGGGCTGGCAATTAAATTTCACACAAGTTATGATACTTAGCGCTTTGAACGATGTGACAGTGGCGGAAGCTGGCACTATATAATGAGAATGTTCAGATTTTAACGTTTATATTATCCTTCTGGGATTCGGTTTTTGAGGAGTCATTGAAATTTGGCTGGCGCGTAATTTAATTAATCGGGGTGTTGCTTTTATTCTCGATAATATTTGGAACTCGGCACTCACAGCTGTACGCAATGACAACGACAGTGTGATTATATATGCTCTCCATAGTTTGCATTACGGCTTCGTACTTCTCTTCCGAGGAAGTTAACCACAGGTTATGATTGTATATGGAGGGCAGTACATCCCAATGAGGTTAGAATCTCTGGAGATGCCCTAACAATGAAAAAGTGAAGCCAGCGAGCCGGCCGCGGTGGCCGAGGAGACTGAGGCGCTCCAGTCACGGTCTGCACGGCCGCTACGGTCGGGGGTTCGAATCCCCCCTCGGGCATGGATATTTGTGCCGTCTTTAGTATAAGGTAGTTGATAAGTAGTTTGTAAGTTTAGGGACTGATGACCCCGTAGTTAAGTCCCATAAGCTTAACAAACATTTGAACATTTTTTGAAGCCAGCGAAGTGCGTATTCCAGCTTTTGTTTGTGCCCAAAACATTGATCGTACTGTGTGGTAAAGTAGTTCTTGTCGTTGAAAGGTACGTCATATATAAGTAACTACTCTTATATGATTATCAATTTACTGGCTTTACGTAAAGAGGGAAATATTCTCACAAGATTAAATGCGCGAAAAACTTGATTTGAGCACAAAAGCATGGATCCCTGGCATCAACCAATGAATGTTCTCAGCATAGATAACGCCATCTCCCTTCATTCTAACCTCCTTGGTAAATCCTTATATACATCTCTGGCGTCTATTTGCTACATTTCACAGCATTGAAGGTGGACGGAAACACTCTACCGACAGTCTAGTTGTCTTAAGTATCGCTCCGATAATGGCTGAACCATATACAGCCAAAATGTTAGCAATAAGAAATAATTTTTATGGCTCAATACCCGTAATTCGACTTATGAGAAGATATGAAGATTCACATCTGGTGTAAACTGCTTTTTGTAACTGGTCGTCGTTAAACCTTTAGTAGCTGAGCCAGGCTGGAGGTGTACGCTTATGACTGTATGACTTGGCTATATCGGCAGTCTTCATCCCAAGAGTCGCAGTTCACTCGTCAGCTGCTAGTTGCATGGCACTGGGCCGTCCAAGCTGCTTCAGGGAATTAATGTAGGTTGCAGCGCGCAGCATGAAGTAAGAGTTGAAACACCCTACATTTATCCAACCCACAATTAGATGGTTCGTTCTTGCATGTCAAAAACTGCCGCGAGGCTGAAACACGTCCTTGACTGGTATCTGTGGCGTCACAACTTCAGCGTATTATGTCAGACTACTCGCTCACAGGAGCAACTCGCTTGAGTTTTTGTTTATTTAATAGACCTAGCAAGGCCGATTCCTTGCAACTGGAGGCAAGGACACCCTCATGTCTTTTTAAGCAACCGTTCCAGAATTTTCATGAAATTATGTGGGTGACTTAGGATATTTGATAATTAGAGGGCTAAAACTAATGCGGTTCTTTAGAATACGACTTAAGGGCATTAGCTACGATTATTGTCCTCCTCAGACCCTGCGGAATAAATGTCCCTGTGCACACAAGGCTATATTAGTATTCCCTGTGATTTCCTCATTTTCTCGACTGCTGAAAGTATTTCTATCAGTGCAGGTTCGTAGAGCTGATGTTAACAACCTTAGTACTAGGAGGAGGCGTAGAGTAGGGATGGGCAACATTATAGAAATATCGATATATATCGTATCGATATTTATAGAAAATATCGATTTTATTGAAATAAAAATATCGATATTTCGATATATCGGTGATATCTTTACATATAATGCTAAATTAATAATTTTAATCAAAACCACAGAAATTATCAACATACAATTAAAAATTGACAAATATTTTATAAATTTAAACATTAATCAATAATGAAGCACAATGTATAATCAGTAAAAGAAAAACAATGTAGAGTAAGACATTTATTTCAAAAAAATTAATTGAGCCAGTTGTCATCAGTAATAGACATTAGGAGAGCTCTTTGCTTTATATGTTCACCAGTTATTCTACTTCTGTTGTCTTGAACCACTAAATTGATTAATGAAGCCACTCTTTCTGACGAAAGAGAAGAGGCTTGGCATATCAGGTACTTCTGCGCATTGTCTGATAAAATGGGCGTAAAGTGTCGAGTGTCAGCCCAGAAGCTCAGAGGATCACTGTTACGCTCTAAATATCGTTGATCAAGGTACTGCTTCAGCTCATTTGCTACAGAATCTTGGCTTGAAATTTGCTGTGAAACTGAACTTTGGGTCAACAGTTTTTCATGCCGCGACCAAATGGAAGTCTTCCTCGGGCTTTCTTGTTCATCATCTAAAGCGCAATGCTCAAGAGAGATTTGTCCTTTTCGCCTATGTTCGGAACGAATTTCTTTGCTAATATGAGCTACAGCAGCTGACACTGCAAGTGGGGATTCAAAATGTATTCTCTTAAACCGGGGGCGCAAAATTGTTGCCACAGGGAGAAAAATATTTTTTTGCCAAGGGAACTAATCTTTCCAGAATTCCTTTGAATTGATATTTTTTTACTGACACTCCTAAATCAATCAAAGGAGTTGTGTGTTCCACTTCTTGCCGAAGCAGGTTTACGCTGGGAATACCCAAGCTTGCAGTAACGTAACGTAAACTTGGCCTCTGCCTGCGACGTTTGACAACAATTACGCCTAAAGGTCGGAATTCGTATTTCAACCAACAAACTCTTTTCCTTCACTGTGAGAGTGATACCACTAGTTAGTTTTATTTTACAATGAAATAAGTATTACATTTGTCCATTAACATTTCTGTAACCCCCTTTCATAAAATCAAACTGAGACAAACACATTTGAATTTGACAATCAAAGTGATCAGTACGGTGCAGTGAGCACAGCTCAGGAGTAAGAGGTTGCCAGCACTGAACCGTCTCCTCTCCATGCATTCTATGCCTCCTAGCTACCTGTCAACGCCCAACGGCTGTTAAAGAATCTAATCTAATTTAAAAAAAGAGAGGCTTTTAAAAATATCGCTTTCGAAATTCTAAATTTAATATTTATATATCGATATATCGGAAAATAAAATATCGTCGATAAATATAGATAGATTTCCAAAAAAATATCGATATTTTGATATATCAATATTTTTTGCCCATCCCTAGCGTAGAGTACCTGGAGCCAGGTCTGTACGTTCAGAATGTTTTCTATTTTCGTAGCTTCTTTCACCAAAACGTCCGTCCTTACGGACGGCTGGAGCGATGAGAGAAGAACTGTTAGATGTTGGTTAACGCTATTCGTTGTATTTTCGTGTGTGTACCAGTGTCCCATGTGGTTATACGGACCCCAACCTGATGCTAAGAGCGGCAAGCTACTGGTAGTTTGGCATGTAGTATAATTTTTATACATGAAAAAATAGGATAATGAAAAGGAAATATTAACTGAATACTGTCTGTAATTATCTGAGGGAATGTTTCAGAATGCACAGAACAATCAGCCTGTTGCCTAAGCATACGCGATGTTTCCCAGGAGACACCCATGTGTGTCGTTCACTATTTTGGACAGTTTTATGCAGATCTCCGAAAGAGGAAACACATTCTACATGCCGACTGCGTATATCTAAACAGAGTATGTGGCATAGCTGTAGGGATTTGATAAACTGCCGGATGACAAGTACAACATGTACTCAAGTCTAAACATACAGTTTATTTGCTTTCATAATAGTGCTATCGGCATTTATTGTGCAGATTGTTAATTTGTGTAAGACTTAAGGCCACGTCTACGATTAGTCCCTATTCACGTCTGTGCGCATTTGTTTTGTATTGAAAGTAACAAGATGTCCATTACACAGCAAAGTAAACACAGGTCATAAGCTAGAGTGGAATGGAACGTGTTGTCGGTTTGTCGTGTCCTACATAGGAAAGAGGGAAGAGGTAGCAAGGTCAGTCTGCATATCCCGAGCGAAAAGGAGTGATTGCAGAGAGACAGTACAGGCATCTACTAGAGATGCGGATTTCGGGACTCGAGAGGATACTTGTTTAGGAAACTTTATGGAACTCCTAGGTACCTTGCATTGAATTTATTGCATCCCATACTAAGTCTACTACACTGGGGTTAGTTATTTAAAGAAGTATAAATCGTTTGCCACAACAGAAGCCAGTAATTACGTTCCCTAGCAGCATGCCCTAGACAGACGCACTCCCCGCGAGAAACAGACTGTCATGGAGCACCCCGAGGCCGACGGCGATAGTCACGGGCTGGCGCCCGACTCGTCGGACTGAGAACTCCCTTCTTCATCCAAAAACCGGGGGTTTTAACGGCCGGTCTGGGCGCTCCTCTTTTCCCTACTTTCCGACAGTTAACAATTTCCTATTGGCCGCTGCTTGGTTCAAACAATCTAAATTGTGGCTTGCCCTCTCTCTGAGTCCTCTAGCGAACCACGTTTCAGCCCTGTCCCTTCTGCCATTCCCCGGGTGGGGAGGTGGCTGTGCACTAACAAAATCCATACTTGTTCAGCTGAAAGTAAAACGTCACGACGCTACCCAATATGGGCAACAACAACAATGTTTTACGTCAGTTGGCCACGCCTTAGGCTTCGCCTTAGGATACGCCTCAGGGGAGCTGCTAACTTGCAGGTTTTCTTCTTTACCCTCTCACTCTAGCCTCGCGAAACCACTGACGTTACTGTTCCCAAGTGACTGGTATCAACTTTGCTACGTACATTAAAACGTACCTGTTGGCCACCAAGTACTAATGTAATATCTTACCACAGCGTCTAGACGCTACTTGAAGTTACGCCCATTTTCTCCGAAAGGTAACTTCCACCCTGAGACGGTGGCTGAGGGCATCAGCAGTTCACTAGGAGATTTCTTTAGTGCCTACATCCCGTAAGATACACGTGTCTATTTTATCCTGTTATCTGCAATGGTCTCTATTTCTCAGCCTGGAGTGCGTCTATGTGGCTCACACAGCCTCTCAACAATTCCAACAGTAAAATGAATATATGACAGGTTGTCATTGAGTGCATGTACAGCACAAATGTATCCGATCTTGGCTGTAGTTATTGAGTATATTATTACCCCATGGCCTGATCGTTCTGCCGGCCCCAATCGAGTCTACTTTATGTCATTTGAAGGCCATTGTGTACGCCACACCTATGGAATTGCCGCGTCAGCGCACAAAGTAATGAAGCCAGCAGATACCATAGACTCACCTTTCCTCCATATTTAGTCACTCTCTGAATACGCTTTCGCATGACATTTTTTTGACCGCAGTTTTGCCTGGCATCACGTCCCATAAAGCTATTTGATACGTGTGAAGAGGCCCGCGGTGTCGAATTTCAGAAGTGCTGTCTTCACCGTATCCACACCTTGCCAGCTCAATGTACTTTCCCAAAAATTTAACACCATTACTAGAACTCAGAAAGGGATTTACCGATTTCAAAATCTTTTGTTTTGTTGCGTGGATTACAAACAAGAAGAAAAAGGGAGAACTCAAAGGAACAGCTGAACAATCGAAATTAGTGATTTTCATCGGACATCGTCACATCGGATTAGATTCGTATTTTATGCTGTGCCACAACGTTCAACTGGTTACGATTATGTGACGCCAGATATAATTTCCGTAAGAGTAAGGGCCTCCAACTTTGCTTCACCCTTCCCCATTAACTTCTGATCCTGCAGTCTATCGAATCCCTAGAGCTATGCCACATACTCTATTTAGATATACACAGTCGGCATGTAGAATGTGTTCCCTCTTTTGGAGATCTGCATAAAACTGTCGAAAATAGTGAACGAGACACATGGGTGTCTCCTGGGAAACATCGCGTATAGTTAGGCAACAGACTGATTGTTCTGTGCATTCTGAAACATTCCCTCGGATAATTACAGACAATATTCAGTTAATTTTGCCGTTTCATTATAATACTGTTTATGTATAAAAATTATACTATTTGACTTTCAAAATAATAGGATCGACACTGTCTACAGAATAATTCGTACGGTTTATGGCGGTTCGTATTTTACAACAGACTGCCACACCAGTCTACAGTCTTCTGATCTTGAAGTGTTAGAAAACTGACATTTAAAACAAATGTCTACATATGTTTTCGCACAGTCCATGGCGGAGGGTACCGTAACCCAGACCTCGAAACCATTTGAGTCATTACCACGAAATATGGCACATTTTTCATATACAGAAGAGGGTGTAGGAGAACAGAGAGAGGGGACAGGAGAAGATTTGCAGGTAATTTCAGAGACAGGGAGATGGATAGGTGAATAGAGCACCGAGGAGAAGGTAGCGAGGGAGGAGGAGAAAGAGGGGCAATACTAACGAACCCGATACCATCCTTCAAATTCACAGAATATATGACATCAACTGATGAAAATGTGTACCCAGCTGGGATTCGATCCCGGGTCTCCCACTTTCTAGGCAGTTTTGCTGACCACTACACCACTGGGGACACAGTGATCACCGCACCTGCAAGGACTACCTAAGCACGCCTCCCATCAGATACAAATTCTCAGCTCTATTCTGCCCACAGTAGTCAAACTCGTAGTTTTAAAACTAATTCCCATAAGAGTAAGGACATATAACTTTGCCCACCCATCCCCACTAACGAAAGGGTCATTGCCCGTCACTGGCATATTATATATATACATGTGGCATCTGTTGCGATAAAACAGCTGTAGGATCAGAAGTTAATGGGGAAGGGTTAAGCAAAGTTGGAGGCCCTTACTCTTACGGGAATTATATCTGGCGTCACATAAAAAGGCGCTTCCGCGCATAGAAGTGGAGCGATAGGGGAAGTGTGGAAGGGAGGAGCTACGGCCGAGTGCCAACAATTGCGCTTGCGGGAGAAACACTGCGTAACCCCCAGCCAACCACGCGCCTACAAAATGAACGTTAGTGGCTGTCACTGAGGTGATTGAGAGGAATGCGCAGAACGGCTGGAAACTGGACCACCATCATAGCCTGACGCCGACTGTAGTTTCAAAACTACGAGTTTCAGTACTGTGGGTAGGTTAGAGCTGAAAATTTGTATCTGACGGGAGGCGTGCTTTGGTTCTCCTTGCAGGTGACTTGATCATAGTGTCTAGTGGTCAGCACAACTGCCTAGAACTGCACCCGGGTTCGGATAATTTGCCCATTCGCAGTTGATGTCATATATTCTGTGTATACGAAGGAATAACAACTGCAGGATCAGAAGTGACGTCTGTTCTTTCGGAACAGACGCCACATGTATATACCGATACCATCCGTCTGCTTTTACCCATGACGTAATCAGCGGTGACCAACTAAACCAAAAATAACTCACACGCAACATTTCGAAGCACAAAACAATACTCCTAAAATAAAACTTTCCATTACGCACAAAGAAACTTTCCTTTGAAATATTGTTGTGCCAAGCTGTTACTATTACCCGTTAGAACGTTTCAAGTAATTAGTGTCATTTTCATTAACAAATTGTGCTTGGGCAGGGCAATGCGTGAGCTTTAATTGATCTGTTAGTATTGTAAAATGTAATGTCACTTTCGTATAATGAAAGGAAAATTATCAATGTTTCGAGTAATACAATAGAACACATCGACGACAAGAGGTCAAGGCCGACGGGTGGTATAGCATGTTTCCATTGACCAAGAGAAGCAAAAGTTAGTAGACAAAAGGAGGAGGGAGGCAGAGATGGACAGAACAGATAGCGGAGGGAGGAGTACAATGGTTAACTGAATATCGGAATAAATAAATACCCGCGCAACGCCAGTTTTTCAGGTTTGATTCCATTTCCTGGAGGTGCTCCACGACCACACAATGATGAACACGCCAGATGTATTTCGCAGCATTGGCCGTTAATGTTTTATTTTAAAAAAACACAGATCGATTTCAATCACCTGGTGATCATCTTCAGTGTCCTGCAAACAAGCATATGAATGCCCTGAATGTAACTTTTTTTTTTTTTTTTTTTTTTTTTTTTTTTTTTTTTTTTTTTTTTTTTTTTGAAGTGATGGCCAGAGAGGTGAAGGGGAGGAGTGTAGCAACTGCGAGGCTTTCCCTGGTCGCTAGCAAACATATTATGATGGGTCACGTAAGACGTAACAAAGCTTTTATTCGTTGAAGGAGGTCGGAAAGAGGTTTTCAGAAAATAATCGTGCTTGAAGGGCTACCTACTTTGGTATGTGAGAGTTGTAACTCTTGTGTGTATTTTTCATTTGTGAATGTGTATTATTAGTTGGATATTCGGTTACTGGGTCGTACAAAATGAATCGCTCGCACAGGTAAAAATTATGGGAACCACTGGGATAGGTTAATTAAAACTTCTTTGTTTTCATCGTCATGACAACCTACATGGCCGACTCCTAGCAGTATATATTGTTAGTGGATTAATAAATTTACTGCGTCCGCAGTAGTAACTACATAAAATGCGAATGTCCATTCCACCTACCGCAGACAACCACACCCACACAAAGCAAATTATTTTCGCAACACTATCGTTTGTTGTAAGAAGCGGACGCAAACCAGATTGCGAGCGGGTGGAGGAAATTGCTGGTAACTGGAACAGAATCAATTCGGGCTTTAATCGCGCCGGCATTCGCCGAATTCCGGAGCCAGAGAGACAGAGAGGGAGAAGGTGGCGGCTGGCCGAAGCACGCGGCGGCTAATTAAAAGCGATTAGCCAGGGCCGCCGGCCGGACTTCCGGCACGGGTGCGCCACGCCGCGCCGCGCAGACCGGAAGGAAGCGGCGCGCAGCCCAGCCCAGCACGGCAGCCTAATGCGTCCTGATGGAGCCGCGGCCGCGCGGCCGAAACGCTCCGCCTGTCACGCTGATTAAAGCCTGCCCCACCTGCTGCGGCTGCGCTCTGTAATATTCACGCATATAGAGTGGCCAAAATAACCACCTGGCTGCACAGAATTTTTCCCCCATCAGTCTTATGACTGGGCTGGTGCCCCCCACAACGAACATCCATCTCCTGTGCCAACCTCATCTCGGAGAGGAAACTGCACACTACGTCGCAGGAGCTGAAATTTTGCTTTTATGAAAGGTTAGCTATAGTTCCACAGAACTTGTCCCACAAAAGATTCTCTCTTGTACATATAATATTCATGAGGGAGATGGAGGGGAGAGAGAAAGAAAATGTTCAAATGTTTGTATAGCTTATTGGGACTTCACTACGGGGTCATCAGTCCCTAAACTACTTATCAACTAGCGTATCCTAAGGACGGCACAAATATCCATACCCAAGCGGGGATTCGAACCCCCGACCGTAGTGGCCGTGCATACCGGTACTGGAGCCCCTCAGTCCCCTCGGCCACCGCGGCCGGCGAGAGAAAAAGAAGTAGAGCGAAGTAAAGGATATATTATTGGGTTTACTAGGACAATGAAATAATTACCCTCAAGTAGTGAAAATCTGGCTGGCATGGAGATGTCTTTCATTCGGTTCTACTGAGTGGAGACAACAACAGTGCGGAAAACTAGATAGTGGTCAGGAAGTTGCTGCAGACGGCGTTGGTGTTGACTTATGTTTACCAAACGAATTACATAAACAGCAGGCTTCCGATAGCGTAGTCAGCAGGTATTGTGATGCAACGACAACGTGAGTTAACCGAAAGTATGGCATGGAGAGTAATACGAAGTATTAATGTATTAATGTATTAACACTGATCACCACGAATATTTCCCGCATAGTAGCCTCACACTACAGCTCATTAATTTCAGTACACCCTGGTATTTCAGATTTACAATACAAATAAACGTTATTTCTCACAAAATATAAATTATTAACTTACACATATATAATACAATCACAATCATTAACAATGGATAAACAAGCAGCCCTGGGACGCAATTAAAAATTATTTGACCAGGTTTCGGCAATGACTAAGATTGCCTTCATCAGAAAATATAAATCAAAACAAGTCACATAATAAAATATACTACTTATAGAAAAAGCTAGCCACTATGGGCTGCACTGAGGCTATATAGCTGAGAAGTATATTTTATTATGTGACTTGTTTTGTTTTATATTTTCTGATGAAGACAATCTTAGTCACTGCCAAAACCTGGTAAAAATTTTAATTTGCAACTGAGTGCTGCTTGTTTATCCATTGACGTTGAAACAGTCGCTAACAATAGCTGCTATGTTTAAAACTTCACAATCATTATATTTTACATTCATCAAAGTATGCTCCATTGGAATTAATGACTGCCTCACAAACTCGAGGTTTGTGGTCAAGCAGTTTTTGTAGGTATCGTGAATCTATTTGATTCCACTCATCTTTAAAAATATTCCAAAGATCTTCCTTGCTGGATATATTCACTTCCCTGATACGACTGTCCACTTCAGTGGGATTACAGTCGAGGCCTTGGAACGGCCATACCATATCTTTCAGTAATTTCTGTTTTTCCTTTGATGCAGTGAAGTTCCTACAGTATGCCGACCGATGTTTTGCGTCATCATCCTGTTGTAAGGTGACCCGTTTCTCTATTAAGCGCAATCCAATTGGTATTGCACGATTTTGAAGTATGCGGTGTTACTGCTTCTGATCCATAATTCCTTCTATTATCACAATGTCGCCAACTCCATCTCCGTCAAAACATTCCAAAACCATAACAGAACCTCCACCATGTTCAACTGTTGGTAGAACACACTGCTGTCCAGCAGTGTCCAGTGTCCAGCTGCCCTTCCTTTTACAAATCGGCGAGAAATTTCTCCCTCAGGTTCCAAAAATCTCGAACTTCCATTCGTCGGTGAATAACACCTTTGCCCACTATTCCGATGTCCAGTTACGGTGTTTTTTAGCCCAGTCAAGTCCTGTTTATTTATGAGCCTTAGAAGGGGTTAACTTACTGTGTGACAACCTTTCAAGGCGACTTCAGTATGTCTCCTTTTTACTGTTGCAACAGATATTGTTACCGCGTTCGTTTTGTACCAATTCTCCCCGAATTTGGGGCGCTGTTTTGAATCTATTTCTTTTACTGGTAATTATGATATATCTTTTGTCACTGTTAGTTGTTTTACGAGGTAGTCTTGGTCGTGGTATGTCCGTATTGCTACCTGTTGTCTTCTGGCACATCACTATGGTAACAACACAGGTGCAGCAAATGCGGCATTCCTCAGCAAATAGGTAAACAAACTTATCTGATAGCTACATAACTTTTATGTAGACAACATTGTTTGTTGGATACTATTGTATCTCTATGACCACACAAAAATCATGACATGTGGACAACTGTTGTACTATTCTTTTGTTTCCTCAACGGTACCCACAGTATTAGATCTTATCTACGGAGAACTAGACGGCAATTATTGGATGTATTGAAATTTATTAGCGGTAGTATACATATATACACATATATTACATTTTCAGTAAGAGTGCTACTTAGGGTAACAGTACATTTATTGCTGTTTAAAATGCAACTTTAAGAGTTTGGGGAACGGTTTCAGAAACGAAACGAAACAGGTACTCGATGTAAGATTCCTTTACTGGCTTTCGAAGTAATCATTGTTACCCGAAAATTTTTGACATATAATGTAAAGTTGTAGGAAACTGCCAGCGAACTCTTCTCTTGAAATCCATCGAGGCACTTTGTCACGCGTGTTTGAATATTCGTGCGTGATGTCCTGAACACTCTCTCTTCAGGTCTAAGACCTTAAAATCACTGAAACATCCACTGCTTCGTCTGCATTTCTTTTACCCTAGGATTCCAATCGTCTTCGTCGCTGTTTTTCTAATTTTTGGTAAAACATCTTCGCGCGTTGCTCGATTTTACAGTGACACGAATGTGTCAGACTTTGCTGATGATCAGCGGCTATTCCTGAGAACAAAACCAGAGAAGTTGAAGGTAAGCAATGACAGTGAATGCACAAACGCTCAGGAACTTTGGCAAACAAGGTTTGGAGATTTTACAAGAAGTTTTTTCTTGTATTAATCAGCATAGGTTGCACTGGGTAAGCCGTTTTCGACAGTTAACATTAATATTTGCGGACCCGCTTACAAGGCTTTTTCAATAATTACTGTTTTTCTTGGGTGCGTGATGGCGCACTACATCAGACTGTTTTCAAGTTTTGAATGTGATTGGTGAACACTACGAAACCTCTCATTTACGTTAAAAAACTATGTATAATCTGTAAATTCGACATCTACAAATTTGTGAGTTCTCTGTTCCTTGTGAGGGGAGAAGTTTGTGCTTTTATAATTCCACTGTATGTTGCTAAGGTTAGGAATATGCGAGAATTTATGTTACCTTGCTTAAGGAGTTAAGGGTATGGTTGTGAAGGAAATAAATGAAAATGTGTTTAATATAAAGAAGTAGTCGCCTCCACCTCAACCTAGTCCTTCCAGGCATTCATAGAAACATACTGTTACAAATTGGTAGCAGACTGTGGTTGGATGCTGTGACGTTGGCATGATAACAATTATCCCCCTCCCCTCTCAAATCACTTAAGCAAATAACAGATAACTCCAATACGTACCAAACCTCAGTAACGTACAATTAAAATTGAAACAGTTTTATAAAATTCTTCTCCCAATAGATACTCGCAACATTGAATTCTCTTAGCAAAATATGTAAACACATCTTAATAGCTCACTCAATTTACATTAGTGAAAATGCTCCGTTCAATTAAAGACCACCACAAATCACAGAAGAGGTAATGTTTTGATATGCTTGCAGTACTAGACTTTAGAGAATCATATAATCAGCCTTTGTAAATTCCTAATACTGAATTGAATCAACGCTAGAATGTATAGGGGTGCGCAATACATTGAGGTCCTATTAAACAGGTCTCATGAACATAAATCAACAGGCAAAACACTTCTTTAAATTGCCACGGCAAATCTAAATAGCACATCCTTTTCATTTTAACTGCTGAGTAAATGTACTTGCATGCTTAGCCACAAAAGAAATTACCCCTTCAGTCATCAAATTATTAACGTTCCACTCACGCTATAACCAAGATAAATATCTGCACACAGTTATTAGCACTTAAGACATTTAACTTGGACAACTTAGATTCCAGTGAGATTGAGGTCCTATTAAACAGGTCTCATGAACATAAATCAACAGGCAAAACACTTCTTTAAATTGCCACGGCAAATCTAAATAGCATATCCTTTTCATTTTAGCTCCTGAGTAAATGAACTTGCTTGTTTAACCACAAAAAAATTACCCCTTCAGTCATCAAATTATTAACGTTCCACTTACGCTATAACCAAGATAAATAGCTGCACACACTGTTATTAGCACTAAAGACATTTAACTTGAACAACTTAGATTCCAGTGACAACGGTCCAACCAATAGAACGGTCCGATCAGAAATGTCGAAACCTACCCTGAAATTTTTATCCACCAAGAATACAACGAAAGGAATGCACTGTCAAAATTTTAGATGCTACGAGGCACTGCAACTACTTAAAAATTTCTGCAGATTGCCAAATTCGTAGCGCGCCAGGCAGCTGTAGAAGTGTACACCGCTGTTGGCGCTGTAGCAACTGTGCATGTGCAACTAGGCACGCACGCACCCATACACACATAAACACACACACACACACACACACACACAGCCGAGGTTGTCTGTACATCAGGAAATACGACACAGCCCGAGCGTAATTTGTAAACGACGTTTCAGATTATCGTTGGTTGATAGTGTCGCTGACTCTACAGTACACAGTTACTACCCTCTCGAATTAGCCACTAAGTTAACATTTATTAGAAATTTTAATTTGCTTTTCGCAGTATCGGTAATTATTGGCAATAAAGATAATGCTGAATTGATATTTATTGCGCTTTCGTAAGGCATGCCAGCAAATAGGATCTTTTTATATTTTTTTTTTTTTTTTTGTATTCGCCGTGAGAAAATAGCCGTGCTCACTAAGGCGCCCAGCTGCGGTGCGCGCGGCCGTTCGTCGTCGAGAGTACTATACTCGCTCGGGCATGGGTATTTGTGTTGTCCTTAACACAAGTTACTTTTAGTGTAAGTTGTTTGTAAGCTTAGGGATTGATGACCACCATAGATTTACAGACGTTTGAACACTTTAATTTTTTCATTCTTCCAGTTTCACAGTAACGTGAAATTCAATTAACGTTCTCAATTTAGCAAAGATGAAATATGAACGTGGCTTCAAGTCGATATCAACTACTTTTCCTGAGACCTACATATGGTCATTTGTTGATTGATTTCTTTGACATTCATTCGAATGATACCGTCATTTCGTTTGAAATTGTGGAAACGTTAGAAGAAATAGGAAATAACTGTGAAGATTCCGCGAATTGCGGTTCCGACGACGTCAGTTGTGACGGTAACAGTTCTGAAGAATACCTTCCAAGCCTGAAACAAACACGTACTGCAGCAGCTTTCAGCGACAAAAAAAGGCTGCGAAGTGTTGGTTAAACAAAGGAGGGAAAAACGCTTGAAGCATGAGCAAATGCTTTTTCGTTTTGTACAATCTGAGCGTGAAATTTATAAATGGAAGACAATTACATGAAGTAAGAAAAATGCGCCAAAGGGAAACTCTAAAACATGTGGAAAAAAACTGTTCGAAAGATTTAGAACTGCTCGTGAGATTCAGTGCACATTTACCGACGGAGATCTACGAGACTGTGTCCTCCACATTGAATCTGGCATGAACATTGCTAATTTCCGGCCTTCGTCAACGTGGCTACACAGATTTAAGAAATCGTACAGAGTAGGAAGTCGCAAAGTTACCACGTTTGCGTCTCGTAAACGTGTAGAGCAGTTGCCAGTGATAGACAATGCTGTAGAGATACTCATAGATGCCAAAGACGAAATTTGCTGTAATCCACGCAACTGCTGATTATAACGCTGATCAGTCAGATTTCGGGACAGAACTGCGTGCACACCGCACTTGATTAATTAGGGGTGAGAAAACGACGGAGTCGATTGCCCAAACAATGAATTTCAATGTCACATTCATATACGATGTTGCCAGTGCTAAGTATGAGTGGTTTACTGTTTGCGCAGCTGTATATCTGTCTTCAAGAACCTCAAGGCAAATTAGACCAAAAAATAAAAAATATGGACTGTTTAGTTGCAACGGTCTCTTACCGACATATCAAAATCTGGAAAAATGGGAATAATTTTCAATATTTCGTTTGAGCGTATTCTTAACGGTTGCAGAAACTAATTCACTGCTTCTGTTGGATTCACGGATACATAATGATTCCTCTGTTCCTGTGGAAGACGGCGGTAAGTCAGTACATTCCGTTTGGAACTACTAGAGTGATTCAACCACTCAATACAGAATTTTTTCGACGGTGGGAAGCATTGTTCAGGAAACTATCAGACAAAATAATTTCCGATACCTCTCTCCCATTCCAGGTTTATCAGCGGAACAGTACTCTTAAGCTCCAGTCATTTGTGCATTACCAGTTTCCTTCGCCAAGCTTCACGAATTTTATCAATTATGCCAGGTCTGCAGTGCGGTATGCAGAATATCGGCCGGGACCATTTCCGACTCCATCCTAGTACTGTTTAAATAAAACTAGTGGCTACTGCGAAATGTCAAATTCATGAATTTCTTCTCTGACCTGTGTGCCTGGTGCAACAAAAATAATTGTTATTCAATAGACACTTCGCATTTTTGTGATGACTACATGAAATAGACAAAGAACTGTTTCACTAATACTCAATTGTGCAACATTCAAAAATTATGTTATGAAATGGCCGGCAGGAATTGTTATAAAATGTGGAACTGCAAGACACATGTCATTTCCACAATTAACTAGTCCTCATTGACGGAAGTCGTCTATGACAACAAACGGCCATGATTTTATTTTCTCTGCTAGCCACTTTTATCAGAATTCCATGTGCAAGAATTGAACTGCCGATATAAAGTTATTCAAAAAAATGTTTAAGCCATGTGTTCACCGAAGTAAACAATCTAACACGGATGTGCAAAAGAGAATTCTATCTGGTGTACCCGATAGGCCTCTTGAAGGTCTTTCAACTGCACTCCACTGCAGTTACTTAGGTGTTCCTCAGTAAAACTCATAGTTAAAGAATTTGTGGTCTGAGCGGGATTTGATCCCGCGCTCTCTGGTGCACGCAGCGGGCTTTTCCAGTAGACCAGCAGACCTTATAAACGCAGTGGAACTCCACCTGTGTGACCTCTTCAGATGATGCTCAAAGTCGGTAGTTACTCTTTATAAATTTCCGCTCAATGCTAATGAGAAGCCAGAGAAAAATGGCAGCCGACATACAAGGAAAATTTTGAACCAGTGGTGAGGACAGATGAAGATGCAATTCCGTGTAAAGTACACAATCTCCACGCATGTCCTGCTTCCATACTAACTGAGACACTTATTCTTCTTCCTTTCGCCATTTTGCATACTTCGTCAGGGACAGTGCGTTCACCATGCACAATACTCCTCACTGAACAGCAAAGTTTCGAGTTGTGTCCTGTATACAGAATATTAGTTCCAAAACTAATAATACAGCTTTTACAAGCAATGTTCGCTACCTCGTGTTCTCTTCCGTCCCCTGTAGTATAAACGGTTCTATCCATATACAATCGAATGGTAGTGAACTTTTTGCAGGAGCTCATTCGCTCGTGTTCACTTCCATTCACTCCTTTGTGAGCCAGGCTTTAGGTGCTTACAATTGGTGTCTGTAAACTTAGTTCCGCTACAAGGCACCGCGTGAGTGATTCGCCGAGTCGCACGCTAGGCGGCGGCCAGGGCTGCAAAAACCGCTGTTATAAGCTGTTCTTCATGCGGCAAAAATGTGTGACTTCAACATTAAAAAAAAAAAAAAAAATACTTGCATTGTCTCTTAGCAGCTAAAATTTTGACAGTATGTAGCATTAAATTTAATATTTTTTTAATTAAAATTATATCCTCGACGCTTGTCGCTAGCATCAGTTCTCCCTGCCAGTAAATGTCTGATTATTTTGTTTCATAAGAGACTTTCAAATTTTTTGAACGAGCTGGGGAGAAAACGGAATCGCTTGTTGTCTTTCGTCTTCTTACTGTTGAATAGATCGGACGTCTCTCTTTTGATCTCTCCACATTGATCATGTAAATGTGAACTATAAAACAATTAATTGTAATAAATTCAGTAATTCGTTAGAAATTAATACTTCATTTAAACGGATATTTTTTCCCAAATTTTCATTTTTTTTAATCTTTGTTTCCAGCATAATTCGTAAAATGATGCTTGGTCGTTGTTGTAAATTGCTTCGCGATTGCGTAAGAACATTCCAGACGCGAATTTCACTTACGCACATATTGTGTTGAATTTTGTTTCAATGCCTGCAGTAATTCTTCTTTTCTTTAAACGAAGTCTGATAATTTTAAACATCATTCGTAATTGGAATTAAACACGGTCCTGAAACATAAGTATTCGAAGCTTATGCGACCAAGCATCAGTTTACAGTAAAGAAGAAATTAATTATTCCGTACAGGTTCGACTCCAGTCTGATGACTCCAATCTGTGTTCTCCTGCTGTTGTCTTTATTCTAACTACTATTGTTGCTAAATACTGATGGCGGAATCTTTCGTGTTTTTTCTCAATGTCTCTATCTTTTCAAAATTAATATTCATTCCGATATTTCACAGTTTGCTAAATTTCAGTAACGGTACTAAACTTTAATCTTGACGTCAACACCAGCTAAAAAGAAAAAGTATCATTACAAGTGCATTTCTGTCGTTGTCTTCTTTCTCCGTGAAAAAAATTTAAAGTAAGGTTTCGACATGCCTTATTGGGACGTTCACTTGTGAGACCAAGCGACTGCACCCCATTAACCGTGTGTTGCGAATCGTTACTGTGCTGCGTCTCGCTAATACCACGAGCCAAATACAGTTTCACCTTCCTACAGGTGGGAGCTATCACCTACAGGCAAAAGCATTTATACTAGTGGTCAACAACACTATCCCCGATACAGACGAAAGCAAAGATATCAGTATGGTGTAAAAAAAAGACAATTGACTCTAAATAATGCGAAGTGTGAAGTCGTCCACATGAGTACGAAAAGAAATCCGTTAAACTTTGTTTACAAGATAAATCAATCAAAAGTGAAGGCCGTAAACTCCACAAAATATCTAGGAATTGCTATTACTTCAGACTTAAACTGGAAAGAACACATAGTTAATGTCGTGGGAAATGCGAACCAGAGACTGAGTTTTATTGGCAGAACCCTTAAAAGATGCAACAGAACTACTAAAGAGACTGCATACACTACGCTTTTCCGTCCTTTTTTTTTTTGGAGTATTGCTGCCCAGTAGGGGTCCTTATCAGGTGGGTTTGACGTAGGACATCGAAAGAGTCCAAAGAAGGGCAGCTCGTTTTGTATTGTCACGATACATGGGAGACAGCGTTACGGAAATGATACAGGATCTGGGATGGGAATCCTTTCAACAACGGCGCTTAGCGCTGCGGAGTGGGCTACTTACGAAACTCCAATCGCCAATATTCTCTTCCGAATGCGAAAAATATTGTTGACTCCCACTTACATAGGTAGAAATGATCATCAGAATAACATACGTGAAATCAGAGCTCGAACGGAGAGATTCAGATGTTCTTTCTTCCTGCTCGCTCTTCGAGAATGGAATGTGAGATAAAAAGTATAAACGTGATTCCACGGACGCTCTGCCAGGCACTTAAATGTGATTTGCAGAGTATCCCATGTAGAAACGTGTGTCACCAACGGCGGATGAGAAAGCCCAACTGCTGATTTACATCTACATAATCTACATCTACGTAATTACTCTGCATATCAGATTCAAGTGCATAGCAGAGAATTTGTCGAACCTCTTTTACAATATTTCCCTACCGTTCCATTCTCCAATAGCGCGATGGAAAAAGGAACACCTCATTCTTTCTGTTTTAGATGGTGTCTCTTATTTTATTATGATGACCATGTCTCTCTATGTAGGTGAGCACTAACAAAATATGTTCGCATTCGGAAGAGAAAGTTGGTGACAAATGTTTCATGTTATATCTCGCCGCAGTGAATACCGTCTTTCTTTTAATGATTTCTACTCCATCTCGTGCATCAAATACGTAACACTCTCTTCCCTATATCGTGACAATACAAAACGCGCTGCCCTTCTCTGAACTTTCTCAACATCCTCCACCAGTCCCACTTGATGGGGATCCCACAATGGGCAGCAATACTCCAAGACTGGACGCACAATTGTTGTGTAGGCAGTTTATTTAGAAACACTGTAGCATCTTCTAACTGTTCCACCAATGAAACATAGCCTCTGGTTCGCCGTCCCTCCCATATTATATATGCGTTCTTTTCAGTTAAGGTGTTCATAATTGTTATTCGTGTGGTTCCTCAAGAGGGATAGCAGTCTTTTAAGCAGTTACAGTGGCGACAGTCTGTATAATTGACTCATCTGGCTTTGTAACATCAACTAACGTGGCTTTGCGACGCAGTTACTGCGAACAGCTGAAAGCAGAGGGAGACTACTGTTGCTACGTTTTTCCGAGGACATGCAGCTCTACTGTATGAATGTATGATGACGGCGTCTTCTTCTTTTTATTGTATTCCGGAGGTAAAATAGTCCCCTATTCGGATCTCCGGGCGGAGACAACTCACGAGGATGTTTTCGTTAAGAAAAACTAAAGACGCATTCCACGGATCGGAGCATGGAATGTTCCAGCCCTTAATCTCGTAGGTATGTTACAAAATTTGAAAAGAGAAATTGTTAGGTTAAAGTTAGATAAAGTGGGGATTAGTGAAGTTCGGTGTCAGCTCAAGCAGGGTTTTGTGATCAGTCAGGTACACGGTTATAAATACCAAATTAGTTGGTGATGACGCAGCAGTAGGTTTGAAAATGAATATGAAAATAAGAATGATAATAAGTTACTATGTACAGTATAGTGAACGCATTATCGTAGCAGATACAGATGTGAAGCCAACACCGTCCCCAGTAGTACATGTTTATATGCCAACTAACTCTGTAGATTACGAGGAGATCGAAGAAATGTATGAGGAGTTGAAAGAAATTGTTCAGGCAGTTAAGGGAGACGAAAACTTGATTGTGATGGGGAACTGGATCTCGCTAGTGGGAAAGGAAATGAAGAAGGTGAATATGGAAAAGGAATGGCAGAGGAGATCGCCTAGTAGATTTTGTGCAGAGCACAATTTAATCATCTTAAGTCTTGGTTTAATCATCATGAAATAAGGTAGTATATATGGAAGACATCAGGAGTATTTATTTATTTATTTATTTATTTGTTTTTTCTGTTCCATAGGACCCACTTCAGGAGTAAGACTCCATGGTCATGGAACTAGTCAATACATTAATTGTTACACAATAATGGTAATAGAAAAATTTTAAGTAGTCCTTTGCACACGACAATCTTAAGACAAAGTGAAAAGAATCAATAAAGAAAAAGTAAATTAGCTTAATTGTTTAACTTTTCTAGGAGTTCCTCGACAGAATAAAAGGAGTGAGCCACGAGGTAACTCTTCAATTTAGATTTGAAAGCATGTGGATTAGTGCTAAGATTCTTAAGTTCTTGTGGCAGCTTATTGAAAATGGATGCCGCAGAATACTGCACCCCTTTCTGCACAAGTGTTAAGGTGGTGTGGTGCAAATGTAGATTAGACATCTGTCTAGTATTCACCGAGTGAAAGCTACTAACTCGTGGGAATAAGCTGATATTATTAACAACAAACGACATTAAAGAAAAAACGTATTGTGACGCCAGAGTCAAAATTCCCAGACTACTGAAAAGGGGCCCCAGATATTGCTCGAACCGCCCGTTTTTGAGCCAGAAATATCCTTTTTGCATCAGGCGAGTTACCCCAAAAAACAATGCCGTACGTCATAAGTGAGTGAAAGTAAGCGAAATAGACTACTTTTCGTGTTGAAAAATCACTTATCTTAGATATTGTTCTAATGGTAAATATAGCAGAATTTAGTTTTGGAACAAGATCCTGAACATGGGCTTTCCATGACAGCTTACTGTCTATATGAACACCTAGAAATTTGAACTGTTCAGTCTCACTTATCACATGCCCATTATGTGTAATCATAATGTCAGATTTCGTCAAATTATGTGTTAGAAATTGTAAAAACTGAGTTTTACCGTGATTTAACATCAACTTGTTTTCTATTAGCCATGAACTTATCTCTTGAACTGCATTATTTGATACTGTGTCAATATTACGAGCAACATCCTTCACTACCAAGCTGGTATCATCAGCAAACAAAAATATTTTACAATCACCTGTTATACTCGAAGGCATATCATTTATATAAATAAGAAACAGCAATGGTCCCAAAACAGACCCCTGGGGCACCCCATACTTAATTGTGCCCCATTGGGATTGCACGTCATAGCCATTTTCTACACTGCGGAGAATTACCTTCTGTTGTCTATTATTAAAGTAAGAGGTGAACCAGTTGTGGGCTACTCCCCGTATTCCATAATGTTCCAACTTCTGCAACAATATTTTGTGATCAACACAATCAAACGCTTTTGTTAAATCAAAGAAGACGCCTAATGTCCGTAGCCTCTTATTTAACCCATCAAGTGCCTCACAGAGAAACGAAAATATAGCGTTTTCGGTCGTTAAACCACTTCTAAAACCAAACTGTACGTTTGACAGGAAATTATGTGAACTGAAATGATCAATTAATCTTGAATATACAGCCTTTTCAATAACTTTGGAAAAAACCGATGGCATAGAAATAGGTCTATAGTTGTCTACATTATCCCTTTCTCCTTTTTTATAAAGCGGTTTCACTACTGAGTACTTTAATCTGTTAGGAAACTGACCATTCTGAAAGGAAAAATTACAAATATGGCTTAGTACAGCCTCGGAAACGCATTTTCTAAAAACGTTATATGATTACCTGTAGAAACTAGAGTTTTGTTTAGTTCCTCTACTATATTCAGAAAGTGATTATTGAATATTGCACATATATCTAACTTGTCAGTAACAGAAACATTCCTACTACGCACTGACGTTATATCTTCTACCTGCTGCTCCTGACCAGACACTTCCTTCACGACTGACCAGATAGTTTTAATTTTATCCCGAGAGTTTGCTATTCTTTTTGCGTACCACATACTTTTTGCATCCTTAATGACATTTTTCAGAACCTTACAGTACTGTTTGTAATGAGCTACTGCATCTTCATTCTGACTGCTTCTAACATTTTGATACAACTCCCGCTTAGTTCTACATGATACTCTTATCCCCTTTGTCATCCACCCTGGCTGTCTGTTACTGAAAGTACCCTGTTTTGAGCGTTCTAGCGGAAAGCAACTTTCAAACAGCATAACAAATGTGTTCAGAAAAGCATTATATTTATCATCTGCATTATCAGCACTATAAACATCCTGCCATTCTTGTTCCTTAATTAGGCTTAAAAAGGTCTCAATTGCAACTGGATTAACTTTTCTGAGTAGTTGATATTTATGTTTAACATTTGTTTGAGAACAAATACTTTTTAGAATTAAAAGTTGGGCATCGTGGTCTGATAGGCCATTTACTATTCTGCTGACAGAGTGCCCCTCTAATAATGAAGAATGAACAAAACTATTGTCAATGGTAGAACTGCTATTTCCTTGCACTCTCGTTGGAAAAAATACTGTTTGCATCATGTTATAGGAATTAAATAGATCTAACAGCTGACTTTTCCTTGAGCTATCACCTACACAATTAATGTTGAAATCTCCACACACAATTAAATTTTTATACTTCCTATACAGTGAACCCAGAACCAATTCCAGCTTGGGCAGAAACATTTTAAAATCTGAGTCAGGGGATCTATAAATAACAACTATTACTAGTTTAGTTCCATTAACATTAACAACTCCTGCACAACATTCAAATATCTGTTCTGTGCAGTGTTTAGAAAAATCGATTGACTCCGATGAAAAATCGTTTTTTACATACATGGCCACTCCCCCACACTGCAAAGAACTCCTAGAGTAGAAGGCAGCTAACCTGTATCCTGGCAAAGGAAGTCTCTTAATTGTCACACCACTTAAAAAGTGCTCTGAAATTCCAATAATGTCAGAATCAGTATCAATAAGCATTTCATTAACTTTATCTCTGATACCCTGTATATTTTGATGAAAAACAGTAATTCCCTTATTACTTATATTCTTAGACTTTGTCAAAGGTGGTTCATTTCTTAGAGGGACTTCCTTCAAGCAGGAATATCTATCAGCTGTCTTCAGTCTAAAAAAGGTGCAGCCCTAATACCAACTACTACAGGAATTTTTCCATGAGTGAAACCCCCACCCCCTACTACACTGTCACCTATGAGCTTTGCCAACCTCCCCTTCCCATACCTATTGAGGTGCAGACCGTGCCTAGTAAAATCCGACCTTTGGATAGTTTCAACTGGCACCACTGCAATGTGATCCATGCCCTCCGTCATCAGCGCCTTCTCAAGCCCCATGTTAAGACGGCTGACAGCCGTATTAAGACAAGGCCTATCATGACGCTGAAACAGCTGCACGAAATGCACATTCGTGCCACCAGTTTCAGTTGCTATCCTTTCCAGATCACCACCTATATCATATTCCCCGTCCCTATCAAGACTGTTCCCGGCCCCACCCACTATAACTACCTGATCCTCTTTTGAAAAATTCCTACATAAGTCCCCTATGTTACAAGTGACCTGATCTAACCCTGCACTAGGCTTCACTATGCTGGTGACCTGGTACTCACTCCCAAGTACTTCCTGCAACTGTTGGCCAACACCTCTGCCATGAGAACTACCTAGCAGCAGAACCTTCTTCTTCCTAAGAGACCTCTCTACTGATTTCGGCTTACCAAAAGCTGAGGTCTGCTGCGTACTTCCTACACCTACAGCTACAGGAGGTTCATCTCCACTCAACTCTGACAGTTGGTCAAACCTATTTGCAACTTGCAATGTAAAGCTATCTGAGTACCTTCTCCTAGCTACCTTCTTGCCAACTGCCAGTTCCCATTCCCCAGCCCCCCTTCCCCTCCTCAACCTACCTAGTTCCTCTTCAGCGTTTTTCAACTGCACCTGAAGGGCGCAGATCAAACGCTCCTGCTCCTCTATCAACTTATTCCTGCTGCAAATCCTACAGTTCCAGGAGAGAACCTCACCACAATGCCCACTGTCTTCCCCACTGCACTCCCCCCCATGAAAATACTTACTACAAATCCCACACTGCAGCCCACTACGCACGACCCTACGACAGAGCCCACACTTTTCACTCATGGTAAAATTTTACAATAATTTGTTAAGAAAAACTAGACGTCTACGTTATGAAGTTAAGTTTCTACAAAATAAGTAGGAAGTAACTCTTAACTACAGCAATCAACAAACCTCAGTCTCTACAAATCAAGTAACAACAACTAATAGTATCAGAAAAGAGCAAATAACACTACCACAGAAACTTTACACTGTTGCTTGTATAAACAAGTTCAAATTCAAGCGTCACTAATAAAACAACTAAACACTGTGGGAGTACAAGAGTTATCAAATACCGTAACTTAAAGTTTCCCAACCTCAACTACGTTAAAAACAGCAAGTCACCTGTTGAAAAGTACTAAAGTTAGTAAACAACTAGCGCGATAACACCTCCTGAAATCTAAAACTTTAATAATTTAACTACAATACACAAACACTTATTAGAACTTAGCTTTCGGAGACCGCTACGGCTGGAACCACTCGCCACCAGATGTAAACAAAGCAGTAAGACGTCGATGCCGGCGCACACGCGAACACAAATAACACCACTTAAAGCAATTACGGCACAACAAACGCTAAAATAACTGACGAACCTTTACTAGAACACCTCTAGATTGAATATTGTCACGAAATAACAATTAAAATAATTATATTAATCCTAAAATTATATAAAAAAATGGAGAGCGATGTGCACAGCAGTCCAGCACTCGTGACGTCACGCCAAAGTCTCACAAAGGACAGTTTACAACTCACCGCAAAACGTGGCGACGAGCTGCGACAGGCACATAGAAAAGACACGACACACACACACACACACACAATACTTTCAGCTATCAGCTATCAGCCTTCTTCAGAAAATAGAACACTCACGCAATCACACAACACAGTCATAAAAACATCACCTCTGGCTGCCGCACTTCGAATCACTCTGCAGCAGCCGGCCGCGGTGTCCGAGGGGGCTGAGGCGCGTCAGTCTCTGTCTGCACGGCCACTACGGTCGGGGGTTCGAATTCCCCCTCGGGCATGGATATTTGTGCCGTCCTTAGTGTTAGCTAGTTCATAAGTAGTTTGTAAGTTTAGGGACTGATGACCCCGTAGTTAAGTGCCATAAGCTATACAAACATTTGATTTGAACATTTGAAAATATTATCAAAAAGAAAAAAAATCCTTATGTTTTGCAGAATTATTTATTGAGTTACTAACTGGCTTTCGACTTCTTAGGCCACCATCAGGTAACAACTGAATGTTGATAATACTTCGACACAGATGAGCGACTTCCAAATATGTTATTAAATTACAGGAAATACAAATTCACATTTTCACAGGAGAGTGTTACTTTTTGATGGCAATGAATTACATTTAATATATATATATATATATATATATATATATATATATATATATATATATATATATATAAATAAATAAAGCGGATTTTTTAAGTAAAGGTTTGAAACTTTAATATTCATAGCTAAAGCAGGGGGGAGGGGAAGAAGGTGGGGGTTGTTACATTGTAAAATAGTACGGAAATGGTAATGTTTGATACATTTATCAAACTGCTAAGTGAAATTCCTTTTATTAGAGGGTAATAGGAAAACTGTCTTTGATCGTTTAATACTACACTGGCGACATCTGTCATGTTTATTGATTTCCAGTATTTCCAACAGTGTCGTCTTTCTGCATTTCTTGAGAGAATGTAAGATTTTACAATCTACATCATAAATATAGTTTTCTGTAAGCAGATGTTAGGCTAAGGTTCAATGTTTCCCTTTAAACCTTCAACTTATTTCATGTCCTAATAATCTAACTGCTACAGCCATGCAAGACTGACCAATATACACTATTTATAATTGTCTGCATATGATCTTATACATCCAATCTGTGCTAGGGTTTGAATTTTGTCCTTACTGTTGAATAGATATTCTGAAATGCTTTTTATGTTGTAAAATGCCGGTATGTGATTTTAACGTTTTAGCAAGGTGATCTAAAATTTCGCCTAAATATGATGACGCAACAGTTTTACTGACCATTGACTAGAATACAAAAATGGAGTAATATTTCTCATGGATGCTATATATTTGATGATTTTTAGTGCTGTTTGAAATGCATTATCAGGTAATGGAGCTGATATGAGGCGAGTCACCACTGAATGGAAAGCTGCATGTTCATGATTGTGGGTGTCGAGAGCTATCCGGATATTTACAATGGAACTAGGAGTATCTTCTATACATTTTTTTGGACCTTACTATTGATAACAGCACAAGAAATATTTAGTATTTAGTAGTAACTTATGCAGTTATCCCTGTTAGTTCACAGCTCCCACACAGTCAAACATGCAGTTTTCCATTCAATGGTGAGTCGCTTCTGTTCCATTATATGAATCTGCATTTCAAACAGAATTTAAAAAAAAAAACAAAAAAAAAAAAAAAAACAAAACATATAGCATCCGGTAATTGTTACAGCCCTGCCCTGATTGACAATATAATACATAAGAAGGAAATGAGAAAAATTACACCACTTTAATATTCTGTCCAAATGGTCAGTAAATCATCAAATATTAAGGCAAAATTTCAGATCACGTTGTTAAAGCGTTAGAATCACAGATTTGCAATTTACAACGTAAACAGCATTTCAAAATACTTATTTAACGTAAGAAAAATGCAAATCCTAGCACAGAGTGGTGTGTATATCACAAGCAGACGTTGTGGAAAGGTGTATATTGGTCAGTCTGGCAGAGTTGTCACAATTACGTTATCAGAACATGAGAGCAGTTGGAGGTTAAAAAAGAAATAGTAAATCTTTGCCGCACATCTGCTTACAGACAACAATACTTACGATGTAGATTTTAGAATCTTACATTCTCTCAAGAAAGGCAGAAAGACGACACTATTAGAAATACATGACGGACGATGACAGTAAAGTATTAAACGATCAAACTCACTTTCCCTTTTCCTCTCTGCTAAAATAAGTTTCAGTAATCAGTTTGTTAAATTTATCCAACGTTACCATTTCAGTACTCTACTTATAAAATCAGCTATTTAACATATTTTTATATTTTGGAAAATGTAATTCAGTGCCATGAAAATGACACTCTCCTGTGAACATATCGAATTTGTAAATTCTGTTATTTAATAACATCTATGTAAGTCGCACATCTGCGAAATGTTAGCGAAATACAGTTGTTACATGATGATGGCCAAAGAAGCCGAAAGCCGCTTAGTAAGTAACTCAATAAATAATTTGGCAGAACATCAGGAATTTTTCTTTTCTGATAATGATAAGGCATAACTTTTGAAACCAGATTTTGAACTATAAGACATTTCCAGGGACAGATATAGACTCTGAACATAACTTATTGATTATGAATTGTAGATTAAAATTTCAGAGGCTGATAAAAGGTAGAAAATTCAGGAGATGGAACTTGGACAAGTTGAAGGGACAAGAGAATGAGAGTTTCGGAGGGAGCATTATGAAAGGATTGATCTTAACGGAGGAAGATAATACAGTAGAATGGGTAACTCTGAGAGACCGCAGAGGTAAGTCCTAAAAGAAATTCTTGGGTAACACAGGAGATACTGAACTTTGTTGTTGAAAGGAGAAAATATAAAAATGCGGCAGTTAAAGCAGTGAAAACGAAGTACAGTGTCTAAAAAATTAGGTTTACGGGAAGCGTAGACTGGCTGAAGCAGGATTGACTAGAGGACAAATGCATAGAAAAATGTTTAACTAGGGGAAAGATAGATATCGCCTCCAGGAAAATGAAAGAGGCATTTGGAGACAAGAAAAGCAGCGTATCGATGTCAAGAACTCTGATCGAAGACCATTACTAAGCAGTGAAGGGAAAGCTGAACGATGGAACGCGTATGTAGAGAACCTACACAAAGAGAAAAATGAGATAGGGGCTACGATACTGCTAGAAGAATTTGTCAGAGAACAGAAACTTTTGAGTACATGATATTCCTTCTGAACAGTTGATAATCGTTAGGAGAGGCAGCCATGGAGAAATTGTTCCACCAGGTATGCAAGATGTATGAGACAGGGAAATACCTTCCGACTACAAGAAGAAGCAAGTGCAGAAGAATGTGAGAATTGCAGAACTATCAGTTGCAAAATACTAACATGAATAATTTACAGACGAATGGAAAAACTGGTGGGATAATCAGTTTGGTTTTAGGAAAAATGGAGGAAAATGCGAAGCAATAGTCACGACTTATTTTGGAAGATGGGCCAAGGAAAGGCAAACTTAAGGTTTTGCCAACTGTAGATCTGGAGAAAGGTTTTGACAGTATTGACTGGAATACACTCTTCAAATTCTGAAGGTAGCAGGGGTAAAATATAGGGAGTGACGAGTTATATTCAACTTGTACAATAATCAGCAGGAGTAATTAGAGTCAAAGGACATGAAAGGGACGCTGCAGTCTTCCCACAATGTTGTTTGTACATTAAGCAAGCTGAGAAGGAATGGAAGGACTTATTTGGAGAGGGATTTAGAGTTCAGGGATAAGAAATAAAAATTTTGCGGTTTGTCTATGAAATAGCAATTGTGTCGGAGACAACAGAGGACCTGGAAGAGCTATCGAATGAAATGATCAGTGTTTTGAAAGAGGGGTATAAAATGTTCATTAACAAGAGTAAAACAAGGGTGATGAAATGTAGTCTAAGAAAATCAAGCGATGCTGAATGCATTATATTAGGTAATGAGACAATAATACTAGTAGATGTATTTTGTTATTTGGGCAGTACAGTATCTACTGAAAGCCGAACTAAAGGATCTATAAAATTCAGGATTGCTATGGGATGGAAAGTGTTTCTGAAGAAGCGAAATTTGTTGACATCAACTATTAATTTAAATGTTAGGAAGTTCTTTCCGAAAGAATTTGTCTATAGTGTAGCTATGTATGGGTATGATACTTGGACGATAAGGAGATCAGACAAAAAATAATAGAAGCTTCCTAAATGTGCTGCTACAGTCGAATGTTGAAGAATAGATGTGCTTAACAGGATTGGAGAGACGAGGAAGTTCTGGAATATGCTAAGAGAAGGGATAATTTGGTGGGAAACATACTTAGACATCAATGAATCGTCAACTTGGAATTAGAAGGAAGTGTGTGGAGCAATAATCCCAGACGAAGACCAAGAGATGAATACAGTAAGCAGATTCAAAATGACGTAGGTTGCCGTTCTTATCCTCAGTTGAAGAGGCTTGCACAGGACAGCTGCATCAAACCAGTCTGCGGACTGAAGACCAGTACAACAACAAAATCAACAACTTGTGTTTAGTTCAGTTTACGACCTATTCATTTGACTGATCGTCATCATCTTCATCAGCATCATTAGAGACTGATTATGCCTTTCAGCGTTCAGTCTGGAGCATAGTACCTCTAATAAAATTCCTCCATGATCCCGAATTCAATGCTAACATTTATGCCTCGTCTGATGTTATGCCTTTTACTTCAAAATCATTCTACACCGAATGTAAGTACTTTCTTCTTGGTCTACCTAGACTCTACCCTCCGCTGCCGAGCTCATGAGTCTCTTAGGTAACCTTGCTTCTCCCATGTGTGTAACATTACCCCACCATCTCAGTCTGTTCGCTCTAACTGCTTCATCTGTGGTCTCCATTCCCAGTTTTTCTTTGATTTCCTCATTATGGACACCATCTTGCCATTGTTCCCATCT